>OX336342.1:17085650-18345910 GCA_946902875.1 Nematopogon swammerdamellus
CTATCTATACTTATAAAATTGTTTGTCCTGACTGACTGATCTATCAACGCACAGCCAAAACTAATAAATAAGTCTAGAAAGCTGACATGTGGAACATAGGTTTATTTCACAATGTAAGCATCCGGTAAGCATTTTTGGAAATTACAACTTTAAAAGGGGGGGGGGGGGGGGGAATAGGGACGACGACTTTGTATGAAAGTCTTCGTTATTTGAAATTAGAAACATGAAAATTTGAATTACAGCTGCTGAGAATAAATCACTAAAGACGTGTTTCAGGGTTTTTGGTTTCAAATTTTAAAGGGGGGGGGGGGGGGGGGAATGGGGGTGCCAGTGGCCTCGCCCTTAGTTACGTACTATCTTCGAGAAGGTTTACTGTATTCCAGAATGCAGCTTAGCCTGCAGCCTCGCCTGTAGCTACTTAATTTATTTAAGAAGGTTTATCGTTTACCTAAACGCAGCTCGGCCTTAGGCCTCGCCCATAGTTACTTACTTTGATCGAGAAGGTTTATCCTCTTCCTGAACGCAGATCGGCCTTCGGCCTCACCTATAGTTTATACTTACTTTCACCGAGATGGTTTATACCCTTCGGCCTCACCCTCAGTTACTTACTTTCTTCGAGAAGGTTTATAGCCTTCCTGAACGCAGCTCGGCCTTCGGCCTCGCACTTAGTTACTTAGTTTCTTCGAGAAGGTTTATGGTCTTCTTGAACGGAGCTCGGCCTTCGGCCTCGCCCTCAGTTACTTACTGTCTTCGAGAAGGTTCATGGTCTTCCTGAACGGAGCTCGGCCTTCGGCCTCGCCCTTAGTTACTTACTTTCTTTGAGAAGGTTTATAAGGTTTATGGTATTCCTGAACGTAGCTCGGCCTTCGGCTTCGCTCTCAGTTACTTGCTTTCTTCGAGAAGGTTTATGGTCTTGAACGTAGCTCGGCCTTCGGCCTCGCCTTACGTACTTTCTTAGATAAGGTTTATCGCCTTCCTGAACGCAGCTCGGTCTTCGACCTCGCCCTTAGTTACTTACTGTCTTCGGGAAGGTTCATGGTCTTCCTGAACGCAGCTCGGCCTTCGGCCTCGCCCTTAGTTACTTACTTTCTTTGAGAAAGTTTATAGTCTTTCTGAACGCAGGTCGGCATTCTGCCTCGCCCTCAGTTACTTACTTTTTCGAGATGGTTTATAGTCTTCCTGAACGCAGCTCGGCCTTCGGCCTCGCCCTCAGTTACTTACTTTCTTTTAGAAGGTTTATGGTCTTCCTGAACGAAGCTCGGCCTTCGGCCTCGCTCTCAGTTACTTACTTTCTTCGAAAAGGTTTATGATCTTCCTGAACGTAGCTCGGCCTTCGGCCTCGCCCTTAATTACGTACTTTCTTAGATAAGGTTTATCGCATTCCTGAACGCAGCTCGGCCTTCGGCCTCGCCCTCAGTTACTTACTGTCTTCGAGAAGGTTCATGGTATTTCTGAACGTAGCTCGGCCTTCGGCCTCGCCCTTAGTTACTTACTTTCTTCGAAATGGTTTATAGTCTTCCTGAACGCAGCTCGGCCTTCGGCCTCGCCCTCAGTTACTTACTGTCTTCGAGAAGTTCATGGTCTTCCTGAACGCAGCTCGGCCTTCGGCCTCGCCCTTAGTTACTTACTTTCTTTGAGAAGGTTTATAGTCTTTCTGAACGCAGGTCGGCATTCTGCCTCGCCCTCAGTTACTTACTTTTTCGAGATGGTTTATAGTCTCCCTGAAAGCAGCTCGGCCTTCGGCCTCGCCCTCAGTTACTTACTGTCTTCGAGAAGGTTCATGGTCTTCCTGAACGCAGCTCGGCCTTCGGCCTCGCCCTGAGTTACTTACTTTCTTCGAGAAGGTTTATTTTCTTTCTAGAATACAGTTCAGCCTGAAGCCTCGCCATTAGTTACTTACTTTATTTGAGAAGGTTTATCGTTTACTTTAACGCAGCTTGGCCTTCGGCCTCGCCCTTAAGTACTTACTTTCTTAGAGATGGTTTATCGACTTCCTCAACGCAGCTCGGACTTTGGCCTCGCCCATAGTAACTTACTGTCTTCTTTGAAATACGAATTTCACGCGAGCGGAGCCGCGGGCTCAGCTAGTTCAATATAAATATTAGTCGTAATCTTTATTACCTTAAGTAAGTTTAGTTTGTAATAAAGTGTAGAGTATATAAAATTTAAATAATTAATTTAATGCAGAGAATATAAAATTTTAAGTGTGTATCAATATTATTAGTAATGTGTCAGAATTTCTTTAGTTAATATGATACATTACTTGAAGAGGAGGCAGTAAACTTGCGTGTATTTTTGTACCCAATTTGTATTAGTCGTTCTATAAAGTTGTATTAGTGTATTATTAGTTGTGTGCATTGCTGGTAGATTAACCATTCAATAAGTAAGTTTAGTTTAGAAAACCGTGTTTAAGTTAGCATAAGTCCGAAAGGTTTTTCACATGTACTAGTTTTAAGCGCTTTAACAAATAAAAAGAAAGAAAAAAATAAAGAAATACAAAAATTGATAAATAAAATTTAAGAAAGTATGCGAGAGCAAGCCCGCGCTCCCTCGCTTCCACTTTGTGGGACTAGGGGCCAGGTGATGGAAGATGCCGAGACGAATGAATGACAAAAGACTCGGCATATATAGCTGAGGTTCGAAGGAACAAAAAAAAAAAAAAAACCTAACCTAACCTAACCTAACCTAACCTAACCTAACCTAACCTAACCTAACCTAACCTAACCTAACCTAACCTAACCTAACCTAACCTAACCTAACCTAACCTAACCTAACCTAACCTAACCTAACCTAACCTAACCTAACCTAACCTAACCTAACCTAACCTAACCTAACCTAACCTAACCTAACCTAACCTAACCTAACCTAACCTAACCTAACCTAACCTAACCTAACCTACCTAACCTAACCTAACCTAACCTAATCCTACCACCTGTGTGCTGGTATCAACTTGGGAGGGTCTAACCGTTAGACCTTCCCGAGTTGATACCAGCGCACTGAATGTAAGGTCGCTCGTAGCGGTTATACGAGTAGTTCGTGTTTTCCGTGCAGTTCAGCGTAACCAGTGTACCGTGTGGGGTCGGTACTTAAAAAGAATAGCCCCACTGCATCTCTCCCCGTCGCATGTCGTAAAAGTCGACTAAGGGATAAGAAAATTCGTCAGCCTCGGTAGCTCAGTGGCGCGGTTGGTTAGTCAACTGTTATTAAGCAACGCTGAGCGCGGTCAGTGTTTGGATGGGTGACCGCTCGACCGTTGAAGGCTGACCGTGGTTCGGATTCCACGTTAAACTGTAGGTCCCTTCCCTTCTTACCTTACTAGGTGGTAGGGTTTATCCCGGCCGGGTTGGTACCACCGCACTGAACGAAACGTCGGTCGAAACGGCTATGTAAATAGTTCGTGTTTTCCGTCCAGTTTAGTGTAGCCGACATGAAATGAAGGGAAGCACTGACATGGCACCTAGTTCACCCTGTGTTATGGGCTGACATCACGGATGTTGTAGGTGATGTAGCCAACCGTGTCAGGTCCCATAAAAAAAAAAACCAACACGACGAAAGAATAACACTGACTTTGCACTTAGTTCATCAATGTGTTATGGGCTTATATTGTATACTTAGGTGAAATTGCGAATGGTGAATAAGCGAGGTGCATATAGCTTCACCTAGGTCTGAAGTCGTTAATGTCAGTGGTACAAGCGACTACGAATTGCTTCAAGAGATTGAGTGCTTTTCATGACGCGCAGGTAGGAGCTAATAATCGAACGTAGCCATCTAACCTGAGAACGTTACCTGAACTATACGTGGAATGGAGAAAAGAAATTAGGAAATTTCTAGAAGATCACTTCTAAAGTCAAATTATACCTTGCACAAAATAAAATTAGTTTCATCCTAGGGATTCCTTTTTGGCGACCTCTAGCCATACCTCTCGACAACGATAACAAATAAACCCTTCGCACTGCATCAACGACGAGGTTCACGCCGACACAGCGAGATGGCGCTGATCGGCCACCATACATTCCTACAACACCATTCCGACTGTCCATCTTCTATGTGACTAAGTAGGGTACTTCCGGTTGACCTAGAATCATGAAATATGGCAAGAAGCAAGGTCTCACAGCACAAGTAAAAGAGAAAATCCGAAAACTTATAGATAAATCACATACAATTTCTTTGTTTTGTTTTTAGTCTATTGTAAAAACAGTAATATATACAAGCATCAAACTTTGTGTAATTATAGTGTAAACTATAAAGCAAAACAACAAAATAAAAACCAAGCCAATTACGTGGTGGTACAAAACCCTCGGTGCATCCGTCTCGCACTTTGCCGGTTTTTAGCACCAGTCGGACTTTTTAAATTAAAATTTTTAATACTTACTTTTAATTAACTACCAAATTAACTTGTTGTAAGTTATACTGAAAAATTTATCAATAAACCATTACGTTTATCTATTGTTTATCAACAAATACTTAGTAAGATAAGAAAACTAAGGCGCGCCGTGGGGGTTGTATGTAACTCGATTTAGCAACCCCACCCCAAAAGGAAAGTTACAAGGCTAAACTCGCAACCCGCCAGTGACCGTAAATATCGTTTAAAATTAAAATAACATTTGCCTAAACCAGACTTTTCGACCTCGAGCCGAGGCACGAGTCATTCTAATTGTCTGAAACTTTAAAACCAGGTAATTTTGCTTGCTTATTCACTAATTCCTGGCTGACAATGTTTTTGTTGTAGCTGAGTCACGTACTCAACTAATTCTTGTTGGCTGTCAGTGGGACTCGAGCCGACAATGTTGATCATTAATTGGGCGGGAACCTGCTGAGGTGCGGATTAAGCCTTATTTATAGATCTCCTGAGATCTTTATTCGGGGAATTTGTAATTTCAGCGGAGTCGAAAATAGGGTTGTATCGACTCGACAATTTAATTGTTTTCACGTCAATTGCTCGCGCCAATTCCTTATAAGTACAAATATTAATCTCATTGATATTAATCTCTAAGAATGGGTGACACGGCATACAGCTTCCATCCCTTTCCACTACATTTCCTTTGCCACCAACCATCTGGCAATACCAAGAGAGGGACTAGCATCCAAGCCGCGAAAAAGAAAAAAGATCAACTGACGGATCGACCGGCGGACTGCCCTCGCTCGTTCGTTTTTTTTTTCTCCTCGCGTCTTCATCTTCAAGCAAGAAACACTTTTTTTCCGCAACGCAATTAACCCGAAGAATTCTGGAGCTCCTTGCACACCTGGCTGCTGCGGATCTTCGCCCGCTCTCGTCCGCCTCGTCGCTGGCTTGCAACATATTCGTCTGTCCGTCGAGCCGCGTGCGACGCTTGCTGCGTTACTGTGTGCCGCCTGCGCTCGTCCGCCTTGCACTGCAAAGGTTGGTGGTTCTTCCTATCCATCCTGCGGCTTGTCATATCGCCCACAGCCGCAGGAACCATCACTCCTCGCCGGTGAAGTGTGCACCCATTTTTATTTGACTATACGATTTTTTTGAACACCCGCATACTTTTTTTTTCTTTCATACCGCCCGCCGAGGTTCGCAGGCCTCACCCCTTCAGGGTGTGGCCGTTCTCTCTCCCCGCATCGGACCTAGGCGCTTTTATTAGTGGTCCTTCGAGTAAAATCTGATCCGCATACCTGCATGGTTATCAGTGGTGACATTGTCTATGAGCCGCTCTCTTTAGTGCATTTATTGAAATTTGTTCACTCCTTTTATCTTCGGTCAATTCTACAATGGCAGCGAGGTTGAAGATTTTGGAATCAAAACGCGAAACAATGTTCGCACGCATACAATTAATTTATAAGTCGTCGAAAAATGCTATTGAAAATAGAGATGTTCAGGAAGACTTCTTAGCGGCCTGTGAAACTATAGATTCTATCAGAAATGAATACACAATAGTGTTAGAAGAAATAAATGAAATTCAAATAAAATTTAATAAGGATTTCGAACCTAATTTCCAACCGTGGACCGCATTCGAGGACTTATACTGCCGTATAAAGCGTACAAGTACCATGATATTGTCAAAGAAAAGTGAAGGAAAACACACTAGTTCAAAACAGGGACCTAAATTGCCACCAATTCAAATTCCCACATTTAATGGTGAGGATCCACACAAGTGGACAATATTCTATGAATGTTTCCAATCGTCCATACATAATAACCCGGACTTATCCGACACAGACCGAGTGCACTACCTCGTAAGCAAGTTGGAGGGTAAAGCTGCCTCCGTTTGTGCTGGAATCATACCGACCGCTGCTAACTATCAGATAATCTGGAACGCACTCATCAGTCGTTACCAGGACAAACGCGCTCTTGCCAGTGTATACCTAAACCAAATAATAGAACTTAGAAATATTACCGCTTTAACTCCGCAGAGCCTGAGTGTCTTTATTGACAAATTTTCAAGTGCAGTGGCCGCTTTAAAACAACTTGATATCAAAGATTTAACTGATTTTATTTTTCTTCACACCGCGCTAAAAAAGATTGATGTTGAAACTGCACGCGCTTTTGAGACTTCCGTACGTGGGTCCGATTTGCCGACATACGAAAGTTTCGTAAAATTCATAAACGAGCAGGTAAAAATATTAGAGCGTACTTGCAAAACTACACCTACATCTGCCACTCAAACGCAGGCATCGCGCGGCCAGCCCGCTGCCGCTGGGTTTAAACCAAACTTCAAACATACCGGTCCCACACGAACGCTACTTACTGCAAACACATCAGACATAAACGCCCAATGCAAAGTGTGCAAGAGTTCTGGTCATGAACATTTATTCAAGTGTCCAGCATTCATTCAGTTGGATCCTAAACACAGATATGACTTAGTAAAAAAGCACTCAGCGTGCGTTAATTGCTTAAGTATTAAACATAAATTTTCTTCCTGTAACTCGACACACTTATGCCAGCGTTGCGGCTCTAAACACCACACGCTCCTTCATTTTGAAGATAAGAAGCCGCAAAATCAATCCCGCGAAAATTCAGACAACATTAATTGTGCGTTCGGCACAATGATGGACTCGTCTTCCATCGCTCTCGGCCCCCACCCTGTCGCCTCCGCACCGCAACCGCATTCCAATCAATCGCTGGAATCCCACCTAACACAACCTTCGAAGTCAGTGCATCTCGCTACTTCGTCGACAGATGGCGCTGAGCGTCTCGGACTGTGTAATGTGTCGCATGATAATTCACGTTCTACCGTGTTATTAGCAACCGCTCAAGTAAAAATAATTGATAATGTTGGGGGTTGTCATACAGTGCGCTGTCTGATTGATAATGCTTCGCAAAATCATCTTATCACTACCGCGTGTTGCAAAAAATTAAATTTGCAAATTTTCCCACTTTATGATTCGGTCATAAAGGGAGTCGGTGGGAACGCAAATAAGGTTCGTGGATATACGGTGGTGACGATTCGATCGCGCGTGCAAACAGACATACACTTTACAATAGAACCGCTTATAGTCGACTGCATAACGGATAAATTGCCGACATCGTGTGTCGATCCGTCGCAACTACGTCACCTAGATGGTATACCTATGGCGGACGATAGTTGGTACATTCCTGGTAATATTGAAATCCTAATAGGAGCAAAATTATTTCCGCACCTGTTGCTGGCTGGTCGCGTGGCTGGGCCGCCTTCGGTTCCGCCTGCTATTGAAACAAGTTTAGGCTACATTCTGATGGGTGACATACCTACCGCAAGGGACAGTCATGATGGCTTGGAGTCGCATAACTTCTGCATTGTAGGTGAAGGCTCTGTGGAAACATTACTTCACAAATTTTGGGAGTTAGAAGAAATTAAACCTCAAGTATTTTACAGCCCAGATGATCGTGAGTGTGAATCTATTTTTTATTCCACTACTGAGCGCGACAGTGAGGGTCGCTATACTGTGTCCTTACCATTTAAGAAGAATCCGTCAGCATTAGGCGACTCCAGAGCCGTCGCTCGACGTAGGTTTTTATCTTTAGAGAGGAAAATAGATTCCTCATCTGAACTTCGCAAAAGCTATAATGGAGTGATACAAGAATACCTCGACAAAGGTTATTTGTCTCCTGTCTCGACCATGCTCGAGCAGGAAGCAAGCTACCACATACCGCACCACGGAGTCGTACGAGAAGATAAATCGACGACCAAACTCCGTGTAGTTTTAGACGCCAGTTCTAAAACTGATACCGCATTATCACTGAATGATATTCTGCACGCTGGGCCTAACCTACAGGCTGATCTTTTTGTAGTTTTATTAAACGTTCGCTTATACCAATATGCATTGTGCGCAGACGTACGACAGATGTACTTACAAATAGGGGTTTGTGCACAACACCGCCGATTTCAACGCATTCTTTTCCGATTTGACCGCAATGATCCGATAAGCACCTACGAATTCAACCGCGTTGCGTTTGGACTAAGATGCAGTCCATACCTAGCTCTGCGTGTGTTACGTCAACTCGCGACAGATGAGCAAAACAGGTTTCCTCTCGCGTCTGCCGTCGTGCAGCGGGACGTCTACATGGACGACGTCGTTACGAGCGTGGACAGCCTCCCGGAATCCTTGAAGTTGGTGCACCAGCTCTTAGCGCTATTTAAAGCCGGAGGTTTTGACCTGCTCAAATGGTCGAGTAATTCGCAGGAGCTATTGTCGCACTTACCTGATTCGTTACACTCACCAGCGACAGTTGACTTCACAGAGGATAGTAGTTTGAAGATTCTCGGCATGCAGTGGCTACCCGCAGCTGATACCTTCTGTTTCAAAATACATCAAGTCGATCCACAATGCACCAAACGTGTAATATTGTCGGCAGTAGCACGACTTTGGGACATTATGGGCATAGTAGCTCCAGTAATTCTTTTCGCCAAATTACTGATAAAGTCCTTATGGCTTAGCAAACTGGACTGGGATGACATACCTCCACCATCAGTTCAAACTACTTGGACACATTTTGTAACGGAGTTGCCACTCTTGGAAAATATTTCCATCCCACGACATCTAGGGGTGACTTCAATGTCAACGATTTGCTTGGTAGGGTTCGCAGACGCGAGTGAGAAGGCTTACGGAGCCGTTGTGTACGTACACGTCTCTACACCGGAATCGAACGGCATGCGTCTATTATGCGCCAAGTCCAAAGTCGCACCGCTAAAGATCGTGAGCCTGGCGCGCCTAGAGCTATGTGCCGCTGTGCTTCTATCGAAACTGATGCACAAGGTCGTGCTCACGTATTCGCCGCGTCATAAAATTGAACAAGTTCTGGCGTTTTGCGATTCCACTGTAGCTCTCAGCCATTCATCGCCGCACCGCTGGCAGACATTCATCGCCAACCGCGTTGCTCAGATTCAGGAAAATATACCTAGTCAATCATTTTATCACATTCCTGGTATCGAAAATCCTAGCGATTGTTTATCGCGTGGGCTAACGCCTGCTCAACTAATCAACCATCCGCTCTGGTTTCATGGCCCACCGTGGGCCCAAAGCCATCCGTCGTCGTGGCCTATCCAGCCGTTCTCACCATCAGTATTGGAAACAGTTCCAGAAGAGAAGAAGATCTCACTTCCCGTCTCGTCGATTGAACCACCCATGTTCATTGGGCTCGCCTCCAGAGTCTCTTCCTGGTCGAAACTTCTTTGCATTGTAGTCTATGTGCTCCGTTTTGCACAAAAACTACCGCGCACAAAATACATATCCACATCTGATCTGGACTTCGCTGAAAATGCTATCATACGTCAGGTGCAGGGCGTTCATTTTGGTGAAGACAAATCAAAACTGGACCAAGGAAAGCTGTGCTCACCCACGTTACGCAAGCTGGCTCCATTCGTTAGTGACGGTATCATGAGAGTGGGAGGCAGGCTCAACAATGCGGACATAGGTTACGAACACAAACATCCCATCTTATTACCTTCTAATGGCCATGTCATTGATCTTATCATAGATCACTACCACCGCAAAAATTGTCATACCGGACCACATTTGCTGATGTCCATCTTACGCCAGAAATTTTGGATTCTCTCCGCTAGATGCATTGTGCGTCACCGTGTACACAAGTGTAACTTCTGTTACAAATTGAATCCCAAATTTAGTTTTCCGTTCATGGGTGATCTTCCAGCTGCGCGCGTTCAGGAGACGAAAGCCTATACGCACACTGGAGTGGACTATGCCGGTCCGTTAGACATTACTCTCACACGCAGACGCGGCATTCGTAGCCAAAAGGCTTACATTTGCCTATTTGTTTGTCTAACTACTCGCGCAATTCATATTGAGGTAGCCTCTGACTTGAGTACCGAAGCATTCATGAATGCATTCAAGCGTTTTTTAGCTCGTAGAGGACCTGTTGCCTGTATGTATTCTGACAATGGCACTAATTTTATAGGCGCGAAATCCTATCTAAACGATCTTTATGCCTTTATTGCATCAGAAGGTTACAACGCTTCGCTGTCTCAGGAATTGACTGAACATAGAATTGAGTGGAAAATGAACCCACCGCGCGCCCCGCATTTTGGGGGTATCTGGGAGGCCAACGTAAAGAGCGTGAAAACACATTTATATCGCGTTATCGGCAATCAATTGTTGACGTATGAAGAACTACTGACAGTGCTGACTCAAATCGAGTGTCTGCTCAATTCACGCCCTTTATCGTTGCTTAGCTCAGACCCAGCAGATCCCACCGCGTTAACCCCGGCTCATTTTCTGACCTTGACACCATTGCAACATTTGCCGGCTGCAGATGTCAGTAATGAGAAGGAGAATCTACTGAAGCGACAAATGTTACTTGATAAACTTGTTCAGTCCTATTGGAAAAGATGGAGCATTGAATACCTCCACACCTTACAGACAAGAGAAAAATGGAATACTCCATCGAACCCCGTGCAAGTAGGCACTGTTGTGTTGATGCACCAGGATAACCTACCACCACTTCGTTGGCCCCTTGGAATTATAACTGATGTCTACCCAGGCCAAGATGGTGTTGTGCGGGTCGTTTCAATCAGAACCAAGTCTGGTCAGTTCAAGCGTCCTGTCGTCAAAATTTGTGCGCTGCCTTCTCAATAGTTTAAACATGTTCTTTTCCTGCACTTATATTTTGCAGTCTTTAAACCTTATCATAGGGTGTTTTTATTTTTTATGTTTTTCCTTTTTCTTGGTATACTCAATTAACTTAATATAAAACAGTTTAGTAATTACTGCAATAACATTATTGAAAGCACTCACCTGAGTACTTTCAAGGCCGGGAGCATGCTCGCGCCAATTCCTTATAAGTACAAATATTAATCTCATTGATATTAATCTCTAAGAATGGGTGACACGGCATACAGCTTCCATCCCTTTCCACTACATTTCCTTTGCCACCAACCATCTGGCAATACCAAGAGAGGGACTAGCATCCAAGCCGCGAAAAAGAAAAAAGATCAACTGACGGATCGACCGGCGGACTGCCCTCGCTCGTTCGTTTTTTTTTTCTCCTCGCGTCTTCATCTTCAAGCAAGAAACACTTTTTTTCCGCAACGCAATTAACCCGAAGAATTCTGGAGCTCCTTGCACACCTGGCTGCTGCGGATCTTCGCCCGCTCTCGTCCGCCTCGTCGCTGGCTTGCAACATATTCGTCTGTCCGTCGAGCCGCGTGCGACGCTTGCTGCGTTACTGTGTGCCGCCTGCGCTCGTCCGCCTTGCACTGCAAAGGTTGGTGGTTCTTCCTATCCATCCTGCGGCTTGTCATATCGCCCACAGCCGCAGGAACCATCACTCCTCGCCGGTGAAGTGTGCACCCATTTTTATTTGACTATACGATTTTTTTGAACACCCGCATACTTTTTTTTTCTTTCATACCGCCCGCCGAGGTTCGCAGGCCTCACCCCTTCAGGGTGTGGCCGTTCTCTCTCCCCGCATCGGACCTAGGCGCTTTTATCAATGTTTACCATGGACGGGGTCCTACTGGAGTTTGCGTACGAGGGTCTGTGCTTGTGAGAGGGTGTGAATAATTTATTTGTCTTCCAGTAAACTTAGTGGACAATAACATTACCTTTGTTATTTTTTAAGTTTCGTCGAAATGTTTTTCTTTTTTTTTTAATTGGCACCGTTGGCTACATCACTTACTACATCCGTGATGTCAGTCCATAGCACCTTGGTGAACCAGGTGCCATATCAGTATTTCCCTTCGGTCGTGCCGGCTACACTGAACTGCACAAAAACACGAACTATTTACATACCCGTTTCAACCGACCTTACATTTTGTGCGGTGGTACAACCCGGGCGAATTATACCCTACTATCCTACTAGGTGGTAGGGTTTAACCCGAAGGGAAGGAAACTGCAGTTTTACGCGGAATCCGAACCACGGTCATCCTCCAACGGTCTCTCCATATTTGTCTCACACTTTTTGAAGATGGTCTAAAAATTTCAGCCGTAGTAAAAATCGGGGCACGGAATCAAACGCGGTTAGATAAAGCTACGCTTAGTTATTATCACACCTTAAACCTCACCGCATTCCTATTTCCGGTCACAGAATTCTAGAGAATTATTAAGTTTAAACAGAAATAAAAGTTGTACCTGGAAAGTCAAACAAGGCTGAGGGATGGAACGAGTTTATAAGAGAAAAGTGGAATTTGTGGCGTGGAGCTGCCCCGTCGTCGCCCCGCCCGCCCCGCCCCGGCTCTCCCCGGGGTCACATTCAGAGGACGGAGTCGCGATAGACTGGGGAAGTTTTCGACCTGCACCTTTAAAGTCCTAAGAATTGATATATAATCTAGCAGATACGTCTGTGTAATTGAAGAAAACTATTTGATTTGAAGAATTGTTAACTCTAATTTTGTTAACCTTCTGTTGCAATTTGCTTCTAAATTTGAACTTACGACCCTCAATATATCAACATATTTTAACGATAGCACCATAAGCCTATGATAGCCTACAATGAACCTAGAATTTGGTATTATTTGTGGCAAAAGAAAACTACTCTATTTCTAAGAAAACTGTCGCTATTGAATGTTAAGCAACGCTGGGTGCGGTCAGTCCTTGGATGGGTGACCGCTGACCGTTGGAGGCTGACCGAGGTTCGGATTCCTCGTAAAACTGTAGGTCCCTTCCCTCCTCATCTTACTTGGTGGTAGGGTTTAACCCGCCAGGGTTGGTACCACCGCACTGAATGAAACGTCGGTCGAAACGGCTATGTAAAAAAAAAAGTTTTAAAAAACATAAAACCGACTTCCTAAAAAAAGGAAAACTAAAAATATAAAAACCGCCTTCAAAAATATATGAAATAAAAACCTAAAAAAAAAACGAACCCTAGAGTTGAAGGCGGTGCTAAAAAGGCTACACAAATCACAAAGGATATTATCATCCACTCATGTTTTCTTTCATGCATCATTTTTGCTTGCTTTAGCACCGCCTTCAACTCTAGGGTTCGTTTTTTTTTTAGGTTTTTATTTCATATATTTTTGAAGGCGGTTTTTATATTTTTATTTTAAATAGTTTTTTAGTTTTCCTTTTTTTAGGAAGTCGGTTTTATGTTTTTTAAAACTTTTTTTTTATTTCACAGTTTTTTTTAGTAATTTTTGCTATTGATGTACTCGGCGGAATCGCTCGGCCTTCGGCCTCGCGATTCCGCCTCGCTTTCCAATCCGATCTTGACCCAATTAAAATAGGACCACGTCAGCTTCGATAGCTCAGTGGTGCAGACAGTCAACTGTCGCTATTGAATGTTAAGCAACGCTGGGTGCGGTCAGTACTTGGATGGGTGACCGCTGACCGTTGGAGGCTGACCGAGGTTCGGATTCCTCGTAAAACTGTAGGTCCCTTCCCTCCTAATCTTACTTGGTGGTAGGGTTTAACCAGACCGGGTTGGTACCACCGCACTGAATTAAACGTCGGTCGAAACGGCTATGTAAATAGTTTGTGTTTTCCGACCAGTTCAGTGTAGTCAGCACGATCAAAGGGGGAAGTACTGACATGGCACTTAGTTTACCCGGTGTTATGGGCTGACATCACGGACGTTGTAAGTGATGTTGCAGAACTTAGTAGAATGGACAGACATAAACGTGTTACGGAACCCTACTTTTATTATAAAATAACCGTCGGAGGACCTTGGTTGAAAATTGTGAAATTTAGTAGAACGGACAGACATACATTTGTTACGGAACCCTACTTTTATTATAAAATAACCGTCGGAGGGCCTTGGTTGAAAATTGTAAAATTTAGTAGAACGGACAGACATACATTTGCTACGGAACGCTACATTCATTTTGAAATAAATGTTAAATTTTGTAGAACGGACAGACATGCATTTGTTACGGAACCCTACATTCATCTTGCAGAACTTAGTAGAATGGACAGACATAAACGTGTTACGGAACCCTACTTTTATTATAAAATAACCGTCGTAGGACCTTGGTTGAAAATTGTAAAATTTAGTAGAACGGATAGACATGCATTTGTTACGGAACCCTACATTCATTTTGAAATAAATGTTAAATTTAGTAGAACAGACAGACATGCATTTGTTACGGAACCCTACATTCATTTTGCAGAACTTAGTAGAATGGACAGACATAAACGTGTTACCGAACCCTACTTAACAGTTGCACTCCGGGAGTGCCGGCAGATCCCGTGCCACTCTAACTTAACCCTTAATGCAATGACTTAAGTTTTCATTTTAAAAATGACGCTGACTCGATGTCGCGAGTTATACATTTTTTACCCACCTAAAAAAGTGCCAAGCGCCGCTAAAGAAGTTTTCACTTCAAAAACCTCAGGGTTATCCCCTTTCAAATAAAAAAAAAAAAGAATTTTCAAAATCGGCCCACAATTGACGGAGTAATCGCGTAACAAACATAAAAAAAAAGAAAACATACTGTCGAATTGAGAATCTCTTAGGTCTAAAGTAAATTTCTCGTGAAGACAAATGCAACGAGCCCAAACACGATGGGTTTATCATGTGTAGTTTAGGAGTTCCTATGGCCACCTTCTGTCTCCATCATCAGACCAGCTCGATGGTACTCGGTACAGTAGGTACCGGTCAGGTACCATAATAAATTAAGCGCACCTGGCCGGTCGGAAAAGATAAAAAATTTCAAATTTAGAATATTCATGAAACAAGGGTCCGAATATGTATCACTAGTAAATATCGATTCATGTATTTCAACAGGACAGAGAAAATTTCAAAATATTAGGTATTTAATACTTTTTAGTTCTTTTTTTTTGTTTTTTTGAAATCGGTTTAATATTTTTTAAAACAGTTTTTATTTCATTCTTTTTAGTAATATTACATAAAAAAGAATAATCAAAATCGAATAATCGAAATCGATTGAAGTGGTACAGAATTATTCGCCATATGTGTCAGACTGCAAATTGCTGAATAAGTCCACATCACAAAAGTTTTGCTGAAGGTAACCACACACCATACTAATTTATCAAACTGAAAATTGCCGAATACGACCACATCACAAGTTTTGCTGAAGGTAACCACACACCATAGTATTATGCTGATTTTTCGAAAACCACTCAACCAATTTCGATAAAATTGAAATGGGACCACCTCGGAAGTATGACCTAACTAACAAAAAAAGAATTTTCTAAATCGGCCCTCAATTGACGGAGAAATCGCGTAACAAACATACAAAAAAAAAAAAAAAAAAAAAAAAAAAAAAAAAAAAAAAAAAAAAAAAAAAACATACAGACGTATTGAGAACCTCCTCCTTTTTTGGAAGTCGGTTAAATAGTTTGTGTTTTCCGACCAGTTCAGTGTAGCCGGCACGATCAAAGGAGGAAGCACTGACATGGCACCTAGTTCACCCGGTGTTATGGGCTGACATCACGGACGTTTTAGGTGATGTAGCCAACCGTGTCAGTTTCCATAAAAAAATATTTAAAAATACGTAAATAATAAAACCACCTTAAGAGACTCTCGCTGAGCGGTTGGGTCAACGGCCAGATCCAGAAGGCAGCCTTGCTCGACACTGCACGCATCGACCAGGAGGTTTCTCTCCCTCGGGCCCGACCATCGGTAGATTGGGTTCGCTCGGTTATTTGAAGCAGGAAAATGTAGAAATTCTTGACCATCCTCCATACAGTCCTGACCTAAGCCGTGATGATTTCTTTACATTTCCTAAAATAAGAAAAATCTTCGTGGTCAAAGGTTCCAGTCCGGTGAAGAAGCAGTCGACGCTTTCAAGACAGCCATATTGAACACCCCTACTTTGGAATGGAATAAAATGTTTTAATAACTGGTTCGAGCGAATGGAAAAGTGTATTAAACTACGTGGTGAATACTTTTAAAAACCGTAAACGATACTATAAGTTTCTAGTGGTGTTTTTTTCTTCAAACGACAAAGCTTAAAAGGCATCCCTCTATTATAAGGGTTCTGTTTTGTCCTCTTTAGATGTGCGGAACCCCAGTTAAAATGAATCTGTGTTTAGCTTCATTTCAAACACTCGCAAATAGGTTGACGTGTATTTTATACTGTGTGTTTTACAAAGCAATTTCACTCGAAGATTCAAAACTGCGAAATTAGTAGATACGCTCTTGCTGAGCACTTTGGAAAATGTTAAATATTTACCGGCAATAAATCTGTCAACCAAATGAATGGTAAATGGTTGATTTCATTGTATGATTTTCTCAGTATTTTAGGTAGATAGCTTTACCGTAATTGTTTATTCTACTCGTATTTGACTTTTTCGTAAAAATGCAATGCGGCTCGTTAGATTTGAGTGTATAAATAAATTCGTATCATAATTTTAGCAGGAATGGTCACTGACAAAGCGTGTTCGGAATCCAAACTTCCAAAGTCGAACGTCGGTCATCCATCACCGATATTATGTTGTTTCCAGTCAAGCGTCAGCTTCCGCCTTTCGCCTTATCGACAGCAAAATAGTATACTCATAGTATCGTATAATATTTCTGTGTCATCTTAGCTCTGTAATTGTCGTTAGTGAACCGACAATATTTCCTTTTTTGCGTGAATTGTGAGAGGACTATTAGGCCATGTATTTGTCACATCCATGTTCGGTTTTCCATTTAAAGCACTTATATACTGTTGTGCTAAACATAAGGTGAATTTAGTAGAAGAGAAATCGAGAATCCATAATGTATTTCGAGAAAAATTCATATTGCCAATGCGCTTAGTTTTTTTAGCTTTCCTTAAGTGGCCCATTGGCAATTAGATTATAATTGTATTTCTCTGCGGAATTCCTGTGCTTTGTAAGTCTACAGCGGGCGATTCACAAACTCTATTTCATCTTACGTACCTACCTACTAGTTCCTTGGACATCTCCTGGGTGGAATAAAATATATTTTTGTCGAGCACCCTCGTTAGACAAACGTCAGGAAACTTTTTAATTGTAGAATAATTAGAACTTCACAGCGCGAGTGTTGAGCTCAGAGTCACAAGAAATACGAGGTTGGGACTGGTAAAGTTTTAATTGTTTAAACTAGCAGTTTATATGAAATTTGGTTTCTATGAAAAACTGGCGAAAAACAAAAACATTGAAGAACTGAAATTATGTGCAGAATGTCTCTCCCGGCAGTTCTTTTCATCATTAGGCTGTCGTTGTTTTTAGGTTTCCGTATCCCGTACGGAAGCCTATTACTAAGCCTCCGCTGTCCGTCCGTCCGTCTGTCCGAGGGCTATATCTCTTGAACCGTAATACTTAGCCCGTTGAAATTTTCACAGAATATGTGTTACTATGGCGGATATAACAACAAATAAGAAAAATAACAAAATGTTAAAAATTAAGGAGGCTCCCATACAACAAACGTCCTAAAAATCGATTAGTCACACTATTGAATAATAGATGGCGCCACAGGCTTTTATACATTGCAATGTTGAAAGACAAAAGAAACGCGGATAATAGCGGATAGATACGGAAACCTCCGTGCGCGCGTAAAATTCGCACTTAACAGATTTTTTAACAACAACACAACACAACACAAAACAACACAACACAAAACAACACAACACAATACAACACAACACACAACACACCACAACTCAATATAAGAAAACACCACACAATTAAATACCACGCAACCTCAACGCCAACAACAACTCACACACGTCAAATATTATGAACAAGCGAAAGCCTCCCGCAACGAAACCAACAGGGACATCACTAGCTCTAGCTTCTGTTTGAAAATTATCGGACTACATTGCAGCCAGCGCGCTGTCTACTCACGTCGTATTTAATCCTGCGGGACCCCCTTTGAGAATTACTCCGACACCGCTGTAAGATAAACTAATTAAATTTGCCCTTCCCCGGGGCATTGCTCACATCCCCCCACACGTACGTATAGCCCTCGGTCGATTAGGCAAGACTTAAGTGGAACACGGCCCTAAACAAATACACTTCCTTCCGAAGATTACATCTTGACGTAGGTCTTCAAAAGGTGAGTAATGAATGAGGTTCGGGGCGCGCGCGCGCGTGTGACATAAATTAAGGTTAATGGGCGCTTTGGGATTTATTAGAGAACTGATGTAATTTCATATTTTACATTCTAAATCGCCTATCGAAACTACATTAATTTTAATTACGCGAAAATTATCTGGTACAATGCCATTGTTTTATGAGCGCTAGCGCACTAACGAGGGTCGAGAGAATGTTGAAATTTTAGCGGCGGCGGCGGCGGCTTCGGCGCACGACTGAGCAGGTACAGTACGCGGGAATTAAGAATGCGCATCGGGCTTTAGAAAGAGAAAATCCGGTTATAGAGCTTCGTCCCTGTCGCTACTAACTCGCACATATCTCTGCGATCTGACTCGGGTCAGGTCTCCTCCAGGTCGTCGCAGTTTTTTCTTTTATTGAAACTGACAACTTTGGCTACATCACTTACAACATCCGTGATATCAGCCCATAACACCGGATGAACTAGGTGCCATGTCGGTGCTTCCCTTCATTTCATGTCGGCTACACTGAACTGGGCGGAAAACACGAACTATTTTACATAGCCCTTTCAACCCACGTTTCGTTCAGTGCGGTGGTACCAACCCAGTCGGGATAAACCCTAGCACCTAGTAAGGTAAGAAAGGAAGGGGCCTAACAGTTTAACGTGGAATCCGAACCACTTTCACCCATTCAAGTACTGACCACGCCCAGGGTTGCTCGATTGCAATAACAGTCGACCAATTGCAGTTACGCGAGTCCTGATGATTTCTCCGAAGCTGGGGATGAAACGTCGCCAAAAGTAAGTAGTTCTTATATGCCGGGTAACCGATAACATTACTTTAATGTACAACAGCGGTAAAACCCTAAACGAACATATTCGAGACAAATCTATTAAATAAATCCTGTCAAGATGATTTTTTTTTATGGAAATTGACACGGTTGGCTACATCGCCTACAACATCCGTGATGTCAGCCCATAACACCGGTTGAAATTGGTGCCACGTCAGTGCTTTCGGTCGTGCCGGCTACACTGAACTGGACGGAAACCACAAACTATTTACATAGCTGTTTCGACCGACCTTTCAGTCAGTGCGGTGGTACCAACTCGGGCGGGTTAAGCCCTACCACCTAGTAATATAAGAAGGGAGTCATTTCCCTTAGTCGCCTTTTACGACATACACGGGGAGAGATGCAGTGGGGTTATTCTTTTAAAGTACCGGCCCCGCACGGTACAAACCAGCCCCACACGGTATGGATACCAATAGCTACGGCAAATTCAAAATTAAATTAGTCCTTCTTCGTATCTAGCAAGTAAGATGGCAACCTAACTACAATAAATGTGTTCCCTCACGCCATCTATAGGTAACCCTTTCATACTTTTGTAGTTAAAATGTTTAATAACAATTCGGTAGTTGGCGCTGAAAAAAACACGTTTCTTGTATGGGGACATCATATGTTTTATTTTTTTATTTTTATTATTTGTGAGGATACTCGCCATAATAATTAATAAATAACACATTCAGTGAAAATTTCAACAGGCTAGCTATTTACAGTTCAAATGATACAGCAGTAGGACAGACAGATAGACAGACGGCGTAGGCTTAGTAATGGGCTTCGGTATGGATACAGAACCATAAAGAGCGTGTGGCCAACCTTACAATCTGTAATAATATAATAACCATACCTCCTGATCAGTCTTCTAAGGCATAAAATATAAAAATACAGCGAACATAAAAAAATATCTCACCGTGTACTTAATAATAAAACGGTATACGAATTTCATTTTCTTTATTTCTTAACTCGCCACAAGAATGGGCTTTGTAATTTTATTTATGCGTCCCTGGATAGCCATAGGTCTACCTAGTTGTTGCCAAAATGAAAGTGACATATTTTGAGCAAACTCTAAGCAAATTTGCAAGACGAGTTTGTAAAATGGCAAAACAAGCTTGTCTTAGTTCGAGGAATGCGTACGTATAACAGGAAAATGATTTTATTTGAAATTTTCAAAATGCTTCTTTTTACAAATATTTGACAGTTAACTGTTACAATTCTTAAATACACATATAACAGGCTAAGATTTGCATACGCGCTTCTGAAGCTAAGACAACACCCACATTCACGTTTCACACCTTTTCACACCACGCTATCACTAATACTATACACTACTAGGTACGTACTAACAACGCAAAATCTACTGGCGTGGCGCCTGAGTGTTCTCCGCGAAGAACACTCAGGCTCAGGCATTTTGCCTCTGTCGACTGCACGATTGGTCCCTCGGCACGATGACGCACGTTGGTTTTACATTAAAAAATTAAGTATATAAGGACAAAAGTCGCACTTTTAGATCCTGCCACCTATGTACATAACACTGTATTTAAGTAGTTACATACTTACATAAATACCACACGCATTGTCCTGGCAATCGGGGTGAGCAGAGTTATCGGTGTTGTGCTGCAAGTACTCTGGTAAATTACAGCACAACAACGATCACTAACTACAGTTCGAAAAGTATTTAAGCAAGATAACTACCAAGCAGCATATGTAAGGCACGAAGACCCAAGTGCTGCATCATTCGGTGGAAGGACCGTGCCAAGGTGAGAGGTGGCTACCCTGTCGCCCTTTAACAGGGCATCAGGTCCTTATCCCTTAGTCGCCTTTTACGACATGCACGGGGATAGATGCAGTGAGGCTATGTAATTTATGTAGTTCGACATTCAAAAGACATGCTTTACCAATTCCTTCGTGTGACATGTTCATTACAGAAGATTGAGCTCAGGTACTTCACTAGGCAGTGTTCGATCGGGATTCTATTCGCAATACAAGAGTTTACGTACGTAAACAAAGACATCCATACCATAGAAGAGTCATCAACTCGTCGAAAACGTTGCAAGTCATTATAATTATTGTGTGTGATTAGCGGCCTATTCACGTCCCTAAAATCAGAGGCGATATCGAGGCAAGTGGCGGTGTGGAGGTAAATATAACTAAAAATTCACAGATTTCATGCCTCACACGACTATCGAGCACATTGGAATGAATCTACGGAATTCGAAAAAATATGGTCGCTGAGCGACGAGAAAGCCGGGATAAGGATAAGGTTGATTTTTTTCAAAAAGGTAGGCTACAGGGCAAACCCTTAATACGTGTCTTTTGAGCCTTTTTTGAATACCATATCTTCACAACTCTCCGAGATATAAGGGGATCGCACTTTTTCGTGAAATCGAAGCCTACACTGGAGGGAACGGAAAGACATTTCCAATGTCAAAATGTAAATAAAGCCATAGTAACTATTATTATTGAAATTGGGATGGGCGGACCAAACATTCAGGGGCGGTTTGCGGTCGGCCGTCGGCGCGTGTCATTCGCTACGTGTGTATCGAAATCGGAGCGATTTAGCCGAGCGGCAGGGGCTTGGCATAAAGTCGAAAGTCGATTCTATGTTTGCTTATCAGTTGAAAACAACTCAATAAATTCACATTCGGTTTTCACTAATGCTTTATATGGCACATCTAACAATGTTAAAGGACATTCTGTCGCAAAGCTATTCAGCCTCGATGGCTCAGTGGTGCAGACAGTCGACTGTTGCTATTGATTGTTAAGCAACGCTGGTCGCGGTCAGTACTGGGATGGGTGACCGCTCGACTGTTGGAGGCTGACCATGGTTCGGATTCCACGTAAAACTGTAGGTTCCTTCCCTTACTAGGTAGGGTTCAACTCGCCCGGGTTGGTACCACCGCAATGCACCGCGCCATGCCATGACACGTCGGCTATGTAAATAGTTTGTGTTTTCCATCCAGTTCAGTGGAGCCGGCACGATCGAAGGGAAGCACTGGCATGGCACCTAGTTCACCTGGTGTTATGGGTTGATATCACGGATGTTGTAGGTGATGTAGCCAACCGTGTCAGTTTCCATAAAAAAAAGCTAGTGCATAGGAACATACAAACAATAATATGATAATATCAATTCTACCTTTTTGAATTACTTGCGTTTACGCATGTGTCTATTCTATTCGTTGTCAAGGCGTACTCTCGTCTTCCGTTCGAACCGAAGTTAAATTACTCAATGCAAATCCGACACGCCTTCAGTACGATTCAGTAGCTAGCTAGAGGCGTAGGCGTAGTTCATAAACTTGGTGATGTGACTCGAGAGCTATGATATACCTACATATATTTAGGTATATGATACCTACTTTAAAGATTGTTCAGTAGGCCCATTCTGATTGCAGATATCAGCTTCATAGAGATAGCTAAAATTGCATAAAGTTAGTCCCAGAAGCATTGCCTTTCTGAATTCGTTGTCAGGAATTAACCCTAGTACATTTTCTTTTTTGTCCATGGGAAGTTATGCCCTTAATCACCACGCTGCCTGGGTAGGCGGGTTGGTGATCGCAGTGCTAGGTTTCCTCCCCAGTTACGCTGCTGCCCGTCACCGGATCTAAGCATTTGGACTTATATGGACAATATTGGAATGGTTATACCACCATTAGTCGGTCGCCAGAGCCTGGTTTATTAATTCAGCAGGATGCACCACGTGCAGGTAAGGTTGATATTTGGGCTTCACGAACACTAGCCCCTTCGTATAAGCAAACGTAGCGTGGGACCGCCCCCCCGGCTAGGTGGACAGATGAACTAAAAAAGGTAGCCGGGAGTGGATGGATGAGAAGAGCGGAAGACCGCATGTGGTGGCGTGCCTTGGGAGAGGCCTATGTCCAGCAGTGGACGTGTGGAGTGCGCAATACTCTTTGGTTGCGCCGACGCCGAGGCATCCAAAGTGTCTAATGGCGCCCATGAACATTCGGACGTATGCGGGGATTACGAATGCCATACCGGCCTAACAGGTGCCTATTCTTGCCTCAAAGGGCCCGAGACCGTACTTGGGGGGAAATATATTGGCAGGGACATATAGATATATATATAAAAATTATTTAAATTAGTATTTCTAAATGTCTGAACTTGAGCAGAGTGAGGTAGACTATTTTTGTTAAAGTATTTTACTGGCAATGAAATATTAGATCGAATTTGATAAATGACAATGGCGCCTGATTGCCGCCAGTGAGGGAATGAAAGATGAAATATGACTGTTACCTATTCAATTTTCTAATGATTTATTGCACTAATTTCTCTCAGTCGACCTTGTCACCGACGAAAATTTTAGAATTTTTGGCGTACAGGTTTCTTGGCGATGTTTTATTACGGGAGTGACTATACTTAGTCCATGGACATTAATTAAACTCTCATACGGGGAATAAACGTGAACATGTTATATTATGTGCACGCACACAATACTTCCACATCGTGTATATTCGAAAGATATGCACATTATTTTGTTTATATGTTGTGTAAAAATCTAATTCTACTTACCTTGTTTTTCGTGAAACAAAAAGTAAGTAGGTATAGTGTTTAATGCCAGCGGAGAACTAAACCAATTGGTCTGATATACCTAATATATTTAAGCACACGTATGTGCGTCGTCTAGAGAATCAGCATGTATGTAGAATATATTCTACTGTATGTACTCGCACGCCACCTTGTTTGGGTAAAGTAGTCACAAGCACTGGAGATTAATGCCGACACACGAATCTCTCTTCGCGAGCGACAATCAGGCGCCATAATCATTTATCAAACTCGACAAGGAGGCTTGTCTGCTAGCTAGACGCAGAGTTTCAATAGTAGGAATAGAGGGCGAGTGTGAGCGGTGTTTCCTACGGATATCGATTTTGTTTCGGAACCTAAAAACAGTACAATAGAAATTCTTATTGCGTACCAAATAAGAAGAATTACGCTTGAAAAGAAACACATACCTACATATAAAACAAAAGCGCACAAACTACAAAGGCGGACCTATCTAATAATTTCAGTCGACCTTTAGGTGATGAGGAATAAATTAGAGTTCAAACGTTCTTCACACACAGAGGGCTCCGTCCGTAGCGATTTTGTTGAAATGAAATAATAGTTTATTTGTCGTCAGTTTGTCGTCAACAAAGCACATATACCTACCTAACATACAATTTTCATCAAACAATTGGTGACAAATTGGCTCCAACTCAACATATGCAATAGCAGACAAGGACGTTGTATATTGAACTGATTTGCAGTTGGATCCACTTTGCCGTGTAGTACACAAACTTATAGACTAGACTAGGCAAGGCTGCGAGTGCTTGCAGCTATCACGCAGGCGCACCGTGTCTCGCGAGCGGCGACACGCTACGCGCCGCGGTCCACTAGAATGATATTTTTTCACAATAATCCTTTAAGATAGTTTTCAACTAGGTACGACGACAACATTGACTACATTGACTATTTTAGAATTTTTACGGAATTTTCTACATAGCATACACTCCCTCTATTCCTCGTACCATTATAACTCTTCGGCTAGACGAGCTGCGCCGCGGTGCTTCGGCAGTAAGTGGCTATGAGAGACATGGAGGTTATTTGGCACAATTTGCTTTTTTATGAACGATTGCTCGTGAAGACGTTGGGATTATCATTTTCTTATATATTTGTATGCTATGATACATGCATATGCTACACAGAACAAGTAAAATGGAAGAAGTAAGGATGTCCGTACCCTTGTTCATCTTAGCTACACTGTTTTCTGAGTAAATAAGATATTTTCAGGCATAAAAGAAATTTCTGTACCAGACATACATACATAAATAAAAAGAAATGAAAATATTTTATTGCACAAAAAGTGATGAAAAGGCGGACTTAAAGCCTAAGGGCATTATCTGCCTGTCATACCTGGGATTGTGAGTAGGGTAGATGGGTAGTGCGGAAAATGGAATGAGAGATTTGTTTTGTTTTCTTTAAGAGGTTAAAAATAAACAATAAAACACGACATACATACATATATACCATGATGCTGCATTCCGACAATCGTGGTAAGCATAGTAATCGGTGTTGTGCTTCAAGAAATCTGATAATTAGTACAGCATCAACCACCAAGTTGAGCTAAATATTAGGACACGAAGGCTAGCAAGCGACAAGTAAGACACGAAAACACCTACTGCATGACAGTGGATAGGCCGTGCCAAGGTGATAGGTGGCTAGTATGTCGCCCTTTAGGATGGCATCTTTTCTTTGGGTGGCGGGATGAAAAACCGAAGGGAAGCACTGACATGACACCTAGTTCACCAAGGTATTATGGGCTAAAATCACAGGTGTTTTAAGCGATCTAGCCAAGCATTTGTTCCATTTCCATAAAAAAGTATGTCACGTTTCATTATAGGCAATAGGTCCCCGAGATTAAGAAAAATAAATAGTTGGAAGTCAAGCCAAAGGGCGAGCGGGAGAGGAGGGAACGAATTTTAATTCGTCCGTTCCGTACCTCGACCACTTAAAATGTATACGAAATAGCAATTATTATTTAGCCAAGCTAACACTGCCATTGGGTACATACATACATCGATACCACACGCTGCAACAATTTGGGTAAGCAGAGTAATCGGTGTTGTGCTTCAAGTACTCTGGGAAATCACAGCACAACACCGACCACCACGTTTAGCAAAGTATTCGGACAAGATAACTATCAAGGCGCAAGTAAGGTTCGAAGACCCACGTCTGCTGCATGACTCTGTGGAAGGACCGTGCCAAGGTCTGTCTTTTATTAATGTAAATAAAATTTAATATTACAGATGTTAAATAGAATATTCTGGAGGCTGGGCTTAAAATCAGCGATGCTGAGTCGTCTCGGCTCAGTATTATAAGCTGCGCCCAGACCCTATTGTTCATAGTTATTTATTAGGTATGTAATATTGTATAACTGTTCTGTTAAGTGTATTTTGCAAACCTACCTACTTACTTATGAAAAATAAATAAACATTTCATTTCATTTCAAGGTGAGAGGTGGCTAACCTATCGCCCTTTAGCACGTCATCTTGCCCATGGGTGGAGTTTCGAAATGTATTTCTGGAAGAGGACATTAACGCGAGCAAATCCGCTGGAACAGCTATTGTCGTACACATACACTCACAGATTATGTTTGCAAGTTAAAAAGATTTACAGAAAATGTACAGTCCGTACGAAGACTCGGCCCGGTCCTACTTATGCATGCGCGTTCTGTGCAGTAAGAGGCTATTTTTCAAGAAGCAAGTTCCGTTTTTCCCGTTGATTTATACTTCTCATGCGACGGTGCCTCCAGCCTCCCTCGCACCGCCCCACCCCGCCCTACCCTTAGCCGCCCTGCCCGAGACGTCTCGCCAGAATATATAATAACCCAGTGTACACGCCCGGAATACTTTCTTACTCCGTCCGCTTGTTACTCCTAAATACGTCAACTAATTACGTATAAAATTAGCTCATATTTCGACATCTTCTTGCTAATAACAAATCTGTAAGGGATGGTGATGGAGTGTATGGGTGTATGTGTGTAAGGGTGTGTCTGGCAACGTAGCTTCCAAACGGATAGACCGATTTGGATGCGGTTTATTTTATTAGAAAGCTGGTTTAATCGGGATGGTTGTTAGCTATGTTTGTAATCTAGTAATTTTTATTTTATGCCTATTGCTCGGTCGCTTGATATAATTAGAGGCGTAAATGAGGCTCTTAAATCTTTAGCGGCGTTATCATATTTTCGGTGTGTTTCTCTGCAGTGTGTACGTGAGATATTGGATTCGGGATTGTTAAAGGCTATAATCACGATATCCCTTCGAGTTTTAGTCAACAACCAACAGCGCGAAAACACTGGCAGACACTGTGGCTCTCGACGAGTCCAATTCGCAATGCGGCACATCAGCCGCCAAATATTACACACTCACGTCTCGAGTACGCTCTCTTACCGAATACTATTGTACTATTGTACTGCATCTCTCCTCGTGCATGTCTTACAAGGCGACTAAGTGATAAGGATAAGTTTTTTTTTTATGGAAACTGACACGATTGGCTACATCACCAGGCCTCAGACACTCCTTCATACCTACCGCGATAATCACCTACAGAGCGCGATATTCGGAGAATACAAAACAGTCCGGGCAGCCCCGCGCTTGCGAGCGCACGCATACAGTCGATCGCCTGGATGGAACGAACTATTTTATTCAGGTACCTATGAAGTATTCTGTGCCTATTCTTCGATATAATAATAATGGAGCAATTGGAGCATCGTAATACTAATAATGACTAATTAAATTTAATGATTAATTTTAGGTATATATTTGTATTTTTATACTTTGTATATGTGAAATTAATGTAAATATTGTAAATGTGTTAATAAAGAATTAATAATGACTACTAATACTAATAATACTATCTCGGTAATGAACGAATGATGATAATAATAATATGATAATTTTGTGTATTTTTATAAGTTTTTGTATGATATAAAATATGTAAAATTAATATAAATGCTTCGTAAAAATGTGAAAATAAAAAAATGATAATAATAATATGTCAAATCAAATAATTTATTTATTTCATTATTTCATGTACGCATTTACAAAGAGAGGTTCTGCAATAGAAGAATCTGTCTCGCAGTGGCAGTTCCTGATTCATATGCATTTTGCGCTTATCTAATATACAACAATTAAAATAAGAAACTAATTAAATAAATTAATCAATAAAATTAGCATGTCATCATCATTATACTTCCGAGAAGCCACAGAGTTTTGTCAAAAAAAAAACTGCTAAGTAATTATTAACAGTAATTTATTCGTTACACAAGACGACAACCCCAACACGATCCGAATCGCGCCAAAAGAGATAGAGTTATGCGATAGAAAGAGAAGCGTGATGTAGGTTATTATTCGAGTTAGGCATGCAGCGCTTTGCGAGCTGAATTGCACTTTATTGCGTCTCAGCAAGAGTAGCTATTCCTTTATGTGGCCTTGTGGAGTGTCGCTTCTGGTACTCTTTTCTATTCTGTGACATCACCTACAGCATCCGTGATGTCGGCGCTTAACACTGGGTGAACTAGGTGCCATGTCAGTGTCTCCCTTCATATCGCACCGGCTACACTGAACTGGACGGAAAACACGAACTATTTACATATCCGTTTCGACCGACGCTTCGCTCAGTGCGGTGGTACCAACCCGGCCGGGATAAACCCTACCACCTAGTAAGGTAAGAAGGGGTACTGTGTGGGGTCGGTACTTAAAAAGAATAGTCCCACTGCATCTCTCCCCGTGCATGTCGTAAAAGGCGACTAAGGGATAAGCGGCCTGCAGACACCCCGGTCGAATTGTGGCTTTCATGGAAGACCTAGGCTGGCTGGGGTAGCTGGAGGCTGCGGGGTTTTGCACGAAGGTCCCCAACCAAGCGGGATTAGTTTGCAGGTCTAGAGCCAACCCCAAACCAAAACAACAACAACAACAACAAGGTAAGAAGGGAAGGGACCTACAGTTTAACGTGGAATCCGAACCACGGTCAGCCTCCAACGGACTGACCGCACCACTGAGCTACCGAGGCTGACGAATTTCCTTATCCCTTAGTCGACTTTTACGACATGCGACGGGTAGATATGCAGTGGGGCTATTCTTTTTAAGTACCGACCCCACACAGTACAAGTTAGTCGTCAGTCAGCGTGTAAGCGTCCACTGTTGAACATACGCCTCTGCAATTTTCCCACAGTCCTCCCGGCCTTCAGCGGTGCGGAACCACTACTTTCAGCCGACGTACTTGATGTCGTCGTCCCACCTGGCGGGTCGTCTCCCCATCCCACAAACGTTTTCCTGCCCAAGGCTACCAATCTAGGACACGGTTACTCCAACGGTCGTTGTCTCTTCGGCTGACGAGTCCAGCCCACGGCCACTTGAACTTAGCCACCCGGTGTCCATTATCGACTACTTTAGTGCGTCCACGGTTTGCCTCGTTACGCACCATATCACGTAGCGATATTACCATCATGGCTCGCTCCATTGCTCGCTGGGCAACTTTCAACAACCTCCGAGAAGAGGTGCCAGTCCGGTTAAAGGTAGACTTTAACCTCCGAGGAGGTGCCAGTCCGGCTTGAAGGCGGACTAAAGTCGCTGGACTATAAACCCGCCCTTTGAAAATCTGTGAATTGTACGAATAGCCCAGGGAAAGATATCCGCGGAAGCCCATTCCATCCACACCTTTGCAGTGCGATACAAGAGCGATTTAGACAATCTTGCAATTTGAAGAACTCTTTTATCGACTACAAAGGGTGGTATGGCGGATTTGGCCAACGCGAACAGGGGGAGGAGGGTTGATGGAAGACGTCATCAGAGCAGCGGCCATAGCGTGGTACCGGTAAAACATGTTCAATGATCCAACGATGCTTGACCGATTTACGATTTACTCTTTGCTTCAGCATATCCAAAATTGTGATATGCTGAAGCATTGATGGTGCTTCACCATATCACAAACTTGGCGGCCTCGGGTTTGAATCTAGTTTGCGATTGTTGTGAAGTGACTGAAATATTTACTTACTATAACTTTACTTTTGAAATCACATCACATATCTGAGGGAGGTCCCTTTATTTTGATTTCGTCGTAGCAGCTATCTCTGTGGACATAGCGAATAAACCTAATTGCAGAAATTGATATCTGTTCACAGAAATCACAGAATACTATTCGCCGTAGGTGCAATATGCTATTTCAAATTTACCGTACAAATATTTGGAAGCCACAAGTTATGCAAACGTTTGCATCCGCCCCCGGGGCAATCATAATTCAGTGCACACCTGCGCCGACCCGCGGGGGAGCTCCGGGGCCTGCATACAACCTGCATATAGCCTTCATGCAGTTTCAGCTCCATGTTCCTGCAGCTCCATTTCATGTTTTGCATCTATACATTACAAATAAAATATTATTATGCCGTCAAGTGATAATCTACCTATAAATGTACATATTAAAATCAGTATGCCATCACGTAAAAATACTATTCCAAGGCTGGGCTTAAAAACAGTGCAATGCCTCGAGTCTCGGCATCTTTTAATCCAGATTTTTTTTTTATGGAAACTGATACGGTTGGCTACATCACCTACAACATTCGTGATGTCAGACCATAACACCGGGTGAACTAGGTGCTACGTCAGTGCTTCCCTTCGGTCGTGCCGGCTACACTGAACTGGACGGAAAACACAAACTATTCACTTTTTCACAAATTTATTGTGTTTTGTAGAATCGTGTAACTAGTTTAATTTTGTGCAAAATAAAAGTTTTTTTTTTTCTTTCAAGTAAAGAAAGCTGTAGCAAACTCTGCACCGCAATGACTAGGTATAAGTACTTTTATTGGCTGGTCGGAGCATGTGCTTTGGCCCCTCGAACTTAACCACCTATACCGGATTATACAGGGTGTAAAAACGGCGAGTACATTAAATTTAGGAAATGATTATTGGGATCAAGAGTAACAAAAAAGTCAAATAACTTTTTTCTGAATTCCCTTTAAATAAAAAGTTACAGTTTTCATACAAACTAATTGATTATTTTAGTGTAAAAGTGATCTAATGACAAGAGGGCGGCGCGGAGGGGGGAAGAGCGGGTGAGACGTGAGCGCCTTGGGCGGAGGTGTTGGCGGGAGGGGCGGGGGTTAGCTTTGTGAGTGGAGGACTGGAGGTCGGCAGGGGGAGGGTGCGGAGCGGCTACAACGCGTTAAATTACACTAGACGAAAACATACATTTCAAAAATTTATATCTCGAAAACTAGACACTTTAGAGAAAAACTTTATTTGCTTTTTTGTCTAGGAAAAACATGAGGATTGCGCTGGCGAAATTAATGTACTCGCCGTTTTAACACCCTGTATAAAAAAACTGGCGGACAAAAATATGGCACGTGCCAAACTTGGAACAGAGCTGCTAGCTAGAGTCTCGCTAGGGTCTAGCGAGGGATGTGAGTTCGGTGCAGCAGTAGCATTATGGGGATTAAGTTATTAGCACATGCAGCCGTTGGGAGGCACATTTCATTCATTTTCAGGCGTACCTTTGGGTCACGAACGTCGAAAAGTGGTGAGTGAAAATATAGGGTTGCGGTGCTTAATCGCGGGACCACTAGAGTTTATCGCTTGACCGAATTGTCGTATTGTATGTTATGGCATATACAAATATTTCTACAGTTCAGAATGCGACCTTATTGGAGAAATTCAATTGTTTTCAGTGAACCTCTGGATCCACACAAAGATCTTATTAGAATTTGTTAGTCTACAGTTTTCCGACAATGCTTTTCTTCGCCAGAATGACGGCTAAATCGTCTGAAAATCTGAAAAGTCCTAATTGGAAACTCTGGTGGTTCGATTGTCGTTCAGGCAATAAATAACGGTTCTAACTAGAACGATAAATCTAGAGTTCTAAGTATGTTTAAACTATATTTCTGTATTTATTTATTATACCTGTCTGAAACTGAAACGAAAGCTGTCTGAAACGAAACCTGGTCTGAAAGAATACATAGTAACAATGATTGAGAAAGGAATAATTCGGTGGTTCGGTCATGTTGGAAGAATGGATGATAGATTAGAAATTTATGGAGCGAATGTGAGTGGACGAGTCAGGAAGGGTCGCCCTAGACGCACGTACCTAGACCAGATCGGGCATGTACTAAAAAAGAGTTAAGTGCTTATTACCCGTAACCGACGAGCATGTATGAAGAACATTATGAGAGTGGAAGAGGCGGAAGAGGTGTGTCAGGATCGTGGCACGTGGAGATCCGTTGTCTCTGCCTACCCCACTTGGAAATAGGCGTGACACTATTATGTACCTATTAAAATTTTTATGAACCCGCCTGTACCTACACAGCTGAGTGAATTCTATCCTCAATATTAATTTACATTCTCTGTATTTCTGATAACTACAGAACAAACAGATTATGCGGTTGGTTAGAGCTGATTAATCAAAAGCTTCGCTTCTGAGAATATTATTAGAATATCGACAGCTAATGAGATACAACTACGTAATAATTAATTGTACAGAATAGGTATTAATAGCGCTCACTTTGAATGTTTATGGTAAAAGTAATAGGTATATTTTTTAATGATAACTTAACACAGATAGACGCATCGGATGTGTTCTCCTCTAGTCTGTAGCCATAATTATTGTCGTCCCTAACTGAAGGAAATTACTGGTTCCGCATGATAAAAAGATTAATTTATATTACCGTAGGATACAAGTCAAAGGTTACATCGTCCCTTTCCGATAGCTTGGTCCAACCCAAGTAATGACCGAATGAAAAATTTTAAATAAAAAAACCTTTTTAAAAAGAGGTTTTTAAAAAATAATTAATGTAGGTACTAAAAGACAAAAAAAAAGTTTAGGTTTTCGAAAGCTTTCAAAAAGCTTGTGGCGCAAATTTGAGAGAAAATACATACTTCCGCAAGTCCGCAAGTACTTGCTTATCACACAATCACTGTCCAATTAAATGATTATCATGATGAAACTAATATTGATAGATGGGTCAAAATGACCGTGAATTATTATTACAATCATGGTAAGCCAATTACTAATAATGTTCATATTTTATTTTAATACCTAGAGGCATTAGGTATTACCTTTTTCCCATATTTCATTTGAGTGCAATAAATATATACAATACAATACAAATTTGTTTTTCAAAGAACCATTTTGAATATTTGGGTCTCGGTCGCATTTGATACCCAGTGACACCCAGTTTTCATTTTCGCCCGAGGCACAATGTGGCCTGTCCTTCCGGTGGAACATTTAATTTCCGATTTTGCGACCGAAACGATAATATCTCAAAGGGCGGACGCCCTAGTGGTGAAGACGCCCCGACATCTAGGATAGAGACATCTGGAGATCATAACCTTGTATGCAGGAGGTTTGCGACTTTTACCCGACTACGCGAAGCAAAAAGAAGCGTTATGCTTTTCGAGCGTATGTATGTATGTATATATGTCTATTTCTATGTCACACGCTGTAGACTAAACGACGTGATGGATTTTTAACCGACTTAAAAAAAAAGCTGTATTTTTTTTTTCGTTTGTTACCTCAGAACTTTCGACTGGGTGAACCGATTTTGATGATTCTTTTTTTATTTGAAAGCTGGTGCTTCCCGTGTGGTCCCATTTCAATTTGGTCAAGATCGAATTGGAAAGCGAGGCGGAATCGCGAGGCCGAAGGCTGAGCGATTCCGCCGAGTACATTATTAGCAAAAAATTACAAAAAAAAAACTGTGAAATAAAAAACTATTTAAAAAAATATAAAAACCGCCTTCAAAAATGTATGAAATAAAAAAAAATCTAACCCTAGAGTTGAAGGCGGCGCTAAAGCAAACAAAAATGATGCATGAAAGAAAACATGAGTGGATTATCCCTTGTGATTATTGTAGCCTTCTTTAGCACCGCCTTCAACTCTAGGGTTCGATTTTGTTTTATTTCATACATTTTAAGGTGTAGTTGGATTCGCCTCGCTCGCGCGAGTGTAGTGTAGTGCAGGTACCACATTTTTAGTAACAGAAGAATTCAAAATGGCGGCGATAGGCGCTATATTGCCAAACTTTAAATATAGTTGTTCTTCAAACCCAATCGAGTGATTTATCATTGTCAAGAGCTCGAAAAGGATGGATGACGATTTTAAAAACCGGCCAAATGTGAATCGAACTAGCGCACCGAGGGTTCCGTATCGCCATGTTATGGCTGGCGCCACTCACGCCCGTGGCGTGTTATTAAATGCCTCATATTAGTTAAATGTCATGATTAATTAAAATGCTTCATAATCTATTCGGTAGATGGCGCGCGCACTTACACTTTTTGGTTTCTTCCATGAACACTCCCGTGATTTTTTTTTTCTTTTTGTTATTTTAGAAATAAAATGAATTAATTAAAAATAAAATAAAAATTGATACATGATCAGTAGAAAACGCTGTAGTCGGGCGTGTATAACCATTCGAGTAGACAGATAGCCCGATTACAGAATTTTCAACTAAACTTTCCTTGTTTGCTTCTTTTGTTTTAGCAGTCTGGTTTTAAACATTGTTTCTTTGTTTTTTGTTTATAACATTACTGTGGTTCAACAATGCACATGTTAGCTATAGACTGACACGGGTTAAAAAAGTTAAACTCGTTAAGCTACGATTAAAGTGAACGACTCAAGAAAATCTTAAACGTAAAAAGGTATTTGAAAGTAAAATTTGGCGTAATCAGAATGGTTGCTTTGTATTTATGTTCGCCAAAGTTCAACGAGTAATATCTTCAAATGCCGAGGATGTAATATCTTCAAATGCCGAGGATTTAAGAATTACGCAGTGAGAAAGGCCGGGAACATGTTTATTTCTTTTGGAACTAAGTACAAGGCAAGAGTACGTAGGGAGGTTCGTGGTTTCGTTACACTTGCGAATTAATACACTCCTGTATTGTATAATTTTTTTGTTTCGAATAAAAATCACAGTGATGATCTCTAAATTAATTATGTGAAAATTTATTAATTTTCTGGGGAATGGAATGAAAACAAAAAAAATCTCGGCGTATAACATGAGATCGGTCCGCTCCCTAATTTCGTAAATAATTTATGAATTTGCTTACAAATTCTCGGGTTTCCTTAGGATAAAGGGGACTTTTAAATGTATTCTGAAATCAAAAGAAAGCAAATTAAATTCCGTAATCCCGAACTTTGCGGAATGAGTTTAGCCAAGTTTAAAACTTTCAAGAATAAAAAGCCATTTAAAAGTTGTGAAAACAATCTCAAATTGTAAAGGAGAACGAAAATAAGTTTTTTTCAGCTTGTTTGTAAAGGATCTTATTCTTATCGATGGGATTGTCCCGTGACTTTTGGGTGGATATTTCTGTATTTTTATTACGAATAAACTTCACCAATTCAGAGAGCCGGTCTGCGGATCGAGAGCGCCGCGCCGCACCCCCGCGCCGCGCGGTGCGGCCGCTAACTTCTATTACTTCATGTTAGTGAGACGGCTTTGTAATTTGTTCTCGCACTCTTCCTATATAAATTGAGTTCTAAATCACAGAGCAGCGATCGGCGGCCGTCTTCACCCACTCTGTGTTCTAAGTACTCTTCTCGCTTTCTTAAGGGGGCTACTTCCTAACTCTACCCTCTCTTTCTACCATTGGCCGTTTTTCATACATTTTATTTTATTATGAAGAAATTTTACAACTTTTAAAAAAATCCTATGGGAGAAACATGCATTATAAAATTATTAATGTTTTTCAATAAAAACATTTGGTACTCCACTAATTGAAAAAAAAAAACTAAAAGTTTATTAAGTTTATGTTTTTTTTTTTTATTATTACATATATGTGGAGTACCAAATATTTTTATTGAAACGCATTAATAATTTTATCATGCATGTTTCTCCCATAGGATTTTTTTATAAGTTGTATAATATCTTCATATTAAAATAAAACGCGCATTGTTAGAGTGAGAGGCACAAGTTAGGGAGGTGGTCCCTTAAATGAATGCCCAATAATAGATAATAGTTATTTTACTAGGTATATTTTAATGGTATATTTTACTAGGTATACTTAATGTTACCATTAAACGGTGAAATTAAAACCAACAATAACTAAGCAATTTCACATTATATTTAATTCGTAAAAATATATATTCCGTAGAGTGTGAATAGGTGGGACGGATATTTTTGCGCTAAATAAATAAAATGTTAACCCTTTCCGTATCCTCTGTTGAGAGATACTTGCTGCGTATCGTAAGAGCGATCGTGATTAGGAGGCTTGCCGCTACATTCAACATTCAGGGTGATTTCAATTTGATAATAATTATTTCCTTTATGGGTTTCGAACATACCATATTCTGTACATTCCATATTCTAGTAAAAATACCCCCAAATAGTAAATGATCAAACATTTATAACCAACAATATTTTAACTCACGCCTCTGCATTTTGCGACATTACGGAATAAAATAAAATGATCTTTATTATTAATATATTTCATCTTTTGTGATGCCAATAACTGATAGATAACATAAAGTAGGCAAGTAGATAATAACATTTACCTACACATATAATAGTATAGATATGTTAAAAAGCGTAGACCGGCAGAAAGTGTGATAGGCATACCATATGTAGGTACGACGTTATGTGCAATAAACGTTTGTTTGTTTTGAATTGATAGTTAGGTTACTAAAACGTAGTAGTTTATGCTCAAAGTAAGTTGTCAATTAGTTCTACCTTAGTCTGTAAAGGAAGTTCGGAATATATATTCTGTATGTATGTATGTAACAAATACGAATGTACATGTTTTTCTGCGTGAAAGTTGGCGGATTTAATAAAAAAATGATTTTTCCAATAAATTATCCTATACAGCGTGTCCCAAAACTCAACGTCAAGCGGGAACCAGGGAGTTGGCCAGTTTTATGACTACCCAGGGGAAAAAAAATCGGAGTCATTTGTTTTTTATGATATGAGATTTTTTTGAAAAACGTTGAAAATTTACATCTCGTACAACATTTTAGGTACTACGACTACAAATTTGCAAATATAATTGTTCAAATTTTTATATTGGAAGCCTAAATAACTCTACTATTGATAACTACCCCAAATAAAACCAGAATGCCTGTAGTTTTACCAAAAAAATATGCAGTTAAATTTTTTTCTAAAAAAATAAATGACTCAGATTTTTTTTCTTATTTTTCCCTGGGTAGTCATAAACTGGCCTACTCCCTGGTGCCCGCTTGACGTTGAGTTTTGGGACACGTCGTATATCCAATAGCCACCCCTTAGATTTCTATGTCATTATTATTTTCGGTGTCTAGGTTTCTATATAATATACTTCTTCAGTTACATTCGCAGCGCCTATGAAATCGTATTCCGCCCGTCCAAAAGCGACCGATTTTTCGAGTTTTTCTCACAATACTTGAAGCGAATACGGGTTCGTTTTACAAAACAAATCGCGCGCAACGAACGCGACATCCTGTAACAAATGTTGGCAGGCTGAGATAAAGCCGAGAAATACAGAATCCAGAAGGACCGCCTCCGCCTCGGCAGTCCGATCACGCGCGGACTTAATAAACGCTACAGCTATCCGTGCAACCGCTCAGGTACAAATTCAATACAAGAAGCGCGAAATGTACCAACATGGTTGTAAATACATAGGAGAGGTGTCAAGAGGAGAGCAATCCAGGGAAGTCTCCGGTATGGCACCTACCTTCTCGGAGGTGATATAGGCTGGTCGGAGCATGCGCTTTGGCCCCTTCGACTCAGCCACCCATACCGGATTACATAAAAAAAAAACAAAAAAACTTGACAAGCAAATGAAAGACATGTCGTCGTCAACGTCGTGGTCGTGGATCGTGGTCGTGGACAAACGCCGCGCGTCGATGTCTCCTGATCAGGAGACGAAACATCCACAAAAACAAGTTTATTTTATTTTATGGAAGCTGACACGGTTGGCTTCATCACCTACAACATCCGTGATGTCAGCCCATAACACCGGGTGAACTAGGTGCCATGTCAGTGCTTCCCTTCATTTCATGTCGGCTACACTGAACTGTACGGGAAACACGAACTATTTACATAGCCGTTTCGACCGACACGTTTCATTCAGTGCGGTGGTATCAGCCCGGGCGGGATAAACCCTATTATCCTACCACCTAGTAAGGTAAGAAGGGAAGGGACCTACAGTTTTACGTGGAATCCTAACCACGGTCAGCCTTCAACGGTCCAGCGATCACCCATCCAAGTACTGACCGCGCTCAGGGTTGCCGCCACTGAGCTACCGAGGCTGACAAGTTATTTGTTAATTAATAAATATATAGAGTGTCGAAGGTATGAGTAACATTGGCAATCACCAATCCTGGCACACATTTTTAGGGTTCCGTTTCCACACGGAATCATTTTTACTAAACTTACGCCGCCGTCTGTCTGTCTGTCTGTCTGTCCGTCCGTCGTAGGGCTGTATTGTTTGAACCATAATAAGTAGCTGGTTGAAATTTTCACAGAATGTGTTGCTATGGCGGATGTGCCAAGAAATAATAATAGTAATAGGGCGGGACCCTATTACTATTATTATTTCTTGGTATGGGATACGGAACCCTAAAAAAAGCGAAAAGTAAAAAATAAGGGGCCCCATACTAGCAACGTCCTAAGAATCGATTACATTTATTCATTATTCACGCTACTGAATAATAGATGGCGCTACAGGTAGTACCGTGTGGGGCCGGTACTTTAAAAGAATAACCCCACTGCATCTCTCCCCGTGTATGTCGTAAAAGGCGACTAAGGGATATGACTCCCTTCTTATATTACTAGGTGGTAGGGTTTAACCCACCCGGGTTGGTACCACCGCACTGAATGAAAGGTCGGTCGAAACGGCTATGTAAATAGTTTGTGTTTTTCGTCCAGTTCAGTGTAGCCGGCACGACCGAAGGGAAGCACAGCCGTGGCACCAAGTTCACCCGGTGTTATGGGCTGACATCACAGATGTTGTAGGTGATGTAGCCAACCGTGTCAGTTTCCATAAAAAAAAATAAAAAAAAAAGGTACAATTTATATTTTCCATTATAGAAAAACAAAATATAGACGAATGTGGTTTTTTTACCGGTACCTATGATATAGCGGGTCTACGGAACCCTCCGTGTGCGAGTAAAACTTGCACTTGGCCGATTTTTTGCCACCGATGGTTACACTACAAACCACACTCACTGCGATTTTCACTCATGGTTTTACGTGCAGGCGTTTCTGTATATTTATTTCCATGACAGCCAACTAACTACTGAGGGAAATTTGTTAGTTCATGCTAGTGTTCGGCGTCCAGCTACATATATCGGAGATCGATTTATGCAAATTTGACGCTACCGGGATAAACTTTCGGTAGCTACCGGGGCATGATGAAGGGAGCCACGCTAGCAATAATGATTCTCGAATTCAGGTGAAGGATATTAGACGCGAACACTTCGAGGAAGCCGTTCTTCAAGTTACTTCTCGAAAATATTTCAAACGTAACGGATATCAGCGATATTAATCAAAATTCTGACTTGCGAACGGGCACAGCATATATATATGCTGTGGAACGGGTCTAAAAATTTAAATATGGAACGTACCTACTGACGGGACGGAACTGAAAGTGGTGATCTCCACTCTCTATCTCTATCTTCTCTATCTCTATCTCTACTTCTTATAAAATGGAACGTCTGTCTGTATGTATGTATGTATGTTTAAGGTAAATTCAAGAACGACTAAACAAATTTTGATGCGGTTTGCACCAATGGAAAAGGATTTCTTGAGCTCACTATAGGCTATACCATCACGCTAAATAGCCTTAGGTCTGAGCAGTATCAAAGAAAGTATAGTATGGACGGGAGAGTGAGATAGAATATAATAGATCAGCGGTCATTTATTATTAAATTAATTAATTTATTAATAAATTTTCTATTAAACCGAGTCTACCGCGAGCGAAGCCGCGGGAAAAAGCTTCATATAATAGAATCGTTCCATAGGCACTCACGTCGGTAAAGATACAATTCCAGATGCAATATTGGAATATTTATTTCTCAATAAAGAACACAACTTTAAGAATATTTCATTGACGCAGATTCGATGCAATCTATGAGAAAGAATCTGGCAAGAAATCTTATACCTTATTTTTTTGTCACCTGACATGTTTGGATACTTCACTTCACAATAGGCTGACATCAAGGTCTTATGATACCTTGGTGAACTATATGACATGCCTGTGCTTCCCTTTGGTCGTGCCGGCTACATTGAACTGGTCGAAGAACACTATAAATTATATAAATTACCTACATAATATTGTGCAATACGCTTTTACAAAAAGCCCCACAGTGACGAACAGAAAAAAAAAATATTCAAAATGATACAGGCATCAAATTGAAGGATTTCGGAAATATAATCCGAGGGAAGCTCTCTCTATGATGAAAACATAATATTAAATCAAACTCTCTTTGATGTCATGGAAGCATGCAGCAGGTAAACCACAGAGCATCAAATGTGCGCGCCCGCCCCTCCTAGAGGCGCCCTGAGCGCGATTTCTCTACAACGCCGTTGAAGCCTGTGGGCGTGGCCTATGACTTACATATGTGTGTTGTGCGTGTGCATTTGTTTTGTGCGTGTGCGTAACTTGCTCCTCTTTGTGTGTAGTGTCGATACTAGCACACACACACACATACGAAGCGCTAGCAGCACTGCGTGTAGATTTTGGGTTTCAAATATCATCGCTTAGGGCGCCTCTAGTAGGGGGCGCGCGCGGTAGGTATTTGATGCTCTGTGAGGTAAACTAATATTATCTTTTGTTTGTCGGTTTCACGGTGGAATAAATTGTATTAATATTGGCCATTAGTCAAATTAACTTAAACCCGAATATGAAGGATTGAAATTGCAAATATATTTCGTTGGTTTAATGTATAATTTTGTTCCGCCGGTATAACATGAGCACAGTGGGAATTATTTTCAAAATGTTCTGAAGCCCGCCAAAGTAGAAGCCATACTACATTGGCGCGACCACGGAGGTGAGAGCAGAGAGGAGGTCGATCTAAGGAAACTGGGTGCTTCGTCAATAACTGGGGACGCACGTTTTTAATAGTGGACGTTTCATTGCAAGTATCGTGTCCACGGTGTGGTCGCGACCCAGCGCACGTGGAAATAAATGTCCCCCGACTCAACGTACTGGCGACATCGTGTTTTTTTTGCAGACACTGGCTGTTTCCGCGAATTCGCTTCCCGTTAAAATATATTTCAACCATCCTAGCGAACCATCTCATCGATGATAAAACCGCTGCGCGCAGACTTAAGCAAAAGATGTCACAAGATCTCATAACAGAACAGTCAAATATGCGAATGTATCGAACAACCCAATTCAACCTATGGGTTACTTCGCATGGTTCCACACATGCTTTTCAATGTCAAAATCATATGGGCAGATCAAATTAATAGGACGAGTTAAAAAAAACGGCCAGGTGCAAGTCTAACCAGCGCCAGCGCACCGAGGTTTGGGCACATAAAAAAAAATTGAAAAAACACGTTTCTCATATGGGTTCCCTTGGTTTAGTTTATTTTTCTATTTTTTATTATATTTTGGTGTTATATTCGCCATAATAACACACATTCGGAAGAAAATGCCAACCGGCTAGCAATTACGGCTTTAAAGATACAGCCATCGGACAAAGAGACGTCTGTCTGGCGTAGGCTTAGTAATAGACTTCAAACAAACGGGCTACGGAAACCTAAAAACCATGATGTGTAAGAAAACGTCCGTAAAAAGCGCATAATAATGCTAGCAACAACGTCTTTTCTCTCTCCTCCGTGGATATAACCTTTCTATTTTCTGTCCAGTGTAGTCGGCCAAGGACTTCGGAGGAGTATGCATGAAAATATTACGAAATAAAATGAAATGAGATTATGTCGTCAGTCCAGTGCTAAACTCGCCAATCTGCAAATTCCAAATTTTTCAGGAGAAGCAAAAAACTACTAAATTTGTTCTGTCAAATCGAACTTTTATCACACAAAGTCCAAAATAACAATGAACCTACCTTGGGCAAACCTTTACTAAATTGCATACTCAAATATAGTTCAATACAACTGTGAGAGCTGGTAATGCAAGTTTTTTACTTGACCAGTGTGGATGTGTTTTCTGATAGTACGAAACTTACAAAGGCATAATAGTCTAAATGCCACTTTGACTAGTTGACCACAGTTAAATTTATTAAAATTCGGAAAAAAGTGACACTGCTATAGTAGCCTAAATGGTAGTTTGGTTGGTATAGCACAGTAAACATAAATTCAATTTTAAGATTTTTTTGCGTAAAGTACTATAACTGGCAGTTATGATGATTTGCGTTGGTAGGTTTTGTATAAAAATAAAACAAACACAATGAATTTTGTTTTAAGTTGTGTACTTAAAGATAAACAGAATGCCAAAATGAATATAAAACAGTATCAAACATTATAAAAGAAAACTAAAGTTATCATTCACTGTCTTCAGCGATTTCTGGCTCTGCTAGAGCATGCTAGAGCATCTCGCACATTTTCCCCAGAAGGGAAGTTATGGTAGAAGTCGTGATGGATTCTTGAGATCTGCATTTCATTGCAGAATTTTAACAAATTTGCTTTATTTGCCGCAATTTTTATCCTTTCTATATACGCTCTTTTGGGATAGTGCTCTTAGCCTGTGTTTCCCCTCTTCTTAACAACGAGCTTACGGAACGGCTTTTTTTAATGAAAAATGCGTTCGGTTCACCGTTGGCATTTATGTCAATTTTTGGCTCCTGGTAGACTGTTCAGGGTTTGTCCTTTTGGCAGGCATGGACATTTTCTTGCGTTTTCTGCCATGCGCTCGATGCTGACTCCGATTTATGTTCTGCAAAATAATAAAAATACAAAGTTCGAGGCTTGTCCACATTTGGCAGGTCATAGCACGATCGTCGTTGTAAACAGTAGATTAATTTCCGTGTTGTCAGGACTTCCTCTATCTGTATAGCAATATCTTTGAACACTGAAGAAGCAGGAAGCAAGAACAAACTGATATCCGATGGTGCTAGAGGCATATGCACCATGTGATTGTTTTCGTTCTAGATTTCTTTATTTACTAGATGAAAATAGCAGGGGAATTCTATGAGTCGCATCGCAACTAGGCGAGGAGCTGTCAAAAATGCACGATTGGGCGGCAAATCTATAAGTTTCGCCCACAAAACGTGGATTTTTGGCAACTCCTTCCCGAGGTCTCGATTGCGTGCGTTCGTGACCCGTAGAATCTAAGAGCAGTAACTTCCTTTGGAACACCTTTCAATGTTCATAAAGGTGACGCAAAACTAAGCAAAACTGTTTTCTCCCAAAGCAAGACAGAGCGAAAACTACGTCTTGTCTTGCCTTGCCGTCAGGAGCCCTATGAACTGTACCGTTTGCTCAGTAACAGGCCCCGAAGGTAGTGCTTTCCCAGAGCACTGACGTATAGTCCAGTAGAAATTACCACTTACCTCGAAAACTTGATGACCGTCTGTCTGTTACAACTAATACCACTATGCACTATTCACTTACTTTTAACTTCCCTTGCAAATCGCTTTTCAGTGTATTTGGAGAATCTCCACTTGGGCTGACATCACGGATGTTGTAGGTGATGTAGCCAATCGTGTCAGTTTCCATAAAAAAAAATTCTCCAATGTTAAAACCACGATGATTAAGTATGCAGACAAATTAATTAATTTGTACCAACGACAATAAACTATACCGGTTATGTATGACATATATTTTTAACCCCCGACGCAAAAAGAGGGGTGTTATAAGTTTAACGTGTGTGTGTGTAGCTCCCAAACGGATGGACCAATTTGGATGCGGTTTTTTATTAGAAAGCTGGTTTAATCGGGATGGTTCTTAGCTATATTTGTAATCTTGTGGAAATCTTGTAATCTAGTAATTAAGTAATCAAAAAAATTATTCTCTTAATAAGTATCGGTCAACTCTGGATGCGGTTTTTTTTTAAAAGCTTGAAATAAAAGTTTAATTACAAATTATTGCCAAAATTAAGTGTAACGAAAGCACCACTTAGGTTATCGTGTCTCGCACGGGGCCAATGCAAGCCAAATAAACAGCATTTTAAAAAAGATATCGTGCTTTTCACAATGGATGACAAACGAAACTGGCACATATTCATTTATATTATTGTAGTGTGAGTGGTAAATTAAATATATAGAGCTTTCTGGCTGTGGTGAACTCGATCAACTACCACATTGACGAGTTGAACACTGTTGAGAATCCTACTATGTGAACATCAGCAACAATACGAAACCAGCCACTGTGGTAGATTGGAGATTTTCCAATGTGTATAATTTAATCTTGGAATAATTTAAACATGGCAAATAAACCTATCTACCAGATTGGCTTTATGAGCATTGTGCCATCTAGGCTTATTATTTATGTGTGTGTATGGTAAATTCGATAATGTGTACTTTTGCTAGTTTAGCAAAGTCGGAAATAGAGTTTTCTGTAGATTGGACTTAGTCCCATATAGCTAGAGCCAAAACTTCAATAGATACACTTACCAGTCTTTGCCACAGCATGTAACTCATATATACCAATAACTTTGCATCAAAAAGTGAAAATCGCCAAATTGACAGATTGGCGACTTTTCCATTGTGCAGACGATGTTATGTTAAAATTGTAATGTAAGTGTGGAAGTGGTGTCCGATATCTCGGGTCCGTGGCCCTCAGAAATTCGTTGTCTCTCCCATCCCAGCGGTATGTGTGAGGTTATGTATATTTTTATGGGCGTATATTATTGAAATTAAATTAAATGTGGTTTATTTCCTTCTATAAAATAAATTATTGTGTAGCACAGACGGCAACCAAAAAGTATAAACAGAAAAATAGTGTCAAGATTAGACCCATCAAGTTTCATTGCCAGGAGATTCGCTAGGAAGTTTAAAAAAAAATTGTGCCGTAATAACTGAGGTAAAGGAAGTCGGGTGGCGCAGGCGCGAGGACGTCGGCGGATCTCGAGCGACTTTGCGGCGGGATGACCTCAACTCGGTGGAGTGAACATAGAGTGCTTCAGTTCGAATGCACCCTCTAGTAAGAACTGCAAATATCTCGATGATTATAACCTCACCATCACCTCAAAAGGTCGCCGACAGAAGGATTCAGTTAGCCTGGGCGGCATTTGGGTGACTCCGTCACATCTTCTCATCCTCCATCCCACAATCATTAAAGATTAAGGTCTTTAATCAGTTCGTTCTGCAAATGTTGAGGTACGGAGCTGAAACGTGGACCCTGACAATGGGCCTGGTCCACAAATTTAAAGTCGCTCCGCGAGCTATGGAAAAAGCACTGCTCGGAGTTTCTTTGATCGATAAAATCCGTAATGATGAAATACGACAAAGAACCAAGGTAGTCGACATTGCTCAGAAAATTTGCAAGCTGAAGTGGCAGTGAACTGGTAAAATTTGTCGCAGACCTGACAACCGCTGGGGTAGACGGGTGCTTGAATGGCGGCGACGTACAAGCAAACATAGCGTGGGATGTCCCCCGGCTATGTGGACAAGCCACCTAAAAAAAGGTAGCCGGGAGTGGACGAATGAGAAGAGCGGCAGACCGCGTGTGGTGGCGTGCCCCGGGAGAAGACTATGTCCAGCAATGAACCGATATGGGTTGATGATGATCACTTACATATTGTCCGTGTACAATTTACATACTTGCATACATATCACACACGCTGAATCCCGACAATCGGGTTAAGCAGAGTAATCGGTGTTGTGCTGCAAGAACTCTGGTAAATTACAGCACAACACCGACCACCACGTTTCGCAAATCATTCACTGAAATCATTCGAAATCTGCATGCATACCTACTGTCTCGCTCGCACAACTACTCTTTCAGTCACACAGACACTACTCGCATCAGCCACAGCAGCACACAGCACACAACAAAGCCGCTCGGAGGATGCTTTGCTTAGGTATATAAAGTTTAATAAATAATGTAATTATGAATGTATAAAATCTGGCCATTTACATCAAGAATAGCACTGTATAAATAATAGACGGCGACAAAACTGCTTTTGCGGATAAGCCTGGTAGGCTTCGCAGAACATAAAATTGTAAAATATGGAAGTATCAATATCATCAATCAATCATCAATACTAATAATAAATCTGTAAGGGATGGTCATGGAGTAAGTTACTTTGTTTTAGGAAATATTGAGTTTGTAGCCTCTATGTATGATACTAAAGCTAAATTGACGATTTTTAGAAATCTTTTCTGTATGTATGTATGTATGTATGTTCCTCCATAACTCTTAAAGCCATAATCCGAATTTGATGAAACTTAGTACAAACCCATTTTACTATACGGGACACAGGATAGGCTTACTAAAATTCACTTCCGGCTACGCTAAGATGTGGCTCCCATACAAATCGAATTGTTCCAAGCGCCGAAATAATGGGCGGCGCGGCGCGGCGGGGGTTAGTAGCGCGTCTCGCGGAGACTGGCAGCCCGGCGGCGGCGAAGGCGCGGGACGCGGCGCGGGGTGCGGTCTATTCGGTGGTCTGGCGGAGCGCGGTGTGTGTGTGTATGCATTGTCTCGGCAGAGTTTCTTATATTTTAATTCGATTCATAATATTATGTAGGTTAACTTCGTTAGGTATCTATTTGATTAATTTTAGGTGCAAACCTATGTAAAAGTGTTATTTCGAGTCGATGTTAGCGGATATTTATTTAACTGAAGTTCCTATTTGATTTAAGTTAATTGATCGTATGTTTATTATATTGTACGTAGTGTAGTATGCGCGTTATATTAGCGAAGAGATTCTTATTTTTACCCGATTACGGCGAAGCGAAAAGGAGAGTTATGTTTTTGACCGGTATGTATGTATGTATGTATGTTCAACTGTTCCCTCATAATAACTTCGACACTACTTATCATAATTTGACAAATGAGGTATCGTTGGATGCGTCTTGACCGTACGCTGGTCGTCAAGACGCATCCAACGTCTATAGGCTATAGGATATGGCGCCCTCTAGAGGACATAAGTAATGATAAAAAATTGCCCGCGGCTTCGCTCGCGTGAAATTCGTATTTCAAAGGAAAAAAGTAAGTAACTAAGGGCGAGCTGGGTTCAGGTAAACGATAAACCGTCTCGAAGAAAGTGAGTAACTTTTTGAAGCCGAAGGCGAAGTTGCGTTCAGGAAGACGATAAACCTTCTCGAAGACAGTAAGTAACTATGGGCGAGGCCGAAGGCCGAGCTGCGTTCAGGAAGAGGATAAACCATCTTTAAGAAAGTAAGTAACAAAGGGCGAGGCCGAAGGCCGAGCTGCGTTCAGGAAGAGGATAACCTTTTCGAAGAAAGTAAGTAATTATGGGCGAGGCCGAAGGCCGAGCTGCGTTCAGGATGAGGGTAAACTTTTCGAAGAAAGTAAGTAACAGAGGGCGAGGCTGATGGCGGAGCTGCGTTCAGGAAAACGATAAACCTTCTCGAAGGCAGTAAGTAACTATGGGCGAGGCCGAAGGCCGAGCTGCGTTCAGGAAGAGGATAACCTTTTCGAAGAAAGTAAGTAACAGAGGGCGAGGCCGAAGGCCGAGCTGCGTTCAGGAAGATGATAAACCTTTTCGAAGACAGTAAGTAACTATGGGCGAGGCCGAAGGCCGAGCTGCATTCAGCATGCGGGTAAACTTTTCGAAGAAAGTAAGTAACAGAGGGCGAGGCCGAAGGCCGAGCTGCGTTCAGGAAAACGATAAACCTTCTCGAAGACAGTAAGTAACTATGGGCGAGGCCGAAGGCCGAGCTGCGTTCAGGAAGAGGATGACCTGTTCGAAGAAAGTAAGTAACAGAGGGCGAGGCCGAAGGCCGAGCTTCGTTCAGGAAGACGATAAACCTTTTCGAAGACAGTAAGTAACTATGGGCGAGGCCGAAGGCCGAGCTGCGTTCAGGAAGAGGATAAACCATCTTTAAGAAAGTAAGTAACAAAGGGCGAGGCCGAAGGCCGAGCTGCGTTCAGGAAGAGGATAACCTTTTCGAAGAAAGTAAGTAATTATGGGCGAGGCCGAAGGCCGAGCTGCGTTCAGGATGAGGGTAAACTTTTCGAAGAAAGTAAGTAACAGAGGGCGAGGCTGATGGCGGAGCTGCGTTCAGGAAAACGATAAACCTTCTCGAAGACAGTAAGTAACTATGGGCGAGGCCGAAGGCCGAGCTGCGTTCAGGAAGAGGATAACCTTTTCGAAGAAAGTAAGTAACAGAGGGCGAGGCCGAAGGCCGAGCTGCGTTCAGGAAGACGATAAACCTTTTCGAAGACAGTAAGTAACTATGGGCGAGGCCGAAGGCCGAGCTGCATTCAGCATGCGGGTAAACTTTTCGAAGAAAGTAAGTAACAGAGGGCGAGGCCGAAGGCCGAGCTGCGTTCAGGAAGAGGATGACCTGTTCGAAGAAAGTAAGTAACAGAGGGCGAGGCCGAAGGCCGAGCTTCGTTCAGGAAGACGATAAACCTTTTCGAAGACAGTAAGTAACTATAAGCGAGGCCGAAGGCCGAGCTGCGTTCAGGAATAGGATGACCTGTTCGAAGAAAGTAAGTAACAGAGGGCGAGGCCGAAGGCCGAGCTTCGTTCAGGAAGACGATAAACCTTTTCGAAGACAGTAAGTAACTATAGGCGAGGCCGAAGGCCGAGCTGCGTTCAGGAAGACGATAAATTCTCGAAGACAGTAAGTAACTATGGGCAAGGCCGAAGGCCGAGATGTGTTCAGGAAGAGGATAAACCTTTTCGAAGAAAGTAAGTAACAAAGAAGTTACTTTCTTCGAGAAGATTTATGGTCTTCCTGAACGCAGCTCGGCCTTCGGACTCGCCCTCGGTTACTTACATTCTTCGAAAAGGTTATCCTCTTCCTGAACGCAACTCGGCCTTCGGCCTCGCCCTTTGTTACTTACTTCTTAAAGATGGTTTATCCTCTTCCTGAACGCAGCACGGCCTTCGGCCTCGCCCTCTGTTACTTTCTTAGAAAATGTTATCCTCTTCCTGAACGCAGCTCGGCCTTCGGCCTCGCCCATAGTTACTTACTGTCTTCGAGAAGGTTCAGTTTTCCTGAACGCAGCTCGGCCTTCGGCCTCGCCCTCTGTTACTTACTTTCTTCGAAAAGTTTACCCTCATCCTGAACGAAGCTCGGCCTTCGGCCTCGCCCATAGTTACTTACTTTCTTCGAAAAGGTTATCCTCTTCCTGAACGCAGCTCGGCCTTCGGCCTCGCCCTTCGTTACTTACTTTCTTATAGATGGTTTATCCTCTTCCTGAACGCAGCACGGCCTTCGGCCTCGCCCTCTGTTACTTTCTTAGAAAATGTTATCCTCTTCCTGAACGCAGCTCGGCCTTCGGCCTCGCCCATAGTTACTTACTGTCTTCGAGAAGGTTTATCGTCTTCCTGAACGCAACTCCGCCTTCGACCTCAAAAAGTTACTCACTTTCTTCGAGATGGTTTATCGTTTACCTGAACCCAGCTCGCCCTTCGTACTTACTTTCTTCCTTTGAAATACAAATTTCACGCGAGCGAAGCCGCGGGCAAAAGCTAGTACTAATAATAAATCTGTAAGGGGTGGTCATGGAGTAAGTTACTTTGTTTTAGGAAATATTGAGTTTGTAGCCTCTATGTATGATACTAAAGCTAAATTGACGATTTTTAGAAATCTTTTCTGTATGTATGTATGTATGTATGTATGTATGTTCCTCCATAACTCCTTAAGCCATCATCCGAATTTGATGAAACTTAGTACAATCCCATTTTACTATACGGGACACAGGATAGGCTAACTAAAATTCACTTCCGGCTACGCTAAGATGTGGCTCCCATACAAATCGAATCGAATTAAAAGCGGCGCGGCGCGGCGGCGGCGGTTTGTGGCGGCTAGCTAGCGGAGGCTGGCGGCGGAGGCGGAGGCGCGGGCGCGCGCACGGCGCGGGGTGCGGTCTGGCCGAGCGCGGTGTGTGTATGCATTGTCTCGAGCCTGAGGTTTACTTCATTAGGTATCTATGTGATTAATTTTAGGTGCAAACCAAACAAATTTTAGGTAAATGTGTTGTTGCAAGTCGATGCTAGCGGATATTTACTTAACTGGAGTTCCTATTTGATTTAAGTTATTTGATCGTATGTTTATTATATTGTACGTAGTGTAGTATGCGCGCACTATTTGCGAAAAGATTCTTATTTTTACCCGACTACGGCGAAGCGAAAATGAGAGTTATGTGTTTGACCGGTATGTATGTATGTATGTATGTATGTATGTATGTATGTATGTATGTATGTATGTATGTATGTATGTATGTATGTATGTATGTATGTATGTATGTATGTATGTATGTATGTATGTATGTATGTATGTATGTATGTATGTTCATCTGTTCCCTCATACATAACTTCGAAACTACTTATCATAATTTGACAAATGAGGTATCGTTGGATGCGTCTTGACGCTGGATAGAGACTATGTGACGTCCCTTAAAATTGTATATGGCGTCCTCTAAAGGACATAAAGTCATGACCTAAAAAAATTTTTTTTAATGATGTCGTCTTTGGGATCAAATGAAAGGGCTTAATTAACACATTTCAAAAATTTATATATTGTTAGTTGTTGCTTTCGGATTTACTTGCATGCATCCGATAATTGGGAATAATTTCTAAAATCAGGCCTCACTCCGAACCTACCCAAAATACATCCTACTAATATTATAAACGCGAAAGTTTGTGAATGAGTTGCGTTCAGGAAGATGATAAACCTTCTCGAAGAAAGTAAGTAACAAAAGGCGAGGCCGAAGGCCGAGCTGCGTTCAGGAAGATCCTAAACCTTCTCGAAGAAACCAAGTATCAAAGGGCGAGGCCGAAGGCCGAGCTGCGTTCAGGAAGAGGATAAACCTTCTCGAAGACAGTAAGTAACTATGGGCGAGACCGAAGGCCGAGATGTGTTCAGGAACAAGATAAACATTTTCGAAGAAAGTAAGTAACAAAGAAGTTACTTTCTTCAAGAAGATTTATGGTCTTCCTGAACGCAGCTCGGCCTTCGGACTCGCTCACTGTTACTTACATTCTTCGAAAAGGTTATCCTCTTTCTGAACGAAGCTCGGCCTTCGGCCTCGCCCTTTGTTACTTTCTTTCTTAAAGATGGTTTATCCTCTTCCTGAACGCAGCTCGGCCTTCGGCCTCGCCCATAGTTACTTACTGTCTTCGAAAAGGTTTATCGTCTTCCTAAACGCAGCTCGGCCTTCGGCCTCGCCCTCTGTAACTTACTTTCTCCGAGAAGGTTTATGGTCTTCCTGAACGCAGCTCGGCCTTCTGCCTCGCCCTCTGTTACTTTTTTCGGAAAGGTTATCTTCTTACTGAACGCAGCTCGGCCTTCGGCCTCGCCCATAGTTACTTACTGTCTTCTAGAAGGTTTATCGTCTTCCTGAACGCAGCTCGGCCTTCGGCCTCGCCCTTTGTTACATACTTTCTTCGAGAAGTTTTATGGTATTCCTGAACGCAGCTCGGCCTTCGGCCTCGCCCTCTGTTACTTACTTTCTTTGAAAAGTGTATCCTCTTCCTGAACGCAGCTCGGCCTTCGGCCTCGCCCATAGTTACTTACTGTCTTCGAGAAGGTTTATCGTTTTCCTGAACGCAGCTCGGCCTTCGGCCTCGCCCTCTGTTACTTACTTTCTTCGAAAAGGTTACCTTCATCCTGAACGCAGCTCGGTTTTCGGCCTCGCCCATAGTTACTTACTGTCTTCGAGAAGGTTTATCGTTTTCCTGAACGCAGCTCGGCCTTCGGCCTCGCCCTCTGTTACTTACTTTCTTCGAAAAGGTTACCCTTATCCTGAACGCAGCTCGGCCTTCGGCCTCGCCCATAGTTACTTACTGTCTTCGAGAAGGTTTATCGTCTTCCTGAACGCAATTCCGCCTTCGGCCTCAAAAAGTTACTCACTTTCTTCGAGACGGTTTATCGTTTAAGAACCTGAATCCAGCTCGCCCTTAGTTCTTCCTTTGAAATACGAATTTCACGCGAGCGAAGCCGCGGGCAAAAGCTAGTGTATAAATAAATAAATGAAAAAAAAAAGTATTCGAACAAGATTCAATCGATAAAACAGCAAGTAAGGCACGAAGACCCACCTGCTGCATGACTCGGTGGAAGTACCGTACCAAGGTGAGAGGTGGCGAGCCTGTCGCCCTTTAGCACGGCATCTTGTCCTTATCTCTTAGTCGCTTTTTACGACATGCATATGGAGAGATGCAGTGGGGCTATTCTTTTTAAGTACCGGCCCCACACGGTACAATTTGCAAAACTCGTAAAAACTTACGTATGGTATGTATACTTAATAACCTGCAATAGCTTAGTTAACTTCACGGCTACAAAGTTACACAACTCTCGGTAGAATTCACGCCACATTTCGAATCTCTAAGCTTCACCGGCAACTCTTTCCACTCATTTCCCCCCATAATAATACATTTTATTGTCTCCTTCGCATCGTAAATTCGTGCTAGTCCGGATCGTCAGCAAGGTTCCTTTCAAGCCACGTATCCTGCTTACGAGGAGCGGAGATATTCGGAAGACAAAAGCGAGGGCAGAGGTAAAGCTCCTTACATTCTCTACAATGGACGAACGGGAGAGATGTCGACACGAACGCTGACGAGACGAGAGTGAATTCTTACATTGTCTGCAAAGACTTCCCATGTAAGTCGGAGGTAAGGGATGAAAGAATACCTTAATTGGAAAATCTAACAGTCTTGCATAGTTTGGTATAAAATTGGTCGTATAATTTTTAATTAGATATTCATGATTGGTAAACAATTTTTATTTAATTAACAGTTGCGGATAGTCTAAAATATTCAGACTTGTTTTTATTTGATTCGAAATTTTTCACAAACAAAACAATCTACGAGTACAAGGATTCCTTATTTTGGACTCTATTGCAACTTTCAAAATTGCATGAATAAGTTTCACGAATGTATTAGAAAATTGCCTTTATTGTTCATACTTATAATTATTTACAAAATGCTACTACATTAATAGTTACATTACAATGAAATGTTCCTGTACTCAAACATAATAATTCCGATGAAGGACCAATCACGTGCTTTCAGTAATTTCACAAAGTGCAAAGCAATGCATCGAAACATAACATTGAATGCATGTATGCATAATTAGTGTAGTGCAGTGCTAAATATTGAGAGAAACACGACTGCACTGAAAATCAATGCGAGCGTGTGGGTGCATCCATTTTACACGGATTTTATGCCGAATCCTATTTGCAACTATTAACAACGAAGCACTCGTATTCTATTGAAGTTAAAATGTATGTTCCAAGCCTGAAAGTATAATGAAAATGCATATCAGCACTTATTTTATATTATGCCTATTCGATTTTAAGATTTAAGAGGACACTCGACGCTTGCGATTCCTGCTAAACATTTTTTCGTGGTTGACTTGTACTTCTTCCATTCTTCTTCGTGGGTGTAATCGAACCGTATATAAGAAAATAATTGTGGCAAGTTCGAGAGTTTTTAGAAATTGCAAGAATTGTCAATAAACAACATTCAATATATAATTGTAAAAATGTCTAAGTGGGTTGACAAATAATGATTTTGATGAAAAGTAGTCTAAACTAAATATAAATAATTATTTTATTATTAAATACTTGCATTATTATATTAACCTCAAATATTATCATCAGTCAATTTCTTTTTAATTACACAATTAATTTTTTTTTTATCCTGAAATATTGTGAACAGACGCTGGAGAAGACAGCGGCGGGTGACCAAGCGGTAAGGGCCTCGCACAGAGCATGGAATACCGCGCGCGCCCCCTCCTAGACACGCCCTGAGCGCGATTTCCCTACAACGCCGTTGAAGCCTGTAGGCGTGGCCTATGACTTACATATGTGTGTTGTGCGTGTGCCTTACTTCCTCCTCTTTGTGTGTAGTGTCGATACTAACACACACACACACACATACGAAGCGCTAGCAGCTCTGCGTACGATTATTGGGTTTCAAATATTATTATTACTTTCGCCTCTAGGAGGCGCGGCGCGCGGTATTCCATGCTCTGTGGGGCCTCGGCTTCTCTTGAGAGGTCCGAGGTTCGAACTTGTTTGATTTGAAAAAAATTACGTGCATACCTTCACCAGCTGCACCATGGTTCGGATTCCATGTACAGCTGTAGGCCTACGAGGTTGAAATTCCTAAGAAATTTAGTTCTCCCTTGCCACACATTAAGTAACATATTTAATATTTAGGTAAAAGGATTTTAATTCAAAAAGAACGATTTTTTTTTATTTATTTAAAAAATTAGCATTCTCAAAATAGAATCGTATACTTAGTTACTTTTGATACAGACCTTAAAATTAAATTATATTATTTCATAACTTTTCTGAAAATTTCAAAATAAGTCTACTACGGAAAGATTTTCAGTCATATTCGCTGGTGTCGAGTATGCTCGTCCTCCACTATAGTTTCCTATACTCTATTATCTACAAATTAATGTTTATATTGTTGGTTACATTATTCTGCATTGCATACAGCAACGGAAGCAGTCTACGATGCAATCGTCGACACAAGCCTGCGTCAAAAATGGTTTTCTTTCTTCCTGCTCCTTCAGTGTGCCATCGGCTTCGTCGCTCGCGGAGATCTTAACTTCGTCGCTGAGAGAACTCGCTTCCGATGACTTCTTGCCTTCGGCTGTTTCCTAAAATAAGAGGATGACAATGCTTCCAATGACAATGCTTTCAATGCTTTCAATGTTCCAGAATGAGAATATGGTCACCGTTACCGTTTTTCTTATTTTTATTATTTGTTGTTATATCGGCCATAATAACACATATTCTGTGAAAATTTCAATGGTCACAATTTTTTTTTATGAAACCTACTTGTCTACCTCAACTACACCCGTGATGTCAGCCCATAAAAGCTTGGTTAACTAAATGCCATGTCAGTGCTTTGAACTTGCCGGATACACTGAACTGGACTGAAAAGACGAACAATTTACATAGCCGCATAGTCCGCCTACCTCTCCCTCAATGCGATGGCATCAATCTGGCCGGGTTAAATTCTACGAACCTAGTAAGGGAAGGGACCTACAGATTTTATCTGAAATCCGACCAGCCTTAACGGTCGAACGGTCACCTCTCGAATTTCTAACCGCGCCCGGGTTGCTACACGTTCGGACGTCGATCCGTGCAATATCACCTCCGAGAAAGTGTTATACACGTATCGTACACGATACGAGATTTCTTGAGATTTTTGGATTACTGGCTGCTGGCTACTGGCTATAACATATTTCCTTCAACAACTAAATTTCTATTCGTGAGAGCGTAAGTAAAGTGCTCACGTTGGTCTGTGTTCCCGCGTCATTAGCGGCGGAGGCGAGCGGCGTGGACTGTTCCGCCCTCTCCGCCTCAGAAGTGGTCATTTCCTTCATATCAATCTCCACGCTGAGGCTTTTTTGGGAGCCCCTAGGAGTTGTGATTCTGAAAAGTGTAACACTAGATCAGAGAGACTATAATAGTATGTGTAGGTTAGTCAATCGAATTGAAGACGAACGAATTTCGCCCGTTTCCAAAATGTTGTATGCACAAAATATGCAGCGCCTCTAGTGGGGGAATTGGGGAAACTTTTTCCTGACTAAGGCCGATTACGCCAACAAAGACTTAACAATTAAGTGAAGAACTTAAAATACACTTACGATAAAAGTCCGTTGCACCAACAACGGTGAAATGGTCTCATTAGAATCCTAAGCTGACTGAAACTTACGTTTGGGTTTTGGGTCACTTAACTTTCATGAGGCACTTCAGAAAATTCGTCACCTGTCTGTCAAACTGTACGTTTTAGGGACTGTTACACAATTTAGTGGAATCTGTGTCTTCTTAACGTTGAAAGATATAGATGAAACTAAATTAAGTATTGCTCATTAATTGTTATAGATTGCTGCCAGACCGTAGAAATTTATGATTTGTTGATTTATGTTTATTTTTGTTATAACTAGGTGTCATGTCCCTTTGTTCGAGCCGGCTACACTGAAATGGGCGGATAACGCATGGCCTCATCGACCGACCTTTCCTTCGGTGCGGTGGTACAAATCCAGCCGGCTTATTATAAACCCTACCAGTCAAGTAATACGGTTAATGCATACTTTACTAAAGAAAGAACGTTAGAAAAGGATTGGACTAGAGACTAACCGTGCCTAGTTCCAGTAGCCGCGTCGTCGTCGTCGTCGCCAAATCGCCAATGCTGAGAAAAGCGGGAGGGGCGCGGTGGGGGCCTTGCTTAAAAAAAAACCGGCCAAGTGGGAGTCGAACTCGCGCACCGAGGGCTCCGTATCGCCTTGCCAGCGCTGCTTCATACTGTTTTCGGTAGATGGCGCGCATACACTTTTTAGTTTCTTGTATGGGACCCCCTGATTTTTTTTACTTTTTCTTATTTTTCTTATTTTTTGTTATATCGGCCGTAATAACACATATTCTGTGAAAATTTCAACGGGCTACCTATTACGGTTCAAGAGATACAGCCCTCGGACAGACAGACGGAAGGCGTAGGCTTAGTAATAGGCTTCCGTATGGATACGGAACCCTAAAAATGGAGGGGGACAGCCGGCGGACACTGCCGGTCGATACATAAAACTTGTGTTCAGACAAGTTTAGGGCACGCGGCGCTAGGGAAGTGTCTGGTCCAATCCAAAGAGTTTGTATGAGCGCAGCGACGTAATACAAACTCTTTGGTCCACTCCTTTTCTAACGTTCTTGCTTTAAAGAGGTGGGTAATTTTTTAGATGTTGCATGTATGGGTTGTGTATCTAAAAGTTTCAATCATTAAATTATAATCCTAGTCGGGACTAGGTTTATAATATCAATGGCGCGATTACAAGTTCGTATTGTAACATTCAAATGTTATGTCCTGTCTGTGGTATGTTTGTTATTCTTAAACGTGTCATACTGCTGAGCATATCTGACTGTATCTACAATATTAAATAATGGATCATTGTTCTTTATGAACTCAAACTTACTATGTAAAACATAATCAAAATATATAAGGTCTTTCAAAATTAGTTCAGAGTACGCTAAGGGGGGGGGGGGGGGGGGTTCTGTATCATATAGGGAGTACAACCTATATAAATTTTTTTGGACCTTGGGCTTTTTTTTATGTAATATATTTTTTTATGTATTTAAATACAAAAATAGGTGGTTCATTTTTATAGCCTAATCGATTCAGTTTCATAACAGTAACAAAAAAGTCTTCATCACCATTATGATGTAACACATGTAAGTTGGGAAAAAAAATCTAATTCATTCTATTCCATACTAATAAAACTAAAATTGTGGTTTTTCACAATTTCTGAAAGAAAGAGATCTATGTGTTGGAAGACTTTTTTGTTCCTGGCATGAAACTGAAACGATTACTAAATTATTTTTTTTACATTTTACATTAAAAAAAAATTTTTTTGTAAAAAAAAAAATTCTTTGTTCTTCAAAAGTGATTTATTTCCGATACAGAACCCCCCCATAGCGTACTCTGAACTAATTTTGAAAGACCTTATATTTATAAGTTCTTTCAATAGTAGGTAACGATACGCTAAGGGCTGTATGTGTATCAGATACTGACGCCGTTCCCATATCAATTTTTTTTACGTTATAAAAAACGTACTTATTAAGGTGAAATACGCCCACTTCACGTATTAAATTTGAAGAGTGAGTAGGTTTTTTATATCGTAAATCAGTATCTGATACACATCTAGACCCCTTAGCGTATCGTTACCTACTAATGAACGACCTTATATATATATTTCGCGAGGAGTGATATTATTGGCTGTGTCTGACCTGCCGTAGAATTAAATATTTTATTGATTCTGCACTTACGTCCTCTAAACTCAGAGTGGTTTACGAGAACGGTTAATCGGGAGAAACCTATTTTTGGTACTGCTGGGTCTTCGTAGTTCCGGGAACTTCGAGCGACATAAGAATTTTTGGCAACCGACTAAATTGGCCATATCGAACCTACGATCTTCTTTCATTGACCTTGTCCCTTATTAACCGACTTCCAAAAAAGGAGGAGGTTCTCAATTCGTCTGTATGTTTTTTTTTTTTTTTTTTTTTTTTTATTTTTTTTTTTTTTTTTTGTATGTTTGTAACACGATTTCTCCGTCAATTGAGGGCCGATTTAGAAAATTCTTTTTTTGTTAGTTAGGTCATACTTCCGAGGTGGTCCCATTTCAATTTTATCGAAATTGGTTCAGTGGTTTTCGAAAAATCAGCATAATACTATGGTGTGTGGTTACCTTCAGCAAAACTTGTGATGTGGTCGTTTTCGGCAATTTTCAGTTTGATAAATTAGTATGGTGTGTGGTTACCTTCAGCAAAACATTTGTGATGTGGACTTATTCAGCAATTTGCAGTCTGACACATATGGCGAATAATTCTGTACCACTTCAATCGATTTCGATTATTCGATTTCGATTATTCTTTTTTATGTAATATTACTAAAAAGAATGAAATAAAAACTGTTTTAAAAAATATTAAACCGATTTCCAAAAAACAAAAAAAAAAAAACTAAAAAAGTATTAAATACCTAATATTTTGAAATTTTCTCTGTCCTGTTGAAATACATGAATCGATATACTAGTGATACATATTCGGGCCCTTGTTTCATGAATATTCTAAATTTGAAATTTTTTATCTTTTCCGACCGGCGCTTAATTTATTATGGTACCTGGCCAGTACCTACTGTACCGAGTACCATCGAGCTGGTTTGATGATGGAGACAGAAGGTGGCCATAGGAACTCCTAAACTACACATGATAAACCCATCGTGTTTGGGCTCGTTGCATTTGTCTTCACGAGAAATTTACTTTAGACCTAAAAGATTCTCAATTCGACGGTATGTTTTCTTTTTTTGGATGTTTGTTACGCGATTACTCCGTCAATTGTGGGCCGATTTTGAAAATTCTTTTTTTTTATTTGAAAGGGGATAACCCTGAGGTTTTTGAAGTGAAAACTTCTTTAGCGGCTCTTGGCACTTTTTTAGGTGGGTAAACATGTATAACTCGCGACATCGAGTCAGCGTCATTTTTAAAATGAAACCTTAAGTCATTGCGTTAAGGGTTAAGTTAGAGTGGCACGGGATCTGCCGGCACTCCCGGAGTGCAACTGTTAAGTAGGGTTCCGTAACACGTTTATGTCTGTCCATTCTACTAAGTTCTGCAAAATGAATGTAGGGTTCCGTAACATATGCATGTCTATCCGTTCTACTAAATTTTACAATTTTCAACCAAGGTCCTCCGACGGTTATTTTATAATAAAAGTAGGCTTCCGTAACACGTTTATGTCTGTCCATTCTACTAAGTTCTGCAACATCACCTACAACGTCCGTGATGTCAGCCCATAACACCAGTGCCATGTCAGTGCTTCCCCCTTTGATCGTGCTGACTACACTGAACTGGTCGGAAAACACAAACTATTTACATAGCCGTTTCGACCGACGTTTAATTCAGTGCGGTGGTACCAACCCGGGAAGGTTAAACCCTACCACCAAGTAAGATTACGAGGGAAGGGACTTACAGTTTTACGAGGAATCCGAACCTTGGTCAGCCTCCAACGGTCAGCGGTCACCCATCTAAGTACTGACCGCACCCAGCGTTGCTTAAAATTCAATAGCGACAGTTGACTGTCTGCACCACTGAGCTATCGAAGCTGACGTGGTCCTATTTTAATTGGGTCAAGATCGGATTGGAAAGCGAGGCGGAATCGCGAGGCCGAAGGCCGAGCGATTCCGCCGAGTACATTAATAGCAAAAATTACTAAAATAAACTGTGAAATAAAAAAAAAGTTTTAAAAAACATAAAACCGACTTCCTAAAAAAAGTAGAACTAAAAAACTATTTAAAATAAAAATATAAAAACCGCCTTCAAAAATATATGAAATAAAAACCTAAAAAAAAAAAACGAACCCTAGAGTTGAAGGCGGTGCTAAAGCAAGCAAAAATGATGCATGAAAGAAAACATGAGCGGATGATAATATCCTTTGTGATTTGTGTAGCCTTTTTAGCACCGCATTCAACTCTAGGGTTCGTTTTTTTTTTTTAGGTTTTTATTTCATATATTTTTGAAGGCGGTTTTTATATTTTTATTTTAAATAGTTTTTTAGTTCTACTTTTTTTAGGAAGTCGGTTTTATGTTTTTTAAAACTTTTTTTTTTTAACATTGCAGCGCTGCAGTACGAGTTATTTTGTATTTCGCATTCGTGGCATATTTTTCGTTACACTCCGGTCAGTTTTTGCAAAACGACCCTTTACATTTTGTACGTAAAACGGAAATATTTAAAAATTATATTAGGTGGAACAAATCTCACGGTGACATCAAAAGGAAACAAGATAGAGAAAGCCGGATTGAGACAAAGTATGGCGCTCCAAACTAATAAATATTTTATGAATGTTGTCGTAGCAATCGAGCTGAAAGCGGAGCATTATATTTCGCTGGAAGCACTCACGTGTATACATATGGCTGGTTGGAAAGTGAAGCAACATACGTTACATTGTAATCAGTTTTATATTAAAGCCATTTTATTCTTTCTCTTTTATAGGAACACAAGTTGCTTCGTGATTTCAACAAAGGACCATCGCAATGAAGGAAGTTCGATATAAGCAGATATGAAAAAACTATTTCCTGTTTTCAACGCCCATTTCTATGTGGCCGACTCGGGTGGCCAACATGACCGCAGGGAAGCACTGGCATGCAACAAGGTGTGCCATTATAACAAATGAGACAATAAAAATAAATCAATTTACAAATGGAGATCTTTCACAATCTACTCTTTTCACAATTGGTCAACTTCTCTTCAGAGCCATACAAGTACATAATTATTGTCTACATAACGGATGGCTGTCTTTAAAAGTCATATAAAACCCCCCCCCCGTAACTTTTCTACATAATATTTATAATTGAATTTTCCGCCTACTTACAAATATTATTCAACTAGTAACAACGTCTAACGTAAGAGACACACATCAGACTTTCTACTTCAGACATTAATTTCACTTTGTCTAAGAAATAAGGTTCGGTTAATATCTAAGTTTACAAAGTATGTGAAAGGTACTCGTAACGGTACCTATGTAGGAATAGTTTATTACTGATTCTTTGTTCAGTTCAGTGTGACCTTGAAATAGTAGAGAAACACTATACACTAGGAAAAGTGCATAGCTCCGAGAGGAGACTTTCGTTCTATCCCCTGTTCGTGATTTAATCCTGATTAATTCAGTAACAGCAATATTAAATATTCTAACGTACTTACCTATTGCTTTTACTTGTTGAAATAATACTTCCACTAAAACTTACCTAGACATTTCTTTTCAGCACACTTCACAAACACCTTACACTGTTGAAACAATAGTTAATCAACCACTCTCGTCCGATTACAAATTAATAATGACTAATCTATACCGACATATCGAGGCGTGTATTTTGATCCCATCGGCCAAGACACGCTTCGTGGAAGCTGGAACGCAGAATCAGCATTCGCAGTCACCGGCGGCGTCGACAGCGACAACTCGGCGGGTCTCATTTGTCACCTGCAGCTTGTTTGATTTATTGACACTCAGACGATGGCCTGGGTCTCGCAGACTTTGATTGTCAAATACCTTGAATTTACCTAAACCTCTAATGGCTCCTAGTTTTTTTTATGGAAACTGACACGGTTGGCTACATCACCTACAACATCCGTGATGCCAGCCCATAACACCGGGTGAACTAGGTGTCATGTCAGTGCTTCACTTCATTTCATGTCGGTTACACTGAACTGGACGGAAAACACGAACTATTTACATAGCTGTTTCGACCGACGTTTCGCTCAGAACGGTGGCATCAACCCGGCCGGGATAAACCCTAGTACCTAGTAAGGTAAGAAGGGAAGAGACCTACAGTTTAACATGGAATCCGAACCACGGTCAGTCTCCAACGGTCGAGCGGTCACCCATCTAAGTACTGACCGTGCTCAGCGATGCTTAACAATAGTCGAACGACCGCACTACTGAGCTACCGAGGCTGACAATAGTTTCTACATGAACATCGAGGGTGAAGTTATCTTTAACTGATCAAATCCTTGCATGTCACCTACATAGATCCGAGAGGAGCAAGTTGTAACAGGCCACCACGGTTGCAACGTGTGATGTACGAAATTATATGAGTTTCCATAAAAACAAACTTAACCTGAACAACCCTGTCACTGCCGTGTACGGATTCACCAGTCAAAATAAACAAAACTTTAAAGAAAGTATATGAGAAAAAGAAAGAAGGGCTCTGAGACTCACCTAGGACATTGTTCCATAAATATCTCTGCGCAAATTTTGACCACTCTAGCTAGACAATCAAAATAGATCCATCGCTTTCAAAATAATTGCATGTGAGCTAAGTGGAGTCAGGTGGACATTGGCAACATTCGCGCGAGTATCGGAAGGTTAAGCAATGCAGTATGATCATGTTACAATAACTTACTGATAACTTGATAAGTTACCCGAACTGCTTACTGCATTACAATGTTATGTGTTGATGAAACTTTGTACGGTTACTAGAGTATGCGTTTTATGCAAACGTCTTTTAAAACTAGGGTACGTGATTTTTTCGTATCTTTTAATGAACTTATTATTTTTAACCCCCGACGAAAAAAACGGAGGGGTGTTATAAGTTTGACGTGTGTGTGTGTGTGTGTGTGTGTGTGTGTGTGTGTCTGTCTGTGGCATCGTAGCTCCCAAACGGATGGACCGATTTGGATGCGGTTTTTTTTATTAGGAAGCTTGTTTAATCGGGATGGTTCTTAGCTATGTTTTTAATCAAGTAATAAAGTAATTAAGTAATAAAAAAAATAATTATCTTAAAAAGTGGACCGATTTGCATGCGGTTTTTTTTAAAAAGCTTCAAATAAAAGTTAAATTACAAATTTAAAAAACCCCCGACTCTTAAAAAGTCAAAAATAATTTCCGTTTACTTACTTAAAGGAGTCGGGGGACCGCTAAGTAAATTAAATATAAAGACTCAAAAGTTGCGCGGGAATTCACTTAGCGGTCTACCGACTCCTTTAAGTAAGTAAACGGAAATTATTTTTGACTTTTTAAGAGTCGGGGGTTTTTTAAATTTGTAATTTAATTTAGTGTCTTTGTTAATACTTAGCATAAAAGGATCGCATCTGATTCACACATAACTAGACCGAACGTGATGTCTCATGACCCAGATTTTACGAACTTGGAAGAAACCTTTTATGGATTACCCCAATAAACATGTTATTATTATTGTTTATTATCAATATTTTACTAGGACACAAAATAATAATTTATACTAGCCCACTAGGTAATGGAGTAAGAACCTTGTCTCATTAGTAAAATTCACGCCTGAAGTAAAGTGAACTTTAAATATAAGTCCATCTATAACATAATTAATATTAAAGTGATAATAATATTTTATAAATAATATTAAAAAATAATAAATTAAAAAACAACAAATGCATACACTGCAATATTGTTTCACACTTTTTTACTTACATTTATAATTGCGTTATTAAAGGTTAGTTAGAATATAATGTCTCACGGCATTAAGCGTGCCTATTGTACTTAGTTTATATAAAATAGGTTTTCAATAAAAATAAATACATTATTTTACTACCCGACTGCGGCGAATCCAAAAGGAGGTTCATGAATTTTTACATTCTGCAGGCCGGCATTAGAAAATTTACAGATTTTTCCTATATTTTAAGAATTACGTAACTTATAGCATTCTTCTCAATAGTCTTTGCTAGAGATACAATAGTATCTGGTTATTTGTGGGTATCTTCTGGTCGCTTCTAGGCGTTAGGGCTAAGCTCTTCTGCATTGGTACCACCGCACTGAATACGTGTCGGTCGAAACGGCTATGGCAATAGTTCGTGTTTTTCCTCTAGCTCAGTGTAGTTGACACTAGCAAAGGGAATCACTCCCATTTCACTCAGTTCTCCAATGTGTGATGGACGGGCGTTTTAAGTAGATGACGTAGCCAACCAAGTCATAGGTTCACCATTTACATGTTTGTTTCGAATTAGTTTGCCGTTTCTGGCACCCATGAGGTGTCTAACGGCGCCCATGGACATTCGGCCGTATGCGCGGGTTGCGAATGTCATGCCGGCCTGGCAGGTGCCCATTTACGCCCCTCTTGAAGGAACCGAGACTGTAATTGGGGGGAAATATATGAGCAGGGAGAGCGTTCCAGTGTTTGCTTTATGCTTTTAACAACTAATTAATGTAAAATTGTTTTGGTGAAATTGTTTATCCTATAAAAAAATAAATCTAAAACTTTGTCAAATTTAAACTAAAGCATCAAATTGACATATTTTTCTCACGGGCCGAGAGGCCCCTAGGCGGGGCTGGGCCCATAGGCGGTTGCCTACATCGCCTATATGGATAATCCGGAACTGGTAGAGTAATTCAAATTCGTTGCTCTTTGGCAACACGTAGAAGTTCAAACGAGTAATCAATTCCGTCCGCGCCTCAGCCAAAGTAAACAATTAACTATAATCACTTGTTGTTCAGAGCGTGAAGCTTAGAATCATGTAAGTAGCTGAATGCAATTTCCTGCCTTCCCACATCCGCTTTTCCTAGTTTTCAGTGGAGGGGCTGCAAAGTTTCGCGACGTGTTTGCTTTTCACAGCATTAACATGAGAGCTTCCATTCACTGTAGACGGAAATTAAGTGCAACAATTTTGCTATTTCTAGCAAAGATCGAACGTTTTCGACTTTCAAACTGCCGCGCTAGGAAACATCGACAGTTCTAATTTCGGATCGATATTTTTTTATCTTTCTTTTGACGCTCTGCATAGGTGTTTCCCGGGAGCACGTTTCCTTACCCCCACAATCCATAGATCTTTCAATCGTGGTAAATGACCTTCCTGCAGAGGCCTTAGTAGTATTTGGTTTCGATACTAAATAGTTCGTAATACATTATTAACATACCGATTCGTCTTAGACAACAGAGTTTTTTTTAATCCAAGGCGCCTGTCTGCAGCTCTAATTGAAGTAGTAGGATCTCTTCTGAAAAACTCCAATACTTCCTCCTCATCTTCTGGCGGTATAACACCTGGTCTGCCAGCATCTGCCTGCCTTCGGTTAATACTGCCGATTTCTCGGAGGCGCCGGTATGTCCCAGAAAACACTCTTAAATTAGGTATACGTCAATCAGGGTAAGGATGCGCGTGTTCCCTTTGTGCCGCAGCGTCAACGCCGCGCCGCCGTCGCAAAGTCCATAGCAAAACAGGATATCAGCGTATTCTTCACGAGTGAATGCAGCCATTACTGCAGGCACAACTCAAAAATAACGAACAATTTAGAACAACAACAAGGAATCAACAACGTGGAATTCGTTTTACTAATTTACTAATTTTGGCGGGAGACAAAACGGCCGATCCCGAGTAAACGTTCTCTCTGTGTCAGACATTTCATTTTTCGTTCATTTTGAGCACGAGTCTGATACTTGATATCTGATAAAAAAATGTAACTTGTGTGCAAGTGTACAACATTTGTACCTTTTCTGAAAGCTTATGAAATGATGAAGTTATTCCCATAATTTGCATGTCACGTGTCATAATTATTTTTTTTGTAATCCTATTCGATTTAAATAAATTTTGTGTTTTTTTTTGCATAACCTGTTATTTATGACCATTTTATTTCTGAGATTACGAATATTTTCAGCACACATATTTTTTTAAAGTAGTCTCTCATTCGTCAGCTATTAGAAAATAGCTGATTAAGTATCCAGAGTGGATTAGTTATTTTATAATTATCAATTTCTGGTAACAAGACAGAAAAAAAAAAATTAAAACCTAAATATCTCAAAAACTATTGATTTTCGACCCATAGTTTATTGGGACAAATTTGTTGCAAATTAGCTCTAGAATGACCCCTTCGAAGGAATGTATCGAATTACCAAACACCCTGTATATATGTACATAAAATAAAAATACAAAATTAATACAAACAGAATCAAATTAAAAAACATCACGGATGTTGTTGGTTATGTAGCCAACTGTGCCAGTTACTATTATAAAGTTATTGTTTATTAGTTTTATTACTTTTATAATAGTTGACAAACAGTAGATACCGTAATGAAACTATTTTCACTGCGCTGCAGCTAGTGGTGGCTTCAGTTCGTCGTGGCAAGCCCGGCTGACTTCTCTGATAAGACTTTAATTAAGCACGCGCATTGATTGCAAGCACCACTGAAACTATATTGGTAAATTACATTTATTTAAGCTACCTACAATCTTCAGCGCTGTTTCATTGCAAAAAACTATGCATTCCACATTGTAGGATAGAATAGAAAATGCTTTATTTCGCCAAGAGTCAACAGTGACAAGCACATTGGAACATTTACATGAGATGCAAAGACGGACTTATCTCTTGCAGATATTTCTTACAGTCAATCTTTGGATGTTTGAGATTTGATTAATATAGTGGAATGTACCTAAGTAAGTAGTAGCAAAAGAAGCCAAATCCATGCTTGTAAAGCCACATTGTATTTACAGTTCGCAAAACTGAATGTTCTTCGAGCTTTTCAACCGACTTAAAAAAACCGGCCAAGTGCGAGTCCAACTCGCGCACCGAGGGTTCCGTATCGACATGTCATGGTCGGTCAGCGCCACTCACGCCATCAATGTGTTATTTAAAATGCTTCATACTTTTTTAGGTGGATGGCGCGCATACACTTTTTAGTTTTTTGTATGGGGATCCCCGTGAATTTTTTACTATTTCTTATTTTTATTATTTGTTGTTATGTCGGCCATAATAACACATATTCTGTGAACATTTCAACTGGCTACCACGGTTCAAGAGATACAGCCCTCGGACAGACAGACATATGGCGTAGGCTTAGCAATAGGCTTCCGTACAAATACGGAACCCTAAAAAGGAGGCTATTTAGACAGAGAGTAAGCCGGCTGGTGAAAAAAGGCCGCCGATCGCTGCTCTCTGCTTTTATACTACATTTATAATTGTCCATTAGCTCACGGTCTCGTGTTAAATTTAAATGGAAATATCAGTTTTTTTATGTAATCCGGCGTGGCTGGCTGAGTCAGAGGGGCCAATGCACATGCTCCGACCAGCCAATATCATCACTGTTTGTACTGGACTAGAGGAGAGGTTGCAATACGGTCATATCTTACATACATCCAGTACGGTCGGTGGTAGCAACCCATTCGGTCACAATTTAAGTCCACCACCTAGTTAGAGGAAAGCTTGGGGCAAGGGATGAAGGGATTAGTTACTTACAGCAAAACAAGATGTCAAAGCTACGAGTATCATTAACTTCCAATAAAGTAAATCCTCGAGAAAGAAGTTCATCAGTATTTGTGAACATTTTAATACTTAGGTATACTAAATACTCTTAGAACCAAAAGTGTTGGCATGGTAATAATTATTTTGTTAATTCCCGCAACGACCCATCCAAGCATCGTATGTTTGGCCCAACGGGGGTCATACGTGGAATTAAATAAAAGAAGTAGTCGAAGTAAGATCCGAAACACGGTCAGCCTCCAACGGTCGAGCGGTCACCCATCCATCGACTGTCCGCGCCGCTTATGATCCGACCGACAGTCGACCGACCGCACCACTCAGCTACCGAGGCTGACACACTAATTCACATTTTACATCACATGAGAAAAATTGGAGAGGTGTATGTCCAGCAGAGGACCCATACACGCTGACTGAACTGAATATGTATCTCCAACAGATTTTTCTTTTTTTTATATAAATCCTGACATTATTGGCTACATACCACACCCATGCGAGATGTCAGCCTGTGACACTTGGGTGAACCAGGTGCCATGTCAGTGCTTCCCTTTGATCTTGAATAGCGAATTGTTTCTTTAAATATATGGAAATTAATACCGAATGGTGTTATTATTACACTCAGCACGCTCAAGTTTACAATATTGTGGAATAATATTATAGGCTTTCACAATATTGAATAATTGAATTTCATTGAACGCTGAAATTGAAAGCAACTGTTTCCAGCGCTTATTATATTCAGCACATTGAACTGTTTCTGATACTTATGTATTAGGAAATAAATACACATGTTTGTCAATATCTGTGATTACATAGGTCGGTGGTTCGATGGATCGACGCCCTATCGTTAAGTCTGATTCACCGTTCGGAACCGTTGTAAAACTGTAGGTCCTCTCCCTTGCCCCTTACTAAGATGAGAGGCTCAAATTGTAGCCGACTGGATTGGTAGCACCGAACCTGGATGTAAGATGGCCGCATAGCAGCCTCGGTTGTGTTCCCCTCTAGCCCTGTATAGCCAGCAATCAAGCTCGTATCAATCAAGCTCGGCCTTCGGCCTCGCCCTCAGTTACTTACTTTCTTCGAGAAGGTTTATTTTCTTTCTAGAATACAGTTCAGCCTGAAGCCTCGCCGTTAGTTACTTACTATATTTGACAAGGTTTATGGTTTACCTTAACGCAGCTTGCCTTCGGCCTCGCCCTTACTCGTACTTACTCTCTTAGATATGGTTTATCGACTTCCTGAACGCAGCTCGGCCTTCGGCCTCGCCCATAGTTACTTACTGTCTTCTTTAAAATACGAATTTCACGCGAGCGGAGCCGCGGGCTCAGCTAGTAAAAAATAAATTAAAAAGTCTAACACACCGGGCGCGGTCAGAACTTGAAAGGAAGACCGTGGAAGCTAATCGTGATTCGGACTCCACGTAAAACTGTAGGTCCCTCTCTTCCGTTCATACCTTACTAGGTGGTAGGGTTTATCTCGCCCGGGTTGGTGCCACCGCTCTGATTGAAAGGTCGGTAAAGCGAATTGTTATGGGCTTAACATCACGGGTGTTCTAAGAAAAACAACTACCTATTTAAAGAATGACAATTCATACAACGTTTGATCTTGAGGTCACTAAATCAATTGTAAATTTAATCAATTGTTAATGTATGATGTGCATAAACGGAACCATAATAAGCATAATATATCCCATAGCACTGACATGGCACCTAGTTCACGCGGTGTTATGGGCTGACATCACGGATGTTATAGGTGATGTAGCCCACCGTGTAAGTTTCCGTAAAAAAAAAAAATGTTGTACGCTAGCGGAGCCGAACCTACTAAACCTTTTGCTAAAGCAATACGGTTTAGCCGGCGCGGGTGTAGTGGGCCGTGTCGTACTGGACGAAATCGGCGGCGGTCGGGCACTCTCGATCTTCATTGTGAATGGACGTTTAAATTCGGCCACTGAGCATTTTCGCAGTTCAACGGTATATTCGCCGTCGGGAATTTATCTGGCGGTCCGGTGCCGTGTCGCAGAATGACTACTAGATATCGCCGTTCCGAGTCATTGAGGCGAGTGCGCTGGGAAATGTATTTTTGACAAGGAACCCTGTCTTACTACTCCGGTACGGGCGGTACTTAGAGACGGCGTGCGAGATAAAATAATAACACCGAGTGAAGCTTAGCAGTTATCATTTGGCCAAGCGCGGTGACACATGTATGAGTATATCGCGAATAGTTCGTGTTTTCCGTCCAGTTCAGTGTAGCCGACATGAAATGAAGGAAAGTATTGACATGGCACCTAGTTCACAAATGGACCAACTGACAGTCAGTCATAAAGTCAGGGGTATGTACTCACATAGATGTGGAATAAAATCCAAAATTTTCTCCCATCAAATCGTGAAAGGACAAAAATTCACAAAAAAAAATCCTTAGCTTTTCACACCCCGCCATTGTTATCAATATCGGAACGCTCGTGCCGATGGCCGAGAGCGGGTGACACAATGGATCCTTGGCTCAGATATACCCGCAGAGGCTGCTAACAAAGAGAACGCAATAAGTCACAACTTCTCTGATAATATAAAGCCGACTCCAGTAAACCCTCTTTTGTGATGCAATTTTACAATGCCTTCTCTAATCTCGAAAATCCATTACGTACGACGGAGTAAAGGCGACTGCTACTGAACTCGGAATCTCTAACTTGCTCGAAGAAAAGAGAATTTATTTTAGGTGCTTGCTTTGCTTGTTACGTAAGGTTAAAAGTAACTAGATAAATTAGTTGTTATAAAGCACAGGAAGTAACTATTAAGTAATCTGTGGCACAGGCCTCTCTACGAAATGTCTATCTTTTGTTATTCAGATGTGCATCAAGGGCTTCCTGAATAAAAATCTACTTTCCTGATATCCGTCACTTCGGTATATTAACTACATCGTGCAGGGATAAGTCCGCCTTTGCACCTTATGTAATTTCTAATGTACTTAATACTATTGAATCTTTAGTTTTTTATGGAAACTGTCACGGTTGGCTACATCACCTACAACATCCGTGATGTCAGCCCAAACACCGGGTAAACTAAATGTGAAAGTTTATTGGAGCAATAAAGCATTTTCTATCTATCTATCAATGTCTAAGTGATGAAGCATCTTCTGATGAATTTTTCACACCAGTTTTTGAAGTCTTCCTCGTTGGCGAATGTTACGTCCCTCATTTGGTTCGACATGAAGCGGAAAACGTAATAATTTGTTGACGCAAGGTCCGGAGAGTATGGCGGATGGGGTAGAACCTCTCATTCGAGATGATTCAAAGTCTACATGACGAGCGGTCCTCGAAGCTATAGCATCTACTCCATACACATCAGAAATGTACCGAGATACATTTCTGACGTCGAGGAAGACGTCGAAAAAGCCCATTTCGAAAGCCTGAAAATTTATCAAAATTTCTTAATTCGAAAAATTGCATGCGTTTGTAGAGCAAGAAGACTTGCGAGTGCATATATTATTATGTACTTTTCGTGGGAAAAAATAAAATACAAAAAAACGCGAGAATTTATTACACAACCCGATATAATATGGATGTATTGGTATTACTTACAATATAGTAATAATATATTTTTCTTTGAATTATTAAAAACAATGTTTTCTTCTCTTTGTGCTTTTTTCGTCTAGTCAAGTTTATGCCACTTCTAGGTAAGTAAATGTTTCCATGGCGGTCGCCTTTCAGTGAGTTACAACTGTTGTAACTGACCCGCCCGCCCGATTCTCTCTGTGAGCAGTAATTGATTCCAAGTTTAGTGCGACACGTTTATTGTTTATTGATCATTCATATGGCAGTAAGATTGCACTCGAACTTGTCACAATTTGTTCTATCCGGTTCGATTACCCACGAAGAAGAATCGGCAAAAAACTTTTTTTTTATACATATTAATACAATTATTTTAAAGCGCAAGGTAAACATAATAATAATAATTTTAATTTATGTATTATTAAACACTTTATGCCATCTGATGTGGCAAGGGCATAATTATTGCCTTAGGCAATTTCCTCTAGTCAACCCGGGGACCTAAATAGTTTTACATGGAATCCGAACCGCGGAGCAGCTGGTGCAGGTGGTATGAACGCAAATTTTGTCAAATCAGAAAAAAACTCATTATTACACGCCGACCGGATTCGAACCTCGGACCTCTCGCAAGTGAAGCCGACGCCCACCCAGATCGCTCGGCCATCCGCCGCTCCACCTCGTGCGAGTGCTTTGTGCAAACCTATGAGCAGAATATTATAAGTATTGTACTAGAATGTGCCTGTGATGCAGCGACAGTCGCAAGTACACTGCTCTTTAGTTAATTTGTAATACTCAGTCAAAAGACGCGCAATCTATGTCTCAGGAATATTTTGTACCGTCTTGTTCTGCTAAATTATAATCTGAACGTAACCTAACCTTTACTTTACTAACCCGAAGAAAGTAAGTAAGAAACAGCCCTAAACGCGTTAAAACATTGTGAAAATAAAAGAATTTTTCAAAGCTCTTTTTTTATGCAACTAGAATACATATCAGGCTACGTGTTACAATAAAAAACTATTGCTAATATCATGCATTGTATAATGGAGAAAAAAATAAAACCAAGTGTCTTGCGTATCAATAAATATAAAAAAAAAACTAAAATACACAAAATATATTTTTTTAATTAACTACTGGCATTTACGAAGCATATTAAGCGCTTATTACATGTAGTTTTAAGAGTTCTATTAAACATTGTAGCTTTTCCAAATAAAATGTTATTAGTTATGGAGTAAGAATTTTTTTTCACTTTCTAAAATTAAAAAAATAATGAATTTTGAATATTTATTCCTCGTAAACTATGTGGAATTTTCAAATGGGAGTTTTACTCTTACATTTTCAAAAATGAGCTCTAATGATCGATTAGATAAAAAAGAGGATGTCCGATTTATGGTCTCATAACACACTGTGGAGCGGTCCGTCAATTCATTGTCATTCACACATACATTGTCCCTGATCGTGACAGTAACTATCAGTGCAATGTTGCATTTAGGCCCACGCGCACACAACATTCTCACGACACGAATAAACTAGAATTATCACGTGCTTTTAGCTAGGAATCGAGCTACTTCAACGAAAATAATATATCAAGCGACACCCGGCATCAGTAAAGTGAAAAATATTTCATGCATAATTGCCGCTGCAAAAAAACGTAGAAACCAGCCAAGTGCGAGTCGAACTACCGCACCGAGGATTCCGCATCACATAAAAAAAAGTTTAAAAAACATCTCTCTTAGATGAGGACGCCGTTAATTTTTTATTTTTAACTGTCCGTATCTAGGTACCCAACTATTTACATAATGTATGGGTACCTACCTGTTCTTTGTTTGTAAACAGTGTCTCCATGTGCAATTAAGTTAATAATTTAATGAGCAAGATAATGACAAGATGTCTAACTTGCGATTGCCACTACTATCTCCCAAGACGTGTCGGCCACGTCCCTACCACCACAATCATTTCCTGGCTTGTTCACATCGCAGTAGTCCATACGTCAGACAAATCCACTAGGTGGTCGCCGGATGGAGTGACATGAGCTAACAGTTCTAGGAAAATGAAGGTTTCAAGTTTCTGGATTGTTGTTGCGACTCGTGTCTTGTATAATTTCAGAAAGATAACTATGATAAGCAGAATATTGTTGAATTTGACGATATTGTTGTTTTTATGCGACCCAGCTGTCTGGTATACCCAAATATCTTCCGTCCGTTACATCTTCCCCTCCCACATTGAGAACAAGGTGAGTTGAATTGTTTTACAATGTTGTCATACCGTATAATTTCTTGTCTTTCTTGCTCGCTTTATTATAATATTAGATAGTATACACATTTGTTTGTGTACTTTGATTTGTGTAATTTTGACTAATTCGAGGTGAGGTTCCTAAATAACCCAGCTATCATGGTTTCTTACCTAAAAAAACCCATCATCCTTGGTGGAACACCTAGGAACAAAAACTTTCACGAAGACGGGAAATTCACGAAGGGTTAACTATGAACCCACCTACAGATAACCGAACCCATTGCAATAAACACTATAAGAGAAACACATTGTTTATTTCTCACTTATGTTCTGGAGAACTGTGTGGAGGAGGCAGGATATGTTATTTTATAATCTTCTGTACTCTACTACACATATTATATTCTGTGTCTGTATCAGTTCCTATTGAATAAAATAAAAATAAAAATAAAATAAAACATAAAGTCTTGGTGGAACACTTAGAAACAAAAACTATCACAAAGACGGGAAATTCACAAAGGGTTAACTATGAACCGACCCACAGATAACCGAACCCATTGAAAAAAAAAACTGTTTTAAAAAACATAAAACCGACTTCCTAAAAAAAGTAGAACTAAAAAACTATTTAAAATAAAAATATAAGAACCGCCTTCAAAAATATATGAAATAAAAACCTAAAAAAAAAAACGAACCCTAGAGTTGAAGGCGGTGCTAAAAAGGCTACACAAATCACAAAGGATATTATCATCCACTCATGTTTTCTTTCATGCATCATTTTTGCTTGCTTTAGCACCGCCTTCAACTCTAGGGTTCGTTTTTTTTTTTTAGGTTTTTATTTCATATATTTTTGAAGGCGGTTTTTATATTTTTATTTTAAATAGTTTTTTAGTTCTACTTTTTTTAGGAAGTCGGTTTTATGTTTTTTAAAACAGTTTTTTTTATTTCACAGTTTTTTTTAGTAATTTTTGCTATTAATGTACTCGGCGGAATCGCTCGGCCTTCGGCCTCGCGATTCCGCCTCGCTTTCCAATCCGATCTTGACCCAATTAAAATAGGACCACGTCAGCTTCGATAGCTCAGTGGTGCAGACAGTCAACTGTCGCTATTGAATTTTAAGCAACGCTGGGTGCGGTCAGTACTTAGATGGGTGACCGCTGACCGTTGGAGGCTGACCAAGGTTCGGATTCCTCGTAAAACTGTAAGTCCCTTCCCTCGTAATCTTACTTGGTGGTAGGGTTTAACCTTCCCGGGTTGATACCACCGCACTGAATTAAACGTCGGTCGAAACGGCTATGTAAATAGTTTGTGTTTTCCGACCAGTTCAGTGTAGTCAGCACGATCAAAGGGGGAAGCACTGACATGGCACTGGTGTTATGGGCTGACATCACGGACGTTGTAGGTGATGTTGCAGAACTTAGTAGAATGGACAGACATAAACGTGTTACGGAAGCCTACTTTTATTATAAAATAACCGTCGGAGGACCTTGGTTGAAAATTGTAAAATTTAGTAGAACGGATAGACATGCATATGTTACGGAACCCTACATTCATTTTGCAGAACTTAGTAGAATGGACAGACATAAACGTGTTACGGAACCCTACTTAACAGTTGCACTCCGGGAGTGCCGGCAGATCCCGTGCCACTCTAACTTAACCCTTAACGCAATGACTTAAGGTTTCATTTTAAAAATGACGCTGACGCGATGTCGCGAGTTATACATTTTTACCCACCTAAAAAAGTGCCAAGAGCCGCTAAAGAAGTTTTCACTTCAAAAACCTCAGGGTTATCCCCTTTCAAATAAAAAAAAAAAGAATTTTCAAAATCGGCCCACAATTGACGGAGTAATCGCGTAACAAACATCCAAAAAAAGAAAACATACCGTCGAATTGAGAATCTTTTAGGTCTAAAGTAAATTTCTCGTGAAGACAAATGCAACGAGCCCAAACACGATGGGTTTATCATGTGTAGTTTAGGAGTTCCTATGGCCACCTTCTGTCTCCATCATCAAACCAGCTCGATGGTACTCGGTACAGTAGGTACTGGCCAGGTACCATAATAAATTAAGCGCCGGTCGGAAAAGATAAAAAATTTCAAATTTAGAATATTCATGAAACAAGGGTCCGAATATGTATCACTAGTATATCGATTCATGTATTTCAACAGGACAGAGAAAATTTCAAAATATTAGGTATTTAATACTTTTTAGTTTTTGTTTTTTTTGTTTTTTGGAAATCGGTTTAATATTTTTTAAAACAGTTTTTATTTCATTCTTTTTAGTAATATTACATAAAAAAGAATAATCGAAATCGAATAATCGAAATCGATTGAAGTGGTACAGAATTATTCGCCATATGTGTCAGACTGCAAATTGCTGAATAAGTCCACATCACAAATGTTTTGCTGAAGGTAACCACACACCATACTAATTTATCAAACTGAAAATTGCCGAAAACGACCACATCACAAGTTTTGCTGAAGGTAACCACACACCATAGTATTATGCTGATTTTTCGAAAACCACTGAACCAATTTCGATAAAATTGAAATGGGACCACCTCGGAAGTATGACCTAACTAACAAAAAAAGAATTTTCTAAATCGGCCCTCAATTGACGGAGAAATCGTGTTACAAACATACAAAAAAATAAAAAAAAAAATAAAAAAAAAAATAAAAAAAAAAAATAAAAAAAAAAATAAAAAAAAAAAAAAACATACAGACGAATTGAGAACCTCCTCCTTTTTTGGAAGTCGGTTAATAAACACTACAAGAGAAACACATAAAGGTTTTGATTCCCAACAGACCCGTGCATACAGGTATAGAATATTCTCTGAAATGTTCGCAAAATTCCACAAATACACGAGACATTTCGAACTGAACCATAAAGTTAGAAGCTGAACCGCGCGCGTGTACCTTCTGTAATCCGCATAAACAAGGGTTCAGTTCTAAAGCAAACTCATCTACATGCATATATACGTAGAACAAAGATTATTTCCCACCGTCTGTGATGCCAGGGAATCTACGATGCAGGCGAGGAGCGTCTGCAGTAGTTGGCTGCAAACTTTTTAGATTTACAATCGCCGATTTTGAGTATATTTCTAAGTGCCGATAACTTTTATTAGGAGCGTGCAAGAGTTATAAAAGTAAAGACCTTTTGAGATGATGGCTGAATAAACGATCGAAATTTGATAGGGTGATTCGTTTCGAGAAATTATAGTACTCGTAAATGAGGTAGCTGACAATGTATCTTCAAACTTAATACAATTTCTTAACACTGACTGACTTAAAACCGCTGGGCATAGAAGCGTGAGATTTTGCATTGCAGTTCCTTGAATAACGTACGTGAGGAATAAGATTTAATTTTTAATAAAATTATTTAAAAATAATAATTATAACAACTAAAAAAAAAAATAGAAATAATTTTTGAAAATTCATACCCTAGGAAGGTTAAATAAAGGATTTAAGTTTTTATAGAAGTTCGTCATTTCGAAAGTTAGAAATATGGAAATAATTTACGTTTATAAATAAAAGTCAGTTGTAAATTCGATTTGAAAAAAAGAGAAAGAGACAATATTATATTGCATCGACTCAAATTAAGCATAACCTTGAAAGCCGCGGGCAAAACGCTAGTAATTAAATAAATAAAAGCGGAAACTCTGTAACTATACATGCGCCGTCATCATTCTTTTCTATTCGAGAACTGCTCATACGATTCCCTTATTATGTTCACTCACGCATTCTGACACATCCAGGATGGTTACAGGATATTATTCCGCGGAGCAAAGCCGCGGGAGCAGATAGTGATAAATACACTGAAAGTATTTGTGAAAACTTTAATTGGTATTCGGTAATGTAACCACCCATAGATAGATATTATTTATTTAATCCTGTATACTGTATATGATGCTGAGTCAGATAAGCCAGAGCACATACTCTAAACAGTATTTTCAGTAGAAATTTCCATGTTTTCATTAGAAATGGATAAAACTTTTATACGTATAGAAACATAAGCTCTCAAAAATTATGTACTGCCAATCTATCTCACAAGTTCTCCACGGCAAGAGATCAGTTAGTTGTGACAGATTCTAGACGTCTGCAGACGCTCCAACACCCCTACTCTTCATTCAACGTATATTGACCAGCTCTTTCAATATTAAAACCTTTATTTTCTATGCAATAGCACAAGGAGGTTTACCAAGATTATCCTGGTTGATTCTACCAGCATTAGTGCTCGCGTGAACAAACTGAGGTCCGATTAAGGTGCATTAGAAGCTGTTTATGTTATATCCATGGGTGCTGACACAGTTTAGCTTTCGACAAAGATAACGGGCCATTAACAAGGCTTGACCGACAAAGGCTTTTATGAGGGTCGTACTTAGCAAAGACAGATTGTTTTCCGTCACTGATTTTCGTGGTTTTTTTTCAACCAGCTTTACCAAAAGGATGACAGTACCTATTTTTATTCGAATATGATGAAGCTAAGAGAAGAATGTTCAGATTGAATGATGACGTGGTTATGTATTTTTATTTGTTACCTTCTAGAGTAATGAATGATCGACTTGAATGGCACATGGGGTGTCCTCAGGGGATGATTACGTGATGTGAAGTGTCTAAACTTAACTAAACTAACTAAAGTTTAAGGAAATGAACGTTACTCGTAAACAATAGGTGTACAATCTATCAGAGTCAAATTAAAGATTTGTAAAGCTATGTCACAGAAGTGTAGGTATGTATACAATAACATTTTGTCCGGAGTCAAATTAGTGTAGTAGCAAAGGAACATAAGTTTAGAGACAGAAAAATAGGACCCTATTCGCCGAACAGAGTTAATACAAGAAAAATCACAACGTTTTTTTTGGCGATAACGAGCTAAGGAAGCGTTTAGAATGCGACAAAATAATGCCAGTTTACATTCTGTCGCTTGCACGGTGCGGAGGTGTCTATAATTATTCTCATATTCATTGTTTGTTACTGTTTACACTACGACTTGGCGTGTTTCTCGGATTGATATCTCTTTACCCTGTGACTTGGCGTGCAAATATAATTGTATTTTTGATAGATTCACATATTTTCTTGCATTGTTACAAGTGCTATTATAAAGTAGGAAGAATATTACCCTCCATAAAGTAAGCCATGTAAACATATCGTTACATTTCTTGACAATTTTATTGTTTACGCCCAATGACCTCCTAATTCAGTCATCTGCCCCTTTCACTTGCATACAAAAGTGCGATAAAAAAAAAAAAATTTACTCTGTTCGGCAAGTAGAGTATAGTAGCATCAAACCATAAAACATGAACCATAAAAGACCGCATGTTTGTTTGGACAAAATGGATAAGGTTCCTAGAATAAGGTGAGTATGTTTGTAGTCTTACTTGCAAGTTAGCTGGCTACTGGCGCCTCGTTCCTGCTATCGCATACCAACACTCCTTCCGTCCACACTTGCACAAGCTGTTGGCTGATACTTGGACCAGAATCCTGGCGTCGCCGCCTCGCGCCTCCGCCCGCCGGCTTTCAGACACGTTTTTTTTTTTTTTTTTTTTTTTTTTTTTTTTTTTTTTTTTTTTTTTTTTTTTTTTTTATGGAACCTGACACGGTTGGCTACATCACCTACAACATCCGTGATGTCAGCCCATAACACAGGGTGAACTAGGTGCCATGTCAGTGCTTCCCTTCATTTCATGTCGGCTACACTAAACTGGACGGAAAACACGAACTATTTACATAGCCGTTTCGACCGACGTTTCGTTCAGTGCGGTGGTACCAACCCGGCCGGGATAAACTCTACCACCTAGTAAGGTAAGAAGGGAAGGGACCTACAGTTTAACGTGGAATCCGAACCACGGTCAGCCTCCAACGGTCGAGCGGTCACCCATCCAATCACTGACCGCGCTCAGCGTTGCTTAATAACAGTTGACTAACCAACCGCGCCACTGAGCTACCGAGGCTGACGAATTTTCTTATCCCTTAGTCGACTTTTACGACATGCGACGGGGAGAGATGCAGTGGGGCTATTCTTTTTAAGTACCGACCCCACACGGTACAAACACGTATTTAAACTATCTGTTTGCTTTGGCTTTAGACGGACTCGGAGTATGCATAGCAGCCTCATTTCTGAATACCTATAGTCGTAAGTAGGACGCGCTTTCGGTATCAAGTTGAACACAAAAAAAATATATTCAAATATATTATATACTTTATTGTACACCATTTTTATAAAAGGGTCACAAAACAAACAATTAGACATATTGAACATAAATATAATGTAATGAATATACATACTTACATATAATATTAGTTAAATAAAACACATGCATAGTAAGGAACTAATTCCTTAATCAAAAAAAATATAAATAAGTAATACAAATAACTAAAGAATTAAAACCTAATAAACATTAAAATAACTATCAAAAGGGGCGTTTTCAAAAGTATAGTATAGATGCATAGTATGGATAGTGCATAAACGTGAATAGGCACCTTTTAGGCCGGCACGGCATTCGCAACACCGGCATGCGACCGAATGTCCATGGGCGTCGTTAGACACCTCATGGCTGGCTAGACTCCACATGTCGAGCTTTCTAAAAAAAATGTGCATATGTAAATATCAATGAAATATGTTACGGTTTTCCTACACTCGTATACCCAGGCATAATATTTGAATTATCTTTATTATGCAACCGATATCATCTAAGATAATAGACTTTGAAATATCACCTCATCATTAGGAATAGAACAGAAACCACAATTTCACTTAAAACAAAACTAAATAGGTATCTAAATCTATACCAGACTCGAGAACTATGAAATGAACTACAAAGGAAGCCAGATCCTTTCCATTCGTTATACGTAAAACATGTTGCAACACCAGAAGCAAATCTCAAAAATCTAACGAAAACATTGATCGGAACACACATGCCAAACTCGTAATCTGAGATCGCTCGCGTCTATCCATTCCTGAGTCCTCTCACGTATGTCAGCTAAACTCGCGAAGCATCGTTGCCGAGTTTTATCGCTGATACAACTATGAATATAAATGTGGATACAAATGAAAAGTTACGTTGCAACTTTCGGAGACATCGTCTGCCCAGATATAAAGCACCTGACGTTTGGGCGTTAACATTAGAAGTGGAATTTTTATGTGCCTAGCCTATGCATAGTATTACCATGGAACGTGATCGTGCTTGTTCGTATTTAGTTGCAAAACTTGTGAAAACTAAAAAAATAAACCTTTTCAAGTTTCGTTTATTACCGTTTTAGTTATTATTAGCAAGTTTATACCATGTATTATTGCTTGAATCTGTTATTGTCTTTAACCCTTCTACTCAATTGATGTAACTGTAAAGATGTTGATTCTATAATAAATAAATAAATAAATAAGGTATTTAACCCTAACTACTTAAAAATTTAAATACATAATAAGAGGGTCAATTCCTGAGCGGACAAATGGAGATGAGTTTCCGAAAAATTTTAACAAATAAAAACATTCCCATTTTATACTTACATTTTGTTCATTCGTGTCAGCCACAGAACAGTTATGAGCTCTGTGGTGTCAGCTATGTACTATGATATGATACCTATGTTATATTACAAAATAGCCACTGTATAAACGATACAGGCGAAACAAATCTGAAATAGGAAAAACAGTTTGAACTAAATGAAAAGTTTTGGGCAAAGGATTATCGCGATCTGGGGTAACATTCTTGGCGGATCTCTCTTGTGAAAAATTGTCTCGGTACCGTCATGTTTGATGCGAGAGTAGAGAATAGCGATAGCATCTGGAGAATATAAATGTGGACACAAATGAAAAGAAACATTGTTGAGATTCTAGCAAGTTTGTTATTATTGTACTAGACAACCAAGGCCAAAAGGCACATTTAAGCAGTAGGTGATAAAGAACTTGTTTACGACCTAGAAGGCTGTGATACCGATCAACAGATGGACGGACAGCATCGTTTGAAAGACAAATAGACAAACAGATAGGCCAGTGTCTTTTTTTTTTTGTTTGGCTCAAAAGTGTGGTAGAAGGAGGCTCGTTAGAACGCACTCTTGGATGAGCAATAAATTATAATAATCTTAAAAATTGAGCCCGATTTAAACTCTGATGTCGAGAAACATTGCCATCTATTTCACGTTGAAATTGACGTAAAAACTGCAAGATAAATAAAACAATTTATATTATGCGTTTGATAAAAGAGCGACAGATAAATGAGCAATAAATAACTTTAGCCATTGAACTTCAAAGTTTTAGATACTTTGATTGAGTATGCTCAACTCAGGTTTAAAAAAATGCTTCAGATCGGATCTTCTGAGATGTTTTAAATAGCAGACATTATAGAAAGCTAAAGCAACGTCGCTTTTACGATATTAAAAGATAAAGAGAAAGGTATTATTTCTCGCTGACGCGCACACTTTAAATTCACTGAGCGTAATACAAACAGACCCCTTTTACTTAACGAGATGATGGAAAAGGTTGGGCAAGGCAGAATTTTAGCAGAAAATTATGTAATAAATCTCTTATATCTTTAAAGGCAATCTGTTAATTAAAATTATTTCACGTTTCCCAAAGGGGAAGGTAAACATTTTCCAAAGACATTAATATAGAAATATTTATAAAATTATCCCCGTGATGATGAATTATCGTCATAAAATCATAAAATAGCCATTCCATATTGTAAAAGGGAATAAGTAATGAAAGACAAAATTTCAAAAAAGGCACTCACAAAAATAAAATAAAAGAAACCTAAAACGTAAAAATTCTTAAAATAACTTTCGCGCTTCCCGAAAACATTCCGCATGCGAAAACCTTCTATATCTTTTTTTAACAGGGGTCAAATTCACACCTCATAACCCTGGGGTAATAGTAGGCTATTTATATTACGGAGGCGCGCCTCGAACGTGGACTTTTCTCGGACCGTCCGTGCGGCCGGCGAGACAACGCCATACGTTATCATGTCATTTAATTTTATTTAAATTCATTAAGAAAATGAATGTTATTCTGAAACTAAAAAATATCGAATAGTCCATAATGGGTTGTTGGATGTTTGAGTTAGTAATGAACCCGTGTATGAAGAGTTGGGCAAACAATTTTAGCCAACGAAATATAATGATGTAGCAGGTGAATAAAGGCTACTTTTTGCATGCCTTACTGAAGTATTTTAATAAAATAACTTTATCTAAATTTTTTCACAGAATTCTGTCACTGCCATATAGGTATCATACAATTAATTTTTATTTTTGTAATTAATATTTAATATTCAGTATCGTGGTGGCCTCCTACGTAAACCAAACTTGTAGGACGTCTGGTTCCGCCGCCGCCGTGGAGGCTGCCGCGCGGAACAAGCACAATTATATCTAACGAAACAAAACAATCATATGATTTTTTGGTTTTTTAGTAGAAACTTTCGGCTTCAGACATCGGCCTCGGCTTTGGGTTTCAGGCTCAGAATTTTAAAAAAATTAGAATTAAAAGAAATACATCAGCATTGCAATACAGCGGGGGAATGCGGTGAGTGTCCTCAGACCACTCCGCTCCACCCCCAGTCCACATTTTAGTATGTATATAGGTTAGTTTTATATAGTTATGTACGTACATCTTATTTTCTTTGATAACAAATTAAGCGGCCGTAAGCCGCTACTTTTTTTTAATTGAAATCAAAATCGACCAATTTTTCATCGCGAGAATTGAAGTAACCGGACATATGCGAAGCATAAAAAAAATCATCTGTATAGAGAAGGGTACATTACAAAAATCGTATCCAACAGAATTTTCAAAAATCTTCTAGAAACACAGAAAAAAAATAGCAAAGACTGCTTTACCCAAAAATCTTTTAATTGCGAGATCTCAGAATTTTGAGCGAGAACTGTCAATTTTTTTTACATCATTGGAAAGATATATTAATCTACTAGAAATCGTATCTTGTAGTTTTTCGATAAAGTATTTACTTTCCGATAAAATTTAAGGAAAACTGGGGAAAAAATCAAATTTTAAGCGCTCTCATTTGTGCAGTAGAAAGCGTGCTTAGCAATATTGACCCGTATCGCCGCATGCTAAAATCGGTTTATATTACTAGCTGCTACGGTAGTTCAGTCAGTCTGTTGGCAGAGGCCGACCAGAGCGGGTGTCTTCCGGCCGGACATATCCGCAAATTTGACACATTGCACACGACAAGTCGCTCTTATACATTGTTTCGCACACTAATTTGAAAATAAAAATAATGGGTAACAAGAAGACTTACATGGGTTTTTAAATTACCGTGGTTGCTAGACATTATTTTTTTATAACAAAACAGCTTTACTCACGGTTGTTCCGAGCTATGTTGCTCGACGTTTCGGGCCAAGCGTATGGCCAAGCGAGCAACATATATCGGAACAACCGTGAGTAAAGCTGTTTTGTTATAAAAAGAAGACTTACAAATATTTGTTTTTTCCCCTCCATCATTATATTATTTTTAAGGAAGACGTACACAAGAAAACGTAAGTGGAAAGTGAACCATCCTGGCTTGTTTAGGTAATTTTTTTTGTATAGGGCAATCAAAAAGTTTGTAGACAATTTTGAACCGTGTGGGGCCGGTACCACTGCATCTCTCCCCTTGCATGTCGTAAAAGACGACTAAGGGATAAGGACAAGATGCCGTGCTAAAGGGCGACAGGATAGCCACCTCTCACCTTGGAACGGTCTTTCCACCGAGTCATGCAGCGGGTAGGTCTTCTTGCCTTACTTGCTGCTTGATAGTTACCTTGTCCGAATACTTTGCTAAACGTGGTGGTCGGTGTTGTGCTGTAATTTACAAGTGTACTTGCAGCACAACACCGATTACTCTGCTTACACCGATGCATATATGGAATCTTTACTATGGGAACATTTCGCGCTTTTTATGTTTGATTTCATTGCCGTACGCGAACGTGGTCGGCTGGGGTTACTTACGCTGAACTATTCCCGAAAATTAAGTTTTTGTGTGGAAGTACTCCAAAAAAAAAAAATTTTCGTGTGGTTTATAAAAAAAAAAATGTAAATACAATTTTTTTTTTGCCCTAACAATACTCAAAAAAGTACTATCGAAAATTTTGTTTTTATGTGGCTGTAAAAAGAACCCAAACCTATTTTTAATTTGCTAATAATACATAATAAACAATAAAAAACAAAAGAAAAAGAATTCGCAAAAGTGAGATTCGAACCCGCGTAACTGGATTGAAAAGCAAAGCATATCCCATTCAGCCATTGAGCTTACGTTTGCTAATTCGAATTTCGCCTTCAGTTTAATCGCAACCAAGAAGACGGCACGGGGATGACGCGATGCCGACGTCCGTCCGCTCCGTCCGCGTCCGCGTCGTCGCCTCCGTCTATCCACGCTCGCGCAGTATATGTTGCGGTGCACATAAATCACTCGCTGTTATTTTAATAAACAAGGTGAATCCGACCGTCGCGTCGTCGCCGCCCATGCTTTCTTATCATGGTGTAATATATATTATGTGTGATATAGAACACAAAAAAAAATTTATACACCGAAAAAGTGCACAATTAATACAAAATTTTGCAATTTATGCAAAAAAATGTTTTTTCGGAATACCTACTTTAAAGGAAATATTCTGAAAAGTACTCCCACCTGCATCCTTTGCTCCTATGTTCAGTCTGGGGTCCTTCAAACATAATGTGAAGGTGCGGCTGACATCGTATTCGCAGCCCCGTAAATATCCGAATGCCCGTGGGCGCCATCAGACTACACTTACGCGTTAGTCTAACGTGCGCCATATGTCGCGCTTCCCATAAAAAAAAGTTATTGACAAAGGACCATGGACAAAAATGTATGACGACTGGGTTTACCCACCAACAGAGATGAGAACTGTTAATATATTTTTTGCAGAATCCATGGGGTTATTTTGCTATAAATATATTTTTGTTTCTGTTTTACGACACATTATAAGATTTTTACTAATTCTAGGTACAAACATTGCAAAAAACCTCTCTAGCGCGTAAATGAAGCGTTGGATCTCAATGAAATATATACCAAAATGTTCTAGAAAATCCTTGGAGTGACATAGGATAGGTCAGTACTCAATCCTAATTACCAATTTGTATAAATTTGCTATAAATCATCACGTACTTAGTGAATGCGTAAGTGCGAGCGAGCTAGACGTCCGTCAGTCAGTATATTTGCTCTATCTGTCTCTCTCCTTCGTGCCGGTTACCGGCTAGGTGAAACGGGGCGCTGCGCGCCATCTGTGATCCAATTATTGTACTAATTGGCTGGTCATTGAGCGGAGCGCGCGCGGCGCGGCGCCGCCCCCGCCACCGCGCGCGGCGTGAGGAGCGGTGGGGGTGGGTTCGTACTTCTTCGTCGTGCACGCATCGCTTTTCCCAGGCGCGCGCGCGATCACTGAACACAGTGTGCCCACTGAACACTGTGTCGATAACCGGAAATGATTTTGATCTGGTGTTCGTTATTGGCTGGGTACATACATACATACATACATACATATCGTCACGCCTGTTTCCCGGTGGGGTAGGCAGAGACAACGGATCTCCACGTGCCACGATCCTGACACACCTCTGCCGCCTCTTCCACTCCCATAATGTTCTTCATGCATGCTCGTCGGTTACGGGTACTACGCACTTGCCCTTTTTTGAGCACATGCCCGATCTGGTCCAGGTAAGTGCGTCTAGGGCGACCCTTCCCGACTCTTCCACTCATAATTGCTTCATAAATTTCTTCCGTTAGTCTCCTATCATCCATTCTTCCAACATGACCGAACCACCGAAGCATCCCTTTCTCAATCCTTGTCACTATATCTTCTTTCAGCCCACAGCGCTCTCGCACTACACTATTTCTCAATCTATCTTTCATTGTAACTCCACACATACTCCTCAACGCGCGCATTTCCACAGCATTAATCCTGCTTTCATGCTTCTTCTGCCATGCCCAACTTTCACTCCCGTACATAAGTGTAGGGGTCATCACTCCACCATGGACAGCCAAACGTGCCCTAGTTGACATGCTTTGGCTGCTCATAATAGCGTGCAACGCTCCATTCACTTGGTTGCCGGCTTTCACTCTCTTTTCTACATCTCCTTCACATTTTCCATCCTGCGTGAACATATTCCGGAATTATGATTGCCGGAAGTCCTCGACTACTATCGAGGATTGATCGTGACTCGTTGCCTGAGATTATGTACAACGGTACTGTCATACCATATACTAGGGTTGTCAAAAACCTGGGAATTCTTATGGATGATACGCTATCTTGGCAGGCTCAGGTCAATGAGGTCAGTCGAAAAGTCTATGCTGCGGTGCACTCCCTGAGGCGGCTGGAGAACCTTCTTCCGACCTCCACAAAGACAATTCTAGCACAATCGCTGCTTCTCCCCATCCTTGATTATGCGGATGTGTGTTGCCTGGACGTTACTGAGGAACTCCTGGACAAACTTGAGCGTCTGCAAAACATGTGTATACGCTTCATTTTCGGTTTACGTAAGTACGACCATGTTTCACAATACCGCAGACGTCTCAAGTGGCTCCCAATCCGTCTCCGCAGAAATTCCCACATTCTTGGCCTTCTTTATTCTTGTATCAACAACCCTTCTGCTCCCGAGTACCTATCTTCGCGTTTTCAGTTTTCGCGCATCTTCCCACGGTGTAACGCTTCGGTCAAGTGATGATAATATCTTAGCCATTTCCACTCACAAAACTGGATATTACACAAACTCCTTTTCTGTGCACGCAGCTCGGCTGTGGAATCTACTACCTCACTGTATACGGCACTGCAAGTCGCTTCCGTTATTCAAAAAACACTTAAAGTTGTACTATCTCCGTCAGTGTGAAGTCAAAAGCTAAAAAATCCTTTAATTCTGAATGGACAAGTATGTATGTATATATTTAGGTATTATGTATTATATAAATTGTAATTCATATGTATTTAATTTAATCTGTAAATAGTAATTTATGCGTTTAATTAACTAGTATGTACTTATATGTAGTGTATACTGTATATTATAGTATATTATAGTTATTTTCCTTATATTATATTTTACATTCCCACACTCAAGTCTTTTGCTACTACCTACTTATATCTCGCAACATACGACTCTCAAACATCCAAAGGTTGACTGGGAGAAATCCCTGTAAGGGATAAGTCCGCCTTTGCCCCTCATGTAAATTTCTTATTGTGTGTTTATGTTAAATGTTTTTTGGAGCAATAAAGTATTTCTATCTATCTATCTATCTATCCATATTCCCCAGATATACGAATTCGTTCACTTGCTCCAGTCTCTCATTCCCAATCCTTACGTCGCATTCGGTCACTATTTCATTCCTTTCCAGTACCATTACTTTCGTCTTGTTTACATTCACTTTCATTCCCTTCCTTTTAAATGCTTCAACCATAACAGTTACCATGTCCTGCAACTCGCCCACCGACGACGCAAGTATCACTTGATCGTCGGCGTACAAGAGGCTGTAGCGTGCTAAAATGCGCTACTGGTTTATCGTGAAATAATGATTTCGGTGTCGCCAACGCTTGAACAGACCCCTAATTCGGCATACCACCAGGAAGTGGTCTGTTCCAACATTGGCTCCACGATGAACCCTTGTGTCTACAACATTGTCTCCTTAATCTTTCGTCAACTATCACAAAATCTATCATACTTCTTTCTTCCTGTCTCTGACAAGTATACATATGAATCTTTTTGTGGTCAAACATTGTGTTTGTCACAAAAAGATTCTTTTCCAGGCACACCTCGAGCAAACTAACACCATTCTCGTTTTTTCGTTCGTCACCAAACTTTCCAAGTACAGACTCATAGCCATCCCTTTTCACGCCAACCCATCCATTAAAGTCTCCCATCATTAACACTCTCTCATTCCCCTCACATGCATTAAGTATTTCTCTCACACTGTCCCAGAACTCGTCGCGGTCCTTGATGGGCTTGGACATGTCCGGGGCATACACTACCAAGACGTACAAGCGGACCAAACCCACCTTAATTCGGACCCATAGGAGTCTTGGGCTCACACATTCGTAATCTATCATGCATTGAGCCATTCGGTCAGAGAGGACAACTCCTACACCTTGGCAAGCCCTTTCATTCTGTGGTACACCAGACCACAGGGCTGTGAAAGTACCGTGCGTGGACCTGTCCATCCCCTTCCTCTTGGTCTCGCTCACAGCCAGCACATCAATCTGCCTCGCATTCGTCAACTTATACACTTCATCCTCCTTATCTTTCATTCCTCCACAAACATTCAATGTGGCAAAGCGGCTTTCCGTTGCCCACTTTTCGCCCCCTCGTGAAACGCGACGTGACGAGTGGCGAGCTGCATCGCCGTCATTTATAGGATTTGTGATGTTAAATTCCATTATTCGTCCCACGAGTAGCTAGGGAAGTAAACTGTCAACCCTGGCAGAGCCCCGCTTGCCAGGGTTAGAGCCTGGGGGCGCCAAACCCCAGGATTTTATTTGGCACGCTCGAGACTAGACTCGCCTCTAGCCACGCATCCGTCGGCACGGCAACCTTGGATTGGCGTAAAAGGGGCAGGTAAGGGAAGTGGAAATGGGACGGGATAGTAGCGGACTAGGTGTGGATAAAAGGAAGAAAGGATGCCATTGTCACGGAGAGGTAATGGGAGTGTGACAATAGTAGCTGGAGGTGTCCGGGGCCTGGGAGGTGGCTAGGTTATCGGTTTAATTAATCCGATGAATCCCTCTGATTTGCCTGTAGATTTCTTGATTCTTCAGCTCTTTGCATTCGGGGCCTGAATATTTCTTTTTGACACATTGCTGTGTGGAATCGTTACGAACCAAACCCAGCTATAAGTGTTGATAGTTAAGGTCGCGGAAAGTTATTATCTGTTCGATTCGCACTCTAGAGGTCCCAAAGGTCTCGTAGCTGGCGAGCGCGGTACGGTTATGTGTTTCGATAAGGGCCTGTCACATGCAGCGAGTACTCGCTGCGAGTTCGCTCGCAGCGAGTGAAATCGCTGTGTGCGACAACCTACTCGCGGCGACTACAATCCACTCGCTGCGAGTAAAAAAGCTGCGAGTAGAATTGAACATGTTCAATTATACTCGCGGCGAGTGCGCTACTCGCCGCTAATGAAACCTACGCGCGAGTCGTGGGACAAGGCACTCGCTGCTAGTCGCCATTCGCGCACCGTGCCGCTCCCGTCGTGACGTGTCGTCGTGTCGTGCGTGCGTGCGCACGACACGCATTTGTTTGAGGCTACTGCCACTCCCAATATAGTTGAGTGTTATCTCCAATTTAGTTCTGCATGTAATGGCGTTTCTCATAACTGTGTCTTGTTTTTTTTATTTCTGGACTTATTAGTTCAAGTAATTCCTCAAACTTATCTTTGGTTATGCGTAGAATATTTTTGTAATCTACTGGTTCTTCGGCTGCTAATTCTTTCATTAGAGTATTGGAAGCTCCATATTTATCTCTTCGTTCAATCCACTTACGAACCCATTTCGTTCTCTTCTTGCGATTGAACTTTTTCAGCGTTTGCTGCGCTAATTCCGCGCAAGCTAAACGCATCAATTCTCTGAGACGTGCGCGACGACGTTCGACGGACGACATTTTCCCGCGGTTTAAGCCAATCGACTGTAGAAACTAGCGCGGCGCACGCGAGTATGTATATCGCGAGAAGAAGCTTGCCCAATCACGATAACATTAAAAAAATCCAATCGGCAGTTACATTTTACAAGGTTCCCTGTAAAAGTAAGTATTATCTAAGTCGCGATTCGGTGTATTTTTTTTAAAACCTCTTACACTCGCCTGTTGCGTATTAAATCCATCTTTAAGTAAGCTAACTATTTTGAATGATTTTAGGAGATGTGTTGGCGGAACATGACAAAATAAAACATATGACGACTAAAAAATGAATCTTAGGCCCAATTGCGGGAAGGATGTTTAGCCTCTGGTTGTCCGGAGATCCGGATTATTGTTATCTCAGGAATTGTCGATAAAATTCTTGTCGATCGATGTTTTAAAAATGTATGATATTGTTGTTGTTGTTTTGGTTTGGGGTTGGCTCTAGGCCTGCAAACCAATCCCGCTTGGTTGGGGACCTTCGTGCAAAACCCCGCAGTCTCCAGCTACCCCAGCCAGCCTATGTCTTCCATGAAAGCCACAAGTTGACCGGGGTGTCTGCAGGCCGCTTATCCCTTAGTCGCCTTTTACGACATGCACGGGGAGAGATGCAGTGGGACTATTGTAAGCTCCTCTAGCCTCCACTATCAACCTCTATCTCTACAGGATAATGTATGATATTATTCCAACTTCATAATTTCATATAATTTTCACTTCATGTAGTCTTCACTTGGTATATATAATATACACTTGATATAGCAAATTTTGATATAAGAAATATTAACTTTCTTTAATTTTCATTTGGCATAATTTTGCATTACATAATATGTATTTTATTTCGCATCCTAGTTTTCCCATTTCTTCCGGTATTTTATTGTAAAATCTTTGCAATTAGTACTTTAAAATCTCTAAAATATGTACTATACCCACTCCTGATTTGTTGTAATCTACATAATTTTGTCAGCCTTGGTAGCTCAGTGGGGCGGTCGGTCGACTGTCGTCCGTATCATTAATAAGCCTGGGCCCGGTCAGTGGATGGCTGGGTGACAGCTCGACCCTTGGACGCTAACCGTGGTTCGGATTCCACGTAAAACAGTAGATCCCTTCCCTTCTTACCTTACTAGGTGGTACGGTTTAACCCGTCTGGGTTGGTACAACCTCACTGAATGAAAGATTCGTTGAAACGGCTATTTAAATAGTTCGTATTTTTAGTCCAGTTCAGTGTAGCCGGCGCAACCGAAGGGAAGCACTGACATGGCACCTAGTACCCCAAGGTGTTATGGGCTGACATCACGGATGTAGTAAGTGACGTAGCCAACCGTGTCAGTTCCCATAAAGAAATATATTTATGTAAAATGATAGTGTATGTACGTACATTATGTTTAATTAGTGTTATACGTGTGGTATTGACTGGTCGGAGCGTGTGATCTGGCCCCTATGGCTCAATCACTCATGCAGAATAACATAAATAAAAACCATTATCATATCAATAAATAATATCACTGCTTACGTATACCACAATGTGTATATGTTACTTAGTAGTAATTTACAATAAAGTAGTGTTTTAATATTGACGAAAACTAATGAGTATTGAAAAAGAGCAATTTTCGACGTTAATGTAAAAAAAATATACAATATACAGGTATTACAAAGTATGTATGTTGAAGTCCCGCGACGGACGGACTGACAGACAGACGGACAGAAACCAAAGCGATCTCATAAGGGTCCCTTTTTCGCAATTTTGCGACGGGACCCTAAAAATTAATGTTTCGTGTACCTATGTCTCTTGTCACCGAATTTCAATATGGCTATATAGGGTGTTACGATGACCATGTCATTAACTTCGGGAGGGTTACATAGACACTCAAATAAACAGGTTACGCAAAAAAAAAATGTTTTTAGCATTACTTTTCGAGAAATTTAACAAAACATGTTTGTTACCTAAATATTATCAGATCAACCTGTGTACCATTAGCAGTAGGTAACTTGCAGTGTACGGACGGGGTCAATGACCGTACTATGTTCAAACAGCTGTTTGTTGTAGGTAAGTCACAACTCACAAGGTCACTAGATCTGTGTGTAACAGTAGGTAAGTCGCATTGTACGGGGTCAATGACCGTGTTGAAACACAGAACAGCTGTTTGTTGTAAGTAAGTCACAACTCACAAGGTCACTAGATCTGTGTGTAACAGTAGGAAAGTCGCATTGTACGGGGTCAATGACCGTGTTGAAACACAGAACAGCTGTTTGTTGTGTGAGAGGATAGTGTGTATGTAGGTACGTGTTCTTCTTCTATGCGCACCAGTAGTAGTTGTCTTCCGTTATCAAGTTGAGGCATAAAGACGCCCCAATCTCGGAACCGTTGCTCCGCTCCCAAGATGGTGCGTCCACATACACGCACACCGTCTAGCTGCTCATACATCAACACAGCAGCAGCTAAGTTCCAATTGGAGTTGGAGTCTCGGTAACATCACCATATCCGCGTCGCGCGTCGGTGAATCGATACGGCGCGGCGGCGCGGCGGCATTTTGAAATTGCGAAATAATGTGCTCTCTCGCGGACCGCCGCTAAGACACTGAGACGGACGCGACGCACCGCGCGCCGCTCCGCCCGCGCGCGACACATGCGCGCGGAGCGGGCGCATGCAATGCAAGCGCGTCGGCGGCGTGGCGAGCGAGCGCTTCGGAGGCGGCTTTCGTCAAAGGAAAGCCTTTGTGCCGCACCGCCTGCCGACGTCGCGCGCACTAGGTAAGTACCTACGTTTCGTGTTTGGCAAGAAGGGTCTAAGCATGATTCGTTTTTAGGGCTATTTGATTAAAATGTTTTGTTCGGAGATCTTAGGAGAAAAAATGGTCCTATAAACATATGTTTTTTTTTACGTAAAGTGTTTATTTGAGTGTGTATGTAACCCTCCCGAAGTTAATGACATGGTCAGCGAAACACCTTATATACATGCGAGTGTGATTATTCTCATAGCCAGGGGTGTACTATGCAGGAAGCGCCATTACCCTGGCCACAGTAAACGAGTAGGGCAACTGGAGCCCATTTTTAAAATAACTATCTACGCTGCTCCAAGCCACCAGGGATGTCACACACAACTCACAACACTAACATTGTAGTGCGCCGTACCACAACTCACAACACTAACAGGTAGTGAGCTCATTATTATTATAATTTTTTTTTATTGCTACCGAACTTTAGAGGTTGAAGGTCCTTTGTGAGTACAGAGTCACCAATCAGGCGAATGGCTCGTCGCTGAATAGAATCCAAGGCTGAAAGAAGGTACTCAGGGGAACCCTCCCAAAGATGACTGCAATATTCCATCACCGGTCTTACTTGTGCTTTGTAGAGTGTAAGCAGTTGGGCCGGCGTGAAAAATCGCCGACATCGGTAAAGGATCTCTAATTTTCGAGACGCTAGTTTCGCCTTGGACTCTATGAACGATCGAAACCCAACGTCCCTGGACGTCTGGAAGGGAGATAGAAAGAGAGAGATAGAAAGATAGAGAGATAGAAAGAGGTATAAAGAGAGAGAGAGAGATAGAAAGAGAGTGAGATAGAAAAAGAGAGAGATAGAAGGAGTGAGATAGAAAGAGTGAGATAGATAGAAAGAGTGAGATACAAAGAGTGAGATAGAAAGAGTGACATAGACAGAGAGAGATAGAAAGAGATAGAAAGAGAGGGAGAGAGAGAGAGACAGAGGGAGAGAGGGAGAGAGAGAGAGAAAAAGTCAATCGAGTCAGTTTCCATAAAAAAATATACATACATATCACACACGCTGAAACCCGACAATCGGGGTAAGCAGAGTAATCGGTGTTGTTCTGCAAGAACTCTGGTAAATTACAGCACAACACCGACCACCACGTTTCGCAAAGCATTCGAACAAGATTTAATCGATCAAGCAGCAAGTAAGGCACAAAGACCCACCTGCTGCATGACTCGACGAAAGTACCGTGCCAAGGTGAGAGGTGGCGGTCCTGTCGCCCTTTAGCACGGCATCTTGTTCTTATCTCTTAGTCGCCTTTTACAACATGCATACATGCGAGATGCACGGGGCCTATTCTTTGTAAGTACCGGCCCCACACGGTAAAAAATAACAAAACAAAAAAAAATTGTGCGGGGCGGCCATCACGGACTACAAGCGAGGGAAGTGAGAATGTAAGTAGTGGTTGTGTACGGACAGCGTGCGCTGGCGCGCGCTTGTGTGAGTGCGAAATCGGCGCACTTGTATGAAGACGGACTAGTCTGTTTAAACTATGCCCAGGCGGACTATATTTTATTTTTATTGGTATTTTGATAATTTGTTCATAGTACGCTAAGGGGGGGTTCTGTATCATATAGGGAGTAAAACCTATATAAATTTTTTTGGACCTTGGGCTTTTTTTTTATGTAAAATATTTTTTTATGTATTTAAATAAAAAAATAGGTGGTTGATTTTTATAGCCTAATCGATTCAGTTTCATAACAGTAACTAAAAAGTCTTCATTACATTACCATTATATTACCAATACATTACCATTATGATGTAACACGTGTAAGTTGGTAAAAAAAATCAAATTCTTTCTATTCCATACTAATAAAACTAAAATTGTGGCTTTTCACAATTTCTGAAGGAAATATCTATGTGTTGGAAGACTTTTTTGTTCCTGGCATGAAACTGAAACGATTAAGAAATTTTTTTTTTTACATTTTACATTAAAAAAAAAAATTTGTAAAAAAAAATATTCTTTGTTCTTCAAAAGTGATCTATTTCCGATACAGAACCTCCCCTTAGCGTACTATGAACTAATTTTCAAAGACATCTTTCTTTTCTTTTATGTGTATTTGTGCAAAATACAATTATATGTGTGTACCATGGGTGTGGGTTTGTACCTACATACATAGCTATGTGTAATTAAATATGTCAATAAATTAATAAATCACTCCACTACCAACCACCATGTGTGGTATATGTTCTATATTTAGTAAACTTAAGTTTACTTCAAAATTTACTAAAACTCTATATAATTATAGTGATTCCATTGTGGTTAGCAAAGCAAGTTAGTGGTAGGTATCGCCAAATAATAACTGGTAACCCTGAGAGAGAACATCAGTATTGCACCAAGCAAAGAAGTTCGCGAGTGCAAGCCACGAGGATTTACTATCTACGTCCGGCGTGGCGACGCGCGCGCCCCGCCGCGCCACGGCGGCGGCGGCGTCGAGTTCGCGGGACGAACCGCCGCGGTCGGCAGGCAATCTCAAACTAAGGCAGGAGATTATTTTGATTGGCTAGTGAGTGCGAAATGGTGGCATTTGGCACGGACAAATCAGGGAGCCAGAACTGAGTTCTGACCAGGGACGTGCGGCCCCTTAATGTTTACATCCTAGTAAATAAAGCGAAGTTTCTACGGGAGACCGGCGCGGCGGCCGACCGTGTAACGTACGTCAATATATAATTATCATTATAACTCGAGAACCACTTTATCGATTTACCTACGGTTACATTCTGTCACTTCTCAAAATGATAAGGATATAAACCATATGTCTACAGCCTGAGCTGTGAGCAAAAAGGTAAAACCCGAAACACGCGAAGCGAAGCAGCGGGCGAAAGCTAGTTTTAAATTAACTGTTTCCACCCCATACTCAGTAAAGAAAGCAACTTTTATTATCCATTATAAATAAAAAAAAAATTTTATTATGTAATTCTATAATAATGTTAAATGGTATGTGTAAATGTTTCGCGGTCAGCTCTAGCAGTAGGCCGTTCGTAATAATGGGAGACGTTTGTTATAATGTGCCGGGGGAAGTAAGCCCATTCGCACCTCCGCGAATGTGTTAGCCCACATTTAACGTAATGTATTTCGGCCCAAAGGTATTATTTATGAATCATTGTACAAGCGTAAATGGCTCGCCCGATTGAAGCGGCCCGTCTTGTTTGCGAATATGAATTTATGCATCAAAATATGTCGGCTTTACAAATTTTTGGGATGAACAAGTGAGACAAATTCTTTATTTAGGATCATACATATTAAACAAGCTATGACGTGAAGATATTTTTTTAAAAAACGAACGCGATTAAAATGCTCAGGCAACGCGGGTCGTACTCATAATATTATTATGGCGTAGAATATTTGAATTTCGAATTGTAAGCGTCATCAATCTCCGATCACTAAACACATTTAAATGAAAGATGTCTTCCGAAAAAAAAAAATAATGCGCAAATATTTTTCATTTCCAAAATGGAATGAACCCTTTCAGGAGAGATTTGTATATCCAAAGCTCACTGAACCACGCCTTTGTCCTGTTTCGGGTGAAAAAGAGGCTTTGATTGCTGGCGCAAAAACTCTGATTAATGGCGTATCCACGACTCCATGAACTGGGCGAACGAGACTCTATCGGCTGAAATCGGCGGCGCGGTGACTCGTCGCGTCGAGTCGGCTAAATATGCTTTATAGATGAATACCTACGTTTTAATCTATATCGTATTGTATTGATAAATGTGCACATTACAAATAGTAAACAGAAACAAACAAAAAAATACTAAAAAATACTTTGGCCGAATCTATGCAACCCAATGGTCTGCATTCACTGAAATTGAAATTTACAGTACAGTCATTAAAAATTTAAGTTATGAAATTATTTCAGTTGCTGCTACAGTCAGTTACAGTTGCTATGGAGCTTCATTGTTTGACATTTCAATCCAAATGTATATTTCGCGTAGACGGAAGATATTTCCTCTTCACGTTTGTCTGCCAAGTCACTGGTGTTATGTTTTCTCTTTTCTTTTACTTTTCTCTTCTTTGTCAACTGTGGTGTGACCGGAGGGTGTTCTACTTAGGGTGGGCCACACGATTGGCTCAAAATATTGATCTTCATTTTAACTGTTGGGAAAGATTCAGAGAATATAAATTAATTTATATTAAACGAAGCAAAAGTTAAGCCAGTTGCAAGAGCCCTGAGGATTTTCTCAAAGCCCCTGTAGGAAAGAAAACGAGTAGGTACATTATTTTCTTTTAGCTGAGCAAGAAAATAATTTTAGAATGTTAAAACTTTTGCCTTTGTTTCTCACATTTTTAGGGTTCCGTAACCAGCGATGCTGGCTGGAGAAGGCAATAGTTACGGAACCCTGTGTATGTGATCAACTTTCGCATTTAATAGGCTTTTTCTATTTCATTCTGAACTTTTAAAAATATATTCTAGGGTTCCCTTTAAAACTATAAGCAAATTTACAATTTTCCGCACATTTATCTTACACTAGCTTTTTCCCGAGTATTTTTGGAGACTACCTCCTACATTCAAAATTTCAAACTTACAAACTTGCCCTCTTTATAATATTATAGTACAGATAGGCACAAAAGAGGCAAACATTTTATTTAAGCCATTAAAAGGAGATTAATCTAAAGCCTTATTTTAACCAATGATGTGACTACACCTCTGCGTTAGTCTGGCGCGCATAGGGCGCGTCGTGCTTCCCATAAAAAAATAAAATAAAATGAGTAGTGTCGGCCTTTTTATGAATATATACATATATATATACGGGGAACACCATGTACATGTACATGTACATGTACATGTACATATATCGAGTCACGCCTATTTCCCAGTAGGGTAGTCAAAGACAACGGATTTATACGTACCACGATCCTGACACACCTCTGTCGCCTCTTCCACTCTCATGCATGATGTCCTTCATGCATTTGTTGAATATTAAACAAACATTTTGAAACATCAGTGAATGTATTTAGTATCAACATAAATTACACTATTACCTACATTAACCGTGCTAAGAAATCAAGTATTTCAAAAATACAATATATCTTCACCCCACAAGTAGTTACAATTTACTTTAAAGTAAGAGTAAAGAATATCATATAACATTATGTAGCAATAGAGTATGTAAGTGGCATTATTCTGTCTTCTTGGCTCCCTGCGAGTTCCCATTAGGCAGCAGAACAGGTTCCATGCCGTGGAAGGTTTCCTCTGTATATACTCTGTTCTTCTTGCGCATCGTACCGTGAAGCTGTGGAAAGCAAAATATTTATCAATTACAATACAATATATTTTTTATAGTTTATTTATGTTCTCGTATGTTGATATTATAATAGGGATAGGAATTTTAACGGTAAGTTTTGTAATGTATTGTTTCATCAAATTCAATATAATAAACGAACTGATGCCAAAGTGCTCGAACTTCGAAATTTCTGCCAACTATTAGACTTTATTTGAACTGTAGACGTCTTCAAATGGAGATGAAGCGCCCGTCAGATTTAATAAGGGATCGAATATTAATGAAATATTTATTAAAATAATATTGATTGATTACAAAAGTTGCAGATAAGTACAGAAATAGATAGAACGACAGAGAAAGATATAGTTATTTAATCGACTTGTTAAAAAAAAAAAATTATCAATTCGACCTGTATGTATGTAATATCGTTGGAATTGCACAATATTCGTACTATGTTAGTCCATGTGGGCTTCTAAACAGGTGTGCCAAATTTCATAAGTGTATGTATGTTTGTACGTATGTATGTTTGTCCACGACTTTCTCGGAAACTAGAAATCTTATTGCCATATTTCTTTTTTATTGTATTAAGTATCTTTCAACTTAGGTATTAGTGCAAGTATAATCAAAATCGGTTCAGTAGTTTTCGTAAAATCGATGCAGTAGATATGGACTGTTAAGTGTGCAGTGTGCACTGGAAAAACACGTCGTCGGTTTAACGCCCAATTCTACGCAGAACTTTTTATGTAATATAACTAAAAAGAGTGAAATAAAAAAATGATTTCAAAAAACATTACACCGACTTCAAAAAATAACTAGAACTTAAAAGTGTTAAATAACATGTTGATTCATATTCGGACCCTTGAGTTGATGGCGGTACAAAAGCACGCCTGAAATTTGATAGATGGACCCCTTTTGTGCTTTTGTATCGCCTTCAACTCAAGGGTCCGAATATGAATCAAAATGTATTATTTAACACTTTTAAGTTCTAGTTGTTTTTTGGAAGTCGGTGCAATGTTTTTTAAAACACCTTTTTTTTTCTTTCTGTAGCTAATAGTAGAATACTGAAAATAATGAGTTCGTGTTAAGGCTGCGTATGAAACTAGACGACGATAGATTCAGTTTAATTTCTCAGAAAGTCTTAACATACAATTCATGGATATGAAATTTCTGCCATATCCGAACCACATTTATGATTTTTGCTGTAATAGCATTAACTTTGCTAGAAAAAATCCGGAGATCGAGCAAGAATATATAATATAATTTATTCCATGATTATATTGTTAATTATACAGCCGCAAACATATTTCCCAAGAACGTGATCATCAATAAATTATTTGCAGGTTTCTTCACGAAGGCAGAACTACTTTACCAATAGGTACAACGTGACGTAACTACCTAACCTGGTATTTTATATGCTAATGTAACTTCTCGTCTGAGCGCTATAACTTGTGCCATCAAAGAACCTCTCAAATATACTAACCCTATCCCAGAGCTGCACGTTGAAGCCGAAGTTGACATGGAAGAATTCGTGATGCTGGTCATGGAACTCCGCATCCGGTTGCCAGGGCTGCCACCACAGAGCCTTGAAATTCACGCCCGAGTGGTCGATGATGCCATGGTAGTAGTTGTAAATGGCGACGGTGTAGAACGATACTGGAAATTACAGAAGGCATTTCTTGAAAAAGTTATCAATGTCTCCAGGTGTACCCAGTTTTTTTTTATTGATTTTGTATTCTTTGCAAAATGTGGTTTATCCGAAACATTGTCGTACCAATTTAAGCAATGCGTACGTATTTTTTCATAAACTATCATGGGTGGGTGTGCCGCGGGACAGCCAGTGCAGTTTCTCCTCGCGAAACTACTCTCAGTAGGTTGGCGGACTGTTCAGCCAGGTTTAAGGATTCGGGAAATACACTCGCCGGAAGACAAGGTAGGTACTAACGGCTTCTGAGGCAGCGACAATATCCTTGTTCTGAGGTCGATTTATTTCGCCCTGCGTCCTATTTCCCTACAAATACAACCTCGGATCCTTAAAGAGGAGCTTCTAAATGCACCTGGCAAACCAGCATGACGTTTGCAATAAACACAAACCACTGAACGTTCACGGCGACCTTTAGTCATCTATCGGTGACACCGTTCCATCTATTCGTAGATGGACCACCAGCTAGGAGACATGATGGGAAAATGTCCATACACATTTGGTGATGCGCGGGGATTGCTATAAAAGTCCCCAGATTGTAACTTAGGAGGAAACAGCAGGGCAGATGGACAGGGCGATTCACATTTTAAATGTATTTAATTGTATTGTACTCACACCAATGCACAGGGATGGTGAACAAGGGCAGGCACATGGTGAGCTGAATGTGCATGATCTCGACCGGATGGATGGCGGTGACGGAGAAGGCGGTCGGCTGCTTGTACTTGTGGTGCAGCTTGTGGAAGTGTTTGTAGAGCCAGGGAGTGTGGTACATTCGGTGAATGATATACGTTGTGTAGTCCTGTAAGCATAATGAATTCGTGTATTATCGTGAATTTTTAACGCCATTTTTTTATCATTCATTCGATCTGTGTCTTTGAAAAATGTTATGAATTCTTAAATTATACATACATACATACATAAAACACGCTGTATCCCGACAATCAGGGTAAGCAGAGTAATCGGTGTTGTGCTATAAGGACTCTGGCAAATTACAGCACAACACCGACCACCACGTTTAGCACAGTATACGGACAAGACAACTATCAAGCAGCAAGTAAGGCACGAAGAACCCACCTGCTGCATGACTAGGTGGAAGGACTGCGCCAAGGTGAGAAGTGGCCATTGGCGTATATAGAGGGGGGGCCGGGTGGGCACGGCCCACCCCAGAAGTGTCTGGTGCCCACCCCAGGATGTTGGGTTGACAACCAAAAATTCTAGGGTGGGCACTTAAATAATTTCACACAAAAATCCTTAAATAATCTACAGCTGGTGAATCAACATAAAATTCCATTTCTATCCAGGTAATCAAAATAAACACTTTAAAAAAATGTTTTTGTTTAATTTTATTTAGGTAAAGAAACTTTCCGAAATCAATGGTCGAAATACAGCCCAGCACTTCAAGTTTAAATTACCTACTTTTATTGCGTAGGTATATCGGTTTTCGGCTTCATCGGCCATCGCTTTTCAGGGGCCAGGCCCACCCTGGAAAATAACCCTAGATACGCCAATGGAAGTCGCTAGCCTGTCGCCCTTTAGCGCAGTATCTTGTCCTTATCCCTTAGTCGCCTCTTACGACATGCACGGGGAGAGATGCAGTGGGGCTATTCTTTTTAAGTACCGGCCCCACACGGTACTTATATTATATCTTAAATTATATCAGTATTAAGAGGTTCATTATCATTAATTTGATGTTTCACTACTAGGAATGAAGAGGGCTTGTTCCCTTTTTTTTTATGGAAGCTGACGCGGTTGGATACCTCACCTACAACATTCGTGATGTTAACCCATAACACCGGATAAACTAGGTGCCATATCAGTCATGTCGGCTACACTGAACTGGACGGAAAACATGAAGTATTGACATCCATTTCGACCGACGTTTCATTCAGTGCGGTGGTACTAACCCGGGCGGGTAAACACTGCCACCTAGTAAGAAAGGAAAGAGCCTATAGTTTTTACGTGGAATCCGAACCACGGTCAGCCTCTAACGGTCATATTCTCCAATCACTTTACATACACACCGGTCATGGTAACTTCTACCAACTCAACATCAACTCTTGCAATTACTATTGTAATTTATCTAGCTGATATTTAAAGCTCCTCTCAACAAAACCGGATTACAAAACAGATACATTTCGGTCTAGAAGTTTTTGCAATTGCACTAAAGAGTACCACGAACTGTGAAGCAACTTCGTAGCCAGAGATTACCGGGACCTTCGGCAAGTCATTTGTTTGCACGAATAAACATTAGTTTCGGTATATAATTCAAACCGAGCGAACCGTTAATAGAGAAACTTAGTCCATTTTCAAAGCACCGCGGTACTGTATAGGTAGATTATTCGCTTAAATTGTTCAACTGGCAATTCGACACCCGCTAAGAACAACAGTTCAAGTTGCAGTTGAACTTTTTAGAGAACAACGATTGGAATTTTAATGTCTTGATCTATTAAGGTTTTCTCTGCATTAAGGTTTGAGAACGCTCTTAGCATTACGTCTACCTTTTGTATAAATACATTTTTTAACCGACTTCAAAAAAAGGAGGAGGTTCTCAATTCGACTGTATTTTTTTTATGTTTGTTACCTCAGAACTTTCGACTGGGTGAACCGATTTTGAAAATTCTTTTTTTATTTGAAAGCTGGTGCTTCCCGTGTGGTCCCATTTTAATTTGGTCAAGATCGGATTGGAAAGCGAGGCGGAATCGCGAGGCCGAAGGCCGAGCGATTCCGCCGAGTACATTAATACAAAAAAATACTAAGAAAAAAATGTGAAATAAAAAACGATTTAAAAAAATATAAAAACCGCCTTCAAAAATGTATGAAATAAAAAAAAACGAACCCTAGAGTTGAAGGCGGTGGTGCTAAAGCAAGCAAAAATAACCGGCCGCCTTCAACTCTAGGGTTAGATTTTTTTTATTTCATACATCTTTGAAGGCGGTTTTTATATTTTTTTCAGTTTTCGCTACAATTTTGATAATAATAACGTAAATTCACGACGGAGAATTACATCAAGCAATACAATATCATGTAAGTATACACGTACATAAAGTAGCACTCTCATTTGTAGCAAACATGGTTACGTGCCGGGTACAAGTATTTACCTGAGAGAACATAAGTGAGCTTTTAAGATCTCGTGAATAAACGAACGAACGGTGGCACGATTTCCACTCCCCTGTTCGGTATCTTCGTGTTCTATTTTAGGGTGAGTTCAACCATTTTCAATTTGTGTATTTTAAAGCACACAAGAATATATTTTTCTTCGCTTAATGTTAGATAATTTTATATTAAACTCAATACCGCATAACTATACCTCACAAATTTATTGCGAGTGCTATCAATTCAAGTAAGCTTTACTTTACCACCTAGTAATGCAAGGGCGGGGGTGATATACAATTTTCCTAAACTGCCACCTAGTACCATGTACCGTGTGGGGCCGGTACTTTAAAAGAATAGCCCCACTGCATCTCTCCCTGTGTATGTCGTAAAAGGCGGCTAAGGGATATGACTCCCTTTTTGACTAGGTGGTAGGGTTTAACCCGCCCGGGCTGGTACCACCGCACTGAATGAAAGTAAATTGTAACTTGTAAATAATTTAAACATTCTGATTATTCTAACTACAAATACCAACCTGATAGATGAAGATGAGAGGAAACTGCAGAATGAACCAAAACCAGCCGTACTCATCGAACTTATAGTAGATGGTGGAAGGATTGCCGTTGTAGATGTAGCAGGAGAGAAAAGAAGAGAAAGTGCCGACAATGAAGAGAGACAAGGTTCCGATCATCAGCTCGTGTCGCTCAAGCTCCGGAGACAGCCACTTGTCAGGCTGGATCTTCCACTCGTGGGCGAGGTGCCTTCTTCTCATGTAGAAATACCACTGTATAGTGTAAACATCAAGTTGAGACAACATTTACGGATGCATGGTAAATAACTTTAGTGCACATTTCATTATATACATTATTTCTTAGCCACTGTATGTTTATTTTAATGAAATATCATTACAACTTTGTGATCTGGGATCACCTGATTGTATTGTAAACCTTGAATATGTATTTATTCTTCAACATAAAAAAAATAATAAACATAATTAATTTCAAGGCGAATAATAGTGTATGGATTTTTTGTTATAATGGCAGTGTCATAAAACACTAACACAGGGGTTTTCACCCTATAATCATTTGTAATTGTATGAAGTTAATTAAAGAAGTTTTATGAATTACTTACGTGCAAGAATCCTCCAACAAGGAAGTACATGCCAAAGGAAACGACGTGCGCCCCAAAGAAGAAATAACCAAAATCATTCAGTTTAAAGTTATTCAATGTGAACATGTCGTATATTTCCTCTGATGTGAAATTTCTGTCATTGGAATACTGACCAGTGACTTGCTTGAGTGCTGTTACTAATATTATGACCCATTCTCCTGCAATTTGTGACAGTGGTGTTAAAATTCTGCATGACAATACAAAAGTTGAGAGATGAAAGATTGCGCGCTATCTACAAGAAGTAATTTTTTTAATATCGATACAACATTATCGTAATTGTTTTTCTATCTAGAATTCCATACAATGTACACTATGAGATTGAAATCAGTTGCTGTCATATTAACAAGATTAAATATGAACATGTGCCTATTAATGCTTTGTGACGTATAAGTATAGAAATGATAAAAATATCGAAATAATTAAGAGTCACCTATATGAAGAGTGGCACAGTAAATTTAAAAGAAGAGGTAAACATTTGAGCGTTGAATATCTTCAAGATAGTAATAAGCAATTTAATTGGTTTTTAATTTACAAGATAAACTAAGAAAAACTTACAACAGATTATTACGAAAACGAACCCAAATATAGAACATGGACGTTTGTAACAGGATGAATAACTCACAAGTTTTGTCTACCGTTATTCGGAATATGAAAATTGCTTTGGGTTCGCCAACATACAGGCATTAATTTGATTGTTGCGAAATTCAACTTTGATGTTCGGCAAACAAAACGTTCAAAATGAAAACACGCAAAGAAACATAACTGAGAAATAAACAAGAACCTAATAACTTGTGTATATTGGTAAAATGTTTAAAGTCTGTCTAAATACAAACCGACCTCTAAGCGTAGCTCCAAATGTGAATATGGCTAATGTGGCAATAAATGTACTAATGAATTCTGGCAGCCTCTCAAAGAACTTTTCTATATTATCACTATATTTCTCTATCCATCGAACACCTTCGACCATAGGATCCCAGTATTTGGCTTTTGGTGCCTCCTTTTTTATTTCTTGTCTTTTCTTACTGCTTCCATTGGCTATTTTAGCCTTGCTCGATGACGTATTTGTCATTCTGTGAACATAATTTGGAAATATTAGTAAGGAAAATCAATATGCATTTATAATTAGGTAGAGCTGGGACACAGGGCAGGTTAATGATATCAATAGATATCATTATAATTGGTCAAATATTTCAGATAATTTGTGGATAAGCCAGCCAAACGGATATGCGTGAACCAAAGTCCAAACTGATGCCGTAATGAACTAGCATCCCTTATTCCCTGCCACCCGTCCTATCTTCACATCACTTGTCGCATAGAGACTCTGCGCCCTTTTTTTATGCACATTGGGATTTTGAAAACCCATCGGTTCTCAAAATCGTTTCTTTGTCGCACCGCTAAGGACGTGCACCTGTGTGTGTTCCCGAAACCTTTAACCTGGTTATCTTCAAACGTTGTATTAACAGGCTAGACAGTATGTAGACAGACTAGCAATATTCCGCAAATCTGCTAGCATGGCGCCTGACTAACTGAGCGTGGTTTTGCGAGAAGAGGTGAATTTGGCTCTGTCGACTGCACCATTGGTCTCTCGGTACAGTCACCCATGTTGGTTTATAAAAAATATAATAATTATTAATTTAGACATTATATAATCGGAAATTGTTGTCAGAAACATGATATGGCATATCTTTTAAAAAATTATCAAATCGATAAAAACGCTTTCATTAATGAATTCAATTTAAATTATATAAACACCTGGTGCATTATGCAGCGGGAAAACTACGGATACATGTATGGTTATTTACTTACATGACTTTATTATTTTGATTTAGTTTTCATTGAATTCTTGCTGCCGTAAGCTTCCATTAAAATTGACATACATTCTATTTATTTGTTTCACTTAGCAATATAATTAAAATTATTAATTGCATACATAGATGTTAGGAAAATTAGAAATATATATTCTTATAATACATATTATAATTATGCGTGCATCGTAACGAAACAAAACAAACGATAAAACTTACTTGTTTATGTTTATTCCTCAGTTAATCAGTATACAAAATCGATCTCACTTGAAAAAGTTTTCTCTTCGTTTATATTTTTAACATGGTCATACATTCGGCACTTTTTAGAGACATTTGGAGCTGCCCCTACCGCAGCGGAGACGCAACTGAACAAAACGCTGTACAAAAAAAAATTATAAATAAAAAAAATCTACATAATCAAACGATTCATGAATCATCACTTTACTTTAATCTACAGATACATTTTAATCACTAACAGGTGACTGACATAGTGATAACAAAGTCCGAATGTTTATTAACTTTTTTAGAAGTATTTGCTCTTATAGTTTCGTTTTTATTATGTATTTAATTTTATACTTATTATGACTACAACAATTATCGCAAAATACGTTAAAATGTTGATAACTGTTATGATTCTTTAGTTACAAGTTAAGTTTAATGTAATATTTCTTTTATTTATTGTTACTACCTCGCATGCAAAACTCTATATCTTCGCATAACGAAATTTTCGCTAGAAATGATTTCGAGAAAACAACGTGATAATTTAAGTGTACCTATCGTTGTATTGATTCAGTTCAGATCATGATAGGACTAGCGGTTAGCCGCAGCTCCGCTCACGTCAATGCCGGGGTTCGGCAAAGGTTTCTGAACACTAATACCCCTAGTAAGTGTCATTGAGATGTTATTACCAGAGAATGCGATACGACGTAAGTTTTTATAATTGCCCTTTTTGGGTTCCGTACGGGATCTTATTACTAGGCCTACGCCGCCGTCTGTCCGTCCGTCTGTCTAACCTTTAAAGGGCTGTATCTTTTAAACCGTAATATATCGGATATCAAAATATCCACACCGGGTGAAATATCAACAAATAATACAAAAATACATAAAATTTTTTTTTTTGCTCTATCGTAAAAACGGTACCTAATAGTGTCAACCTTGATGTGACGATAAAGCAAATTTTACAGTAAAACAACAAACAATAAACAAAAAAAGTGGTCAAGTGAACCATGTTCACGTGCCGAGGGCCCCGTATCCGCTGTTTCCCTTTCATCCAATTACATTTTCTAATAGGGTGCGGCCACTTTGGATGGGTGGCCGTACGACCGTTGAAGATGGCAGTGGTTCAGATTCCACTTGAAACTGTAGTGTTGTCCCTTTATCTTACTGTGTACATATTTAGCTAGTAGGGGTTAAACCGTTCGGATTGGAACACCAGCACTGAACGAAGGTCGGTCGAAGAAAACGGCTATAAAAATTATACGTGTTGTAACGGACGAAAGCGTTATGTGCGGGGCTATGCGGACGTTCTGCATGGGCATTTACATGCAGCACCATGCAGTGCATGCAGTGGAATGAAAAAAAATGGGTCTAGCTAGACAGTATCAAATCGTGGTGAGTGCAAGCAATACGCGCTGCGCGCGAAACTCTGTGACCGGCCGGTAGGTAGACGCTTCATCTGGCAAGTTCCGAACGCGTTCGTTAGTGATTTCTTCCGCCACTAGGTGACACTAGTGTCTATGTACATGAAGAAATCATTGCAAATTTTGCAGAAATAAGGTCTAAATTGATATTTTTTATTATTAAACATAATGTTAATTACACATAGTAGACCTAAGGCATAATAAATTGGGCATCGAAGCCACTCTGCTGCTGGCATGTTCTGCAGTCTCTCGACTGCTGCAGCTGATAGGGCGGACAAAGTGACGGCAGGCCTCGCGCGGTCTACCGCGCAAAAAAGACCGGTAGCGGTGTGATAGTCTTACGACTAATACCTTTTTTACAGATGCAGATTCCAGATTCCAGAGAAGGGCCGTATTCCGCTTCTATAACTAGGGCGACTCCCTCCACGGCCGTCCGAGGGCGCCACATCTCAAGCGCTATTTTTGATCTCCGATTCTCCAAGTGGTCATAGAGAGAGCCGCCCTTTTGCAATTTTAATACATTTCCCTGATTTACTTATCGATTTTACTGTTACATTCTGGTATGTAAATCGTTCTTGGTTTCGTCTAGTTCAGTGTAGCCGGTACGACCAAAGCACATTTTTTTTGTCGTACCTAGATGCCAGTAAGTGATTCCGTTTGGTAGATAATTCCTAATAAATAAAGCGAAGTTTCTACAGTCAACTCACCGTGTAACGTACGTCAATATATGAATATTCTTATAACTCGAGAACCACTTTATCGATTTACATGCAATTTTCACGGTTACTTTTTTTCACTTCTAAGGATGGTTTTAGGCTATTAATCATAACGCTACGTTATCGGTGGCCTGAGCTGGTCAGTAAAAAGTCACACGCAAAATTAAAATTTTGGCCGATCAGACATTTAACTTTATCTCAAATGTATGACATTTTAAGGAAAATGAATAGTTTTGTGCACAACTACATAAGAATGCCTATATTGTTTATTTTTTTCATAATTTTCAAACAACGCTTAATAGGTCTAAGTTCGGCGACAAAACTGCAGTTTTGCACCGTCAACTTTTAAACGAAATATTTGTTAAAGCGAACTTATTGATTATAACAAAGTTATGTATTTTTGGAATTGCCTTAACAATACCTTTAGAATGACATTAAACTTGATTTATTAAAAAAAAACAAAATTTAATTTTCGTTCACATTTTGGGGTACCCTATACTTTCCACAAGACTATTAGACAAGTTTATATATAAAATATCTAGCGGCAAAAATTATACGTAATTTGGCGTTAGTTTCATCGAAATCTGTTCAGTAGGTTCGGAGATATCTGCGTGTGACCGACAGACAGACATACAGACAGACACCAGAGCGATCCCATAAGGGTCCCTTTTTTCGAATTTTGCGACGGGACCCTAAAAAGTTACAAGGGTTTAAAGCTGGGATTTTGATAATTTTCAAAAATAAAGAAAAAAAAATCGTCTCGATACCACGTAACATCTGGCAAAAGGTATCATGGGTCAAAACGTTGAAAATGACCCCACTTACTTACCTACAAAAAAAATTTGTCGGTCGATGTGCCAAACACCGATGTTTTGTGGTGGTACGGAACCCTCCGTTAGCGAGTCGGACTCGCACTTGTCCGGTTTTTATGGCACCTGACATGGTTGGCTACATCAGCTGCTACACCCGCGATGTCGCCCATAACACTGTGGATTAGGTGCTTTATATTGGTCGTGCTGGCTACACTGAACTGAACGGAGAATACGAACTATTTACATAGTCGTTTCAACCGATCTTTCATCCAGTGCGACGGTAACAATCCGTACGTGTGAAACCCTACCACCCAAGGTAAGTCAAGGGAACCCCCGATCACAAATCCTGAAACAGGGTTAGTGGTACGGTTCCGGTCGCTGGAAGCTACTTACAGTTTGACGTGGAATCCGAACCACGGTCATCCACTCAAGTTAAGACCGCGCTTAAATTCATAATCAAACGTCGATACGTAGCACCAATATGTAGGTTCAGGCATAAATCGGTCCATACATTTTCTATTTTACTCGGTACAGACGGACAGAGACCAACTTAATTCCATTTTATAATAACGCAAAAGTGATAACCCCGTTATCGTATATTGGTCAGCCACTGCACCAAGAAATAATATAAACAGACGCTTGCATTGAGGGCAAAACACTATACAGGATGTTGTAACGGCCACTACATTAAATTTAGGAAATGATTATTGGGATCAATAATTAAAAAAAAGTCAAATAACTTTATTCTGAATTCCATTTCAATAAAAAGTTATAGTTTTCTTACAAATTAATTGATTAATTTAGTGTAAAAAGGATCTAATGTTCCGCACGAACGTGGGAATGAAAGGCTCGCGGTGAGTGAGCGAGCAGGGACGAGTGCGCGGAGCGAGGAGATGCGTGGCGGCGCGCCGGCGACGGCGGCGCGGCGTGAGTTTTTAACCCCCGACGAAAATAACGGAGGGGTGTTATAAGTTTGACGTGTGTGTGTGTGTGTGTGTGTGTGTGTGTGTCTGTCTGTGGCATCGTAGCTCCCAAACGGATGGACCGATTTGGATGCGGTTTTTTTTATTAGGAAGCCTGTTTAATCGGGATGGTTCTTAGCTATGTTTGTAATCAAGTAATAAAGTAATTAAGTAATAAAAAAAATAATTATCTTAAAAAGTGGACCGATTTGCATGCGGTTTTTTTAAAAAGCTTGAAATAAAAGTTAAATTACAAATTTAAAAAACCCCCGACTCTTAAAAAGTCAAAAATAATTTCCGTTTACTTACTTAAAGGAGTCGGGGGACCGCTAAGTAAATTAAATATAAAGACTCAAAAGTTGCGCGGGAATTTACTTAGCGGTCTACCGACTCCTTTAAGTAAGTAAACGGAAATTATTTTTGACTTTTTAAGAGTCGGGGGTTTTTTAAATTTGTAATTACTTTTTTGTCTCGGAAAAACATGAGGATTGCGCTGGCGAAATTAATGTAATGGTCGTTACAACAACCTGTATAATAATTACTTAGATGCACTGAGTGTGGACATGCATGCGTCGTATGTCGTCATGCGCACCTAATGTTATATAGTTACTTTTTAACATTTTCAGCCTCGGTAGCTCAATGGTGCGGTCGGTCGACTGTTGTTTAGCACACCTGGGCGCGGTCGGTACTTGAACGGGTGACCGCTCGACCGTGGGAGGCTGACCGTGGTTCAGATTCCACGTAAAACTGTAGGTCCCTTTCCTTCTTACCTTTATAGGTGGTAGGGTTTATCCCGCCTGGGTTGTTACCACCGCACTGAATGAAACGTCGGTCGAAACGGCTATGTAAATAGTTCGTGTTTTCCGTCCAGTTCAGTGTAGCCGACATGAAATGAAGGCTAGCACTGACATGGCACCTAGTTCACCCGGTGTTATGGGATGACATCACGGATGTTGTAAGTGATGTAGCCAACCGTGTAAGTTCCAATAAAAAAAATAAAAAAAAACATAAGTAATTTTTTAACTAATGTCGACGTCATAATAAGGAACTTCCTAATCGATTGCGATAAATATGTATTTTCCTTCACTTTTCTTGGTTAAGGGATCTCTCTGCTGTAAATTAGAAATGTATTAATAAACGGAAATGATGACAAAACTAATGTGTATATATATATATATGTATAATGTGTATATATGAACCCAAACTAACCTACAAAATTAATAATAATTAATTAGTGTCTTGAAAAACTTGAAAAAAAAAGTTAAGTAACAAATTTAAAAAAACCCCGACACATCGAAAACCCTTAAAAAGTAAAAAAAGTAATTTCCGCTTAAAATTAATTAAAGGCGTCGGGGACCGCAAATAAAAAAATGATTCTATCCCCCGACGTCTTTTAAATTTTGCGGAAATTCTATTTTATTTTGAGGGTTTTCGTTGTGATCGGTGTTTTTTTATTTGTAATTTTAACATTTCGTTTCTTACTGTTGCATCATTATTCTTAAATATTAAGTGTTTTACAGACATTCTGTACCGATTCTGTACCAAAATTCTTCGAACAATAAATTCTATTCTATTCTATTCTATTCTATTCTATTCTATTCTATTCGATTCTATTCTATTCTATTCTATTCTATTCTATTCTATTCTATTCTATTCTATTCTATTCTATTCTATTATATTCTATTCTATTCTATTCTATTCTATTCTATTCTATTCTATTCTATTCTATTCTATTCTATTCTATTCTATTCTATTCTATTCTATTCTATTCTATTCTATTCTATTCTATTCTATTCTATTCTATTCTATTCTATTCTATTCTATTCTATTCTATTCTATTCTATTCTATTCTATTCTATTCTATTCTATTCTATTCTATTCTATTCTATTCTATTCTATTCTAACTAAATACAATTGAAATCAAACTTTCCTATTCAGTTGAACTTTGATGATAATTAATTATAGTAGAGCATTTTATTTTGTATTAATACACGCTACCCAAATTCCAGAGGCTTTAACACTGTATACCGCTGTTGCAAATTATATCATAGTACGATTGCCCACATAAACAAAAGGTTATGAAACATACTAGCAAATATGATATCATTCAAGATAGATGAACTGATTCATATCGTGCCTTAAAACGTGTACTTTACTTAGTAACAGGTACGTAATTGACTGCACGTACAATAAGTACACGTGTACTAATGAGTGCAAGCCTACTAAAGCAGATAAAGATACTAATTAATAATTAGGCATGTATGGCAAATTTGAACGAGACATTTCTGGAAATTTTAGCTCATTATATGTTTACAATATCAATTCATTGGTTACCTACAGTGTTTGTTGTAGAGCGGAGGCCGATATTGCGTAGCCTAAATCCGATGAGTTTTTTTTTGTGGGAATACATAATGTATTCAATAAAAAAGTTAGTAATAAAAATTAAGAATAATTTACAAACGGAAAATAGTACTAAAACGAAACTAAACTGATCAGTAAAATTGTTCCAGCGAGACAATGGTCTGGTCAAGTCCCAAAATCTGAGGCAGCGTTCCCCGCTAAATGGCTAATTGCCACTCTCTGTTAAAATAGTCCTTACTTATTTCCTAGAGTTGTGTAATTTAATTACCGGGTGAAGGATGCAATTAGAAACAGTGCGCGGAGAGAGCATTGCGGTCTGAAAGAAGTTATAGTGACAAGGATTGAGAAAGGAATGCGCGTGGTTGCGTCGTGTTGAAAGATTTTATAGGAGACGGAAAGAGATTCTTGGAGCGAAAGTGAGTGGAAAGTTCAGAAAGGATTGTCCTAGACGCACGTACCTAGACCAGATCGGGCGTGTGTTTTAAATAGAACAAGTACGTAGAATCTGTAACCGCCAAGCATGTAGGTAACTATGAAAACAACATGAGTATTTATATTTATGAGTGGCATCAGAAGTTAAAACATCTCTCCAGAAAACAAAATTTGTGATATTATTTTGTCATGTATTCCTCTAAAAGTGTCACACAACTGTATGCCAAAAGTAAATTAGGTGGCCATGCATGCATAAGCATAAGACCAAACAAATATGATGTAAGCTTGCTACATCACATCTCTACACCCTTCCAACTTAGCCGGTTAGGTCCAACTAAACCGGATAGAAATTTTTATTTTTATTATTACTAAATATCGGTCCAACAGTGGACACATAAACGCTCTGACTGACTGACTGACCAACTAAAGATCGACGTGGGACGACGAGGATACGTCAGCGGAGAACAGTCACACATATTAGTGATTTCGTACCGCTAAATGCCGGGCTGACTGACTGACTAAAGATATGTTTTAAGGCTAATTTTATTCTGAGGGTCAAGTTAAAAATAAAAAGCATGCGATACAAATGTCAGCCTCTTATTACAAAATGTTGTCAGCCTCGATAGCTCAGTGGTGCAGAGGCAGACAGTTAACTGTCGCTATTGAATGTTAAGCAACGCTGGGTGCGGTCAGTACTTGGATGGGTGACCGCTGACCGTTGGAGGCTGACCGAGGTTCGGATTCCTCGTACTAATCTTACTTGGTGGTAGGGTTTAACTCGCCCAGGTTGGTAACACCGCACTGAATGAAACGTCGGTCGAAACGGCTATGTAAATAGTTTGTGTTTTCCGACCAGTTCAGTGTAGCCGGCACGATCAAAGGGGGAAGCACTGACATGGCACCTAGTTCCCCCGGTGTTATGGGCTGACATCACGGACGTTGTAGGTGATGTAGCCAACCGTGTCAGTTTCCATAAAAAAAAAACATTAAAAAAAATTGGCAACTTCCGTGCTATAGGGGGCGGTTCCCAATTATATTTTAATCGGTATCCCTTAACAAATGATAGACCCCATAGTACCCCCTGAGTAAAATGTTTAAATAAACCAATTTATTTTTATTTTTACATATAGGTAATAATGTTTTCTTGTTATAGGTAAATTATCTATCGTATCGGTCATTTAATTATGTTTTAATAATTTGAGTAATCGCAATATAATACGAAATTGTTCCCAATAATCAACCATTCATCAGTGCAGTGGAGATAATTTTCACGAATTATACCCCTTCTCTTGAGCTTGCGTACCCCTGAGGGTACACTATTCGGTAACCGCTGCTATAGGAGGAAAATACGGAACCCTTATAGGATCACTCTCGTGTCTGTCTGTAACACCTTATTTTCTCCGAATCTACTGGACGAAAAACGTTAAAATTTGGTACTTACATATATAGAGTTTGAAGACCCAATCACGGACCTAGATTTTGGGGGATTAAAATTTGAAAGTTATGTGCACAAAAGAAAATAATCATCAATATATATATATATATATATATATATATATATTATATATACTAATAATAAATCTGTAAGGGATGGTCATGGAGTAAGTTACTTTGTTTTAGGAAATATTGAGTTTGTAGCCTCTATGTATGATACTAAAGCTAAATTGACGATTTTTAGAAATCTTTTCTGTATGTATGTATGTATGTATGTATGTTCCTCCATAACTCTTAAAGCCATCATCCGAATTTGATGAAACTTAGTACAAACCAATTTTACTATACGGGACACAGGATAGGCTTACTAAAATTCACTTCCGGCTACGCTAAGATGTGGCTCCCATACAAATCGAATTGTTCCAAACGCCGAAATATAGGGCGGCGCGGCGCGGTGGGGGTTAGTAGCGCGGCTGCTGGCGAAGACTGGCGGCGCGGCGGCGGCGGAGCGCGTTATTTAATTCGATTCATAATATTAATTATGCAGGTTAACTTCGTTAGGTACCTATCTATTTGATTAATTTTAGGTGCAAACCATAGGTATTAACCAAAATGCTAAATTGTTCAGGAGAGCGAAAATAGTGGAAAATTGAAATATAACAATTTCTGTTCTATTTAAAGGAAAAGTAAATATGCAGTTAATTAAAAAAAAAACATCTTTGTAGTGATATGTACCATAAGTTTTTATTGTTATAACTAGCTTTTGCCCGCGGCTTCGCTCGCGTGAAATTCGTATTTCAAAGGAAGAAAGTAAGTAACTAAGGGCGAGCTGGGTTCAGGTAAACGATAAACCGTCTCGAAGAAAGTGAGTAACTTTTTGAGGCCGAAGGCGGAGTTGCTTTCAGGAAGACGATAAACCTTTTCGAAGACAGTAAGTAACTATGGGCGAGGCCGAAGGCCGAGCTGCGTTCAGGAAGAGGATAAACCATCTTTAAGAAAGTAAGTAACAAAGGGCGAGGCCGAAGGCCGAGCTGCGTTCAGGAAGAGGATAACCTTTTCGAAGAAAGTAAGTAACTATGGGCGAGGCCGAAGGCCGAGCTGCGTTCAGGATGAGGTTAAACTTTTCGAAGAAAGTAAGTAAGAGAGGGCGAGGCCGAAGGCCGAGCTGCGTTCAGGAAAACGATAAACCTTCTCGAAGACAGTAAGTAACTATGGGCGAGGCCGAAGGCCGAGCTGCGTTCATGAAGAGGATAAACCATCCCTAAGAAAGTAAGTAACAAAGGGCGAGGCCGAAGGCCGAGTTGCGTTCAGGAAGAGGATAACCTTTTCGAAGAATGTAAGTAACAGAGGGCGAGTCCGAAGGCCGAGCTGCGTTCAGGAAGACCATAAATCTTCTCGAAGAAAGTAACTTCTTTGTTACTTACTTTCTTCGAAAATGTTTATCCTCTTCCTGAACGCAGCTCGGCCTTCGGCCACGCCCATAGTTACTTACTGTCTTCGAAAAGGTTTATCGCCTTCCTGAACGCAGTTCGGCCTTCGGCCTCGCCCTCTGTTACTTACTTTCTTCGAAAAGTTTACCCTCATCCTGAACGCAGCTCGGCCTTCGGCCTCGCCTATAGTTACTTACTGTCTTCGAAAAGGTTTATCGTCTTCCTGAACGCAGCTCGGCCTTCGGCCTCGCCCTCTGTTACTTACTTTCTTCGAAAAGATTATCCTCTTCCTGAACGCAGCTCGGCCTTCGGCCTCGCCCTCTGTTACTTACTTTCTTCGAAAAGTTTACCCTCATCGAGAACGCAGCTCGGCCTTCGGCCTCGCCCATAGTTACTTACTTTCTTCGAAAAGGTTACCCTCTTCCTGAACGCAGCTCGGCCTTCGGCCTCGCCCTTTGTTACTTACTTTCTTAAAGATGGTTTATCCTCTTCCTGAACGCAGCTCGGCCTTCGGCCTCGCCCATAGTTACTTACTGTCTTCGAGAAGGTTTATCGTCTTCCTGAACGCAACTCCGCCTTCGGTCTCAAAAAGTTACTCACTTTCTTCGAGACGGTTTATCGTTTACCTGAACCCAGCTCGCCTTTAGTTACTTACTTTCTTTCTTTGAAATACGAATTTCACGCGAGCGAAGCCGCGGGCAAAAGCTAGTCAGTAATATAAGTATTATAATTCATTTAGAAATAGTGATTAATAACATTTACAATAAATCAGTCGTGTATTTTAGCTAAGTAGGTCGTGTAATCAATGATGCGAGACCACTGGAGGCATGTTATTGTTGTTTATTACTAACTAGCTTTTGCCCGCGGCTTCGCTCGCGTGAAATTCGTATTTCAAAGAAAGAAAGTAAGTAACTAAGGGCGAGCTGGGTTCAGGTAAACGATAAACCGTCTCGAAGAAAGTGAGTAACTTTTTGAGACCGAAGGCGGAGTTGCGTTCAGGAAGACGATAAACCTTCTCGAAGACAGTAAGTAACTATGGGCGAGGCCGAAGGCCGAGCTGCGTTCAGGAAGAGGATAAACCATCTTTAAGAAAGTAAGTAACAAAGGGCGAGGCCGAAGGCCGAGCTGCGTTCTCGATGAGGGTAAACTTTTCGAAGAAAGTAAGTAACAGAGGGCGAGGCCGAAGGCCGAGCTTCGTTCAGGAAGACGATAAACCTTTTCGAAGACAGTAAGTAACTATAGGCGAGGCCGATGGCCGAGCTGCGTTCAGGATGAGGATAATCTTTTCGAAGAAAGTAAGTAACAGAGGGCGAGGCCGAAGGCCGAGCTGCGTTCAGGAAGACGATAAACCTTTTCGAAGACAGTAAGTAACTTTAGGCGAGGCCGAAGGCCGAGCTGCGTTCAGGAAGAGGATAATCTTTTCGAAGAAAGTAAGTAACAGAGGGCGAGGCCGAAGGCCGAGCTGCGTTCAGGAAGACGATAAACCTTTTCGAAGACAGTAAGTAACTATAGGCGAGGCCGAAGGCCGAGCTGCGTTCAGGATGAGGGTAAACTTTTCGAAGAAAGTAAGTAACAAAGAAGTTACTTTCTTCGAGAAGATTTATGGTCTTCCTGAACGCAGCTCGGCCTTCGGACTCGCCCTCTGTTACTTACATTCTTCGAAAAGGTTATCCTCTTCCTGAACGCAACTCGGCCTTCGGCCTCGCCCTTTGTTACTTACTTTCTTAGGGATGGTTTATCCTCTTCATGAACGCAGCTCGGCCTTCGGCCTCGCCCTCTCTTACTTACTTTCTTCGAAAAGTTTAACCTCATCCTGAACGCAGCTCGGCCTTCGGCCTTGTCCATAGTTACTTACTTTCTTCGAAAAGGTTATCCTCTTCCTGAACGCAGCTCGGCCTTCGGCCTCGCCCTTTGTTACTTACTTTCTTAAAGATGGTTTATCCTCTTCCTGAACGCAGCTCGGCCTTCGGCCTCGCCCATAGTTACTTACTGTCTTCGAAAAGGTTTATCGTCTTCCTGAAAGCAACTCCGCCTTCGGCCTCAAAAAGTTACTCACTTTCTTCGAGACGGTTTATCGTTTACCTGAACCCAGCTCGCCCTTAGTTACTTACTTTCTTCCTTTGAAATACGAATTTCACGCGAGCGAAGCCGCGGGCAAAAGCTAGTTATAACAATAAAAACATATGGTACATATCACTACAAAGATGTTTTTTTTTAATTAACTGCATATTTACTTTTCCTTTAAATAGAACAGAAATTGTTATATTTCAATTTTCCACTATTTTCGCTCTCCTGAAAAATTTAGCATTTTGGTTAATACCTATGGTTTGCACCTAAAATTAATCAAATAGATAGGTACCTAACGAAGTTAACCTACTTAATAAATATTATGAATCGAATTAAATGAGAAACTCTGCTCAAGACAATGCATACACACACCGCGCTCCGCCGCCGCCGCGCCGCCAGTCTTCGCCAGCAGCCGCGCTACTAACCCCCACCGCGCCGCGCCGACCTATATTTCGGCGTTTGGAACAATTCGATTTGTATGGGAGCCACATCTTAGCGTAGCCGGAAGTGAATTTTAGTAAGCCTATCCTGTGTCCCGTATAGTAAAATTGGTTTGTACTAAGTTTCATCAAATTCGGATGATGGCTTTAAGAGTTATGGAGGAACATACATACATACATACAGAAAAGATTTCTAAAAATCGTCAATTTAGCTTTAGTATCATACATAGAGGCTACAAACTCAATATTTCCTAAAACAAAGTAACTTACTCCATGACCATCCCTTACAGATTTATTATTAGTATTGATGATTGATATTGATGATTGATGATTGATGATGATTATAATATAGTTTTTATATCGAATTATTATGTCGAATATTCCGACAATACGCCATGCGCCATAAGAGTTTCCATTTTTGCACTAACTACACGCGGTTAGTACCTACTGACTAATCCTCTACGTAATCTATTATTACTCGAATTACGTCCTGGTCTAATGTCTCGCTGATTATAATTAAATCCTTTCCAATATTTTCCTTGTTAACATTCCAAGATAACGGTAATCTTCAAAACTAAACATAGATAAACATTAAAACTAATTTCTAAAATATTACAGAACGAATATTAAAAAGGAAAAGAATATTTTTTATTTATTTATATATTACATAAACCATGGTTCATAGACACAGTGTTGTAATGGTAGTTGATACAGTTAAAATTATAAAAATATTCTAACATTTTCAATTAATGACCATTAAATTTAAATTATTACATTACATTAAAATTATAAAATATCCTAATAAAATTTTCAATTAATTTAACACATTAAATTTAGTTTTCAACATCACACATAAAAAAAACGGAAGTAATACAATGAAATATTCATATCTAATATTCTATCTATCTATCTATAAATATTCAAATTAAGACAAGAAATAATAATTTGTACATCGGAATGACTTTGTATAATATTATATCAAAATTTAAAATCTTTGTTATTAAAAAATTCGTCAATATTATAGTATGGCCTTTTTGAAAGGTGGGATTTTAATTTATTTTGGAATAGGTTGAAGTTTTCCATTTCTTTTATGTTCTCATTTAAATGATTAAATATTTTTATTCCTATGTACTCCTTACTTCTGTAATACACTTCGCATTTGGGATTTGTATTGCGTATTTTCTTACTATCTCGCGGGTTGTAATTTTGAATTTGCCCTACTGTTTCTAATCCCTTTTTGTTTTTGAAAATGCTGCATGAGATCATTAAAATATATAACGATATAACCGTGAGTATTTCTAATTTTACAAAGAGTGGCCTGCATGTTTCTCTAAGCTTTGCATCTGAAATTATACGTATCGATTTTTTTTGCATGATTAAGATTTTTCCTACGTCTGTGCTGTTACCCCACGCCTCAATTCCGTATCTAAGTTTCGATTCAATGTATGCATAGTATACTAGTTTTAATGTTGGAATTGTGGAGTTTGGTTTAAGAGTTTTTAGTGCATAACAGGCGCTAGCTAATTTACTCAATAAATTTTCTATATGACACTGCCAGTTCATGTTCTGGTCTATTATTAATCCTAGGAACTTTATACTGTTAATACAATGCAAATTATCAATCTCATTTATTATTACTTGTTTATCATAGTTCATGGTTTTGGAAAATATTATATAACACGTCTTTGTTTTGTTTAAGGCTAAATTATTTTTGTCAAACCAATCTCCTAGCTCGTTGATACTATTTTTAATTTTTATTGGCAATTCCTCTTTTGTTTCCGTTTCAATTATGGCACTTGTGTCATCTGCAAATAAGACAATTTTTCCTGTGATAATGTTATCCGAAATATCGTTTACGAAAATTAGAAATAGTAGTGGTCCCAAGACTGATCCTTGAGGGACCCCACACTTCAATGTCTCCCAATCTGATGCTATATCTACCACTTCATTTTTTTCATTTGTTACCTTTAATTCTACATACTGTTTTCTGTCGGCTAAGTAAGATTGGAATAATTGCAATTGCTTGCCTCTTACTCCGTAATATTCCAGCTTATCTAAAAGAATTTTATGATTTACGCAGTCAAACGCTTTGCTAAGATCGCAAAATATTCCAGCACAGTGCCATTTTTTATTTAATGAATTTAAAACATTGGTTGTTAGCTCATTTACCGCTTGAATAGTCGACTTTTGTTTTCTATACCCAAATTGATTGTTTGTAAATAACTTTTGTTTTTCCATATATTCACTTAACCTGTTCCCTACAACTTTTTCGAATATTTTTGATATAGGTGAAAGTATTGAAATTGGTCTATAGTTCGAAGGGTCTTTTTTGTTGCCTTTTTTAAAAATAGGAATTACTTTTGCAATTTTTAATTCTTCAGGGTAGAGTCCTTCTTCTAAACATCTATTTATAATTTCTGTCAAAGGCTTTGCGATAAACAGTTTCATTTCTTTTATTAATTCAGTGTTTGTGTTGTCGTAACCTGTTGCTTTAGATTTTTTAAGAGAATTTATTATTTTTATTATTTCCACTTCATTTGTTGGTTTAATAAAGAAAGATTTGGATGCGTCTACTTTTTTTCTATTTAACAGTGTTTTATAAAAAATATTATTGACCTTATCAGATGTATTACTTTTTTTAGATGCTTGCATTCCTACATTAATAAAATATTTATTTAATTCGTTCGCTACTTCTTTGTTATTTTTTATTTCTATTCCATTTATTTCTAATTTTATGTTGTCCACTTGTTTTGTTTTATTTTGGTTCGTATTCCTCTTAATTATATTCCATACAGTTTTAACTTTATTTGTAGATTTCGTTATTTCTTTTGTGTTTGATAACTTTTTGGCTTCTCTTATAACTTTTTTGAATATATGTTTGTATTTTTTATACTTAATAGCTATGTTCGGGCATTTTGTTACCTTTAATTGTTGGTACATATTCCTTTTATTTTTACTTGATATTCTCGTTCCTTTGGTAACCCAGTTGTTGTTGATCCTGTTCTTGATTGTAATTTTTTTATACGGAAAGCAGTTCTCTATCATGTTTGTCAGTATTTCATTTAGGCATTTGTATTGACTTTTTGCATCATTACTCATTAAAATTTGATCCCAATCTTGCGTTGTTATTAGATAATTAAATTTTTCCATATTTTTTTGTCTTGTGTCTCGGCGTATGTGTTTGTTTAAGTGTCTCTTTTGGTGTGTTCTATTTATTGTTACAATCATTGAGTCGTGATCGGAAATATCGCATGGGAATACTTTACATTTTGTATTTGTTAAATCAAAATTCGTTAAAACGTTATCTATCATTGTGCTTGATGTAACTGTTGTACGAGTTGCTTGTGTGTTCAAGCTTTTCAAATTGTATAGTTTGAAAATATTTTGTATCTTCTTATTGTTAGCATTTTGTTCGTCTAGAAAATTTATATTAAAGTCTCCTAATAGTAACACATTTTTAATATTTACATGTTCTAATATTTTTTCCAATTTTTCCAAGAAAACATTTATGCTGGAGTTTGGTCTTCTGTAAATTAATATTAATGCTACTGGCTTATCTGTTTTAGTAAAATTAATTTTAATTCCTGTTGCTTCTATAATTTTTTCAATGTTAAATTTCTCTAGGTCAATTTCGTTAATTTTAAGTTCACAATTATCCAGACAATAAATTATTGTACCTCCTCCACTGTAGATAATTCTACTTTGATGAGCTTTTGGTTTATAGTTGTTTATTGTAATTATTTCGTGCTCTCCTGGTTGAAGCCAGCTCTCAGTAAAACACAGAAGATGGGGTACAATGTCATGTTCTATGTTTAAGTAATCTATATAATCTTCAATTTGTAATATTTTATTTCTGATACTTCTTGCATTCAGGTATAAAATGTTTATTCCTTTTTTTAAATTGGATATATTTTGATGTTTTTTTTGCGAAAACCCGAGTTCATGCGTTCATGAAGAGGATAAACCATCCCTAAGAAAGTAAGTAACAAAGGGCGAGGCCGAAGGCCGAGTTGCGTTCAGGAAGGGGATAACCTTTTCGAAGAATGTAAGTAACAGAGGGCGAGTCCGAAGGCCGAGCTGCGTTCAGGAAGACCATAAATCTTCTCGAAGAAACATAGTTCATACTATGTACTTGTGGTATTTCCATCGTTAATGAGATGAGATAAGGTGATAATCTCGAGTGTATACAATTAGTGATTTTATGGAATCAAGTAATTGTTTTGGAACACCTAACTAAATGTTTTAAATAAATGAATGAATGAATGAGACGTTTAAATATCGCCATTGATAACAATTTGCACTTGTCCTTCAGTAAAATTGGTACGCTACGCGCTGCACCCAGCGCCATCTATGAGAATCCTTTGAAGTTGAACCATTGTATAAGTTGAACGCATTGATGGCGCTATTCCTTTCATTATTACTTTTCCTTTCTTTATTGTTTGTTAGTAGGTATAGCCATCATAATGCTCGTAACACACATTCTGTGAAAATTTCAACCGGCTACCTATTACTGTTCAAAAGATACAGTCCTCGGACGGGCAGACGGACAGACAAACAGAAGCTTTCGTACTGGTACGGAGACCTAAAAATTATCTCCTTAAAGATTGATAAAATATGTAAGATAACAGCGTATGACGTGCCCGCAGTAATTTATAATGCGTGACGTGATGGACATCACGTTTTGTTTGTTTCGGGTGCACAAATTCCCTTTGTCCAACCACCCAGCACTTTCGAGGCCCAGCGCTAACATTTTAGGGTTTCCTATCAAGAAACCCTTTTCTTGAATAGTCAGTCTGATCATTCCTTTGATTCGTTTGATCATTCCTATTCTGATAGCTATTATTACTTCCCTAAATATTATAAAATGCTACTTGTACCGTGTGCTATGGTGTGCAAGTATGTTGTTCACATATGACTCGGGAACAGCTTAACGGTTAACCGAATTAATTGGGATCTGGCTAGTTGCTAAAATCTGTATTAATTATACATAATTCTCATTATTTAATTCTTTTCTTGTTGGAACACGCGCACATTCACATAACACTTTGGCGAACTCAGTGTCATGCCCTTTGGTCGCACAAAATCACATTATATTTTCATCGCATCAAACATATTGTATCGTAGTAAGTACTGATTTGTTGTTTCCTTTGTTTCTCATTTACGTTCTCTATTTTCAATTTCTTATTTTCGTTTTTATTGTAATATTTGCCTTAGGTTCTTCTTCTTCTTTCTTATTCTTTCTTCTTTTCTTCTACTTCCGCCAGTGTCATGTACAGCTGCGGAGATTCGTGTTGTAGTGTGGTAGGTTACACAGGTGGCTTTCTTCATCTGACAGGTTGTTGGTATTTCTTTTTAGCGCAAGCTGTTTTAATTTTGTCTCGAGTGTGTGTTATGCTTATATTGTATTTTCGTGTTTATGTGCTCTCACTGAGACATAGCTGCATCAAGCCTGCTGAGTTGGCTCCTTTTCCACAGATTAGGCAATAGCCTTTTCCCTCTTATTTTTGTTTGAATTGAATAGTCAGTCCGTTCGTTTGATCATTCCTATTCTTATAGCTATTATTGGCTTCTATTATTGTTAGCTTCTATTCTTTTTCTGTATGTTATCTTCGGTCTTGTGTATCTCTGTGCTTTTGTGTGCAATAAAGCATTTCTATTCTACTCTATTCTATTATTATAATATATAGTCAATAATTATGAGGAAATAAACTATTCTATTTCATTCTATAACGTCTCGTAAAAAAATATTTGATTCATTGCGAGTAGACCCAGCGGGCAAAGCTAGTCACATGAAATTAGAAATAGTAACGTATAGTTACGATTTGAATTTGACAAAGTTCTCCAACATAGCTCGTGGTTTTCATGCATAATGAGATGCGCTGCGGTTTGTTGGAACAATAGCCATGTGCGTGCGCTAAGGGCTTGTTCAAACTCTGCTTGTGTAGCACCAATGTCGTCCGCTAGTGAAAACACGACCCACCCACGCAAAAGTTCCGCTAGATTAGTTACGAGTATAAACCAAGCTACTATTCTGTGCTACTGCTGTGGAATTAGTTTAACGCATTGATGAAATAAGAAGAAGGTTATAGTCTGAAGCTTCGAGCAATAAAATTCCGTCATTGTGTCACTCAGGGCCGATATTATTGACAGATTCGTTTAGATAATCTGTCATAGATACATACCTCGCGCTGTATCCACAACAATCGGGCTAACCAGAGTAGTCGGTGTTGTGCTGCAAGTAATCTTGTAAATTATAGCACAAAACCGACCACCCCATTTAGCAAGTGTTAGGATAAAATACTATCAAGCAGCAAATAAGATATTATTTCTTATATTACTAGAATATGTAAGTAGGTAATTAATGCTTCCTTCATTAAAATTAATTTATTTTATCGGACCAAAAACCAAGTTACCCGCAACCCCAAAATAGTACCGCAAAATATTGTAAGCTGCCCTCTACGGCACATGTGCTTAGACTAGTGTAGAGGACAGATACCACAAATGTATGTGTATTTATTACGTTTAATAAACGTTTTTAAATATTTGAATTTGAATTTTAATATGGAACCTCCGGACACTCAGTGGAAATACTCCCACTTATTGCCAGGAATAGCGGTATGTGGCAAATATATTAAGGGAATGTGTCACATAACGTTACAGTGCGGTGGTACCAACCCGGGCGGGTTAAACCCTACCACCTAGTAATATAAGAAGGGAGTCATATCCCTTAGTCGCCTTTTACGACATACACGAGGAGAGATGCAGTGGGGCTATTCTTTTAAAGTACCGGCCCCACACGGTACCTACCAACACATAAACCAACAAGGGTGGCTGTGCCGAAGGATCAATGGTGCAGTCGACAGAGTCAAAAACACGTCACTCTTTGAGCGTGGTTTCGCGATGCTAGCAGATTTGCGGACTGTTGCTAGGCTATCTAGCCTGTTAATACGACGTGGAGACAGACACCAGACAGTTCTACACCCTAGCAGCGGTGTGACAAAGAAACGATTTTGATTACCTGTTCTCAAATATGTTCTGTGAAAAGGGATTCATCAATAATTATACGTACATAATCCTTTTCACAAAATTGTTTTCGGAGAAAATTTATAATGTAACAAAGTAAAAAGTAAAAAAGCGTTTATTTCACAGAGTACCGTAAAATATATTTCTGACATCTGACAGCTTGTAAACAAACATTGAAATTGTTTTCCTATTTTGTGATTTTATAAAAATTGGACACAATGTTTAATTAAGAAGAATATTTATATGATGCCATATGTTCTCGTCCCAGAGAACTTCCCCACCTCCATGCCAGAGCCGCGATAATTTGGTTAATACAATTAAAGAATCCAACAACATATCCCATGCTTCACCTACTCAACTTCAGTCTGCTAACGAACTCATATCATGTCCACACTGCCCCTCATCGAGTGCTCGTCTTTTCAAAGGGAACAGGGGCCTTCATATACATCTTGCCAAGGTACATCGTGAGTTATCATCACATCGGAGTGTGCCCCAAAGCCAATCGATGCCTTCTAATGAACCTTTCGATAAAAAAATCTCCAGACTCAAAGACTGCATCCGGATCCTTCGTCGAGTACCGAAAGGAGCACGCGCAGCGGTGGCTGAGAAACTGTGTACAGTATTGTCACGATGTACTTCCAAAAATGACTTCGAATCGTGGAAGAATGTAATGTGTTTTGCTTACGTAGCCCTTCGGACACCAGATTCAACAAACAAAGCTACTTCATTAACAGCTAAAATAAAGAGAAACCTAGACTCAACCTTGGATGACATAGATTTATTACCAGCACACCATGCCCGTTCCCCGATTGCCTCCATTATCGAGGCTAAAGTTTCCGACGGGGATATCAAAGGAGCCGTCAGGATATTAGCATGCAGCGATGGAATAGCACCACGAAACGATTCAGTTTTTGAAGAGCTGCAGAAGAAACATCCAGCACCATCCGGAAGTTTAAATATTCCAGAGCCACCGAGTAATTGCGAGGAAGCACTCCAAGTATCGATGTGTAAGGTTTTTGAAGCCATCATGTCATTTCCTTGTGGATCAGCAGCAGGAATAGACGGCATTCGACCACAACACATAAAAGACCTGACGAGCCCATCTGCCGGTGACGCTGGTCGACGCCTACTTGAGACAATCACTACTACATGCAACTGTATGTTAAGCGGGACAATAAATGATGAAGCATGCGTGTATCTCTATGGAGCAAATCTATGTGCGCTCACGAAAAAGGACGGAGGCGTGCGTCCAATAGGAGTGGGGAACTTTTTCCGAAGATTAACTTCAAAATTAGCTTGTACGTCAGCAAAAGAAACAATGGGGCACTATTTCAGACCTAAGCAACTCGGTTTCGCAACAAAGCGGGGATGTGAAGCAGCAATTCACGCAGTTCGTACATATATTAATATCAACAAAGGCACTGAGAAAGTTTTGTTGAAACTTGATTTAAAGAATGCATTTAATAGTATTGAAAGGGATCAACTGTTAACAAATGTAAATGAAAAGGTTCCAAAACTATATCCATACATTCATCAATGTTACTCTAAGGCTTCATCTCTATTTTTTGGCGAGCGTACAATTCTTTCACAGATAGGGGCACAACAGGGTGATCCATTGGGTCCATTAATTTTTAGTCTAGGAATACATCCAATAATTCAAAATTTAATTTCGGAACTTAACATTTGGTATCTGGATGATGGCACGTTGGCGGGCGACCCAGATACTGTATTGGCCGACCTTAATAGTGTCATGTCGGAGTGCGCCAAAATTGGACTCCAAATTAATACACAAAAATGTGAGTTATATCTCTGTTCTTCTCCTGCACCAGAAGTAATCGAACATTTTAACGACTTGGCACCGGGTATTCGTATTGTGTCTGACAGTCTGTCGCTACTTGGCGCCCCCATCACGGCTGAAGCCGGAGAAACCATTTTAGAAAACAAATTCAACGAATTAAACCGGCTTTTTGAACGAGTTTTAGGTTTAAATTCACACATTGGATACTTTCTTTTAAAGAACTGTTTTTGCATCCCAAAACTCGTTTATCTTATTCGCACAACCCCTCTATGGAAATGTAATTTGTTTTTACAAAAATTTGATATTTGTTTAAGAAAAACACTTCAGTCCTTATTAAATATTTCATTTAACGACATGCAATGGATACAAGCAACCCTACCAGTCAAACTAGGCGGTATCGGTATACGGCGTTTGTCGGACATAGCGGTTCCCGCGTTCTTGGCCTCTGTCTATGGCGTTTCAGATCTGGTTCTCAACATGTTACCTAATAATGGAGCCGGAACTGAAATTAGTCATAGAACCGAGGCCTTAGACGTTTGGAAGACGATGTGCCCGGGCGATGACGTCGTCCCGAAATACCCATCGGTACAAAGAAACTGGGATGTTATAAATGCAACGAGAATAAGTAAAACGCTGCATTGGGATTTGTAGCCGATGTAGCGCGATACAAAGCCTCGTGCACTTATGAGTCCGGTGCTTGGCTCCACTGCCTTCCCTCCAAACCTTTAGGCACACTATTAGATAACAACACTATTCGAATTTCTTTCGCACTCCGGCTCGGCTGCGATATCGTGCAGCGTCACCAGTGCGTGTGCGGGGCCCAGGTTGAGGTAGATGGGAGACACGGCCTTAGCTGCGGAAGGAGTGCTGGAAGAATACCGCGTCATGCCACTTTGAATGACATTTTAAGACGAGCCTTCAGATCGGTCAACGTGCCATCCATTTTGGAGCCAACTCTGAGCAGGGATGACGGCAAGCGCCCAGACGGGATGACCTTAGTTCCATGGTCTCAAGGACAGGCACTCGTCTGGGACGCGACGTGTGTTGACACCCTCGCTAATTCGTACGTGGAGTCGACAGCGCGTCGTGCTGCGTCCGCTGCTGAGTTGGCTGCCGTGAATAAACATAACAAATACAGGCAAATAAAAATTCAAAATTATATATTTACAGCTTTCGCAGTTGAAACAATGGGGCCCTGGTGTGCCGAGGCAAAAATTTTAGTGAGAGAATTGGGAGAACTTTTGCGGGAAATTTCAGGAGATAGCCGTGCCGGTTCCTACCTCACACAAAGAATCGGCCTTGCCATTGTGAGGGGGAACTCGGCCAGTGTCATGGCCACCTTTCCGACAGCGGCAGCGATGGACGAGATTTTTTACTTTTAGTTGCTGTCGGCAAGGTGCTCGTGTAGCATCTTCGGGAATTTCCCGTTAAGGTTTTTATATATTTATTTATTATTATTTCTTTTATAGTTTTAGTTTTAGGTAATTTTAATTTAGGTAGTTTTAGTTTTTATGTTGTTTGTTTTAAGTTTAGGTAATTTTAATTTAGGTAGTTTTAGTTTATATTTCCAGTTATTGTATTGAAATACATACTAGATATAAATAAACCGTTCAGATGGGTGAATAATTATATACCACGACAACCGAATTATGTGATTCTTTTTTGAAAAATAAGAATAGGTATAGTAACACCGACCAGCATGACAGGAAAAGAGGATGTGACACAGCATGTGACTCCATATAGCTAACGAGCTACATGGAGTCGTTGGTTTTAATAATGGAAGTTATCGTCTAATTATGTACTACTGTGGCAGCTGCTCTAACGAACTTGCTTCCCTCATCCCTCCTCCTCCTGTTCACCTTCACCAAATCCGCCATACTCTCGCGGAACCTTGTAATCGACAGAAGAGTTCTTCAAACTGCATGGTTCTCTAAATCGTTCTTGTGTCACCTGCAAAGATGTGGAACGGGCTTCCGGGAAATATCTTCCCCTATTCCTACAATCGACAGATCTTCAAATCTCGAATTAACAGCCTTTCCCCAGCGACATTGGTCCACCTTGCCGGACTGGCACCTCCTCGGGGGTAAAATTGGCTGCGCCTGAGGCTCCGACCTCGAGCACAGTCACCCAGATCGGTTATTGTAATATGTAAAAATTTGTTAAATCACTTTGTACCTAAAATAATTTCGTAACTATTCGGTATATAACGGTAGGTACAATTTAAAAAGTGCGGCTTTGTAAGGGGCTGAGTTCAAATGCCGCAGCCAGGCCTCAAGTCAAGTACGCCCAGCTCACTCGTAAAGCTGGGCGTACTCAACAGTAGTCACTAGCCAGCTAAACCAGAACATCACAGATCATATTGGCGAAAACTCTATGAAAATCTGCACTTTTGACCTCACTACTCGGTTCCTATAAGTGATGGCGTGATTTTACAACATCACAGATTGGTGGAAACCCTATGCAAATTGGTTCATTATCTAACAATTACCTACATAGAAAAATACTCAAGTAAATAAGTTATGCCGTTCTTGAGTTATATATAAGCGAATTGGTACTATATACACCGTGTCCCAAAACTCAACAGGAAGTAGGCCAGTTTATTACTACCCAGGGAAATATAAGAAAAAAAATCTGAGTAATTTATTTTTTTAGAAAAAAAATTGAACGGAATATTTTCTTTTTGGTAAAACTACAGGCATCCTGGTTTTGCTTGGGATACTGATCAATAGCAGAGTTATTTAGGCTACCAAAAATTTTTTTTTTAACTATTATATTTGCAAATTTGTATTCGTAGTACCCAAAAATGTCAATTTTCAACGTTTCTCAAAAAATGCTCATAATATCATAAAAAACATGACTCCGATATTTTTCTTATTTTTCCCTGGGTACTCATAAACTGGCCTACTCCTGGTTCCCGCTTGACGTTGAGTTTTGGGACAACCTGTATATATAATCATATGTTTGGAGTGAAGGGATAGGTATTTTCTGATCTTCAAAACTAATAAAACTATTATTATGAACACGAAATAATTATATTAAAATTATATTTACATTTTGGATGCCTAGTTTCTTACCTTAAAAATTTTTATAGTTTCCAATATTTGAATGGCTTTGTCTGGCAGGTGTGTCAGGTGTGCGGTCGCGGCAGACAAGTAGGTACTCATAATCTTTTACAAAGATAATCGCGCACCTGCGGGCAATTACGTATCCTGAAAGATAGATCGTCGGCTAGGATTAATCGTGATTCGCGTGTGTCTTGGATGACCTCAAGATAGAACTACCTACGATTTTTCATTTCGCTACAAAATACCTATCTAGGTACAATTATTTGTAATAAATTCTACGGCTTTAATCACGGCCATATTTCGAGCTATATGCCTCGACTTTTCAGCCCAAACGCTCCGGCAGAGTGTTCGTGAGTATGTACTCACGAACACTCTGCCGGAGCGAAGGTTTTTTTTTATGGAAACTGACATGGTTGGCTACATCACCTACTACATACGTTACTATTATGCGAACTAGGTGGCGTGTCAGTGCTTCCCTTCGGTTGTGCCGGTTACACTGAACTGGACGGAAAACACGAACTACCTATATTTACATAGCCGTTTCAACCGACCTTTTATTTAATGCGTTGATACCAACCCGGGTGTTTTTTTTATTGACAGCGCGTCATATGGCGCCGAGCCACCCATAAGGTGTCTAACGACACCCATGGACATTCGGTCGTATGCGGGGGTTGCGAATGCCATGCCGGCCTGACAGGTGCCCATTCCCTCTTGAAGGATCTGAGACTGTACTTAGGGGGAAATATATGGGCAGGGAGAGCGTTCCAGAGTTTACCGGTTCTGTAGAGGAAAGATCTGCAGAATCGATTAAACCCTAGCACCTAGTAAGGTAAGAAGGGAAGGGACCTACCAGTTTTACCGACCGCACCACTGAGCTACCGTAGCTGACATTGGCTAAGAACATTGGGCGGGCAGAGTGCTCATGAGGATGGGCAATACCTGAAACACCGAGGCACATTGTTCGGAAGACGACCACCGTGCCGTGAGAATGGTTTTTAAATTATAATATGAATGATTTTGGTCATTTCTGAACTCCTTACCTCCACCGAAAAGACACCGATCGAAAGAACATTTATTCTTTTGTAAAGTGGTATAATTTACTCAAATACCAATTTTTTGTACTATAATATCTACCCTTTTCACTGAAGACACAGAAATGAAATTGGTATGTATATAGCCTATATTATGTCAATACGTTTGGCTACTATCGTAGATTGGTACGGTACCTACCATAACGTATTTTGTAAAATAATTTTATTTACAATAAATTTTATGAGCGCCATCTAGTGGTGTATCTTAGTATTAATATCTCTCAAAAACTTAACTGTTCTTTTTTTAAATGTCCTGCCATCTAGTATTTCTGTTGATCACTACATGCGCCAATGTAAAGCTCGTTTTCATTCATTCAACAAACATGTGCTGCCATCTGTTATATCTGTGCAACACTCCAATGTCATGAGATAGTTTTCATGAATTCGTCAGTTCGAGCTTACGCTACCATTTCAAAGGTGGCAGCACCTGTATAAAAAATAAAATTTTGCAAATTTTTACTTATTTATTTTTCTATATAGTTGATATTATTTTCGAGGTGTTGTGAGTTTGTTATATTTTAGTAGTTTTTTTTTTCTAAATATGTTTTTATATTTTTTTTTTAAACTTAATTTTAGTAATTATTACCTACACGATTACACGATAGGTACCTAGGTACCTCACAATCTGAAATCTAGACAAGTCATAAAATCTTCAAATTTAGGTACCGTACCAAGGTGAGAAGTGGCTGACCTGTCGCCCCTCAGCACCGTATCTTGTCCTTACCTATACTTAGTCGCGTTTTAGTCAACATGCACGCAAAAAGATGCAATGGTTATATTCTCTTGAAGTACTTACCGTACCCACACACAAACTACTTAAAGGTCGCAAAAATCTAGAATGTTTATCAGAGATTAACGGCCAAGACAGAAAGCAAACTGTGACAGAAACAATGAAAATAAATTTATATTTCTGTTTGATCTTACACTTTCTCTTGCATCCACATATGTAAACCGTTCATACACACACGTCGACTAAAGTTCGTTGCTTAACTTTTTTAGACACACACGTAAACGTAATCGTTAATATTAGGTATATTATGTGTACCTAATATGTAATGTGTTATATAATATTCTAAATAATTCTAGGTAATTGATCATTTTTAAGAAAGTACGAAAGGAAGTACTAACATTTTTATGATAAGTCCTATTTATATTCCTATAAAAACCTTGATGAAATGCTGCAGTTCTTTAATTTGACCATACAAACAACAACACATCCCTTGCCTTTCATTATCATTTTAATAGACCAGTTCCAACCGCGCTTTTAGCTAACTACATGCATAAACATTAGTAAATTAAAAAAATAAAAAACCCCAGAGTATCCTGGCACAACAGTACCTACTACCTAGGTTCACGCAGCATTGCACCAGCGAACGTCCAAACAGAATAACGGAAAGCATATTACGCCTCCATAAATAATGGAAAATGCCCCCGGGGACAGCTCTCACCGGCTAGGCAGACGAGGGATCACTACCACACGTCGTCTTTCTATTGAAAATATTGATAGATAGTTAGGTACGGTAATTCATTACTTGTACTATAGAAACTTTAATAAGATTTTTTGCATTCTTTTTTGAGACCCTATAAACTGGCATCAAAAGTTTTTCGATACCTTGAAGTTTCTTTGAAAAAAAAGTTGATATACTATGGAGCCCGATTCTCAGCCCACAGTGCAGCGCGGAGGCGGCAGCGGGGTACAGTTATTTAAGTAGGTATTTCTACATACTGCAGCAGCGGGAGCACAAATGCGTCGATAAACCTATATCGATCGATAAACATCTATTTGCTTCGTTCGACGAAGTAGAATAGAAGAAGACGAATAGATGTTTATCGATCGATATAGGCTTATCGACGCATTTGTGCTCCCGCTGCAGGTCTATGCAAAGCATAGTATAAAACATAATAATAAAAATTAACGACTGCTCATAAAAATTAAGAACTCAAGGAAAGAGCAGTATACAATGCCGTAGTCGGGCTCGTTTCTTCTGCAAGACCGATTACACCTTTTTTCTACTGATCTTTTCTTGATTTCATAATTTACAAACGATATATCTTCAGTACTGATTGCAACAAATTTCCAAGGTGTAAACAAAAATCATAAAAAAGAAAATCATCATTATTTAATAAAATAGAAAAAATTGATTATTTCTTTTGCGCCACCTTGATAATTATTACGCCCGAAGGGCCTTCGGCAGAGGCTGAAGCCTAAAACGCTATTGTTTACGAATCGACCTTTTCTGCTTACCCCACCCAGGCAAGCTCATATAATACATTCAGATTACAAATTGTGTTGTTGCAAGATTAGCCAGGCACCTACAGAGCGGAATGAACCGGCTCACTGATTCATATTATCATACATAATTCACAAAGGATAAGCATCCGACGCCGCCGGCTAGTTCCAGTCCCACCTTCACTTCACGTAAACCTTTGAACCTTGCACTGTACTACACGTTTCGTTAATTATGTATGTACGCATGGTCTAGACACAGAGGAGGCGCTTGACCCACCTTAGAGAAGTCAACCTAGACACAAATCGACTGCAGCACAGAACAACGATCAGCGGCCGTCTTCCGCCCGCCCGTAGCCTTAGAGCGCGGGATCACAGAATACTTAATAGGCGGAATTAATTGTTATGTCGCAAAAAAATTGCCAAGTTACCTCCAAAACGTCAATAAATCCGCTATTATTTAATAAATACTTTGAATTAGATCATGAAACTTTGCACAATAACAGCTGATCTCAATATAAACCAGTTTTTATAGGTTTTACAGTTTATAAATAACCATTGATTTTATTCAAAACATCGAAATAACAACTAACTTTAGACTTACGATTATATCATCGAAAACGTCTGCCCCTTTCATTCTTTCACTTTTCTGTAGCACCCTATCCTGCGCTTTCTCTGAGTTATTATAAACTCTAAGTACTCTGTGGAATACAGGCATAGATACATGGTCTTGCTATAAGTTAAAGCTCTGTCTATAACTTTTCAATACTTTCACTCTTTCACAGTTGGCCTCGGGCGGCCATCGTGTCATCCGACCAAACATGTTAAAACAGGCATAATGGCAAGCAACCTCACCTTCGCCAGTATACTACAACAAGATATTTCCCTCTATACCCCGAAGGTAATTCGTTGTACGTATCCTATTAATAATAATCAAACAGGAATATTGCACTCCCGTCCCTACCGTGTCGCCTGAGGCAATTTCAAAATTGTTCCTTTGACGGTTTATAAACGGCGATCGAGAAACGCCGCCTAATCGCGGCAAACTGCAGGCCCCGTAGAATTCCAAAGTGTGGAACGAGCATAAGCAGATGAAACTACATTTTTTTTTTTGGATAGCGCGGCTCCTGCCATCCTTTCACCTACAAGTACGTGTCTAACGAAGGCCATGGATATTCTGCGATGCACGGGGATTGCGAATGCCATACCGGCCTAATAGGAACCTTTTCACGCCTCTTTCGAAAAACCTCAAGCTTTACTTGGGAGGAAGTAGATGGGCAAGGAGTTTGTTCCACATTTTCCCGTAAACACATAATGAAAGGACGGGACCATACGCCGGGACTGTCACCAACCTGGCGAGTCCCTCAGACATCTGATTTCCAGTTGTTCTCAGCTTGCCAACACCGAGTATCTGCATAGACACAATCTAGTAGCCAGGATCATCCATCAGCAACTTGCCTTAAAGTACAACCTTGTAGGTACCGATGTGCCTTACTATAAGTACAGTCCACCGCCAGTTCTCGAGAACGGTCATGTCACACTCTACTGGGACCGGTCCATTATGATAGTGGACCGGGAGGAAAGGCGCGCAACGCTCGTCGATATCGCCGTGCCGCATGATGGTAACCTCGTCACTAAGGAAGCAGAGAAGATGTTAAAGTATCTGGATCTGCAGCACGAGGTTACAAAATGTGGCCCGTCGACTCGACGATCGTTGTGCCCATAGTCATTTCGGCGCATGGGCTGATAGCGAAGAGCCTCGACGACCACCTGGAGAGGCTTTCGCTGAGTGGTTATGTCAAGGGCCAGATCCAGAAGGCAGCCCTGCTGGACACTGAACGCATCGTCCGGAAGTTTCTCTCTTTGGGACCCGACCATCGGTAGCCTGGGTTCGCCCCGCCGCCGGTGGTGGAAACTCCGTTTGCTTTTATGTTTCCGTATCCCAGACGGAAGCCTATTACTAGGCCTCCATCGTCTGTCCGTCCGTCCATCCATCCGTCCGTCTGTCCGAGGGCTGTATCTCTTGAACCGTAATACGTAGCCCGTTGAGACTTTCACAGAATATGTGATACTATGGCGGATGAATCAACAAATAAGAAAAATAAGAAAAAGTTAAAAATGAAGGGGGGCCCCCATACAATAAACGTTTCATTAAAATAGATTAGTCACACTATTGAATAACAGATGGCGCCAACGGCTTTTATTCACTACATGTTGAAAGACAAAAGATAAGGCAGATAATAGCGGATTATTCTTGCATATTTACTTTTTCGAAATTTGAAAAGAAGACACTTTCATTTTGGTTGTTTTATTTTTTCATTACAGTTTTCACGTTGGCGTATTAGATTTTCAAATACGATATATGATGTTTGACAGATCACATTTAAAAAATAAAGTGACGTTATTATGGTAGGTAACAGCTGTCAGTGAGCAAACATGGAGACCTGTCATAACATAAACATATATCTGATAATTCAAATTCGAAGACCATGCCACCTGAGCGGATAGGCGGATATTATTGATAGCGGATAGATACGGAAACCTCCGCGCGCGAGTAAAACTCGCACTTGACAGATTTTTATATTAATTTTAGGTTTTATTAAAAAAAAAATTTATTTAAATAAAATGAAATGTGGAAATAAATGTCTATATCTGTCACTCTTTTGTTTTAACCTAATAATTATGATTAAATTCGCGGAACAACGCCCACTTGTGGCATTTAGTACAACCATTAATCGAACCACTTCTACTCGTTTGGTGCCCAGTTCTATCGTTTTGAATGGTGTGGTAGAGCGCTTAGTCGCAACATTGCCGCGGGCGAACACCCGACAAGCGACGAGAAAAATATGGCGAAGGTGGCTGTAATCTCTGCTACGAAATTCATCATAATTTGAACGAGCGCTTTGTTATCCGGAGAAGTTAATTTGATCATTCGGCGGAATTTAAGGACACGCAGGTGGACTAACGTGAATGATGCATTGGCAACGACTGTTAGTAGGATATTATTTGTACACCAGGTGTTATATTCTACTATTTCCGTACTTTTTACAAGAAATCGCATTTGTACACAGGATGTATGAATACGTGAAGAAAGGAATGAAGAAATGAAGGGCAGCACTGACATGGCACCTAGATCACCCGGTGTTATGGGCTGACATCACGGATGTTGTAGGTGATGTAGCAAATCGTGTCAGTTTCCAAAAAAAAAAACCTAAAAGTGAATCTTTCACCAGCATGTTCTGTGTACAAAGCCTAGGAAGATTCGCTTCTGTCGGGTGTTCCTGGACCCTCACCTTTTTTTAAATTTTTAAACCCAATACCTATCGAGATTTTAACATTTTAGATTTTTTATTTCACATGGAAAATTACAAATTGTGTAAGTTGATTTAACTTTTGTGTAACTTCTAAAAGGCATCTTAGGTAATAATGCAAAATTTGGTACTCCCAATGACCTGGTGAAAGATCCACGCCGTGGATTCTACGATAGGTCTCTTTATACACCCTCTGTACGGTTTGATTTTATAATAACAGCTTGAGTACTTTTGTACCAAAAATGCAGCCAAATGTAGGTAACCTGTATGCTATGCTATGTATGCTTCTTTAGAAATATATACAGCTATTAAAATGCTCTGAGAGAACTAAGACAGAATTAAAACCTCGATGCCGCCATTATTATTTCATTTACTACTTATATTTATTTTAATTTTATCATTTTTCTTTATTTGCTTCTCTCTTCATTTCATCTAATCATTCTTTAAGAACAGCTTTCATTCAGCATTCGCATTACCGCATTCAAAAATATTCACAAGCTACCCAAACTATTTAGAAACGTATGCAAAAAGGACCAAACGCAATCTCTCTGGGAGATCTCTCTGACGGTGCAATGTAGCCAGAGGTCCGGACAAGGCAGTGTCGAAAGCCCGCCGTCAGTAATAACAACCATCAAACACTGGAGGCGTTTCAATTACAGCCCGCGTGTTTCTCTTCCATAGTGCAAACAGACGCAGCTTTGTTACGTAACTTTAAGGTGTAGAACTAAATTTCATTAATCAATAAAAAGGCTTCTTACGTTGTTGCCTTTCGTGTAATGAAGTCCAGCTTCAGATAGTTCTCATACATCTAATCAAAAATAAATCCTAAGAGGGTCTCGATGTTATATGCGAATAGGTACCTAATGTTGGTACAATCATAAACGCCTAGAACGGTACTCCACTATTATTCTGTACCAAAAAAATCTGATTTGTTCTGTAATGCTCGGTGACATAACGTACTTAGTAGGTACTATTGAATAGCTTTCAGCCTGTTTATTTATTTGTTTATTTGGAATAGAGTTACAAAAAATTCACTTAATAACAATACATTGGGTATTGTGTTATCAAGCATCTTATTCCACAAATTAAATAATAAGAAAATCGAAGTTTATCTTAGATAATCTTAACAACAAAATCTAACAAGAGCTTTTAACAACAAATTAAGGGAAGAAATAGAAATATAAATACAAACTAAAGGTACTCACACACAATACAACAATAGGAAACGCTTAAACACTGCAAAGAGCAAAAGCACAAGCATGAATGTAAACTATCAGCACTGCAGGACACTCTAACTGAATAAGAATGATACAATTAGGCAACATAGATTTAGGCAGATTTATATTATGTTGATTAAAACTTTTTGAAACCACACTCGCAGGTAGATAGTTACGCACCCTAGCGTTGTGTAAAAACCAAAGCAGAGAAGAAGACACCGTTTTAGTGTTCAAGTTTAGAATCCTTGGATTCTCAAAAGTCCAATGTAAGCAACGAAAGTTCAGGTTCACTACGAGTGATGAGAAGGTAGCTTGAATGGCAGGAAATAACTTGATAGAAAATTTATTACCTACATCTACGGAATGATTAATTCAAATAATAATTGTCAGCCTCGGTAGCTCAGTGGTGTGGTGGGTCGACTGTCGTTCGTTATCCACACACGTGAAGCACACCTGGGCGCGGTCAGAACTAGGATGGGTGATCGTTCGACTGTTGAAGACTGACCGTGGTTCGGATTCCACGTAAAACTGTAGGTCCCTTCCCTTCTTACCTTACTAGGTGGTAGGGTTTATCCTCCCCGGGTTGGTACCACCGCAATGAATGAAAGTTCGGTCGAAACTGATGTAAATAGTTCGTGTTTGCCCTCCAGTTCAGTATAGCCGGCACGGCACGACCAAAAGGGATGCACTGACATGGCTGGCACCTAGTTCACTAAGGTGTGACATCATAGATGTTGTAAGTGATGTAGCCAAACGTGATGAACCGTCTCAGTTTCCATAAAAAAATTAAGACGTTCGTATAAGTACCACCACACTGAATGAATGTCTCTCCAAACGACTATAAAATATTTCGTTTTTTTTTCGACCAGTTCGACCAGACTGACATGCCTATGTAGTTTCGAGAGGAACATGGTGTAATCGATTGGCATCACTGGAATATATATTCGGTGTCACTGGTGTAGGTTGTTAGGAGGATGTAGCTAAGCACGCTAAGTTCCATAAAAATACATTTGATAAGTTCCGAAGAAGGCAAAGATACGGGGCAGTGGCCGTTGCTGTCGGCGCCACGCACGCTATATGATTGACGTGCTGAGCGGCATCTGTGGACTGCGCTGGCAGCTGATGTCTGTTTGAGCTAGACCAACGTCAAGTAGCGAACACTCTGCACGGAAGATGCCTACGGAAGGCCCATAATTAAAGTGCTGAGTTGCCTATTAGATGAATATTTTGCAATTATGAATGTTTTTATTAACACTGACTTCTGTTAAAAGACTAATCATGCGTTTATTTTAGTTTAATGCATGCATTATCAGGTTGTGCAAGAGGTTGTGCAACAAGTAAAGTTTTATTTTTACGAGATTATTTTTTATTTATTAAAATGCCTCCAAGTTTTAAAGAGTATATTTTCATAACGATGACGAATAGTTTATTGACACTCATTAGGACGCCATATCAATCACATTTTATCATACGAACATAAGTGAAAAGGATTAACTGTAGTGGAAACACCAGTGAATCAGAATTAACGTTCCATGGTGCGATGATTGATTTCATCTTATTGTTTCTTTTGTGAATATCAGCAGCGGGAGCACAAATGCGTCGATAAGCCTATATCGATCGATAAACATCTATTCGTCTTCTTCTATTCTACTTCGTCGAACGAAGCAAATAGATGTTTATCGATCGATATAGGCTTATCGAAGCATTTGTGCTCCCGCTGCAGGTCCGGTGCTTCAGTATCTTTGTTATTGTGACGAAGGTCAGTCTGTTCATTAGGTTTCCATACCTCAATTGAGGAAAAAATAAAACACTTTTATAAACAATCTTGTGTCTGTTTGTCGGTTTGTCTGTTCATCTGTCACAGCTTATTTTATCCGAATCTACTGGACAATAAAAGTTGAAAATTGGTATCCATTATTGGGTTATTAAACCCTATAGATACACAGGATGTTTCAGAATAGGCTTAAGAAACTTCAGGAATAGTAATAAATAATTATTAGAAGAAAGAAATTCTTATCACTGAAATCAAAATTCCGTATTATGTTTTCATACAAAAATTGAAAATTGTAATAAAATCTCGATGGACAGTGCGAGTCTGGGGAGATTTGGTAACAGTGCTGGCTGTCTAGGTCTAGGGAGTGCAATGAGCTAGTCCAGTCCCCTTTTTCTTTTGATATCATTCAACTTTACCTACATGTAGTTCAATTCCACTAGTTAAGCATGCAAGTTCATTTTATTTTTATTTAATAAAGGCGGACGTTAACCGTTCACCAAATCTCGATGAATCTATTTTCACCAAAAAATACTATAAAATGGCCGAATCTGGGAAAAAGTTTCAGAGATTTTCATCTTCAAATATGAAGCCCTTTCGAACCCTGAAGTTACGAAACCCTACCCTGAAACGCCCTGAATATATAGGGTTTGCAAAGAGTTTGTATTACGCGACGTAATACAAACTCTTTGAGGGTTTGATAACCCAATAATGGTCGTATACTGTAAATGAAAGAGTTTTAATTTTAGGGGACAATTTTGGGAGACAAATTAGAAAGTTAATTTTTTTTCTCAAGTGCATCAATGGAAAGGCCTACTTAAGGAATACAGAGCCTCTCTTAGTTTACAGGAAAACTTAAACGAAAATCCTAAGTCTGAATGATACGTAACACTCTCCACGCGAGTTAGACTTGCTCTTGACTGTTTTTTTTAAAATGGGATGCCTATTTTACTCTTGAACCGATCATTGACCTTTCCATATGTCCATTTTTTCCACTGTTGTCCAATATTCGGCACTCAGAAGTTTTATGGATAGGTAGTCAATAAATATCAGAACAGCCATTCTATAATAAATACAGTAGGTAAATTTGAGCGGATCTTTAATAATTACAACGAACAACACACCCCACGATACCTAGTTAACAATAGACAAGCAGCAGACCGAACGGATTAATCTCTACCACCCACCGCAACTCATCCACTGAGGCACAATTTCAAAAAGTTTCGAACAATCATATTCGGGATTCAATGAAAAAGTAATCACTAAAATCCCTAGGCAGGGTAGATCATAACACCCATCAATAATGACGTGAAAAACATCCATGGTGACTGCTGCGTATTGTATCGATATTTCGAAAATTATAATGTGTTTTGTTGTTGTTTGTATCTGTGCCAATTAAAATGTGAATTTTAATGATATCTAAAAACAATCTTATTTTGTTTCGCTGAAGCGTAATTGTTTGTTGTTGGTTTAATTTTATTTGGATGACTTTACTCTCCATAAGTTTAGTGTGAGTTTTCTTACATTATATCATTTTATTTTATTCTATTTGCTGGCTATTACTTGATTTTACTTCTATGAATTATTTAAGCTTCTCTTTTTATATTTAACCTAACATTTCTAGAAATATCAGTCAGTATTTCGTATATTATTGTTTTAGAGTTTCTGTTTTTTATCTGTGTTTCTTCACACACGAGTTCATGAAGCAGCGCATCAGTATGGCCATCCAGATAGAAAATGCCACCAGCGTACTCGGACGGAACCGTGTCCACATCGTCTCCCTTAGAGGTGATTTTTAGTATACTTTAGATTTTAAGTCCTTAGTTTTAATTATTTACTCTGTTTATTAATTTGTTATATTTCTTTATTCACATAAGTACCTACTTGACGATAAATCTAAATAGCCTAAAATCTAATATACTTGTATATCAGCCTCGACAGCTCAGTGGTGCAGACAGTCGACGGTCGCTATTGATGGTAAAGCAGCTGGGCGCGGTCAGTACTTCGATGGGTGACCGCTCGACCGTTGGAGGCTGACCGTGGTTCGGATTCCACGTAAAACTGTAGGTCTCTTCCCTTCTTACCTTACTAGGGTAGGGTTCAACCCGCCCGGGTTGGTACCACCGCACTGAATGAAACGTCGGTCGAAACGGCTATGTAAATAGTTTGTGTTTTCCGTCCAGTTCAGTGTAGCCGGCACGACCGAAGGGTAGCACTGACATGGCACCTAGTTCACCCGGTGTTATGGGCTGACATCACGGACGTTGTAGGTGATGTAGCCAACCGTGTCAGTTTCCATAAAAAAAATAATAAAAAAAAATATCGATAACAATAAATCGACCATACATCCCATACCAGTGAACCGAAGCGGATAGTGTACAATGGATGGTAGTGGTTGGATTTGCCGACGGCGGTGGAGAGGTCGCCGCAGGGGGCGCGGCAGGAGGTAGCCCAGCGACCAGCCGAGCGGGTGATTATGCCAGGGACCGCTGGGGCGCTTACTGATGAGGCAACTTGTCTGACTGTAGTCATTTTGTAGGAATAATGAAGTTTGTGGTAATACATGATTTGATGTAAGCATCGAAAGTGAAGTAGCCTTTCGAGTGAAAGTTATACCTCTAATTAAAATGATCGTGAGAGTTCTGTACGAAAATCTTGAAGTGACTTAATGCCGAAGTATTAGGTACTTACTTACTGTACATATTTACTCCCATTTAAAGTGCATTGGAATTCAACTCACTGAATCTTACTGAGCTGAAACTGAGCTATTGTTGAAGACATCAAAGGTAATGCTACTAATATGGATTTAAATTTTTTTTATCATCCGTTTTGAATATGAAAAGGCGCGAAGTGTTTGAAATAAAGAACAAATGACTGGAGTAAAGGATATGCATTGCATTTGGTATTTTCGTTTAATGTTAATATCTGCTTATAAAAACTGCACAAGTTGCCGACGTGTCACACGCACAGTCGGTTGTCGTAACAGTTTTTGTCACCAGTCGATATAATTAAGTCGGAGCAGCCAGCGGCGCGCGCTGTGCCACCCAGCACAAAGCGCAGGCGTCCCGCAGGGCACAGCAGTGAGCTCCGACCAATCAGAATCCCCTTCCGTCCACTGCGTCCCCAGCGGGCCGCCACAATGAGCCTAATCCAACTGGGAATCATGAAAAATTACAATGCATTATTTTCAATTTTTTTTTTGAATAATATTAAACGAAATGACGAGACAGATCTGTAGGCCTAATTTTGATTAATGCGGGCAGGTTTCGGAGATTTGGGTGATAACAAAAAAGGTAAATTCACTAGGGAATCGTTTTAACTCTGATTAATTGCAATCTTCCTTGAATACGTAATCGCGATCTTTCTTTGTAAACGTATTGTGTAAATTTAATCGTCTAGTTCGCGCATATATTTTTAAATTTTCAACTTTTTCAGCTCTTATTTACATAATTTATGTATTATCCACATGATTATAATATCTATGAATATTTAAACATAATGAGTGCCTACCATGTGCCTACGATACTCTCTCAAACTTCGTCATCTCCGAACTCGATAATTTATTTGCCGAGAGTCTCATAAAGATAATCTTCGGCGTCGGTGTCACGACTTCACGAGTCAGCGTATCTGCACGACGGTTCCCGGACAAGGATTAATCCATTATCCGCACTGTCACAAGTGTCAGTCGGAAGCCTCTAGACATCGCATAAATAAATTATAGATGAAGCAAACGCATAAATCATAAGCCTCCTAACGGCCTCCGTTCGCGTCCGCGCCGCTCTGACACATAATGCCGACTAAATTACTTGTAAAATGATCCGCGTCGGTGCCAGGGTCGGCGCGTGGCGGCGTCGCTGCGATCGCACGGCGGGGGGCATGTTGGCGACAGCCTGACGTTTATGCTTTGTGGGGATGTAATATGCAGAAATATAAAAGGTATCAAATCTGGTAAATAATGAGGGAGACGTATTTTTGGAATTATATTTTGAAGTCGGTTTAACAGTGACGTGAATTCAAAGGGTTTGAAAGTCTATTGAGAAATGTCAGAAATAACTAAAAAATTACAGTCGAAGACGGTACGGTCCAAATAACCTGATAATGAACAGAATTCAAACTACGAGTCGGAAGTGGAAACACATAAAATCACAAATTTTCCTCCATTTGGGGTGTCATGCATGAGCACATGGCACTGCAGTGTACAATGAACAGTGCTGATGTAGGAGTTGAGGTCGCAAATTACAGAATAATGACAAACACATACAGGAACTTGAAAGTCCAAAAGCTTGCAGTTGAGACAATTCATAAATTTCAAAGAGACGCGGCTCAAAGCAAAGATGAAAGCACTGCCAAGGATAAATGCCTTCGTGTCAAGCTGCTCTTTGTCATTTTCACTGAGCGCATGTTGCAATCCTCCAACCAAATCTCATTCCGTGCCTGCGGCGGCGGCGGCGGCGGCGTGCGGGTGACTTATGAGGAGCGTGATATATGCCCCGCTCGACGCCGCTCGTGGGGTATTGAGCGCGCGTCTCTCCCACAAATCATACAACCGCTGCCGCCGTACCGCACGCCCCGCCTCCTCCGCCGCCGCCTCCGTGCCGCTGAGCTCAGGAGGTTAGAGGGCTTGCAATGAAGATGTTAAGTGAAAGAAAGTGAAGAATGTGAGAACACTCTGACATTAGCATTTGATAATGGTTTAGTTTAGATCAGCCCTAAATCACGTGAAAACGCGGGTGTCAACATTATTTTATCTATTCGTAGTCATAATAAGTCAAACGTTGCAATTAGGGAAACACTGAGTTTTTATTAGCTTTTCAAAGGTCAAACCAGTTGAGGAACAATAAGGTAATTTGGTTTGAACTTCTTGTGCTTTGAATTAAATGCAACAATAAACCATAAACCGGATCAACGTGGCCACAACTTGCTATATGCACCACCGCATAAGGACTCCACCGACCGACCGTAATAAAAGTAAACACGTTCCAGACGCAGGGGCATTCACCAATTCAAGGAAGATAAGAGCAAATTGAATGAAATATTTCAACGTCTCCGCAATCCCTCCGCCATTAAAAGCCCAAACGTCTTAGAAGAGAGTGAAAAACGTCCAAATATTAAGCGCAAGATTTTATCGGCTTCCTCTGGGCCATTAAACCTCACATAATGAAGTTTCTAGGACATTTCTCCTACGCAAGATAATGCAGTGGGGCATTAAGTAATGATTTACAAGGACGGTAATAAAAAGAATCTAAGGGATGACCCCGAGACCATAAAAATAGCATTCGGAGGGAAAGTGTAGGCCATAAAGAAAAAGAATGTTGTAGCAGGCGGAGGGAACTGCCCGTAAAATGACCGAAGTGGCTAAATCGAAAGAGAGAAGGCACCGGCGGAGGCGGCGCGGCGGAGGAGGCTGGTTGTATTTCACGGTGGGGGGTGTAGCCGACGTGATGCGGGGAGCGGTGGAGACTCGCTGTTTTCTGGGATTTATTCATTCCTTTGTTTTTGGGAGCTCTTTGAAAGAATTTATAACTCTAAGTCCTTTTATTGGTCGATAAGATTATTTAAACATATCTATTCATTCCTTATTTTGATTATCTTCATAAGATCTATAATATTTTGAAAAATGTCACAATATCGATGTACATATAAACATACATTTACGGATCGCCAAAGTTCTTCCCTGTCTTTCTGAAAGCCCATGAAACCGTCTTAGCCATTTTCGTCGCCACGTTCAACTTTAAATATCTCCACGTTCTTATTTGCCTCCTTATTTATTACCCCATAATCATAAATTGATTCTGCATTCATAAAGGAAATGTTCGCGAAGAATCCATAATTAAAGGCAGTTGTGAATAAATCGTCGCACTTCGGTCACTTCGGACGCCGGACAGACGATACACGGAAAGGGCGTGAACGATGATGTAGCCCATTCATCTGGCAGTGTATTATGTACCTAAATTCATAGTTTTTTTCTTAATATTTCATTCAAACATTTGGCATAATGTGACTTTTTATTCTTCTCCCTCTTATTATTAACCAGTTACGAACGGGAAAACACGAATAATTTCGCATACTTAACCGTTTGGATCAAATTCAATTTAGTGTTATTATACTTGTAATCCGTGTGAACTGGAGACACTTGCCGGAAGAACGTGTAAAGGCCTCCTGTGCAAGGACCTGAAAAATACAATCTCATTTTCGATCTGAACATTATAAGTTATAAGCAGACCATATTAGACACAGTATGACCAAAATGGAAAGGCCGGAAGGAGCAGTGCTACCCAGAAAAGGGTGGAATGAAAAATCTGAGAACGAAGAGGATGTGCAAGCAATGCTAGGTATCAAATGGGAACGTCGTTGTTGCACAGTGGCATCGTCTTCTGCAATGCATTCCCGCGGCCACAGCACAGAAGCTTCGCAGATGAATGCGATAGGTGCCCGACGGGGTCACACGGTGATTTATTGTCTACGAGATTATCTTGTCTCTTGAATAGTGCGGTCGGGTCGGCCGCACATAATGGCATTGTTGCTTTCTTGGCTTCAATTTGAAGTATGATAATAGTGTTGCAATGCATTCGCTTCCGGTAGAAATGTTTGTTTGAGATGTTTAGTATTAGGTATCGACGGTGTGGAATAATTGCCTCGTGGCAATATGGTGGTCCTTTGGATGGGACCAAATGTATTGTTCCATTCAATACTTAATGTCTTTGTTTAATATCGGTGTGTACGAGTTTTATCCACCGACACCTCATCAATTTGATTTTTATCGGTATTTAATTTTTTTTCTACTACTTCATACTACTAATGAGTAGTATGAAGTTCAGCATTGCTTTTCTATCTGTTCGCTAAAGGTTCATTGACACGAAATGCAAAACGTGAATTGATATCAATACGAGCGATTATTGTCATTACCTAAGTTTTACTCCCTTTTTTTTGTCTATTTTGTTATTCCGCTACTCATACTGGTCTTTTGAAAGCAAAAGCGAGTCCTTGCAAATTAATAAAGAAGTTAAATGTTAAAATTTCAGGGGAATTAACTGAGGAGTGCTCTCGTGTCTGTAGCGGATCGTTCAGACGTCGCTCCGGAGTCAAAATATTCAGATTTGAATTGAATACTGAAGTGACATCATTAAAGTCAGGATGAAGGTAAGGAAGAAATATCGGACAGAAACGACACTTTTCATCTTATGTGGCACGTCTTACCGAATTTCAACAATTTGTTATAATGAAGCGTGTGGGGCCGAAAAGAATAGCCCCACTGCATCTCTCCCCATGAATGTCGTAAAAGGTGACTAAGGGATAAGGACAAGATACCGTGCTAAAGGGCGACAGGTTCGCCACCTCTCACCTTGGCACGGTACTTCCACCGAGTCATGCAGCAGGTGGGTCTTCGTGCCTTTATTGCTGCTTGATCGATTGAATCTTGTTCTAATACTTTGCGAAACGTGGTGGTCGGTGTTGTGCTGTAATTTACCAGAGTTCTTGCAGCACAACACCGATTACTCTGCTTACCCCAATTGTCGGGATTCAGCGTGTGTGCTATGTATGTATGTACCTAATTAGCTCCAATAATAATACGTCAGCCTCGGTAGCTCAGTGGTGCGGTCGGAACCCTGAGCGCGGTCAGTAGCTGCTTGAATGGATGACCGCTCGACCGTGGGAGGCTGACCGTGGATCGGATTCCACGTAAAACTGTAGGTCCCTTCCCTTCCTACCTTACTCGGTGGTAGGCTTCAACCCACCCGGGTTGATACCACCGCACTGAATGAAACGTCGGTCGGTAAATAGTTTGTGTTTTCCGTCCAGTTCAGTGTAGCCGGCACGATCGAAGGGAAGCACAGACATGGCACCTAGTTCACCCGGTGTTTTGGGCTGACATCACGGATGTTGTAGGTGATGTAGCCAACCGTGTCAGTATCCATAAAAAAAAGTGCTGAATTTATTATTAAATCGAATAAAACTAAAGGCAAGACGTTTCTTCTCGGCGGCGGCGGCGTCTTCTGGTATTATTCTCTCACTTAGTCCGAGACACGCCCGAGGTGTTCCGCAGTGCTCCGGGGTGCTTCGGGAGCTCGGGCGGCTCCGAGGGGGAAAGGGGGAGGGTGCTTCAGGGTGCTCCGAGGCGCTCAGGGCGCTAACGAAGGCCGAGAGCAGACGGTGGGGCGGAGCGACACGCCCCCACTTCAAGAGATTCGAGCACCCATTATGAGTGCGTGATTGATGGGAATCGTGACGATTCGGCGGTAGGTATGAAATAATTGAATTTTTCATCTGAGTGGGCGTGTCTTGTCTTGGGGAGAGCGCAATTATGAGTTGAGTGAGAGCGTTGTCTTTATATTTACACTGGTGGGGTTCAAAATAGTGCGTGAATTTTCAAATTATTATTGAGCATTCGTAGCAAGTTCAGAGTAGCAAATATAGTAAAATCGGTCAAGTGCGAGTTTTACTCACGCACATATGGTTCCGTAGATCCCATTATACCATACCTGTCGAAAATCATATCGGTCTATGTTTTGTCTGTCTACAATGCAAAGTACCTGTGGCTCCATCTATTATTATTTAGTAGCGAGAATATCTACTAATCGATTCTTAGCATGTTTCTTGTATTTCCCTCCTTAATTTTTTACTTTTTTTTTTATTGTTTGTTGGCATATCCGCCACATATTCTGTGAAAACGGAATATGTGGCGGATATGCGCATTACGGTTCAAAAAGATACACCCTCGGACTGACAGACAGACAGACAGACGACGACGTAGGTTTAGTAATAGGCTTCCGTATGGATACGGAACCTTAAAAATATCTTCTCACATTTTGAAAGTAAAATTTTTACTTATCCATATCTCGTACTAAGAAAGATGACATTCTAAAATAACCTTAATGCTATGAACTTGATAGTTCAAAAAACTTTTTAATAAAAAATAATGTAGGCTAACTTAGAGTGTTTAACTCAGTTCTGGATGAAGTAACTATTAAGTAATCAGTGGTTCTGGTGAGGAAATGTTGCTTTCGTCATCGGGTCGGAACAATCTAAGTTTGCTTGACGGAGGACGGAGGTAATTTTTGAGTACCTAGTATTTATTGTTGAATCTCAGTATTTTTAAGTTTTGAGTATATGTAGCTTGTTATCGTTGAAATAGTAATGTGTGTAAAAGCACCCCGTTCAAAATATCCCATCTAGAATAACCGTCAGATTTACTGGTCTATAAATTAAATTTCCCCAAGTTCTTGAACCTGATCAAAAACATGATCAAATTAGCTCCAAAGAGGCCATAAGCTACGCCCGCCCAATCTCCCGGGGCGGCGCCCATTTGGCACGCGGCGCGGGCGCCGCGACGCCGACGCCGCCCTCGTAAACAACCACTTACGCGCGACTTGCCGAGGCTACGTCTTTATGATGGTTTAACATTTACGAACATTATTTCGTGAAATTATTTACCGACGCGACATAATTTTCGGTTTCTTATTGTATCTGACGTTTTATCGCTGTATACGTTACCCGAAAACAGACACGGTAAGTTACGGAAAATTCAAGAGGTTTCTTTCCAGCAGACGCATATACGCCGACTGACCTGACTGACGTTATGTATTATAGTAATGTTTTCGATTACGCGGTACATAATGAATGACTTTTTGTCGACGTTTCCCAACGACGACGTTTCCGGAGCGGGGCACGAAACGTCGACATAATGTGTAAGTCGTTTTTATGTACCGCGTAACCGAAAATATTACTACAATGTGCAACAGCGGTAAAATCCTAAACGAACATTTATTGACGTTATGTACCTATATCAAACTATACTTGTATATATGCCTTGGCATACAATTGAAGCAAAAAAATAAAGATTGGCACAATTTTGGCACGACAAGCTGTTTCGTGCAAACGAATGATGCATGTTTCGATACTTTAAAGCGATTCTCGAAAATAACGCGCTTCTTAATAAGATTTACTGTTCGAAAACAAATGCTGTTGCGAAATTTCGATAATAACTAAAGCTAAAAAACTTTCACGACATTACTTTCGCGACAACTGTTTGCAAATGTAAAATCGACTTAACGGCTTATTAACAGGAAACTGCTGTAATATTGTGATGACGAGGTAAATATGTTCGGGGTTGAGCGGACCTCACTGAGTCCAACTTATGTGAGGACAATGTGAGCTCATGAATCACGGGATAAGAGAGTATTATTTATGTGGCTATAATCACGGCAAACTATATACGGGACGGCCAGTAAATTGTGATTACCAAATTGTTACTTTACTCGTATGGAACGTGACCACGGCCTAATGCTAAAGATTTTAATTTTTTTAAAGCGTATTTTATACATACTTTAATAAATATAATTTTTTTTTTAATGAAAAATAAAACACAACAATAACGTAAAGAAACAACTAAATATAAATTACATTTTGAAGCAAATACAAAGCAAAATATAATAAAATTCTTTACTTTTTTCTTCTTCTAAAGTTCTTAATTAATATCATATAATTAAAACCATATACTTATTAAGTGCGATTCCATATAGAAATTATTATGTAAGACGAATAAATTATTAGCACTAAAATAAAATTAAAAACTATTCATGTATATAGGTGTTTTTATTTTATCAATAAAAACAAGCCTGCGACTATAGTGAGACAAAATTGTTTCAACTAAACATTCCCCGTCTAGAGATCCAAAGTCAAAATTATCCACATATTAAAGTACAGTCAAAAATTGCCTCAAAATAAAAAGCGTTCAAGCTTAAACCAGATTCAAAGACGCTCTTAACAATACTGCAATTTTTTTTTTATTCTGACGCAATTAATCTCCCCAGGTTACCCGAGAGCTAGGACCACCTGGGGGCGCATTCTTCATTTTGTCATGTTCCAAAAACCACACGAATCCTCCAGGGGCGAGACGGTAAATCTTTGCGACAATGCCAGTCGTCGACATACGCATACACAGGCACCTATTCGTCGCGAAACTTATTCGGAGAACGTTGTTCCCATCCAGAAGGTTTCGTAGGCATTCCCTTGTTCCGTGCATTCATTCACTCACATCCTAGCGCATGCGTGGTCGCTCCGTGTTCCACCGAGCGCAGCCGCTGTTTACAAAAGTGTTATTATCTCTATAACCGTTCACAAACCTATCTACTTCACGAAGGACTACATTGATTACTTTACACATTTCTTTGAGGTTAAATATTGAGCTTTACTTTCCCTAATAAGCGCGTCAAACTGCTCATATTACATATTACATTTCATTATTGAAATGAAATGAAAATGAAATGAAATGAAAATATACTTTATTGCACAAAAAGTGACAAAAGGCGGACTTAAAGCCTAAGGGCATTATCTGCCAGTCATACCTGGGATTGTGAGTAGCGTAGATGGGTAGTGCGGAAAATTAAATCAGAGATTTTTTTAAGTACAAAAATAAACAATAAAACATAGATAATAGTAGTAACATACAACTAAATAGATTCGTGACATACATACATACCAGTTCAAAAGTACACATATATACGCAATATAAACAAATACATACATACATACCTAATGAAGTTTCGAAACAAGCGATAACACACATGGAAACAATATGGGTTTGAAAACATATGTTCCCTCAAACGGGATTTGAAAATGTTGTGGGAAGCGGAAGTACGGAGAGTGGCAGGAAGTTGGTTCCAGAGACGAGCTGATTCAACAGCAAAAGAATGGGTATAGAATGAACTGGAATGAATCGGCGACACAGACATTCGGAGACACAGACAGACAGACAGACGTCACCTGACCCATTTTATAAGGGTCGCTACCGTCGTGACCGGCTCTACGGATTCTTAAAAAAACCGGCCAACTAGTTTCTTGTATGGGGTTCCCTTAAATTTTTTTTTTATCTTTTCTATTTTTAATTATTTGTTATATACATTACATAGATACATACCACACACGCTGTATCCGGACAATCAGAGTAAGCAGAGTAATCGGTGTTTTGCTGCAATAACTCTGGATAATTGCAACACAACATCAAACACCCACGTTTAGCAAAGTATTCAGAAAAGATAATTACCAAGCAGCAAGTAAGCCACAAAGACCCACCTGCTGCACTACTCGGTGGAAGGACCGTGCCAAGGTGAGAGGTGGCAAGCCTGTCGCCCTTTAGCACGGCACCTCGTCCTTATTTGTTATATGTCCGTCATAATTTAAAATATTCTGTAAAAATTTAAAGCGTCTATCTATTACGGTTCCAAAGATACAACAGTAGGACAGACAGACAGACAGATGACGTAGGCTTAGTAAATAGGCTTCCGTACGGGGTACGGAAACTTAAAAAAGGCATTTTTCTTGCGCAGAGTGAGCGCATCTAGCCAATAAGTGCCGCATATTTGCCTCGGCCAAACAATATGCCAACATTTAGCTTGAAATAGTGCTCCCGAACTATTATTCTGTAGCCAGACCTTCCTCTAAATGCTCTCCGATGAAAAGCAGCGTTCACACTGAATGCAGTTAGACGATGAAGCTGTAGGTTTAAGCGTACAGGCTAAAATTCCGCTCTTTCTGAGAAATGTACCATACTACTATACTCACCCGACCTATTCAATTTTAATATACCCATGTAAAACTTCGTCTTCTGTTTGCTAAAAATGAATGAAATGAAATGAAATCTATCAGGGCAGATCGAATATTTTTTTTAAATGCGATTTCATGCACATCGCTTGGTAGAAAATTATTAATTATTTTATTTTTAATTATTAATTATTATTCCTCTGAATTTACTTATAAAATCGTATTGGACGTGACCATGGACCAAAGTAAGGTTTTGGAAAAAAATATATTTTATGTGCTGATTATTAATTATTATGTTGCTTTTTAGTTTGTTGCTTTTTTTGTTTTTTGTTGCTTTTGTTTCCCCGATAACCGAAATTTCGCTTACGCTACAAATTTCCGTGCGATACACCCTACTCCAACCCGAAAAAGCGGCGTGTCGCTTTCTTGCTTGCACCCCTAGAATTTGCACCGTGCTTGGGCCGCCTAAATTCATGCTAACACGTCCATTAGTATATTTTCAAATTGTTTTTACATCGCAATATAGGTTTATAATTTTATTGAATAGGTAGCTCTAAATTTCAAAAGGCGGCTGAGTTCTGAATTCATCATTGGAGCTTATTAAAATAATGTGCTAGTCATACGCTTCTAAAGTAGGCTTAAGCAAATGAAAGGATTATCCAGAAAACAGTCCATTCCAAAACTTAGATACCTACTCTTTCTGGCAACTTAAATGTACTTACAATTTTTCCCCCTTACACGAAATCTTTGGAAATATGAATAGCTATAGAGCTGGTGATCACAATACTGGCAGGAGATACATGAAACAGGTCCAAACCCGAAGTAGAAAATGAAAGTGCGACGAGAATGAAACTGGAATGTTGTGTATTAAATAATGATTTAAGAAAATCAAATAAAAATATTATTTGTTGCAGACGTATTTAGCAAAAGCGAGGCACTAGGCGAAATTAATACCTAGAAGTGTACTCATGGAACAAACTGCCCCAAGAAGTGAGAAATGTTATATCAGTGAACGTTAAACCAACATTTGCACTTGAAAAAAGACACAAATAAAAACATTTAAATCGGCGCCTCTTTAATCCGCTAAATTACGGGGATATTCTGTATTAACAATTCATCGATACTAGCAATTTCTCATAATCCGTCTCTCTAGCTCCAACGGCAATGTATCAAAATCTTCCTTGTTGCTGAATTCAATTCCTTCGCCACTGATATTTCCATCAGTGTGAAGACAGCCTTACAGAGCCCTGAGAGAAGTAGCTCGGCAATAAAGAGAAATTCAGTGGAAAGCTTGGCACGGCCGATTTTTCATGTGACTTAGGTCTTTGGCTCCACTCTCCGCACTATCTGCAGACTATTGCGGCACGCATTGCCAAAATAAATATTACTTAATAACTTGAGAAGTTGCAAAATATGCCCCACTTAAAGAGTTGCTTCTGAACATGCTGTACACTTTGAGTGGTAATTTCCGTAGGTAGATATATAGGTTTTAGGATATTTTATAGCATTTTCTATGGATCCCTATAACATAGAGGAAGAAGCAAAGACAAGACATCGTTGTTATAACAAGCAAGAGGCTTAAGATAGAACAAAATGGCCACATTGTAGATCATCCATATTCTCAGAAATATAGTAGTATTCTCAGAAGTATACTGAACACGGTACTCGTTTGTTTATATAACCTACTTACTATTAAATATCCGTTTTCTAAACTATAAAGTCGCACTGATAACGATATAAACAGAGATAGGAAGAATATACAATTAATCAAGAAACATAGAAAGTAGTAATATAGATGTGATCCCAGAACATACCTACGTAACAGTAATCGTATGTGTGTACCCACAGATTGTTCTGTGTGTGTAGGTAGCTGTATGACCTGTTTTAGGAAATGTTTAAAATGTTGACATAATGACTGAAAACCCGAAATGAAAAGAAACTAGTATCAAGAAAGAACAAAACAATAGAACACGGTTTGGTAAGTTTCAGTCATTTTCTTAGCTGAAAGTGACGATAACAAAGCATATAGGTACGCACATTCATGGACATCACCTACTTACAATCGTTTCCTTTGTAACATCAAAGATATTACAAAAAGCGTTTGAATGAAATCTGAAGCAGTGAACATTGGCGGTTATAACAGAAGATAGTGTGCGCCCGTTCAATATGTAAATGCGAACTAAACGACCTACCAAATAGCCTATGAAGATAACGCTAGACTCAATAGCGTCTCTCAAATAGTTGGAGGCATTACCTACAATGTTATCGTTTGTCAAGATATGGGGAAGGAATTCGCTTTAGTTTGTGAAAAAAAATTTGATAGTCTTTGTTCGTGTGCTATAGGCGTTTGAACGGTGTTAGCTTCTTTATGGAAATTGTACTGTACAGTTTGGATGATAGGCAAATTGGGAAGCAATGGTAATATAATGAAAAATAGTCATATTTGATGTATAAGGATTGAGTTCGCCTTTACAAGCGTTTAGAAAGTACTTCTTAATTTCATGTTAAAATTAAATATCTTAAATAACTAGATTTAAATATTCTGAATAGGGTATATCAAATGCTTAATGACAAATTCAATAATAAATGCCCCATAAGAACACAGTGATTTGGGCTGACATTACTTTTCGCTGAACTAAAAGTAAATTTTAGTAACCAACCCTAAGAAAAAACGATGAGAATATTATACTGCCACAGTGCCACTAATATTCTGGCCTATTACATATTCCAGTCAAGTGAAAGTTTTCGCAAGAATTTAATCATATAATATGCTATCTGTAATATTTTAACTGTCGTGCAATAAATCAGTCCCACGTGAAATAAAGCCTACGTAATATTTCAGCGACACACTGTTTCAGTTCCTGAACATACGTAGGCGGTGTAGGGGCGGGTGGAGGGGCGAAGGGGGTTCACTATCGAGTCCCGTCATAATTTATTGTAACAGGAAAATATAAATCAGCGAGCAGTCGGGAAATGGCCGACAAGACTTACATCGTAAATTCTCTAATATTATCGCTGCCTCCTCATAGTTTCTGTTAGTTCATACGTTATTTTTGTGATTTTGTCTTACGTTTTCTTCTCCACAGATTCATTGATGTTTTTGGAGAATATGTGACCGTTTTATAGATTGCAAACAGATTCTCCTTATACGTATCTATATAGACTAATCATGTTTTCATTGATATTAAATAAAATATTTTCGATTGAAATTTCTTCTTCTTCTTTATTCTTAAGTTGCTTGTTAGGTTTAGCTAAATCATTGTCAAGGGCCTACTTCATTGAAACGGTAAGCCTTGACATCCGACGGGGTAATGCCGCAAGCATTCTGGGAACTTTTGAAAAAGCTTCTTTTTATTATATTTATGTATATTTGATAGGTAGGTTTTAATTATTTAGTTATTTCTATAACTTTTTTCTATGTTCTTGATTAAAAAATAGTATTTAATTATTGTCTAATTTTAATACATATAATAAGTGATTTTGTTTGATTGCCAAACAGCTGTAGAGCTGTGAGGTAAAAGGTGAAGCGGTGTCGTGTCCTCTGGCTCCACGTGTAGCTGCAGCTGATGTTGTTGTATGGGCTAGTGCCCCGGTTGTTCTGCCAAGCGATCTGTATTTATGCGAGGCGTATTTGATATTTCAGCAATGTGTTAAGTGGCGTATGGAATTCTTAATTAGCCGTTATTTGCCACCTGTTGGTGTGCTAGTGAATCTTTCTGTTTCTTCGTCGCGAAGCGATGTAGGTTATTATCGATCTTTATTATTCAGTTGTGGGATAGGTGTCGCTATCACCACACAGCCTTCAAACATTCCGCCAATGGGAGTTTTATTGGCCTTAATCGGTCAGTATGTCTATAAGTTGTGCAAGTACCATTACACCAGACTTAAGTATAAAATCACAGTCCTATAACCATCTAGCATAAAACCAATTCTTACAAATTCTGTCGCTCCTTATCGTCTTACCATAATTCCTGTCCAACAAATTTATCCAACCCTCAAACGAGGGTGGACCGAGTTATAACCCTTCACCATCGTCCCCGCAGACTCCGCGCGGATGACGCAGTGCTAGGTCGCTGTACGGGGCCCAGTCGGGCTATCGGTGAACCGTTAATCATGGTTCGGCTTCCTGGACCGCTCTATCGGTACGGAAGCGGGCGCGCCTCCTCCGGATCCTCAGCTCACATTTTAGGGTTAACATTGCCGAGGCAGTCGGATGCACGTAGGATTTCGGTGGTGCGGGAGACAATGGAATTTTGTCGTGCTGTAATAAATTATATTCAAATCGTGAACTTTCTGGGTACATTCTTCAATATTTCCTGTAACAGACATTTGAATTTTCTCATCTGTAACGGCCATAAAGTTATCGCACGTTCTAGCACAGTTCTAGCAAGTAGGTACTTACTACTAGCAATTACGCTTCGCGTGTTAAGGGTTTTTTTTGCTCACAGCTCAGGCCGCCGATGATGAGCTTTATGATTAGCAGCCTAATGCTAAAACCCATCTGAGAAGAGATAAAAGGTAACAGTGAAAACCCTTTGTAAATTGTTAAAATGATTCTCGAGTTATAAGAATATTAATACATTTACGTACTTTGCACGGGCGTAGAAACTTTGATTTATATTTGGTTTTAGTTATTTTTATAATATATATTTTGTACATTAGAAATAAAAAAAAACCTTTCAACCTTTCGCCGTGGAGACTTTGGGACCATGGTCGTCTGAAACCAAGGTTTTCACGGACAAACTGGGAAAGCTTCTCGCGGAGAGGACTGGCGACCGTGTCGTTCCAAAGCCTTCCTTAAACGGCGGATTAGTATTGAGATTCAGAGGGGTAACGCGGCGAGCGTACTGGGTACACTTGGCGTCGGCAGAGACGGGGCTTCGGCGGACTTTTCAGAAATTTATTTTTTGTAGGTTTTCTGAATATTAATTTTAGATTAGTTTTAGTTTTAGTGTATTAGTGTATTAGTGTATTAGTTGTATTTTGTATTATTGTTATGTGTTTTAATATAAGTACCATTAGATAATTATGTTTTCACCCTTAAATAAAAATTATCGAAACACTAAAATTAAAAAAAAATACATATTTTTCATGATATTTCCAGTTATTAGTTGTCGTCAGATAATTTCTTTTTTATATTTGGATGTATAGTTCGCCTTTTCACTTGCTCGATTCATAAAGTCTGATTTAAATTTAGATGTATTATGAGCACCGGCTTGGGTGGCTGTGCCAAGAGATCAAATGTACATTGACGCCACGCGAATCGACCAATTGCCAAGCCATATCAACTCTCATCATAAAATCACTGCATATAGGTGCTTACGAACACAGGTTATAGTGACTGTAATGGCATCCTAGTCGTATCCACACCGACAAGAACGTGTTACACGGGTCGTGATCTAGAGCTTCGTATCACGTCAGTTAACGTCAGTTTTACGGCCTCGTCGACGACGTAAACGTTCTCATTTACCAGCCACACGGTCACACTACCGCCGCCGACAGAGAACGAGGCACGAACGAAATAGACATCTGACTATGTACGTACGTACATAATATATTATGTATGAGTAGTTCTATGTAAAAACGTATGTATGGGGCGACGACGACCGTCGAAATTAGAGGACATTTTAGTACTGCTATATAGTGCTATATTATGTATTTTTTTTAGTTTAAATTTATATTAGTTTGGTTTTCCAATATGTAAATGGAATAAATGTATGCTCTTCAGGGAATTGATATTTTCTTCATCGAATCTATTATTAGTAGAAATCATTGTCGGCCTCAGCAACTCAGTGGTGCGATCGATCGACCACAACCTCGCAACGCTCAGAACTTGGGTGAGTGACCGTTCGGTCTTTGAGGCTGACCGTGATTCGGATTTCACGTAAAACTGTAGTCCCTTCCCATCTTACCTTACTATAGGTTAGGTTTAACCTGCCCACTTTGGTACCATCGCACTGGGTGAAAGATCGGTCGATATGGTATTTAAATAGTTCGCATTTTCCGTCCAGTTTGGTGTAGACGGCACGACCAAAGGGAGGCCCTGACATGGCACTTAGTTCAGCAAAGTGTTATGGGCTGAAATCGCGGGTTGTAGAAATTTTATAATATCTGCTTTTGTGCACTACAAAAGTCGATCTGGGATAACCTGTATATTCTCTGGAGAAAGACCGTTTATCCAGGATTTGAAGATGCGAGGATTATAGAAGTAGGAAAAATGTTTGCTGGGAGTCTATTACACCCTTTTTAGTGTATTAAAAGAACTATTTAGAAAATGGTACCTATATGATCATTTGAACACCGAGCCATATTCCAGCGGTGTGTAGTCACGAGCTCGCGGCGTCGTGATGACAGTCCGCGACAAATGTTCCCCGCTTCAGTGTTCACGTGTGTCGGACTCACCAGTCACCACACTCCGCTGTGTGTGTTCAGCAGGTCCGCATTCAGTCGCTGCGCTGGTAGAAAAAGAGTGAACTGACAGTTCGAGGTTGGAGACCGGCACAGTCATATATGATTTAGCACAGCCAATTTCACAACAATTTGATATTTGTACAGTTTATTGTATATTGGTTTGTGTTTTTTTATTACTAATTGCGTGACAGATTAAAAAAAAACTTCAGTAGTTAAACTACTAAAGTGTTTTATTGTAATTGTAGAATTTTGAATGTTTGTAATTTATGGAATATTTTTTCGGTTATGCGGTATAATTAAAGCGACTCACTTTTGTTTGTCGACGTTTCGCCCCACACTCCGGGGACATCTTCAGGACTCGCGGTCTGCGACGACCTGGAGGACACCCGACACGTCGTCCAGTCAGATGTCAACTGCCGGTCGCCGCTGACGAAGATTGTAGCGATGCGAGGGTACTTGCCGATGCGGGTAGGTTCGATATCTCTTTGTAATTTAACTTAATAATATTAATTATTCGTCAATAATATTTCTGGATATAGAGGTGAATTTGTTACCATGCCTGACCTTTTAGAGGGTTTGTAAAAGTTGTATTAAAATATATATTAAACAGGCATATTTAAACGAACGGCGCTGAAATTTTCAGAACCTCAAGATGTAAGGACAACTTAATTTATTTATTTTTTACTGATAAACCCCCTGAAAGCTCCCGTATGGTAAGAAAATCACCCAGTATATAATATGAATCAATATGATTTTTAAGTTAATAATTTCAAATATGTTGATTAGGTATGTTGTAGTAAATACATTTTACTTATTAAAACATTGATTAAGTCAGCATCAACAACTCTTTGTCAGACTCTCTTTACCCTACTAGGTGGTAGGGTTTATCCCGCCAGGGTTAGTACCACAGTTACTGAATGAAACGTCTGTCGAGACGGCTATGTAAATAGTTCGTGTTTTCCGTCCAGTTCGGTGTAGCCGACATGAAATGAAGGGAAGCACTGACATGACACCTAGTTCACCCGGTGTTATGGGCTGACATCACGGATGTTGTAGGTGATGTAGCCAGCCGTGTCAGTTTCCATAAAAAAATATCTCAGTAAGAATCAAAAGTACGGCCCTGTAATTGCTGTGTCTGCATTGCCCGTGTGTCCACACAGACGACAAAGCATATTTATACCGTCTTTTATCGTGAGATCGCTTTACGTGCCTTTATTATGATGTTCGACGGCCATAAATCCAGGACGCCCACGGCACAGTAGCGTTCTCCCGAGAACGTCTCAGATGATATAATAAGCCCAGTCCTCGTGTTTTGATACCGCATATTATTTAAATTTATGTCATCACGACCGGCGTTATGGGGCCGACAGATTTTTTTTGGGTCTCGCTTGCGGCGACCTATCTGTATTTTGTATCGGCGTTTACATTTTGGATTTTAAGAAGACGAAGTATTATTTCTTGCTGCAAGTGCATTGCAAGTCGCGAAGTGGAAACTTGAAAATATTTTCTGATGTGTGAAAAGTCTGAGAACTATTTTAAAAATCAGCTTCCTAAACATCGTAATTATTTATCGTCGTCTTTATTTGATAGATATGTAGGCTCATATTTAATCTAGTGATGATTATCGTATATCAAGATCAAATATTAAGTTAGGTAATATTTTTATTAGCTCATAACTCATAAGACATTCTACATCAAAAATCTCACAATTGCGATGTTTGTTAGGACGTAATCGTTCCATAATGAGATTGAACTAACTTATTAGAGCTTATTATTAGCCTTAGAGATCCCAATAGGGTAATATCATAAAAATGTTAGCAATTATTTTACGTTAGTCCCAGCACAACGGCGTTGATTTAATCTAAAATTTCAAGCAGTTCCAAAGCACTGAATCTCAGCTCTTGGACGCTATTTGTTGAACACAAAGCGAGCAGACATTTGCAATAAAAAGCTCGCAAAATTCCCAGCATAGTGGTCCCCGCCGTCTGTAACCTCAAACTCGTATGTGGAGAGGCTGCAAGCTGTTTTACCACACATGCTGTATCCATTGGATTTGCTGGAGTAGACAATATTTCCTTGAGGATTAATATTAAAAATTGTGAATACACTATAGATATAAATTTCAGTTTTACCAACAATTTATTTTAATGTTTGTTAGGTAGGTTTATTTCTTTAGTTATTAGTATTACTTTTTTGTTATTTATTAAATAAATTATTAGTCAACTACATAATATGTTATATTTTTCACTGATGATTTGTAAATTCGGAGTAGTCAATATTTCTTACTTGTTATATTTCTTCCTTTGCAATACATTGATCAGTGGAACTTCTTTTTCCATGCCTGATCTTCAGATTTAACTTTAACTTTCCCTAGCATGAGCGGAAGCATGTCTTAGTTTGATTTGACAATGATCACAAAAGTACATTGATCTGATCACCAATGTACTTTTTCACTAAACAATGGTGTATGAAATATATTTTATGTAAATAAAAAACATGTAACAGGGGTGGACGGTGGGGGGAAATGTGGTACTATGGTTCCTTGAATCTCCTGAACATGGCGGCAGAAACTGTAGATACCCTTTATCGTACCGTATCTGTACCAACTGCTACAAAGTTTTAAAACTAAAATCCAATGTACCTTCAACGCCTACCAAGTACCAACGCAACGAAATCACGACCAAATCTTGATCATTCGAAAGGCTAAATATTGCCAGGCGCCGTTTCTGTTCAAGGGCTGTGTATCTCGATGCCTGGAGCTATTCTGTCCGCGCCAGGAATCGCGCCAAGTGTCGGTGGAGCTCCCCTGTGGTCCACCCATGTCGAATATTTACACAGCCACACCAGATATGGTGAGCGGGGTAGACTTGTGTGGATTCGAGTATTTAATTGCGGTAATATGGACGTGAAGTGGCGCTCGCTCTATGTGAGAAACATTGACGAGTTATAGGTGATGGTCAATGTCATATGAATACAATTAACTTGGTACTTATTGCTGCAATGTTGTAAGATTTTTAATACAATAAATCAAATTCTAACTAATTATTAAATATTATTAAAACATGTTACGGACGTTACCGATCTTACGGTCCTCACCGAGCTATGTGGCTCTATTTTTCGGGCCGAACGTGTGGCCCTTTCTCATGAGCACTATGCCGGTGCGAAGGAGTTGAAGCGGTGGTCAGTGCGCCACATAACCGGAGACGACCGTGAATGAAAATTTTTAATAATGTTTAACAACCACGTTAATTAAAAAACCTATACAAATATTACAATGATTTATATAGCTTTTCTTTAATCCGTAAGTTGGTAAAGGTTTAAAAAGAAGACTATTTAAAAATGAAGAGAAAATCTTTGTCCATGAGTAATCGTTAAGGTGTCCTTCTGTTCCTGTAATGACGAGATCAACTTTTACATACATACATACATACATAGCGTCACACCTGTTTCCCGGTGGGGTAGGCAGAGACAACGGATCTCCAGGTGCCACGATCCTAACACACCTCTGCCGCCTCTTCCACTCCCATAATGTTCTTCATGCATGCTCGTCCGTCGGTTACGGGTACTACGCACTTGACCCTTTTTGAACACATGCCCCGAAATCTGATCCAGGTACTTGCGTCTAGGCCGACCCTTCCCGACTCTTCCACTCACATTTGCTTCAAAAATGTCTTTCGTTAGTCTGTTCTACATAGAGAAATCTATTCTATCATCCATTCTTCCAACATGACCAAACCACCGAAGCATTCCTTTCTCAATCCTTGTCACTATGTCTTCTTTCAGCCCACAGCGCTCTCGCACTACACTATTTCTCAATCTATCTTTCATTGTAACTCAACACATACTCATCAACGCGCCCCAACACATAAGTGTAGGGGCCAGCACTCCACCATGGACAGCCAAACGTGCCCAAATGTCAACTAGGACATTGCCTCTTGTACGCCGACGATCAAGTGATACTTGCGTCGTCGGTGGGCGAGTTGCAGGACATCGTAACTGTTACGGTTGAAGCATTTAAAAGGAAGGGAACGAAAGTGAATGTAAACAAGACGAAAATAATGGTATTGGAGAAGAATTTAGTGACCGAATGCGATGTATAAGGATTGAGGATGAGAGACTGGAGCAAGTGAACGAATTCGTATATCTGGGGAATATGTTCACGCGGGATGGAAAATGTGAAGGAGATGTAGAAAAGAGAGTGAAAGCCGTCAACTAAGTGAATGGGGCGTTGCACGATATTATCGACTTTTAATCACTACATTAAATTTAACTCCCAGTTAAATTATTCTCTAAAATTAAAAATGCTCTCCACACCATTCCCCATTCAGTGTAAGTAATACTGAAGAAATCATAATCTCTGTGAGTTCCAAAATACGTGTAAAGAAGAATTGAAATCTCTGATCTTTCCGCACTGACTGTCCACAGTATTCCAACACATGATTCGCAAGAAGCGCATACGTTGCGGGCTATTGGCAAGATGCGGCCTAAAGATTACCTTATTTAATGCATCACTTAATATTTATGCTATATTGCAACGTAAATTATACAGAGATGGTCCCGATGCACCGGGAGCTAGAGGATATAGTTACGTTATTCAACGTTACAAACATTTTTCTTACACTGCATAAATGACAAAATATTTGTTACATAGTTCAATCAAGATAATAAAATAAATGCACAATACTGAAGCTGATTTTGTGTAAATTGCAGATCAGGTCGTGCTTGGAGTATATACCGCTCGCATCTATGGGATGGCTCAGCCAAATACCAGCTTGCGCCTCTGGACTCAATCCAGCGTCGAACCGTGCGGCTGGGTGGTGACCCCGAAGTCCCCGAACTCGGGAGGGATGTCGGGCCCCTTGAAAATTTTGAAAAATTAATAGAAAATGTTATTGAAAAACTAAATTAAAAATAATGACTAATTGAGACGACTTTCATCATCACAAGGATTGCCTGCTTGCTACTACGGTTTCAGTTGAAATTTTTCAAGTTCAACATTTAGAACTGTTCTTTGTAAAATGTGTAATTTGTATGTAGATTTCATTATCTTTATTTCGACTAACTCAATCGCATCGAATAAACGCTGTGGCTGTGGCTGTGTTGTCTGATTATTGAACTTTTAATTAAATTAATTCTTTCAGTTTTCACAATAGAGAAGTATGTGTCCTCTCAATGATTAAAGATGAGATTCATGAGCTCCGCGTGTATGAGTAACGCCCTTCCGATCTTAATACCTGGTGTCGCCGATAACGTCTTGCACGCCCCACTCTTAATATATTACTTGTGCTTTGGGGCTCTTTTTAGTGTATTCAAATTTAATTATACGGTGTTCAATTTGATTGAGATGTAGCCTTGTGAGGGGTGGCTGGATTTATCTTTTCGCTACGGTTACAATTGATTATAGTAGTTGTTATTGTATTGACGTGATATAACTTATTCTATGCTCATATTCGATTACTACATAGATTGACGCTTAACATAATAAGTAAGTATTAGATGCGAGTAGCCATGAAGAATCGAAAATTTAAACTTTTAAAAATATCCACACATAAAAGCGATGTGCATTGGAATGAACACCGATAAAAAGTAATGTTTAACAGATCGAGAAACAATGAAATGCCGAAGCCGTAGTAATATAAATTCTTATACAACCCTCCAAATGATCGTTTCTGCATTCATTTTTGCCGCACGATATTAACCTTTCGTTTCTCAGACAAAAGATAAGAATTAGAACGAGTGCTTATCCTGCTCGAAGGACCATATTTGCCTGAATTCTCGCATCGTAGATTTCGCAGGAAAGGGCTTTGCCCACGCAGAACGAGAATTTATAGCAGAATTCATAACCGATATCTAAACGATTCAGCGAACAAGTAATTACGTTTCGCAAGCAAACACAAGCCGAGAATAAAATGTAAGAAACGAGAGAATAAAATCAATCAACGATGTATGTTAACGACGTCTGGAACGAGAATTGCCGACATCGCTAACACAAATATTATCTTTGATATCCCATTTAACAGTTATTTACTCAAGTGCTCTTTACTATAATGAGCTTTTACTTGAGATCGAGGAGTACTGGAGATATTTGTATAACAATATAATTTGAAGCCTACCGGTCTGAGGGCATAATAATTTTGAATTTTCAGCCAGCTTCTGTAAACAGGTTGAGAAATCGAGATACCGTCAAATATTTAAATCTATCTACATTCATACATAGTCAAAAAATATACTAAAACTTTCCCTTTTTCGAGATAAAAAAGTAAAGGGAATATTTTTTTAGGTAAAGACAGACGTTAGCTCTTCGTAGCTCGGCGCGGGGTTACCCCAGCAAAGTGGAGCTTTTCGAGTCATAAAGATTTAACAGGCCATCAGTCAGTCGGGAGTTGACAGCGGCTCATAAATAATAGCAGCAGGCGAGACGCGCCGCCCGGCCTCGGGCAAGGCTTGCATACGCCGCGCGTTAGAGCTCACATACACGGCAGGTAATGCCTTAAACACACCGTGCACTAGACCTGACACACTCGGCGCTAAACCTGACATACATGTCGCGCTAAGCCTGACGTACTCGGTGCTAAGCCTGACATACACGTCGAGCCAGGCCTGACGTACTCGGCGCTAAGCCTGGCGTACTTGACGCCAAGTCCGATACACGTCGCGCTAGGTAGGCTGGCGTACTCGGCGCTAAGCCTGACAAACACGACGCGCTAGACCTGACATACTCAACGTTATGCCTGACATACACGAATACATCACTAGATTTGTGATTTCAGCCCATTATTATCAAGATTCTGTAGGAAATAAAGTTTCATGGCCTGGACATTAAATTTGCACTTGTTTCTTTTTACCCGACTACGGCGAAGCCAACAGGAGGGTAATGTGTTTAGCCTGAATGTTTGTATGTATGTATTGGTTGTATGATGGATTATTTATTTTTCATTGATTTTTAGTGCTTAAATTAATTTTACATATTTGCTTATAATATCAGCTCTTTATGACTTAAATAAAATTTCTTAAAACCTCCTTAGTACCAAGATCACAGTTTCTAAAGGAGTATAGGGAATTTCGATCGTCACCTAAACACCTAGTAAGGGGCAATTCCCTCGCCCCTTATACTAGGTGGTATGCTCAAATTGTAGCCGAGTTGATACCACCGTATTGGATGTAAGATGGCCGCATAGCAACCTCGGCTGCGTGCTCCTCTAGTCCAGTATAGCCAGCAATCCAGGGAAGTCTTCGGTATGGCACTTACCTTATCGTTGGTGATATTGGCTGGTCGAAGCATGTGCTTTGGTCCCTCCGACTCAGCCACCTGCCACCCATATCGGATTAAAAAAATATATGACAAAACAATGTAAGTTACATGTCGGTTACATGATTACGGCCAAATTCAACAGACAACGAGGCTACGAAAATCAGGATGTAATCTTTTAAAATGTGTGGAGAATAAAGTTTCAGACGGTGACATTCGAGGCGCTGTTCGTCTACTGTCATCGGAGGAAGACCTCGCAACTGATTGCTCAGAAACGTACAATGCTCTGAAAGACAAACACCCTACGCCGTCTCGTCTACTCCAGCTACCAGATCCACCCACAGACGAACCTAATTACATGATAGTGACCGAACAAGCAGTGGCAGCAGCAATCGCATCATTTCCAAATGGTTCTGCTGGTGGAATCGACGGTCTAAGACCACAGCATTTGAAAGATCTAACATCAACCTCAAATGGTGTTGCGGGTACAGAACTTCTAATAGAATTATCTAAATTATGTAACCTGATGCTTTCCGGCAAAGTCATTGCTTCGTTTGTGCCTTTTCTGTATGGGGCCAGCCTTTTTGCCTTAAACAAAAAATGTGCTGGCGTTCGTCCAATAGCTGTCGGCTGTACTTTCAGAAGATTGGTTTCTAAACTGGCCTGCAACCGCATCTACAGAAAGCTTGGCTCCAAATTTCGCCCAATACAGCTAGGCTTTGCTACCAAGGGAGGATGTGAAGCAGCGGTACACTCAGTGCGAACATACAAAACAAGAAAAAAAGAAGCTGAAGTTATAATAAAAGTTGATGTAAAAAATGCCTTTAACAGTTTAGAACGAGACTCAATGCTCAATTCCATACAAAACAATATCCCCGAAATTTACCCATACCTCTGGCAATGCTATGCTTCACCAACTCATCTGTTCTACAATCAAAATGATCCAATTTCATCAAGCGTTGGTTGCCAGCAGGGAGATCCACTGGGCCCGGCTATATTCAGTCTGTCAATCCATAGTATTATTGAACAAATAACTTCAGAGCTGAATATATGGTACCTGGACGACGGAACTTTGGGCGGGAAAGTTGACACAGTATTGACAGACTTAAATACAATAATCACTGCTTTCAAAGAAATCGGGCTTCATTTAAATTTTTCTAAATGTGAAATTTATGTTTTCAAATCGGACGATGAAAAAGATGAAATTATTAAGAAGTTCAACGAAATAGCGCCAAACATACAAGTTCTAGAAAACGATAACTTTTATCTTCTTGGTGCTCCAGTTACTTCCGAAGGTATACGCCCACTGATTGAGAAGAAAACAGAGACGATATCGAAATTTTGTGAACGATTGGAAGACATTAATACACATATGGCTTTATTTTTGCTTCGCCACTGTATATACATGCCGAAACTCACTTATTTTCTGCGCTCAAGTCCGATTTGGAAGGAAAACGATTTGATCAATTCAATTGATAACTCTCTGCGTTGTAACTTGGAAAAATTGCTGAATTCGAAATTGTCTGATTCGTCCTGGCAACAAGCAACTTTACCCGTAAAATACGGTGGAATCGGTCTGAGAAAGGTGGAGGATATTTGTCTACCGGCCTTCATTTCTTCAATTAATAGTACGTCAGCTCTCATTGGTTCGATATTAAGTCCCTCACTATGTGAGTTTGAGATTTCGTACTTCGAAGAAGCCGTTTCTGCTTGGAAGGTGCTTTGTCCCGACGAACAACCACCGTGTCCAAGCCAAGCTGTCGCCCAGTCCAAGTGGGATATTCCAATAGTCAAAATGAAACATAACATTCTCCTTGAAAATTGTAATGAAATTAATCGTGCACGTATTTTGGCGGTTTCAGAAAAAGAATCTGGAGCGTGGCTTGAAGCTTACCCATCGAGTCACCTAGGGACTTTATTAGATCAGAAAACCACCAAAATTTCGGTTGCACTTCGTTTAGGCCTCAAAATTTGTGAAAGTCATATTTGCGTGTGTGGGTCACCAGTCGACATATATGGCCACCACGGACTATCATGTATCAAAAGTGCAGGTAGAAACTCCAGGCATCAAAATTTAAATTTTATTATAAAGTCCACGCTTCTGACAGCAAACATACCGTGCATCCTAGAACCTTGCGGTTATTCCCGGCTGGATGGCAAGAGGCCCGATGGTATCACCCTGGTGCCATGGGCTAAGGGTAGGTCATTGATGTGGGACGCCACTTGTGTCGACACATTGGCTCCAAGTCACGTTCGGGCCTCTTCAAGAGCGGCTGGCGCGGCCGCGGCCGGAGCGGAGACCCTCAAACGCAACAAATATTCAAATATTATTCAAGATTTCGAATTTGTTGCGTTTGCGGTTGAAACCCTCGGTCCGTGGAGCAGTGAAGCCAAAAGCTTCTTGAAGAGGCTTGGGCCTCTGCTGGTGGACGCTACTGGCGTCCCGCAATCAAGGGCCTACTTCTTTCAAAGGGTAAGCCTTGCCATCCAGCGGGGTAATGCAGCAAGTGTTCTAGGAACATTTGAAAATGCCCCTTTTGATAGTTATTTTAATGTTTGTTAGGTAGGTTTATTTCTTTAGTTATTAGTATTACTTTTTTGTTATTTATTAAATAAATATTTTTATGTAAGTAATATCCTGTATATTTTTTTCAATTAACTGCGTTCCTTTAAGGAGGTTGTTCTGTATCCTAAACTGAGTAACTTTTGTTCTACAGCTTTTGGAAATTGGAAAAAAAAAATCACTTTCTCCATACATTTAAGGGCCGACCTAACTTCCAAATGTATGGGGAACGTGAATTTTTTTTTTGGAAATTCCAAATGTTTTTTAACAAAAGTTAGTCAGTTTAAGATACAGAACAACCCCCTAAAAGGAACGCAGTTAATTAAAATACAACCTGTATATTTTTACCACTACTATAATGCAGTATTGCCAATCGTGCTACAAAAGGTGAAAGTTGTAGCAGAAGCAACTCTTCCTATAGGTATGTACTATTCGTTCTTTCAATATATAATAAATAATCAGCGACTGCTATAGCAAGATTTACAATATCTACATTTAAAATAACTTCATTCGTCGCCTCTTTTTGCAGCGAGTACGTAAATATGTAGTTTCCATATCGACATCACAGTGGCACAAACTACTCATACTACGGCAGCTTAAATAGTCCAACTGGTCTACCGGGAAGTGGGAACGCATGCTCACCCAGCCAAAATCGCTCGATTTCAACCGATAGCCGTGTCGAGCTTTCTCATTGGTTTAAATCGAGCGAGTTTTTGGGTGAGTGAGCGTGTGAGTTGTTCCCCGTACGTATACGCAGATCTAGGCAAAAACTTCGTAGGGTCTCGTGACTCTTCCAATTACCGATTGATAAGAAAAAGGTTCCTCGGAATTGCGCGCAAGCGTAATTGCGAATCTCGGGCGAAAGCTAGTTAATTGATAATATTTACCTGCAGCACTGTGCTCAAGCAATCTATCATAAATTATGAAACTGGTATGATTTACTCGTAAATGGCAAACCCTTCATACTGAGCGACGATGACTGAGCTTTGGAACTCACGCACCACATTCTTAACGGCTCATTGTACTAGCAAGATTTATTTTACTGCCCGTCCATTCCAATACTTTCTCCGCATTAACAATCAATGTGTTGCGCTAACTTAGTGCGAATAGTCACTCGTAAAGCCGGCCTGGAATGAGCTTTGATGTCGGACCGAGTGTAAATGAAGCCGTTCGATCCAAATTGCTTCCTCGATAAATCTGTGTAATAAAATGTCGGCGTTTCGAAATGCAGCGAGCGGACACAACGACTTTGATTAAAGCTCTGCTGAACGTTAATAACAGGAATCGACGTAGCGTTCTATAGTTCTTGAAATATTTCACAATCTGATGAGTTCAACCATAGACAAACTCATTATAACGAAGCATTACTACAATCAAAATTATATATATGACAATAATTTACTCTTTGACAAATTATAAATACTTACGAATAAAACTAAAAACACTGATATAACAACATGGGCAAATATAATTAACAATAATGTGATTAAATGTGATGATATGCAATTTCAGGAGTAGCTGGAAATTGCGTGAAATATTTTAATTATATTTAATAACGCAATCAACTATTCTCACCTATATTAAATTAAACAAGTTTACCTTATAGATATTACCGGTCGCTTTGTCTGCAGACGATACTTGTCGAGACGAGGTCCAATCCATCAATCTACCTCACAAGCACAACCAGCAATTATGGCACATATATCGTACGATAAACTGCTCACATTTCATGAGTTATTATTAAAACAATAACTCCGCCGCAGCAATTAACATTAAACTTGTGGGCATGAGTCGGGCGGTAATCTGTGGGTTTATGTCTTTAGTGTGTTATTATTACTGCCAACTACGTCCATTTTATAAGACAAGGTAACGTGGAAAGTTGGTGAATGCCACTGCAAAAAAAAGGCGACTTATTGAAAAGTTGAAAGTAGAGAAATGCTCAACTCCATCCCCGGAAGATAAATTTCTTTCATCTTCTCAGGTGGTATTGAAGGCCAAACAGATATTATTTTTCACATATGGTGCCCATGGTAATCTGAACGATATCGAGGGCAGAAATTCTGCTGCCAACGAGAAAAGAGTGAGTGAAAGCAAAGCAAAAAGTAAAGCAGATGAAGATAAAACGAAGTAGCTTGAGAAAGACGACATAATTTATGTTGATGAAAATGAAAGGAAAGAAGTCGAGAAAAAAGAGTTGAAAAAATTATCTGATGAAATAATAAAGGAACTCAATGAAAGACCATAACATCGAAAGCCCATTCGTTTAAGTGGTTTGTTAAAACCACCGCCATTTACGAGTCTATTCATGCCGACGTTGATCGCAGAAGCCATTAAAATTGGCCACACGTTGCGTTGCGAATATTGTACGCAATATTTCACATTCGCAGGTGTCAGGAGGCTACAAATAAATTAAAGTCTAATCTCCTCCGATCTGACAAGACGTTTGTTTAAACGAATACTAGTGATAAATCACTCCGGCCACCGTACGCGGCTTGAGTGAGACTGGAGGCGGGTTCCGTGGAACAAATTTATAATTTTGAAAAAATTTCTTTTAAGTAGGTACTTTTAAGAGTCTCTCTTTTATTTGTTTTTTTTTTAATAGTGACAGAGTTAATTTATTTGTTAACAATAGGGAAAATGCTATCTAAATACTAATTACATAGATATTTTTCACATAGTACCTACTTATATATTTTGACAAGAAGGTGTTTTTTTTTATCTAATATTTATAAAACAAATATATGTAAATGAGTGGGAAATTCGGACTTTCTCGAATAAACTATTAAAAATAAGATCCGACCTAAGTATGTATTATTGAAGTAGAACATGTCGCGCTTTCAATAAAAAAAAAGTCACGTTGCGACTTACGGCCGTTTTCGCCACCTTCGGCTACAACCGAACGTAGCTGACAGTTATATCCTGTCGAATGTATAAGAAATGTCACTGTAACGCATAATAATAACTGTGGGACTAGATTTAACCAGAGGTTGTGAAAACGTGGTGGTGAAAACATTACTTTTCTTTGCGGATGTTTCTTCCGCAACACAATGTCGGAATCTTTTCATTTCACAGTAGGTACACACGAGAACATTATTTACATACACCATGCATACATATCATTGTTATCATTTAAGGTTTCTCATGATTTATTGTTGAAATGATAAAACTTTGTTTGTCGATGGTAGCGCGAATGCGTCAGATATTATCTACATGACCAATATGAAAGATCGAATTTCGAAACACGTTTTGTATACATCGCATCTAGGCACTTAGTTCTTCCATGAGTCAGAAAAATCTAATTAATCTGGCAAAATGTAGCTAGACTCCATCCGATAAACATTGTTCTTATTCTGATTATGTACATAATAATCTAATAGTTATGTAAAAGGTTGCCTAGTTTTGTATAATAGTTAGTACCTAGTTTCTGTTAATGCCTTATTTTTAGAGCACTTGACACATACAGCACTTTTAAAGGGTTGCATTTTTTAAATTGTGATAGGTAGCCGGTTGAAACTTTCACAGAATATGTGCTATTATTGCGGATATCCTAACAATTAATAAAAAAAGTAAAACATTAACGTAGTTCCCATACAAGAAACTTGTTTTTTTTTTTCAAGGTTTTTGTTTTCTTGTTTTCTCTATCATAAAAACGGTAATACATACAAGCGTCGAACTTGGTGTGATTATTAACACTGTACTTTAAAATCCATCTTCACTTCAATTCGTATTTAAGCTTTTGATGATGTGTGGTCACCGCACCCAAAGCAGTTTGTCAAAGTTTTGGGCAAGCTGCTTTTCGAAAAAAAAACTGGCGATTAAGCATTGGCCTGAAAAGAGGGATTTGCGTCCGGCGCGCGTTCTTGGTACCGCGTCGCGGCGGCGTTTTTGGACGCTTGGCACTAGGTGTTGGTGTGGTAAATGTTGTGAAGCTGCCGAAAATTTGGGTTATCATTGTTTTTAGTTTTAGTACTAATATTTTATTTTATTAAATGGAGATAATTTCCACTATAATTTAATAAAGTTTTCGGTTGAATAAATTTATAGTCATTTTTTCACACACAGATGTTGTCTAGCAAGTTTTTTTATTCTAAATTTTTTATTTTAAATTCATTTATTTCAATCGACCCTTTAGATATAACCGAATTTCGGAGATTTCAGAACAACCAACCAACTGATCTAAAGGCAATAGACATAATTAATGCAAATGTTGGTTAAAAGAGACACTAACAAATCTGCAAATCAGAAAAGGTGTTCGCTCTGTCAACCTTTCGAGGTGACTGTAAACTATTCTATGATATACGAGGTTCATTGTGCTACGGCATTGCAGTTGCTAATGTAAAGTCAAGGCGCGGTATATTTCCATCCTTCTCCATATTAGTTCTTGTTCTAATCAAGCCCAGTTAGAAATTATCTCAAAATTCATTATTATATATAATGGGGACTCCAGACGAAGCTAAGCTGCACGAACAACCAACAAATAATGAAACAGGTTTGTGAAATATTTATAACACTAAAAAGGTGATCCAAGTCAAAATCACTCAAGTCAGTCAGCGTGTATGGTCCACTGCTGAAGAGACCCATCTCCAATTTTCCTCCAGTCCTCCCGGCCTTCAGCTGTACAGAACTACTGCTTTCCGCCGACGTATTTCATGTCGTCGTCCCAGCTGTCCACGGCCGCCAGTGTAGGACGCGGTTACTCCAAGTCCGAATCTTTTCTAGATCAGATTCAAACTCTCACTACATATAATTTAATCATATAACGCTAATGTTTTGTTTTAGAAAATGCAAGAACTACATTTCCATATGGAACCCGCCACATACAAGCAATAATTCTTTTCCTAACAGTGTTCACCTGTCTAATAATGAGGGCACAGTTAAGTGTTACTCTAGTGGCCATGACTGATGTGCGAACTTTTACCAATAATTCCACAGCGAAAACATATCTGAATGGAAGCATTGACAGTAATCTCCATAATGAAGGGAATAACAGTTATGCAGAACTTGATAGAAGAGGTCAATGGTCTGTGTTTCGGGTAAATATCTAGTCCAATATAACCTATTTATTGTTTAAAACAAACGTAATTGTAAAATATGTACAGTATAAATGACTCAACTCAAAGTAATCGTCACTAAATTTCAGACATATAACTGGACGAAGTCAACGCAAGATATGATAGGAGGGATATTTTTTGCAGGATACTCAGTCATGAATATACCGATGGGTGTAATGGCTCAACGATTCGGGGGAAAAAACCCTGTTTTGGTAGCATTATTTGTTAACAGCGCTCTCTGTATAATCTTCCCATGGGCTCCAATTGTGGTAAGATTTTGATTTGATTAATTTAATTCACATATTTCTTAAAACAATTTAAATTTTATGTTTATTTTAACATTGCAATTAAATTTTAAGGGAGGATGGTTGGCTATATGCCTCTGCAGATTATTACAAGGAATGACCCAAGCAGCTTTGTATCCAGGAGTTCATACTATTTTAGGCAAATGGGTTCCTTTGAGCGAACGAGGGCGACTCAGTACCTACGTTTATACAGGTAACATAATCTAAAAGTACGATCAAATGAACAATGTTTTGGCTAATGTTAAGGAGATTTTCACCTTCGACATTGCAGTGCAGCCTCAATTCAACTGCAACCTCTCGTTTAGTTGCAATTGAATGCATTTATTTGCTCTTTTAATCATATTTCTTTGCACATCAGGAACACAACTGGGCACAGTCATGGCCTTTCAACTAGGTGGGTTCCTCTCCGGAAGTCCTATGTTTGGTTGGCCTGTCATGTATTGGATGAGCGGATGTCTTGGTTTCTCCTGCTTTGCTGTTCTCTTCTTTTTTGGAGCTGCCACGCCTGCAGAACATCCTAACATCACGGAGGCGGAAAAACAATTCATTATGGGTGATATGAATGAGGAACAGTTCAAAGCTGTAAGTAATTTCAACGTTCCGAATGTTGACATTGATATTAGAGAAACGACTGTTAGAACATTTCCAGTAATAAGTAATATCAGGGTGGGGCAAAGAGAGATGGAGATGGCTCAATGTCAAATAGCTTAGTTTCCAGCAAAGTTACGGTAAGATATTGTGGCTTTAAATGTAACCATAAATCAGTATAAGGTATATGTATACTTAACCTTGAATCCAGACGTCAGCATTAACAAAAAATTTAATTCAATTTCAGAAGCGGAAAACTCCGTGGAGATTAATCCTGACTTCTATTCCCGTGTGGGCGGCGATCGTGTCTCATGCAGGAAGCGCCTTTAGTTTCATTATCTGTTTAATCGAGATCCCAGTCTATATGAGCAAAATATTGAATGTTGACATTAAAAGTGTAAGACTCTTTATTATTGTTATTACTGTTGATGCTACTTACTCATACTGATATTGTTCTTAGTGGCGTAGACGCAGAGAGCACACGAAAATACATTTGTTGTCCTGTTACAATCTATCTTCGTCCGTGCAATTTTGAATTGGATGTCTATACATTATTACCATCCCAAATAGAAACCATAAGAGCGATTGTTCATTACGTTACTTTTCTTCGTAATATTCTTACGTTATTTCCGTTCCATTCTTAATTTCAGAATGGCTTATTATCCTCATTGCCATACATATCGATGTACCTGGGTGGTCTGGGATTTGGTCACATTTGTGACTTTCTCGTCAATCGGAAATACATGCGACTGATCAACGTGAGGCGACTGGCAAACACTATCGGTAATGTTCGGTCCTCTTTACATATTTATTACCTCATTGCGCTCAATTTCTCTGTTTTGCGTTTTGTTTCTGCAATTTTACGGAGAATCAAGGTAGCAGCACACAGAAAGTATTGATTCTTCGAACAGTATTAGCAACTTCACCTACTTCGATCGATTGACCGAGGAGAGGTCATACAAATATAACCCACATACCAAAATCACTTAGACCCTATTGAATATAGAAAGATTATCCTCAGGTCTCGCTAATCTCGAGATTATCGTGCGGTAATGTCTCCTCTCCGGAAACCTCTCTCTTCCTCTGTAACCGTGAGATAATCCTAAGAATTGTTAAACCATAGACAATCGGAGAGCCTTATTATGTGTCATAAGCTTTTAATCAAAGCATAGAAAAAGGTTGAGAGTTGAGAATGATTTCATACGTCTTGTGAGTACCTACTCTAGAACCGGTCATTGGTGGAAGTTTTTATAATGTAAGTATTTCATGTAAATTGTACATTCCAGGAATGGCAGTGAGCGGTTTTCTCCTGTTGGCTTTTGCGTATGCAAAAACTGTTCCCCTGGCTGTCACTTTCTTAATGCTTTCCTTCGGAGCGCATTCAGGAGTTCACGTAGGATTTCATGTAAGATAAAACATTTCACCTTGGTCTTATGTATGACTGATAATTAATTAGAAGTCGTGTGCATTTTTATTGTCTTTATTATTTCCAAACTGATGAACAGGTCGAGACAAAAATTAATTCGCTACCTTAGAATCTGAATTCCAGATTCATCAAGGTTCTCTAGATTCTAGAGCAGTGTTTCCTAACCTTTTCGTAGTCACAGGCTCCTTGCAAAATTTGAAAAGTCCCTTCGAAATTGTAGACAAAGAAAACAAGGCACTTTGAAAAAAAAAACACTTTTTATTTATTACTACAGAGAGAGTAAATATTAACGTGTGGTTGTTAGTGAGACGGTTGCTGCTGCTTCACTTCGATAACCTGTTTTAGACAACGTAACGCGAATATAATCTTTCACGTGTAATATTTTTTGTTTGCTGCTGACATGGACCTACAACACTCATGCCACGGACCTCTCTGGGGCCCATATACCCCAGGTTAAGAAATCCTGGTCCAAGGAGAAAATTTTAAGCTAAATTACTAGTCGTGTGGTAATTAAATAATTACTGGAATTTTTCAGATAAACCAGATTGACCTTGCGCCCAACTTCGCCGGTACTCTGATGTCTCTTGGCAACATGATCGCTAGCTTCGTAGGCGTAGTAGCTCCGACAGTCGTTGCCATTATCGTCAAAGATGCGGTGAGTGCAATTTCTTTAAACTTTTCATCGTTCATGTGATCGCAGGTGCTTAACATAATCCATGCCAGTTCGTCTGTGCATGGGGATTGCGATGCGATTGACATACCTTTTCATGCCTTTAATGTAAAACGACTCGAAATTGAAACAATCTTTTCTGTGATGCAGAAAGCTCATTGCAGAAGTGTTAATATGAGTGTATTGCTGTCAATTGTCAACAAACCTTTCTTTTGCCTCTATGAAACTGTTCAATGTATTACAGACCGACCAATCGCAATGGCAGACCGTGTTCCTGATCACAGCATCCATTATGTTCACAACGAACATAGCCTTCGTGACGCTGGTGAAAACTGACGTCCAGCCGTGGAATAATCTCGATGATTTTGTTGCAGAGAGTTCTCAAGGTTATTATTGCATATTTCCTTTCATTTCATTCTCATTCATTTTCGCACCACATTGTTGTGTAAGATTTTGTGTAGGTTAGGTTTTGTCTACATTCATGGATTTCTTTTTTACATTGTATTAATGGTGTTCGATGTAATATGGAGAGCCACTGACATACATACGTTACATACATAGCGTCAAGCCTATTTACCAGTCGGGTAGGCTGAGACAACGGATCTCCACATACGATGATCCTGACACACCTCTATCGCCGCTTCCACTCTCTGTTCTTCATATTACATGCTCGTCGGTTAGGGGTACAACCATGGAGGTGGGGAAGATTGGTACAACGCATTCGACCCTTTTGAATTTTGAGCACATGGTACGATCTGGTCCAGGTACTTGCGTCTACGGAGACTCTTCCCGACTCTTCCACTCACATTCGCTCCATAAATATCTTTCGTTAGTGTCCTATCATCCATTTGTCCAACATGACCGAAACGTAACATCGAAGCATTCCTTTCTCAATCCTTGTCATATATATTCTTTCAGAGCACAACGCTCTCGCACTACAATATTTCTCAATCTATTTTTAATTGTTACTTCGCACACACTCCTCAATGCGCGCATTTCCACAGCATAAGATTACAATTATTTATTGTCCTTCTTCTGTCAGTTCCGTTGTAATGTATGGTAGGTATGCTATGCATGATGCTCGTCCAACGTCATGCATACTACGTCTAACGTTTCATTTATAGACTATTAAGTTCTCTTGGCCAATAAATATGAAATACTGTTTGTTTTACAGATTGCAAGTATGAAAAGATAGAAAGGATCATATACGCAACTCCGGACAGCGAATATTGTAAAACCAAGAACGAAGAGGAGTCAAAAGTTTAACTAAGTGATGATTAGACAAACATTATTTCTTTAATTTATTTTTGGTTTAGGTTATTTATTCAGTATGTACCGAAATAAAACTCATTTAGTTTTAGTATTTTTATTTACGCTAAGACAAATTTTAACTCTCCTCTCCAAAAAAATGCATTTGTATTTTTTACGTAATCCGCTATCGGTGGCTAAGTCAAGGGGTCAGCGCATATGCTCCAACCAGTCAATATCACCTGCGAGAGGTGCCATATCATCGAAGACTTCCCTTTGGATTGCTGGCTAGTAAGAGGAGGTAGACCACCTAGTAAGAGGCAAGGGAATGAAGCTACAGTTTTACACCGGTTCCGAACAGTCAAGCAGCAGGTGTAGGTAAATGCACGTAAATATTTCCGTAAAAAAAAATTCACAGATCTCGTGCATTACACGACCTTCGGGGTACATTAAAAATGAACTTAACAAAATAAAAAAAAAGTATTACATTTATATATTTTTTATTATTTTTCAAAAACACAAGCAGCTTAAAAAATTTAAACTAAAATTTAGACAGAAAAAGAGATAAGCTTGACATTATGTCTAACTAAAGTAACAAATTAATAAATATCAAATATAAAAATATTATATAGGTTAGGTTAGAAGATGCGTCGTAAAATTTATATTTTATATTATTATTATTGAATTTTTATATTTTATTAATATTATATTTGTATGTAAAAATCATAAACTTTAAGGCTACTACTCAGATTAGTCCGCGCGCCGCACTTACCTCCCGCGGTATTCAAAATTCCGCTGCATAAAGGATAAGCTACAGCCTAGACCGTTAGAGACAGCGAGGTCCCGTTTCTTGCAAATTGTAGCCCAACTCAATACCCCGAGGGCTTTTTTTCATTTTTTCGATATCGTTTTTCGTTTTCGAGAGATCGCCGATTCAATGAGAGAAGACACCAAAAAATCACGTCATTTTTCGACCTTTTTTTATTTTTTGAAAAAAGTTTTTGACTTTTCCAAAACATGCCATATTGTAGCCCTCGCCGAGACACATCTTTTGACACCCCAATCATTCACGTAGCTGTAAAATTCACGACACCAGGGCGATGTCGCACTTTTCCTTGAAATGGGTGCCCTACCAACGCGATCGAAAAAACATTTTCAATGTTAATAACTCATTGGTGCATGTCTCTCGGACTCGAACCTCGGACCATTAGATCAAGAAGCCTTGGCATCAAGAAAACCGCGCCGACCACCCGCCGCTTAATGTATATTTTTTGGTAACTTTTTCGGTAATCGGTGTTAAAATAAAATCATAGACACCAATTGAATCCAGAAGACGCGATTCTACTTCATACCATCAATCAACAGAAATTTGCAAAAGTCATCCACCTTTCGGAATCGGCCCGTGCTCTACAGCTACCATAAACAATGCCCTCTCTCCGCGACTCTTCAGAGCGATTATTCACAGAGCCAACGGGGCTGCCCTTCCACAAAAAGAAGACTACGTTCGCACGATTTATAGCAACACTCTAAACGATTTACGCCGCCCCTTAGTCCACTTCTTATGTCATAATAACAACTCATTTTTGCTTTGCCGCGGCTGGCAACACTGAACAGTCCGATCTAGAGAATTTATGCGCTCGTGTACTTTGGGTAAGACATAATCAGTGTTATACTATTTGCAGGCGCAGCGCAGCTCTCAGAAACTTTCATCCCTTATTCCTGCCAACCGTTCTATCTCCGCAACGATCGCAGGAGAGAAAGACAGCACCCTTTTATAGCACAATGAGTTGTGCCACTCAGTTGGTCCACGGGTAACACCTCTTAGTTGAGGTCTTGACATTGGGCTTTTGAGAACCCGTCTGATCTCAAAATCGTTTCTTTGTCGCACCGCTGGGGGTGGAACTGTCTTCCGGCGAGTTTGTTACCCGAATCCTTTAACATAGCCACATCCTTTGGCACAGCCAGCCAAGTTAGTTTACATAAAAATAAAAATAAATAACAAAATTATATTATACACATGCATAGCATATCGTGGCATAGCCCCAATATGGCAGAGAAGAAGAAAAGAGGCATCAGTGGTCAGACTTCGTATGCCTCATTTCTTCTTGTTCTTCATACACGCTCGCTGATTTCGGGGATCGGTTTTGTAGGAATTAATATGGGCGACGAGATTAATCTTCTGAAACATAAAGGTATGTGATGTGTAGTCTATAGACACACACCAAAGAACAGCTATTCGGCCAAAATAATTTTGTTTTCGGTCTTGCGCACACCATGATCGTGTAATCGAACTCTAATAAAGAAGACACTGAAGAACTGATTAAATTGTATAACAATATTCTAATCTTTTTTTTTTGCGAGTTCGACTCGAACTTTTTCTTTGAACGCCAATTTATACAAAGAACATAAAAATTAAATATCAGAACTACTACTAAGACAAAACTAAAACTAACCTAAAACAACACTTACTTATGTAAAAATAAAACTAAACATGAACCCATATTAAATAAAAAAAATCTTCTAGTTCAGCTGAGGCAGTCAAAGTCCCCTACGACACTTATAGCGTTCCCTGTTTGAATTTCTAGGCCTATGCGGCTTATGAAGAAAGCCTTGGCACCACAGAGCATGAAATGCGCGCGCCCGTCCCTACTAGAGGCGCCGTGAGCGCGATTTCTCTACAACGCCGTTGAAGCCTATGGGCGTGGCCTATGACTTACATATGTGTGTTGTGCGTGTGCATTTGTTTTGTGCGTGTGCCTAACTTGCTTCTCTTTGTGTGTAGTGTCGATACTAGCACACACACACACTTACGAAGCGCTAGCAGCTCAGCGTACGGTTATTGGGTTTCAAATATCATCGCTTAGGGCGCCTCTAGTAGGGTGCGCGGGCGGTAGGTATTTGATGCTCTGTGCTTGGCACTCACGTCACCAGCCCATGGTTTTTTTTATGTAATCCGGTATGGGTGGCTGAGTCGGAGGGGCCAAAGCGCATGCTCCGACTAGCCAATATCACCTCCGAGAAGGTAGGTGCCATACCGGAGACTTCCCTGGATTGCCGGTTATACTGGACTAGAGGAAAACACAACCGAGGCTGCTATGCGGCCATCTTACATCCAGTACGGTGGTACCAAACCAGTCGGCTACAATAATTAAGCCTACCACCTAGTAAAGGGCAAGGTTTCGGCAAAAGCCAATACAATATAATCTTATATATTATATAACTAACTCAACCCCACAAGCCAGTTTACAATTTTGTCGGAATAAAAACTCCCACACTAGAAGGATATACGAGTATCGGGTATGGCTATTGAATTACATTCAAACATTACCCGTACTATCTATACAAACAAGAAAAATATCATAGTCGCTCCCTCAGCAAGTCTATCTAGGCAAGGCAAGGAATTCAAAAGGATGGGATTGCTATCGTCTTATAGTTCATACAATTTACTTAAACATGATAAAATGACGAAATGACTTTGATAAAAATATGCGTATACCTTTGTATGCGTATGCAACGTGTGAGGGAGATAGAAATTTCTAGTGTCGTGTCGTGCACACCATCGGTGCACACAATTTGTCACCAATACTTTCGACCTCTCTGACGACTTGAAGTTCGTTCTATATCTTTTTGAATTGTAATCGTATCATGCCAGCTGTCAAATCTGCCAAAGTGAAATTTTTTATCTGAAATTTATAAAATTGTAATAAGATAGTTTTCATGATATTCTGTGATATTCAAAAGTGGTTTTCTGAATCCTGACCAGTTATATGTTCTAAACAATGTTTATTTGCACGAGCAACGCTGCTTGGTGAAACTCGTGAAAGGCCCTAGAGATTGTTACCTAGAACTGCATCGCCGATACGTCACGACACGACTAGTGCTGCTTATGTGTACATTGAGAAAAATCTCTATATCAGGTGAAGATTTCTGGATGCTGAACTAGCGCGATATACCAACATCATATATGGCAGTTTAGAAAAATGTCTTCTGTACGGCGTATTCCCGTCGGTTCTTGCGAGAAATGTAAAAAAGAAATAAAAAACAGTCAATACCTCACATGCACAGCATGCACAGCGAAATATGATATAGATTGCGCCGGGGTCTCATTTTCACTGTTCCAAATAATGACCGCTAATAACTGGAAGTGTAACAAATGTATAAGTGCAATAAATATGCTGTCTCGCGCGCGCGGTAAGACGGTTCCCACGCAACGCAGATCAATACATACTACAAACAGCGAGGATCAGACAAATGATTCACAAACATGTGAAAATTGTGAGAAAATTATTATCAACGAACTATTGACGTTCATATGTTGTAAAATAGACACGCTACCTGAGCCAGATATAATTAAGATATGTGCGAGTGCGTACAGCGACAACGACATTGAGACGGCGCGGCAACTCCTAGCCGTGAGGCTTGGCAAGCGCACGCTGCGCAAGGCCGAGGGTCGGGAGAAGAAGAGCGTCCAGGACATCATCAAGATGATGAAGGAACACGAGCCGGATGCGCTGCCCATGTTCGTGGCGCGCGACCTTCATAAATTACCGCCGGTGACGTTCGATCACGTTGACGTCACGGCGTTCCTAAAGGACATGACGCTATTAAAGAGGGATGTCTCTTCTCTCAAGGAGCAGACGCATGATGATAACCTACATGAGGTTAGAAAAGAGATCGCTGAACTGAAACAATCAATACGCGATCTTGCAACACTAACAATGAACGGGGTAACACTAGCTGCAGAAACTTACCCAGAGGTGGCATCCAAGAGCAAACTACCTACCGCGCGTGGTGTAGAATGCACTAGAACCGAAGAGCGGGCTGTGCGGGCGAACCACAGGATTGCAATCGTATCTAGTCCTGCTCAAACCGATTTACAGCCCCAGCCTTCGTCGCCAGCGCCACCTTTACATACATCGGGAAGTGTCTCCCAGTTACCAATATTGCCGTCGCTAAATGAGCCAATCCCACCACCCCAGGTTCCATCACGACAGGTAAACAATTCAAAAGAAAATATATCTGTAACACCAAGATGTAAACGTACGTTAGCTGACGTTGTAAAGGTGAATGGAGAAAAAGGACAAGACATAATGGCCCCTAACAGCCATACATCAGCCCAAAATGACAGTTCATCTTGCACTGTAGCCTGTGACGCATACTCCGCCTCAGCCGTGGCGTCCAGCACCTCCCCTACTTCATATGCAGCTGCAACCAAGTCATCTAAGAAGGAGGTTGAAAACGGCGAGTGGACTATTGTAGAAAAGAAAAGAAAAGAAAAGTTATACAAAAACCAAAGAGGTACAGCAAAAATTGATGAGAAAGTGGAGCAATTTAAATTTACAGCAGTTGATAATGCGCTTTCTACGTCCCTTTACATATCCAGAGTACAAAAAAATACTACCATTGAGGGCATTGAGGGATACATTAAGTTTAAAACTAACGTAGTAGTAAGGGCGATCAAGATCAACACATATGAGAACGACTTTAATGCCTACAAAATCTTAGTACCAACTTATCGGCTCAATGAATTCCTTTGCGGAGACTTGTGGCCGACTGGAATTGTTTTTAGGAGATTTTATGAAACGAAAAGGCCCATAAGCCATTCAAACCGCCCTACCACACCTCTAAATGGATAGTACAACTACACATAATAAAATAAATCCCACAGAACAGGACAATCCAAGCCGTAAAGTGAAATTCGTCACGTTTAACTGTCGGTCCATAAAAAGGTCAATGCACCACGTACGTGAGCTGTGCAGATCCCATGATTTGATAGCCCTCCAGGAACATTGGCTTCTTTCGGACGAGTTGGATCTACTGAGCCAGATCGACCCAAATTTCAGCTACCATGGTGTCTCTGCTGTCGACATCGAAACTGGAACTCTGAAAGGGAGGCCTTACGGAGGAGTTGCTCTTCTCTGGAGCAAACGGTCCTTCTATAAAGCAACGCCCATTGATACAGGAAGCACTCGAGTGGCTGCGATACACCTGCAGTGCACGGACAACTCGACGGTTACAGTAATGTCGGTATACATGCCTACTGAGTCTATAGATAATCTGCCTGACTTTACATCGTGTCTAGGTATATTGAGTGCGGTAATAGAGAGTGGTGAGAATGAATGTGTATATATGTTAGGTGATTTTAATGCAAAACCTAAGAGTATTTTTTATGATGAATTAACACGTTATTGTGACGATCAGGAATGGGTATGTGCCGATGTAAAATTACTAGGTATTAACAGTAACAATTTCACGTACTTAAGTGATGCACATAATACAACTAGCTGGCTTGATCACATCCTAACGACAAATGCTGCGTTACGAACTATTAATAAATGTCAAATAAATAACGAGGTATCATGGTCAGATCATTTTCCATTATTGTTAGAAATTGATCTCAATGTAATTCAACAAAAGATAGAATTGAGTAATCGCAGCATTGACAAGGCAATATGGGGGACTAGATCGAAATGTCAAATAGAAAGATATAAATTAATTTTAAATGAACTATTGACAAATTGTACTGTAAACAAGCTCAATTGTGTTGATTTTCCCTGCACGGATGTTAATCATAGAGAGCAAATTCGTTCATTCTATGAAGGCATTGTGAGCGCGGTAAGGGCAGCGGCGAGTGATACTTATGTAAGTAAGAAAAATACCTTTAAACAAATCGCGGGCTGGAATGAACACATTCACGGCCTGCACAAGGAAGCTCGGCTTCACTTCAAACTTTGGATTTTACAGGGAAAACCAACACAAGGGAAGACATTTGATGACATGCGTAATAGTAGAAATAAGTTTAGAAATAAAATAAAATGGTGTCAGCGAAATGAGGAAAGAATAAAAATGGACATTGTTGCACAAAACAGGGCTCAAAAAGATTTTAAAAAATTTTGGAAGGCGACAAAATCAAATATAAAAACGGACTTACCGTTAATAGTAAATGATATAAAAGGCGGAAAAGAAATAGCCAACATGTTTGCAAAGCATTTCAGAATCGACTGTCCTCAAAGTGAGAGCGAAGGGTCGGTGGTGGCCGCAACCGACACCTGTCATCGTTGGTACGAAGTGATACATGGCCAGCACACTTGGGTAAAATTCACGCCTTTGCAGGTGGAGACAGAGGTGCGAAAAATGAAACGAGGTAAGTCACCAGGCCACGATGCTCTTAGTGTCGATCACTTAATGTACGCTGGACCATCGCTGTGGGTAGCGATGTCTGATTTGTTCAACCAATGTATTGCACATAGTTACCTGCCATCGGAGTTCATGAAGACGGTAGTCGTTCCACTGGTGAAGAACAGGACCGGAGATATATCGAGTCAGTCTAATTATAGACCTATATCACTGGCGACGGTATTTTCCAAAGTCTTCGAAAGGCTTCTTCAGCCGCACCTATGTGAACACCTCAACCTACACCCGGCTCAGTTTGGCTTTCGGCCCGGTCTATCGACAGACATGGCAATACTTGCTCTTAAGCAAACAGTGAAATATTACACAAGCAGAAATACTACCGTTTACGCATGTTTCCTTGACCTAAGTAAAGCATTTGACACAATACTGTATGATGTTCTTTGGAATAAACTAAGGGAAACTGGTGTACCGGAAGAGATTATAAGTCTGCTGGCGTACTGGTATGGCAATCAAATAAACACAGTGCGATGGGGTGAAGACTTCTCTGATGAATACCAGTTGAGTTGTGGAGTAAGACAGGGTGGAGTTACATCTCCGGTCCTGTTCAACATCTATGTAAATGGGCTCATAGAGGAGTTGAGCAGCACGGGTATAGGATGTCACCTCGGTGACACATGCGTTAACAACATAAGTTACGCGGATGACATGGTCCTGCTGAGTCCCTCTGTGAAGGGACTCCGACGGTTGCTGGCAAACTGCGAGCAGTATGCGGCCCTGCATGGTCTAACCTATAATGTTAAAAAAACGGAACTCGTTGTGTTCAAATCTGGTGCAGGACCAGATAATGTTCCACCTGTAACTTTACGTGGTTTTCCAGTGAACATAGCCACAAAGTTTAAGTACTTAGGGCACGTACTCACTGAAAATCTGCGTGATGATGAAGATATCGAGAGACAACGACGGTCTATTGCAATGCGGAGCAACATGCTGGGAAAGAGATTCAGGCTGTGCTCTCGTCTGGTTCAAATAACTCTGTTCAAGGCATACTGCCAGGCGTTCTACACCAGTCAACTATGGAGTAATTACACGCAGCGAGCAATAAATTCGTTGCGTGTACAATACAATAATGGCTTCCGGTGTATGCTGGGTTTGAAATGGCGATGTAGTGCGTCTGGTATGTTTGCTGAGAACAGGGTTGATGATTTCTTTGCCGTAATACGGAAAACAAGAGCAGCCTTCATGGAGCGACTGGCAAAATGCAACAATGCCATAATTGAAAATGTATATAGGCGAATATATTATACCGATTTTATAATATTTTAGTTGATTTTAGTTTATTTAATTTAGTTTCAACTATGTTTAATTTTAATTTAATTACAATTTTAATCATATTTAATTATAATTTAATTAACTATAGGTAAAATGTATTACCTGAAATAAAGTTTTATTATTATTATTATTTTATCCATTTATTTCCACATTTCTTTTTATACAAATTTTACATTTTTTTTTTTTTATAAAACCTAAAATTAATATAAAAACAAACGGAGTTTCCACCACCGGCGGCGGGGCGAGCCCAGGCTACCGATGGTCGGGTCCCAAAGAGAGGAACCTCCGGACGATGCGTGCAGTGTCGAGCAGGGCTGCCTTCTGTATCTGGCCCTTGACCCAACCACTCAGCGAGAGCCTCTCAAGGTGGTCGTCGAGGCTCTTCGCTATCAGCCCATGCGCCGAAACGACTATGGGCACAACGATCGTCGAGTCGACGGGCCACATTTTGGTAACCTCATGCTGCAGATCCAGATATTTATTATTATTATTATTATTCTCAAACCCAATCGCTTTCAGGGATCCGTACGGTTTCCGTACGGAAGCCAATTACTAAGCCTACGCCTTCTGTTTATCTGTCTGTCCTACTGCTGTATCTTTTGAACCGTAATTGGTAACTGGTTGAAATTTTCACAGAATATGTGTTATATGGCGGGTATCACAATGAATAATAAAAACCGTTTAAAAAGCCTCTAATGCGAGTCGGACTCGCGCAACGAGAGTTCCGTACCACCATAAAATATATCTGTTTTATGTGTTTACCAAAATAAAGTGAAAAAGAGAAAGTGAAAGTGTAAAACGAAAATTCCTAGAGCATAAAATTAAAGTTTGAGATACTCACCTATTAATGTAGAATTCTTCATAATACCGTGTACATAAGACCGTTCTATTCGTTTGAATGATTTGTAGCCAACTCGATTCGAATGCGACCAGACCAACTTAAACAATCGATCGATAAAAGTATTAAGTTACCTGCGCCCTATCAATTTATTAGGATCTTCTAAATTTACTGCGTCGGGAACAAATAAATTCGTGTTGTGACAACGTAATAGACCGATGCGTCGTTAATGTGAGAGCTGGCTCCGAGGCTGGCTCTTAATTTATGAGTGAATTGGTACGATAAGGCCAGAGTGAAGATTGTGCGAACGATCGTAAGGACGAAATATCGAAATAATACGTTTACATTTCATTATTAACTAGGTAGGATGATGTTTTTGTCGATAATTTTTTGTCTAGATTCGCTTTATGGAGACACACTATGTATGTATATACTTAAATGTATATTATATTGTAGCACCGTGTGAATGACCCTTAACATTCGATATTCGGGTTTGAGGGATTCTGATGAACTGATGAGTTCACGAGGATCCCTTGGGGGATCTCTCTAGGGGATCCTGGTGGCCCCTCTGTGCCAAACATGTCAGGTTACACAAAAAAAAACGTTTTTTCAATTTTAATGTTGTTAAATGTTTTTTTTTATTTTATGTCTAGATTTAATAATTTTTAAGTATATTATTTGAAATAAAGTATTAGCTTTTAATTTTACCTGCGTATAATAGTTATTTCGACGCCGTAAAAACCAAGTTCTAATTAGTTATTATTATATTGCGACCGACCAGGTAACCGATTGAAATGTACTGATATGTGTTTAAAACGTTTTAGCTTACAAAGAAATCGAGAAGAACAGAAATTTTCACGGAAAACAGTAAAAAATTAAACAAATAGACTTTATACTTCGTTGACTCTTCTTTTTTTTTTATTGAAACGGTCGTGCCGGCTACACTGAACTGGACGGAAAACACAAACTATTTACATAGCCGTTTCGACCGACCTTTCATTCAGTGCGGTGGTACCAACCCGGGCGGGTTAAACCCTACCACCTAGTAATATAAGAAGGGAGTCATATCCCTTAGTCGCCTTTTACGGCATACACGGGGAGTTGTCTTTCATACAAAGTTTTAAAATTTTACTTCCATTTCTTCAGCCTCTAAACAACGAAAGGTACTGACATACTGATGTGATATATTTTTATTTTTAACATGAATAAATTATTTTATTATTTGTATTCTGTCGATCTATCATAGGTAGGACTAGCCTGGCGCGACTTTCTGATTTATGTCACTAGTTTACTGGTATTTTTAACGATTTAACTTTTAGTTTCTAATTTTATAGCTCTGCCCCTTTACTATGAGTTTATGCCTTTCGTATATTATCACAATGTTATCCAAGAAGCTCTGGGAGGCATGTACCCGCGGTACCCATTCTGGTTCTGATTCTGATTCTGATACCCACCGCGCTGGCTTCATTCTGCATAAAAAATACAAATAAATATCTCTTCATCTTTTTTTTTATATTAAGCGCGACATGGATGCACCGAACCACTCATAAGGTGTCCAGCGAGGACCATGGGCATTCGGTCGCATGCGGGGGCTACGTATGCCATGCCGGCCTGACAGGTGCCCATTCACGCCTCTCTTGAAGGACCCGAGACTATACTTGGGGGGAAATATGTGGGCATCTCTATTGTTCTCTACATATTATAAAATTCAACGTCCGCCGTCTGTGTGCATGTATGTTCGCATATAACTCGAGAACGGCTCAACCGATTGAGATGCTATTTTCACTAATGCAATCTGACATTGTCCGAATGAATCGCACATCACCATATTTAAAGCGAGCGGAGCCGCAGGCATTCCTATTTATTTATATGTCTTTATTTTAGCGGTTTTTCGGTCTTTCTGTATTGCATAATACTTCATTATTTTTTGTTCATAGTAGTATAGAGTGTTAACTTTGCTTAAAAATGCATGGCGAGTGTAATGAAAGTAATGCAGACAGCCATTAGTTAGTTTGGTGCGATAATGAACTTCGCAAAAGTTGGAGAGACAGCATACAAAGTTTGTGTTTTTAGAAAAAATATTTAAAATAAAATTTACTCGTAAGCATAGGCTGTACTGTATCCGGTTGGTATTGATCGTGGTTCCTTTTTTGTTCGAATGAACGATTTGCACTGATACGTAAACTTCTATGTATGTACGAGTGCACTGCTAGTGCGACTACACTAAATTTACTTTCATTGTTGTTAGTATACCAAATTGGCAAATGATCTATATTCTGAAATAAAAATTAAATAAAAATGTTATTTATATATTTATAAATCAGAGAACCAACAGTTTGTACTTATAAAAGATAACAATGTAAGTTTAAACAGCGTATAAAACCCGTTAGAGGTTTCCTTAAACAGCAAGAATTAAAATTAAACGTAAAAGTATAGGTACGTTAACAACTTTGGCGTTTGTAATTTTTTTCAAAATAAAAAAAAAATCCTTTGGCATAATGAATTTATGTTTTCCGATTTTGAAAAAATACAAAGTTCTAAGTGGTTCATTCAGGATTCAGAATCACCCCCTAATATGTTGAAAGTCATTACTGAATCACCCTGGATAGAGAGAACGCGCAAACTCTATTTAGGGCTTCGTTCGAGACACCGCCCCACACCGCCCATTCCCAACGGACTAAAATATCTGCTGCAGACACTCAATTCATTACCATTTGTTTTGTCAACTCTACCAAAGCCGAGAGCGACGGGCGTGACGCGCCGTCCGCGGTTATTAAATTCCCCTCGTCGTCGGCGACCGCGTACGAGTACAGATTTCATTAATAAACGTTAAAACCCGTCAACGGAACCCACTTTTATTGTGCCGAACCAAAAATTTAATTTCTACCCAAAGCATTGTGCGTGCGGGCGCGAAGAATTTCCAACGCGTTCACTCGCTACGAGACTCCTCTCCATCCTCGCTACACGCAACGCGTGCAGTTTGCCAGAGGGCAAACTAATTTAACCTTGCCAGAATGTACCGGAGTTCGTACTGGCTAAAAATGTCTAAGTAAAATAATCTCTTCGTTGGCCATTCATTGACTACACAGAGCACGAAATACCGCGAGTGGGCGCGCGCGGGGGGTATTCCGTGCTCTGTGATTGACTATATACTTTTGTCTCGTTTTGTGTCAGTTTAAAACCCAAAGCGTTTCAAAAAGAAAGAAATCGTAGCTTGAACATTTCGTAGTCTCCTAACCTCATTCGTGTCAAGTAATATAAGTAAATGTTGGTATCCTAGTTCTGAGAGGAGTAGGTTAGTTTGAAGGGCAGACACCACGACGGGTGTAACATGTATGTGGTATAGAAATCGTAGCTTGAACATTTTCGTTTCCCAAATGTATATGGGGCCAATTTAAGTGAGTTGTGAAACGAAAGTTTTGTCTGTAAATTTTCTAGTAAATACGTTAGGCAAATTACAAATAGCAGAAGGCGTAAAACAGAGGAAAAGATAGTAAATATCTCCAGAATAAACGCATTACCATATTTTATTTGACACCGGACTTGATGGGCCACAAAAAAATTCTAGACCTTTTCGTCCTCGCATAAAAATGTCTCCTCTGGCTGAAGCGACAAGACGACGCTTTCCCCACGTCATCTGACAAGATTAACCCCCTCAGCGTCGACAGACAGGCCGGCGGGTGCACTACGTTATCCAGACCAAAGTCATACAATCATACGAGCTAAAAGGCCATTTCCCGAAATTCCCATATCCATAAGCAAGTAACCTGAACTTTCTGAAGAACGTCTCTAAACCTGAAGACAACAATGCAAATGAGGGTACATTGTATTGATATTGAGTGAGGCTGACCAGTGACCACAGCACATAAATTCTTAGTTGCGACTCAGATTTTCGTCATAAGGACGTTTTTGTGGACGTTGGTTCAAAACGACGTTGGATCACCAGTCAGCACAGGGATGTAAGCACAGGATCTAAGTTCAAAGCCTACGGTACTACTAAATTACAATTATTTTAACCACATATCACCGAAAACCTTACAGGAAAACATATAAAAATTTAAGTTTGGTAGCTATGTAGTCTAAATAATGTAGATAGCTACATTTGAAAGGGACTCATCCTCTCCCACCTAAATAAATATCTACAAGCGGTGAGCTACGAGAAAGTTTATTGCCTTCAAATGATGATTGCTGGAGTGGTGCGGTGATGTGATGTGATGAACCCAGGATTCCGGGATGAAGCGTGATGTAAGGCGGGCTATTTGTTTGCATTAAATTAGTTGGTGTCGGCCGCGACGCCACCGCGACTCTGTGGGGACAGAATTGAGAGGCGTGGAGTAGTTTCCATAATATTTGTGAAGACTTGGAGATAGAATGAGCATTGTAGGAGACATTATTGCAAACTCAGTTTGCGTCTTGGAAAGGCTTTGCTCATATGACCTTTATTTTTATTATTTTTATTGGCTTTTATTTTATTTATTTTTATTGGCTTTTGGAATTATCTGGAAGGAAAACGAACCATTTGACTTCATATTTATTCCCAAACTTGTTAAATGTTATGAAAGTTAAGAACATCCTCAAGGACTTAAGTCAAAAAATGTTTGTGCGAGATTTGGGAATAATAAGCAGGAAGATGCTGAAGTATTTTTAAGATATTTAAAGTTTAGCAATTCAGATTCCAACGTCACCAGGCTTTATTGAGTTGTAAGTTAGATGGTCGAAATCCTAGTTAATGCATTGAAATGCTTAAAGGCGACTGGTGAAAACATTAAGATTTTATAACTCAAATAAAACAAAAAAATACAATCACTTAAAACTTCTAATATATAGATACCTAACTACGTCTGATGATAACTGTTGACCGGCCAATTGGTACATCCGGAAAGGGTTCAACATACCGTGTCCAACATCAAACGCACATCAGACAGGACGCTAGGAATAGCGACTTCACAGTTCCCGAAAGCATTTCTCTTTAGAAACGCGGATGAAAAAGAGCTCTCATTAAGTTGACAAAGCGGCGACAGGCGGCAGCGTGGAGTCAAAACGCGAGACCACGCTCCTCTTTCACTGTTGGATGATGGGGCGACAGAAATACGCGCGTCATTAGCGAGTCCTGGTAAAAAGCATTGTAGAAACTAAGTGTGCCTAATCGTGAAATATCAGAAGTATAATCACAAGCCAAGAAGAAAACTATACGTACAAATTAATTACAGATATTCCTACATGTCCACCTTTTGATGAACTTAAACTTCATGTTTTCAACAGTCGCCTTCAAAAAAGGTAGCCGGGAGTGAATGGATGAGAAGAGCGGAAGACCGCGTGTAGTGACGTGCCTTGGGAGAGGCCTATATCCAGCAGTGGACCGATACAGGCTGATGATGATGATGATGATGATGATGGTTCCTAGATGATTGATTTAGTTTCGTTATTTTCGAAAACACAATTATTTTCTTAAACACATAACACAAATATATTGTGTGGCGGCACGGAACCCTCGGTGAGCAATTCCGACTCGCACTTGCCGGTTGGCTATTTCACCTTTTCCGTCCGTGATATTCCTATTACATACTTTTCTTCGAAACTAGCTGCCATGCCCGTACACCTATTGTTGTACTAAAGAATTTCACAATAAATAAATAACCATTAGTAAGGCGACACTAATGTCGGCGTCGTCGTTGAAATCGTGTCGTTTCTGTCGTCGCCAAACGTGAAAGTTACCGGTCGTATTTTTTCGTCGCCGCTGCGCTGCTCGCGAGTTCGTCGCTTTTTGTCGCCTTTTCATTCTGAATAGCGTTAATACATCAGCCGACAACTAAACGTCTAATTGCGACCTTTTGATCTTCTCGCGGTGAACCGAGGTGACGAGTTCTCTATCTTGGTCCTTTGTTGTGAAATCCAAGGTATTTTCTTTTAGTTCTTGATTAAGGTTTATGGTTATAATATCTATGAAAGTCAATATTTAAGGGATGCACAGTAAGTACTATTACTAAGTTAATGGAATTTACAGTAATTACAATGCGTATGAACGGGAAGAATGAGGACGTCATCTTTCGTCGCCGTATGAATTGGCTGGCCTCCTGTAAGAACCGATATTTTTTTTTTATGGAAACTGACACGGTTGGCTACATCACCTACAACATCCGTGATGTCAGCCCATAACACCGGGTGAACTTGGTGCCACGTCAGTGCTTCACTTTGGTCGTGCCGGCTACACTAAACTGGACGGAAAACACTAACTATTTACATAGCCGTTTCGACCGACCTTTCATTCAGTGCGGTGGTACCCTACCACCTAGTAATATAAGAAGGGAGTCATATCCCTTAGTCGCCTTTTACGACATACACGGGGAGAGATGCAGTGGGGCTATTCTTTTAAAGTACCGGCCCCACACGGTACCGATGTTTCATATTTTTAACCCCCGACGCAAAAGGAGGGGAGTTATAAGGTTGACAGCTCCGTCTGTCTGTGCCACGCTGCTGTGTAGCTCCCAAATGTATGGGGCCAATTTGGATGCGGTTTTTTTTTTCAGAAAGTTGGCTTAATAGGGATAGCTCTTTCTTAGCTATGTTTGATGAAGATCAGTTCAGCCGATTCGAAGATCAGCACTTTTCCTAAATTGGTTTGGTGGTTCTGCTTTAATATAGAAATGTATTACAATTTCACTCGTCGCCTTTGAGCAATTTATTACAATATAATGTATTGGAGCAGATCAGTAGCTTTTTGAAAACACAATTTGATTCGCTCGATAGAAAAAACATCATGAAAATTACTCTTTATCTATAAAAACGTATTATATCCAATAGTAACATGACTAGACTAAAGCAAGGTTTTGGAAAAAAACAAGGAAAAAAAAAGTTTTAAAAAACATAAAACCGACTTCCTAAAAAAAGTAAAACTAAAAAACTATTTAAAATAAAAATATAAAAACCGCCTTCAAAAATATATGAAATAAAAACCTAAAAAAAAAAACGAACCCTAGAGTTGAAGGCGGTGCTAAAGCAAGCAAAATGATGCATGAAAGAAAACATGAGCGGATGATAATATCCTTTGTGATTTTTGTAGCCTTTTTAGCACCGCCTTCAACTCTAGGGTTCGTTTTTTTTTTTAGGTTTTTATTTCATATATTTTTGAAGGCGGTTTTTATATTTTTATTTTAAATAGTTTTTTAGTTTTACTTTTTTTAGGAAGTCGGTTTTATGTTTTTTAAAACTTTTTTTTTATTTCACAGTTTTTTTTAGTAATTTTTTGCTATTAATGTACTCGGCGGAATCGCTCGGCCTTCGGCCTCGCGATTCCGCCTCGCTTTCCAATCCGATCTTGACCCAATTAAAATAGGACCACGTCAGCTTCGATAGCTCAGTGGTGCAGACAGTCAACTGTCGCTATTGAATTTTAAGCAACGCTGGGTGCGGTCAGTGCTTAGATGGGTGACCGCTGACCGTTGGAGGCTGACCAAGGTTCGGATTCCTCGTAAAACTGTAAGTCCCTTCCCTCGTAATTTTACTTGGTGGTAGGGTTTAACCTTCCCGGGTTGGTACCACCGCACTGAATTAAACGTCGGTCGAAACGGCTATGTAAATAGTTTGTGTTTTCCGACCAGTTCAGTGTAGTCAGCACGATCAAAGGGGGAAGCACTGACATGGCACTGGTGTTATGGGCTGACATCACGGACGTTGTAGGTGATGTTGCAGAACTTAGTAGAATGGACAGACATAAACGTGTTACGGAAGCCTACTTTTATTATAAAATAACCGTCGGAGGACCTTGGTTGAAAATTGTAAAATTTAGTAGAACGGATAGACATGCATATGTTACGGAACCCTACATTCATTTTGCAGAACTTAGTAGAATGGACAGACATAAACGTGTTACGGAACCCTACTTAACAGTTGCACTCCGGGAGTGCCGGCAGATCCCGTGCCACTCTAACTTAACCCTTAACGCAATGACTTAAGGTTTCATTTTAAAAATGACGCTGACGCGATGTCGCGAGTTATACATTTTTACCCACCTAAAAAAGTGCCAAGAGCCGCTAAAGAAGTTTTCACTTCAAAAACCTCAGGGTTATCCCCTTTCAAATAAAAAAAAAAAGAATTTTCAAAATCGGCCCACAATTGACGGAGTAATCGCGTAACAAACATCCAAAAAAAGAAAACATACCGTCGAATTGAGAATCTTTTAGGTCTAAAGTAAATTTCTCGTGAAGACAAATGCAACGAGCCCAAACACGATGGGTTTATCATGTGTAGTTTAGGAGTTCCTATGGCCACCTTCTGTCTCCATCATCAAACCAGCTCGATGGTACTCGGTACAGTAGGTACTGGCCAGGTACCATAATAAATTAAACGCCGGTCGGAAAAGATAAAAAAATTTCAAATTTAGAATATTCATGAAACAAGGGTCCGAATATGTATCACTAGTATACAGTGGCGGATGGTGGGTTTTCAGCAAGGGCAAGCACAACTTTAGTCCGAATGGCATGGTAGGTAACAAATCTATGTAAATAACATTTCTTTCATCGCCTAATAAATAAATAATATATACCGTGTGGGGCCGGTACTTAAAAAGAATATCCCCACTGCATCTCTCCCCATACATGTCGTAAAAGGCGACTAAGGGATAAGGACAAGATGCCGTACTAAAGGGCGACAAGATCGCCACCTCTCACCTTGGCACGGTACTTCCACCGATTCATGCAGGAGGTGGGTCTTCGTGCCTTACTTGCAGCTTGATCGATTGAATCTTGTTCGAATACTTTGCGAAACATGGTGGTCGGTGTTGTGCTGTAATTTACCAGAGTTCTTGCATTATGATGATCAACCTTTCTGTTGTGTCTCTCTATTTCGTCAGCAGCCTGTCGCGAAAGCGAAGTTTCTATCCGAGTCTTCCCAAATCCATGGAATGCGATAACAGCATTTAAATGCACTTTAGTGGATTGATGCCGCTTTAGAGCGTTAGCGAAGTTGTTTAGGTCTGAGTAGCCTCTTGTGTTCCAAACACCCTTTTCATTCTAGAACAGCACGCAATACCAGCAAAAAAGCATAATCATGTGAGAACAACCAGCGACCCATGCAGTCTTGTAGACAGATCGATGAAAATGCCTATTACGATTCTTAGTTGCCTGATGAATCACCAAGTTAGGTGTTGGACTATCTGAATGCACGAGACTCTTTTTCTCAGCAAAACCTAGAGAGGCTAACTTACCAGGTTGAAGCAAGTATTGAAAACACTTTCTATCATCGCACTCACTCACTGGCCTTTCCACTTCCTCTTTAAGATTCATTGTTCCAATCCAAGAACTCCAACACAACACTATTTACCTAATTATTTTGAAAATTCTATACAACAATCAAAGCATCTCAGCGAAAGCATTTGCATTGAAATAAAAACTTGTGTTGGAGTACGTTACCCAAACTTACCCTTGTAAATAATGGGCAATTCACCACATTTTATTTGCATTTTACAATAAATTTTTTCCCATAATTAGTGAATTTTGCCTACATAATTGTAACACTGAAATCGCGCGCTGTAATTGGTCGGTTACCTTCGTCCTTCCTTCTTACGTCACGAAGCTTGGCATTTATTTACTAGTGTGAGTCATGTAGGTGTCGTATACGTGTACAGGTCCCTACCCCACATTGACACAAACTTTTGTTTCAATGTATTAGTTTTGTATGAAGAGGAGATGCACGAGAATTCTTGGCTTAAGTTGCACATGTGGCTTGGCGTTACGATCGCGCGCCGTATTCCGTGCTTGAGCGTGAAAAGGACTGCGACATTCATTGCAATTTGCAGGCGTAGGTAGCATCTTTTGTTTGCCGATTGCCTGCCGGCCGACGATACACACATCTGGCTGGTGGCTCGAGTCGACCCGCCTGTTTCGGCGCGCCGCGCGGCGGCGGCGTAGGAATTAATTTAAAAACAATGTTTGTGTTTTTCGAATTAGATAACTTTTACCAATCGACAATCTTAGGGCAAGCCCGGCTTTTCGGCTTATATGAAAGATCCGCCACTGCTAGTATATCGATTCATGTATTTCAACAGGACAGAGAAAATTTCAAAATATTAGGTATTTAATACTTTTTAGTTTTTTTTTTTTTGTTTTTTGGAAATCGGTTTAATATTTTTTAAAACAGTTTTTATTTCATTCTTTTTAGTAATATTACATAAAAAAGAATAATCGAAATCGAATAATCGAAATCGATTGAAGTGGTACAGAATTATTCGCCATATGTGTCAGACTGCAAATTGCTGAATAAGTCCACATCACAAATGTTTTGCTGAAGGTAACCACACACCATACTAATTTATGAAACTGAAAATTGCCGAAAACGACCACATCACAAGTTTTGCTGAAGGTAACCACACACCATAGTATTATGCTGATTTTTCGAAAACCACTGAACCAATTTCGATAAAATTGAAATGGGACCACCTCGGAAGTATGACCTAACTAACAAAAAAAGAATTTTCTAAATCGGCCCTCAATTGACGGAGAAATCGTGTTACAAACATACAAAAAAAAAAAAATAAAAAAAAAAAAAAAAAAAATAAAAAAAAAAAAAAAACATACAGACGAATTGAGAACCTCCTCCTTTTTTGGAAGTCGGTTAAAAAGATATTCGTTGATAAAAAAAAAATATGGTAACTGAAACGGTGTGCTGCATCACCTACAACATCCTTGATGTCAGCCCATAAAACCGGGTGAATAGGTGCCATGTCAGTTCTTCCCTTCATTTCATGTCGGCTACCCTGTACTGGACGGAAAACACGAACTATTTATATAGCCGTTTCGATCGACGTTTCATTTAGTGCGGTTGTAACAACCCGGGCGGGATGTTTATCCCGCCCGGGTTGTTAGTAGTAAGGTAAGAAGGGAAGGGAACTACAGTTTTACGTGGAATTCGAACCACGGTCAGCCTCCAACGGTCGAGCGGCCACCCATCCAAGTACTGACCGCGCCCAGGTGTCGACCGCACCACTGAGCTACCGAGGCTGACATGTCTACATGACACATCTATGTCGCTATGTAGCTTTTTGATTTTTTGTTTCAATTCGTAGTTTCGCATTAAAAAAATAAAACCCTAATTTTTGCTTACGCTACAAATTTCCGTGCAATGCATCCTACTCCAACCCGAAAAAAGTGGAGCGTCGGTACCCTGCGGAAATCGCACCTGTATGATGACTTATTTCCTCGTAGGTACAATTTAAACCTTATGTGTATTTAATTAACAAGCAGCCGTAATATTATCATGGGGGTGCAGTCGGCTATCTGATCCATATGCGAGAAACGTAGGAGCTACATGTCAATCTAGTGAGTGAGACATTAATCTATGTCGCTACTTGATGTATCGTGTTGAGTATAGGGTTGCTCTACTCCATAATAAAAGGAAAATTATGTGCTTATTTAAAAACAATTTTCACTACATCATTGTGACATAAATTCCCATTTCATTTGCTAAAATATGTCATACTGGCTATATTTTAGGTACCTAGTAATACAATTTTAATTTTACTGGTTTGTAAAGGGGACTTGCCGCATGTTTTTAGGTTTCTGTACCCCGTACGGAAGCTTATTACTAAGCCTACAAAGTCTGTCTGTCTGTTTTGTCTGTCTGTCTGTTCGTTCGTCCGTCCGATGGCTGTATCTTTGGAACCGTAATAGCTAGCCGGTTGAAATTTTCACAGAATATGTGTAATTTTGGCGGATATAACAACAATAATTATAAAAATGTTAAAAGTGAAGGAAATCCCCATACAAGAACCGTGTTTTTTCAATGTTATTTTTTTGTGATGCTTTTATATTTATTTATTCAGATTGATGCATTTCCTTATTACGGTTTCATCATCAGCCCGGGTCGTTCCACTGCTGGAGAGAGGAATGCCTTCACACATAGTAAAAAACTTACTTGGCTATATGAAAAATTATCAATCCTCTGATAGAACTAATAACTAGTGTATCCGCTGCTCGTCTAAATCCGTCGACCTTACAGAAGGACAAATGACAAATTCGCAACTAGCGCTGGAGTGTAAAAGACGAAACTATGACAAATGATGTACGTACGACAGCGCGAACCCTGGAGATGGCAGACAGAACAAATTGTGCCATGTCTACCGTTATTATGTGAGACTAGCTACAAGTATGATTAATGTACTAGCTTGCCCGAGTATGGGGTGTCGTCGAAAATCGCTAACGATATATCTTGTGGACGGATGACTTGACCCACAGGAAAATCATTTAGACTGGAGTGGACTCTGCGGGGCTAATCTCTATTAACAATTCATCTCTACTACTAGTAACTTCTCACTATCTATCTCGCTCACTTCAAAGGGCTTCTCAATGCGCGTAGCCTAGACACACCTACGGCTACCGCAATTTTGGCGAGAATAGGGTCGGTTTTGGATCAATTTTGATATGCGAGCGAATAGGTCCGTATATTCCATAGCTTTTATTTTCTGACAGATCGATAAACCTTTTGATCGGTCTTCTTTACTAAGATCACAGATTAAACAATAATTAAAATGTAATTTTTTAATAATTACAATAATAAGTGTCATATTTTCTTTTGTTGTACTGTGTGGGGTCGGTACTTAATAAGAATAGTCCCAGTGCATCTCTCCCCGTGCATGTCGTAAAAGGCGACTAAGGGATAAGCGGCCTGCAGACACCCCGGTCGCCTTTGTGGCTTTCATGGAAGACATAGGCTGGATGGGGTAGCTGGAGACTGCGGGGTTTTGCACGAAGGTCGCCAACCAAGCGGGATTAGTTTGCAGGCCTAGAGCCAACCCCAAACCAAAACAACAACAACAACAACATTTTCTTTTGTTGATTTTGCTAAATAGTCAATAGTCAAATATATTTATTTCAACAAGCATAATTTGGATACAATGTATCTGTATGCAATTTTTTTTACAGATCCGATTAATCACATATTATTGCATTATAATATTGTTGAAAAATTAATTATAATAAAGTTTCCCAAAAGAATTTTCAAAACAAAATAGGTCAACATGTTACAATACTCAGATACAAATGTTACGAAAGATAAAAGGGATGATTCACTGATTTTTAAATAATATTTCATAAGTCCATAATGTAACTAAGAACGCTAGGTAATTTTCGATTCGAATCGATAAATCATCAAAATAAACGCTACGCTAGGGGCTTTGAATTCAAAAGCGCAGGCATGTCCAGGGGCATATTACAGTGTCGTTAGTTGATTGCATAAGTATTGTATCCACATGGTGCTTATTTTGACATATTGCATTCTGTTTTAAAATTAGTTAGTGATTTGCCTTTTCATAATCATTATAACATTGTATGAAATTAAAACAAGCTAAGTATTATATATTTTAGATTAATTAATTAATTTATAAGTATACTAAGCTGTAGATTTTCTCAATAAATAAAAAAAAAGTAGGTATGTGTGGAATTACATAAGATTCAAAAGAAAAAGAAAAAAATAAAACAAACAAAAACAGTGACGAAAAACGTATTTATTCAGTTTTATGCAGTAAAGAGCTTTTCCTGCGACTTGACTCGCGTGAAAATTCGATTCGTTGAGTTAGAATGTTACCTATCCCTATGTAAAATTACAGGTAAGCAATTGGCTTACTTGGCGCGCTTAAGAGGAATAAAACAGCATAAAAATTGTCCTTATTACCAAATTTTTTTGGAAAGATTTAATACAAACATCTTTATTATATCCACAACATACAACATCTTCCATCACCCTTGTTCAGAGCTAATATTTTTATACAACACATTTAGTCATACATAAATATAACTCGAGATAATTCATCAAACGCGGCGGCTATTTATCAGAATGTCAGAACAGTATTCAGGTAGTAAACAAGTAATGAGATCTCCCGCTGGCACTCTGGGCTGGGAGTAGCTGGTTCTTGAGTAAGTTAAGTACTAAATACGTATGTGGTGTGTAAGTTGATTTATCCCATTTTTCGTTTTTATTTATTTATATATCAATACGACTGTAATAGTAATGTAGCTAGGTATGTGTTAGTTTTTAGGGCGCCACCAATGCGTATGTGTTCTATTGCGTCATTAAGCTACTAGTATTATATGTATATAAAAAACCGGCCAAGTGCGAGTCTGACTTGCGCACCGAGGATTCCGTACCACCGCATTAGTGGGCGTTTTTTTTTTACTTTAGAGTTTGCACTATAATCACATCAAGTTTGGCGCTTATATGTCTTACCGTTTTTACGATAGAACAAAAACAAAAAATATATTTTTTTAAGTTATGTAACTCCATGTTAACGATTTTCGGATTTTTTTCTTTACTTATGCTGTGAGGCCTTGCCAAGTTTCATAATTCAAAGTCAGCGGGGAGTGCCCCATATTGTGTTGATGAGTGAGTTGGCGAGTATGAAAATATGTGACATAAATTATTATCTTTTGATTGCGTTGACTTAGAAGCTTGAATATTTTACACCTATAAGGGACCGAATACTCCAGTATTTAATATTAATATCAATTTGATACCTCTACCTATTCCTGAGAAAGACGGACAGACGGACGGACGACAAAACTGCTGATCCTATTAGAGTTCCGTTTTTTCCTTTTGCAGTGCGGAACTTTTAAAATAGACCTTTTATGTTTTTACGAAGAAAAAAATTCTAGAAAATGAAAGGTCCAGATATTGCAAGTAATTTTATGGAAACTGACGGTTGGACGGACCTACAAAACTCGGTGGTATCAGCCCATTCGTCGTGCCAGCTACACTGAAATGGACAGAAAAAAAAGTATAGTGTTGTTCAAGAATTAACATTAATTTGCGCAAAGTTTTATGTAATATTACCTTGTTTATTTATTCAGGAATAATAGTGAACTATGTACGTAAATAGTGCGAATGTACAAAGTACCTTGTGTGCATCTACGTCAGTGCAGTAGAAATTGGGTTACGGTACACAACTCGGGGTTGTCTCCACGGATCCGGGATCAGATTTAATTGGAAACTGATCACGCCGATTTGTATCCACTGATACCAGGATCCGTTTTCATTGAAAAACGAATTAATGTTTTTACCCACTGATCCCGGTATCGGCGGCTAATAGCCCTCCTAACACACTTTTCACATAACCTGTGCTGAATAAGAAAGATAAAATTCGAAAGAAAATCATATTTAAAGAAAATTCTAACTACCTAACTGGAAAGGAATTGCAAAAATTGCCCACAAATCGAACAAGCAGCTCGTTCTAAAAAGGTCATTTAATCAGAAGCGCGTGGAGGTGTCGGTGATCCTTCAGCAAATGGAGCGGCGGAGCGTCCAGACAGGCGGCGCGGCTGCGAAGACGAGCTGTCGCCCCGTCAGCGGCTGTCCGTCTCCTTGATCGATGGATTCTTCGCTGAAGCGCTGTTAGGGAGCGAGTACATTGACTGCAATGCAATACCGTTAAGTTGTGGCAAAATTTTAAAAATAAACTGAAAATTAAGTTGATAGTATGTGATAATAATCTGGCTCTTTATCAGCGTATGGGAAAGTCTAGAAAAATTTGTAATTAAAATTGTAAATTTATAAAATTTAAATATAAGCAAAATAATTTTAGATCAATAAAGAGACATTAATGAAGAGAAATTAAACATTAATGAGTTTCTTAAATTATTTACATTAATGAATTATTTATCAGTGTCCAGTGATCCACGCGGTATCACGAGCAGTTTTTTAAATTAATATTATTAAAGCTATTTAAATTTACATCATCTAATCAAACCATCAAAAACGTGAACATCAATCTAGCTGTAGGTTGATTTTATTAACATGACCAGAAATGATTTATCATCGGGGATAAATTATGAATAAAGCAATAACTTAAGGCGCCCGTGCCCACTGTGTCCCCGCCTTAAGCCGGAGTTAACGCAGAAGTCATTAGGGGGTGTGTGTTGCATTAATCATCCTGTCACGGGTGTCGTTTCTCTCTTTACCCCGCCTCACCCGCTCCGCGTCGGCGGGATCTGCACGACCAGTCGACTTAAACCACTACAGACGGACGGAGTGTTCATATTTTTAGACACACAAAGCGCCCCTATTAAAAGTCCTTGTAGCCCTTAAAATAAAATAATAACAACTGACAAAATATATCCTCTGCCATTAAACACCGTCAATCTAAACAATCTTCCACTAGTGTGAACTTTCGACCTACAAAATCGTCAAGCCGTCGACCTACGTCGTCAGTCTCATTAGTGTCTGGAAACATAGGACAAAATATTACGGATGATTTTGTAAATATTATCTGATCTAAACACGCTTGTAATTTTATTAATTGCCTATGCACAACATTTGTCGACCTACAAACACATTCAAGGCGTTGACCTACTATAGTGGGCCAACACTTGTGGTGGAATGGGACAGTAATATAGATGGATGAAGAAGCGGTAGGACATAAAATATATCAACATTTTAAATTTCCTAACTTGGCATTCTTATAGCAGTGTTAGGGCACTACCCTTAACCTTTTTTTTTCTAGAATCCGGCTTCCTTATAGTACAGTTTAAGTGTCAACCTACACCGCTTCCAAGCCGTCGACCTACGCCAGCGGCCCCGCACTAGCAGCGGTGGAATGGGATAGCGGCGGTGGGGGGAAGCGGCAGGACGTGACCGACGCTAATCATCGCGCCCACAGCCCAGGCGAGGTGATTGCCGGGGAAAATTGTTTGATGGAGTGTCGGGCCGCGTGACGTGTGTTAAGAAACTTAGTTTTAAGCACCTTGTTGGAAATATTTGAGCATTTTTGTTCCATTTGTTGATAGACCTTAATGTTTTTATTTTATTATTTAGATTTTGGTAGACTATTGACATGAATTAATTTATTTGCGTACCTGTAACAGAACACCAGGAAAATGTAGAATTATTATTTATTGTTATATTTGCCTTTGTTTCAGTTCTCCCTACACGTCGTCAAGACGACGACGTTCCAATTACTCTCATACAAAGTTTCAGGTTCGGGGGTGTAGTCGGCAACAAACATATCACATACAGAAATAAATATCAAAATTATTTGAGTATTTTTTCTATGCGCTTATTATGTCATTTGTGATACAATGACAGTGATACAATGAACAGTGAACAAGTGATACAATTTGGCCTTAATTTACATAACATAATATCCAATATGGCAGCACTATTTCCACTACCTATGAATGTACTAAACTTGAAGTCAATATCATAGACATTACTATAGCTTAGACATTTTTCATTGGCAAGTCTCGAGCGACATCAGCGACTCAAATTACTATCCCGAATGAATAATATCTCTCGGGTGAATAAATCATAAGTTCTCGTAATAAAGTCGCCGGTTTTTTTTTTATCGACGTCTCGATTCATCATGCGATAGGCGCCAGATCTCACTTCTTCTATTCTCTCTTTGTTGTTCTTCTACTTTTTCTGTTTTGTTTTTTTTTTTTATTAAATTGTTATGTCAGCTGTGGATATGAATAGTTGAATACTCGCATGTCTTTATGTTTTTTTATTACTAATTTGTTCAACATTGTCATCTAACATTGTGTTAGTCGCTTCTGGATTTTAATTGACAACCGTAAAGCTGAACGCGTTAAATAGGTACCAATTATTATTATTATAAATACCTAATATCATGGGTAAATAATCAGCCAAGTGCGAGCCACCAAGTTTGACGCTTGTATGTAAGCAAAAATTAAAAAATTAAGAGGGGTCCCCATACAATAACTAGTACCTATTGTACACCAAGGTGTTATGGGCTGACATCACGGGTGTAATAGGTAATATAACCAACCGTTTCAGTTTCCATATAAAAAAAAGGCAGACAGACAGGCAGATGGCGTAGGCTTAGTAATAATATGCTTCTGTATGAATACGGAACCCTAAAAAGAAGAATATGTTATTACTAAGTTATAAGTACTTCTGCTTAGGTAGGTACTAGCAAACGAGTTAAAATAAATAAGAAGGCTACCTATAAGGTTTACTAGACAAGATTTTATTTGAAGAAATAAATGTGGCTCTGTCTTTACATTCAGCAAAAGCCCATTCACCGTTATCGACAGCTTGGAACATCAATCATCTAGTGTCGACCGTGTGTCGGCGAGCGAAATCGCTACCGGACGACGAGACTTTACTTATAAAGGTTTTACTATCGTGCGGAAGATAGTGGTTGTGTATAATCTAATACTGCGGAACATACCACTACACCGTCTACAACTAATACCTATATTGGCGCCCTAGAATGTGGGACCATTCTTTTCCTAATCCGTACTGGGGGCCTAAATAAACCTAACAGCTTCTTTCTCTGGTACTTTATTAGTGTGTTAACGAACAAAGCCCCATCTCTTCTCTTCTTCTTCTTTTTCTTCTTCTTCTTCTATTTTCTTATTTTCCATCTCTTCTATACATATTATACAATTTGACGACTCTAGAATGTATGTGTGTTCGCTTATAACTCTGGAACGGCGCAACCGATTTATATATATACGGTTTTAACCAATGCAATCTGTAATCGGCTGGATATAGGCTATTTAGCATGACGATATGTTAACGCGAGCAGAGCCGCGGGCATAACTTGTTCTACATTGTTTTCAAGATCTAAGCTTTTTTGGGATGGCACGTTTTATTACAATTTGTAAGAAATAATAAATTATATTCCCTACCTAAAGTCCCTGGTAAGAAACGGCATAATATTCCGATAATCCTATATTTTCCAAAAGGCATTATTTGCGGAGTAGCGACGGTAAAATAATGTTTTTACTATTAAAAAAACCGGCCAAGTGCGAATGGGACTCGCGCAAAGTTTATGCACTTTTCTAATTATTTACTTTTTCTATTTTTTATTATTTGTTATATCCACCATAAAATGACACAGAGGTATTCTGTGATAATTTCAAACGGCTAGATATTACGGTTTCAAATATACAGCAGTAGGTCAGACAGACAGACAGACGTCGCAGGCTTAGTTATTTTAGGCTTCCGTACGGGGTACTTACGGAAACCTAAAAATGTCTAACGTCTTATTTCCGTCCGTCACATGATATTTTAATGTTTGCCCGGTGTTTATTTTCGCGCCAAAGTCGCGTGGAACAGCGTGTTGTTTGTCATTTTCCTCGGCACATGTCACTTTTTGCCGGCTACTCGAGTACGGACAACGGACAGACAAGTACGCTCAACTTTGAAATTTGAGATTCATGCGTGGAACTTTTCTAAACGCAATAGTTTGATGTTCGTTACATAAACATTTGCATATGTTGTGAGAGAGCTACGTTTGACAAGGTTCTAAAAATATATTTCTTTTTTATTATTATGACTGCTACGCCACCGACAGTGGCTGTTTGCGCTAGGTGACGAATCGGCGGATATGGGACGTGTTGACAGAAGAACCGGATACTGGCGAATATTTTGGCAAACATGATAAATCTTACCCCATTCCCATTACACACAAAGTCGTAAAAGTTGAAAACGATTATTTTCGATGAAAAAGTTTATTGAACAAACAGATTGGCGAATTATATAAAAAAGGAACAGAAAAGTTATAAGTAAAATAAGTAAAAATACTCCTGCATGCTCGGGACATCAAGTGTTTGTGCAGAAAACATACTGCAAACATTTTCTTATCCTTCCTTATCCTTCCTTACCTTTAATAAAATCCAACGTCTGCTTTCTGTATGTCTGTCTGTCCGCTTATAACTCGAGAACCACTGAACCGATTTTAATTAAAAAAAATTCTACGGATAGCTTGATTCTTCCCATCAACTATAGGCCACTTACTATCACGCTAAATGGCTTATGAGCTTAGCAGAGAAGTCAAATATGAGAGCGGGCGGAGCCGCGGGCATGTATCTATAATATCCAGTCCTTCCTTCCTTATTCCTTATTTCCTTTTTCCTTTTCCTTACCTATAATAAAATCCAACGTCTGCTTTCTGTCTGAGTGTCTGAGTGTCTGAGTGTATGTCTGTCTGTCCGCTTATAACTCGAGAACCACTGAACCGATTTTAATAAAACAAAATTCTACGGATAGCTTGATTCTTCCCACCAACTATAGGCTACTTACTATCACGATGAGAGCGGGCGGAGCCGCGGGCACAGCTTGTTCTTTATAAAATTCGGAAGATGTATGCCTGTTTGGTAGTCTTAAAACGTATTTTTAAATTGTAGATTCGGCTAAAGCCCTATTTCAAAAAAGTAGAAAAAAAAAATTATTGTAGATTGAATAGTACCTTTTCATGCTAGAAAATAACTGTTGTTTCGCTAAGCAAATGGTCTCAAAAAAATTATCGCGAACAAAGCCAGATGCACTAGTTACTAGTATGAAAATCTGGCTACGGTGTGCCCTCCAGCTTACATTATTAAATATAGTTTACATATTATAGTTTATATTATGATATTATATCATTAGGATTTTTAAAGGAAGCTTTTTTGTCTACATAACTTCATATTTGAAACTGAACTAGGTGCCATATCAGATTAGCAGTAACTCTTTTGCAAAAAGCACCCACGATGGTCTTTCCCACCGAAATCCCGTACACACGGCCACTTATAAAAAAAACAAGAAAAATATTCCGTTAAGTCCGAACGTTTTGTTTACACATTAGAGGGTTTCGTAGCAATTCCCTTCTTCCACGCATACTTAAGGCTCACTTGCACCAACACGAGTTTAAAGTTAAGTAGCGAGTTATGGATTTAAACGCGGTTCACACGTACAACGGGTGCTAGTTTAACGAGTTAAACTGGTTTATATATTAAATTTGTGTTGGTGCAAGACGAGCTTAGCGGGTGGACGCAGCGATCGCGCGGCCGCCGCCGCAGCGGTCAGCAATGATGCTATTCTTCGAAATTGATTTCGTTCTGTAAGAACTAAAATATATTCTTTCTTCATATTTTTTTATGTTTAGCTTTACATTCCGGCGTAATCAGCTCGAACAGCGCCAGGGACAGACAGACGGACAGACAGAAGATGTAGTATGTTATAGTTAACATAATTAAAAATTAGCAAGTAAGTTATATATATTTAAGCATTTTTTTTTTTAAATAAGCTCTATAAGGTTTCTTGCCCCATTCTTCCTTATAGATTGCATAGCTGAACGGGATTAAACAAAAACTATCGTATGTCTCAATGTAATATTGTTATTTTTGTGTGTTCTTTATGGCGAAATAAATATCTGAATCTGCATCTGAAGCCTGGCCGATTTCACTCACTGCCAGCAGCGTTGGCTACGGAACCTTAAAAACGCGGAAGTCGTCTCTTCGCCGACATCGACCTCGCCCGTCAAAATTCGATAGCTGGTCGTCCATCATTCAACGCATTCGTCTCACTTGCTCACCATCCGACACCTTCATATCTCCATCTGTACATCAGAACCTTGCTTGCAAGTAGGCCGGAAATATTCCCACTTGATGAATAATGTACTTGGACAGCCTTGTTGTTTGAGAGAGAGGTGTATGTATACACAGTAGAGAGACCTGGTGTTTTCCTCAAAGGTCTTAACATTCAAATCATTAGCTTTAGACGCGATTTCACCCCACCTCCGGCTAAAATGTAGTTGCCGGTTAATTACTGTCAAATGTATGAGAAATGTCACTAATCGTCAAATAATTATTGGACTTAGCCGGAGGTAGTGTAAACGGGTTGTTAGACCAAACAACTATACGTCAATACTTTTAGCGCATGTCGTTGCGAAGAAACGCCAACTGTTGGAGTAACCGCTGGCGACCGTGGACAGGAAAACGGAGTGTGGGAAGACCACCCGCCAGGTGGGACGACGACATCAAGTAAGTCGGCGGAAAGCAGCCGTACCGCTGAAGGTCGGGAGGACTGGAGGGAAATGGAGAGGCTATGTCCAGCAGTAGACGCATACACGCTGACTGACTGTCTAACTGACATGTCATAAATACATAAATAGTTATATAGTTAAAAATTCATAATTTCAGTGCCCATGAAATAAGTTATAAGTTTAACGTGTGTGTGTATGTGTGTCAGGGTGTGTCAGGGTGTGGCATCGTAGCTCCCAAACGGATGGACCGATTTGGATGCGGTTTTTTTTATTAGAAAGCTGGTTTAATCGAGATGGTTTTAGCTATGTTTGTAATCAAGTAATTAAGTAATCAAAAAAATTATTAGCTTAAAAAGTGGACCGATTTGCATGCGTTTTTTTAAAGCTTGGTAAAATTTCGCATTAAGTTCAGCAGAGCAACACGAGAAGTTTGAAATTGCGTATTTATACTAGACTCGCTACACTATACAGATTTTAAATAAAAAACAGTACCTAATATTATTTCACGAATAAAGCGACAAAACAAATTATAAAGCTGATTCATCACATCAACGATCAACATCGCTATGTGGCAACATAAATCAATTCGGATTCCGATGTCAGTGCATCGACGCCAAGTCGCTACTGTTCGTGTCTTGTCGGGAATCCCTTCGGAAAATTTAGAAAATGGCTTCGCCGACATATCGGCCATGCAACAATGTCGGCGCTTTGATGCATCGGCTCGCAGGCCGGCAGGCGAAGACCGACAAGCGAAGACCGACAAGCGGCGAGAGTCGACGGCGAGGCCGACATGGCGGCGAAAGACTAATCGTTTGTAAAATACAAAGCGAGCATGGAAATGAGTACCTAGACGGGGCATCAACTTATCGAGGAAGTAAAAAAACTGACCAAGTGCGAGTCGGACTCGCGCACCAAGGTTTCCGTACCACCACGTAACTGGCCAGTTTTTTATTATTTGTTGTTTTATTTTACTTTCGAGTTTGCACTATAGTCACACTATGTTTAAAGTTTGTGCGTATTACCGTTTTTTAAAATAGAGCAAAAACACACAACATTAAAAAACACGTTTCTTGTATGGAGACCCCCTTAATTTATATTTTTATTTGTTTTATTTGTTAAAATAACAGTCATCATAACACATATTCTGTGTAAATTTCATCCGGCTACCTAATTACGGTTCAAAAGATACAGCCATTAAAAGGCGAGACATACCGACGGACAGACTGACGGAGTAGGTTTAGTAAAATGCTTTAGTACGATTTACGAATACGGAAACCTAATAAGTACACGTGCTGGCAAAAAAGGCTATCGGACAACCTGTTTGCATGCATTTTTTCACTGGAAGAACGTCCGATATTTTCGCAGTACGACACAGGAACGATTTTGAGAAGCGGTGCATTCGAGGAAGTCTTGTATCGACCACGTAATATTGATGTTCCGAGAGTGCAGAGTGTCCGGCGAGTGTGACAGATATGGTGGATAATTTTATTTTTATATTTTTTTTTTATTTGATTTTATTTTTTACAAGCTGTGCCCGCGGCTCCGCCCGCTCTCATATTTCACTTCACTGCTAACCTCATAAGCCATTTAGCGCGATAGTAAGTAGCCTATAGTTGATGGGAAGAATCAAGCTATCCGTAGAATTTTGTTTTATTAAAATCGGTTCAGTGGTTCTCGAGTTATAAGCGGACAGACAGACATACACTCAGACACTCAGACACTCAGACACTCAGACAGAAAGCAGACGTTGGATTTTATTATAGGTAAGGATAAAGCCAATGTTTCAAAGCAATGCCGTTTCTAGGTATTTATTCCCATGAAAGCTGGCTTGTTTTGAAATAAATTACACGCGACCCGACGGACGTAGGGATGTGAAGACCTGAGCAATGTGTCGATTGATTCATTGCTAGAGGAATAGTCAAGTCCGCTTGCAAAACTTCGTGTTTGTGAAACATCATCGCCGCCGCGTACACGAGCCAACTCACTAAGCGCCACACTGAGAATATCTGCCACGTACATACATTTCGCCATGTTACACGCATACACGGCGCAAAAAAATGTCTACTGAGCGCGCCACTTCGGGCGCAAACAAATACGTCGTTACGTCAAAGTGCAATTTTTACGCGACGACGCAAGTTGCGCGGCGCGCTCAGTGTGGTGCTAGACTAATGCTCACCCATAGACGATAGAAGTTCCTAATGTTATCTTAAAATAATAATCATTATTTATATGTAACTACTTACCTATCATGACTTCAAGTAATTGCATAATTACAGTTACATAAAATAGTATTCGTACTCGTATTTTCACTCTACTACCTATTTGTATATTTCTTCGAAGATGAAAAAACATATTAATTAATATATAAATAAGCCAGTTAAGTGAGAATCTTTTTCACACACAGAGGGTTCCATAGGTATTTCCTTATTGCGCGGATAGACCACGCCCCGCCCCGCCGCCGCCCGCCCAGCAGCCCACTATAGTCTGTTTTTTGCAAGACAGAGGAAAGTGACGTTTGGTGTGTTGCCAGTTTCCGACAAATTTGAAATAGTCATGTAGTTGCTATCGATAATTTTATCGGTTGATTAACCAATGAATTTATCGAATTGTGGATTTGAGCAATAAAAACTTGAGCTAAATCTAGCTAGAAAAAAGTTGGCGCCTGGCGGCACCTCAGGTAGCGCATATGTGTGAAGGTGTGTCGCGTGTGTGTACACTAGTAATCTATGGTGTGAGTAGCGGTACCAAAAATATAATAATTTAGTTTCATTTTATTTAATGTCAGAACTTCTAAGTCGCATTATAACTATCATCAAAGATTATTTAATCGATTAACATCGATAGTATTTTTATCGACATCAAATGCTAGTTGTGTGAAGCGTGCGTGCAACCCTCTAATGTCGGCCAAGTGTCACTTTCCTTCGTCTTCCAAGAAAAAAAAACGGACTACATAATGCTATTTTCGCAATTAGAAGATAATATAAACTTGAAATTTTTTTATTATTTTGCAATAGTTCTAAATGTACTATTAATATTTTTTTCGATTTATTGAGCTTTACATTCCGGAGTAATCACCTCGGACAGCGCTTGTGACGGACAGATGGACGGACGAACGGACGGGCGGACGGACGGACGGACGGACAGGCACCTAACTGATTTCATAAGGGCCACTGTCAGTGTCACTGGCTACGGAACCCTAAAAATAATTAGTATAACATATATTTTTTTAGTACTAGAATAACTCCAGATCACACCTGTCAGTCTCGCATCACTATTGGGATATTGTGCGATAACGGACAGCGTCGAAAAGTTATGTCACGTCGTCGGTATTCGGGAGCGACACGCGCGCGACAGGTCCGTGACACCCGACGTGACACCGCCGTGACAGCAGACTGTCGTCGGCGTGACTCGTGACGACTCGGCCTGCACGCCTGATGGCTTGTATCGGTAATTAACTAATGAGCTTACTACATTGTGTGGGCGAGACATGTTGTTCATTGTTATGTTATGTATGACATAATATAATAGAAGAGTAGTACAAGTACAGTCGCGGGTCCTTCAAGAGGAGAAGGCCCGCATGACATTCGCAACTCCACACACGACAAATTATGGGTGGCTCGGCTCCACAGGTCGCGCTTTCTATAAACACCGGCCAAGTGCGAGTCGGACTCGCGCACCGAGGGTTCCGTACCACCACGTAATTAGACGGTTTTTATTATTATTTGTTTTGCTTTAACGTTTTCACTGTCATCTCATCACACCAAGTTTGACGCTTGTATGTGGTATTACAGTTTTTACATAAGAGCGAGAAAAAACCGTTCAAAAACACGTTTCTTGTATGTGGACCAACCATAACCAAAAGATACAACCGTAGGCTTAGTAATAGGGCCCCATAGGGAACCCTAAAAAGAGCATAGAATTTTTTTTTATTACGTACCTATTTACTATTTATAACATTTAAATTTTACGCATCCTTAGTCCAGAGTTCTTGCAGCACAATACCGATTACTATGCTTACCCCGATTGTCGGGATTCAGCGTGTGTGATATGTATGTATATATGTATGCATCCTTAATACCATTAATACAAATTTGTACATTATGAGTCGTCCCAATGAAGAAACATACATCGTTTGTACCTACATACCTAAGGAAAATACATTTTCGAAAAGTTCATATAAATAAATTCTATGGTTTCACCCCATGAACCCCAAATTAATGCCATATCTTCCTGGCTCCCTATCAATGCCGCCCATTGAAAGAAACAACATCAGAAAAACAAATAAATAAAAATCGGTCAAGTGCGAGTCGAACTCGCGTGGGAGGGTTCCGTTTCCTGTGAGAACTTTAAGAACTTTAAGGATTTTCGTTTAGGTTTTCTGCTTAGGGCATGTGTTTTCAAAAATTCTTCTGGTTGTGTTCTCTTCTCGTCCAGTATAGCAGCAATCCAGGGAAGTCTCCGGTATGGCACCTACCTTCTCGGAGGTGATATTGGCTGGTCGTAGCATGCGCTTTGGCCCCTCCGAATCAGCCACCCATATCGGATTACATTAAAAAAAAGACCCACCGATTTAGGCGGTGCGTTGCCAGTGTTCGATTTTTATTAATTAAATTTTATTTGAGTGTATAGTATATAGCGCTCCCTTGTGAACTCTATCATAATATCTTCCGGGAAAATTTAATTGAAAACGTCATTTTCACCCAAATCAAGTAACCCAAATAATAACGCAACAGAGAATAAATTAACAATTCTATTAAATTGCTAATAACGAGTTCGTGTGTTTATTCAGAGGTTTCCACATATTCCGCCACTGTATAATTAACATTTTAAAACAATGTAGGTAAGAACTAATAATGTATTAGTTAACTCAGTTTTATTTGTTTTATATAGGTAATGTTATTTCAAATTATTATTCAATTCGTATTTCATTTTGCAATACATATTTTACTTTAGCTTAATGCACAATAAATATTGTAACATTAATAACAAACAAAGCATGTTTTTTTTTATGGAAACTGACACGGTTGTCTACATCACATACTACATCTGTGATGTGAGCCCATAACACCTTGGTGAACTAGGTGCCATTTCAGTGCTTCCCTTCGGTCGTGCCAGCTACACTGAAATGGACGGAAAACACTAACTATTTAAATAGCTGTTTCAACCGACCTTACATTCAGTGCGGTGATACCAACGCGGGCTAGTCAAACCCCACCACTTGGTAAGGTGGAATCCGAACCACGGTCATTCATCCACTGACCGCGCCCAGGTGTGCTTATGTATGATCCGACCGACAATCGATCGACCGCACTACTGAGCTACCGAGGCGGACAAATTTTATTTATTTATAAATACAATCAGTATAACGTTGCATAATGTGTCCAATACAAAGAGATTGAGTTTAATGTCTTTGGTCCAATAACACTTTAAATTCTTTAAATGTCGTCGAAGACCATAAACACTAGAACCAGCTCAAAAAGACGCCATGATAGATGTGATACGATAAAAAAAATTACAATTAATTCTTTGGTCGATAAACTTACAAAAAAACACATAATTATTAATTGCATCACTTTGCCGCATAAGCGTCGTCGGTTTAAAATCGCGTGACAATAAAGTGACACACAAATCAATCAATCTAATCGTCTCGCTGACGACAACTGATTGACGTTTAGACAATTAACACAGCCATGTAATGACAGCACGAAGTTGTACACGGCAACAATAGCCGGTGCGGTGCGCCAGGTATTCAGCTCGCGATTATCATGCTCATGTTTGAATTATGGCCGCTAGTCACGCTTATTGGAAGACAATAAGCTAGTTTCAGATAGAGGAAAATCGGCACAGTACATTGTACAGGTGCGTCACGCAAATGGTTTCATCGTAAATTATAATAGGGAATCACAATTGGATACATCTGAGAAACATTCAAATTCAAAATATTTATTACCAATAGAAAGATACTTAATATCAGCCTTACTTAATGTCAGCCTCGGTAGCTCAGTGGTGCGGTCGATCGACTGTTGTTAAGCAACCCTGATTGCGGTCATACTTGGGTGGGTGACCGCCCGACCGTTCGAGGCTGACCGTGGTTCGGATTCCACGTTAAACTGTAGGTCCCTTCCCTTCTTACCTAACTAGGTGGTAGGGTTTATCCCGCCCGGATTGGTACCACCGCACTGAGCGAAACTTCGGTCGAAACGGCTGTGTAAATAGTTCGTGTGTTCCGTCCTATTCGGTGTAGCCGACATGAAAATATAGGGAAGCACTGATATCGCACCTAGTTCACCCGATGTTATGGGCTGACATCACGGATGTTGTAGGTGATGTAGCCAACCGTGTCAGTTTCCATAAAAAAAACATATTCTATTCGAAAGTATTCCTCAATTTCTGTCGCAGTTTTCGCTTCAAAAACCCCTCGTTAATTGCTAATCGTTCATTCATTTCAGCACGCGTATGACGTGTTAACACGTCCGACTGCGCCTGGTCCATCGCTCACGCCCCGCTCCAGCAGCGTGACCGTTGCCCGGCGTGTCATGTGACAGGTTGTCGTGTGACGCGGCTTGTCACTTGCGCCGGGGCGGGTGACACCAGGATTTACGACCACGGGTGAAACATTGGCACTTTGATTATTCATCGACGACGGAGCGTTCGGTATCGCCAATCGAGAGAACACTGGACGTATCTATATGGGCAGAGCCAATGTTTTATACATTCGTGAAAATAAAAATAGTTCTGAATTTATTCTTACCAATCTTATCTTAGAACGCGTTGGCAGCTGATGCCGGAGCGGAGGCCCAGGTTCGAATCCTGGTCGGGACCTACATAATGGTAAACGTTGCGTTGTTAAAGAATGAGACAATGATTATTTATATGAGGAGGATTGGTGTGATGTCACGAAGATTTTAAAATTGAAGTGAAGTCCTATTGCCACCTAACTCCACGTTGTAATATCATATTTGACCCAAGTTAGGTCCTTAGAATAGAAAGCAGCGGAAATTAGTGGTTCCGTCCGTACCGCTGAAGGCCGGGTGGGCTGCAGGAAAATTTGAGAGGTCCTAAAGATTTTCTATGGTTGTAAGTTTATTTCTGTGGATTCTATACTAATTGCTTTACTAACACGGTGGACCGCTACTACAGGCAGCCGCGGACAGAGAAACGTAGTGTAGGAAGACCATCCGCCAGGTGGGAAGACCTCAACGCGGTGATCAGTGGTTCCGTACGGACTGGACAATAATATTAGCGGCGTATGCCCAGCAGTCGGCGCATAAACGCTTACCGACTGACTGATAAGATTATAATATTTTGTAAATAACATTTTGTTGGGCACGGAGATGGGAAGAGGCGAAGGCGCGGCGGAGGCGTCGCGGCGGGCGCGTCGCGGCGGGCGCGGAGCATCAGTCACGCTTGGCTGATGTATGCATCTGTCGGCGGCGGGCATCAAGCCGGCTTGTTTATTACCCACGTTCAACGGACAACGGAATACGAACACATCGGCAGGTCGAGGACCTCAGCAGTAGTTAAGGCTGCGTTACCTAATGAGTTGTGTTTTATGAAAATGTCAAAAAATTGTGCTTTTGATAAACTTTTGAGAACATTAATTGTTGCTATGAGCGTACCAATGACATTTCACAAAGAAATTAAAGAATTCGTTCTGACTGTTTTCTAATCATAAATAAAAACAATTCTTAATATAAAAGACATAAACGTGTGGCCCATTTAGGTAGATACCATGTAATAAAAAAACGTACCCTTCGATACACTAATAGAAGAGCAGAGTGGATAATAAAGTATACTTCGATCGACTAGTGGATCAGAGTGGAGAAAAAAGTATCCTTCGATCCACTAGTGGATCAGAGTGGAGAAAAAAGTATCCTTCGATCCACTAGGGGAGCAGAGTGTATAATAAAGTATCCTTCGATCCACTAGTGGATCAAAGCAGTGGATCAAAGTGGACGCATCGAATTATTCACTTTAAAATTATGTATTTAGGAAAATAACTAACTGAATATTAGCATTTTCTCAAATCTCGTCGAGTTGATCAAAATGCGTCACATGTCAACGAGGTTTGGTGCTCATTGCATCTAGTAGGTAGGGTAGAGCATACTCGTACCTCATCTCGTCCAAGATTGTACTTGTACACACCTCATGTCAGCCAAGCAAGCTGTCGCGCAAGTCGGCCACTGCGTGTGAAGAGCATAATAAGCTGTTCCCTTACCGCAAACAACGCTAATATGTATTATTATGACATGTACATCCGACGCAGCGCTCTGTTGTCTGAGCACTTTAACTTCGAACAAATGGTAACATATTTTTTAATTTAATATTTTTATTTCGTTTTCATTCTATGTAAGTATATAATGAGGATGCGCATGGATGTGCGTGCAATCACCCATGTCAAAGACGACCATTTATTAGGAGACTAGCTAATATTAAATGCCTAGTGTGCAAAATACTATAGAGATCATTATTTTATGTTGTTGACACAAAACTTCTGAGAAGGCATCGCTTTTCGAAATCGTTCCTATGTCGTACGGCGAAAATATGGAACGGTCTTCCGGCGAGTGTGTTCCCCACCACCTATAACCTGGTAGTCTTTAAAAGGCGTGTTAATAAATTAGACAACGACCTCTTTGTCCGCCTTGTAGCTGGCATGGCGCCTCTCTGAGCGTGGTTTCGCGAGGAGTGGGTTTATTGGCTGTACCTTAACCGTTCTTTGAACTTTTGGGCACAGCCACACGTGCCGGTCGTCTATAAAAAATATATACAAAATAAAATAAAATAAAAAAATATACTCAAAGAGCTCTTAACAACGATGCGTCACATTACTAGGTGGATTTCTTTTTGTATTTTCGACCAATTCAGTTCATTCATTTCATTTCAGCTCATAATAACTTGTTTCGTTAAGGAGCTAAAGAGATCTGACAGACAGACGGATGGACAGACTGACAAACATTGTAGCGAAACTAATAGGGTTCCTGGTTCAACTACAGAACCTTAAAAAATGGTAAATATAAAATTTTAAATATTTGTGTTGTATAAGTGTTTTTTATATAACCCGGTATGGGTGGCTGAGCCAGAGGGGCCAATGCACATGCTCCGACCAGTCAATATCACCTCCGAGAGAGAAGGTAGGTGCAATATCAGAGAGAAGTAGATCCTACACATTTATTATATAGAATAAGCCGTTGCGGAATTATTGTAAAAACCTCCAACTTTTTCAGCCTTGATCCAAAATTGCATCTCGCCCCCTAGCTCGAAATGTATATCAGTCCAAAGAATTAGCCTAAAACCAGTTCTGTCTAAATAGAGAATCTGTCCTACGACGAAAATTAATTCTTGGGATTGTTTTAAAATCAGTGGTGACTGGTGTTGTTACAATTTGCTATCATTGTAACAATTGGGTCACATGACAAAAGACACTAAAGTTGATAAAATCAGCAATTCGAACTTTTCCGATACTGGATAACGTATCGCGCTGTTTTACTTTCATTGAATCAGTAATTGATTGCTTTATTTAACTAGCGTTCGATGATGTGCTAATTTCTGTATCGGAAATAATTGTAATTATTGCTTTTATCATCGAAGTGCAATCACCTTTCATATTATTCCGATGATTGTTATCGTTTAATATATGTATTTGTATTTGATGTTTAATTGTACACCATTTTACTATAAAAAAGGTACAAAAAGTTTGACCTAATGCAAATCTCCATTATATTCAAGCAAACCTTTGGGATGTGGTAAAGGCTGTCAGTAGGCGACGGGTATGTGAGAGAATATTAACAAACTCCATATATAAATATATACAAGAGACATATTCATGATTATAATATAATATAACAATACATTATCTATATTTATAGTTCTTATGGTTATCTATATACAAAATACATAACTACATACATAACAGGCCATTAATAGATTCATGCAGTAGGTCTCTTTTTAACCGACTTCCAAAAAAGGAGGAGGTTCTCAATTCGACTGTATGTTTTTTTTATGTTTGTTACGCGATTTCTCCGTCAATTGAGAGCCGATTTAGAAAATTTTTTTTTTGTTTGGTAGGCCATACTTCAGAGGTGGTCCCATTTCAATTTTATCGAAATTGGTTCAGCAGTTTTCGAAAAATCAACATAATACTATGGTGTGTGGTTAGCTTCAGCAAAACTTGTGATGTGGTCTCTTTCAGCAATTTTCAGTTTGATAATTTACTATGGTGTGTGGTTACCTTCAGCAAAACTTTTGTGATGTGGACTTTTTCAGCAATTTGCAGTTTGACACATATGGCGAATAATTCTGTACCACTTCAATCGATTTCGATTATTCGATTTCGATTATTATTTTTTATGTAATATTACTAAAAAGAATGAAATAAAAACTGTTTTAAAAAATATAAAACCGACTTCAAAAAAAAAAAAACTAGAACTAAAAAGTATTAAATACCTAATATTTTGAAATTTTCTCTGTCCTATTGAAATACATGAATCGAAACTGAATGGATGGAAAATGAATGGAAACTGAAACGGTTGGCTACATCACCTACAACGTCCGTGATGTCAGCACTCAGCCCATAACACCGGGTGAAATAAGTGCCATGTCAGTGCTTCCCCCTTTGATCGTGCTGACTACACTGAACTGGTCGGAAAACACAAACTATTTACGTAGCCGTTTCGACCGACGTTTCATTCAGTGCGGTGGTACCAACCCGGGCGAGTTAAACTCTACCAGCAAGTAAGATTAGGAGGGAAGGGACCTACAGTTTTACGAGGAATCCGAACCTCGGTCAGCCTCCAACGGTCAGCGGTCACCCATCCAAGAACTGACCGCACCCAGCGTTGCTTAACATTCAATAGCGACAGTTGACTGTCTGCACCACTGAGCTATCGAGGCTGACGTCGTCCTATTTTAATTGGGTCAAGATCGGATTGGAAAGCGAGGCGGAATCGCGAGGCCGAAGGCCAAGCGATTCCGCCGAGTACATTAATAGCAAAAAATTACTAAAAAAAACTGTGAAATAAAAAAAAAAGTTTTAAAAAACATAAAACCGACTTCCTAAAAAAAGTAGAACTAAAAAACAATTTAAAATAAAAATATAAAAACCGCCTTCAAAAATATATGAAATAAAAACCTAAAAAAAAAAACCAACCCTAGAGTTGAAGGCGGTGCTAAAGCAAGCAAAAATGATGCATGAAAGAAAACATGAGTGAATGATATCCTTTGTGATTTGTGTAGCCCTTTTAGCACCGCCTTCAACTCTAGGGTTGTTTTTTTTTTTTAGGTTTTTATTTCATTATATTTTTGAAGGCGGTTTTTATATTTTTATTTTAAATAGTTTTTTAGTTCTACTTAATTTAGGAAGTCGGTTTTTTATCATACTATTATAGTTATTTTATACTTATTAGACCTAGGTAAACTTAATAATAAAAATTATTTTTTGAGTGTTGGCTTAGCGAAGTACCATTCCAGCAGATTGGCCAACTATTACAAACAGTGTGCGCTGGGAGTAATATAGATTCAAGCGAGTTTATTTTGCGTTAATTCCTTTCTATCTCGTTGTCTCTCAGTTCACTCTCACTAAGGTGGATCAACACGCGAGTAGATCCACCTTAGTGTGAATAAACATAACTTTAAGAAACTAATTTATTTCGATGCTAATATAATAAATTACGTACGAGGTTGACTGGGCGAGATAATAATTCTGCAATAAGCACGCATTCTGTGTAGTAGAAAACTGTAAAACCTACCTGCATACATATGATATTTAGTAATTTATAACCTAAATAATTGCATTGTTGATCGAGCAAGGCATTATCTTTTTTTTTGCCGGGCGCAAAGGAGGGTAATTTGTTAAGTTTGTAACATAATTCCATTTACTTGTCTAGTTAGAGAAACAACGAATGAACAATAATTAGTACGTTGAACATCAGATGGCCTGTTTTAGTTACTCGTAGACCGCGCTCGCACCATTTTAATACTGTCAGAAGTTAGGTGTAGCTCCGACAAGTTTGCACGTGTCGACCTGTCGACGTCGACGGCCGGAGTGTCGACTGTCGGGTGTCGGGTGTCGACGACCGACGACGTCTTGACAAGCGCACGCCATTACTTCCGTCTTCGGAGGCGAGCGTATTGTTGTCAATTCTCCGCTTTTGCCATTGAGCTTTGAAATTATCGATATTTTCAGTTATTTCAGTTTAAATAACACACAATGCAAATATTACTTTAAAATCTTATTTAACATATTTTATTGGAAGTACGGTTATTAGTAATAAATAATAGAACGTCTAAATTTACTAATTACTAGTATTATTTAAATTGCGTGTGAATGTGAAAGTCAGCTGACTTTAGAGTGTGGAAACCGCAAGGTAATTTTATTATCGTTCTTATAAGTTTTTTTTTTCCCTAATGTGTTTATGAACAGCGTGAGTAGTTGTTAGCAGCATGTAGTCGGACAAAATTATCTGAAAAAAAAATTGGTTGTTTGTAAAGTCGGTTTACGGACGATAGTTTTACGTGATAACGTCATAAATTCTGCTGCCCTGGTACTTTAGAACCAGAGAGATAAACGTGTACAAGCCGACGCTTGGGCCGATTGTGCCTCTCTATCGCTTGTTACGCACTCTCGCTTGCACATACAGGCTCAGATGGAACGTGACACTTTTTCGTGCGTGCAGCCGGTGTTCATCAATTTATAAGACGTGAAGTTATCACGTCAAAAAAATATTTTATACAATATTTATATAGTAACGTGGACTGTAGGAGTAGATAAAGATGTACTACGCACCAGAGCTGAATACAACTTAAAATGTTATATTTCAAAGTATCGACATGAGCGCGCGGGCGCGGCACTACCTCCACGTCCGCACGTCACCGAGACGCCCGACTCCTTCCGTTCTCGCGCGAGACGTGTCAATTAGGACGTGCGAAGCCTCCGCAGATACCTGGCTCCGGGGACTTGACGTATAGACGCGCGGGTGTGGTGTCGCGATAGCACTGCGGCTGCGGTCTGCGGCCAAGAGACTGTTAAGTACTACTTATTAAAAAAAATTGCATCCTTGAGTGAGTATTTATCATTGATTTATCCTTGCTATTATAGAGATAAAAATTTAAAAATCTACAACACGATCCGTTTCCAAAAAAAATTCTCCTGTCACATGTAGTAAATATAATATTTCTTTCAATATTTCTTTATGCTCTCTAATTTCGTGCAACATTTAAACTTAACACGACCACCGATTATATGATGATTGATGACCCTCTATGTCCTACACCCTATGATGACGAACCATACTCAATATGCAATATGCATATGTCTCAATGAAATATTTGTTAATGTTGTGTGTTCTTTATGGCGAAATAAATGTCTGAATCTAAGGGACAGACTGACGCACGACCATTAGCCCCGTTACCCATTTGGTTACACGCGTTCCGGGTGGATTGTAGTTAGATTCAGTTTTCACCTCGCTTTTTTACTACAATCACTCATCTCGAGAATATAATCGACATCGTTCCGGCCTTGGACTCGCTCTAATCGATCGAGAATCAAAAATAGCAACGGATCAAACAGTAGTCGCCAATGATGTGGAATAATTATTTCACATTGTGTTTATAAAAGCACGGTTGACATATTGCGCCAACTGTAACAATAATTACCGAGAGCTAAGAAGCTACACATAGTACCGTGTGGGGCCGGTACTTTAAAAGAATAGCCCCACTGCATCTCTCCCCGTGTATGTCGTAAAAGGCGACTAAGGGATATGACTCCCTTCTTATATTACTAGGTGGTAGGGTTCAACCCGCCCGGGTTGGTACCACCGCACTGAATGAAAGGTCGGTCGAAACGGCTATGTAAATAGTTTGTGTTTTCCGTCCAGTTCAGTGTAGCCGGCACGACCGAAGGGAATCACTGACGTGGCACCAAGTTCATCCGGTGTTATGGGCTGACATCACGGATGTTGTAGGTGATGAAGCCAACCGTGTCAGAATCAATAAAAAAAAAAAAAAACTTAAAATAAAATCTCGCTAGGTAGATAGAGCTACTACCACCGCGCCGAGTTGGTTTGGTTTCGTGAATTCGATGAACGTTCCCCGTGTGCTTTCGTGTTCGAAAGATTATTATATTATTGAGCCAAAATGTATGTTAAGCCTGAACCTGTGCGTGAGAGTTTATTTGGTGAAAATCAGACGAGTACTTTTGACGCTATCGCAAGTTCTACTGAGCGCGAGAGCACACTTGGGGAGATGTTGGTGGGTGACGTCATCGGTGGTGGGGGGGAGGTCGAGTGCACGGTTTTGTGTAGTCGCCGGATGGGTCTTTAAGGCGCGGTAGCACTGTCGTTTATGTCGTCAACTTTCTGGAATGCCCCCCTTGTTGCGAAGCGTAAGACGTTCATCGAATTCACGTCAAAAACCTACAATGACAATTTGCAATCTTTGCCATTTCTTATATTGTTCTTAATTGAACTATCCGCAGGTCGCAGTACCATTCCTCCTTTCGCACTCGCCAGACAGTGGCTGACGTTGAGGCGACTGTGAATGCGCGCCTAGATAGTCCGGAATAGATTTCCGAGCTACTGAGAGGGTGCCGCTTATTTCGAGAAAACTTGGAGTTATGGTGAAATAATTTTACTGATTAAATGATCAATTTGTAAGGTGTCAACTGTTATTATAACTCCAGATGATTTTGGCCTTTTAAAATAATTTAATTGTTCAGGTAAGAAATACATAATACAATTATATAATACCAGCATTCGTGGATACCAGTCAACCAGAATGTGTGGTATTGGTTTATTTTGCACAGTCAATAATAGAGGCTATAGCTAGTTTATATCTCGGGGCTGAAATTGAGTAGATAGATATGCCTGAAATCCCAGCCTCGAGCTTTGCCATCCAAACCGGTTGCTATTTTAAAAATCTACATACATACATGCATAACACACGCTGTATCCCGCCAATCGGGGTAAGCAGAGTAATCGGTGTTGTGCTGCAAGTACACTTGTAAGTAACAGCACACCACCGATCACCACGCTTACCAATGTATTTGGACAAGGTAACTAATCAAGCAGTTAGTAAGGCACGAAGATCCACCTGCTGCATGACTCGGTAGAAGGACCGTGCAACGTGAGAGGTGGTTACCCAGTCGCGCTTTAGCACGGCACCTTGTCCTTATCGTCGTAGTAGAGATAAACAGAGCTAAGCCACACATGCAACATTTCGAGATATTGACGATTAAAGATTTAAGGTCTCGAAAATTTATATGTTTTTAGTTGTATCTTTCAATCTACATATCATATTTTCCCAAAATTTTTACACGTGGTAGTAATGTACATATTCTAATGGGATAATATGAAGTTTGGACCCTATCATTTGTAGTTTTTTAGTTATTAAGGGTTTAGCACTTAACCTCTGTTTAATACTGAGAAAATGTTCTATCGCGTAAGCAGGATTGTGGTGGAGCATAATGAAGCTATGTTGGTTACCTCAGTTATGCATTATAAGTTTCATCCATTTAGAACCGATTTTCTGTGAATGTTGTTGGTCAACAGTATTTATGTGGCTAGGCTTCGTTCGGTAGTACAGAAATATTGAAAAATTAATTGATAGTAAACCAATACTATGACGCCTAAGGTTATTTATCTTTTAAAAAGTTTATATGGAATTTCAGTTAACATCCCTTTATCATTATTGAAATAACGTACTTCTAACCTTGTAATCGCTTGGCTCTCTTTTCCACTATAATCTCCGTCTCATTCTGAGTATTTTGGCATTAAAAACGCATTTTCGCTAAAATGTGGCTTGGCTCTGTTTTACTCTACCACGACGTTATGCCTTAGTTGCTTTCTACGACATGCACGAGGAGAGATGCAGTGGGGCTATTCTTTTTAAGTACCGGCCCCACACGATACAATTACTGCGTTAAAAAATCATTGTTGTGAAAACGAACTGGATGATTGCAGTAATTTTCTCCATTTATTTAGAGTAACTATATTAATATAACATTACCCTGTTTATTTGAACAAAATTACAATTCTGAAATAAAAATATTATAGAATATAATATATTAATTCCCATTAACGTGTGAAAAACAGTATATTTTTTCTTTTGCTCGTAACACCAGATTCTAGGAGACCTATGTTCATATTATTTAAAAAAAAATTGCGATCTCTAAATACTCGTAAGTTAGCCAATGAACTCAACAGTTCATTTAATTAATTAACTAGTATTAAAATACTGTAAAGATGCCAGACAATTCCAGTAATATTATTCAAGTAGCCTTGCAATTAAGTTAAATAACCAAATGCCCTCTGCTTGAGCGCCTGCATAATTTTTGAAGAATGTGGTCTTGATACACTCGTCAAGAATAATCAATAAGTATAATTAAACATGCCTAGACAGACATGCTCGTAATGATGTACTACGACATGACGACGTTGTTTGTTTTTTTTTTTTTTTTTTTTTTTTTTATGGAAACTGACACGGTTGGCTACATCACCTACAACGTCCGTGATGTCAGCCCATAACACCGGGTGAACTAGGTGCCATGTCAGTGCTTCCCCCTTTAATAAGAATCAGCTCTGCCTAGGCACGGAAACGCATTTAAATTTTAATATAATACGTGAACTTCTGTGTAACTTAGTATTTATACTTTTAAAATAATAAAACAATAATAAGTGATTAATATTAGTACGAGCGCTAACTGTGTTTGTGCTAATAAATACGCTTTGTGCAAGGAGTAATGCATGACCCAAATAATATAAAAATAAAATGAACAAACAAACAAACAAACATTTTGTAAATAAAAATAATTTATTGTCAATAAAAATAAAATGACAAATTCGACGAGATCAACCTTAACCTTAGTATTACAGCATTAAAGAGTAATAAATATGATAAAAATCCGGCCAAGTGCGAGTCGAACTCGCGCACCGAGGGTTCCGTATCGCCATGTCATGGTCAGCGCCACACACGCCATCTATAGCGTGTTTTATGAAATTCTTTATATTAGTTCAAATTCATGATTCGTTAAAATGCTTCATACTCTTTTCGGTAGATGGCGCGCATACGCTTTTTAGTTTCTTATATGAGGACCACCGTAATTTTTTTACTTTTTCTTATTTTTATTTTTTGTTGTTATGTCGGACATAATAACACATATTCTGTGAAAATTCGGACAGACGGACAGACAGACAGACAGACAGACAGACGGCGGCGTAGGCTTAGTAATAGGGCCCGTAAGACGGATACGGAATCCTAAAAACTGTGACCTAAATTGCCCATAGGGTTCTGTCATAGGCGACATTTTTAGTCGAACCACCACCGGTTCGGTTCTAGGGTTGCCAGATGCCCGGTTTTGGCCCGGATATTTTTTTTCTTTATTTTTGAAAATTACCAAAATCCCACCTATAAACCCTTGTAACTTTTTTGTTTAGAAAAAATATTGTTTGATGAAGTTAATACCATGAAAAGGTCTTATGACCTCCCAAAGTCCCGAGAACGAGTAAAAATATGACAGAATCTTAATTTCTTAATTTCTTTGGGAGGTCATAAAACCTTTTCATGGTGTTAACTTCGTCAAATAATATTTTTTTCTAGAACAAGAATACTTCCTAAAATTCAATAAATTTTATCTCGTGCTGATAAAATCATAAAAAAAAAGTTACAAGGGTTGAAAGTTGGGATTTTGGTAATTTTCAAAAATAAAGAAAAAAATATGGTATCTCGATACCACGTGACATCTGACAAAAGGTATTATTGGTCAAAACGTTGCAAATGACCCCACTTACCTACAAAAAATATTGTCGGTCGATGTGCCGTCATCCTGTATATTGATTTGTTTGTACTATGATGACTTGTTTGTGTTGTGACTTAAGTATGAATAAAACTTTCTTTCTTAACATTTCATGTGTTTTACTATAAACATCTAAATAAAATTCTCTAATTAATAATTGAGTTTCTGGTTGTCCGTTTTTTTAATAGCGAACATCTGGCAACCCTATTCGGTTCTTATCTCAATTTGTAAGGTGTCAACATTCGTTGGTTGACAAACTCGAGATGATTTTGGCCTTTTAAAATAATTTAAATGTTCAGGTAAGAAATACCAGCATTCGTAGATATCAGTCAACCAGAATGTGTGGTATTGGTTTATTTTGCACAGGCAATAATAGAGTCTAGCTAGGTAGGTTATATCTGGAGGCTGAAATTGACTAGATAGATATGCCTGAAATCCCAGCCTCGAGCTTTGCCACCCAAACCGGTTGCTATTAAAAATCTACATATAAGTACATACATGCATAACACACCTGCTGTATCCCGACAATCGGGGTAAGCAGAGTAATCGGTGTTGTGCAGCAAGTACTCTTGTAAGTAACAGCACAACACCGACCACCACGCTTAGCAATGTATTGGGACAAGATAACTATCAAGCAGCTAGTCAGGCACGAAGATCCACCTGCTGCATGACTCGGTAGAAGGACCGTGCCAACGTGAGAAGTGGTTACCCTGTCGAACTTTAGATATGGCGCATTTTGAATTGCGAAGCGTTCGCTTGTTTTATAGTATTTGTTCAAAGTTTGTTAAACCAATTTACATTACACGAATATCCAAATCTGTCAAAAGAAGTAACATTTTATCTTACATCATCTGAAATTAGTATAAACTGAAAATAATGTTTTAGAAAGCTGCAATTTCGAAACAAAGAGAGCATTTCGGAGTATTTAGGACCATTTACGTTTGTGATTTTTTTTCACATATTACTTGACCTAAATAAAAATAAAAATCTGTCACCAACTTTTAAATATGGTCAACTTTTAGACAGGATTTTTCATCCTTACCTATAATAAAATCCAACGTCTGCTTTCTGTATGTCTGAGTGTCTGTCTGTCCGCTTATAACTCGAGAACCACTGAACCGATTTTAATAAAACAAAATTCTACGGATAGCTTGATTCTTCCCATCAACTATAGGCTACTTACTATCACGCTAAATAGCTTATGAGGTTAGCAGTGAAGTGAAATATGAGAGCGGGCGGAGCCGCGGGCACGGCTAGTAATATATATTTTTGAAATTCGTTGAACAAAAAACCGAAACGAAATGTGAAAGGGGAGAGGGAGTGTCACGATAATAAGCATAACTTCTAGTACACACACATTTTGAAGTTATAGGTACTTCTTTACGCACGTTATGAAAATAGGAAGCAAAATTCAGAAAAAACGTCATCATAATCGTCATCGTCACCGCATACACATTATTTGTATGTATGTATTGTGCGGTGCTGCCCGATAGATAAGCGGAGAGAGAGAGAAAGAGGTACAGGTAGAGGTGTGAGATAGAGAGAAGTGTAACTTCTAACGCGCGTTCATAAGTACACGCACCCTTTTTTATGGCCATTGGCTGGATTTCGAGGACGCACACTATACGTAAGCCTGTTGGTAATATGTATAACCAACCATATCAGGTTGAATAAACAGAACTATTTTAATACAAATCCTACCAATTTTTTTTATTAAGAATGTTACAATAAAGATTTTATAGACAATCGGCACTGGTGGCTAGGCGCAAAAATCTATAGAAGATCAGACACAGCCAATAACACGACTCCTCGCGAAACCACGCTCACAGAGGCGCCATTCCAGCTGCGCCGCCGGACAAAAAGGTCGTCGTCTAATTTAATTAACACACCTTTTGAAAATTATAGGTACCCAGGTTATAGGTAGTATGTATTTAAATTCCGTCTTTAATCAAACATTAGGCGTTGTTCTACCCCTAACGAGTGAACCACCAAAACATCGTTCACATACAGACTTCGTTACATACTAGGTTCGACTAGCTTGCTAGATTCCCGTTATTGAAAAACGTAAATACCCAGAAGCTGGATTATCAGAAATTGCATACATTTTACCATCCACCAACATTTCGTCGGCAATCGGCGTGAAATCCGTTTGCAACATTTTGATTATACAAGTTATTTGTATCTTCATCCTTGCCCACTGTTTCTCAAAACGTTCCTTTGTCGCAATACCACGGTATGGAACTGGTGTTTTCCAGAAGGAAGGGGGCAATATCTTCAGCCTCAACTTCTACGGTGAACATCTTAGAACATGCCGCGGGCCATGTTGTTTCAACGCACCAGCAGAGATATCGCCCGCAAATTGTCTCGCCGCACGTAAATGGAGCGCTATGTTGCCGCGACGCGGCCGCACGCAACGTTGACGCCGCAAGTAGACTCAATGCTGCGCGGCTTGTTGCAAGTTCCCCCTAGTGAATCCAAGATTTTAACCTGCGCGTCTTCAAACGTAGCATAAACAGGCTAGACTAAGGTACTTGTCTGTGGGCTAGACAGCCCAGCAGTCTGCTGGCATGGCACCTTCGCCGCACTGAGCGTGGTTTCGCGTGGGTTTCACGAGGAGAGTGAATTTGGCTCTGTCGATTGTACTATATTGGTCCTTTGATCGAGGGAAAAAAACCGCCCAAGTGCGACTCGGTGTGCGGCCAAATCAGACATGCGCACTGATTGTTCTGTACCACCACGCAATTTATTGTGTTATGTGATATGTGTTTATCAAAATCCCCTAAAACGCTAAAAACCATTTCTTTCACCACCTCGACTGGATGCCTCTTCCAAGTAGATATTTCCACGGTTGTCGTAATTGACACCGCACCTCCCTTTCCTTGTATCCGCCCGTGTCCTATCTTTACGGTTATGTGTAATTTATGCAAACGCTCCTCGCAGAAAGTGTTTCGCAGCGAATGCGGTATTAAGTTTGCTGTAAACTAGTTTATTATCAACAAAAGCGGACTTAGTTCGTTTGCTGCGGGCTCTCCTTCCTCCGTATTTTATGATAATGGGTCCTCTGATGACACTATTGGGTTATGTAAGTAACGATGCTTGTGCTACTGGCAAATTCCATTCCGAGTATGAATTCGCATAATGAAGAAATATTTAAGGTTGCTGTTAAACATGTACCTACAATAATATTATGTGATGAAGGTGTCGTTGTGCATAAGGTCATAGTTTAAACAGACTCCTTTTACTGTGATAAGGTTGTCCGGAAGAAATTGTATTCATATATAAGCACTGATGACACGTTGTCCAGTTGCGGCAAGAACATGTTGTAATCATTACGAGTGTAGCAGACGCTGAGCACTTCAGGTTTAATGCAAAATTAATTTTCTATAACCATTTTAGAAGCAGACAAACTATAAATGTAATATTTATTTTTTAAGTTAGTTTATTTCCTAAGTTAGTTTATATAATTTTTAGATTAGTTAATTATTTTATAACTATGTTAATTTCAATTGAATAAACTATTTACATACTAAAAACTATAAATGCTTGTGAAATAATGGTGGGAAGCTAAACCAGGAAATCAGAAATCACTTCACCAGTGGAAAAGATCACCTTGTCAAGAGGCACACTTATTCTGCATGCGGTCCGGTAAATCCCCTATCTTCGTGAGCATCGCGCAAGTATTCGTGCCTCGAGGTCGTTACCGGGCCGTCCGCCATCCTGCTTTGAATACAATGAAGATAAAACACTTGCAGACAATCACTGTTTACATTTACCTCCCTCGCAGTGGGGTATTAGTTTATCGGATCGCCGTTGGCTTCTTGTTGCGGCTAAAGCATGTGGCCCGAGATGGCATGGAAGACATGAATACGTAAGCTCTGTGAGAATGTAAACAGACAATAAAAGGTGATGAAATTAATTCACATACTGTTCTCATACGAAGAAAGTAAACGTTGCTAGTCTAACATGAGTACTAAGTTGGGGGTTTCGGCCGGAACACTGGAGTTGGTCTCACAGGGGTTGTGGTTTAGCGTTGATTCCCTGGTGCTTCCGTACTTGTGTAGTTAAAGCACCTAACACGGGAATAAGTAGCGAAAGCTGCGAGTGGTGAGCCACTTAGAGCTCCGTAACCAATGTGGAGAATTGGTAGACATGCGAATAATGTAGATCGGTATGTCGGTGCAACACACACTTATATGTGGAAGTGGGATGGATTTCTCACGAGCTAATGACGCTGACGTAAGTCTGTCATTCGAGACCGGTGGATCCCCGGTACACATTAGGTGGTGGTCATATGCACTTCCACGCATATACATAGCTGGTGAAAACAAAAGCCTTTAGGCTAGTACAAAACGCTGAGGCCCTGGGCACAGGTTGTGGTTGGATAGGGTGCTGACCCCAGTGGCACTGAAGGCTTCACCCCCGGCTCTCGACTTCGGTCGGGGGTTCCTTCGGGTGGACGGTTGGTGGCTCGGATCGGCTGGGGAAAGGTCGCAGCCTGTGTTTCCCATGGGATTTTTTCGGAAGAACGGATGTTCGACAGAGCAGCTATGGGGCCTCGATCTGGCATACATGATCACTGTACTCGCAAGAGTGCAGGTTGTAGACGTCTGCATTTTGTGACCGAAAGGTTGGTATCTCTGGACGTCTATAAACAAAACGTAAATCAATAAACGATAGTAAAAGAGTGTTCTTATACGAATAGCAATTCAGAACTAAAGGAATAAATAAGATATGAAAAGAGGAAGTCTTTCTGGCGATGATTAAAATACCAATGTTGCAAATTACTTACTAGACTTGTGTTTTTATTACGTTTTCTAAAATATCCAGCTTCCATGAATGATATTATAAGTTTGGCTTCGATCATTTAAATTCACTCTTTGAAGTAGGTGAAAGCATTGGCTGATAAAAAGAAGAAACTTCTACAAACTTCAAATTGGCATGACATAATTTTCACATGACAATCACTTGGCAGTTATTCTCACCTTATATTTTTTTTGTAGATCATACATCTCACAGATTTGCATTCACAGAAATGCAATTCTTCAGCACATCCATTCACAATAAATTCATAGTAATCTGCCAAGTCATTTCGAATCAAATAGCAAACTAAAACATCTTCAGCATGGTAGTTACGAAAATAGTACGACTTAATGCCCGAGTTCCCAAGATCAAGTTTCGCAAAGGAGGCTTGGCCGGAGGTCAGACTCCTGCTCCGGCGGCGAAAGGCGCTGTCGCCGCTCCTGCGGTCGCTGCGGTATTTTCTTCTTTTATTTCTTTTGGTTTCGTAACGTTCCCTTGCTTCATTGTCTTCTTCGTGTGATTAAAATGTATTGTGTGAAATAAACTTAAAGTAATCTTCTTTTAGTTAGGAACGTTCTGGTTGACTGTTGTGATCGATGTGTTGAAGTCATGTTGAAATATCTGTTACGTACAAGACCAGTCTCAGTTTGGTTTCATTCACCAATTGAGAATTATTATACCACAAATATATTTCAGTTTAGTTTTCATTTTTGGTTTCGTTCAAAATTGCAATCAATTTGGAAAACCTAGTGCTAGAAACCGGTCACGAGCTTTAAAATCCGATCTTGAAATATGTTCACAGTAATATAATGTTTCTGGTAGATAGATACTATCTACCAGAAACATATATTTATTAAACTACACATACAATTTATATCATTCATTATTGCCTCCATTTTATTAATTCTTTCAATGCCCCTAATACAGCCTGAAAGTAGCCCTGTCTGTAGTATAATACAGTTTAATTTAGCCGATACGACCAAAGGGAAGTACTGACATGGCACCAAATTCACCAAGGAGAGGGGCTACATCACGAGTGATGCAGCCAACCATGTTAGGTAAACCATGTCAGTTCTCATAATAAATTAATAACAATTGATACGAATTTCCAAAATATCGTATCCAGTAACAATACCACTCTCACCTCTGCAGCAACAGCCAGCAGTCGCAGTCGGTGCCGCACCGGCGGCGGCACCTCAAGTTCAAGACGATCTAAACCTTCCAGCTCGCTATCAGAGACGTATGATGGATCAAGAAGAAATCAGTCATGTTAATAGCGGTGGCGGCAGTCCGGTAAGGTTAGTTTACTTAAACAAATCTCACTTGAGACATTTATTTTATGATCTTCTTCTTCTTAATTGTATGAGCTACTTATTTTTCTAATTTAATACTTGTATGCTAATCATATACCTACTTCTTCTGTAATGTTTGTGTGCTATTATTGTTCTACTTTGTCAATATTTGTATGTATAAGGAACTTCTACTTCTTTTTAATACTTGTTTGGTATTTTTCTTTTTTCTTTGTTAATATTTGTATAAGCTGTTTCTACTTTTTTCATACTTATATGAGTTTCTTCTTCTTAGTCTTTGTTAGGCCTCTTCATATTTTATTTAAGAAACACATAAAATAAACCCTTGTAAAGAAAGCCTACTTCAGTGTAAAAGAGACCTTAGCTGATAAAATAATATATCAAGATTCTGACTGCATAATCAGTTAACGCTTGACTAGTACGATTTATTGTACCTCAATTTTATCAAACCATTAGGACAACAACTTGATACTTCAATAACTTATTATTTAGATTTTTTGACAATTATGTATTACTGGATATTTTAGTATAATCCACTTACTCGTAATGTACTAACATTATTGAGTTACAAGTTATGTATCAAAATTTAACAAAGGCTTATACACCTGATACCTACACTTAATTATTAAGTATTTGTAGTCAGAACTCTCACTAATCTAAAAGCTCTCAAGCTGTATTTTCGATAAACTTTAAGCGATATTATTATGAAAAATAAAACACTTGCGAAGTTGCCGGCTCTTCGTGGCTGTAATTAAACCGAATAGACAAATTGTGACAAGTTCGAGTGCAGTCTTACTGCCTTAAGAATATTCAATAAAGAATTAGGAACTATGGCCATGGCCATTATGTGATGTACGAGGATCGCGAATGTCATTTTCCCTGACTGAAACCTTTTCACGCCCTCTTTTGAAAAACTCCAAGCTGTACTTGGGAGGAATAATGTAATTGTTATAATTTGTATCTTCGTTTTCAGTACGATCCACCTCCCAAGGCAAAGAAGAAAGGAAAGAAGTAAATGCATTTGATTTTTATGCAAAGCAAACATGTGTGAAATTATTAAAAGTTAAAATTACATATAAAAAATACATAGAAAATTTACCACATAGATACTAAAGTAACATTTTATTTACAAATCCATTATCTCCGCGACCGGCCATCCATCACGCACGAGGAACTTTTTTTGGCTGAATTAAATTTCTACACCATAATCGTAGAGGCGATCGTCCTGTAATCATCAATCACTTTAAAAGAAGCTCATTACGCGATGTAGATATAAGGTATATGATTAAGTACGGACGCACCTACACACACGCCTTTTCGCATCCGGCCATGATTTAGTGAACAATCGACTTTATTGATTAGACAACGTCAATATATTGATATATTTTCATTGATATCGTTTTACTTTTTACCCGACTAGGTGGGTATTCTTTATTCTTTATTCATCATCCATTAGACAGTACACTGCACACGGATTCGTCATCTGGATACTTTTTTTTACGTCCACTTAGTCTACATTAACAATAATTTTTGCTACTGTCTACATAGCACGAGTCATCACTATTTCTAAAAAAATTCTCACAAATACAAAATTTTTCCTATAAGCGTAAACCATTCATATAACACTTTGGAGCCAATTGGAGCAGGTCAGTCTCCACAAACAGCACACATTTTTTTTTATGGAAACTGACACGGTTGGCTACATCACCTACAACATCCGTGATGTGAGCCCATAACACCGGGTGAACTTGGTGCCACGTCAGTGCTTCCCTTCGGTCGTGCCGGCTACACTGAACTGGACGGAAAACACAAACTATTTACATAGTCCTTTCGACCGACCTTTCATTCAGTGCGGTGGTACCAACCCGGGTGGGTTAAACCCTACCACCTAGTAATATAAGAAGGGAGTCATATCCCTTAGTCGCCTTTTACGACATACACGGGGAGAGATGCAGTGGGGCTATTCTTTTAAAGTACCGGCCCCACGCGGTACAAACATCCAACCAAAGGGAAGTACTGACATGACACATTTCAGACTCTACCTGCAGCGGTTTTCATGCAGAACCACAGACAAGGCCACAGAGACTCCTTGCGGATCGGGAGCAAGAGTCGTAAAAGGCGACTAAGGGATAAGGACAAGATGCCGTGCATAAGGGCGACAGGATAGACAACTCTCACCTTGGCACGGTCCTTCCACCGAGTAATGCAGGAGGTGGGTCTTCGTACCTTACTTGCTGCTTGTCCTAATACTTTGCTAAATGTGGTGGTCGGTGTTGTGCTGTAATTTACAAGAGTACTTGCAGCACAACACCGACTGCTCTGCTTACTCCGATTGTCGGAATACAGCGTCTGATAATACGTATGTATTTTCAAACTTTGAAACTTTTGAGATTGCATAGCTGAACGGAATAAAGCGAACATTACGTGGCGATTTTACCACCTTTGACTAAAATATAACTGCCGATGAGCTCCTGTCAATTGCATGAAAGATTTGATTTACACCGACAGATAAAATATGTTAACCGAGTCTTTACCAAAGGTGGTGACCGTGCTGAAATCTATGACGAATCATACTGCGAATAAGTATTTGTGCCAATTAAATATTGTTAACGGTGTGTTTTCTCTATGGCGAAATAAATATTTATCTGAATATGAAACCGAGTATTTCCATCCTCCCGGATCTAGTACGAGTTGCGTCACCGCTCAGTCTCGGTGATTAGATGCAATCAAATGTGGAGCTCAATCAATCACGGGTCGCGATGGGCGATTTGATTTGTTAACGATTAATTATAATTTCGATGATTGATAAGACAACGACTCGATGAATGATTGAGGTCTCGTAAAAACAAGTGCGAATGGGCTCAGGTCTTTCGTGTCGAAGCATAAAATTAATATTTAGACTTCGATCTGGACACACTCCATTAAACAAAAGTGCCCACATGATGCGAAAAATAAATTCACCAAATTGCAGTGTTTGCAATAATGTTAACTAAACTAAAGTTAAAGTAACTAAAGATGAAGATCAATTATTTCACGTTTTTTTTTTGGCGTGTGAACGGAATAAGAATTTAAGAAAGGCTTCGATCGTAGAATTAAAGACAGATAAAATTAATTTTTTTGCGATCCACATGGCATTAGGTCAACGCCTGATGGAAGAATGCAAAATTCTAAATACATTTTTCCAAGCATCTCTATCCCTCAGAGGCTAGAGATGGTTTGGAGAATTGTGAAAACCCCAAGAGCAAATAAGGAAGTGATGATAAATTTCCACACAATTCATTGTGCGTGTCGTGTTTTCTCAGGAAATTTAAGAATTGCTTTGTTGAAATTTTTCATATTTGAAGGAATGTAAATCTATTTCCGTACGTTGTTTAGCGTTCCGTTTATTTCTTTATATAGAAAGCGCGTCATGTGGCGCCACCCATAAGGTGTCTAACGACGCCCATGGACATTCGTTCGTAAGCGGGGGTTGCGAATGTCATGCCGGCCTGACAGGTGCCTATTCCGTATCCATATGGATTATGATAAAAAGTAGGTACAGTTCCCGGCATGAAATAATGCGTGTCGAGCTTTAGAAACAGACAATCCTGTTGTAAAGCGTCGTCCCTGTCGCACAGCTCAGTATATAGCTCATACGACAGGGACGTCGCTCTACAACCGGATGGTTTGTTTCTAAAGCTCGAAACGCATTATTTGCTGCTAGAACCAAAGATGCTAGAACGATAAAAAAGGTATGGACGCCGGACTGCCAAATGCTTGTATGAGAACTAGCGTCGCCGAGTTGCGGGAGCGGAGAGTACTTACCGATGATAAGACATTCCAGTATTGTGCACACTAAACTTGGCTGTAGTGTTTTTACACGTAAACACAGAGCATGCTGGCATTTTAAACAGGTTTTTGCGAACGCAGCCGATGACAGACTGACGGGCCAGCGCGCGATCGTCCAATGAAACATGTATGCTTTTACTTATATCGTGTTACGCTGGCGAGGATAGACTTCAGGGTCCATACCTTTTTTATCGTTCTAGATTTGCTGCCGGAAACTCTACACCATTTCGTATCACATTTATATGACTCTCAAAGAATACATAAAATGATGGCATTAAGTAGCTCTCAGTATAATATTAGATTAGCATACTGTCCGCGGTCGTTTTCTCCAATCCACATCGCCTTGACCGCATGTGAGCGGAAAGCAATTACTAAACCGGAGCCACCGGAGCCATCAAAGCAAATAACTTATGTATCGCGGTGTATTAGGGACGATATCGATAAGGCCTGCTCCGTCGGCGTCTCGGATGATGAATGAGGGGGAGAGTCGTTAATCACTCCGCTCGCGGACGTCATCATTCATCGTCAGAACACCCACCCTCCACCTCCGCCCGTACTGCCTACCCTGATATCCTCCGCTGCTTGAGGGCTGCCACATTTCCGCACCTTCCACGCCTGTAGCGAACGACGGCTGGAAGAAAAGGACTTGGTAGCTGGCGTTATAGTTGAGCTGTAATTTGATGCAGATAAAAACAACGAAGCTGATGGAGCTGACATTCACTAGTTTATTTCTCTACACATCCCTTCATTCAAGTCAGTAGATAATGATAATGAGAATGAAGGGGGTTAGTAATGTACTACTAACCCCCTTCATTACTAACCCCTAACTACTAACTTAGTAGTTAGTGCTGTAGTTGATCTGCGTTATAATGCATTAAATGACAACACAGATGATGGAGCTGACATTCACTAGTTTATTTCTCTACAAATCTGTGTCTTCTTTCAAGTCAGTAGAGAATGATGATGACAATGAAGGGGGTTAGTAGTTAGCGCCGTTGTTGAGCTGCGATATGATGCATTGAATAACAACAAAGCTGATGGAGCTGACATTCGCTAGTTTATTTCTCTACATATCTGTGCCTTCTTTCAAGTCAGTAGAGAATGATGATGAGAATGAAGGGGTTAGTAGTTAGCGCTGTAGTTGAGCTGCGATATGATGCATTGAATAACAACAAAGCTGATGGAGCTGATATTCGCTAGTTTATTTCTCTACATATCTGTGCCTTCTTTCAAGTCAGTAGAGAATGAAGGGGGTTAGTAGTTTTAGCATTCAGTAGTTACATATCACATTCAAATCTGTGCCTTTCTTCAAGTCTGTAGATAATTATGATGGGAATGTAGGGGTTAGTATTTAACGCTAAATACTAACCCCGTTTACGGTTGCGGTAAACGGTTGAAATGAGATTTGATGCATTGAATGACAATGACAACAAAGCATATTTAGCGCCGCTTAACTTGCGTCGCGTAAAAATTTAGACCTAGAGGTAAAACGGGGTAGTTTTTTTTTTGCACTGTGTGGAGCGCAGTTCAAATTTGGATGTAGCGCCATCTATACGCGTGGCACGAAGCAAGTTGCGCTCCGCACAATACGCTCAGTGTTCCGCTAGCTACTAATCGTGTTTCTATTTACAAATTTGCTTGGTGAAATGAAATCATTTGTTTCAATTTTTTTTTATGGAAACTGACACGGTTGGCTTCATCACCTACAACATCAGTGATGTCAGCCCATAACACAACACCGGGTGAACTAGGTGCCACGTCAGTGCTTCCCTTAATTTCAATGGTGCCCATTCAGAAAGAAAAATGTATCAGTTCCACTGAGCTTTAAAATATGTCCATGGGCGTCGTTAGACACCTTATGGGTGACTCGGCGCCATAAGTCGCGCTTTCAATAAAAATAAAAAAATAAAAATTATTGTGCTATTGGCATGGACTTAATAATAATTTGGAAAATACTTTTGGATTCAGTAACTGGCAACTCAGGCTATCTCGGTCAACTTCTGTCAAACGTCTAACTCATCAGTAAGAGTGAGACAGAAATAGCCTCATCCGACTTTCAGACTCAGGCGCTAGACAGCTCAACTAAAATTGAAACTTAATACGGGCACGTCAAAGCGTCAGGCCCGGTTCAGTTAGATGTTTCCCCTCCCCCCTGCCGCAGTTACCTCCCCGCGTCGCGCCCGACGACCTGTCAGGGATTATGAGTGATTTTATTAGTGAAAGTCATTAGTGGCTGTCGCCGGCCGACAGTTTTATTGGCAGTCATTGGGCGAGTTGTGACGCACTCAGTCACAAATGCTTGGTCGCGAACGTTCAGTCACAAACGCTTTGTCACAATTCGTGCCCGGGCGAGGTAATGTTAAAGCTGAAGATAGATTTAAAGGGATGACTCAATTAAGATAATTTATCTATTAGGACAGGGCGAAGTTAATTTACATAAGTATTGAGTACCTAAATTCTCGCACAGTTTAGGCACAGGCAACCGTGCTGGCTGTCCGTAAAAATAATTTATTTATACCTACATTTTTAGATTTAGTTATAAGTTTACTTTTATTATATCTAGTTGTCATGTTTTTAATTAGGTTTGGAAGTTGTAGGTAATTATTTGTGTATCTAAATTAGAGAAAATATACCTAACACGTTCTTCTTTAAAATTATATTTTTATGGAATCTGACCTAGCTGGCTACATTACGCCTAGTTCCCGTCAGCGTTGTGTGTCATGTCATGTGAGTTCTTTCTTTCAGTCGTGGCGGCTATACTGAACTGGCCGAACAAAATATCATTTTCCTACATCTTGTGTTAACGCAGGTTTGACTGTGGGCTGATCTTTGCGATTAATTTGGAAACATATTTTTCACTTACATTTAGTATATATGATTTTATCTTAATCTTTCCTTTAGATAAGTTTAACCGCACACTTATATCGGTCTGTAATCTATATATCCATTACTCGTTATAGAGGTTACAGAACCGAGTACAATCTCAAGTTTAATCGACCGCTTAGCCGGAAACGTTATCACTTTAGTGGTTGCACCTAATATTCCTACTAGTTACATCTATCTTTTATACATACTACCACATGCTGTATCCAGGCAATCGAGGTGATCAGACTTATCGGTGTTGTGCCGCATGAACCGCAGCGGTAGTATGGGTTAATTATTGTAAATTACTTTAATATAATACTTATAAGGTACTAACAAAACATTGTGACTTGCGAAGTTTGTTTGTCAGTTCTTCTTCGCATTGAATTTAGAACTGGCGGAATTCTCGACATGTCCAAGCCTAGGTTACCTACCTATGGATGAAATTATACAATAAACAATAAACAATCACAGCACAACACCGACCACCACGTTTAGTAAAGTATTCGGACAAGATATAGCGAGCGCTGAAGAGTAATATCAGTCAATCGTCGCACCAGGCAGAGCGCTCATGAGGTTAGCCCATACGTTTGGCCAGAAACGTAGAGCCAATTGTCGAGAAATTGTGTAATAATATTTAACAACAACGGTAATTCAAAAACCCTTAGACATAAGTATAGCTATAACCTACCAGACTGGTGATGTCAGGCTCGTCATGCCACTGTTCCGCTTCTAGTAAAAGCTTTTCTTTTAAATGTTGTTTCTAAAAAGTATAGGTAATGAAAACATTCTGTGAATATTTTCAGTATTTTTTTTATTTTTTATAATCAATATTTTTCCTTTACAATGTTCAGTAGAAGTTTGCAAAAGTGGGTAACTACGAATGCGTAAGTAATATTGAAAATGGTTCACCTGTACTTGTGGTGTAAATTTTTTTTTCTGTAAGCACACACACGCACACACCCTCTCTCCCACCCGCACACACCCTCACACACACACATACACCCTCACCGTCTAGTAGGTGACTGTACCGATACTGTAATATTATTTAGGTGGCACATTATACTGATTGATCTACAAAGATAGCGATATTTACCATTAAATATTTGACTTGGTGCCCTGGAGTTAGAGGATTAGCGGCGATCGATCGATCAAGAGACATTTCGAACTCATACTTCGAATGATGGATGAGTTTCGAACGTATGCCCATTTAATGTGTGGGTTGCTACTCGTTGGTTCAACCGTCAAAATATGATTTCGTGCCAAGCGTTCCAAAATTGAATATTTAATTAAATAACGCTCTATTTACGCCTTCGTATACATACTGTTTATGGTTTATTGAGCATTTATAAGGCAGTAAAACTGCACTTGAACTGGTCACTATTTGTTCTCTGTGGTTCGATTACACCCACGATACATTGTTGAATCTACCCTAGATATTATTAAACAGCACATACCATTGAGTTATATGTGTGGTATCATCTAACTCAATGGCAGATACTGTTCGCTTGTATGTCTAGGTCGGCTCAATCGATGTCTATTATGTAGTTTTCTCCAATGTAGCGCAAGGAGATTCGTCGGCAGCTAGCTCATCACAAGCCTAGCTGCCGACGGTTCTGCCTAGTTGATCATTGATGATAATAAAATGAATCTATTGAAGAATACAACACTTGACTGAATTGCCTTTAAGCATGTATTGCATGCAATGCAATATTCGCAAGCCCAAAATTATTTCAGTAAAACAAAATATAAAAGCCTGCTAAGCGGGAACGATGTTCACACGCAGAGGGTTCCGTAGTAATTTTCTTCTTGCAGGCATAGCGAGTGTGCGCAGCGATCCCGCGCATCCGTGTCTTGCGCACGCGGCGCGCCGCCGCCGCCGCGCGGCTCCGCAGCCCATTTGAATGCTATTTTCTCAGTAAGCGTTTAGGATATAAACTTCAAAATCGTTTTCATGCCGTAAAAACTAAATGGACAATTTTAGCAATTTTATTAGATTTATAGAGCTTTTCGTGCCGGAGTAATCACCTCGGACATCGGTTGTTACAGACATACGGACGGACGGACATACACCGAACCGTTTTAAAAGGGTCACGTCGTATTCTATGGAAGTACCTCGAACACAATGCACTTTCCTTGATTACTTTGTCAAACATCTTCATATCACGAAAGTTTTCAAATGAATACAAGGCCCCTACGAGAGACACGATAAAGTAATTATCTGTTAATTGAACAAGCTTTTCTTTATTCAAAATATCGTGGCCTTATTTTATAAATAATAATACCGGGCTCTATCATTTAAATTCAATTATTATCTTCCTAATTTAAATATTAATTCGGAGCCGCTTGTTTGTCGTGGGCCCACCTCATTCGGGCGACAGCTAACACCTTAATTTACTAGCCATAAAAACGATAAAAGCCCCGTCCCGAAGCTACCTGAAAAAAAGTTTTTAAAATATAGCCGCTGATAGTACTGACAGGTTTAATATGATATAATGGATGCGGGGCCGACTCGGCGCTGCTCAAATAAAACATATTCCTCTACCACCTAATCTATGCTTTATTTGCTGTATTTTATTGGATATTCACTTCGCTCTGGGCGAGGTTCGTTCATCATTAAACATTTGTAGATGTATTTTAAAGGGCAATTATTATTGTATCGTCTTTTACGGATTTATTTTTAAAATTAATATAATAATATTGTGGTTATAACACTTTACGTCGTCGTCTACCATTCTAGACTATTCGTATTTATCGGGATGTTTGCTTTGGCTGGCATTTTGGACACTTCGGACCCAAATTCAATGAGCTCGCACGTCTCTGTGCGGCAGAGACGAAGCTCTACAACCGGATTGTTTCTTTCTAAAGCTCGACGTTCATTACGTAGGGCCGGATCCGTTCCTATTGCATGTTATTATTATTTTAAATTTTAAACAATTTTTTGATATTATTTTCATAATATGTATATTCTATAGAATTATATTTTTTATCATTCACCCATTATCTATGGGATTTACAATTCAATTATAAAAACTTTATTAATTTGCCTAATTCTGTGCGACAGGGACGACGCTCTACAACCGGATTGTCTCTTTCTAAAGCTCAACAAACACGCATTATTTGCTGCCGGGAAATGTACATAGTTTACTAAAACAAAAATTGCACAAACCAACACAATATAATATTTAAATTAGTTACAAAAGCGGATTTATCCCTTACATATATTTCTTCTAGTCGACCTTTGTATGTTGGAGAGTTACATAATTTATCATATGTTAAATTCATAATAATACATTGAAGAGTAAAATTTCATGCTCTTCAGATCGTTACATTTCGATACAATTCGAATATTTCGAAGAAATGCTTCTTAAAAAAAATTGAAAAACGGACAAAAACATTGCCCTTGGTTCTATCATTAGGAATACGCCGTCTCAAAATTACTGTTGTCTCGACGGATTCAGGATTGGATTTTCAGGAAGCCCTAAAATATTATTTTACTAATTTACTCATTAATTTAATTATACTCTTTAACATTGCCACCACAGAGCAGTGATTGGCGGCCGTCTTCCTCCAGGCGACGCGATTATACCTACTCTCTAAATCGATGTTACTGCGATAGCGTAATGTAAGGCGGCCCTTACGGCGTAGTGCTTGATATTTACCGCGGAAAGTGCTTAGTAAATATACGCAGTGATCCAAACGTGACGGAAAGGAAAACGCTAATACAGTCATAATTCATAAGAGGGAAGAACAAACAGTAGGCATGACATACACGACTACCGCGCCGCGTGCTGCGTCAACAATTTACGTTGAATTTTCATAGTGTATTTGTTGAAAAAATAAGTTGAGATAGTAAATTATTTGAAAGTTCTAAATATTTAATCTCCGCTTAATTAGTTAGATCTTGTTATATATTTTTTTTATTTCGAATAATATTTTTATACACGTAGGTTTGTAGATTACCGATAGTTTAGGTAAGGTTTGTCTGTCCGTCTGTCCGTCCATCCGAGGACTGTATTTCTTGAACCGTAATAGGTAGCCCGTTGAAATTTTCACAGAATATGTGTTATTATGGCCGATATACAACAAATAATAAAAACCTACATTTTCATCATCAATATTTATTTATAAAATTCATTCATAGTGTGTTCATATTGTGCCAATAGATAATCATGATCAAGCAATCGTTTATAAATAAAATTTAGTTTACCGTGGATATTAAATATTAATTAATACTATTGGTTTAAATTGGATAACCAACTATGGTAAGCCAAATTGAACCAATCGACAAATTGAAAACAGACGAATTAATGTGCTCACAAACAAACACAATTTCGAAATGATAAAGAAATGACTGATCAGTCTTGGGATGTGTCTTTTCATTAATCGTTCTTCGGTACTGCAAATGTTCTACAAAATTTTATAAATTGCATAATTTTAATACATTGTATTCGCTAAAATCGTAACCTAATCCGTCTCACCACCCACAGAGGCATCCCACAATAAGTATGCAATCCGTAACAAGCCAATTGTCCGGCAAAAACTTCAAAGTACGCTATCACAAAACGGACACTGGACTCTGAACACTGTTCTCCTGCTGTTATAGAAAACCGTTTCACCAAGTTGCCGGCAGGGGACTCTGTTGTATGGCGAGACCCCACACGTGATCACATAAAACTAAATTACTTTCGCCGTACACGCGGAGGTACGTTCAAACGTCTGGAGACTCGAGGAAAGATTCTCTCTTCAGAAGTAGTTGCAATTATAGGAAATGTTATTCGAGGGTGTATTTTAGGAGATACTATAAAATGTTTGAACAGACTTGATGCTGTAGCGCTTTACAAATATCACACGAAAGAAACTCCTATTCATAGAAGACACAGAATGATGGTTGATGCCAGCGTGAAATGTATGTTTGTACTCAGAATCTTAACGCTATTTAACCTATATTTTTTTTAAATCACTCAATCTTCAATAGGCTTTTGTGTCGTTTGACATTTGCGTCGTTTGTCAATAGACGTGTAAAAGATCGGCGTGTCGTTCGATTTAAGAAATCGATAGTGGAGACGTGTGGTCCTTTGTGTGCGATTTCAATTTCGCTTTGTTCCGTTTCGTTCTTGTCATCTTGCTTGCTTTTTCATGGTTCTTGAAAGCATGTTATTAGATTTCATTTATCATTTTTGTCACAGGCTTGTCTGTTCATATTTCCTGCTTTATGCATTATCACTTTTTGAGGCATAATATTTTTTTTTACTATTATAAAATTGTATTATGTTCTAACTGATGATTACTTTCATGTGGGAATTAAATTTTTCAAAACTTATAAATTATTTTATATAATTTAGTTTTTCAAAACTATTAAATTATGTATTTAGTATAAAAAAAAGTAATTTAAAAACAATGTTTTTTTTATGTAATCCTGCATGGGTGGCGGATTCAGATGGGCAGAGCGCATGCTCCGATCAGCCAATACCACCTCCGAGAAGGTGCCATATCGGAGACTTCCCTTTGCTGGCTTGCTTGGATTGCTGGCTATACTGAATTAGATTAGAACACAGACGAGGCTTGCTATGCGGGCATCTTAGGTCCAGTACCGTGGTGCCAACCCACTCGGCTACAATTTATGGTAATGGGCAAGGGATTATTTGTGTCTCTTCATCAATATCATATTTCACTTCAATTATCAATTTATCACATACTAAAAATATCATTAATATTTTTGAGGTTTTCAACTAAACCCACATATAGGTACAAAAAAACCGGCCAAGTGCGTGTCGAACTCGCGCACCGAGGGTTCCGTATCGCCATGTCATGGTCAGCGCAACTGATGTTGTGCATGTTTTATGAAATGCTTCATATTAGTTCAAGTTCAGATTAGTTAAAATGCTTCATACTGTTTTCGGTAGATGGCGCACATACACTTTTTAGTTTTTTGTATGGGGACCCCTGTGATTTTTTGTAATTTTTATTATTTGTTGTTATATCGGCCATAATAACTCATATTCTGTGAAAATTTCAACGGGCTACTTATTACGGTTCATGAGATACATCCCTCGGACAGACAGACGGACATACAGACAGACAGATGGCGTAGGCTTAGTAATAGGGTCCCGTACGAAGGATACGGAACCCTAAAAAGTAGATAGGACCTACTTGCTTTATACTATAGCTACACAAGTATATAGAAGTACTAGTATACATATTAGAGGTAATAACGAAGCTGCATTAGTGTCGTCTCTGCGTGCGTCGCGTCGGCCGGGGTGTACTAATGTCGTTAAAAGCCGTAAAAGAGAGTATAAATTTGAGTTATGACCGCTTTTACGCGCCGCCCGTCCGCGTCGTGCCAGTCTTTTACACGCGGCCTGCGTCTGTAAGGCGGGAGATACATTTTAGCGCAAGTTCTGTTATTCTGCTAAAATAATCAGAGCGCTAATTTACATTTTAAAATGGTAAACTTTCGAATTTCTATCAGTTGTATGTTGGATTGTAATAGGAAATGATGTCATATTTTTGAGTTTCATAGTTATTTAGTTAATATTTTAATATTCCTCAGGGCAGGATTAGTAAAAAAAAATTATATTATATTATAACATATTTTTTTAATATCACTTATTTAATTTTGGTGATGATTTTTAAAGATTAATAAATTGGTACCATTCCTGTTGCTATAATAATCTCAAAATTCCGTCAAAATCCCTTATTCCCTCGTATTTCGCCGAACCGATTCTCGCATGTAGGAAATGCTATAAAATATTAATAAATGAAATGCATTCGTATTTGAATGTACATATCTACGTAAAAGGTACATTTGTTAAATGGAAATTGACACGCTTGGATTCATCACCTACTACATCCGCGAAGTCAGCCCATAACACCCTAGTGAAATAGGTGCCATGTCAGTGCTTCCCTTCGGTCGTGTCGGCTACACTGAACTGGACGGAAAACACGGACTATTTACATAGCCGTTTCAACCGACCTTTCATTCAGTGCGGTGGTACCAACCCGGGCGGGTTAAACCCTACCACCAAGTAAGGTAAGAAGGGAAGGGACCTACAGTTTTACGTGGAATCCGAACCACGCTCAGCCTCCAACGTTCGCATCCGTCCACTGACCGCGCCCAGGTGTGCTTATGATCCGACCAACAGTCGACCGACCGCACCACTGAGCTACCGAGACTGACATACATAGTACGCGGGTGGATCAACGTTTTCTTGTTTTTGGTATCTGTCCGAAAACAGGATATTATTTTGATAAATTGACCTTATTTTAAATAGTAACAGCAACTCTCAGATAAGTAACTGATTAATAAGAAAGAAGCTGCGCAAAGGACAACACCATTGTATCATACAAAACTTGGGACAAAATTGTCCCCTGCGTCACCCCTAAAAATTGGTTAAATTTTTATTTTAAATAGTTCTCTACTTTTTATCAATTGCCTATAAACCGTAAAAGTATTTTATACTTATTGATTTTCAACTAAGTAACAAATTGTAATAAACTTTTTTTTTTATTTGACTTTGCAGCTGGTCTTTATGTTACAAAAAAAAGTTGATCCACCCATACATTGCTTATTAAAAACTTTATTTAAAATTTTCATACCGAATAATGTGACTATTTCACTTCTTTTTTTTTATGGAAACTGACACGGCTACATTACCCACAACTTCCGTGATATCAGCCCATAACACCGGGTGAACTAGGTGCCATGTCAGTGCTTCCCTTCATTTCATGTCGGCTACACTGAACTGGACGGAAAACACGAACTATTTACATATCCGTTTCGACCGACGTTTTTTTTTTTTTTTATAGAAAGCGCGACATGTGGCACCGTTTCACTTACGAGGAGGTGACTTACGATGCCCATGGACATTCTGTGATGAAGGGACATTCGCGGGGTTTGCGAATGCCATGCCGGCCAGATGTTTCGTTCAATGCGGTGGTACCAATCCGGCCGCGATAAACCCTACCACCTAGTAAGGTAAGATCAGACGAGACGGTGCTTATTATACACGGTGTTGCAACCCCAACCGTAAAACCCGAAAGGGGGTGATTCTGTACGTGACAGAACAAGTTTTGTTCTACGACTTTTTAATTTGAAGAAAAAAAATTTTTTTTTTCTCCATACATTTTGAGAATAGGTATTTAAAATTTGTATGGAAATAATAATTTTTTTTGGTTTCAAATTTTTTTTTTACGCCACAGAAGTTGTTTAGTTTCACATATAGAATAACCCCCTTATGTCAGTTAAAAATATTACGGGGGCAACTGCAACACCGTGTGTATATTATATTCTGTTGTCGGTGGTGTAACGCGCTCCTTACCTTCAAACAACGGGTCTTGTCTGCCGTCAAATAACATTGCTCGTATTTTTCAATTTGGCGGAACGTGTTCTCGCGTCTCTCGCGCATATTAACATAGATCTGTCTCGCTCTGACGACATGAAAACTGGCACAAATTTACCACAACAGCATCGGACTACAATGATACCTTGCTGAGCGTCATTAGGGTTCCGTACCTCAAAAGAGGAAAAAACTGAATACGGAATTATAGGATCACTCTCTTGTATGTCAGTCTGTATGTATGTTCGTTTGTCTAATTCTCCGAATCTACTGGATGAAAAAAGTTGAAATTCTATACATATGTTTACAGAGTTTCACTAGAGAGAGAATGACGGACGTATAGCGTGTCTAAATGAATGAATTTAGATTTTGAGGGACAAATTAGAAAATTCAAAATAATGTTTTTCAAGTGAATCATGTGACGTTTCAATGGAAAGAGCTCGTTATAATTTTTTTTATATTTAAAGTTCTCACGGAAAACGAATAGGTACGGAAGACTCACCGCGAGTTCGACTCCCACTTGACCGCTTTTTTTTAACTAAACAATACGAAAATCGAAAAATCGCAAAAGTGCGCTCATCCCCGTGTAGCGCCGATTGTGACTGATCCTACACAGTGATCTTAGTGCTTGCCACGATAGTTCATTCTTACAGTTTCTAGGGTTCCGTAGTCAGGCACCCTTATAAAGTCGGTCAGGTGTCTGTCCGTCCGTCCATCTGTCTGTCACACGTGCTCTTCGAGGTGATAATTTGAGAAGGCAGATATGTATATATATAAACTAGTCAATCAATTTAGTACTGACGGCATGACTATGGATGGAATATAGAGAAAATAGCATTCGTGTGGAGTGAAGTGGGGTGGTAGCGGCTCCGGCGCGCCGAACCGCGCGAGCTCTGCACGCTTTCGATATGTGCAAGAAAGAAGGGAATGACTACGGACACTACGGAGCATTCTAATTCTATGTATACATGAACAACGTTCGCACTGAACGAACAGTATTTTAAGGAGTGTAAAATTGTTCCTGTCTTCCCATAACATAACACAAGGAAAGCTCTGACATGATACATTATTATAGTTCCAACATGAATACGATCAAATCACGAAACCACAGACGAAATTATCAAGTGATGTAGCCCTATATTAAATTATTATTATATAATAATTTATTTATTGACTGGGTGGTTGATGCTCGTACCAAACAATTAAACCGTGCCAACATGATTCAAATCCGCGTGTTGTGGAATACGAGAATTTTTAAATTGAATTTCGAACCTATTTACCGCAGAAAACAATTGCATTACCTCCCCCATCAGTCAGTTAGATCGAGACAGCACTATGCGTTGCGTGCGCGCGCGACAGTGACGGATTACGTCGAGTTATCGCAGCGGTATTTGCGCAGACTTGTACTTATCGTGTCGCCCCGCACGTAGCGTTTGTTTGCATCAAGGTTTGCACTATGGTCTATGGTTGACTGAGTGTCATTTTATCGATCGTAAGCGAGCAGCTTGTCGTGTCGTTGTACATACTGTCAACTTATTACTAGAACTTAGCGGAGGGACTCTACGTACTCCGGTTAACTCTATACTCCCAGATTTTAACCAAGTTGAAGTTTTCAAAATGTCATAGCGCTCTAGCTATCCACCTACACCGGCCACTAACGAAACAATTGGTTAATACAAAGTGACTGAGATCGACCAAAATTTGGAAGCGACCCAAAACGTTTTGTGTAATTCTGGAACAAGCTTTGACATGCTGTGAAGTTAAATCAAAATAAATCCCAAAATATAATTATGGACTTTTTATGCGACAAGAAAGAGCAAGAAATAAAGTAAGAAAAAGTAAGAAAGAAGCAATAAGATGAGTTCGTTTTTTAAAGAAACAATTCAAATAAGAATTAAATAACCTCAAGGAGGGAGCGTCTTACATCTTAGCAAAGTACGGTTATTATCAAAGCCCACCCAGTAGGCAATGCTAATATTTTTCTTCGTGTCAATTCATGAATTCTTAAAACGTTTCAAATTGTATTATCCACTCGTGTGTTCCTAACATTGTCATTAAATTATTCAGAAAGCACTCGCTTCTTTCCAAGTCCAAAAATCTCCTCCCTGTTGGATTTGAAAAGCTGGCGTGTTCCTGTCAATTACATATTTACATATGTTGTGTAATTCTCCAAGTGTCATCTTGTCGCTTTGTCAAACCCGATGAGAATAGACTTGATCCATGCGCGTCACATATCCACTGTCGAGACCGTGAAATCACACACTTTAAGTTACCACAAACTATATGGAACCTTAACTTGAAAGACACAAAGCAACATTTCAGTTATTTAGTTGATAGACTTGTGATGCTTTTCTATGAGCCTTCGCGTAGAATTCATAGGACGAATTGTGTGTAAGTAAGTGCAACGTTTTATTTATTCTACGTTTTAACCCAATACAAATTGAGTAGATTTTTCTTTACCATAAACGTATTTCTTTCAACTTTTAAGCCAAAGGTAGGGCGAGTTTGAAACTCATTCAAAGAGAATAATGGCGCTCAGCTTTTGTTAATGACGATGGTGTTCCTTTGAACGCACTGCTTTGATCAATGCTCCCCAAAATGTCTGTGTGCGTGAGTCTTTCATGTGCGCATGGTTTTGTAATGGAATGATAAACGATGCGTCATTGTTTTAAGTGAATTAAAAAAAAAACTGATGATTTTTACTGAGTTTTTTCTGTGATCAAAGAGTTTCTCGTACCAACCTCCCACATTAAATGGAGTGTTGATAAAAAATACAAGTCCAAATTCTTCAGAAGCAAGGTAGGTACGTATTAATACTCGTATTATGAACATTGCATAATTCGATGTTAATTTTATCATGGCTAATAATATTATAATTATAATAATAAAAGAGGACGGCGGACCGTCGACACTGCCCTCGCCACAACATCCACGACGGGGACGGTGTCCGGCACCGGCCGGCTTGGGGCCGTCGGGGTCCCGTACCCCACTTACAGCCCCCGCTGCCGGTGCCATAGTGCACCACCCTCGCGGCGCGCGCATGATGATGGTTCATCGTCTTAAAGTGCTGCGCGTCGTCGCTCCGCAGTAAGTGGATACGGAGCTCTCCGAGATGGGGGTGGTGGTGGCCTACGTGTCTAGTACCACCACCTATCGCTCGAAGCTAGTCTCGCGTCGTCCCGGAGAGCTCCGTAGCCACGGCCTGCACCCGCCGGCGTGCTTGGGGCTTGTCTCCCGCCGTCGGCGGAATTTTACCGTTTTCTTTTTTTTGTTTTTGTCTGTATTAATTTTGTATGTATTTTTTAAATTGTATAGATAGAATTAATATAGATATGTAAATAGAATAAGAAAACGTGACAATAAAGAAAAAATATTATAATCTAAATATAAAAAAAAGTTTTGTTATTTTTAAATTGCATTGCATATTTAACGGTTTAACCATTATTTATATATAAAATAAAAATAGCAGACACAGTTGTAGAATTGAATCAAATCATTTCAACAAAATAAATACAGACGCATCAGCGAAAGCTGCAAATTAAAATAATACCATAAAAAAAAACAAAAACCCAATTCAAAAAATCTGGCAGTCATCGTAAGCAGTTTGGAAACACCAACACCACCAGCCGCGGCCACAAAAAGATCCACCAGCGGTGTAGCACGACGTCCGCACGAGAGCTCCCGTGACAAACGACCAAAGTCAGACCGATCCATTATGCTACTAATGCTCCAATATATTATCTCCTTTCAAAAGTCACAGGACATGCAACGTGATAAATTATAAATTCGCTTTGTTGACCCAGTCGGGGCCCTTCGCACAGACTTTGCAGTGAAAAAATTCAAGGTGGTAAAAAACGACAGGTGCGTTTTGACCGCGATTGTGCGATTAGATCGTGAAATTTGTACTAATTAGTGTTAAATCCTTGACTTCGCGCAGCTGCTCGTTCGTATTTGAACGATTGTACATTTTGGGGCACGAGTCTATCGTATAAAATAATTCACAAATTTGCTCCACGAAAGTGTTACCAATTACGTACAAAACTGACGTAAGGAGTGTTAAATTGGTAACACTTTAGTTAATAGGACATATTTTATTTGATACCCTAACCTTGCCTCTAAGCATACAACATAATATAGGCCATTAGGTATAATATTCGACAAATTTTAATTTAGAAATAGAAACAAAAACTGAGTTTACTAATTTTTTTTTCTCTTTTAGTAGGTACTCTTTAATAGAAGAAATTGTGATGTCTCGATTGTACTGTTTTGTCCGCGGTAAACAAAAGAGAATAAATTATGTGTTTAAATACTAATGTTTTATGTGTACGATTATCTACCTAATATAAATAATAATTAATTTTAGTCCTAGGGCCTAGTCAACACACACTAGCAGCTGACGAAGGCTTGATGAGAGCCGAAACGTCTAGCGCGCTGCAGTCCCTGGTCTCGTGCTCAATCGAAACCTTCTCCTACCTGCCTGCAATGGGCCTGGATGTGTTCGGTGAAGCCATTGTATGCTGAGTGAGTTCACAACCTGCCTGGAACATGGTTAGGTATATTATGTTCCACGTCGGATTGGTTATAGGTATTACGCACCGACTAGTCGGTGACATTACATTATCTCACGGAGTCTACTCCGTCCGTTCCGTGGGCTATCTGGGTGATATTTTTTTTTTTCATTTCATGTTTCATTTCATTTGTCAGCCTCGGTAGCTCAGTGGTGCGCTCGGTCGACTGTTGTTAAAGCAACCCTGAGCGCGGTCAGAACATGGATGGGGACCGCTCGATCGTTAGATGCTGACAGTGGGTCGGATTCCACGTAAAACTGTAGGTCCCTTCCCTTCTTACCTTACTAGGTGGTAGGGTTTATCCCGCCCGGTTTGGTACTACCGCACTGAATGAAATGTAGTAGGTCAAAACGGCTGTGTAAATAGTTCGCATTTTTCGTCCAGTTCAGTTTAGCCGACATGAAATGAAGGGAAGAACTGGCATGGCACCTAGTTCACCCGGTGTTATGGGCTGACATCACGGATGTTGTAGGTGATGTAGCCAATCGTGTCAGTTTCCATAAAAAAATATAAAAAAATGTAGTATTTTACCTATCAATTAGGTATGTAGGTTATACATTTATCCAAAGTATTGTAATTATTATCTTTCAGATCAATACAAAGTTGTCACTCGCCGATCTAATCCCAAAGATTAATCAACATCTTGACACTATCGATGGTATTTTTCACATTCAGGGATCAGATATTCCCCAAAGTCGCTCCCCGAACATCGCGTAATGCTTCTATCAAACGACCGACACAAAGCGAGTCGAATCGAACATCAAAAGTTACCGTGACAGACTCATTCATCTCAGATCCGGCGTAAGCTTCTTATGAAGAGCTTTTCACAGAAACATGAAACGGTAACATTTTATAGAAAACTATTAAGACCCACAATGGAAGGCAATTTACTTGCGGAGTACCCTCCCGTCAATCAAAATGTGTTGTTATCGCCAGCATCTGGCTGGTGTCATGTCTGGTGTCCCGCGACGCGAAACCTTATAAATATTGGACTCATCGCTATCGGAGGCTTTTGAAGAAATCGTACTATGCTTTGGGATACGTACGATAAGTGGACAAATTATTGTTTATGTATATTTCGAGCATTTTTGCATACCATACCAGTCTTGTAATATTTAAACAAAATATATATTTTATTATTATTTATGTTAATCTTTTTCACTTAGTTTCAATTTCGGTTTCTTTATTAAATCCTTTATAAATAAATAAAAATAACGTTTAGTTAAACGGGATAACGCTACATTCTAATAGTCCTAGTGTGGTGAAACCTTCGAGAAATTACTCGCATGTCTGCGGACGCGGCACTTTTTAAATTCATGCGTAAGACTTCCTGTAAAATGATACGTCGAACTAAAGGGTAGTGCGGTGGGTGGTAGTGCGGTGCGTTATCGAGGCCGAACGCAGCAGGTCCACTGAAGAACGAGATACCTACAGTCTGGAGAGGAAAAATTAAATAACGTGTTAAAGAAGGAGAACAAATGCAAGCAAGTACTTTGGAAATCGAAACGGTTGATAATTTTAAGAATCCTAACTAATAAAGCTTCCGCTTGAATCTGTAAGCGACGCGCCAGAGACGCTGCAAGACGCGTTATTATTATGCTCGCTTGTAAGTCGAGAACTATTCAACCGATCCAACATGGGGCTTTTATTTCACGGCCTTATTCTGGCATATCTAAGGATGGTTATGGTATAATTTTCGGCGAACCGAAGCCGCGGTAACAGAATATGCTAAATAAAAATTAAATTAATAATATTAAATTGTATTAAAATTCCTTGCCAAACGACCTATCGCATGTGAGGCATTCCCTAAGTTGTTCTCTAAAACGATCTCTCAAAAATACCAACTAATCAAAAGCTCCCGAGGTCTGCCCCGGGCCGGGCGCGGGTGGGGCGAGACGGGCCCCCTTCTGACACTCCATATAAATGTGACACTTTGCACTCCCGCAACAATGCCCTCACCTAGCGAAGACGCTATTATGAGCAAGATATATGACTCGGTTCGCTGCAGATAATAAAAGCATTTGTCAACCAGGTGGTTGGTTTGCTTCTCCCGCGCCACCGACCGCCCCGGCCCGCCCCGTCGCGATGTATTACTAGAATATATGGGGTAATAAATTATGATTTTGTGAAAGTTTGAGCGCAGATTACGCGGCGTGTATGGACGCCTAATGTCGGTTTGATGATTCATCGGATTTTTTGGGGGGCAAACGTGTTTTGAGGAGTTTCCGTCCCATTTAATCTGGCTATTGAGATGCGCAATTGTATGGTGGTGTGATTAATGTTGAGATTCGTTGTTAAGTGCAGCCCGAAGCTTTGTTACCTTTATAGGTACCTATAGGCGTACGAAGATGAAACAGACAAATTAATGTAGTTATGTTATTATATTTTATTTCTTCGAGCTTCCTGCCGTCTTATTTATGCCGGAGTAATTATTCGCCTAACGTAGGGCCGAGTGTGCGAGGTTCCATTTAGCGGAAACTGCATTAACTCTCTTATACACTTAAGAAAATAAATATTTGCAGTACCTATATCGTTAAAAATATTTTAGCAATCATTAACAATATAAAATTTACTCATAAATAACTTAAAAATAAAACTATTATTTATTAGTCAACTTTTCCAGAATGGTTTACATTACAAAGTGCGCATTTTGTTATCGATACAATACTCCCAACATATTCACCCACGCATGCAGCCAATTCTATGTAATATGTCATATTGAAAATTTATATCCCAGCTCAGACAAAAAGACAAATGGAATTTTCTGCCTAGATCAGCTCAGCACTTCCATGCACCCCAACCCCATATATTCTGACGTATGACTTCCGTATTTCATATTTTGCTTACACAGGACGTTCTCCCTTTCTAAAACGAAAAAACAATATTTTATCATTAGTTTTTTTATTGTGTAAGATAAAATTGCAAATGCAAAAAGTATAGAACTTCAAATAGCAAGTAAGTTTTGTGAAATGATTAAAGTAAAATAACAAAAAAATTAAGAAACAAACCTTTTATAACTGTCTGAAATACCTGACGTTGTGGGGGCTTTTATTTTAAAATATTCATACAGTTCAAATATCAAGCACCTTGTAGAGTGAACGGCAAATATACCTACTTACAGCCACAATTTCCCGAAATAACATATTCGGTGTCGCCTCTCGTAGACCCTCTACGAACCGCTCGCCTACGCCGAGCCGACGCACTGTGCGTTGACTCATTGAATCTTCTGCGCAAAATTTAAGTTAGTTCATGCCGTCATTTATATTTCCAGGTTTGTGTTTTTGCAACATTCAATAAAGAAACACGTAAAAAAACACAAGACGCAATGCACAAGAATGTTACATTTCAATTCATCTAACTGAGTACAATGACCACAATAATTCGTGTCATACTACTTTTTAGGGTTTCGAATCCATAAGAAAGCCTATTACTAAGCCCACGCCGTCTGTCTGTCCGTCCATCCTAGGGCTGTATCTTTTGAACCGCAATAGGTAGCAGGTTGAGATTTTCACATAATATTTGTTTTATGGGGTAATAATAATAAAAGCAAAAAGTAAAAAATTAAGGGTGGTCCCCATACAAGAACCGTGTTTTTAGCGCCATCTACCGAATGGTTTTTACATTTAACTACAAAAGTATTACATATACACCGATAGATTGCGTGAGGGAACACATGTAATTAGGTTGCCGTCTTACTAGATACGAAGGACTCAATTTATAATTTTAAATACAACATTGAAATGAAGTGTTTAAAATTTAATTAATGACTTTGTTATGTTTAAGCTTTTTCATAACTATAACGAACTAATTGTCTCATATACACGCGCTTAGAATCATGACGAGTGGCAGTCCCTATGAAATTATACAAAATACGATTTCTATTTAATTTATTTTATTTATGTATTTATGCACGACCGAAGGAAAGCACTGACGTGGCACCAAGTTCACCCGGTGTTATGGGCTGACATCACGGAAGTTGTAGGTGATGTAGCCAACCGTGTCAGTTTCCATAAAAAATGTATTTAATTCTTAATGAAGTTTTCATTATAATAACAAGTATGAAAAAGTCTTCGAGTTTATCCCATATTATGACTACCAACAGAAATAATATACCCATAGTGCATGGGGCTGCTGCTACGGCGTAGAGGCGCTACGCGGAATGAAATATTGCCCATGTATTATTCAAAGAAATTGCCGCATATTTCATCTGTGAAAATAACTGAGAGATATGACTACGGTGGTGGCTTCTTTCCTCCTTAGGTGCGAGGGCGGTTTATCTCGTCCGAACTTTCTGGAAATAGTTTCGTGTCCTTTGTGATGTAAGGGGATGGGCGGAGGACGCATTAACATAATAATGTGTGTATCGAGACAACTATGCTATCGGAGGTGAAACTCTTAATTATTTTTTTTATTTCATAAAGCCGGACTCGTATTGTTTACAGGAGCATGTAACTTTGAGCTTGATAAATTGAGTTTTAATCTATGTGTGACTACTTTTACCTGGTGCAAGCATATGAGCACAAAATAAAAGTTGTTTTGTAAGATCCTTACATACATTACATACATCACTACTGTCTGCCAATGAAATAGGAAGAGATTAACTGATCTTAAAGTGCCGTGGTCCTGCCTGGCACCCCTAAGATGCACCTAAAATAAAAAAATTACGTGAATACATTAATGCGTCACTTTAATTTGTACGCACCGAACATTTGAATTAATGATATTTTTTAGTTTCTTTACGGTTAGGTTTATTTAGTTTAATTCGAATATTTACATTATTTACTACATTCGTCCAAATGTTCATGGGCGTTGTTAGATACCTTATGGGTGGCTCGGCGCCACATGTCGCGCTTTCAATAAAAAAAAAATTAAAAACTTTATACATTACAATATGAGAAAGTTTTCGTGGCGAAAACGCTGCCATGCTAAAGGATAGGGCTCGAAAGCAAACATCGCGACCGCCCCTCCTCTTTCCTGACGTTGAATAAATCTGTCGGCACTTCATCGTAGTGTTGCCACAATTTTTTCCTCCGACGACGCGCGACGTTCTAGGTACTTGATAAAGTGCGAAGCGACTCGGCCGGCAGACAACTAGCTGGACCAGGGCAAGATTTCGCCATAGCTTTTATCAAGGTTTGAAAAACGTGTTATTATATAAATGTGTGTGTTATTACATGGGTATATATTATTAGACAATTTAAGGGCTTTAAGCATGGTCGTCTCCGAGCTATGTGACTCGACGCTTCGGGCCAAACGGGTGGCCCGTCTTTACGAGCGTAAAAAATACATACTCGTCCTGGTAAAAAATATTCTTATTTTCAACTTAGCTTTTGCGGGCTCAATTATTTAAAATTGAGAACCCCTGACAATATATACACCTAACATTTCGTTACCTCCAGGGAATCTATAAACATTCCAAGTTTCAAGAAGACAGATCGAACAGCTTAGGTGTTACAGGCTGTGACAGACGGACGGACGGATAGCCACCTGATTGATTTCCCTGCCAGCTCTGCGCCGCTGGCTACTGAACCCTAAAAAGTCGTAATAGTTACGCAATTCGTGTATGTAAATTTAAGTCAATTTTTTACTCACGATTTAAATTTTTTTAGAGAACAAAATGTTCTGTTTCAGGTAAAAAATTATCACGGAACAAAAATTATTTTAGTTAATTCTGACGGTGGAAAGGCAAAGAACCTGCACCAAAACACGTGTTTCAAGTTTAAAATCTGTAAAAGTTTAAAAACGGAAATTCCCTTCGGCCGCCTACGTAACCAGAGTTTCGTAACCGGTTTCGTACGAGGCCTTTTTATTACTTGTACGTAACTAGTTACGATGGAGGAAATATTTTTACTTCTACGAAACCTGGTTTCGAGAGAGGCCTTTTTATTGCTTGTACGTAACTAGTTTCGATAGAGGATTTATTTTTACTTCTACGAAACCTGGTTTCGAGAGAGGCCTTTTTATTACTTGTACGTAACTAGTTTCGATAGAGGATTTATTTTTACTTCTACGAAACCGTTAAGATTGGAAGCCATTGAAAATAAAAACGGATTATGAAAAGGCCGCCATGCAAGCAGTGAGACAAGTATATAAATGAATCGACATCAAAGGGTGCTATTTTCATTTTAACAGATGTCTTTTCAGCCTTAAATTAAAAATCATTACTCCTGTTAAAAAGCGCATGTATCACGTTGTGCGGGGTTAGCACGACTGCCGGCGGAATTCACCCAAAGTGGCCTCGAGTATGTTATGCGTAAGAGTCTGCCAGGTCAGGATATAAAAAAATTCAATAAATACTTCAAAATGCAGGGCTGGAATCAATTAACTTTAATAAAACATGTTGTTTTAGTAAAGAGCTAATAAGAACAACAAACAATTTGGAAGGCTGGCATAGCCGGATCAATCGGTACATCGAAAAAAAAAACAATACGCTTCCTCATTTATTGGAAGTACTAATCAAGAAGACGAAAATCAGTGACACATTCAAACAGGAAGTCAAGAAGAGTAAACGCTATCTTGAAATAGACAGCGCAATTGAAAGTTCCATAAATGATTTAAACAACGGACTTATAACCGTGGGTCACTGCGTGAAGATAATTAGCCCTTATTCATTCATATTTTAAAGAAAATTTTAGTTTTAGAACACTTATAAGGTGAAGTTCTTATTACTACGAAGATGTTTTTATTTTAGTAATTGCAGAATAAAGAAAATTTGTTTAATAACAAGTTGTAATATTATTTTATAATATTACGAGTAAATATTTTAATCGCCATTGTCTGAAAATATATCCAATCCAAATAGTTCTTCATTGGTTTCGTTAACGGTTTCTTAGAAGTAAAAATAAATCCTCTATCGAAACTAGTTACGTACAAGTAATAAAAAGACCTCTCTCGAAACCAGGTTTCGTAGAAGTAAAAATATTTCCTCCATCGTAACTAGTTACGTAGAAGTAATAAAAAGGCCTCGTACGAAACCGGTTTTTTTTTCGATAGCGCGACATGTGGCATCGTTTCACCTACAAGTAGGTGTCTAACGATGCCCATGGACATTAGTGATGCACGGGGATTGCGAATGTCATGCCGGCCTGACAGGAGCCTTTTCACGCCCCTTTTGAAAAACCCTAGGCTGTACTTGGGAGGAAATAGATGGGCAGGGAGTGCGTTCCACATTTTCCCGGTTCTGTGAATAAAAGATCTTCCATCATCCGATTCGTGGTAGGTCGATTGAATAGGGGTGCATCCCCTGCCCAGTACGCGTAGTGCGGAGGTGGAATGGGGACGACGGAATCGCGTTAAACAGCTCCTCCGAACACTCCCCATGAAATAAACGATAGAACACACTCAGGGAGCCGACGTCCCTACGAAGTTGCAGTGGTTCTAAGTCGCGGGACACCACGGGGTCACCCACCAGTCGCACGGCACGACGCTGGATTGAGTCTAGCGGCGCAAGCTGGTATTTGGCTGAGCCATCCCACAAGTGCGAGCAGTACTCCAAGCAGGACCTAACCTGTCTTTTGTACAACGTCAGTTTTTGGCCCGGCGTGAAGTACCGTCGCACCTTGTTCAGTACGCCCAGCTTTTTTGAGGCCAGCTTGGCTTTGCCCTCAATATGGCGCCGGAAGTTCAAGTCGTGCGACAGTTCGACACCGAGGACCCCGAGGTGGTCGCTTAATTTCAGCGACGTGTTTTGGAAGGAAGGAGCTGGCGTGAACGCCGTTCTCTTCACACTGAACGCACACACTTGTGTCTTCGATGCGTTGAACACGACCAAGTTGCTCCGGCCCCATTCGGCAATAGACTGGAGGGTTTGCTCAAGTTCAGACACAAGTGCTACCCTCTTCTCGTCCACAACGTTCCGTCCGGCTGAAGGGTGACTGGTGTAGGATCCGTGTGCCGTACTGTCGTCTGCATAACAATGTATGTTGCCAAGTGACAGCATATCATTGATATGCAGAAGAAACAGCGTGGGAGACAGCACAGGACCCTGCGGTACACCGGCATTCACTGACATGGCGTCCGACGAGCAGCCGTCCACGAGGACCTGAATGCTACGCCCATGTAGGAAGTCGGTGACCCAGTCACAAAGGCCAGAGGGGATACCGTACGCCGGCAGCTTGCCCAGAAGCGCTTTATGCCAGACCCGGTCAAATGCCTTGGCAATATCGAGTCCAATTGCCAAGGATTCACCGTACCCTTCAAGCGCTTTCCCCCAAAGGTGAGTGACGTACGCTAGGAGATCACCAGCTGATCGGTTTGGCCGGAAGCTGTATTGCCGATCGCTGATGAGATTATTTGTCTCTAGGTACGTCATGAGCTGCGTATTGATAACGCGCTCCATCACCTTGCAGAGGAGGGAGGTGATTGCTATGGGTCGGTAGTTTTACGGGTCAGAGCGATCGCCCTTTTTTGGGACAGGCTGAACGAAAGCTGATTTCCAAGCTGCCGGCACGCGGCCAGTTGTGTACGAGAGGCGAAAGAGGCGCGTCAGTACTGGAGCCAGCTCGGGAGCACACCCTTTCAACACCAATGCAGGCACTCTGTCCGGCCCACTCGCTTTCCTGGGGTCTAGGGCAAGAAGCTCCTTCCGCACAGTTCTCTGTCGGAACTGTACTTCTGGCATGGAGTTCTCACACCTAGGTATGGATGGAGGAGAAGCTCCCCCATCATCCAGGTGGGAATTCCCCGCAAAAAAAGATACCAGAAGGTCGGCTTTATCTTTTGCGGAGTGAGCGAGTGATCCTCCAGTGTGCTGCAGAGGTGGAAGTGAGGAGCGGCTGTCCGCTGTAGGGAACCGCTCTTGGACTTCGTCTGCCGCTCTACTCAGGTACTCAAATAGGCGAGCTGTCTCCGCATCACCTGAGTGCGACCTGTAGACGCAGGCGTACACTCGCGATTCCGACCCCAGATCCACGTGGACCCAGAGTACTGAAAACGCGAGGTCTTCTTGACAGCGCAGGCGACGACAGCAAATATCCGCCCTAGCAAACAAGCATACCCCGGCACGGGAACGGAAGGCTTCTTCCAGGGTGTACCCGGGGTAGTGCAAGTACGACGTGTCGGCTGGGCGAAATATTTGCGTCTCCGTCAGAAATAACGGAGTACGAAACTCTGGTTACGTAGGCGGCCGAAGGGCGAAAATTAAATTGTTTAGTTGTTTACGCTTATCCCAGCCTTGTTCCAATTTCAAATTTGCATTCCTTTACCATTCAGCCTCTAGACTTAGTTGGTACTTTACAATAACCACACACAGGTCGGCATTTGTTTCGATAAAGGTTCATTAATTCCACCCTCTATCGTAGAGTATGTGCCCGTGTGTAGTGCCTCCGGTCTGTCGGAGTACTGCCTGCACCATCTCATGACGTGGCATTCAAATTGACTAGTGCCTAGTCAAATTCTAGTCCTTAGTCTAACTAACGCCACACTGGGCGTAATTTCTGTCGCGTAAATTGCGTCGCGTTACTGGCATACTTGCACTGTGCTGCGTCGTTACATCGAATTACGCGACGCAAGTTACGCAGCAGAAATTACGCTTAGTGTGGCGCTAGGCTTAAATTCATTAAAATTTCATTTCATTCATTCTATAAATTTGTTGTAATCATTTTATTAAGTCTTCAAATTAGACGATCTTTTTGTCCGTATTATACCTGGCATGGTGCCTCGATGAATGTGATTTCGCGAGTGGTATTATTGGCTATGTCTGATTTTTCATCGGACTTTTGGGCACAGCCACCCGTGCTGGCTGTTTATAAAAAAGCGGTCAAATGCGAGTCGAACGCGAGTTTCGTACCATTACGCAATGCATAGTTGCATTCCGTGCAACTATGCATTTTAAAATTATAAAAAAAAATATATTAGTATTTCTTATAACGGATCCTTTCATTTGATATGTTTCACTAGAAAACTTTTAACTTTCTCATTTGGCCCCTAAAATTCACCCCCGAAATCGAAATGCCTTTATATGAACAGCCGTCCGTGATTAGATCATCAAACTCAATATGTGTACCTCGATGTATACCAAATTTCTACTTTTTTCGTCTAGTAGATTCGGAGAAAATAAGCTGTGACAGACGGACAGACAGACGGACACGAGAGTGGTCCTATAAGGGTTCCGATTTTGTTTCCCTCTTTTGAGGTATGGAACCCTAAAATAGTTCTTTATGTTTGACATTATTTATTCAATAAAATATACTCTTTCTATATACGTAGCTGAGCAATGAGATGGTCTGAACGTGAAAGGTGAGCGATTGTATCGCACCGCACGTTTGTGTCTAGGCAGCGAATCTTTAGTGAGGCATCTCTAAAGTGCTAATGAGCTGTCCGCGACCGCGCCGCGGGCGGCGCGGAGCCGCGGAGGCGGCACGGGGCGGACATGGTGTGCGGTGGCTGAGGTTCTACTCTAACGTACGTAGACTTAGGAGCGGAGCGGCGCGCATAGTGTTGTCTGCTTACATACATACATACATAACACACGCTGTATCCCGACAATCAGGGTAAGCAGAGTAATCGGTGTTGTGCTATAAGGACTCTGGTAAATTACAGCACAACACCGACCACCACGTTTAGCACAGTATACGGACAAGACAATATGTCAAGCAGCAAGTAAGGCACGAAGAACCCACCTGCTGCATGACTAGGTGGAAGGACATATACTTTATAATATATTATTTTGTTACCTACTTATTTCCAACCCAACGCTAAAAAAATGTATAGGACGAAATAATTTTTTTTTATTTATTCATTGAAGGATACAAAATTTACAACACGAAACAACATACCTACAGAGTGTTGCCACTCCCCCTCCTTGCCACATACAATCCTAAAAAGCCGGCTTTCAAAAATTAGAATAACTATTGAGCTGAGAAATCGCGTGGTGGTAATATTATGCCGTCGATTTGGGACTACCTGTATAAAGAACCAAAAAATATATAGCAGCAAAGGTTCTAAAGGGATATGATGTAAGCATTGGGACCTTTAGCATTGGCTATGGTAGGTATTTATAATTTGGATAGTTATTTCAATTTTAGGTTAGTTTTCATACCTAAATATTTTAAAATATAAAAAAGATACCGTTTTTACATAAAAAATAAAAACGCTAACGCACAAATATTAACGAAATACAGAATGAGCAAAGAGGGGCGTAATAATAGGAGTATTTCTTCCAGCGAATCTAGTATAACAGTTTGCTGCCGTCTAAATATTTTTATTTCTGCTATAAAATTGTATGTAGGTATATTCAACTTATTTTTTAATTTAAAACATGCGTTTTTCTTTCTTCCTGGCTCGGTAAATTCTACATCAGTGGTGTGGCATCGTAAAGCTTTGTAAAGCTTTACAAAGTAGGTACACTATGAAACTGCCCGCAGTTTCTGCGCCGCCGTGCTTGCAGGGATGTCAGACCGTGTTTAGGTTTCCGTACCCTGTACGGAAGCCTACCTGCTAAGCCTCCCCGTCCGTCCGTCTGTCTGTCTGTCTGTCTGTCTGTCTGTCTGTCTATCTGTCTATCTGTCTGTCTGTCTGTATATCTGTCTGTCTGTCCGTCCGTCCGTCCAATGGCTATATCTTTGGAACCTTAATAGGTAGCTGGTTGAAATTTTCACCGAATATGTGTTGTTATGGCGGATATAACAACAAATAATAAAAAATAGAAAAGTAAAAAATTAAGGGGTAGTCCCATACAAATATCTTAATTTTCAGAAGAGTGCCATCTACCGAATTATCCAAACATTTTCAACAAAAGTATGAATTTTCACCGAGAGATGGGGTGATGCCGAGTTACGTGCGGATGTCACTCTAAAGTAAAATAATAAATAATAAAAACCCACCATTTAAGTTGTGGCACAGAGACCTCGGTACGCGAGTCCGACTTGCACTTGGCCAGTTATTTTTAACCCCCGACGAAAAAAACGGAGGGGTGTTATAAGTTTGACGTGTGTGTGTGTGTGTGTGTGTGTGTGTGTGTGTGTCTGTCTGTGGCATCGTAGCTCCCAAACGGATGGACCGATTTGGATGCGGTTTTTTTTATTAGGAAGCCTGTTTAATCGGGATGGTTCTTAGCTATGTTTGTAATCAAGTAATTAAGTAATTAAGTAATAAAAAAAATTATTATCTTCAAAAGTGGACCGATTTGCATGCGGTTTTTTTTAAAAAGCTTGTAATAAAAGTTAAATTACAAATTTAAAAAACCCCCGACTCTTAAAAAGTCAAAAATAATTTCCGTTTACTTACTTAAAGGAGTCGGGGGACCGCTAAGTAAATTAAATATAAAGACTCAAAAGTTGCGCGGGAATTTACTTAGCGGTCTACCGACTCCTTTAAGTAAGTAAACGGAAATTATTTTTGACTTTTTAAGAGTCGGGGGTTTTTTAAATTTGTAATTTAACTTTTCATACTGTCAACTCTGAAAGTGCAGAAATATCTGGGAAACCTTGTCATACTGACTGTTTTTTTTTTATGGAAACTAACTGCATATAAGAAACAAAGTCCCTACGGAGTTGCAGCGGTTCTAAGTCGCGGGACTCCACAGGGTCACCCACCAGTCGCACGGCGCGCGGCACGACGCGACGCTGCGTCTGACGGATTACAAGTGTCTTACAGTTTTCATACAAAACGAACGGCCTAACGCAAATGATCGACAGTGTTCCCGTGGTAGTACATATTATTTACAAACTGAGCTAGAGTTGGTTTGTAACGTATGTTTTAGATAATCGCCAAAATATAAATTTTAACATTCATATCTCAAAAAGGAGGCGGTTAAAGAAAATTTGTTGACAGTTTGAAGACTCAAGCAAATGTGACATAATATGGCTCGGCGCCATATGTCGCGCTGTCAATAAAAAAAAATGTATATAGCGAATACGTACTGTGCGTATAATAACACTCGATTTGGGTTATAATAAATCACCGACTGTTGAAAACCACCACATGTACCACATGTCACCACATGTACGGACGTACTTACAGTTAGTATGATAAGGTACTACAGATATATTTCCACTTTCAAAGCACACTATACAACCGCCAGACAGACGAGGAGTCGCATACAAGAGAAAGTGGAAAACTTGAGCGCTATATCTTTTGTTGACTTGAACATGCAGCTCGTTGTTGAGATGAAAACGTGTTGTGAATATTAAAAGCTTTCAGAGGGAATTAATATTTCTAATATATTGTGTATTTATGTGTTTAATATTATATTATTTTACATATATACATAATGTAAATTGGTGAAGAACATATGTTGTCAAACTCGTAATGTCTCCATGTGTGTTATCGCTTGTATAGAAACTGCATTATCTATGTATGTATGTATATATTTGTTTATGTTTATATATGTACTATGTACCTTTGAACCTGTAAGTACGAGTATGTATGTATTGTATTTAATTGTATGTTAAATTGTGTAAGTATATTTTTATATGTTTTAACCACTGAATGGTTTCACCTCTTCTTCGTTTCATATATTTCGCACTACCCGTATACCTTACTCACAATCCCAGGCATGTGTGGTAGATAATGCTTTTAGGCTTTAAGTCCGCTTTTTGTCACTTTTTTTGTGCGATAAAGTATAATTTCATTTAATTCACATCATAACGTCAACCTTACTTCACAGTGGGGTAGGCAGAGACAACGGATCTGCCACGATCCTGACACACGATATATAGAAAGAAGAAGAAAGCCCCTAAAGAGAGAGGGCCTTGTCTTTTTCCGGAGTTGGGCTTTGATGAAATAAGTTAATATTCAACATAAAATTCCTTATTTACCAATTTACAAAGACACTCGTATCATCTGATTGTTTTTTATGTAAACGGATTGGTGGCCGAGTCAGACAAGCCAGAGCACATGGTGTTAATCTCAGATCAGGAAAGGAAGGTGTTAATATATCATCATATTCACATCACAAATGATTTTGTTGTATGGCGGAGGCAGGTCAGAGATCATTTTATTATTGTGTACTTAACTCTATTTCTGTCTCTGTATTCATCCAAATTTTATTAATTAATTAATACAACACAGAATATATTATTATAGGGTCTTTCAAAATTTGTTCATAGTACGCTAAGGGGGGGGTTCTGTATCGGAAATAGATTACTTTTGAAGAACAAAGAATTTTTTTTTTACAAAAAAATGTTTTAATTGTAAAATGTAAAAAAAAAAATTTCTTAATCGTTCCAGTTTCATACCAGTAACAAAAAAGTCTTGCAACACATAGATCTCTCTCTTTCAGAAATTGTGAAAAACCACAATTTTAGTTTAGTATGGAATAGAAAGAATTTAATTTTTTTACCAACTTACACGTGTTACATTATAATGGTAATGAAGACTTTTTTGTTACTGTTATGAAACTAAATCGATTAGGCTATAAAAATCAACCACCTATTTTTTTATTTAAATACATAAAAAAATATTTTACATAAAAAAAGCCCAAGGTCCAAAAAAATTTATATAGGTTTTACTCCCTATATGATATAGTGTATCCTTTCCTTAATTAAATTACTATACAAAAATTTACTAGAAAGTACAGAAAGGGCTGCCATTAACACCTGCGAATGTAACACGGAAGCGAACCGAAACGAAAAACTAGCGATACGCGAATAGCATAATTTTCAATGCTGCGTCTCACACAACACGCGGAACGAAAGCAGAACGAAATCAGTTTGCATTGCATCCGCGACGACGAGTTCGTCCATGACTGATTTTTCAAGGGTGTAGCAGGTGAAGTATTGAAGAAATTTGAATTTAGAATTTTCTAATTTCACGTTCCATAAAATTTGTACATAGCTACGCCCGTAACCCTAGATTGCCCCTTACCAGGTGGTAGGCTCAAATTGTAGCCGACTGGGTTGGTACCACCGTACTGGATGTAAGATGGCCAAATAGCAGCTTCGGTTGTGTTCTCCTCTAGTCCAGTATAGCCAGCAATCCAGGGAAGTCTCCGGTATGGCACCTACCTTCGCGGAGGTGATATTGACTAGTCGAAGCATGCGCTTTGGCTCCTCCGACTCAGCCACCCATACCGGATTACATAAAAAAATTGGTTGTCTGTAAAGTCGGTTTACGGACGATAGTTTTACGTGATGACGTGGAATAATCGTAGTACATAGAGCAAAGATCAGTAATTCTATTTCCAGTAGAAAGATTAATCATCTTGTGACTGGCCATCAATAAACTTCTGTTGTCTGATCTTGACAGTTTTACTTCTTACTTAAGACATTTCCATGGTAACTTTGACTATACCGATTGTGCCTCTCTATCGCTTGCTACGCGCTCTCGCTTGCACACACAGGCTCAGATGGAACGTGACACTTTTTCGTGTGTGCAGCCGGTGTTCATCAATTTAAGACGTGACGTCATCACGTCAAAAAAACTACCTACTACGCCTGCAGGTTTAACTCTATGTTAATGCGTAATAATTATTACTGTTAGCCGTTACATAATTTTTTTTTCAGAATCTGCGACAAAATATTTTTAACGCGACAAGACGTGTCGCATAGCTACACGCGTTTTTTAGTCTGGGCAGGCAAAGCAAGTTTTTCGGACGATTAGATAAACAGATAAATTAACTTTCTTCCGTCTAAGCAAGCGAGATAAATCCACAGAGCCACCACACGAGACGTCGACAGAATGATTTTAACACTTACCTCAAGCCGTGCCCTCGCCAGATAGCCGACGTCGTCATATCTCTTACCCTTTCCCTCGCGGAGGCGAGCCATAAATCTGTCTCGCTCGCTCAGCCCAGGGGTGTAGCCGGGTGAAATATGCGAGCTGTCCGCAAATAAATTATAGTGGCAATTAATAGTACGGCGGCCGCGCCGACGCCTCCGCGGGATTCTCACAATAAGTTGACGGTAAGCGTAGGTGGTCTCGTCGATATAGGTTACTTGGAAAGACAGAAGTGATGTATGGGGTGATAGTTTTTCAGGCATGCCGACTAAATTGTTCATGAAATCATGACAAACTATTTTCTATATTAATTATCATCATCAGCCCGTATCGCAGTGGACCACTGCTGGATATATCATCGCCCAAGGCATGCCACCACACGCCGCCTTTTTAGATATCTGTACCCGTACCCGTACGGAAACTAAAAACCTACGCCCGCTGTCTTTCTGTTTGACTGTCCGTATGTCCGTCTGTCCGTCTGTCCGTATGTCCGTCCGTCCGTCTGTCTGTCTGTCCGTCAGTCCTACCTTTAAAGGGCTGTATCATTTGAACCGTAATAGGTAGCCTGTTGAAATTTTCACAGAATATGTGTTATTTTGGCAGATATAATAACAACAAATTGGGGTGTCGTCCCCCCCCCCCCCCCCCCCCCCCCCATAGCCATACAAGAAAAGTGCTAAGAATTGATTTGTACATATTCACTCTACTTAATAACATAATATGACGCCACAACAGGTACTTTGCTTGCATCGCAGACAGACAAAAAATTTACGATTATGAGTTTTTGACAGGTATGGTATAGCGAATCTACGGAACCCTCCGTGCATGAGTAAAACTCGCACTTGACCGAATGTAAAACACAAAAGCTTCAAATTTGATTTGATTATAGTGCAAACTATAAATAAAGTAAAACAACAAATAATAAAAACTATCCAATTGTGTGGTGGCACGGAAACCTGGACGTGAGCCCGAATCGCACTTGACCGGTCTTTTATTTTCTATATTACAGATACAACAACCTCAGTATGTCATTTTTTTTTTTATTTATGGAAACTGACACGGTTGGCCACATCAGCTACAACATCCGTGATGGCAGCCCATAACACCGGGTGAACTTGGTGCCACGTCAGTGCTTCCCTTCGGTCGTGCCGGCTACACTGAACTGGACGGAAAACACAAACTATTTACATAGCCGTTTCGACCGACCTTTCATTCAGTGCGGTGGTATCAACCCGGGCGGGTTAAACCCTACCACCTAGTAATATAAGAAGGGAGTCATATCCCTTAGTCGCCATGTAAAGACATTAATAGTTCATACGCCCAGTAATGTAATGAAACTAATATTATAACACAGATATCAATCGGTCTTTCTCAGTGTCCACAAACCCGATCGCTATCTCCACTAGTAATACCTGACATTACAAATTTAATGGTTGCGCGTTTGTTGCTAGATATAATAGAGTTATTTGTGCCTGAGTCGATAATGCTCTTCGCTCCATCCCGTTGACACCGACGAGGAATCAACTATACGATAGCATCGAAGAAGTTAATCATTTGCGGTCATCATTATTGGTGTGACGTACATATTTGCTTTGCTAGTGTGTGAGTGTGTGTAGCATCTACTATAATCTTAATAGTAGCTTTTGCGCGGCTTCGCTCGGGGTAGACTGGGTTTAATAGTAAATCCGATTTAAACGCAAATATGATAATAAACTATCGCTTCTCTTATATTCTCTCTCTCCCCCCCTTTTCCCCTCCCTCCCTCCCCCTCCTTCCCACCCCCGCCTGCTCCCCTCCTACCCCCTCCCCTCCGCCCTTCTCGCCCCTCTCCATCCGGCACTACCATTCGACACTAAATTCCGTTCATGCTATATTATTTTCTTTGATACTTCTCAGCCCTATTGCTATTCAGCGTGATGGTATAGTGAGCCCATAGCGAGCCTCAAGAGCTACTCTTTACATTGGTCCTAACTGCATCAAAATCTGTTCAGTGGTTCCGGAGTTTACCTCAAACATACATACATACATACAGACGTTCCCTTTTATAAGAAGTAGAGAATAGAGATACCATAACTTGTTTTTAAAGTAAATAACAGAGTTTTACCAAAGGTTAGATGATATTTTGGTACATCATAAATAGGTTGTATTAAAAAATTTAAGGTTTGACTCATGGTCGTTCTCCGAGATATGCGGCTCGTCATTTCGGGCCAAATGTATGGCCCAACTTCATGAGCACTCAGCTGTCATAATAGATAGAAGTAGGTAACAGTTTTTAAACACTTTCTTGAAGACAGCAACTCACCAAGCGTGAAGACGAAGGTAGAGCTGCCTTCCTATAAAATTTTTTTTTTATAATGCATTCTATACGAAAGGAAACTACATTCAGTACTTATAGAGTTTACTTTTTACGGAGTTGATGAAAAAAAATGCCGACTGCGTCTCCAGGTCGGTTCCTCTTATAATTCCTGTTTATAAAAAGTGTTTTTGGAACCATAGCTTTTTTTTCAATTCTAATTTGTCCTAAAGTTTCGGTAAGGAATATACATGTACATGTTTTAGCAATATCACATTGATCATTTGAAATTCGTGGTGTTATGTCATTTAAATCTATCTATATTAGCTAATCTATTCATTGGTGTTATGAATAATTTTTGTCTTTTGATTTCTCTTCCATTGATCATTGGTAAAAAAAAATCATTAAGGTGTCGATACCTAACCTAACCTAACCTAACTTTTTGAATATATAAATACTTACGTACGGTAATAATTTCGCATCCTCGAGTTTGCAAGAATCGGCACTTTCGCCTTTAAATTCTCAATAAAAACTTTTACGTCAAATTGAGTTGTTTTGAACGTACAATGAGAGATTCCCTCACTCCAGGCACTCAATAAACATTTTATGGTTTTAGGCTTTCACTGCAGCCTACACAATTACGAGCCATAAAATTGTTTGTACAACTTCCGAGGCTGGCCTCGGTCGGGTCCACGCTGCGAGAGGAAATTTATTACCACCTAGAAAATTTATTGTTATTGCTATTCATTTCCTTTGGGTAACGTTTTAATTACTCTGATCGGCGATAAAGCATCTTTGGAGCGGCACTTTTCTTCATTAGCTTGGGTTTTTTCGTTGGGGTTGCTGGAGGCAGACATATCCCGTTGTTTAAGCAGGAGTTATGGAAGCTTCTTAGATTTACGCTGCACGAGGCCAACGTAGTAGGTAGCTCTTCGGCTACTGGTGGGCCAGTGGCGTGTTGCAATTGGAGAGGGTCCGACCGATCTAAGCTGTACATTAGGAGCCCAGGATTAATTGTGTAGTTACAATTTTATGTTCTCAAAACAGAGTTTCTGTTGCGGTCTGGAAAGGCTAAAGAAATAAGCATTTCGTATTATATGTAAAAGAAACTCTCGACGTCCTTTTCTTTATCCTGGGTGTCAAGTTGACGGCTAAAACAAGTTAAAAGTTAACAGAAGTAACGGACAAAAACCAGTGGTCAGCCAACAAACGTCTGAGCTCACATTGCGCAATAAATTACGCCCTGAAAAACTCGTTACATCATCAATCTACCAGCGCAATAAAAAGTATAAATCACTGTACTCCATCACCTCATAAGTGGAAGGTCCACGTAACGGCTAACCATCTCATCCGGCCTCCCCATAACCACAAGCCAGGGCTCTACCCCGACTCTACCCTACAAATTCCTCCTGGCGGCGAAAACCTTAAACTCGCTAATGAAGTCGAAAATCTAATATCTTTCAGAACTACTAGCCTGCAAAACGTCGAAGTCGCCCGGCGTAGTAGGATGAGTCAGGTTAAGACCTTTGATCCGTATCAGGGGGTGAGCTGAGAAAGCGATCGACACTTCCCGCATTCACTTATCATTTTGCACCGTACAATCGAATGCTGGTGATGTAAATTCCACCTTACTAACCTACACAAAGTCATCGTTTTGTACTTTCCATTTTAGTATTAATGCGTAACCAGAAAACCAATAATGGTAATGTTGGCTGTTGTATAAGACAACAATGAGATGTTTTTAACAATATGCGGTTTAGGGTTGTGAATAACGATTTAACCGATATCTGCAATCGAAAAACTCCAACCGATCCTAAGGATCACTTTGCGTTGAACGACCGATAGGTGTTTGCGCTTTCTCAGATCAGAAAGTTAGAAGACCATTTGTCACAGGGGCCATTTGTACTTGTCGAATCACAGCCATTAGAAGAGAGTAGCGTGTACGGAGAGAGCCGGAGGGGATCTCTCAGGGATACAAACGGACAGACGGACACGGACACAGATGACGCGCTAGCCCACACTTGTCACTATCCGGGCAGAATAGATAAAGTAGACGGCTCTCTGGACGCGCTTCAGGATACGTGACCGAACGATTCATCTTACTTTGCGACGGAACCGCGGCGAGAACTGATTTATAAGTATAGAACTGTGTAGTTAATTAAAGCGGATGCGCCTTAACACGTCGTAAATCAAGGTTAGTGCACAACAAATCAGACCGATCGATAGCTGTTATAATTTGTTGAGTTCTAATTGTGAATTTATACTTGGTTATAATGTTAGTTTTAAATATTCTTAATAGTACTACCGATCTCGATTAAATTTAAAACGACAAGATAATGCAAAAATTTAATAACAGTAACAACGGAATCAGATATTTGCTCGTTGGACTTCGGTTCGATGTTAAAATAGGCCCGTCACCGATAAACACGAATACACAGAAGCGACAAAGGAACATAGAGAGCTAATTTATTTCACCATCATATGTTTTATCTTCATTAACCCATCGATTCACAATTAAGGCACCGAATAAATCTCAGGCAATGCTTTCTCTGTCCGCGCGGGTAGATTCAACTTCAAACAGATGTTATGTATAAATAAAACCGAACGGAGGCAGCGACTCAATATATTCCTGTCCGCGGCAAACTTTACAGATTTCGTTCTTGGATTCATTCGTCTGAAGTGAATGGGTCGATTCGAGCAAACTTCAACCCTGTAGTATTTCAATTAGAGAAAAACTTTGAATGGATAAGGAAGCTTTGACGGTGCGAGCGGATATCCCTGCGGTAGGTTGTGAGAATAATAAAAACATTTCCTTAGTGGTTAACGTTAAAGTTGAGAATGGAGCGGCAGTTTTGGATTTGGTCCTTCGAGCCGGATGAAATGAACGAGTCTCATCTTATTTCCAGCGTAACGAGTTGATGCTCACATTCGATTATCTTTGTGCGGTATCCGCGGCATTACACTTGATGTATCGGAGGCGAGTGGACGCGACTGCGGATCGCGCTTGATTTAACGTCACCATTACTTACTCTCTGTGACCGCTGAGACACTTTTTCATCCAACACGCTTGGAAGATAAGAGGCGATCAGAAATCATTAGGGAAAGGATGAGGGTCAAAGTATTAACCTTTTATTTCCTCTCAACTTCATCAGATGAAGATCTGTTCAAGTTAAACGATTTAATGTGTTGCCAATCTTGCAGTGTATCCAATCAAATATTTCATTTATCCCACTTTAAGCTTTCGACGCCACAAATGTCACAAAACAATTTGTATTTAGTTTTCATTACTTCTATCGAAGTAATTATCGCCCAAAATTATTAAAAGCATGCACCTAATTGCACCATCTTAAATGTAAGTATTGTAATCTTTAATCCAACATCTCTTCTACATACATTCACACATGAATCCTCTCCATACGCAGAGCTAGGCAGATTCGATCACATATTCCACACCGAAGATAGATGCGCTGCCCTGACAGACTCGGTGCTCGGATGTCTGGTAGATAAGACTGGCTGTCTCCGGTCTCGATCCGGTGACTTTGATATATGCCTGCTCCACAGCATCTTGATAGATGCTGCTGGTGGAGTCTGGATGTTGATAACGTTGCAGCACTCACCTGTGCTTTCAACGTCGTCGTATCAAGTGACGTTTGTACATTTTGTCTGAAACTTCTTTGACGGCAAGACTGCTCGGCTCATGAATAATGGCGTAATACTTTATAGCCCTTATTTTACACTCAGTTAACCCCTATATTTTTCTGGAAGTTCCGTTCGAATTGGTTCAGTGTTTTTACGTGATGCGCGCACAAACAGCCATAATTCAAAAAATGGGTTCTAAAGGTTGACTGTGAGAAATCTCTGTAAGGGATAAGTCCGCCTTTGCACCTTATATAAATTTTATAATGTATTTGTTACTGTTTAATGTTTACTGGAGCATTTATTGCTCCAGTAAACATTAAACAATTTTCTATCTATCTTTCTATTGTATTATTCATGCTTCAGCCACTCGCCAATTCTCCAGTTTTATTATGTTTATATGATAATGATGATCAATTAATTACCCCCTACCCATCAACCTTAGCCACACATTCTCTATCAGTCATGCAGTGCATGCCCGGTAGAGAATGCGTACCTATAGGCATCATGTCCGCCTTTTCTCATCTGCTTTATTTTTGTGCAATAAAGTATTTTTTCATTTTAATTTCGTTCCATAAGTTTATTTCATAATATAAATCAGCATTATTCTTCCGATCCATACTTCGACACGTGATCCATCAGATGTGCGCCAGCAGCGGCGCGCAAATGGCATGAAAATTAATCAGATGATGAAAGATTTATTTTTCATGCCAAACGCGCCGCGGATACAGTAGCGCGACCTGTCAACAAGAGTATACATCTTGTCTGTCGTCAAATTAAGATGGACGGTGTTTGAGACGGGCAAAGAAATTCAGACTTGTAGAGAAAACTGTTTGCTTTACTTAACTAACAGTATGTCCCATGATATACGTTACGCAGGTAGGAGTGTGTCCAAATTTTCGGAGGAGGCGGAGGGATAAATTCTACCTGTATCGGAAGGGGGGGGGGGGGGGGGGGGTTCAAATATGGGTATAATTAAAGGGAGGCCCCCTTAATTGTATACGTGCCGTCCCCAACATCTACTAAATAAAACTCTTACACTGACTGACTGGTGAGTCTAGCTAGAATTCGTCTCCTAAGGCAGTAAAATAAGGGACGCAAGTTCGTATGGAAAGTGTGTAACCCCCGATCCAAAAGGAGGGATTTTATAAGTTTATCGCCTCCGTCTGACTGTGTGTCTCTGTGTTTGTGTGCGCAAATAATATCAACCTGAAGAACGGAGCACATCAAGTCTTGCCACATAATATCCGAACATAAAACCAGGTGTTGCTTATTTTAGGTCTCCGTAAAATATTACGTGTTTCAAAAGAGTTCTGTCGCCATTAAAGTTTGAGAACTGCTGGCAGCTGACGCGTCGCAATGAGCCGAGGCCTAGGCTGAAGCAAATACATAGGTTGAGCTGATCGTTGAATACGTGAAATGTATGCAGATGTCAGTAATAGAAATAAAATGTTTAAGATGAATTTAAGATAAAATGATTAGAAATAAGATGCAACGGCATGCGGGTGTGTTGTAAATTTATATTAAAACCGAAACAGTTGTGAACTAAATGTCCTTCAGTTTCGTGTAAGTACAGAAAGGAATATCATCATATCAACAAAAAATTGCCTTTGAAAATTTAAATTTTTCAAAAGCAGATTTTTTTATAAGTACTTAATTAAAACAAAACAAGAATAACCGTTTCAAGCCGGTATGGGTGGCTGAGACGGAGGGGCCAAAGCGCATGCTCCGACCAGACAATATCACCTCCGAGAAGGTAGGTGCCATACCGGAGAATTTCCTGGATTGCTGGCTATACTGGACTAGAGGAGAACACAGCCGAGGCTGCTATGCGGCCATCTTACATCCAGTACGGTGGTATCACCCCAGTCGGCTACAATTTGAGCTTACCACCTAGTAAGGGGCAAGGGAAGGGACCTACAGTTTCACACCGGTTCCGAATGGTGAAGCAGCAGGTAGGTATGCACGTAATTTTTTTCGTCAGGAAAAAGTCATTGATACACGCCGAGCTGATTCGAACCTCGGCCCTCTCGCATGAGAAGCCGATGCCCAAACCACTCGGACACTCGCCGCTTAAAATGTGATTTCATAAGCTTCAATCGGATTATATGTAGCTCTACCAAGAGCATATCAAACCGATATCTCACGTAAGTCAATCTACATTTCCACCATACTGCGTCAGGGAGAGATGTGTGCTAATGTATCTTCAAAACTTGTTACGACACGACCTAATTCTGTCCACATCTTCATTCAAATCCACCCTTTTCGTCTGTCATATAAGGCCTATTTCTGCTTTCGTACTTTAGTGTATGTAGGCTATGCGACAATATTCATAGAGTATTTTCCGTAAACCAGAAACTTCTAAAATCATCTTAAGTGTTTTAAACCTGCAATGGAATTTCAACTTTAAGTTTTGCAGCGTAGGGTTTATTTTTGTGTTAATATGTGTAGGAGTAGAGTCGTATTGTAGTGAAGAAATGTGTAATCTGTATGGTAGTCGGCGAACTGTCAGCTGGCGTGTCGCGGCGTGTCATCGGAGCTGGAATGAAGATTTATGAAGCCAACGGCAGCCACCACTGTACCGGTGCTGTACGGTGGTACCAACACTGTATCATTATGCGAAGTACACGAGGCTAGAACAGTAGGTTCAGTTGCGAAAATACGCTAGATATACGGGGAGCACAAGGGCGACACAGCACCTAGTACCGACAGGAAAATCGTATCTGGAAAATCGGCTCGTGGCCAAGCCTTTTTGCACCTTCTCGCCTCTGCTACGTGCAATAAGAAGGAATACTACCCTCTGTGTGCGAACAACGAAAACCAGCCCGAATTATTAATGTGTCCAGGAACCAATATAGTGCAGTCGCAGAGCCAAATTATCTTTTCTCGCGAAACAACGCTCGGTGAGGTGTCATGCCGGGAGATTCACGATTGAGATTCAGATTTAGATATTTATTTCGCCATAAAGAGACATTGATTCATATTCAGTATGGTTCGTCATGATTGTTTTTTTTTTCATATCCCGTTCTGTAAGTTTCATAATCTGTAAGGAAGAACCAGGTAAGAAAGCTAATAAACTTTTTTTTTAATATAACTTACATACTAAGTTAAATATAACATACTATAATATGTAAGCAAAAAAAAATGTGAAGTTAAGAATTAAAGGATATACTTATTCATAAAAAGAGATAATAAAATACAAAAAACATAGGGATCAGTCAAGTTATTAATAAACAGTTTATGCATATAAACAATTTGAATCGTGAAAGTCAGCAGACTTTGTAATGGCATTAAGAAAACAACTTTTAGATTGCATTGTCTATGAAAAATATTTTCAGTTGACTCTGGAACACATTGTCACTATTTATATATTTAATTTACGACACTTGAAGAACCACATGCTTACTGTATTTATTACTTACTACTGTCCATCTATTGTGGTGCCCCCATCAGGAGCATTTTTACTATGTAATATCGTTGGAATTGCACAATATATGTTAGTCCATGTGGGCTTCTAAACAGGTATGCCAAATTTCATAAGTGTATGTATGTTTGTATCTTTGTCCACGAATTTCTCGGAAACTAGAAATCGAATTGCTATAATTCTTTGGTGGCGCTGCTGGTATCAACCCGGGCGGGATAAACCCTACCACCTAGCAAGGAATTCGAACCACGGCCACCAAAAATAAAGAAGCTTTGAAGGAATAATCGAAAAAAATATATTTCGATTGATAAAGACCACCAAGAACCACTCCAAGCAAACTATAGTCACAGTCAATTTTGTTTTTTTTTTCGCTTCAAAGTATCCAAAGAATTAATAGCATTCTCGGTTTTGCTCTAAAAGCCCTATCATTCAATGCATTAATTTTAAAGTGACTTTCAATTGAAATGTCAATACTCATTAATCTGGAGACTCCATTATCTTCTTAATTTTCTTGACTCTGTCAATCTTTATTAGTACGGTTCAACTGTATTATGTAACACTTTCGTCGTTATTATTTTAATAATTGTAGTGTAGGTATTATTCTTTCTCTTTTTTAATTCTGCCAGAAGTTGTCTTGCCTGTTCTAATATTTTCGTAGTAGCATTTTTACTAGGCAGTTTGTACACATTTAAAAAATATATAATTTTGAAGCAATAAGGGTATTGTATTATTCGGTTTAAATTACTTGACTATCCACAGAAATTGTGCATTCTTATTTGTGGTTTTACTAAGTATTACAAATTTCTACTGTTTCTTATATTTCTTTATTGCCCTTTTATTATCCCACAATCGATTGCTACCCTCAGATAAGTAGAGTTCTTTGTAATAAAACCATTCAGCATTCATTCTTGCGTCAGAACGTATAATTTCCCTTTTTATATATAATTTTAGAACATAGGTAGTTACTTTAAAATTGTTGTTAAATTGGTATATTCCGCAGTCTGTCGTATTCCAGTCATTCATTGATTATAGAGTTATGTATGAGTGATGTGAAAAGCGATGTCTTTATCTGGTTTAAGCACAATGTTTAATTTATCAGTGCATACTGACTGTAAATCACTGGTTATACTATTATGAAGTCTAGACTATGATAATAACTCTATGCCGTGTGTCAGACTGTGCTGCAGTTAGTTGCAAAATGATAATTTAAATGTATATTAATACATACCACAAGCTGTATCCCGACAATCAGGGTAAGCAGAGTAATTGGTGTTTTGCTGCAAGAACTCTGGAAAATTACAGCACAACACCGACCACCACGTTTAGCAAAGTATTCGGACAAGATAACCAATAACCATCAAGCAGCAAGTAAGACACGAGTACCCACCGCTGCACGACTCGGTGGAAGGACCGTGCCAAGGTGAAAGGTGACAAGCCTGTCGCCCTTTAGCACGGCATCTCGTCCTTATCCCTTAGGCGCCTTTTACGACATGCACGGGGAGAGACGCAGTAGGGCTATTCTTTTTAAGTATTGTATTGTATATATTTACAAGCTGTGCCCGCGGCTCCGCCCGCTCTCATATTTCACTTCACTGCTAACCTCATAAGCCATTTAGCGTGATAGTAAGTAGCCTATAGTTGATGGGAAGAATCAAGCTATCCGTAGATTTTTTTTTTATTAAAATCGGTTCAGTGGTTCTCGAGTTATAAGCGGACAGACAGACATACACTCAGACACTCAGACACTCAGACAGAAAGCAGACGTTGGATTTTATTATAGGTAAGGATTGCACTCAAATAGAATATGGAAAAAAGGTAACACTTAATGCCTCTAGGCATTTTCTAACAGGATAACTTTGGGTTATGATAACTGCTAGGTGAGTGGCGGAAAGAGAAGTTTAAATATTATTATATGACAGATGTACGGGAATACAGAAGATAGATAAACTTAAATATGAATAGTTAAATACTATACCTATATGTATTAGACTAAATATACTTAGTTTATACTAAGTACCGGCGTCACACAGTATTATAAGGAAAGTCATCCATCATGGTAATCGAATAGGTAACATGAAATTATTGTTTAATTGAAATGTTAGTGATTAATTTTATCCGCATTTATCTAAATATTAATTTATTTTACAATTACTTAAGTTAACTTTTTGTTGTTTAATGTATTTCGTTTATTCGAAACATAATAATAAACAAAAGTAATAACTCATTACCTATATTATAATGGCACTTACTGCAGCGAGAAGATTAATGTTGCAATTAAATTTAATGTTCCAGCTGCATGTATCTAATCTAAATAATAAGTACAATCAAGTCACTTTACCTATAGTTATACCTTCGATCGCTTGGTTTTTCCCTGAACCAACTAACTACCACGTCCGTATATCCTGTATAAGTTCTTAGTTAGAAAAATAATTATTTATTCAAATTAATTTAAAAAGTTTTTTGAAAAATATAAGCTTTATAAGGTATCTTATATTTTTATTTTAAATGAAATAACCAAAAATATACTTATCATTCCCGTCATCGGGCCATTTGGATGAAAGTTTTATGGATGCGTGATTTTTTATTAGGTTAATTATTTTAAGTTATTATGTTATGTTATGTAACATAACATAATAACTGTTATTATAACATAATAACAATAAATTATGTTATTGATTATATGATTATATACTGTGGACTTATCTATTTCACAAACCGAAAATAATTTGTCAAACATGTTTTTGGGTAACTCGCTTTCCACTTTTTTTTTAAATGGAAACTGACACTGTTGGCTACTTCACCTACAACATCCGTGATGTCAGCCCATAACCCCGGTGAACTTGGTGCCATGTCAGTGGTTGTTTAAACATTACTAACATTTAAATGAAGACTACTTCGTCATAACTCATTTTTGAACCACACACATATAACCTGATAAAATATAGCCACAGCGCATATAATAAAGAGAACAAAATATGAGAGAGCATAAAGAATAACCGCTCGTATAAACGTTATTATGCCCGCCGACATAATATATTGTATCCTGTGTGCTATTGTCCGTGGTATTGTGCGAATGTCGACTACAAGAAGGCTTCAAATCGCCGCCATTTGTAACTCTCTCGAAGATTGTGCGGGATCAGCCACACAGGCTGATGGCACCATTCTGAAGATGACTTCTGTCTGACGAAACTTGAATTGCGAATAGATTTATTTGGAGCTTGTTTGTGTGATATTTTCGTAAGAGAACACTCGCCAGATGGGACGACGACATCAAGTAGGTCGGTGGAAAGCAGTTTTTTTTAATGTAAACCAGCATGGGTGGCTGTGCCGCGAGACCAATGGTGCAGTCGGCAGAGCCAAAATCACCTCTCCTCGCTAAACCACGCTCAGTTAGGTGCCATCACAGCAAATTTGCGGACTGTTGCTAGGCTCTCTAGCCCGTTATTACGACGCTTGAAGACACCCAGGTTAAGAATTCAGGAAATACACTCGCCGGAAGACAGTTCCACACTCTAGCGGTGCGACAAAGATACGATTTAGAGAACCGATGGGTGGTCAAAAGCCCAATGTCAACAAAAGGATGCCGAGTGTCTCTGCGACGAGTCATGCAGTAGTTCCGTACCGCTGAAGGCCGGGATGACTGGAGGAAAATTGGAGAGGCGTATGTCCAGCAGTGGATGTATACACGCTGACTGACATACTGACTTACCTAACCTCAATATAATATGTATATATTTGCTTGTTTGCAGCTGTTTATTGGTATTTGGAAAAGGGAGCTTCTGAAAATCAACTTTGCTATATTGCATAGTGAATCAGCTGAATGCACTCCGTTTTCGTTACATGTATGTTCGTATATTATAATTATTTGTGTATTCATCTTATGCGTCACAAATAAATAGAATTCTATTTATATTTCTAATATTATACTTTTCTTCGTAGAGCTATTTCTTTAAGTCTCTTTTTCATTTTAGGGTTCCGTGTCCATACGGGTGGCTTGGCGCCACATATAGCGCTTACTATAAAAAAAATCAATTTGTACATATTTACGCTACTAAATTATAAATGGCGCCACAGGTAGTTTGCCGATAATTTTTTTGACGTGATGACGTCACGTCTTATAAATTAATGAACACCGGCTGCACACACGAAAAAGTGTCACGTTCCATCTGAACCTGTGTGTGCAAGCGAGAGCGCGTAACAAGCGATAGAGAGGCATATAAGGAGAGTAGGAAATACAAAATATATTTGTCCGTCTTTTGCGAGCCTCGAGGCTCGCAAAAGACGGACAAATATGTTTTGTATTTACCCGCGGTACCTGCCACCAATATTGTGTGACCGACCAGACGTCTTAACCACCCGGCTAAATCGATCATGTACTAGCGAAGCGAATTCGGTCAACAGTAGGTGAAGATTTCATGGCGTTGAGTCTTTTGGAGCGACATCTAGCGTCAATAGTAAATGAAATACTTCAGCGGTAGTTTACTTGATTCGCAGTTAGGTAGGTGTTGCAACGTTGTAGTATGCGCTTTGATATGTAGATGGCGTTATGTAGGATATTAAAAAGAGGTTACTCGTACCATAATTTATATTAAGCGCTTCATCACGTAAAACTATCGTCCGTAAACCGACTTTACAGACAACCATTTTTTTTGACACGTAAATTGTATAGCGGATCTCCGGAACCCTACGTGCGTGAGTAAAACTAACACTTGACCGATTTTTGTTCCATGCTTAACGAAAAATGTACAGTGCAAAAATGCAATTATTGATTCTTATCAAACTCTCTAGATCTACGTAGACAAATTATTCCATATACCTATATTTCGTAATTTAAAATGCAGTTCTATAATATTCGAATAATGTCTCTTAAGATTTTATAAAATTAAAATATGTATGTGTGGTGTGGGGGTATGTTTACTACTCCAAACTATATAAAACTAGTTTAAACCGGTTTTAACTGGCTATAGCAACTCCACTCTTAACATTTGCTCCTAAACATCAACAATACATCATCTTGATCAAATGATTCCGTAGCATCTTCAAAATGGCCTCCATTACTAAGAGCCATCTGACATCTCAGTCCGCGGAGGACTAAATAAACTTGAAGGATGTCTGCTTGCAAGATAACTCGCTGTCGAGCGCTGACATTAATAATATGACAGGCGTCGTTTAATACGAGTACTTCGGAAGAGTCGGTCCGGTGCTAATTATATTAGTTTGTCAGTGCTGACGAGGAACGACAGGCGCGACCCGCGATCAAGTCGACTTGAACACTCCACTCAACTCGCACGAACGAGTTTATCTCAATCTTTGAACGTACGTAGATATACGATACATCACGCACGATCAAATCCATAAACACTCTTACCTACCACCTTAAAACAACATAATAATATCATCACCATCACAAAGGCGGGGGGTGCTATATGGAGTCAAATTGTTACCAAATTGTCATACTCCTTACGTCAGTTTTGTAGTGGCTGATGATAACAATTCGGTGTGACTGAGTTTGCGATTTATGTGGTATAGAACTGTGCCTCTACAGTCCTCGATTTCAAATGTCAGTCAGATTTTCAATAATAAAGAACTCTCGGTTGGAACAACTGCATCAGACTGACCTGCAACCGAATCTCCCGACACTGATCTCTCGTGAATGAGGCGTTTGACAGCCGTGCTTTGCTTGCCCAAGCGCTCAACGAGGATAAATATGTCTACAGGCTGATCGTCAGTTGTAATTGATCTTCCTCACGCGCCCGACGAAAATCACTGGTTCTGTGGAGAAACAAAGTTAGGATAAAAAATATGGATTATACATAGTTAAATCCAAGATTGTAATATTGACTCATAGCAATACTAGAGAATTTATTGCTGTGGATGAACCAGGAATCGAACATTTTGTATTTGGAGTTAGAATAACGGAATTGACAAATTTCAAATGAAGTTAATTCGACAACAAATATAAAATAAATAATGTACTTGGTTATCCCTTATTATCATGAGTAACCATAATATTAGTAATAGATCACGAACATTTCGAGAAATCAACTCTTTGTCATAAACAACATTAATACATGTAATATGGAGCATAATTTCTCCTCGTATCCACACAAGTTCGTAACATCGCATCCATCATCGGCGTCAAACATAATTTACGAAAACCAATCCCACTATCGTTTCGGAAACCAACTAGTCACATCCGTCTCTTTATTCCTCTCCACGAGTAGGTTCGTTCGTTATTTAAATAATAATGGAGATAGATCTCCGCGAGGCTTCGAGAATAACGACGTGAATCTGAGTTGGCGGCTCAGCCCATAAGATCGTCTGATTCCTAGTGACGTTCAATATGTTATTTTATTACTCGCTCGTCATTGTGTTTCCTCGGGGTGTGTTATGATGGATGGTCTCAACGTCGGATCCTGAGTTCATTCTTTATTCTTTTGACAGTTCTCGAATGTTATGAAAGGCTGAGCGATCGACGGGCGGCGGTCGAGGTAACTCTATACATCGCCGGTCGCCACCCACGTCAACGGTGGTTAATTTGTGTTCACCGACTGTCGCTCGCTGCCGCCGGCTGCCGTTTATGTGACGCGTTTTGTTGTCGTGAGCTACTCGCGCCGTCAACTTGAATGCACTTATGAATGACAGTTACAGCTTTTTCGCACTGTTGAAAGCGAACAAAGTGAGAGGAATCGATGCGGATTTGCATGCGAGTGACGGAGATGAAGGATGAAAGGCTGTGAAATGTTTGGAAAGTTTCTCGATGAATAGGATTTCTGGAGAAATTTTAATTTATATTCAATCTTTCGTTTTTAAACGAAGCCTTATTCCATACTTACACGTACACCTAAAAGAACTGTTGATAGTGAAAGGTACAAATAAATGTAAATATTACATAATTTTCATAATATTTATCTTTGTGCATACTATTGTGTAGGTGCTTGAAACTTTTGAGATTGTGTAATATAGACAGTCAATTAAAATAACAATAAATTATGCGAATATTCTTACAAAAACAGAGTGGGGTGTATGTCAGAAGTCAGAAGACAACGGCGACTATCCATAAAAAAAGACTACACCTCGCTTCAAAAAGTGAAACCCACAACATCGAAGTTAACTCAACCTTTTGTAATAAAGCAATCAACAATTTAATGAAACTTGTTAAGTGTTTTGCCAAAACTCTTCAACTCATTACTCAAGAGAAATGTATTTATTCAACCGAGTCAAAAGACTTTTCTTATTTCTTTTGACGTGAGCAAAATGAGAGCCGTCACGGAGGGCAGACATATGATTTTATAACAGCGAGACGGGAGGCGAATTTCGGGTTACGCAATGCCAACTCAAATTATTTCCGAGATGGAATTGAAAATATTTGCTACATACTTTCTGAAAATAATTTGTAATGCTATATTTTTATATTTACTCTACTATATATATCTCTACTCTATATTTAAACCAAAATATGATTTTAGATTCATAAACAATTGTTGTTTAATACACTGCAGATCTACAGATAGAAACTACTCATTGACTGGGATTCTGACTAACATTATCACAATAAAAAATGGATATATATCCAGACACTTTGTAGAAAGAAAGGAGCAATATTAACAAATTTAACCTATTTCTGAAAGCCCTACAAACCAAATAACAGCTTAATCTGCAAATAATCTTCAGATTATTATACCCAGAAATACACAACTAATCAAAAGTTTAAAAAACGGGCCCAAACACCGCAATAAAATGTCAATAATGGAAACGCAATGACAAACTATGTCATATCAACTTCAAAAACACGCGCAAACTACTCAACAAAACTTAACCCTTGACTGCAGCAACCATAAACATTGTCCAATAAAACGACGCGCGGCCAAGCGGACCCGGAAGCGCTGGCTCGGATGATGATTGATGACATGATGATAGAGACCGCTCGCAATTATACCATTACACTGACGGATTACTAACCGCAGTATTGGAGCTCCGAGCTAGTATGACTACAAGAGTAGATTGGAAGCGTCCGTCACTTTGCCCCAGCTAAAGAGGCAAATCAGATTGTTACACTATTTTTCATCACCATAATATTTGATTCTGGCTTTTCTCTAATACTTCTAATCTATCACTCCTTTTTTTTATTGAAACTGACTAGTACATGGTTCTGAAAGGATATCTGTCCAATTATAAAACTAATATGGCATATCTTGTCTGTCTTGTCACTCCTCCGTCTGTCCATATAGCCACTAAACTTAAACGAATCAATTAGTCCTCTACTGGAATTGAAGTTCTATCCACTTTCTAAATCGCCTGGAATTTTAATTTCAGAGATACAAAGTATACTTCTGCAGATGTGTTCTATTTCAGTAAATTATATTTTATCAACAAAAAAGCCATTGTAGGTAGTTTAGCGCAGGTTTAGGATATTGGAGTAGCATTGTGTGATGCTGACAGAGAATGAGTAATATGATTTTTTATATAGACGATGCCTGTCTGTCACAATTTAACAGTTTATACAAGGTAGGTATCGTCTCTCCTCTCCTTTGATTCTCCGTTGAATTTTAAAACATCGACAACACCACGACCGGAATAACAGACAGGTAGGTTTACCGCACTGTGATTTAGATCTGTCATCTTAAATACATGTAAATCTGTAAGCCAGAGCAACCCAATTTACCGGCACAATACGCTCTCATCTGAGGGTTAGGTAACCCTCTTATTACGAGGCGGGCCTGTGTTACCGGCATGCATAATATATCCATTGATAATATGTTAATCTACTCCACCTTATGTTTATGCTAATAATAATTGCTTATTTCGTGTTTTAGAATAGCCGGGTTCGTGGCATAATGCTGAATGACATCTATGTCTGTCAATTATAATCTCTTCGCTGAATTACTTATTTAAACCTCTTTGCTTATTCCTGACATCGCTTTAATTTTGGATCTGCGCCATAATTTCATTGTTGTGCTGTGCTTTAATTTTTTTAACCTCTTAAGATGTCAAAACATTTCCAAAATACATACAACATACAACAATCATATCTTGAATGACAACAACTTAATAGCAATAAAAAGTAGACTAAAGCATATTGACTGAAATAATATGCAAATATAAATTACTAACACAGAACATACCTATAAAACGCATAAATTTAGAACAAGGCGAGGCACCCGCAGCGATGATAAAATACCGAATCTTTCAACTCAGTAGCAAGACAAATTTCCTTATCACGTCAAGAAATATTTACCCAGCCGGCAATAAATCAAGCAAACATTAAATAAGATGACGTTCAATAAATTGCAGCAACCGCTTGTAATTTATTTGACTAGAGAGATAAAAATATGGGACCGCCAATTTATCACCATCGCTCTTCAGATTATTTCAATCCATTAGTGATAGCCATCTTTTAGCGGTTGCTGCGAAACTACAGCTGATTTGTGCGCTACGGCTAAGAGATGGCGCTGGCTATATTGTTACGAGGTGGTTGTGGATAATTAATATTACTTTTTTTTTGATAACTTTGCTTAGAACAGGCGGTACCGGTAATCACGGAAGCTGATAATTGTGAAACTGGGGAAAAAATACTTCCCAGTCGGTATATTATCTAAGTACCTTAAATTATACACTAGTTTAAATATACCTACGCCTACGCACACATATAATATACATTGTAGTTTGCAAGTGCAACATTCACCAGTAGCTACCAATAACTAATCACTAGTAGCTAGTCCTCACCAGCCATCCGTCAGTTTTCAGTTATCTATCAGTCAGTTTCCGTGCCAAACAGTCAGCATGCATCAGTCAATCGTCAGTCAGCAGTCAACCATGAGCTTCGATCGGGCAAGCTACGTGCGAGTGCGGGCAAGCTACGGGCGGGCAAGCTACGAGCGGGCGAGTCAATCATCTGGCGGAGCGAGCGGCTGTCAGCGACCGCGTTGAAAGCGCACCGACCGACACTGTCAGGCGTCACAGAGCACACAAACTTTAAACAAATACAGAGTCTACACATATTATGCTTTTAAAAATGGAATACCTACTGTTAACGTATCAAAATGGAACACTGCGACGCACTTAGGTGTTTATACATAAATACAGACCAATTTTTACGAGAATTTAAATATTAAGTAAATAATGAAGTAGTTCATATTATTGGTTCTCAATTTAATAAATATGGCAAGTATTTACATAGGATCAAAGAACAATGTGAATTTTAATTAATTAGATATTAATTAGAGTTATTAAATTGTATATAAGTTTCACACATTTTTAAACAATAGATATAATTAACAGACAAGAAATCATAATAGATTAAAATTAAAAACACTTGATTCCAAATGTAGGTGCATGGTTAATTTAGATCGTAGTGATGCTCAGCTAAGACAATATTTTGTATTTTTTAGTTACCTTTTGGATATATTTCTGCTTCTGAAGTTCACTGCTCTGCACAACCGGCTTTCTGCCTTTTCGTGCGACCAATTATGCTTTTGACAGCTGAATTTCCGACATGACATGGGGCTAATCAAAATAGCATTTATTAAAAAAACTTGACATTAACAAAGCTGACAGCTCACGGCTTTGTTATTAATGATCTAACATCAAACTTACGTAGCTGACGTAGAATTTTTTTTTTTTTTCAATAAAATAAAATTATGTCGGACGCGCTGTTTGTATGCGCACTTGCGGCTTTTTTAGAGCTACGTGGGAGGTTAGCTGAACTCGAGTGCTTCATTTGAGCTTTTATGTACTTGTAAGTTATTGTATCGAGAAAGAGGTAACCTACGCAGTTGTGATCGAGTTGTTTTTTGTTTGAATATAGGTAGGTACATAATGAAGCAATTTATTATAAGCCATATCACGTATGTATACGTCAATCAATCAATGGCTCTATAAAAATACTTTTTCGAATAAAATTTCGGCTTCTATTATATTTATTTTAGCCGAGAGCCGACGAAAACTATTATTTAAGAAGGAGAATCGAGAAAATATTGTTTTCATAAATTCAAGCAATGAAAATATAAAATCTTTTTTTTTATAATGACATGGTATAGAGTTAGTAATATTACACCTTAGAAGCAGTTCAAACATAACCAATGTACCATCTCTATGTGGATAGGTTAGCTACTTAGATAAATAATATAATATTTAAAAGAAAGTAACTTTTGTAAGTATTAATATTTATGAGTTTAAAGAATTTATTCGTTGATGGATCAACAAATGCTTCTGATTTCTCTTAGAGCAAAGGTTGCTTCAGGATTATGTTAAGACCGAATTATTGTGTGCGTTTGTGTATAAATAAAAATACTAAATAACTTTGAAGTATGTTTATTACATTCGAAATAAATCGGTATTTATTGAACATAGGAAATTATCTGTTTACAATATCGCATACGCGTACGCAGGTTGTCACATTTACTCCACAAACAAATCCAATACCTACCTACCTACACAGTTCTTTGAAGTCCAAACTTACAACAAACATTGCACTATCACTAAATCTGTCATCATGACGAACGCAATCGTCCTCTATCTTATAGACCCTACGAATATCACAGAAGAAAATTGGACAATATATTATTATATTTCACGAGAAATGTTCACAGGTGTCCGTCCACGTTTCAGTCACTGGGAGCGTTCGTTCGGCGGGTCCACGGCTCCCGGCTCACTGGTGCACCGCGGCGCCGATCCTCTGTCCGTACATGTAGGGCGAGTAGAAGGGGCCGAGCGCAGGGTTGAAGGCGCCGTAGGGCGAAGCGCCGAGCCCGGCCGGCAAACCCGCCTTCGAGTACGGGTGGTAGCGGCTCGCAGACAGAGGACTCAGCGGCGCGGTAGGGTAGGCTCCTCGCAAGCCGGCGGTCGTGAACAGAGGATTCAGAGGACTCATTAGCGAAGCCTGCGACACCGACGACACCGCGGGCGAAGCGCCGTCGGCCGTGTGGCTCCTGAGGTGCTGAAGCAGCTCCTCCGAGTTGCCGAACCGCTTGCCGCAGTACGACTCGCCGACTATCCAGTTGCAGACGTAGGGACGGCTCAGCTGGGAGTACGGCATGCCCTGTGCTGCGCCGCCGGGCTGCGACAGCGCCATAGCCATGGCGAGGTTGTACTTCTGGTGGTCGCATTGTGTGCATCCGCTGGGGCACGCTCCGTTACCCATTAACATCTGATGATTGTGCAGAGAAAACTGGCAGCCGGTGCAGTACGGATCCTTGCAGACGGGGACCAGCGTCTCTCCGCCGGAGGGTGTCTTGACGCGCGCGTAGCTGAGGTAAGCGGACGGCGCAGCGCCCGGGAAGCCGGCAGCGGCCAGCATCGCCGCGTGATGAGGGCTGAAGGGAGCTCCGGCGAACGGCGGCCGGAACGCCGGGTTGGCGTGTTGTTCCATTCCCGGCGGACAACACAGTCCGGCGAGAGGATTGAAGCCCGGTAAACCAGGGATGTTGGTGTGTTTGAAAGCTCCGAGGTGATCCTTGCCGTGCCCGAGGATCTCCAGCCCGGAACGGATGATAGGGCTCGTGCCCTGCGACCCGCTCGGCGAAATTGACTTTTGTTCGCGGGAGGGAGATATCTTTCCGTTTTCTACGGTGGGGGTGGTGGCGTTAGGCGGTGATGATTTTCTGCCGGGAGACGATTTTCCGGATTTCTTTTCTTCGGAACTTTCAACGCTCGCCTTAGAAGACGGCCTTTCCTCGGGCCTTTTTGTGATGACGTTAGTTTCGTACGGTTTAAATGCGAGGTGCTTGTTGTCCGGTGATGATCTTGGTTTTTCTGGCTTTACAGCCGACCCGGGTGACGAGCGCGACACTGATTCACTGGTATTTACAACATTCACTGATTTCTTCTTATCCATAGGCGGCAGCAACGGCTTACTGGTTCCGTTATCTGCGCCTATCTGGCTGCAAGTCTGCGCCAGGAGAGCCAGCGGGCTCTTCTTCGCATCCAACTGTAACAAGCAAATTAAATTGTATTAGTTAAAAAGATAGAGCAAATATGGAAATGCGTACCGCCTTGCAGTGGATTAAATACTCTGCTAAAGAAGAATACATATTGATACAATAATGAACAATAAACAACAATGACAAACAAAGTCAAAGTTTTAGTCAATTTGTATTTTAGATTAATTTAAAAAAAGTTTATAATAGTTATTTACACATACCGTGGTTGGAAGCGGCGATAAATAATCCGGTTGAAGATACTGGTTGGCGGCGGTGGTCATCATGCCTCCGTCTTCGAGGACAACCATTGGTGAAAGCGTCGAGAAGTGCGCGAACTTTTCACTATCACTCGACAAAGACACGGGTCACCTCTGAAATTCACAGTGCGCTACGAGCCGTGAGAGCAGACGTGCTTGCGTCGCGACGAGCGGGAGAACTGTGAGCGAGCGCTCGCTCCTATCCCCTCTCCGCTCCCGCCGTAGTCGACCGCCCCCCTTCCTCGTCGCGAACGAGAGAGAAGTCTGATAGCTTTCCGGCTGGATGGAAAGGGAGGTCGCTCGTTCGCCGAGTGCGAGTGGAGTCGTCATAAAAAATAAAGCGGAAACAACACCATAGCTGCATTGCGGTAGAGAAAAAGGAAAGGCTGCAAGCGCGCCGGTGTTGGTGTGAATTGAGACGTGGGTGTGTGGGTGGGTGTGCGGCGGCGGGCGGCGGCGGCGCGGCGCGGCAGCTGCGGAGACGCGCCACCCATGACGGCTCCGGTGACAGAGCCTTTGAGCCCGCCGACATCGTGGCCCCTCGCCGGGCTCGGGCGTGACTGCAGCACTATTTCTTATTTACCTGCTGCCGCCGTGCCGTGACGCCGACGACGACGCTGCTGCTCGCTCGCCCCCGCTCCGCCGACAGTTGCTCGATTACTCTTTTTGTTTTATGCCACTTTTATTACGTGCTCTCAACTAGAGGAGTGAGTGACGTACCTGCCTAGATACTTTGTTAGAGCAGCCGACTGTTGTTTCTCGTTTGCACATTTTAACCAGCTAATCTGTCAAATCGGATCCCATTGCGTTAGCTTTGTTGATTAGTTCTTTTGCAAGCTAGCTTAGTTTTTCAACTTATTTGGCAGTAGGTAGACCTATAAACTGTTATCTACTTTAGCCGTTTTGTGATGAGAATAAACAGGGGAACGGAAGTGCTGTCCTTCAAAAGATGAAGTAACACAGTCCTCAGTCCGCATTTCCGCCCCAGCATCCAGGCTGGCCGGAGACCGCTTCGCATCGCGTCATCCTAAACAAACAGCGCTGTCGACGCAACACCATTCTCTACATCCTCCTTTTTCATCGCGACACAATTTAATTTATGTATTTTTTCAAAAGCTAAAGGTAGTTGTGTTCACGCAATAAATGCTCGTTTTTTGGTCTTCTTGTGTAGTGTCAAATTTATTATAGGCGAGCTCGGGGCGATGTTATTTATGGTTGAAACGTAGACACAGACCGCGCCGCCATGCCGCCGCGCCGCCCGCTGTCAGCCATCCCATACATTATACTTAGTATCTTTGTTTGGACACAATAAGCAATATTTCTAAAGAGCTCGGCAACGCCGTGTGTTATTTTATTATTGGGACGTCGAGTGCAGCTGTTGATATGGGTTTAACTAAATTGACATATTTTAATTTGATAGCCAGCATTAAGAGTAGGCGCCGCAACGTTTCCAGATCGTGTCCTCACCTTAGGGTTATAAATTGTAGATGGAAATATAGTTTTTTTTTTGTGAGTCGTGAACGCGAGATTCGGTTGTTAATTATGTGGGCTGGATGGGGATTAATTTATACCTGCGATGAGTCGATAGCGCGTTTGTATTAACGATTAAATCAACGGGTTTACCGACACAAAGATCTCGGATTAAAAGAGCCCCATAAATATGATTACCTAATCTACAGCCTTTTTGGTTCCATTTTTGAATTGTTTAGATCTCCCAGCATTAATAGTAATTTAGTGAGAATACTTTTGAATTATTTATTTTTGCATATTTTGAGGCTGTTCTAGAAATGTTAGCAATGCGTCACGACTAGCTTCCAGTATTCCAAGTACAATAATAATTGGTGTTCAAGTAAAATCGTGCTCTGGAAAAATCCCACTTTAAATTTTTCTAGAAAACAATGGTCTCACCTTTCGTCAACAATGCAACGGTTGTAAAAATATAAAAATATGAATGGTTCAACCGAGGCACGGCTTATGACAACGAGATAGTCACGGCAATAAAGCTTTTAAAAAGATAAAGACTCTTCAATCGTAAACTCCAACTATTTACCTGTTATTGAGGTAGGTATACTTTTTTTTTTTTATGTAATCCGGTATGGGTGGCTGAGTTAGAGGGGCTAAAGCGCATGCTCCGACCAGCCAATATCACCTCCGAGAAGGAAGGTGCCATACCGGAGACTTCCCTGGATTGCTGGCTATACTGCAACCATCAACGGTCTATCTCTGGGAACAAATAATATAATATTCCTTAATATAGAGTAGGTAGATCCTTTGAAGGTTTTCGTCATTTATTTCAACAGGTTTACCCATACACTATACACCACACACACCATACGTTACTTACATACAAGTAATAATCGCGAATGTTTCATGGAATAAATTCGTTTAACTTTGTCGTCATTTTGTTTACACGCCCTTTTTATTACGCCACACACATGTAAAATTAAAATTTGTATTAAATTTTCGTTATAGATACCTACATTTCTGACTGTCAAGACATTGATTATCTTATCAACCTGTGTAATTTTGTAAAGCTTAAGTTAAGATAATTGAATTTAAAAAAATATTTATTTTAGGGCTTTAGCGAACAGGCGCTGCTGTACCAGCCCCATAGCACATTCATACAATCGAGCAATCACGGGTCTCGTAGATTCAGCAACTGCTTGATAAAGTTGCTATTTATATTGAAAATATACATATACTTATGTATAATACATTTTATATTTTGACAAATCATCAATACTTTAGTCCGCCCATTCTATGTCCTAGCTCGGTGAAAATGAACGGGCAATAAAACTTCCACATTTTGGTACAATGTATATTATGTAATTACATAGTAACTAAATCTAATTAAACTAACAAACTAAACTAACTTAAAAAAAATTAAAACTAAACCTAAAAAATAAATCAATAATAAAAACCGTCCAAGGTCAGGCGAGCCGGAGTTGCAGCGTTGCCGGGAGCCACCATTACATAGTTAGATTCGAATGAAACATACACAACCTATTTATAATTTCATGCCATATGTATGTTTGGCTATTTTTTTTTTTATTAAATTTTTTTTTAGTGCTTTTAACAAAGCAATTCGTCAATATCAGCCTCATGGTACCTTTCCTCTCGATTCCTCAGGGCTCAGAGTCCCTAAGGGATAGAGAACGTTTAACAAACTCCAATACACATGTTAAATCCTTCCCACTTGGGCTCGCCAACAGCCTATGAATACAAAAAAAAACAAATTAAGTCTGTCCACCCTGAGTGAAACCTGCAATTTCCTTCGTAATTCTTCATTCTGACCACACTCCATCAACAAATGGTATATATCATCCTCCTTATTGCACCAATCACAGGAATTATTAGAACTTATCGAGGTGCAATGAGACAAAAGTGGCAAAGATTGGCCACTTCTGGCTGAGAGCGCATTGGTCTGGCTGCTGGCCACTTCTAGCGATTACATGTTCTGTGATATAAGTGCTTAATACCTCGCCAAATCTAGCAACAGTGAAGTGAAAAACACACAGTGAGCACATTAAAGTGTGTCCCAAATTGTGGAAGCCATTCACACAATTAATTTTGTTATTCACTGTAATATTACGACATCAAGCAATCAAGATAGGTAGAGTAAGATATGAAAGAGTGCAACAATTTTTATATCCTCCGAAATGGCTTATACAATTCTGAGTAAACGGCTACATGTTCTGAATTTAATATATTATTTTCATACTTTTTCAAATGTGGAACGCACTCGGCCCTTCTTCTTCTTGGGGGTTTTCATAAGGGGCGTGAAAATGATCTTTTCAGGCCGGGCGGCGGCGGCGTGGCATTCGCAATCCCCGTGTATCATAGAATGACACTACTCATGGGTGTAACGATTTCAGGTGTCGCGCTGTTTTTTTTTTCTTAAGAGGATGGTACCCATAGCTGGCTGCTTTGCAAAAAGGTTGTAAGTCGGTGTTGTTTTTTAATTTAAAAAAAATCATGGTAATAAAATTTAAAAATCTACAACAATAGAGTTCTGTGCTTGGGGTTTAGTTATTTATCAGTACAATAAAAATTTGGTTTTATTCATTCACTTTTGCGTCAGATGAAAAAAATCTAAATTACTTAAATCATTTCTTTCAACTGACGCAAAAGTGAATGAATAAAACCAAATTTGTATTGCACTGGTAAATAACTAAAACACAAACACAGAACTCTATTGTTGTACATTTTTAAATTTTATTACCAATATTTTTTTTTAATTAAAAAACTACACCGACTTACGACCTTTTTCTATGCAAAGCAGCCAGCTATGGGTATCGTCTTAATTTAACCCGTGACCTGAAAAAAAAATCTTTTATTTTTTATGCAATCATATACCAGTTCTCTCTCTCTCATTTATTCTACCAATATTTACTTTTCACTCTCCACACAAATTTAAGAGAATAGATATAGTAATATTATTATAATATAGTTAAATGTCATGCAACAGGTGGGTGTTCGTGCCTTGCTTGCTAATTTGATAGTTATCTTGTCCTAATACTTTGCTAAAAATATGTTGATCGGTGTTGTTCTGTAATTTACAAGAGTACTTGCAGCACAACACCGACTACTCTGCTTATCCCGTTTGTCGGGATACAGCGTAAGGTATGTATGAAATTTTGCTACGTAAAATCTAAATAAACCCACCTGTTATATAAAAATTAAGGCTCTGTATAACTAATTGCATTGCAATATGCATTAAATTAGATATTATGAAAGTAGAAATTAATGAGCATGACGCGCTTCTATTCTAAACACAGAATATCCCTGCTAATTTAGTGCATCTGTACTGTACGTACATCTTCTCTATCTATTTCTATCTCTACTTCTTATAAAAGAGAACTGTCTGTCATGTATGATTGAGGTAAACTCCGGAATCACTGAACAGATTTTGATGCGGTTTGCACCAATGGATAGAGCAGTTCTTGAGGCTCACCTATATAGGATATATATACAATCACGCTAAATAGCCTTAGGACTGAGCAGTATCAAAGAAAGTACGGTATGGACGGGAGAGAGAAAAGAGAGAGAGAGAGAGAGAGAGAGAGAGAGAGAGAGAGAGAGAGAGAGAGAGAGAGAGAGAGAGAGAGAGAGAGAGAGAGAGAGAGAGAGAGAGAGAGAGAGAGAGAGAGAGAGAGAGAGAGAGAGAGAGAGAGAGAGAGAGAGAGAGAGAGAGAGAGAGAGAGAGAGAGAGAGAATAATTAAGAAAAACTATGGTTTATTATCATACATCGGAATCCGCGGGGCACGAATACGACCTTGTTAGGGATTGACTACGGCGATCAATAAACAATCGACACTGTTATCGATACTCATATTTATTTGTTTATTGTATTTTATTCATGTCATATTTCAGACCTGAATACTTATATACCTACAGTACTTATATAAACATGTATACTTTATGTTAACGATTAAGTAAATATAATACATATTTATATAAGGTCTTTCAAAATTTGTTCATAGTACGCTAAGGGGGGTTTCTGTATCATATAGGGAGTAAAACCTATATAAAATTTTTGGACATTGGGCTTTTTTTAAGTAAAAAAATTTTTTATGTAGGTATTTAAATAAAAAAATAGGTGTTTGATTTTTATAACCTAATCGATTCAGTTTCATAACAGTAACAAAAAAGTCTTCATGACCATTATGATGTAACACGTGTAAGTTGGTAAAAAAAATTAAACTCTTTCTATTCCATACTGATAAAACTGAAATTGTGGTTTTTCACAATTTCTGAAAGAAAGAGATATACGTGTTGGAAGACTTTTTTGTTCCTGGCATGAAACCGAAACGATTAAGAAAAATTTTTGTTTTGCATTTAAAATTAAAAAAAAAAAATTTTGTAAAAAAAAATTCTTTGTTCTTCAAAAGTGATCTATTTCCGATACAGAACCCCCCCTTAGCGTACTATGAACAAATTTTGTAAGACCTATTTTTTTGGACCTTGGCCTTTTTTTATTATGTAAAATATTTTTTTATGTCTTTAAATAAAAAAATAGGTGGTTGATTTTTATAGCCTAATCGATTCAGTTTCATAACAGTAACAAAAAAGTCTTCAACATCATTATGATGTAGCACGTGTAAGTTGGTAAAAAAAATCAAAGTCTTTCTATTCCATACTAATAAAACTAATATTGTGGTTTGAACAGATTTGTATTGTACCTACAAAGTAAATACAACATTTGTTTATTATATTTTATTTTCTATAGAAATACTCTTAGTTTTAATAATCGACATTATTCCATATTATTCTAAAATAACGATCGATTTTCGATATTTGTGGATACATTGTCCCATCACTAAACAACCTTGAATCATTCGTGCCCCGCGGATTCCGATGTATGTTTATTATCATATCATTATTTGCGTTTAAATCGGATTTGCTATTAAACCGAGTTAACCGCGAGCGAAGCACCTGGCACAAGCTAGTATAAAATACTTTAGTGATACTCCACAAAAACTAGTAGGGTGTAACAGGGATGTTTGCGGCCACAATGTGACGTGTCCTATGCCAGGAACTCGGCTGCGGCGGCGCGGCGACGGACTTCCTCTTCAGATAAAGAGTATTGTGACACGGCATTCACACAAATCCGGTGCCGCTTCAAAGGAGCCGCTCTCTCTTTGAGGACGCACCGCTTGTGGGGCGAGGGTGGCTTAACCGAGGGTGACGATAGTCGACAGCTTTGGTAATAGATTGAATACATACACACATACATACCGCACGCTGTATTCCGACAAGACGGGGGTGAACAGAGTAATCGGTGTTGTGCTGCAAGAACTTCAGTAATTTACAGCACAACACTGACCGCCACATTTAGTAAAGGATTCAGCAGGATCAATCAGCACAGCATGTAAGTACGAAAACCAACCTGCTGCATGACTCGGTGGAAGGACCGTGCCGAGGTGAGAGGTGGCTAACCTGCCGCCCTTTAGCATGGCATATTTTCCTTATCCCTTGGTTGCCTTTTACGAAATGCACGGGGAGAGATGCAGTGGGGCTATAAGTACCGGCCACACACGGTACCGGTAATACATTACCCCTGATTGGTAGGTATGTCTTTACTTGTCTGCCTGTGGGGTGCGGGTACAGTGAGCGGCCGGTACTTAAAAATAATTGCCTCACCTTTATCTCCCGTTGTGGATGTCTTACAAGGCGACTAAGTTTAGTAATAAGGACAAAATGCCGCGCTAAATGGCGCCGAGCAGCCACCTCTCACCTTGTCACGGTCCTTCCACCTAGTCTTGCAGCAGGTCTTCGTGCCTTACTAGTTACCTACGTGCTGCTTGATACTTGATAGTTGTCTTGTCGGTTGTCCTAATACTTTGCTAAACGTGGTGGTCGGTGTTGTGCTGTAATTTACCAGGGTCCTTGCAGAACAACACCGATTATATTACTTACCCCGATGGTCGGGATACAGCTTGTGGTATGTATGTATGTTTGTAAACCTACAATTCAACATGAATGTTCTACATGAAATATGTCCATTTCACTATCTGTTGATTGTAAGTTGTGATATTTCTCATACAGTTAACAGGAATCTCGGCAAGTCCATTTTAGCCGAAGATGGTGCAAGCGAACGCAAGAAGGAGAAGGACAATAAATACAAAAATACACTGTGGTTTAAATCTTTATGCTTAAATATGTAGTCTTAGAAAATAATTTTAAATGTAATAGAATAGCTACCTATATTTCAAGTTCCAGTGAATTGATCATCAAAAATTTTTAATCCTATTTGAAAACTCAAAGCAAAAACCTGCAAGGAACCCACCGCTACAAAGCCTCTTACGTTCATTTCAAAAGACTGGATGGGGTTTGCCCTACATATTGTAAAAGAGATAAGCCAGTCCATTTTGACACAATAATAAATACAGGCGAAGCGAAATAAATTCTAGTAAGCGGCGTCAGTATTTATGGTACCCATAAACCAGTATACCTTTGGGGAATATCCGAGATCGTAAATAATATCGTCGGTCGGCAATATAACCAGCGACTATTGTGTCGTTTTAAAGCGTCGGCAAAATTAAAGAGGCTTTTAGACAATACATAATGACAGGCCATTGAGATAATTAGTAAATATTGTAAAATTGAGCGCCAGAAGACCGTCATAAAGTGCAATACAATGGCACAAATAAATGTCTTTGTCTCGGTCCACTCCCGGCTTCTAGCGTTCTACTTTGTATGTTTGTATGGCAGAAATGCCGAAAGAAACGTGGTGATTTAGACAGACTTCTCTCGATGTCTTCACACTCCCAAGAGGGGAGGTGGAGTAACGGCATCGAGGCTATGCCTCCTGACCGTGGAAGCTAGTCGCTGCTCTTGACGAAGGGCAGGTTCTCCTTCCATCCTGGATTAGCCCAGGTGTGTAGGCGATCTGGGCGCTTCGGAGCCGCTCATTCGCAGCCCACGGAGTCCGTCCAGGGTCGGCACGGGATTTTCTCCCATTTCCAGCACCTGCGGCAGCCTGTGGATGATGCCCAGCTTAGTCCTCAGCAGGGACGTCTAGCCCGGCGGCATCGGAATGCGCAGTCGCGTGTCAGACGTCGGCCTGAAGATGGGGCTAGGGCTGGTCATCATCCCGTCTTGCTGGCGCTGTAGTGCCGGCTCTGGACGGGCAGAGAGAGGGCTGCGTCTCTTGGGACGGCTCGGCTGCTGAAGAGACAACACAGATTACGTTAACTTTACCTATCGGACTCTACACTTAAGATAATAAAAATATACTGCATTGTAGAGTAGTCAGACAGTTAAAATACCACGACTTAAGTAAAACCATATTATTAATATATTACTTTAATAATTGCCTCCTAGGTACCTACATATAACGTGGGGTTTTTCAAAAAACGTGTCAATAAATTTGACGACCCCGTTGTTGTGCCGCCTTTTACATGGATTTATGGCCTTATAGCTGGCATGGCGCCTCGCTAAGCGTGGTTCAGCGAGGAGTGGTGATATTGGCTGTCTGATGTTTCTTCGGACCTTCAGCACAGATTATGCTTTCAGGCAAAGCAACCCGTGCAGGCTGCTGCGCGCATAAAAAAATAAATACAATATATAAATTAACTCATTACATTGCATTGGTAACGAATCACCGGGAAACTTTGTTTCAGGGTTTTTTAATAATTTATATTTGACAATGAAATGAAATAAATATATTTATTAACGCATAAATTAACACATAACAGTGCAATAAATGAGTCTTTGCCATTATTAGCAATTATTCATTGGTTGATGTTACATAATTTCTTGACTATTTCAACTGTTTTAATCAACAATAGAAACAAAAGGTCGTAGGTACCAGCGACTTTGGTAGGTACCAGTTCATTTATGTGCTCCACTGTAAAAAATTTAACATCCAAATCGTCTAGTTTTGTTCGCCAGCTTCTCATATGTGAACACAAACGTACTTACCTAATGTTATTGGTGCAAGGTTCTTTCTATATTAAATTAAAACAGCCGTCAAGGTCCACAAATAAAAAGTGGCATCGTGCGAAGGTCGTCTTCGTGTGACACGTTTTCCCCATGTTTACCTAACACCGAATGTGTAACTCAAAAATAACACGCTACCCGCATTATCTGTATTCGGAACGCATCGCACCAACTTAACCCTTCGGGGTTGGTTTTATGTTCAGGCAGCTATTTAAATTTTCATGTTTATTATACTACGCCGTATTATATTACGAAATGCTTTTAACGACTGCATACGACATGCGTGAAAATAAATAATACTTCTAGTCCCCCATTAAGATAGCGATAAACAAAATTCTAACCCTGTCGCTTCCCCCTTTTTATTGGCGTGGGGCAATTTGAGCCTGTATTATAGTATAATTTATGTGCTCGAGGAACGGTTTACTATGCGTTTACGAAATTGTTAAGGACAGATAAAGCGCTGATGTTTACATTAGATATTATTTATCGAAACTTGGCCTTGCGCCGCTATTTGATATTTTGTTAACGATTTCGAGTTTACCCGTAAAATGCATTACGAGAAACCGTCAAAAGATTGTGTTATTTTAATAATATTCTCACGTAGAGAGGATTTCGTGAAAGGGTTGATGTTCTCTTTTTATGGTTTACAATCGTTGTGTGTGGTAAGTCGTGGAATAAAAATGAGTGGGACATCTTTTAAATTTATTTTATGTAATTGTTAGGGTGCCAAGGAAACCGCTGAGAGCAAGACAATCAAACATTTGAATACACGATAAGCATTATAATATAATATACAATACATAATATGTATGCAGTGAAACTATAATATATTACCGAGAACAATAGTAATGAGAAACTACTCGAGAAAATTCTAAAACATATTATTGCAAGTATGCTATTTTGTTTACATACGGGGATATAAACTCATAACTTCACCTACATATTATCATATTCTATCAACACGCGATCGATATAGATAGGTACAAGATTTACGATTCAACCGGTTGATACTTCGGTATGTTGCTCTACCTACTGCAATTAAGTAAATAATAATTTCATTTCCCGTCCCGTTACCGAAGAGCGATGAGCTTTCTTAAGACGGTACAACCACCAGCCACAGCCGTCCCGAAGACAGTGTGCACTTGGCACTAAGCCGAACGCCGCCCGATTGCGTTAACATCAAAGAAGTAGAGTGGAAATATCAACCACTTATTTGCGAGTTGCGACCCACATTCGCGCAGCGAGCGCGTTTCAACATTTCGCTTTATCTCCTTGTGAAAAATTAAATTAATATTATAGAACGCTTGCGAGTGACTTACGAGCTGTCCAAATATCCGGCGACTCACCACAATCTCCTGATTCACAACCCAACAGGTGAATAAATGATGCTATCATGAAATAATAAATACTATTATCGCAATAAAATATAACGAATTTTCCCTCCGCTCCTATCTTTAGTGTGTGTTTATTCAGAGGAAAACCCGTCAACGACTCGGAAATTTATTGCCGTGAATCGCTAAAAAGATTTCATTAGTGTCTATGGCTCGAATTAATGGTGTTCATTTGAAATGCTTCGTATTTTAGATCTCTGAGAGTGCTAACGGTATGCGAGTAAGTAATGAAGCCACTTGGCGAGCGTCCATTCGTAATAATTTTGTCTCTATTTGACTTGCTAATTCGACCTGAGATATTACCCAAGAATTTCGCGGAGGTGGGAATTTTATATGACATCTTGTTTGTTTGCGTTATATATGATACATCTTAATTTCCTTACTATATACACAGAATATTCGACTAACTTAACTATAGTAATTTATTTTGTTCTTGCAGTTGTGTTAAAATTAGCGTTCTTATATAGATTCAAATACAATTATTATTTCGTCCAAATCTTTATGTTACATCGTACTGAATAATACAGATACATTCTGGAAATGTTGAAAGATTTCTAAGGTAACTGTAATACATTATTTTAAAATATTTTACAAATTACTCCGAAATCACAAGTTAAAACGCGCCGCCGCGCCGCGTCAAGCTCAACCCTAGACTACAGCGAGACGATAATTTCAACACATCAAAATATGCGCGAGCACGCTAGCTATGAAAAATTCATCCGAGCGCGAACATCTGAGGAAAAAAAGAAGATAAAATTTAAATAAATATTAAAGAGCAACGTCGTAAATAATGCGACACGCGAAAAAAGAGACTCTTCAACTGCGCTTGTATAATAATTATCAGATCTTTTGACGCTTTTAAATGCGCAGTAAACCGTGTCCTGAGGGTTTTTAATAAAGTGAAAATGTTTTGTAGCTCGATTATCTCTTCTCGAGTGTGTGTACCCACTGGGATAATACTTGGCTCATATTCATATAAAACTTTCCAGCTTCCCGCAAATTCTTTGAAAATAACTTAGGTAAAGTTATCGATGATCCGTGAAACTAATCCACTTTGTCTATTATATTAAATAAAACATTATAGCAGAAATACCGGAATTGTTACAATAATGTACAGTTTCACAGCGTTATCAATTTAAAATAAGTGTTTTATGATAAAGTAATATTTTCAAGAAATACATTGTAAGTGTAGAGGTTTAAATATTGTCGAGTATTTATAACTACCTACATATTTCATACCACAGAGCATCAAATGCGCGCGTCCCTCCTAGAGGCGCCCTGAGCGCGATTTCTCTACAACGCCGTTGAAGCCTGTGGGCGTGGCCTATGACTTACATATGTGCGTTGTGCGAGTGCATTTCTTTTGTGCGTGTGCCTAACTTGCTCCTCTTTGTGTGTAGTGTCGATACTAGCACACACACACACATACGAAGCGCTAGCAGCACTGCGTGTAGTTTTTGGGTTTCAAATATTATCGCTTAGGGCGTCTCTAGTAGGGGGCGCGCGCTGTAGGTATTTGATGCTCTGTGCTTCATACACATATCTTATATATAAGTACCTACTTCACAAGCACACGCTGCAATAAACATCAACATAAAACATTTTCTTCGCGCAACAGATGGAACGCGGCCATACGTCTGCAAAAAGCGCGCGAAATCGCACTCGGCCGCCATTATAGGTGGTGTGTTTTTACAAGTCGCCGCGGCACGAAGTACGAAGTGCGGTGTGGCGCGGCGATGCCGCTCGCTCCCGCGGTAATATCTCGCCTGTCACCGTGACAGCCGAGTGACATTACATGCCGGTATAAATATGAGGCTGTCACTAAGGTTTATGCCGGCATATTTATCATTACCGTACCGGTGCGGCGGGCGTGTGCGACGTGCCAAATTGTTACTCCGCGCGCTACTGCTTTAGGGTTATGATTTGTTTTGTCTCTTTTGCTGCTCACTCATGCTGTCTGATGGGGATATTCATTTTGAGACAGATAAAGGAATTGGTCTACTTGCACTGCCATAATAACATACATTACTATTTTACATTTTGCGCACTACCACCTATTAGGTATTATGTGGTTATACATAGTATTATATTTTAAGGTATTATAATTAAGTAATACCTTCATTATTATTTCAATAACGATATAATTTTATGGTAAGCATCTAAGAGCATAATGTTTATTATCAAATAAACTTACTCAAAGATTAATGTAATCCGAGTTGGAATATTGATAAGCTGAGTGGATAAGACGGTCATTCATAACCACATTTCTAAGAATAAAGACGAGTTTATCCCAAAGGTGTATTCCAGATTATCTTCGAAGATAATAAAAAACTTTGCTATGGCCGCTCAAATCAAAAGTTCCTGAGCTAAGATTTGCCATTTCCATTTACTTGCCGAAATCTTTCCTACAACACAGTGCTCCCAAGCGTAATGCCTTTTTCAATGTAACCACTTCTACAAAATATCAAATCTCCCAGCACAATGGAAAGATTCGTTTAAAATTCTTTTGTTACATCCATACGTAGTTACCTACAAAGAACTTGTCAATTAATAATCCCATGTAAATCTTTCTTTATCGCGTATCCATCGCTAACACGGTAGCGTGACCGACCAGCCGCTAAATAGCTTCAAAAGTGTACGCAAAAAAACTATTATTATTTGCGAACTGGTTTCCCTTTGACTAGAACCCTTTTCAAGGAACCGAAAGGAAGCGAAGCCGATATCGCCAGCACTCGCGATGTTGACGTGCAACGAAAATATTATGTTGTCAAAATATACGGGAATTTCGTTATTATTTCGTGTTTGGAAGCACACTTAGCGCCCGGCATTGTGTCTGTAGGCGAAGTGAGTATAAGAACGACCTTCTCGGAAAGCGAGGAGGTAAGAAATGTAAAAAATACAGCAACGCGATGAGCGATTTTTAAGGAACTGTTCGTTGAAATTTTGCAGCACATCACATGAATGCTAATACCAGATTCTATTCATGCCGAAGCTGGGAGATTTTAAGATTAGTCGGTAGCGAAGCGAACATATTCTGTGAATTGCACATAAGGTATGTCTTTGGTGCTGACAGATTGCTTGTAGATACATGGCATTGTTTGAATCGTAGAGCGCAATGTTTATTTCTCCTTGCATCATTTATTTCCTTTGCACTTAGGAAGTCCTCGAAGATAAATATCATAAAGATCGATAGCTGTGAGTAACTGGTAATAATTTGTTACCTACATAAATAATAAAACGTTGATTCATTAATGTTTTTAGAACTTTGTAAGTAAGCCGACGCAATAAATGAATAATAATATGGGCAAGTTATATGACTTTATTTATATAGATACGACAAAGTTTACTCAATAGGGTGCGATTTATCAGCACGTAGATAGTAAATTAATAGCCATATTGCAATAAACGGGCTAATAAGCCAAATGATGATTTCTTGACAGTAATATATGGACGAGGCTTTCGTAGCCATAACTATGTAGGTATGGTCGTACCTACACAATTTACAAGTCGGTGTTACTGTATAACACGTTTTTTTCTTTATTGCTGCAAATACAATTTAGAAAAATATCGTAATGATGAAGTGGGTACATTTTTTATTCATTTTAGCTCAAGATCAATTTAATACCGCTAGCAAGAATGATACAGGAAAAATCGAAACGACATTAAACTACAAAATAAAGTAGGAATTAAAACCATAAGCGTATAAAACTAAGGCTATGTTTTAAGAGATGTGTAGAAGTGGTGTAATAGCTCAAGTCATTTAAATGATGATTCATCGTCGATCGACCCTCAAGGGAGCTGCTCTGTTATGAATGGAGGGGCCAGTCATTAAAGTCTACTTAATATTTTTAATTAGAAGGCGGTTCTCTGAGGAGTGAGTCCCGCCTTGGCGCCGGCGCTAGCCCCTCATTTCATGGTGTCTATTGACTTTGAAAGCCGGACATTAAAGCGATATTTCCTATTTCTGCCAAATCATGGTGCCCCAAAGTTGATGCATGGTCATTTGCCCTGGAGCATCTGAAAGTATTGATTCAACATTGTAAGGCAATGACACACAGAGCTTCAGCAAATTTAATACAAAGTGAATTCAATTTTATTACTTTCCGAACTCGTTGTCACATTTTTTAGCCAGTACAGTACTGATTGACATTCTACCAAAATTATGAGTTATTTTCTTTAAACTTTACTTATTATAATTGTATTTCCGGTGATATAGGGTATAAATTTATCATCGGAAATACAATTTGCATAGTTTTTAGGCTTCCGTACCCCGCATGAAAGCCTATTTATAAGCCCACACCGTGAAATTTTCACAGAATATGTTGATATATCAAGAAATAATAAAAAATTGAAAAAGTAAAAAATATAGGGAAATTCCCATTGTGGTGCGGAAACCTCGGTGCGCTAGTCCAACTCGCATTTGCCCGGTTTAAGGTACTGTTGCACAATAAAACCAGGTTCCCTGCCAGAGACCTGGCTGTGGAACCATAAAGAGTCCATGGGATCTCTCTGTTGTCTGTTTGTCACACGAAAATATCTCGAGTTCTACTGAACTTGTTTTAAAATAAGCAAATATATAATATTTTTAGAGAGGTGCCTGTGTGTGTGTTTCGTGTATAAATTTCCCCTCTTCGGTTACTACTACCTCAGGCAGCTCACATTTTCCGTCACGCACGACCATCCCATCATTCAGTAAGGATGAACATGAAAGTTTCCACACTATTTTCTTTTTACTTCCGAGCCATTGATAAATCAATGTTCCAGGTTGCAAATACGCACTTTAAACAATTAATTTCAATGTTTCTATTTTGAAAAGCACACCATGTTTTTTGAACCACGGCCTGTGGTCCAAAGATGACTGGTGTATCGCAGACCTGTCAAAGGTAGAGACGCCGATGCGATGGCTGCAGCCGCCGCCAGTCGGTCGCGACGCTCTGGTTGAGAACTATAATTTTGTGGTGCCGAAGATTGCAGCGGCCACACTCTGCGGTTAGCTGCAGTGTTTATTGCTACAATCCCTTTGTTGCGGCAGGTCAGTCGAACGAAACGTGCGTTCGTGCTCACGCAATTTTGTTATTACCGTCTGTGGTGCAGTTGTCAAAATATACACGGAAATGAACATTGGCAGAAGACCAGCAATTACAACAAAGAATAGGCCCACTGCATCTCTCCCCGTTCATGTAGTTGGTTGGTTGGTTGCCGTGCTAAAGGGCGATAGGCTAGCCACCTTTCACCTTGGCACGTTCCTTCCACAGTCATGCAGTAGGTAACTTTATTTAATTCTTGATAGTTATCTTGGTCATATTATTTTGCTAAATGTGGTGGTCGCTGGTTGTGCTCTAATTTACCTGAGTTCTTGCCGGACATCACCAATAATTTGGTGATGCCCTGCAATTGGTGATTAATTATTAATCTGCTTACTCCGATTTTCGGGATACAGCGTGATGGTACATTAATGTATGCGTATGTTTTGAGCATTGGCGTATCTAGTGTTATTTTCCAGGGTGGGCCTGGCCCCCTGGCCCCTGAAAAGCGATGGCCGATGAAGCCGAAACCCGATGTATGTACCTACGCAATAAAAGTAGGTAATTTGAACTTGAAGTGTTGAGCCGTATTTCGACCTTTGATTTATTTTTTTTATTTATTGTAAGCTCGACATATGGCGCCGAGGCACCCACGAGGTGTCTAACGGCGCCCATGGACATTCGGTCGTATTCGGGGGTGGCGAATGCCATGCCGGCCTGATAGGTGCCCATTCACGCCCCTCTTGTAGGACCCTAGACTGTACTTGGGGGGAATATGAGCAGGGAGAGCGTTCCAGAGTTTATCGGTTCTGTAAAGGAAAGATCTGCAGAATCGAATGGTACACATGCGCGGTAAGTCCAGCGTATAGGGATGCAATCCCTGCCCACTGCGCGTGGTGCGGAGGTGGAAAGGGAACAGCGGGATCGCGTTAAACAGCTCCTCCGAGCACTCCCCATGGAATAAGCGATAGAACACACTTAGGGAGATGACATCCCTACGGTGTTGCAGTGGTTCTAGATCGCGGGACACTTCGGGGTCACCCAGTAGTCGCACGGCTGGACGCTGGATCGAGTCCAGAGGCGCATGCTGGTACTTGGCGGAGCCATCCCACAGGTGCGAGCAGTACTCCAAGCAAGACCTGATTTATACAGGAGCAGCTTTTGGTCCGCCGTGAAGTACCGTCGCACCTTATTTAGTACGCCCAGCTTTTTAGAAGCCAGCTTGGCCTTTCCCTCGATGTGGCGACGAAAATTCAAGTCGTGGGACAGTTCGACTCCGAGGACCGCAAGGTGTTCGCTTAGTTTGAGCGACGTGCCTTGGAATGAAGGAGCTGGTGTGAACGCCGCTCTCTTCGCACTGAACGCGCAAACTTGTGTCTTGGAAGCGTTGAACTCGACCAAATTACTACGGCCCCATTCGGAAATAGAGCCGAGTGTATGCTCGAGCTCAGATACAAGGTCTTCGTCTCTTCTCATCCACAACATCCCGACTGGCTGAAGGGTGACTAGTGTAGGATCAGTGTGCCGTACTGTCATCTGCATAACAATGTATGTTGCCCAGAGACAGCATATCATTGATGTGCAGAAGAAACATCGTGGGTGACAAGTTGTCACCCACGCTGTTTCTTCACTATGTTTCTTCGCTGTCACTGACAACACAGATCCTTGTGGTACGCCGGCGTTCACTGACATGGCGTCCGACAAGCAACCGTCCACTGGGACCTGAATGCTACGCCCATGTAGGAAGTCGGAGACCCAGTCACAGAGGCCAGAAGGTAGTCCGTAAGCCGGAAATTTGCCCAAGAGAGACTTGTGCCAAGCCCGGTCAAATGCCTTGGCAATATCAAGGCCAATTGCCCATGCCCAATTCACCATGACTTTCAAGCGATTCCCCCCAAAGGTGAGTGGAGTACGATAGCTAGGAGATCACCAGCAGATCGTTTTGGCCGGAAGCCGTATTGCCGATCGCTGATGAGGTCATCATTAATGATGCGCTCTATCACCTTACAGGGAAGGGAGGTAATCGCTATAGGTCGGTAGTTTGACGGGTTTGAGCGGTAACCCTTTTTGGGGAGCGCTTGCATAAACGCATATTTCCAGGCCGCCGCCGGCACACGGCCATTAGAGTAGGAGAGACGGAATAGGCGCGTCACACTGGAGCCAACTCGGGAGCACACCTTTTTAACACCAATGCAGGAATCATGTCTGGCCCACTCGCTTTCCTGACGTCTAGGGAGAGAAGCTCCGCCCGTACAGTCCGTTGTCGGAACTGCACTTCCGGCATGGAGTTCTCACACCTAGGTATGGATGGGGGAGTGGCACCTCCATCGTCCAGGTTGGAGTTCCCCGCAAAGAGAGATACCAGTAAGTCGGCTTCCTCCTTTGCGGAGTGAGCTAGTGAGCCTCCAGGACACTGCAGAGGTGGAAGAGAGGAGCGGCAGAAATTCGACTCGACAGATTTGGCGAGAGACCAGAACTCACGGCTCCCAGTTGGATGCTCGCTCAGTCTATCGCTGAATCTGCCGATGTGGTCAAATTTGGCCCTGACAATAACCCTTTTGCAGGATCTGGAGAGGCGGTTGTATTTCTTCTTCAGTTCGGGTACATTTGGGTCACATCCGGCACGAGCACGCGACCATGCACGATAAGCTGCGCACTTAGCTGCGACTGCAACAGCACAGTTGCGGCTGTACCACGGTTGGCATTTACCACCGAGGTGGACAGAGGCGCTGGGAAAAACATTTTCATTGCCCCCACGACCACTTCGACAACGGTATTAGCGGAATCCGACGGATCGTCCGAACTGAAGCAAATCTCTCTCCAAGGGAAGAAAGCGAAGTGTTCACGCATCCCATCCCAATCTGCTGACGCGTAGTGCCAGATTCGACGCAGCCCCCCAGTGCGGGACTGAGGGGGCGAAGATGGCACCGTGGGTGGACCCCACTAAACAATGATCAGAAGAGTCAAGCGGGGCTCTCACTATGACTTTATATCGGATGATTTATGATTTCGGAAAGTTTCTTTAACTAAATAAAATTAAACAAAAAAATTTTTGGAAATGAAATTTTATATTGATTCCTCAGCTGTAGATTATTTAAGTGTTTTGTGTGAAATTATTTAAGTGCCCACCCTAGAATTAAAAATGTGTTGACACCAAAACTAAATAAGAATAGATCAATATTACTAATACTTATATTCAATTAACTCTAGCCTTCTAAAGCCATTTACTTTTTATCTATATTTAGTTTGTTTCCTTGAAGTATACAATTAAAATAATAGTAAAGAGAATTTAAACACGGTAGCCAGTAACGAAGGTTACTGCAGCGTGGGTGAACTAGATTCACGCCTATGATTATGATAAATTATGACTTGTCAGTTCTGCATAATAAATCCCGTCTTAACTAACGGAAATGATTGTATAATAACAATAATTGTCTTCAATTTCGTTAGTTCTTCATTTTTGTAAATCAGAATGAATGAGCCTCTGCGAATAGTTGAGTCATTCTGTTGTTATCTCATCCAGCAGCCTCGAACTAAGAGAAATAAGTACATCTAGCTCTGTTAATCAAATCGAAGTGTGTCCGTCTGGTAGATGGATGGAAAACGTATCTTTAGAAGGAGCGCAAGAATCCCTCTACATTCCCATTACGGGTTATCTTTTAATTGTGGGACACCCATACCTATATAATAATGATACCTTCCCGACAGTACTCCAGTTAGTTTTCAATGACACGTTAAAATCATTCGAAAGGATTAAACATTTTCTCTACATCTTCTGTAGTTGCAAAACTTCTTGTGTCCACTATTTACCGAAAACGAGTTGTGTATGAGGTATTATAGAGTGTGGAGCAAACGTAGTTTCGTAACTCACCTTACTTTTTATTGACGTTTCTCTAAATAATTTTCATACTTTTGCACCTAACTTACATAGATTATTCGGTAGAGAATTCGTAAAGGAACATAAACTCATACAAAACTCGTTTTCGGTAAAACACAAGAAGTTTTGCAGTTATACCCCTCACTCTGATCACAGGGCCGACTGTGCAGTTTTTTTACAATTCGCTGCGTGAAAGTAGCGTGCTCAAGTAAATATTTGTACGGCAATTTTAGTACCAACTGGCCCGCTAGAGGCACTGCAACTTTTCTCCATCCATATAAATATTTAATTGACCACGTTTCTTCTACGCAACGATATGTCAAAAAAAACAATCTCACGATCGAGCCTCTGTAAGCATTTATCATTGATTTTCGATTCGAATGGTCGTTCAGCCTTTTGTCAATCTCGTGGAAGGTCCCGGAATGATGGAATCTGCTCTTACACTTTTCCAAATCAACGAAATCCGAGGACGCATTGACAGTACGCCCAGTAAATAACGTGTATTAGCATAAATCCGTATTCACATCGCCGAACATTCCAGCGGACGGCAGATGTCTTGATTGTCAATCACTGTCAATCGCGAGTCTGTCTGCAGAGATCAGAGATCGGACTGCAGCGTCTGGTCGCCCAATGATATTCTGCAAAATGTTTATCGTTGCCCTGAACCCTCCTTTGTAAAGCCGCCTATGGGCATGGAGTTGCAGTTCTTACTTGAACAAAAGATGCTCTCCTCTTAAGATCTACTTTTGATAATTGGCTGATATTGCCGGTAATACTGAAATATCGTTTATATTATGTTGTCTAGGTCTGGGCGTAGATTGATTAAATTCAATTTAATGGTCTGGTGGATTGAATAGTGCCTGTCTTCTTTTTGTCTTCGTGAAACAGCAGAATGTGAAAATGGTGATCCAGTTAAATCCAGAAAAATCTAAATTGTCTTATATCACCGATCTGAGATCTGAAAATGAGTTTTTTGAAGAAGAATTTTGAAATTCCCCATCTCCTTCGCAGACAGGCTCGCACAGTGGGCATTACGTAAATAGGAAGTGACACGAAAACACACGAACGCATGTTTCTTGACAGCGAAATAATTAATAGAAAGATACGAGCGAACATTTCAGCGTCCACGATGACATTCCAACCATAATCATCTACATAAATGACAAGCTACAATTTCACGTCCATGCGTTACCCGCATAAAATAATCAGGACTTGCATAAGACCGCAATATTTCAACAAGCCCGCTACCGAGAGCCGTCCGAGCGTAATTATGCGTCAGTTATAAATCTGTCTGTCTTTCTGCCATACTTGTGAATTATATATAAAGTAAGGGAGAGATGCTATTCGGTCCAATCTAAACTCTATCTCTCAACCTAACAGGAGCCCTTTTCCTACGTCGTCGATAGAAACAAAACAGAGTTCTTTTTCGAAATAAGTTGGCGCAAAATTTGCGTGGAGACAAGTCATATAGGTGACGTGTGATTGGTGGAATTGACAAATATCTATTTCTAGATTTAGTTTTACTTTTGCTAAAACGTTCATGCATTGAATGAGATAGGTACTCATAAAATATAGTTATCTATTCTTTAACGGACTCGATTACTTACTTGTTTTAGGTTAGCTGTATTTTACTATGATATGATGGATGGAGGTAAGATTTAAACAATACAATTTATAATAGGTACTTTAATTATACAGGATGTCTCAGGATAGGGTTTCGTAACTTCAGGGTTCGAAAGTGGTCCATATTTGAAGACGAAAAGCTCTGAAACTTTTTCCCAGATTCAGTGATGTTGTAGTACTTTTTGTGAAAATTGTTTAATCGAGCTTTGGTGGACGGTTAACGTCCACCTTTATTAAATAAAAATAAAATAACTAACTTACATGCTTAACTAGTAGAATTGTACTGCTTGTGGTTAAATTCCAAACACTTAAATTTTAATGACATCAAAAGAAAAAGGGGACTGGACTAGGTCATTGCACTCCCTAGACCTAGACAGCACTGTTGCCAAATCTCACTGTCCATCGAGTTTTTATAACAATTTTCAATTTTTTTATAAAAAAAAATACGGAATTTAGATTTGAGTGATAAGGATTTTTTTCTTCTAATAATGAGTATTTTCTATTCCTGAAGTTTCTCAAGCATATCCTGAAACATCCTGTATAGTTGAATAGGTAAGTACTATAAATATATATAATGTAAGTATATAAATTAATAAAAATACCATGAAATACCACTTCTTAAAATGGGCTAATTACTAAAGATGTACAATATTTAAGTTAAAATTCTTATTCTGTGATTAATTTTCATAAACCTGTTTAAGGAGTGATACATACAAAAGTACCGACCCTACCCTACCATACCAAAAAAATTATAAAATGGAAGCACATTTAGAACTGATTCTGGATCCATTATTCACTAGTGGCTTATTATAAAACGAATGATAATTTTTTTACAAAATCATACGGTTATATCTGTGTACAAGTGCATGTTAGTTCGATGAGCTGGCATGGTAACAAATTTTACTGTTCCATACTCACTCATACCTACCTAACCTAGGTAATGTTTGTATTATATGCTGAAGATACATCAATAATTGATGTATCTTCATCATATAATACAAATAGGTTTGTAATTATTACAAACCTATTAAAATATTTAATTATTTCATGCAATTTGGGAACTCGGCATGTTTAGGTACTCGCCACCCCAACGACAAAGACAAGGAAATATGTTATATATAATAGCCTTTCCCCAGCGACATTAGTCCACCTCCAAGCCGGACCGGCACCTCCTCGGGGGTGATATTGGCCGCGCCTGAGGCTTCGACCTCGGACATAGCCAGCTAGTTCGGAAACAATAAAAAAATATATATATATAAACTAAAACTATTAGAAACTATCTAATAGTTTTAGTTTTATTTCAATGTTTTTATAGTACCTATTTAATATTTTTCGCTCATATTGAAAATAAGTCAATTAACGAATTTGTTGCTATCAATCAAAAATAAATGTTATTATAAATCCTAGGCATTACTTATTATTTTGAAATAATGCTATCTAACTCCCTATAATAGGCTAATAAAAAAACCAAACAATAATCAAGAATTTAGCAGAACAACAAATAAAGTTATTTAACCACGTGAGCATAAAAAAGATCGCACATAAATCAGTCCAAAGAAAAAATGGCATTAAGTATTACAAAATTTTAGCATACATATTATTTTATTTAATAACGTCTATTTGTACAGATGTAAGCATTAACATTAAATCCATAGCCTTGAATTTTATTGTCAGTTTGACATTTTGTTATTGTAGGGTCTTGAGTCTTGTCTGTCTTAATTAATAGTCTTGAAATGTAATACCAGATTTTAAAGTGATTAATAGACTGTTCGTTATTGATTAACGAGTTAGTGTGTTACCCTTTTTTTCTGACATTGACTGCTGTCAAACCAGTTACAAGCGCTGATTTCTTTAGCTCGAATCATAGAAAAACTTGGAACTAATTATTCTTGAAACTGTTTACCTGTCTACCTTCTCAATTGACCAACAGTTCAGTCATAAAAAAATAAGTGTATTAATTCCAGATATCCCTATGGAATTCATAATCGCCTTCTCGAAGTCAACATTTTCTGTTAACGAATTGTCGATTCTGACATTGATTTATTGGTTTATAAGGATTCAATTCATTAGCAATCCTATTCCACAAGCCTTTCGCGTTCCCCAAACTCGAGTCGCCGGTCCCTTGAGCCAGTTTTATGTTTATTCGGCGGTCAAATATCGAGACTGTTAGCGGCTCCTTTGTGCATTCCACCTTTTGTATTATTTTCATTATGCTTTGGACAGGAGGGAATCTGTGTTATTGTTGTTTCTTGTTTGAGGTGTTTACTTTTTTCTCAGAGCTCGACTATTATTTATGTGGCTCCCTTTTTGTTCTCGGATTCATTTCGTATAATCTTCTCTATGGGGACTTGCCGCTTTCCGTCGCTTGAAAAATAATAAAAACGAAAGTCATGGACGTCGGAAACCTTGACAGCGGACAAAATTTTGAAGAATTTTTGCTTAAGAATTTTGCTTTATTTTTCATACAATCTAGGATTTTCTGTAGCTTCTTATTACTGGTTGCGATGTCGAGATTATGAATTTTCAAAATAACGTTACATCTGTAAATTAGACTTTATGAAAACATTTTGTTCGAGTAGCTGTAATTTCGATTATTTCAATTTTGACAATTTTGTTACAACGTAAACATTCTTCGTTACTCATATAATTAGTATCTGCATTATATTATGCATGGATTTTAATAGTTTGATATTAGAGACAATAAATCTCCAATATCAGTTTGTTTAAACCTAACTTTGTCCAGAACCAACATGGCTTTCTTTAGAACATTTTGGAATGTTCGTGTGCATAATTGAACAGTAATAATAATTTCATTCAATCGTGAAACAAGAACTAAAACGATTTTATTTAATTAAACGTAACCTACAGTCTTCATAATACATAGATATTTCAACAAGTTACTAGAGCGGCACATGAGTAGGTAGTCGTCCATTACTTACTCGGCAGTACGACAAGCGTCTACCTACACCGTCTACACCTCGATCTCCTCCTCATTTCGTATTTGCATAAATGATGGTTTCTCATGCCGGCAACTGGCAACACTCGCAATAACTTCACATAACTGCCTGGCAGTAGCCAGCGACTCCACAGGTATCCCTGTGCGCAGGCGCGCGGCGCGACAGCGATCCGGCTACCGGTTTTAACCGGCCACAAGATTGACAGCTGCCAGTCGTACTTACATGCGCTGGCTTTCATAGAAACGTTTTCTGTTTTATTATGGCGTTCTTTCGATTGACATTGTTAGACATTTTGAGGAATTATGAAGATGCGAGAGATTGCCTCGGTCATTTCATTTGTTAGTAGGTAGTAGCTGCGGCCTAGTTTTGTGTATCCTATTTCTCTATTTTGGCATATAGCTTATGAACATTTTTAAGTATTATCCATAATATTTCTAGATTGTGAGATCATAATCATCATCATCATGTTCGGTCCTGTATCGGTCCACTGCTGGACATAGCCCTCTCCCAAGCCCTCTCTCAAGGCACGCCACCACACGTGGTCTTCCGCTCTTATCAATCCACTCCCGTCTACCTTTTTTAGGTCATCTGTAACCGTGACCACAGATTACTAAATAGTTACTTCCCGTGACCGCTACCGTAGCCAGGAATAGTAGGACTACCGGGAACTGGGGGTCGTTTTGTTTTGGCGTTGTCCATGGGAGGTTATGCCCTTAATCACCACGCTGGGCAGGCGGGTTGGTGATCGCAGTACTATATATTATATATTATAGGTTTCCTCCCCAGTAACGCTGCTGCCCGTCACCGGATCTGAGCATTTGGACATAGCAATATTGGAATGGTTATACCGTCATTAGTCGGTCGCCAGAGCCTTGTTTGTTAATTCAGCAGGATGCACCACGTGCAGGTAAGTTTGACATTTGGGCTTCAAGAACACTAACCCCTTACACCCCATAGATCATAAGAGAGATCATAATAATAAGGTTTAAAAGTTAACAAATGTATAAAGAGGGCCTTGTTTTCTCAGAGGATCCATTTTGATTGAGAAATCATTTGGAATAATTGTCCTGAATGTGTTAGTTTAAATAATTACTTACATAATTTTCGTTTTCATAATTATTTCCATACTTATTGGAAATATTAACAACTATTGCAGATATCATTATACAGTCCGCGCGCGAGCTCCGAGGAATCGGTATTTGTGGAAATTAATTTATTATAGAATTTGTATAGAATGTTTATGGAGATTCACATTTTGTGATGATTATACTATACTAGGCGAGTAATATTATACAAATGTATAATATTAAAATTCTATACAAATTCTATAATAAATTAATTTCCACAAACACCGATTCCTCGGAGCTCGCGCGCGGACTGTACCTATCTTTCGAGTTAATACTTACCTACGCTTTGATCATCTCAAATTATCTTTAGTTCTAACAGAGACGAACCAAAATCATCCAAGATGACTCGTCTGAAATCACTACACTTTTTTGGGGTGATTAATTTTATGTTTTTAAGGCAGCTACTGGAATTGAGTATCGGAGAAGTGATTCAATATTTTTTTTGCATTATTCTCAAATTTTACTCGGTCACGTTAATTAATTTTCTTTCTGGCGGCTCCCGCTTTGAAGTCGGGCGCAATCGGTGTTGGCGCCACAACCGCCACAACATTTGTGCATGCATTTGAGTTTTTGTTGACTTCAGATTTCTAATAGTAAACACATAAGTACTTAGTGAGAGGGAATGAAGTATTATTCCAATTTATTTCCAATCATTTTTTATTTTTTTTATTTAAATATCAGAAATCGGTCTATCGGAAAATAGATACATATCCAACGCACAAACTTTTAAAACTTGTTTTACTTATCAAACATTGTCCTCGTTGCTTCGTCGACGATAAATTTGCAAATGACGCAATTGTCACTATTTGATCAACAAACAAACATAACGCGACAATTAGTTTTACGTTATGTATATCATAAAATGCTCACCTTGCTTACATGGCTTTCTCTCGGCACACACGGTAAATCATTTTAAATTGTGTTTTCATCGTAATTACTGTAAAAGCTGCGATGACGTAGCTAATGTAATACTTCGCCACCATTTTAAAAATACAGCACTCATCACGTGTTAGTCAACTCATAAAGATGTTAGTTTTAGTATTATAATTTTTTTTTTGCACATTCAGTGCGTTAGTACCAAACAGGGTTTCCAGATGTCCACGTTTACCGTGGACAGTCCATGTTTTCGATGTTATGTCCACGGTAAAAGATATAGGTAAGCAACGTGGACTATGATGTGTCCTTGTTTTTTAATTAATTTTGGCGCGCACAATCAATCGATTGTTCAAATTGTTGAAAGCATAGTTGCTGATTTTGAATATAAACAAAAAAATATTGAAATACCTACGCTGTCTATTATTTAAGCCCTATTTCCTTACTGCCTCCGTAGTCCGTATTGATGATTATAATGAAAGGGTCCCCCAAAAATTTGTCGATCGGTCACCCTTCCTAGTTCTGAGCGCGCCCAGGTGTGCTTAAGATCACAATCGGCGGTCGATCGATCGCCCCACCGAGCTACCGAGGCTGACCTCGGTAGTTACTTATTCTTCAAGTACCTACATAATTACATATTCAAATTGAAAGTAGTCGTACGTTAAACATAGAATTACAAGTACCTCTCAATACCTATTTTATGATGTTAGACAAAAATTTAAGCTTGACATCCACGTAAGAATATGTGTGTACACGAGCACAAAATTATGATCCTGCGTGATCCCGCAGTTCGTGAGCAATCCATAACCGCTTCTCTATGATAAATATCAAACAATTATCCAAACAAAGGGCCCAGAGCGGCTTTCTCTCTGATAATGGGACAGTTTGAGCCTCCAGCCAGAGCGAGAAGCTAATTACTCAGCATTTACCACGCGGTTGGGCCCGTTTTGTGCCGACGAAGTGATGGATTACCCACTGTGTGCTTGTTTAGTCGAGCCTCGAGAGTGTGTGCCGTCGCTTTCAAGGCGACTCAGGCTTGTGTCCGACATTGTAGAGTTAAACGACCTGGGACTAAACATTGAACTGTACTGTAGTCTAAATATTTAAATGGATTCAGTGTTTGAAGAAGAAGGCATTAAGAAGAGCGTAGTTACGGAATCTTACAAATGAGAATTATTTTCAGTGTACGATGAATAAGACATGGTCTTGACAAGCAATGATATGTTTAAAATAGGTAGATGTGTGTCCGAGCTCCACATGTGCAACTTTAAAACCAGGGCAAATAAATGTCACGCCTGAACATATACCTACTTATGTCTCTTTTTTTATCTCAACCTGTCGTTTTACTTTTTCTTGTAATATTGTAACGCTCACGGTCGTGCCATTTGTAAACACGGAATGTAGTGTAGAAACATGTCTACCCCTTTAAACATTAAATATATTATCATTGTTAACATTGGTGAGAAAATGTATTAAAAATTAAATTATTATACTAAACGTATCTATCTATATTTCATAGACCCCTTTCCTCATTTCAATAACATAATACGTCAACAGCAAAACTAACAATTTTATCTGTCCCGTTTCACTATAAAAGGTTGTCTCGCGCCCGTCATCATATATCGCCTCGCCAATTGACAGCTCACATTTCCGACACCGCGTATATTCTGATATTTAATTTAAAATTTAAATTGAAATTAATTATACAATCGCTCCACTGGGCGAAGTGTCATGACCGCAGTGGTGTTGTTATTTGCGCGGCGAAATGACAATCACCCGTGCGTACAAAGCGCTCAGGTGATTTGCGGCTATTCCTTCGCCATCAAAGGACTCAATGAAATCTACGAATATATTGAATTTGAACGCTCTCTCGGATAAAACAGATATAAGTTTTCAACGATCATCGAGTGGCGAATGAGACAATGGAGCGAGTTGATCGTGATCGTGGCCGATTCGCCACACATTAATCGGGGCGCGTTGTTTAATAAAACCCAAGTCGGCTCAAGGCGGGAACACGATCTGTCAGTTAAATAACTTGCAAGGAGAGTTTTTATGTTTTCCCGTCATTTCACGCACGTTTAACTTTAATTCATACGCATTACTCCATTTCGTCACAGAATTCGGAGTAAACTTTTCGCACGGCTCCGCTCTGACCGTTTTTATTGAGCATTTATATTTTTATCAGGCGAAAAGATTGGATCGCACTAAAGGAGCGACAAAAAATAACGAACCTCCAATACGAATCATTAAATAGTCATCCGAAAAGCACGTGAGCGTAAGTGCTGCTCGAAAGTTGTAACGTGTAAGTACGAAGCTAAAAATAATAAAAGTAATAAATTACATGTCTACACAACAATTTGACGTGGCGTCACGCATCACAGCTAGCGTATTAGTCGTAATAACCCGTCTGTAGCAGAAAAGTATTATTATTTTTAAATTATAGCGTCGATGTCGCGATAATAATCATCTTATAGCTTCAACTGACAAATTGAAAACTCTACAAAAAATTATTTACGTCAACCAAATGCCTCTAGCGCTATTGAACGCGTTCCGACTTCCAACCGTCTCTGCTTGCCGCATCTTTTCAACAAACATGCCGCAAGCCGCAACTCACGTGGTAAAACGAAATTTAGTTAAGTACTCGTATACACATACGACAAATAAATCAGATCCAAGTTTACCGAATATTCTTTGAAGTATTCGAAACTATCTACATCTGTAGCTCACTGCCTCTGTACTATAATAGCGAATGTTATTTTGCTATGCATTGCCTCATACTATTTATCTATGTATTAACTAAGTTAATGTATTAAAATATTTCCTGAAACAAAAATATAAACATTATGTTTAGCTGAGAGGATTATTGAATATAAAACAAATCCATATTTGTATTTTCAATAACGACAGGTCTGAAATATCTCGCTGCCTTCGGAACGCACCCAATGATGGAGCAATCATTGACATTATCATTACTGTAATTTGTGGGACACGGGCTTTTCGGAACGATTCGATGCCTGCGGCCGTTTGGCACGAAGGTAGTTAACTTTTCGTGGGTGTAATAATCATGTTTCTATATTATACCTCTACTTGACTCGGTCATTATCTCCTCGAGAATGGTCAGATCAATTTGGAGATCAATTTGTAAAGGGTATAAATGATACTTGAAAGTGTTTCTCGCGCTGAAAGGAACGTTAATTTCAAATTAACCGCGTGCTGTAATGCATTTTAAATTTATATTTTCCCCTTCACAACAATATAAGTAGTGCTTCTGACCAGTTCCAGGGCATACAAGGAAACAATTTTGGCACTTCACCTTCTTCCGATAAAACATTCTGCAGGGAGCTGAATTCAAAAATCTAACAAGTGATACAAAATTCAAAAACAGTAAAAATATATTTCAATCAAATCATACATTTCAACAGAATGTATCATATCGCTGCTAAATATCTATCGATATCGTAAGAGAGCCTTGCTCAATCTTAGATTTAAAACATCGACTAGTGTTGTATCATTTCCGCTCACAGCGTGAGTAATGTGTCAATCATAAACTTGCTCGTGGACCTTAATAAAATTATAATGCAATGTGTCTCGAGAAAAAAAATATGATTTACAACGGAACCGGTCGCAACAATGCCCCGTGCTGCATTATTCATGTTAAGCTTTCTTGTCCCCGCTATTATCGATATCGTTTTACTTCACGATATCGGAATTGATTTACACAACTTTACAATCAATAAAGTGCCGACGTCTCGCCGCGACTTATCTAGTAATTTGCTATTGTTAATTTATTCAATGGAACGTGCAGTTGCCTGGCTTCGATGTTAAAGCACGCGGGTATGTGTTGCATTGAATTTTATGAGCGACACTCTGTCTGTAAATGTCTGTCTGTGTGTAAATAGACACATTCTGTACTTCGTGAACGGTTGTGAATTGTAACAATAAATAAATAAACCAATAAATAAATAAAATCATATAGGATGTTTAAAAAGACGTACCTACCCTTCACCAGCATATTCCCCCCAGCCTAATAAATCCAATATTGTCGAAGTAATAAGTAATTGTTTTTATTTTTTATTTTGAATGAAAAGTTACAATTTCTTACAACCTTCGTATGAAAAAAAATATCTCAGAGAAAATGGAATGTAGATTGTGTACTCCAAATGACAGTAATTTCAGTAATAATCTCTGATCCCTGGTGACAGGTACGTCCTTATACATACTTATGTATGTCGCTACTTTAAATGTTTGTTTATAACAGAATCTACCGGTTTGTCAATACCTAGGTACTTATGTAATGACATATGTAGATTGAATTATTCTTTAAACTTTTCCTTGCCCCATAATTATTTTAACTTTACCTAGCAATTAAATGTTTACTTCATGCCAGCTAGCTCTACAAAGGGTTAAGACACAAGTACTGGTTTTGATTTAGCTGTTATAATGGGGTAACGCCTCAAGTATTCTAATATAAGCGCGCGTGTAACAAATTATTACTTACTTATTGTTAATTTTGATATTATTAAATAATTATTGTAACATTATAGATAAGTCTAAAATGCCGCCTTGATAAATTATAAACTTGTTATTACAATGTCAACAGCTGCCTCGGCATTTTTAGGTACGAACGATTCGCACCAGAGCAGCGGCGGTCTCAATAAGTGTTAAACAACATTCAATTTATGTCCGTCACGATCGCCGACAGAGCGAGATTTTGTTCTCGTAGCTTTTGACATGTTCACTATTATTTACCGTCGTCGCCTGAGTTCGATCATTGCTGCACGTCTAACATTTTCAATAATTCATTATTTAGTGTTGAGAGTTGAGACACATTCTAAAGTCTCTCAAAAAAAAAACAAAGTAGAATTTTTCCCAGTTTTGTATACCGATCTATGTATGTACCTAAAACGTTCTACACACAGTAGATTGTTAATACGTTCGAATTAATAACATTATAGTAGGTACTATAGTACATACATATCACACACGCTGAATCCCGACAATCGGGGTAAGCAGAGTAACCGGCATTGTGCTGCAAGAACTCTGGTAAATTACAGCACAACACCGAACACCACGTTTCGCAAAGTATTCGAACAAGATTCAATCGATCAAGCAGCAAGTAAGGCACGAAGACCCACCTGCTGCATGACTCGGTGGAAGTACCGTGCCATGGTGAGAGGTGACGAGCCTGTCGCCCTTTAGCACGGCATCTTGTCCTAATCCCTTAGTCGCCTTTTACGACATGCATGGGGAGAGATGCAGTGGGGCTATTCTTTTTAAGTGCCGGCCCCACACGGTACCATAGCTATTGAAAGTTACATATGTTGGTTTAGTTAGAACGTATATGTCAGGTAGGTATACAATAAGCGCAGCGACGTAATACAAACTCTTTGACAATAAGGTATAAATATAAGTAAAATTAAATTATCTTAAAAATACAGCACTTGCATCTAATAAAAACAGTCGATTGATGAGTTAATTAATGATTCGCGAACTAAACATTTTGTAAAACCATTAAGTATAGATAAATAAATTTAAAAAAATTAAATCCATATTAAAATTACACATCTAAGTATAACTAGTTTTCTTCTTTTTAACCTACTTAATTAATGTAAAATTAGCATTTTGAAATAAAATTATTAGTGCGTACATACATACTGTACATACCACACGCAGTATCCCGACAAACGGAGTAAGCAGAGTAATCGGTATTGTGCTGCAAGGACCTTGGTAAATTACAGCACAACACCGACAACCACCACGTGGCTGCCTGCCTATTGCCCTTTACCGTGGCATCTTGTCCTTTTCCCTTGGTCGCCTTTTACGACACACACGGGGAGAGATGCAGTGGGGTTATTCTCTTTAAGTACCGACCGCACACGATAAAATGATTAGTGTATTATTAAAAATATCAAATTAATAAAAGCTGCTGTGCTGTCGAAACGATCGCGTGGTTACTGAGTAGGTTCGTGTTAGTTGTATAGTTAAAATGAATTGTTAAGGCCAGATGAGTTGGATAGTAATGAATATTGTTGATGTGATTTGCAAATTGCATGCAGGGTACACAAAAAAGGACTTTTTTTTTATTCAATCCGGTATGGTTGATGCAGAGGGCCAGACAGGACATGCTCAGCCAATATAACTTCCGAGATGGTGTCATAACAGAAACTTCCCTTTAGATGGCTGGCTATGAATTGGCAGAATGCCCGAAATGAGAGGCATAGGAATATTATACATAAAATAAAAGTTAAATTACAAATTTAAAAAAAACCGACATATAAATAACTATTAAAAAGTCAAAAATTATTGTGGTATAGCTACTGAAAGTCGTCGGGGGACTGCTAAGTAAATTACCGAGCAGCTATGAGTTTTATTTTATTTACTTTATTTATTTATTTCTAACCTAACTTAACCCAACCAAAAGCAATAAAATCATTAACCCATTGTTACCGATAAGCCATTTGATTTTGTCCTTAATCCTTATGGTTACAGCTGTAAAGTTTAGTTTGACATAATTGCAGAATAATTTTATTTCAAATCAAGGATACCACCAGAGAACAAAACGATACAGTTCATACTTTTATGGCTCATCGTTGGGTTTCCACAGCAAAGACTATCATTCCACTTGAATGATAAAAACATTTTCTTCTTATAAAACATTTTCTATTCGCTCAATAGGTATTATTTTGCACCAGAAACTGCCATAGGGTGGTGGAAGGGTGGTGGTAGTGAAATATTACATATATAACTACATATATTACAATTTCAGATTTACTTTCTGTAGCAAAAATGTAAAGTATCTTTAATATATACCTATTTATCATTTTCAGTTTTCATACTGTTTCTCTGATCTATATTACAATGCTCAAATCAAATCTAAATCTATAATATATACTTTATTATACACATACGGAACAGAAGGTATTGTTCCGCCTTCAAGTATTAACAATATTTTTACCAGGTCAAATCTTATCACCTGAAACGCAGTACACCAGCTACGACGCAGCGGAGGCTACTCGGTGATGGAACGAGCCGATGATTGGAAGCGACGTGGTTGAGTTAACTCACGTTAGTTTTCGTTTAACAAATTTCGCGACTGACAGCTCATTTCCGAATGCTTTGCTCTAGATTACTTCGATTACTCTTTGGCGAATGGCGACGGATTTCTGTTTAAAATTATGATAAAATGTTGTCAGATAAACAACAATGCACGAGCGACTTGCATACATGCACACATAATATGGACCCTCACCACACACCTTCACTCATGCACGTCCCCAAGGACATCCAAGGATAACACTTATTAAAAATGAAAATGAAAAGTTACTTACTGAATATATACTTTCATGTACCGCGTGGGCCGGTACTTAAAAGAATAGCCCCACTGCATCTCTTCCCGTGCATGTCGTAAAAGGTGACTAAGGGATAAGGACACGATGCCATGCTAAAGGGCGACAGGATAGCCACCTCTCACCTTGGCATGGTCCTTCCACCAACCAAGTCATGCAGCAGGTGGGTCTTCATGCCTTACTTGCTGCTTGATGTAGTTATCTTGTCCGAATACTTTGCTAAACATGGTGTTCGGTGTTGTGCTGTAATTTACAAGAGTGCCTGCAGCACAACACCGATTACTCTGCTTACCCCGATTGTCGGGATATGGCGTGTGATATGTATGTAATACTTTCTTTTGTGTTATTTGTATATTTTTAGTATTTTTTTATTTTTTTCCTTTTGTTTAGTCAGCAGGACGTATATGTAGGTATGATTTTTTGTAAAACGTAAAATTTTATTATAGGCTTTATATATATATTTTTTTGTGTATGTAATAGTTCATAAGTTATCTGTTAAAGTTTCCTAATAAATACATAAATATAAATATTTAGATGTTTTTAATAAGTAATGTAGGTACCGAGATACAATCAAGTACAAGCAGATTAATGTACTCCTCGATGAAAAAAACAATAAATAAAAAATATTACATTAAATAAAGTTATCAATTAATTCATTTGTTCAGGCATTCGGTATATTTTGCGCTTCTAAAGCTAAGTAAGTAGGTACCTAGTTGTTGTTTACTCGATACGCCAGACCGCCAGACACGATAATGTAGGTAAGTACTCACATAAGTACTATTTTAATCGTAATTTTTTTTAAGTACGTTTACTAAGAACTCACAGGTTATATCGTATAAAAATAAGTTATTATTAGTGAAAGTCATAAAGGTACTTCCCCTCGTAATCAGCTTAATGAATAATTTTATTATCGATGTCGCTTACTTATCGTTTTAATCAGGGCATCGACTTCCTCAGTCTGGCTGTGGCTGGTGGCAAGGAAATAAGGAAAAATCCAGATATTGTTGATAAACCAAATTTGAAATTCAATTACTTAATTGTTAGTTGAGTCATCAACATCATCATATAATGGTAAACAAAATGTCTCATATCCAATGATGACACAATGTTATGAAACGTCTTGGTCACCGTAATTTTAAGCGGACACTTTATATGTCGTTCTGACATCAGTCGGGCTACCTACAATTTACAAATAATTTCGTGGAGTTTACTTAATTCACCTGGGTTAATTCACCTAGGTGCATTAACTATACTATTCGTACACTTTAATCACTACTTGTAGGTATATATGTAATTAAAAGTTACCAACTGCACAGAACAGCATTTTTTATTTTAATGGAAACCGTCATGGGTGGCTGTGCCGAGTGACCGATCCAAATTCACCTCTCCTCACGATACGACGCTCAGTTATTATGTCACTATTAGGTTAAAGGATTCGGGAAACGGTGAACTCTCTGCCTGCTCTTTTTCCCCCCAAGTACAGGTTGGTCCTTTAAGAGGGGCGTGAATTGAATAGGCACCTGTCAAGCCGGCATGGCATGGCACGGCATTCGCAACCCCCTCATACGACCTAATGTCCAGGGGCGTCGTTAGACACATTATTGGGGGCTTAGTGCCACATGTCGCTGGATGATAGTTCCACATCCTAGAGGCAAGTGAACGATTTTGAGAAATGATGGTTTCTCAAAATCAAAATCAAATTATGAAGGTAAGTACTTACCCAAAAACCAAATATCAACAACAAAAGGGTGCTGAGTCTCTCTGCAACGAATGTTGCGGAGATAGAACGGAAGACAGCAATAAGGACTTTATCAGAATTACATAAATTAGTAATCATTTTGAACCCTACAATTTTACCAAATATTTTTAACACTAGCATTTTACAACAACTAATTTGTTGATCGACTAACGGTGTGAAGACTAATATAAAACGCATTATGTCGTCAACTTAAAACTATTTTTCATAGTGAATAACGACAATAAAATTGTTATCATTCTGCACCATTAAAATGAACCCATTGGATCAAAAATATTAATTAAAAATAAAAAAATAGGTTTTGTATGTAAATAAGTCGTTATGTTATTCGTCATAAAAAAGTATTAAGAGTCAAATTGCCATAAAGTTTCATAATAAATAACCATCAAAGGTCAAACAGACAAAAAAAAACCATCGCTAACCATCAATCATACATAATCGTTAACGCGACTTAAAATATGACGACATAATTATGGTTATCGTTAATATTGAAATAACAAGCTAATAGTACGACGTCGCAATAAAAATGGCGGCATGGCGAGCGAAGGAGGCGACGGAAGTCATAAATCTTGCAGTAATGTTGTACATTACCACATTACATACATATGTGGCATGCAATATGAGCAATAATAGTTGTTGCATCTCATGAACGCGCATGCGCTGTAGGTAGAAGTAGAATAGAATAGAATAGAATACCTAAACTATTATCAAAACAAACGTGCAGCTCGCACAACAACATTTTATGGCTTAGTGAACGAAGATTCCCTTTACTAAGCCATAAAACTTTATTATGCGAACTGCACGTTTGTTTTGATTTGAGTATAGTCATTTATTCAATTGTACATACATTATCTATCACACATTAACACATATCAAGATACAGTTGTACAATAGAAAGGTCGCAGCATATGGCCACTTGCGAGTATCCGGAGGAGAGCCGGCACGACCGAAGGGAAGCAATGACGTGGCACCAAGTTCACCCGGTGTTATGGGCTGAAATCATGGATGTTGTAGGTGATGTAGCCAACCGTGTCAGTTTCCATAACAAAAAATAAATAAAAATTCACTAGAGTATAACTTATTTTAAGCCTAGCCAACACTAATAATAAAATTAAATCTAAAAGAACTTTATACAAATTGAACTACAGTTACCACTTTAGCCATCTCTCAACATAGCTGATCTGATACGGTGCCAAAAAGACCAGATAGTTTGCATAGAAAGTGCCGTCATATTTTTGTCATAAATACTATAACCGTCACGTCAAAATGCTTATGTGCCTACGTGAGATGCAAAAACTATAACACAGAATCAAAGAATTCAAAATAACAGAACTGCTAATTTTCATGCATATACTTATTGCGTAAAATTCACTTGATCCTTGTGTAGATCAATACACCTGCATGCAGGTGTAGATCACTACACCTGCATGCACACAATAATTATGTTAATTATTATAAGCCGCCAGTCTAGGCCAGGGTTAGTCCAACGGTCGACGTCTCGTCGTCGTCGGTTGACGTGCCCAGCCCATTGCCACTTGAGCTTTGCCACTCGCAATGAGTATTGATTGAGTGCGTACTCGTGTGATAAGTAAGTAGGTATGTCAGCCTCGGTAGCTCGGTGGTGCGATCGGTCGACTGACGGTCGTGATCATAAGCACACCTGGGCGCGGTCAGTACTAGGATGGGTGACCGCTCGACCGTTTGAGGCTGACCGTGTTTCGGATTCCACCTACGTAATTTCCATTCTGCACAACTAGTTGGTTAGTTCAGTAACTGATTCAGTTGGTCAGAATTAGCAGGACGGGTAAAACTGTAGGTCCCTTCCCTTACCCGCCCGCAATGAAATTAAATGTAAATTGAAACCGCTATGTAAATAGTTCGTGTTTTCCGTCCAATTCCGTGTAGCCGGCACGGCCGAAGGGAAGCACTGATATGGCACCCAATTCACCAAGGTGTTATGAACTGACATCACGGATGTAGTATACTTATTAGGTGATGTAGCCAACGGTGTCAGTTTTCAGAAAAAAAAAAATTAGGTATTGAGTGGATTTTCTGCGTTGCAGTAGGTGATTTTATAATAAAATGATTTTTTTTACAGTCAAACTCTAAGTACCTAAGTACTTCAAGTTTCCTCCGCCGCGGCGTAGTGACGATTATACATCCAAATCTAAATCCAAAACATTTGAATACGTAAAGTTACATATTAATAGTTAAATATTTAAAGTTGAATATTAGTTACATACATACAAAACCGTAGCCGTACAAAAAGGTAGCCGGGAGTGGATGGATGAGAAGAGCGGAAGACCGCGTGTGGTGGCGTGCCTTGGGAGAGGCCTATGTCCAGCAGTGGACCGATACAGGCTGATGATGATGATGATGATACAAAACCATCAAGCTGTACCTCGAAAATAGGAGTACACAGATCGAGCGATCGGTGTTGTGCTGCATGCATACATAAAACAAAGATAACAACAAGGATTATTTTTGTTGAGTTTGATATAACAATGATAAGACATAACTCAGGTGCTAAAATACTTAAGCAGCTAGACACATTCAGCGCATCGTGCTGATAAACAAAAAAAAAAGCTTTATTACCTATTTCCCAGTTTAAACAATGATAACTAAGTCCTTCAAGCTTATTGCTTCAAAATACTTGTAATCATAAACCAACCTGTGGTTATCAGAACACATTAATTCTATTTCAAACAGCCGCATTAATTAAATTTATGTGTGTATCCAATTCAGCGGAGAAAACCGCTTCAAGCATTTTAATTTTAATTACATAAATCCAAAATTATTACTTTGCCTGTCCAGTTTCTGCGCTATGGCTATTGGCTAACTAGTAAACAATTTTTTTTTACTCGAAGACTAGCTGTGCCTCTGTTGTCAGAGGTACTGCTATAGCCACTCACTGTATAACCCGAAATCTAAGACCTACATCAAATACATATTATCAGAAATGTCTAAAGTTAAGATGCCTCTCGCTTGAACTGAGTCAGCAAGTAAGAACTAAGATCTAGATGAAGCGGCTGAGTTTCCTGAGGCCATGTCGTGGTGTTGGTGAGTAGGCTTGCGAACGTGTAAAAGTCTTAACCGGCGAGGCAATCTACCGCGGCGTATATCATTTTGTTTTATGAATTGTAAATTTTAGGTTATATAGTCTTTAGTGAGTCATATTTCAAGTTATATTAATGCCGCGAGTCGCGTTGTAGACAGGGTTGTCGAGCATGCAATAAGATTATCTTTATTTCTGTGACATTTCTTCTGTAACTGTGAGATCGTAGTACAGACACGATGATTTGAATTAATATAAATGAACAAAGGTTTCCATTGAGATACACATTGAAATCATTTCAATGTGAATTAAATGTTAGGAAAAACTCGAACTTGTACTTAAACCAAGATTTGATATCGCTCATTAAGATTTCGTTGTAACGCGTTGCTATAAAATTAGCTCATCAATCAAGATTTTATTTCAAACGATAAAACCATAGCAGTCCATCGATAATCTCTCATTATTCTTTGCCAGCGGTCAGTCGTTACGTATCACAGATTTATTTATAAGAATTAATTTAATCTCTCTTCGCGGAAGCTTATTTATAATATCGAGACTGATAATAAGTGTAAATAATTTACCCGGACGTATGATTACTGTCAACCGCAGCTTTCGAGATTTCATCGAATGATCGATGTTTTCCTTTGGCTGATTCGCTGTATCGTTATTGATTGAATTATCAATTAAAGTCTCGAACCCAAAGGTTATTACGATATTTTTTTTTTATTTCGGATTATCTTACATTTCTTTATCTAAATACCGTTTCGCTGGGTTCGTGCCTGTTTAAATATTTAATCCTAAATCGATGACCCTAACGGTAGGCGCAATAAACAACTTTTGTGTGGAAGGCAGCCCCGAGAGCCGATTCATAAATTTCACAGCGCGCCGTTTAGTTTTATGTACGATATTATCTATCCTCGCCGCCACACGAACGCGTTGTACACGCGAATGTGTGTTCCTACAGACGCGCTGCAAACGTTCGCGCACACTCGCGAACGCCCGTTTGTTGATGTGACACAGTTTGCGATAGGTCAGTGCCTGTACCATAGATATGTAGTCTGTTCTTTACACTGATACTTGGAGACATTCATTGAAGGTAATGTTTTTTGTTGAATTTTTAATATTTTCTTAAGAAATTAAATAGCAGTTTGAATAAGAGTATAAACATTTTGTCAATAAAATGCACAATGCTCATGAAGTCGACATAAAGTGGCAACCCCCGCCCACATTGGTAACGAGCGAAGGAATGGTGTTGATAAAGGTAAACATACAGCTAGATACTCGGCATTTTTGCCATAAACTACGACCGCGATAAAAAGATTTATGAAGATAGAGACAGAGTTAGAGTCGTAAACGAAGAGGGCTATAAAATTATTTACTTGGAAAACGCACAGGGAAAATCTTTGTTGCTTCAATAAAATACTTTGTAAGTGAAGCATACCACTAAAGTAGTCTTATTTAGTTATAATATCGGAATATGTGAAACTACGCCCTATGCTAAGAACAGCAAATAATTCTGAATGCAAACATCATTGATTCTGCTAAAGTATTGTACTTAATGTTCTCTATAAAACAATTTATATCAAAATAAAATCTTTAGTAGATAACATACGTTTTAATACGTACTATAAACGTGTATATTATAAATATTATATTATATTTATATTCATTATGTTAAATTTTAAAGTCAAGTCTACCTACTTATATTTTGAATACCATAATATACTTTGAATACAATACTTTTTATACCAATATTGGTTCTAGTTATTTTATTTTTATTATTTTTTTCATCCATTTAATTACACGTCTCTTTTTATATAATTTTTTTTTTATATTTCTAATTAAAAACACACACATTTATTATTATATTTCGACATATTGTCGTCGTCAGATATTTTTTTATATACATGTAAGATTTGACCATATGTCTATACTTACATGTATATAAAACATTTATCCCACGGCGACAATAGGTCGAAATATAATAATAAATATGTACCGGTATGTAAATTGTAGCGTGTGGGGCCGGTACTTTAAAAGAATAGCCCCACTGCATCTCTCCCCGTGTATGTCGTAAAAGGCGACTTAGGGAAATGGACTCCCTTCTTATATTACTAGGTGGTAGGGTTTAACCCGCCCGGGTTGATACCACCGCACTGAATGAAAGATCGGTCGAAACGGCTATGTAAATAGTTTGTGTTTTCCGTCCAGTTCAGTGTAGCCGGCACGACCGAAGGGAAGCACTGACGTGGCACCAAGTTCACCCGGTGTTATGGGCTGACATCACGGATGCTGTAGGTGATGTAGCCAACCGTGTCAGTTTCCATAAAAAAAAAAAATTTGTTTTTTTAATTAGGCTTGGGTTCGATTTTTTATATTAATTTTATGTATGTGTTTGTATTTTTATACTTTGTATATGTAGAATTAATGTAAATATGTATAAATGTGTAAATAAAGACATAAAATACCTATAATAAAAATAACTACTTATATTTTACAACATACGGCTCTCAAAAATAAAGAAATTGGATGAAATGCCTATAAGGCCTCATGTAAATTACATCAATGGTAAATTATATATTGAGCTTGTTTCTGTAAACTGTTTTTGTATGGTTTTTGTATCAATAAAATATTTATAATATTTATCTTGTCTAATCTAACATCGTATAAAACTGACTATCCGACTACTTCGAGAATGGATTTTCTAATTTGAATTACAATAGAGTGTTATAGAATAACAAATCAGAACATTAATAAATAGAGCCGAGTAAAATGAAGCATGTTATAGTTGTAAACATTATCGATCAGAGATACAATAATCGTTAACTATTGTCAATTAATTGTGAAATGAATATCAATTGCCTTGTAGGTGCACGCTGCTGTCACAATCAAGAAACGTGGGCGACGTGTGTAGGTGGTTGGAAACAGTTATTGATTGCGTTTAAGTAGTGTTGTTATGTGGTGTTGTGAATTTAAGAGTTATTTAATGTGTTAACAATTTGCTTACTTATTTATTAGTGATCTGTAGTTCTGAAATATACGATCAACTTTATACCGCAGGCGCATAGTATTAAAAGATTTCGACGAGAATACATACACTAATTGGAATGTACCTACATTTCTAAAAGAACATGCCAAAATATATCACAGAAGTAACAATATTATTAATTCATACCGAAATTTCATTATTTATTATTAATTAATATCAATATATACAGTTAGATTTTTTTAAACTTCTAGTCTGTATTCTGCCCTCAAACTGAAAACATTTGCAAAAAAATGAGACAGAATTTCAAAACTAATCTTTCCACCTCCGCACAACGCGCACTGGGCAGAGATTTCATCCCTATACGCTGGACTTACCGCGGATGCGTACAAATCGGTTCTGCAGACCTTTCCTCCACAGAACTGATAAACTCTGGAACACTCTTCCTGCCCGCACATTTCCCCCCAAGTATAGTCTCGGGTCCTTCAAGAGAGGCGTGAATAGGCACCCGCACAAATCGGCAACCCCCGCGAACGACCGAATGTCCATGGGTGTCGTTAGACATCTTACGGGTGGCTCGGAGCCGTATGTCGCGCCTTCTATAGAAAAAGTGTAAATATTATAATTTTTTTTATTTTCGTCCCAATTTTTTCGCAGAATGTGATGATGAAACAAAATAACAGAATTGATTCCTGAAGCAGGTATTCAAAAAATCTGCCTGTATATTTGGTTTACTTAAAATATTCTATATCTACAATATAAAAATTAATATTTGTTTGTTTGTTCGTTCGTCTGTTATGCGTTCGTAAACCGTTCACCCGATTACAACGAGATGTTGGTAGGCTGTTGTGTGCGCGACGGGGAAGGTTTCTTGAAAAAAAAACGCGAGCGGAGCCGCGGGCATAAGCTAATTCTATATAGATAAAATAAAGCAGGCCCATCAGAAACCGAGGTGCCAACATTGCAACTAATTGTATGTCTGTCATTGTCGCGTCTACTCATAGACGGTCGTTCAGCAAACTTAAAATTGTTTGTAAAGAAAATAAACAGACAGCAGCGCCAATCACCTAGTGAAGTTTCTCTCTACTATATCTCTCTCTACGATACTCCTGCAGTTCCTCTTTGTAATAATCAAACTGGCGGACATATTTCTTCCAGCACCATCGCCCCGGTAGTCCCCGAGGGCGATGTCGACCAAGGAGGCGTCACGATTCATTCGCTGTTATCTTCACCACACAGGTAGCTGCTGCAGTTGAGAGACTGCGGAACGCGCCAACAGCAGTAGCTTCAGATGTAAATCATAAACCTTTCTGGTACCTTTCTGGTACCACCTATTAATGTAATATAACACCGTGTGTACATTTTCTTCATTTAATCCTTTTTGGAGTCTCCAGCACCACCGCAGGGCCGACGGCGGCAGTTCGACTGATTTCCGGACCAGAATCCTCTTAATATTTGGCCAGTTTTACTAATAACGTCACATACTACTATACGATAATATAGTATAGTAGTATAGAACCTATATTTTTTTTTATGGAAACTGACACGGTTGGCTACATCACCTACAACGTCCGTCCGCCCATAACACCGGGTGAACTAGGTGCCATGTCAGTGCTTCCCCCTTTGATCTTGCCGGCTACACACTGAACTGGTCGGAAAACACAAACTATCTACATAGCCGTTTAGACCGACGTTTCATTTAGTGCGGTGGTACCAACCCGGGCGGGTTAAACCCTACCACCAAGTGAGGCGCTTCAATTTATTATGTAAATAGTATATACATAGTATTTACCACTGACAACCCTAATAATAAAAGATGAGGACAAGAGCGAAGGTGATTACCTGCTATGTACAAAATATGATCAACTCTAAGGTGCTTTGTCTTAATCATTACAAGTATTGATGGCTACTTCGCGTGATTTGACCTATGCAGTCATTAAGTATGTAGTCTATACTATATTATGTCCAGATTCTCATTTAGAACCTTATAACGTGCGAGTATGCTCGCTCTGTGTAATATTTTGAAAGTCGCGCTATAATATAGTTAGCGTGACAAGGTTGCATAGATACATGCCTGCAAAACAGTTTACTTAACCTGCAAGCTGATCATCTGGCGCATATTATGATACTGAGAAAGGAACTGGAAAAGGAAAAAAGAATATGATAATTACTAGGGATGGGCCGACTAGTCGCCGACTAGTCGGGAAAGCCGACTATTCGGCAACTTTTGTAGTCGGCGACTAATCGGCAAATTATGCCGATTATAATCGGTTTATAATAAATTAAATAACCCCAACAATTTATGCTTATTTCATTCGCATTTAATTTAGAACTGGCGGAATTTTCGACATATCCAAGCGTAGGTTACCTACCTATGGATGAAATTATACACTAAACAATTATTTTTATTTCTAAAAAGTATTCAATTAAAAGTATCTAAAGTTGCAGTCTGAAAATATTTTCAAAGAAACAATAAGGTAACATAATAGGAACTTAGGAATCAGTCAGTAATTCAGTATTTCATGATTCATGAATCAACAAAATATGACACATAACATAACACAATTACAAATAACAGACCTTAATTAATAACTTTATAAACCCGGGGGGCCCCGAAGACCTCCGAAAGACGAATATTCGAATAATCGGCATTGCCGACTAGTCGGCCGAATATTCGGCAATTTCAATACCGATTAGTCGGCTAGTCGGCTAGTCGTCAAATACCATAGTCGGCCCATCACTAATAATTACACTTTTCGCCCATCAAAAGTACACGAAATATACCTATGTTGTTGTTGTTGTTGTTGTTGCTCTAAGCCCGCAAACTAGTACCTCTTGGTCGGGGAGCTTTGTACACAACCCATACCCATCCACCCCAGCCGGCCTATGTCCTCTGTGAAGGCTACAAGACGACCAGGGTGGCTGCAGACTATTTAGTGTTCATTTGGCTCCACCCAGGAGGCACGTGTCACTTGAGGATCTTCAGGTGTTACGGACGCGAACAACGTAACCCCCCATGAAATATTATAATATGATGAATTCCTGTATAGTTATGCTATCTTTACCTTACTACCTATTAGGTACCTACTTATTTGTTGGCCGGCCATAATAATGGCTTTGCTGAAATAACTACCTAACTCATACACAAAGCTTAACGTCGTGAGTAGCCCTCTTCCTCGCTTGTCGATTCGTAAAATTACTGTAATTATCCAACCGCGATCGCAATGATAAAAATAAATTGCGCGTAAAAAGCCAAGCCTTGTTATGATGCAAATCGAATCCAACAAAAGAACGTTCCCTTTTCCGTTCCCCTTTCATTAAAGTGATCACGGAAAGTGCATTGCGAGTACATAAAATTCGAAGACGAAATAAAACGGTAAATATTTCCGAAAAAAAAAACCTGAGAACTAACATTAACTTCCTCACGAATGTGACCGGATTTCTCCAAATAGTATACGAACTTTATTCGTCAAAATAAGTAAGCACGAAAATCTCCATAATCACGTCCGTTACGAGAACACGAACGGATTTAGTAAGAGAGCATAAACTATTTTTTCGCCAAATGAAATATATTTTATCGCTGCGTCCAAAGGAAGGAAGACTATAAATAAATCATAATATAACCATTTATATTACCGAAGGGGTTTCGGCTGCCTCGAGTCTATTACCATCGAAATTGTTTAAATATGATAATGCATCAAAATAACAGAGCATGTTGCTCCGTGGCAGCAACTTCTGTTCCGCCATTATCATAAAGATTCACTTAATAGACTGTTCCGAAATTATTATGGTCTCCCAACACTGTTTTATGGTTGGTCAAGATTACCGTGTTGACTCTTTATTGAACATTGAGATATAACTGCGGAGGAGGTCGTCGGTAGACTATCAACGAAGAATCGATTGCAAAAATACGACGTGCGACGAACTATCGGGGAATGACGTTTTAACATTCTAGGAAAATTATGTAATAAATTTACTTATGAAACGACTTCGACTCGCTTCTTTTTATTGATCGGGTTTATTTAATGATTCATTGAAATAAAAACTATAACATTAAAACTTTATTGCATATTTTAATGTAATTAGTTTATTTACTCAGACAATAATTAAAATAAAAAATATGACTAATTAAACTTAATTATGTATAATTCGAATTTATATTAGGTATTATAAAATGGTTGGTCGAGTGTGTACTTTCACACACGGAGAGTGTTCTACAACCATTTATTATTATTTTCCGATTCCTGTCAACAGCGTCTCTTGCTACGAAATTCTAACTAAGCATAAAAACAATTAAATTGCTCTCACACATGGGCTGGGCACTTCGGCCGAAGAGACGACGACCGTTGGAGTAACCGTGTCCTACACTGGCGGCCGTGGACAGGAAAACGGAATGTGGGAAGACCCTCGCCAGGTGGGACTACAAGATCAGGTGCGTATGCGGAAGGCAGTGGTTCCGTTCCGTACCGCTGAAGGCCGGGACGACTGGAGGAAGGTTGGAGAGGCATATTTCCAACAGTGGACGCATACACACCGACTGACTGACACATTTCTATAATGTTTTGGATTACGTGGTAAAAAAAAACAGCTGTCAAAGTGCCTCAAATAGTGGTAAATAGTATTAATTAAAAAAACCGGCCAAGTGCGAGTCGGACTCGCGCACTGAGGTTTCCGCACTACAAATAAAAAACATTGAAAAAAAACATGTTTCTTGTATGGGAACCCCCATTAGTCTTAGTAATAAGCTTCCGTACGGGATACGGAAACCTAAAAATTACCATTATATACCGTCCGAAGACCATAATATTGATCAACTCGATGTTATTGTGTCTATTATTGACTGTGTTTTTTGCTCTACCTAGTAATTTAATAATAATACCGTAGGGTAAAGGAACTTTGGAAAAAAAAAATGTATTTTTAAATATTATTATTTGAGGCATTAGTTAAAATAAAACGAATACGAAGTAGAATATTTTAGTTAAAGAAAACTTTAACATATAACATAACATTTAAGATAGAGCTAAATTCATAGTATATGGACTGTACGTTTGTACACGGAGAGTTGGTTCCGGTTTCTTTCGCATTTTCACTATTACTATACGAGACTATTAAATTAATTTTATATTAAGGCCCCGAATGAGTTTAACCGAGAAACAATTAGAGGCGAGCTCCTTCACACAGCGTTATTTCTGATGCGTTTATTACCCGACGCGATAAAAAAAAGGCCGACGTCGTAAAAGTCAGGTGAAGGCGCTTATAAACCGTAATGGCGAACGCTCGTTCGTAGACTAAACAATCTCTTGTCTCAACAATAAAAACTTCACAATACGCGCAGCGGCCATTCGAATGTGGAAGCATTAAAATTATATTTACACTGAGCTTCAGCGCAAATGGGATATAAAAAGTATGCAACCGCTTATTAAGACGTCCAAGTAATATGCGTTATTTATTTGTTCGTGCTGTGTTATTTTTATTTTTATATTCGATAAATTAATACTTTCTTGGCCCATTGAATACATGAATGAACAATAGGTAGATAATGTGGCGCCATCTTTATAACTGACACTGATGCATAAATATACATTTTATGTGCCTTTCTAATAAATGTTCATTCTCGTGTAAACAAATTAAATAAGCACTATAAGTTTTCTCTGCGTACGTATTTTATTAGAGTTACCGTTGCGCTTGTTTTTAGGGTTCCGTACCACGTACGGGAGCCTATTTCTAAGCCTACGCCGCACCGTCTGTCTGTCTGCCTGTATGTCCTACTGCTGTATCTTTTGAACCGTCATAGCTAGCCGGTGGAAATTTTCACAGAATATGGGTTATTATGGTGTATATAACAACAAATAATACAAAATAGAAAAAGTAAAAAATTAAGGGCGTCCCCATAGAAGAAACTTTTTTTTTGTGGTGCGGAAACCTCGGTGCGCGTGTCCTACTCGGACTTGGTCGGTTTTTTTAAATTAGCTGTTTTATTCAGTCCAACCTTTTGGTCAAATTTCTAATATGTGACTACAGGTAATTCGGTTGATATAACTTACTTCTTTTACATTTTAAAACTATTCTAATCTACCTAAAATAAATTATAACTATAATACGAGTATAATTACTATAATAATATACCTCACGTTTTACTATTTTCTCGGCTTGGTCCGCGGTTGGTAAAAAAGTAAGTAATATTTTGGATACTACTTACTTACCTCGAGTCGTTTACAAGAATTTTGGTCAAACGAAATGGTTTATTTTCTCAAGCATTTCTTACTTTCAATCAAACTGACACTCGAAGTAGAGAAGTTAACGTGTAGACAGCTGCAACAGTCTAGTTGCACTTAAAACATTAAACAAATGAAAGTCATTTGAACTAACATTTAATTTTACACCATCAAGTCGGCGCACATTAGGCGAGTGGACTGGCGCAATAATAACTTGATACGGCGCGGGTATGTGTGTCAGATGTCCGAGAGATACATATTAATGCATCATACTCGCGAGCGTTCATACATATTAAACGTTGCGTTCCGAGTTGCACTTCTATGTTCTATCGTTTCATTTCATATCATGCTATATTACCTACGGTATTACGCAAAATATAGACGTGACGTTTGGATGGATCGGTAATTATTTTAGAAAATAACTTGTAAATTTACATACATACCACACGCTATATCCAATCGGGGTAACAATCGGGATAAGCCGAGAAATCGGTGTTGTGCTGCAATGACTCTTGTTGAGAGCCTTATGAGAAGGGCGAGGATAATTAATATGGAAAATTGTAAATATCATATCACAGGGATATAAAAAAGGTCAAAATATTGACAAAACAGGAAAAAAAATTACTGCAATTAGAGGTAACTATTTTAGAAAGCTTTTAAACAAGTCGCATGATTTTTTTATGAAAAATACATCGCTGCATAGGTATGCATTAAGCCGAATTCGTTTCTAGGCCTTGATATTTCAACTTCCACTCAGTGTGAAGGAACGTTATGTGACAGATTCTCCATATGACATTCTGTCACATAACGCTATGTACTTACTTGAACGGTAACTTGTAATTGTAGAAAACAATGACAAATCGCTAATGATACTGACGAAGACTTTTTTCATGCTTCTTACTTTGACAAGTGTTCTTTCTCTCTCTCTCTCGCTCTCTCTATCTCTCTCTTTTATTTAATTTCTTATTTTTATGAAAAATTCAACCACTGAAATATTGTTTTCACATCAAATTACAATACTTACAAATATTATCAGAATTTGACTATAATATGTGCACCAAAATAGAATTTATAACATATAGAGTAGTAATACAAGCTTTTATTTCTACATTACAATGGTTCTGATGGAATTATTATTTCTACAGAAAGATTACGTCTATCACTTAGTATTGAGCAAGCAGAAGCAATTTTCGGAACGTAGCAATTAGATTTACAAAGATAATCATGATGAAAGGAAGGGAAGCGCTCGGGTTATTCTTTTAACTAATTACTTTATTACAATTGCTAGTTTGAAGCTTAGTAAGTCCGTAATTAATTTGCATTTCACATGTGATATGAGATCGGAAATCCAGTGTTTTGTAGTCAAGACTGCTGGAACTTGAAGTGGCATGAACACTTTGTGAAGGTGGTACTAATAACAAAATACATAACAAATATATTTTGAAACCAGTATTGTGTTGATTGTTACTAAACCAGCTGTGCCGAGAGACCAAAGGTGCTCGACACAGACAACTGCGCCTCACCTAGCGAAACCATGCTCAGTGAGACGGCAGATTTCCGTAGTATTGAAACGCTATCCAGCTTGAGTCTCCCAGGTTGAAAGTATCGGGAAACACTTAGGGTAGAGTATTTCTGTCACACGTCTATAATCACGTATTCTGTCAGCTGCAAATATGCACTTCTTTGTTCCGAATCCACTGCATGCCGAACATGGGAGAAAGGTAAAATGTACTTAATGATAACAAATCCAATCCAATAACATGTCCCTATGTCTTTCCAACTTTTAATATGTAATGTAACATAATTTATTATAACGGAAGCCATTACCTATAGACATGATAAAGAGAAATGATGGTGGAAACTAGTTCATTTTGGTAAATTAATGAATTATGACCGGGTGTCTACATCGACCGCAGCAAATCATATTTTTCATTGAGCGATGATTTGACGGGAAATATGCGAGTCATCTTCCATGTTTTCTATCCGTGCGATAGCGTAGTCTTTTAAATGTGTAAGAAATACCATTCTATGTACTGATAAATATTCCTAAAAATTTTTTTTTTCACTAAATTTTGTGTCTTTTCTTCCATTTATTTTACATAACCAAATGTCAGAAAATAATTACAAATATCATACCTACTGAACGCACATTGTCTCAACCAAACGAACAAGGTATCTAAACAGAAATCCAACTATACTAAAGGTAAGTAAGTAAGTAAATTGTTAGTAGGTATTACACATTTTAGCTGTATTATATCTGTCTGGCGATGTCAGCCGCCTATTTTGTTACTTAGATATCGTCGGATGGCTCAAAACATAGGTTGAAATTTCGTTATAAGATCGGTCCCCTCGAGAATTAGAGGCACAGGGAGAAGAATAAGCGGAAACGGCCTAGAAGAAGGCGCCGGCATCTTCAAATCTGACGTAGATCCTACACAAAAAAAATCCTATCGTTGAAATTATTAGGTACTCACCATCTAGGCCGCATTTTTTTTTTTATTGATACGCGAGACACTTGGCGCCGTCAGCATGGATTGTTAAGCCGACGACGCCCAAAAGCATTCGGTTTAGAACGGGGGCTGCGAATGCCGTGCCGGCGTGACAGATGCCTTTTTACGCTTCTCTTGAAAGATCCTAAGTCATACACTGAAGGAAACACATCGGGAGGAAGTGCATTCCAGAGTTTCGCAGTGCGGAAGATAAAAGAAATACTGGAGCGCTTAGTCCGCACTTTAGGCAGCTCTACAGTACAGGGATGCATTCCCTGTATCAATATACCCATAATATCAAATTGAGATGTTACCTCGTATTGAGTGACGTCAGTGACGTGTGCCTTAGCCAATAGGCTGAAATACCAATCACCATATCTTTCTGCCTATCCGACAAAGTGTAACGTGGCAGGAGTGCGGGTCTAGCCTCTTCCTCGGTCTTTGCGTCCGTGAGAGGGTGAGTCGGGGTGTTCCCGCAGCGGCGTCTCATCAATCACTCGGCGTGACTCTTTCAACCTGCCCAGAGGGTGAAGCGGGGTGATTCACTGCACGCTTTATCATAGTCACTCGACTGGCGCACCGACGACCGGGGCCCGTGTGGAGACTGGGGCGCTTGATCTAATACCTCTCCATCTCTCCACCTCGCCACCACATAGAGAGAGCTGCTGTTTTTGTGCGACGCTTCTTGTGATGGTCGATCCGATCCTTGTCGTGTGGCATAGAGTGAGGTGATGGTGGTATATTTATCGGTTGTGGAAAGCCCGATGACAATGGCCAAAGTCATCGGGCTATAAGACATAGATGCATCAAAAGATAGGATCCGTGCTTCCACTTCTAGTGCACGCACGCGCGCGTGGTTTCGGGTAACAAACATATTTTACCCGTCTACAGCGAATCCTAAAGGAGGGTTATGATTTTGGCAGCGCATTATGAGGTATTGTTGGATTCGTCTCGATAGTACTGTGTCTAAGGCTAGATTTTCTTATAAAAATGGTGATTTTTATCTTTGGGGTATCGTTATCCGAAACATATCCGACCTGGTCTTGTACAACCGTTTCCGATCCATTTCTCTATTCACATTCACTACAAAAATATTTCTAAGTTATTTTTATTAATATATTTCGTTCTATAAACATGACAGATCGTTTATACACGTGATCGTTTATAACTTTACAGCAAAACAACGTGAACTGTTTTCTTCGTGGTGGAATGATTAAAAGGGGTGAAGGCTATGGCGAAATGTTGCTGTAGGAATTAATTAGTGAAATTGCTGAAAAATATTCCGCAATAAAATGTAATATTGCCGCTTCCCTACTGCTTCCTATATTACACAGCAGCAAATGATTGAGTACATAACAGTTTGCTCGAGTTTTTTCAACAAGAAAGTTCACCCTGCACTGGACCTGATTCTCACCGGTCATTAAATGTTTGCCTAAAAATGTCAAACGAAAGTTCCAAAGTACTAGCTAATACCCGATAAGCAACCAGCTGACGTAATACTTTGACATCTTCGTACTTACCGACGACGTAATACTTCGACGTAAACAGGGTTGAAATGATCCCGACATCGGACAGACGGACGGACAGACAGACGTTGTAGGCTTAGTAATGTGCTTCCGTGCGGGGTACGGAGACCTAAAAACATTTTGACTTGCGAAGTTTGTTTGTCAGTTCTTATTCGCATTTAGTTAGTTTAAACTGGCGGAATTTTCGTCGTATTCAAGCGTAGGTTACCTACCTAAGGATGAAATTATACAATACACACCAATCTGCACCATTGGTCCCCCGGCACAGCGGGTTCTCATAAAAAAGTAGAGCCCCCCAGATAGATACAGCAGGTGCTTATAACAGACTGCTACTGTTCTCGCTTGTGGGAAATTAAACACAGCATTTATCTGTCCCGTATATCCTGCAACAGCGGACGATGTATGTCTAATGAGATCCTGTTGAGTCCTTCGCACTGCTCGCGATGCAAGAAAATGACGAAAGGACATATTATTCAGCGTGTATGCGTCCACTGCTGGGCATACGCCTCTCCAATTTTCCTCCTGTCCTCCCGGACTTCGTCAATACGGAACCAATGCTTTCCGCCGACGAACTAAATATCGTCGTCTCACCCACCTGGCAGGTGGTCGTCCCACACTCCGTTTTCCTGTCCACGTAACGTATGTAACCTCTTTCATGTATGAAGTCGAAAATATTGTTTTCTTTGTAATTGCGAAAGAAGGTAGTGTGAAGGACACCTCTTATTTGTAGGGTTCCGTACCGTATGGGCCTCTATTACTAAGCCTATGCCGTATGTCCGCCCGTCCGTCCTCCTTTTAAAGGGTTCTATCTTTTGAACCGTAATAGGTAGCCGGTTTAAATTTTAACAGATCATATAAATTAAGGGGTACACAAGGTACACAAGATTTTTTTTCAAGATTTTTCGTTTGTTTTTGCTCTATCGTAAAAATGGAAATACATACAAGCGTCAAACTTGTCGTGATTATAGTGCAAAATCTAAAGCAAAATAAAAAGTAATCAAAACTGACCAATTACGTGGTGATACGGAACCTCCGGACCCAAGTACGACTCGCACATGGCGGGGTTCAGTATATTAATTAGTTAAAAATCTATTGTTCACTCACAAATCCATAGATCTGAGAGATACCATGTAAACAGGAACACTTTTATCAAACTAGTAAGTATATTTTGTATTTAGGTATGTACTGCACTACTTTAAGAGCTTGCAATGTGTACCACGTTCCAGCAAGAATATAAAAGTTCTAGATGTAAAACTCCACATAGGAATGTTAATGGTAATAAGAGCGTTAATATTACAAATATATCTCCCTACATCCTGAAGATGCAAGGAGTCACAGCGGCATTCTTGCATTTAATGCTCCTCGTATCACCGCAGAAGAAGTGATTTACGGTTTCCACGCGAGCGGAAGTTGTCTGTCACCGCCAGTCGTGAGCTCTGCAAGACAAGACGCTCACCTGTCCAGAGGATCAAGAGTATTTCACACCTATGTACTTAGAAACTCTGACTGAATCTATTTCTCTATCATACAATTCTACGTTAAGGCAAAGCCAATGGAGCTCACACATTTGTAAATAAACAGTACAAAGTCTAAAACCAACTCAGTGGTTTAACTAAGGCAAAGCTACTATTAGCAAATACACCGTCACTGTATACCTGTGAAATTAAGTGAGAATCAGAGGGTTATGATTTCGATTAATATTACTTTGATAGAAGTAAAATTTAATTTATTAATCCTTATCATTCAAATCTTGACCGGTGTCATGGTGGAAATCATTACTATAGTATATAATTATATTGCCTGTACTTTATTGTTCTATTTATTGGTTTTCCTTATAATTTGGTATAGAATAGAAATAATATTATATATTTTATTAAAATTATAACCACACAACTAAATGCTTCATCGTCCTATTGCTCAATCAAAAGATATGGCGGTATCATCTTAAAGCTCACCTCAAATCAATTCTACAAAAGACATAAAAAAATCTGTATCCAGTAGCCGAGCTCGGAATGATTTAAAGCTTTCGGATTACACTATTACAAGTCATCTCGTTACTCTTATCACGATGAGAACACCTATCCGAATGTCTTTCTGGACACCCAATCTTCATCTATTACTCTCTCATCTATAAAATTTGTTTTCACTGAAACCTCTCATCTGTTGACATTTTTCACTTCGAAATTAAGCCTTCTTGCCATGGCCTTAAGGATGGTGATGATCGAGCTAACGATGGCTGCTTTCATAGATATGTTACCCTTTCAATACTGTCATTTTCGCAGAAGATATTCAACAAGACCATCGTACACATTCCATTTTCAACTATAGGCTGTACGAAAATAGAGTGCAAATTTGCCCGAAAAGTTTGATCGCTTCTTGGAAATATCTCGAAGGCTCGACTCATTCCCTATTTGCGGCGATATGTAGGCGGCAACGAAGGGACCTTACATCCCGTAAAATGACAAATGACATCTGCCTACCGCCTGTCAAATAACAGACAGATAATAAATGACCCCGGATTGTTTATCATCAAATATCACATATATCATTATTGTCGACGGGCGGAGCGGCGGCGACGCGACGGAGCGACCGAGCTCCTCAAATGTTGGGGTAAGCGGTTAACTTGAGGGTAATCGTGACTTTGGAAAATATGATTAATTTTGTACGGTAGACTTTAAGTAATTTTGGCGCGTAATGGATAATGATTTGGGTGCGGCGTCGTCGCCGTTGAGGATCCACGAGCTTTTGTCTCGACGACAATATGCCAGAGTAACGAGCTCCATTAGACGCAGGCTAGAACTGGCCCGGCGTATTGTTAGTCGGTTACATCGAACATGCTTCAGAGCTGTCCTAGGCAGCGTTTGATTAATTGCTTCCGAAGTGATGATAGGTCTATATGTAGGGTATTCCGATTGAGATTAGACCTCAAAGTTTGGATGAGGTCGCCGTTGTATGCACTGGCTTTTCGGGTTGAAACTAAGACATGAATTCTCTAAAAAATAACTTTGCTGTTCCGACTTTAAAATGTGTTATTTATTCAGAGGGGAACATAATTTTAACGTGGTTTTCCAAATGTTCAAACCTGAGGTGGATATTGATTTCTTCTTTTGTCTGTCTATAGTCTTGATCAAACGTTTCCACCACATAATTTTTACGGCCTACAAAATGCTTCGTCACGATCCAACCCCTGCGCAGAAAGCACGAATCACGATTCAAAATATTTACCTCCACAAAAGCGATATGTCAAAATCAGTTTTAGGGAGAATTCCTCCCCACTACTTAATTTAAAAAATGTGGCTTGATCTTAATAAATTACTGTAGAACACTTATTTTGGGAAAACTTTGTATCAATAGACTTATTTCTTACCGTGACCGACCACTAAGATATAACATTTGACTTTTCACTTATTATATTTTTCTTTTTCCCCTAAAAGGTCATTTTTGCAACTGAGTTTTAAATTGTTTTTTTTTTTCGCCCAAAACTATCCCTTACAAGAAATAGTTTTGTTGTCCAACAAAATGCACCATCTTATTTCCCCTATTTAGTAGACAGTGACAATAACTTACAAGAAAGTAACCGGTCGTTGGTTCCGTAACGTACAGTATTCCGCATGGGAATGTTTCGCTTCATAAACGTTGTCGACTAACGCAAAATATTTGGTCTATAAAGTCACAAATTATTACACGTGAAGATTTCTTCGAAACGGATGTCGACGGTATTTCAATAAAATGTTTGTGAAACAACTAATATCATTCGCATTTCAGAAATATCGTAGCTTTGAAATCGTTAGCTTCATAATCATTTTAAAACTATTTGACTTCAAAATTCAACTGAAAGATTTGTATTGTAACACTTTAAAATTGTCCGTAAATTGTATTCATATTAAAAATAATGATAAATATTTAATGTTTGTAAGATTATTTCGAAAAGTATTGATTTTTTGTAGATAATATATAAAAGTAGGTAAAATAGATAAAGCGACAGCGAACACGAAATAGGAATAATAAAATAAAGCAAACGCAACGGAAGCGTAAACCGATCTAATCGACAAATTTATAGAGTTGTAAAATAGATTTATACAAACGAATATTCCGCTCGGGGCGTTTCATATGTTTTATGATGTAATTCTGTTTCGGTTTTATATGTTGAAAAATTTATGTTAACGAAAATGACATCAAAGAAGCGGGTCTGCAATATTTGCTTGATGCGTGTTTTATTGGCTGCCTTTTTCTTTGATCGCTTCGGTGGAAAACTTTGCGAAACGATCTGCTTGTGATGTTCAGAAACCTATTCAGATTTTGGTGCTCGAAAATACAGGATCAATATTTCATATTCCAAACATTAAATATTAGGATTCGTGTCAAAGTTGGGAGGTGAGGTAAAAGTTCAAAACTTTTTACCAAATATTTTTTTTATATACATAGATACGTAAATAAAGTTACGCATGTCTCCCAATGTGGTTGGCAAAGACAAAGGATCTGCACGCACCGTGGTCCTGGTACTACGCGCTTTGCGATTTTGGAGCACATGACATATCTGGTCTAGGCCGGCACTATTCATAATTTTATTCACAAAATGCATAAAAAAGCCACCCGAATGGCATCACATCATGCAGGTCCAAAGTCGAGGCGCAACGGAGTAAGCGGGCCGTGTAAAAATATCAATCAAGTTGACAGCATGTAATGAGCCGCCCGTCGACCCGCGGTCCACAATTAGCAACACCTGCCGTCGACGGACATTGTATGCAAAACTTAATAACGTGTCTGTCGGACGGAACTCGGAGGCGGGCCCGCGCGCCCGGTGAAGTGACATGTCGTGTCGTCTTACCTACTACAAGATTACTTAGTAATTTTGTAAGCATGTGTTCTCACTTTACTGTTCAATTGTGTGCTTTTGTACTTAATTTTTTTTATTGCACAAAAAATATACACATCCGCTGAGTATGTATTATAGATGTACGAAGTCTTTTGGAGGAGGAAACTTTTAAATTGCGTGCCAAGCCAACCAACATTATTATTTCCTAGAACTAAGCGGTTGGCAGTATTTTGTCTAACAAAAGCCTACAATATTATTCATATAAATAATAATAAAAGTAAAAGATACGTCCTAGATATTTGACCATAACCGTAATGCAATCGTGTTAATTTTGTTACTAATCAATTTCAATTTATTTTATTTCATAAATAAATTTAATTAAATATTATTTCAAAAATAACTCTGTTCTGTCTCGCAATCGCTTAGGTTGTCCCTTATTCCCAGATTTCTGTGCTTTTTATCCATACTTGGATATCTAAATAACGGCATGCCTTTTTTTGTTATGTTCTGTATTCTTTATACATTATTATATATTATACACTCGTACTATTCCAATAAAAGTGTTAAATTTAAATGTTTGTATCAATGCTGCGTTCCCTTTAGTGATTTTACATATCGCGGGCTTACACACTTTGAGTGTTTTCTGTACATTCTACTAATATTTCTATAGTTTTTAATAACGACGTGTCGTTTTGAAAGGCATCTCTCTTACTCAAGTAGCAGACAGAGACACATATTTTCATTTCAGACTATCTAGACATTTAGACCGTCTTGGCGTTATAGAATAGTTTTCGCCAAACGCAGAATTCTCGACGATCCGGATTTTCCGAACCCTATAATTGGAAGCTGATTGCGCCTTCTTCTCACCATTTCAACTCTCAGAGCAGCGTAGACCGCTGCTCCTGTCGTTCTTTTTATCCCAAAAACAAAGCATTCAAAAGGTTAGAGCACTCGCGCAGAAGAAAAGTCGTTATAAATGCATAAAGACGAGATACAAGACGTATAAGTATTCAGTATGACTATCTTTGTCACAATATTGTGTGCTTAACTATTTTTAGTGGTTTATGAGGCGTCAACACAAATTGTATGCATTTCCAGATTGGGGACGAACTTCATTGTATGGAATATTATGACAAATCAATTTGTTCATCGCACCTTTGAAATGAAAACGGCATCGTTCTCGATCGTCGTCGTTTGTGGAGCTTTATGGCTCGATGAGCAGTTCGATTTTTTTAATTCTTTGCCCAAAATCATTAACATCAAAAGGCGTCACCCAGACCCGCCATCGTCCGTCAGACGCTCTACCGGTTCCTTTGTGTCCATTGTTTTATTGTGTTCGAGGTACACATTAACACCGCCTGCTTAGTACGAGGGCCGTTAAACACACAAACATGTAATTTTGAAAGCGCAAGGGGGTCTCATTCATTCTTTAAGCACGCCGGAGAAATATAAAATATGGCAGAAATAGGTTCGCAATACACACCCTTGTGGGCTTAACCCGCGTCTGGGTGCGCCCTTTAGGGTTGAATGGTTTACTATTCGTTCTTCGTCCTTATAAAACTATATTCTATATTCTAGACTCTAGACAAATGCATATTTAAACCAACTATTCGGTTTGTTGAAGTGTCGTGGTTTCTCTAGGCCTCTTGTTCTAGAATTTCTGTGAGTTCTAGGCTCCATCTAGGCAAGTATATGAAGTATCAGATAATACTAGTTGTGCACTAATGTATACTCTAACTTTACTTTGTTGTTTGTTGGTGTAAGTACGAATTAATTAAAGCTGAAATAATATGAAGAAATGTTATATTCCGATACCGGTTCTCTTTTTAAACTCACCAAATTGATGGATATTAAACTCTTGGCTGTCAGATAAAAGTAAATGTAAATTATCATTTCTAAAATCAGCACCGAATTGAGCAAAATTGTCAAAAGTTTTAAACGGAGCAGGTTTAAGAAAGGTCTAACAAGGTGGATTTCATAAGTAGCCAAGTTTTCTTAGCCTAGTGGCTAGTACAAACGAGGTGTGCAACGATCGGTAAAGTTATGCCGTTTGTCGAAACCGGCAATCAAGGTATAGTAAGCGCATATACTGATGTATGTCATTATTGAGCAGTAAGTAGAGGTTTCCGGTAAGATCTTAACTCTTTGTTTTCTTTTGAGCTTGGTCGTGGCTTGTTCCATCAGCACCGAGGCAGTCGTTACTGGAAGTAAATGTTAGCTTGGAGTTATTTATGATTTCCTTGTGAGTAGCGTTTGATTTTCTTCATTATTTATGGAAATCTTGAAAGTTGTGGATTCTATACTAATTTATACCTACCTATTTACTCGTTGTCTATTAGCGTGTTACTATTAATTACATACATTATTGTCAGTTGCAGTTCTACATAATGTTGAAGTCGTATTGAGTTATTTCTCTAAACCTGCTGACTTAATTAACAACCTATTCTACTAGGACAGCACCATTCATACTTGTTATGGTGTAAGCGATAAGTGGTGTGAACAGACCATGAAACAATTACAGCATCAATAATGCACATTCCATACCTATTTAGTATTTTTTTCATCCGTGGTTTACTAGCTGGTTCCGGCTAGTACACACAAAACTAGGAAGCTCGCCCTTTTCCATTTCGATTGAGCAATTATGGTGATCGATAACTCATTGTGAACCTCGTTGTGAACACCAAACTATGAAATGTTAAACCCCAAAGATTTAATTTCATATCCAAGTCAATCCATATGAAGTGTAGCTATCTGCAGGAGATAACGCCATATTGAAGATTTGCATCACAGCTCTCAGGGTATGAATATTGAATTTTGTTTAAACGACGACGTAAAAGAAGAAAAATCGTTATAGTCATTACGAGAGAAGTGCATATATTATTTGCGAACACGTTTCGTCCGTGATTGCTCATAATTCGTATAATTTAGCAGGACATATCGTGATAACATCAGAAAGTAATCTTGTACGAAGCACCTACTTGCCTGCATGCACATACGTTAATATTTGTTATTACGTCGGATATAAAGATGACAATTTTTAACGAGTCCCACGGTAGTTAAAAGATCATTTACTCCTCATAAAATGTTTTATGCTTTTGGCAAACAAACAATCCCAGCTATAAAATAAGAAATCTGATCTCTGTCTGCAAAATCTACCAGTACGTGTACATTTACTATAGAATGCTAAAGGTTGAGTCAATAATCAACAAATATTTTAACTCATTATACTAACAATGCCATTACGATTTAGTTTATTCAGTATCTAGTTGACTGCGGCTCCAGTAGAGCAATTCTTTGCAATCCTATAAGAGAGTGACTTGTACATGGTGTAATCGAATATGATGTAAATAATTTGAGAGTTAAATCTCTCAGCCCTTCTCAAAATCGTTCGTGAGTAATAAATTGGTGGAGGGATAGACAGATATGGAAGGAGAGAGAGATCAGCCTCGTTAGCTCAGTGGTGCAGACATTCAACTGTCGCTATTGAATGTTAAGCAACGCTGGGTGCGGTCAGTACTTGGATGGGTGACCGCTGACCGTTGGAGGCTGACCGAGGTTCGGATTCCTCGTAAAACTGTAGGTCCCTTCCCTCCTAATCTTACTTGGTGGTAGGGTTTAACCCGCCCGGGTTGGTACCACCGCACTGAATGAAACGTCGGTCTAAACGGCTATGTAAATAGTTTGTGTTTTCCGACCAGTTCAGTGTAGCCGGCACGATCAAAGGGGGAAGCACTGACATGGCACCTAGTTCACCCGGTGTTATGGGCTGACATCACGGACATTGTAGGTGATGTAGCCAACCGTGTCAGTTTCCATGAAAAAAAAAAAAAAAAGATGGAGGGAGACGGAGCGAGAAGGGGATGAGAGGAGAAGGGAGAGGATTTTGTGTTTTACAGTTTCATGAAATATAATATAGGGAGGAGTATACATAAAAGAGTCCATCATATAGGTGCTTAATCAAAAGTACGACAGTATCTGACAGGCCCGTGCATTCATCTCAAGGCCACCGAAATGGCCTATTAGAGTCACGTCCGATTCCATGCACGCTGTTCCAGCCTCCGGACCCGCCACTTACAGGAAGGTTCGCAGGAGGCCTCTCATTAGTAAAGCTTCGTGTTCTCGTTGCTCGGAAACCACATCAACGCGCTGAGCCCGGCTGTGGTTACACTGATTTTATTACTTTCGTGGTTTGGGAAGCTGATACCGTTGTTGGTTGTAAGAGTGGTTGTACATTTATAAAGTCTTGGTTCAGTCACGGATTCAGTGTAGGCATCTGCGGAAATATTGAAAACGTTTCAAACATAAAACGGAAGAAGCATAAAGACTGCGATGAGAGCGAAAATCTAAGAATGAAATAAAAAAACTAGCTTGAAATAAAAACTTGTATACTCTGTTTGTCTGCCTCGGTGGCTCACTGGTGCGATCGGTCGACTGCAGTGTTTCTTTCAGGTACTTCTCCGGGGGGGCGCTGCCCCCCCCCCCCCCCCGGAGAAAATCAGAATTATGTTTTATTTACAACATGCCCTATCCGAAATCATTAAAAGGCCCCCCGAATCATTGGGACGCCACCCCCCGGAGAAATTTTTCTGAAAGAAACACTGGTCGACTGTCGTCCGTGATCTTATCCACATTGGAGGCAGAGGTTCAGTGTATCCGGCACGACCAAAGGGAAGCACTGACATGACACCTAGTTCACCAAGGAGTTACGGGCTGACATCACGGGTGTTGTAGTGTAGATAACGTAGCCAACTGTGTCAGTTTCCATAAAAAAAAATCACAGATCCCGTGCAACCACGACTTGAAGGGACATTGAAAATGAACCTAGCTATAGACTATCCGCTAGGAATAAATGATTAAAAAAAATTTTTGTAATATAAAAAATAAAAAAAAAATATTGTAATATTTTTACGGCATCTTGTAGCCCTTCGAATTCCACCGTCTTTTGAGCCCTGGTGGGCCCTCGTACCTCGAACCTGCGACGCCATAGGTTGTAGAGGTACCTAGGCGGCGTATGCGCCGCCTAGGTACCTCTACAACCTATGGCGTCGTACCATCTAAGCCCTTAGAATTCCGCGACTTTTGAGTCCTAATAGATCCTCGTATCTCAAACCTGCGAAGTTCCACGGAACTGTAACACTTTCAGCGAAAATAGGGCCCTACTGAAGCGATCGAAAAAATTGTAACATTAAATTAGTGAAATCTAACAGAGTTTCAACGCGCACAGTTCTGACATTTCCTTGATTCAACTGAACGCGTAATTTGTCGGTCGAAAATTTTAAATTTTTTTCGATTTCCAAAAAAAAAAAAATTTTCAAAACCAATTTTTTTTTTCAAAACCAACTTTTCCAAAATATTTTTACATAATCTTAAATCCCTTCGAATTCCGCGTCTTTTGAGCTCTCATACGTCCTCGTGGCCGCACGCGAGCCGCCCGCCGCGTGATATCGCACCTCGCGCCGCGCCAAACTCGCGGCTAAGGGCACCTCTACAATCTCAACCGTCACCAATATCGAAAAAAGTGTAATGACATAAAATGTTCCCCGTCTCAATATCTCTAGACATGTCTCTCAGTTTTTCGATTTTCGACCTCGTTCAGGAGATATCGAAGATATTCCGAGGGAAGGTGTTAAAAATCAAAGTTTTTTTTTCAATTTTCGAAAAAAGTTTTCGACTTTTCCAAAAATGTTTTTCACCATCTGAAATCCATTGAAATTCTGCATCTTTTGAGCCCTCATACGTCCTCGTGGCCCTAAACCACTATATACCACGGGGCAAACACACTTTCAGCGAAAATGGGGCCCTACCGGAGCGATCGAAAAAACATTTTCAATGTTAAAATACTCAATGCTACTCCCGCGCATCCCCATCCAACGTAACCAGGGCCTTAGCTTTATTTATATCGCACTTGAAGATTACCGATAGCCATCAACGAAATTATATACTATCGGCAGACCCCTAATGGTCGGTTTATTTTATATTATGAGTGTTTAATGTGCACCTTGCGATCTCAGCAACCCGGGTTGTAATTTCGCACAGTTTATGCCTGTTCTAACAGCACATAATTGCATGGCGTCGACAAACACAAGTACACAGTCGGTACGCGGCGTGCGTGTCATTATCTGAGAGATTTTCTCTTTGGCAGTTACAGATATTAACGCATCAATTTTCGACAGAGATGTTAAATAAATGACAAGCTAATGAACGCTGTAACGACACCGAATATTGACAGAATTATCACAGAAATACGTAAGGCATGGTTATGTTGATTGATGACTAAAGGCCTTGTGACACAGGACGATCAAAGAACGGACATATAACGAAGTGTCACCTAACCCTTTGTAAGATTGTTGTTACATAATCCAAAATCAAAATCCGAGGTTTCAGCACCCCTTTATATCTCCTTTTTTTTCAAATGTTTATTATTTGTTATGTCCCCCCAAAATAACGTGTTCTGTGAAAACTTCAACCGGCTAGCTATTATGGTTCCAAAGATACAGCCATCGGACGGGCGGACGAACGTACAGACAGACAGACACACAGAGAGACATACAGACAAACAGACAGGCGTTGTGGGCTTATAGGCTTCCGTACGTGGTACGCAAACCTAAAAATGTATCGTAATGATCAAGTATAAATAGTTTATTTATACGGCATGGTGTCTGTACGCAGGAGTACATCGTACAATCACAGAGACCAGAAAATGAAACCACTTCTCGCAAAAACACGCTCAGTTAGGTGCCATGCCAGCAACAAGGCGGACAAAAAAGTTCTAGCTTTCACATGACATGCCTTTTGAAAACCCCCGGGCTATAGGAGCTAGGGAACACACTCACCGGAAGATCATTCCATATTTTCGCCGTACCACACAGTAACGATTTCGAAAAAACGGTGGATTCTGAGAAGATCGGTGTCTACCAATTTGGCCTCGCTTGATACTTTTAAGACTTTGAATTACTGTTTTATCGAGGCGAATTTAAAAACTGAACTGGTTAGCAATGCTGAGGCAAAGGATTAAAATTTTAATAAAAAATCCTTGAAGCACGATACTTTCAACAAACATCAAAATAGCTTTTTTTTTATTGAAAGCGCGACATCTGGCGCCGAGCGAAGGTGTCTAACGACGCCCATGGACATTCGGTCGTATGCGGGGGTTGCGAATGCCATGCCGGCCTGACAGGTGCCCATTCACGCCCCTCTTGAAGGACCCGAGACTGTACTTGGGGGGAAATATATTGACAGCTCTCGTGCGAATATAACTTTGAACTAATTACAGTAAGCCCTAAAAGGGGAAATCATCTGTAGTACCTTCCCAGGTTCTATAGTTTTCTGAATATCCTAACAAATAACCCACTCCTATGAGTCTACCTCCATTTTAACAGCCACCTCTGTGTTCAATTTTCAGAGACACACAGATACAGGTCATGAAGTGTACGATGGCGATTAGTTCCATAATCTGACAGGTTGTTGTCGAAGTCGTTGTATCGATCAATGCTGTTAAAATATGCATAGAAGCTTAAACGGAATTCGAAACGCAAAAATCTTCGGAGCTACATAGGAGGTAAAATGTTATTATTTTAGTGTGTCGTATAAAGTGTCACTATTCCTTTGACTTTGGAGAAGACTTAGTTTTAGTATTCAATGGAAAAACTGGGCATGTTGAAGACATGTTTTCCTACTTTTTGAAAGTCAGCCAAAACAGGTTTTAAATTTTAGATCATATTTTTTTTCAAGAAACAAATTTAAACTTTGTATGTGAAACTTAGTGAAATCGAAGGACCTTTCATTTTTACTTTTGGAAGTGTCAACATTTTTATTCGTTTTTGGCACTTGTATGAAGAAAGTCAAAAACAAAATTCTCAAAATCAAAAGTCGTAAAACCAAAGTTGTTCAGTTTCATGTGAATCACCCCCTTTCGGCATAGTTCTTTCGGGTACTGCCACCTATTAATGCAACACCGTGTATATTATATTATACCCACATCCTACATACATACAGATTGCGAATACAACTCTGACTAGATATTTGCGTGTTCTAACGTTTTCACAAACAATTTTGCTCAATTATAATAAATATTATATTAGATTGCTCGAAGAAGGGTATTTTTGATTGAATACGCTTATTAAGCGCTCTCAATACTTCAGCCGGTGTTAATATAAAATGTAAAGCATTAACCCTAGGTGGTACTTAACTGCTATATGTACATCCGTCATTAACTGGCTGCGTAATTAAGGGCAATTTATTTTATTAGACGTCAGTTAAGGCGACGCGTCACACCGCTACTGGTTAGGTATACATTGTCGCTGCACAAGTATAACGTAATTGGTACTGTTTTGTGAATAGCGGCTTTAAGGAGTGCCTACATTGTATTTAATGTTAGGTTTATAGGCGCCGACGTGGAAATTGGGGCGATAAAAATATAAAATTAAAAAGTCGTCGAATGATATGGCACAAAGTAGAAATTAACATGATACGGTCTCAGTAGTATGTGATTTGGTGCAGTTGTACATGTATGTATATGTGATAGTATTATGGAGCGGTAAATTATATGATCAATTCGATCTCACTCGCACTTGCTTACTTAGATTATGACTCGATGGTGGTAAAGTGAGTAATTGCGAGCAAAAAATGGAATTAATGGCAAGATGCTCATGCGTTTTATTATTATTACCTCAGAGTATGTTTAAAATTCACAACTCTAGAGCATTACGTTGGCAATTTAGCAAGATTTATAGTACTTAATTTGTTTCTTGTGTAATAATAAGAAATTTCTCTGAAATTATATCGTCAATATTTTTAGGATTTCGTCTTCCTGTGACCCCATTGTGATGCATTTTTACCTAAATAGGTCCACGAGGTGATTATTTTTTCTATTTTACCCGACTAAAAGTTTTATCTAATAAAAGTTACCGACTCTGTTAAATTACTGAACGGAAATACTTTTTGACTTTTAAAGGGGTCGGGGGTTTTAAAATATGTAACTTTTATTTCAATTTTTTTTAAAAACCGCATCCAAGTCGGTCCATCCATGAGACGTAATTTTTTTATTACTTCATAATAACTTGATTACTAACACAGCTAGGAATCATGCCGGTTAAACCAGCTTTCTAATAAAAAAATCGCATCCAAATCGTCCGATACGTTTGGAAGCTACGACAGACAAACACCCACACACAGACAGACGGAGGCGTCAAACTTATGCCCTCTTTTTCGTCGGGGGTGACATTTTCGTATAAATAATACCACTCACAATACCTATTTATATACCTACCAATGTACGTAGGAGGGAAAGAGATGGCGATTAAATTGTTTCTGTCGCATCGCCAGCGAGCGAGACGTCCCGTTGACAGTTGCGACGCGACGTGTGACGGCGTAATTACGAACTAGCGCCGACGCCGACGCTGTCGACGGGACGCCGACGCTGTCGACGCGACGCCGCCGCCGCAGACCTCGGCGTCGCGTCGTGGTTGTGGGTCTTTGATGCTTTTCATAATTCTATAATTCTGTAACAGATTATAGATATGAAACAACAGAATACAAGTGACAAAGTATTACATCTATCTACCTACATATTATGTAGGTAGATAGATGAGGTACGTACTATTTTGAGAACAGAAAGTACCTAATAATAATAATAATGTCAGTCAGTCAGGGTGTAAGCGTCCACTGCTGGACATACGCCTCTTAAATTTCCCCCCAGTCCCCAGCCTTCAGCGGTATCACTGCTTTCGTCCCGACGTACTTGATGTTGTCGTCTCACCTGGCGTGTGGGTTTCCCACACTCCGTTTTCCTGTCCACGGCCGCGAATATAGAACCCGGCTACTCCAACAACGGTCGTCGTCTCTTCGGCTGACGTGCCCAGCCCACTGTAACTTGGGCTTAGCCATCTGGTGTTCAATCTTTACTACTTTGGTGCGTCGCGCGTCGGCGGATTGCCTCGTTACGCACCATATCATAAGTATACTAACTAACCATTTAATAAGTACTAACTAGTAGTCCATAATCGTAATAATAATAAGCGGCGGGTGGCCGAGTGGTTTGGGCATCGGCTTCTCATGTGATGCCCGAGGTTCGAATCCGGTCGGCGTGTACCAATGAGTTTTTTCTGACGAAAAAAATTTACGTGCATACCTACACCCGCTGCTTCACCGTTCGGAACCGGTGTAAAACTGTAGGTCCCTTCCCTTGCCCCTTACTAGGTGGTAGGCTCAAATTGTAGCCGACTGGGTTGGTACCACCGTACTGGATGTAAGATGGCCGCAAGCAACCTCGGTTGTGTTCTCCTCTAGTCCAGTATAGCCAGCAATCCAGGGAAGTCTCCGGTATGGCACCTACCTTCTCGGAGGTGATATTGGCTGGTTAGAGCATGTGGCCCCTCCGACTCAGCCACCCATACAGGATTACATAAAAAAAAAAAAAATCCATTCACCGTTACTATCATTCATAGTTATGTCGTCAGCACTCGCTATAAAAAAGTGAAAATTTAACGTTTTATAAATTTAATTACAAAGTGCTCGCTGATATTTGTTTAAAATTACTTTAGTTTACATGAATAAACATTACAAAAATATTAAAAATGCTAATATAACGTTATGAAACAAGATAAAATTATCATAACGACTTTTAGCGAATACCATCTGCTGCGAGTTCCCCTGTATCCGAACATTTCATTTGTTATCAGAATTAACTTATCAAAAAATGCATACATTTACGTGTCTAAAGCTCACATTTCATTAATTAAAATAGTTTCTCTAACACCCCCTTTTCACCGCACCAATTAAACGGACATATACATTCGGTGTGTCAAGATTTCCTCAGATAAGAGGCAGCCCTAGGGATGAGCCTTCATCGGACTTCGGGGGAAATTATAGTTATTTGGTCAATTAACCAAATGATGACACGCCGAGTCAGACGAGTAACTAGCTTCCAGTTCCATTTTATTATAATTAATTTTTTAATTTCATGATGCGGTATGTGCTTTTATTATTTTTAAAGTATCATATTTCTAAATTGTTGTACCTGCATAGAAACAAAATTGTTTGATTCTACGTTATTTGAATGTACATAACTCATTTTAACATAAGTATCTGGGAGACCGAGCTACGTTCGGCGTCTACACCTATCTATATAAATTGAAAAAAAAATTACATTATCTAAATACAAAATTTCATCCAAATCGTTAGAGCCGTTTCCAAGAAACCTAGTATAACCAAACTACAAAACAATGTATATACATATATATTAGTTTAGCTCACTTAAAGTAAACAAATAAATTATGTGTACTAGGGTAGGCTTAAAATCAGAAACAATGTTATGTATTATATTATGTATGACCCGTGGTCATAACATTGTAAAATCTGTGCCTACATCCTTTTTCACTCATTTTAAGTTACACTGTCATAGTTAAATGGTTTGTAACATGTAATTATTGTGTGAAATACATGGTTTATTTATTTATTTAATTAAAGTAATACGATGATATAAATAAACAAACGCATAGTGACGAAAAGGGCTCGCTGATTGACTCTACAAGACAACGAAGGTACCTAATTCTCAGGGGCTTCCGTTTTCTAACGTTGTAAATTAACGTTTATATCAAGCTGTTTTTTAAAAATGTATGAAATAAAAAAATAAAAATCGAACCCTAAAGTTGAAGGCGGTCGGTTATTTTTGCTTGCTTTAGCACCACCGCCTTCAACTCTAGGGTTCGATTTTTATTTTTTTATTTCATACATTTTTGAAGGCGGTTTTTATATTTTTTTAAATAGTTTTTTTATTTCACAGTTTTTTTAGTAATTTTTATTTGCTATTAATGTACTAGGCGGAATCGCTCGGCCTTCGGCCTCGCGATTTCACCTCGGTTTCCAATCCGATCTTGACCAAAAAAAAAATGGGACCACCTTGGAGCTAGACTGAACCGAACACAAAAACAATCATCGAAATCGGTTCACAATTAGGGAAGATATTGCTGAACATACATAAAAAAAATACATACAGCCGAACATAGAACCTCCTCCTTTTTTGAAGTCGGTTAAAAAACCGCATGCAAACCGGTCCACTTTTTAAGATACTTAATGATTTTTTTTATTACCTACTTATTACTTGATTACAAGCATAGCTAAGAACCATCCCGATTAAACAAGCTTCTTAGTAAAAAAAAAACCGCATCCAAATCGGTCCATTCGTTTGGAGCTACGTACGATGCCACAGACAGACACACACATACACACAGATGACACACGTCAAACTTATAACAGCCCTCCGTTTTTACATCGGGGGTTAAAAAATCAAACATGACAATAGGAATACAAGTCTACCTTTAGTTTTACCAGTATATTGTATTGTATGCCGTATAAACGTATGTACTCATATTCGCAATTACCTTTAGTTTGAGTTTTTTTATTCTAGCTACTAAGTGCTATTATTAACATTATTAGAAGCATACATAATGTACGGCATTCCTAATCAATTATTTCTTAACTGATCATTAAATAGTATTACATGTCGTAATATAAATATAATATTTACTAGTAATAATCATATTTTTAATTTAATTGCAATGCATTACAACTATGTAGCACAAACACTTCCTTTATACTTCTCTAACACGTATCGTTATATGCAGTTAATAAATATTAATTACATACACCATTAAATGTGATTTACGACTCTACCAGCTGCGTGATTACCGTACTGCGGCTCATAGTTTGCTAATTTATATTTTTTTATAGATACTACTTTGAATAAAACAAAGAGGAAAAATTTCGGTTAGAAACCATTTGCGCATTAACAAATCAGACACACCGTTGGTGAGTAAGTAGTACCTATATAGTTCTAGTTAAGGTACCTAAAGATCAGAATCAGGAAGAAGAAAGAATACCAAAGTTAAAATAAAAAAAACGGCTCTAAACTTCAACTGGGGTACTTACGGAAAAATTTAATAAAACTATTAATCTTCAATCATTTCATATTTAAACGAAAGCGGGGCGGTTTGAAAGAATAATATGTACTGTAAAGAATATAAAGTTGATGAATATGAGTTTTTTGAGGGCGTTCAATTTTAAGGATTTTTGTATAATCCCAACTCCTAAAATAACTTACAAAAAAACTAAAAAGTATGGGCATGCCGCTGGCGGATACATATCCTTTTTTAAATCTGTACCTATAGTCTAGTATATAAAGTAATAATTGTTCTAGTGTCATACATAATCCAGGAAGTAAATAGGGGAATACCTGTATACAGAGCAAACCGCTCGCGTTTCCACTTAACATCGCGCTCAGAATCTCTTCAAACGGGAAGAATTAAAAGGCGATTGGCCTTTGAACATCGTTCGAATCATTAGAGCGAAGATAGTCGAAACACTGTCCCTCAATAGTCCGTTTGGATAATGATAAATTATGGCTGCGTTGATTATTCGGCTGTCAAGTTTAAACTTTTTTTCGTGAATACAAAAGATGTCAAACAACATGAGTATTGAATGGCGGAGGTACGGTTTCCTGTCTGTCACACGCGTCAAATGTCACGGCGCGCCGCGCGCGGGCACCTCCGCCGCCGCGGGCGAGTAGGCCCGTATAAATTTATACTTATCGATAGAGCTGTGGGGAAAAGCGGCACGGCGGCGGCGGAGGCGGTGCTGGCCTCGCTTGTCAAGATATCTTGTGTTGTAAGGTGAGGCATGAATATTGACAAGGGAACGATGTATACTTACGCTACGTACAAATTGACTGCTTAAATAATGTTTGATGTGAAAATATTCTACCGACTAAGTTTAATATTGGAATTCGATAGTTTTTTTTTCATCGCAATCGTCACATCATCTCATCTCGTTGAGATGGATTATTTTCATTGACGACAAACTAATCCGTTCAGTTTAGGCTGCGTACGTCGCGCCCACACTATTTATTAGTATTTATAAAATGTAATGATCTTTACTATGATTCAAATAGATACTACGAATTATTTAAAATAGGCAATAAATTATAAAGAACTGACAAAATATCGATATTATAAAAGAATATCTCGTAGCCGTCACTGGGCACGTGTTTATGCCTACATAAATTAGTTTGAAAGTGATTTATTTTCAGTTCATACAAATTGTGAATGTCACTGTTCGCCGCGAGACGCTGAAAGAAAAAGTGTTCAAAGAAAATGTAAAAGTGGTTCGTTTGATTGATGGCTGCGCGGCCCGCGTATGAAAATGAGGTGGAACGAGTCGAGTCACTCCGTGCTGTGGACATGACATGTCACTCAAGTGGAAAGCAGAGTGATGAGTGCCTACCTATGTATGCGTGTAAATACTAATATAACCTCTGTGACTCACTTGTCAAATTCTGGACAGGATTCGCATGCGAACGACAATGGCACAATAATACAAAGAGCATAGTGCATAATACCAAATAGTAATAAATTGTAATATTCTCTTTTTTATATTATAATAAAATAATAAAAAGATTTTCTTTTCTTATTAACTCAATCATGTTTGTTATATTTTTCGCTAGGGCGATTTTACTTTGCTACGTGGAATTATCTACGCGACAGGCAACCTTTCCATAGCTCAGAACAAACACAGCGGCATAATAATATTGCACCGCCCGGCCCGCAAGAAGAACAAAAAACCGGCCAAGTGCGAGTCGGACTCGCGCACTGAGGTTTTCGCGTCACACAAAAAAACATTGAAAACACATGTTTCTTGTATGGGGAGCCCCTGTTTTATTTGCTTTTCAATTTTTCATTATTTGTTGTTACGAGTATATACGCCATAATAACACATAATATTCTGTGAAAATTTCAACCAGCTAGCTATTACGGTTCCAAAGATACAGCAGTAAGACCAAAGTAAGACAGACATACTTACATATCGACGGCGGCGCGGCGCGGCGTAGGCGTAAGTAATAGCCTTAGAAAACCTAAAAACTAAGGTGTCATTCATATCTGAATAGTATGTAGTTATAATGTACAGATAGTATCTTCACGTCGGTAGCTGCATATATTTTTAACTAGATCTCCGCTGCCGACACGCCAAGTCAGCGCATCATTATCGTGCTTTCTACGTAGTGGTTCGAGCGTCGATAATATTATTTTTATCGTTTAATTAAAATTATATTTTATACTGATTACCATAATTAAAATGTATGTAATAATTATATTTTTTTGTTAATATTAAGAATTAAAATCATAGAGAGATCGAAATCGAATCATTATAAATTTGTTTATAGAATACGCGCCACGTGACGCCAAGCCATAATAATGATACAAAATAAGAATTCTAATGACGTCAATGAACATTCGGTTGCATGCGGGGGTTGCAAATGCCATGCTGGCCTGAGTGTCTATTCACGCCTCTCTTGAAGTCTTGAAGCAAGCGAGACTGTACTTGGAGGGAAATAATTTGAGCAAGGAGAGCGTTCCAAGTTTACCAGTTTCGTGGATGAAAGATCTGCGATAATATTGTGATGCGGTGTGAAGTGTACCTATATCTCAAGTTCCGCACTAAAAGGATATAATTTTTTTATTTTTATTATACACATACTACATTATGGAAAAAATTTCGGTTAGGCGGTATAATTAAAGCGACTCACTTTTGTTTGTCGACGTTTCGCCCCACACTCTGGGGACATCCTAAGGACACGCGGTACTGCGACGACCTGGACCAGACACGTCGTCCAGTCAGATGTCAACTGCCGGTCGCCGCTGACGTAGATTGTAGCGATGCGAGGGTAATTCAGCCGATGCGGGTAGGTTCGACATCTCTTGCCGGAAAAGGTCGGTGCACACGTAGCTCACTGTGTCTATGGCTGCCAGAGCTTGATGCTGGTTACCATCTGAGCCATGTTTCGACCGCAGAGGAGTCCACGACGAATTGAGTACCATGCTGTCTTTTCTTTTGAAATTGGCATGTCTGGAAATTTAAATGGATTATCGAACCAAACGTGGTACATACCTAGTGTTTTTCGACTTATATCGTACTATAGTTTGCTCGAATCGAATCCAATGATTTGTGCCAATGTCCAGAGCATGCTCACAGATGGCTGACTTATGGAACTCGTTGTTCTTCATCGCTCTGATGTGTTCCGACAACCTTGTCTGAACACTCCGCTTCGTTTGTCTGATGTAGCACCTCTCACAGCTACATGGTATTTTGTATACACCTGGAGCCTGCAGTGGAATCTGGTCCTTGACTGTTCTCAAGATGCCTTGGATTTTTGGGACAGGTTTGTAGAAGGTCTTTATGCTCAACTTGCTCATCAACTTACCTATACGGTCCGTGATCCCCCGTATATATGGTCGCAGTACTGCGTTTCCTGAGGATGTCCCCAGAGTGTGGGACGAAACGTCGACAAACAAAAGTGAGTCGCTTTAATTATACCGCATAACCGAAAAAAAATCCATAATGTGTAATAGCGGTTAAAGCCTAAACGGACATACACATACTACGTACATAAATCACGCTTATTTCCTAATGGGTTAGGCAGAGCAGAGGCAACGGATCTCCACGTGCCACAATGTACACGAAGGCGACACACATTTTTACTTTTTACTTTTACTTTTACTCTTACTTTTACTATTGAATAATTTTCACGTATTTAGGGTATATAATTATTAAAAATTAAAAAAGTATCGACATACAAATATACACCGACCACTCTGAGGCGCCGGACGAGTGAAAACGTGAGGAGCAGTCTAATTCGGAGCGACACGACGACGAGCTCCAAAAGCTTTGATCTCCGACTCGCGGTGGCTCTTACAATCAACCGCCAATGTTAATGAACTGCATCCAGAGGAGACGTATATTGATCGGCCCACCCTGCTAGCGTGATTGCAGTTCTCTGACGCCGCCAGAAATATTTACCTGCAACCTGCGAATAAATGAACCTGCAACACTTCGCTCGTGTGAAATATTTTTGATTTGTAAATATATATACTGGGACCCCGAGGACTTTTTCGGGCTGAAGTGAATTGCGATTCGTTAGTCGTACACATCAAGCGCGATTCCCGCCACGGAGACTTTTTTACGGCTCTGTACCTCAAAAGAGAAAAACACTGAACCTTGATTGTCGGGGTACGGCTTGTGGTATGTACCTATGTAATAATGTGTACGAGTACGTAGCTGTTTGGATTATTACTTTAATCAAGAGAACATATATACATGCAAGAATAACTATCGTAAAAAACATTTAAACATTTAACAGAGTATAAGAAAACTACTAACTAAATTAAAAAAATACATAAATAAAAAGCTCTTCCATAGACTGTGACCGCAGTCCCAAGGACCGAAGTAGCGTTCCCCCGCTCAATGGCAAAGCTTATGTTTTGTGATGAACGCTCTGGCACGAGGGCCCCCGGACGCCTTCATAAGCAGTTTGTAGTTCTTTGGCAACCGCGCTTCACATACCAAGAGTCTCCACGGCAAAAGCGACAAACTCCTATGTGTATGTATGTATATAATATGTATGTATGTATGATGTATGTATAAACCACGGTAATTTAAAAACACATATAACGAATTATAAAGCCGAGCCGACCATGTAATTATATAAGAGTACATTTTACTCCTTTCTTTGCCGGTGGTAAATGAATCTTCAGAGGGCAGCTTGTAAAACCAGTAGTACTCAATGAAGATGTTAGTATGGAGGCAGGTGACAGTATCCTGTTTGACTCCACCTGAAGTTATCAATGGACGACAGCTAATTACAGATGAAAAGCGCTTCCTGTCAACTTCTTCAGTCTAGAGGAGATAAGAGGAGTGAGTCGACACAATCGCATACTAGGTCGATTGGAGAAAATATTGTTTCTTGAAACTCGTCGGAATTCGTTAAACTTTTCGAAAATTCGTCGGAATTCATGATTTTTTTCGGAAATTCGTCGGAAATCATGAAAATTTTCACTTTTAGAATCGGAATCAGATGTTACCTACGGGAAATAAGAATGAATTAATATTTTAATTTGCGTATCCATCATTTATTAAAAAAACATTCTAGATCGCCTGAACTGTTTTTAAATCGTTGTCAGCTTTAAGTACAATGTATTTACTTAAAAGTTTTCCGAAAGTGAAATCTTTATTAATTCATTATCTCGACAAATAACGAGTTTTGAAGGAAAACTTATTTCAGGTTTATACGAGTAGGTCCTAATGACCTCGAGAATCGCTCAGTAAAATCCCTCGGGTACTTCTTTCTAAATTATTTTTATGTAAACCAACATGGGTGGCTGTGCCACCCATATTTTTTTATGGCATCACTCCAACCATCAATAAACAAGAAAAATATGAATTCGTTCTCAATGCTGCCGCAAAATCATGAACAACTGATGAAAATAAGTATAGCTTGCCAGACTCTTTGAAAATAATCACTACTACCTACCTACACGGTTTGGTGACCTAGGGTATGCAACTCACTGAATGCACGCCGACACTCACACTCACGACGCTTTATCTAAATCTACCGATATCTTAATTACAAGACTTCATTTGAATTAAGTCGAAAGTGGACTTGCTTGCGTTACTTCAACTATATAAAATAACAGGTTAATTGACACACGCATAATTTAAACATGTGAACAAGTAGGTACATCTAGAAGAGGTGACTCTTAGGATGCATCTGGCCGAACTATATTAATTGAATCAGCGACTTCGAGTTTAATTTGGTTTTTGCCGAAGAGAAAACTAAAGATGTCATAATTTTGGTTACCTATGTTATATTCTTGTTTACTCGAAGACAGGAGGAGATTCAAGAGAGAGTATATTGATTTCTAATATGTTAGATTTAGGATAAAAATGGCTTATACGAATTAAATGCCTGTCCTGTTATACTACAAATGCTTTCTCAGCTCCTGAATGGGTTTTAGCTTCATAATATCCCCATGAGGTATTTTGTTTGCCACTTCATTCTGTAGTCATTGAATCTGTGGGATGTTCTTATAGGAGCGTTTTGTATGACGGCAGGATTATGAAGATATAGAGCATAAACATTTTTATATTTATGTACTAGTAATTTATGTGTATTAACAAGTATGTTTTTTATTTAACTAGTGTCTAGTATGTACTTACGTGTATTATTAATAAGTATTATTATTATTATTTTATCTTCAATTCTCACGTTCAACTCTTTTGCTACTACCTACTTACATTATCTTTACATTAATCAAATCTTAAACATCCAAAGCTTGACTGTAAGAAATATCTGTAAGGGATAAGTCCGCCTTTGCACCTTATGCAAATCTTCGAATGTGCTTGTTACTGTTGAATGTTTCTAGGAGCAATAAAGCATTTTATATTTTTACCCGACTACAACGAAGCCAAATGAAGGGTAATGTGTTTATATTCATTATGCTATGCTGTAATAAACTACAAATATTTTCTTTTCCTTGGTAGGATTTTTTTTTATGTAAACCAGCATGGGTGGCTGTGCCGAGAGACCAATGGTGCAGTCGACAGAGCCAAAATCACCTCTCCTCGCGAAACCACGCTCAGTTAGGTGCCATGCCAGCAGATTTGCGGACTGTTGCTAAGCTGTCTAGCCCGTTAATACGACGCTTGAAGACACCCAGGTTAAAGGATTCAGGAAATACACTCGCCGGAAGACAGTTCCACACTCTAGCGGTGCGACAAAGAAACGATTTAGAGAATCGATTGGTTCTCAAAAGCCCAATGTCAACAACAAAAGGGTGCTGAGTCTCTCTGCGACGAGTCATGCGGAGATAGGACGGGTGGCAGGGAATAAGGGATGCTAGTTCCACAGAGCAGCGTCCGTTAAAGCGATTAAAACTAGTCCGGATTGGTGCGACCACCGACTGAATGGAAGTCAATAGAAACGTGTATAAAAACTAGTACATGTCTTCCAGACTTCCAGTAAGTTCAGTGTAGCCACGACGACCAAAAGAAAGCACTGAAAAGACATTATGAAACCTGCAATTTGCTACATCACTTATACTACATCCATGATGTAAATTCAATCGTGTTAGGTTAAATAAAAAAGTAATACTTCATTTATACTTTAAAACTTTAATCTTGTAGTGAAGCCATAAGTCAGGAGTCCTTCCACAACAACGTCAGGTCAAATAAACCAGAGGGCGCGGTTATTTTCTAAAAACACGTCCCGTCCACCACAATCAAATGAATACGTAGAATAAATCATAGTTGCTTCCATCAAGGAAATAGCTCAGCATAATGAATGATACTACTGCAAACGTTGCAGCAGATCCGCGTCGAGACATCAAAATGACTGGCGATAAACAAACGACAGACGGACGAACTACCGGTTTTAACTCGCAGTCGGCATCAGTTAATGCAACAAAGCACTTCAAACAGGAGTTACGGGAGACAGAGCCGAAGGTATGTTATCCAAGATGTGGTCCATGCTTGGATGCTGACGAAGTCAATGTTTTATCAATAACGCCTGATTTGTCATTTAGGCGGTTAGAAAAGTTACCTACAGAATGATTTTTTGATGAATAATTTTGAAATGTAAAAAAATACTTAAAACATAATCAACACAATTCAGAAGATCATATTTAAAAAAAAATAGCCGCCAAGTGCGAGTCGGACTCGCACACTGACGATTCCATACCACAACACAATATATTTGTGTTATTTGTTATCTCTTTCAAATGATACCCACTCGATATATTAATTTAATCTTTATTTTACTCCTCATTTTCAGAAGTTCAAATTTATTTCATAGCGAGCGTGCGCAAAGAAGTATAACTTCAAAACAATAACACACATTATATTACCAAAATATATTTTTAATTCAATTGAAGTTAGCCAGTCCCTCAAAAAAAATCCGCAGACGTTAGTAAGTAATATTTTTTGCCGTGTCGCCACTCAATAAATAAAAGTAGTGGACGTTATTTATCTGCAATTTCCACGATATTCCGCAATAAAACATGACACGGCGACAAATAAATCACAAGCTGGAATGAAGAAATCAAAATGAGATATCGCACGAGCTGAGACATCCGCTGCCCTGTCGTCGCCTCGCCTTGCTTCGCCTCGCGTTGACCGCTCACTGCCTTTATGGTCTATCTGACTAGACTACGGTGGCGTTATCTTTTAGTCTAGTTGAAGTTTCCTTATCCAGTTTACAGTGTAATCGTAATTGTAAGTAAGTTCTATTTACACTGTCACTACTACATATTATGTGTTCTGTAATGTTTCTTTACTTTTTGTTAGTACTTATACTGATAAATCATGAATATTATAATTGAAATATACAATCTTCAATGTGTTATGTATAAATATAACACGGTGTGTAAAGAATTTTATTTATTACTACTATGTCCAACGGTAACTTTTTCTTGTATCTGTGCAAATTTACATGTGCTACAACTATTTGCCTAAGCGCAGTTCCCTGTTCTGTGCTGTATATTGCAGAATAATTTTAAAACTATTTCCATTGTGTCGTTATAGCTTTATAATATAATCAAAATCGCGGTCTTCTTTAAAAAAAAATATTATGTGGTAAACATTTTTGTGAAGTAGACTAGGTAAGTAAACATTGAAAAAAATTCCAGTGAAGTTTTCTTGCCAGTTTTTCTTCGCTGTGATAATCGAACTGGCGGAATGTTACAATGTAAAATGTGACAAATCTCAACGCAGTGGACTGCCTAGACATGATGAATAAACAATAAACCACAATAAAATTGTTTTCGCAAAGAATAATCATTCATTGCTAACCACTAACTATTATTAATATCCTAACCTAACGTCCACGGCATCCATTGTGCCTCTATTATGACTATATAATATGAAAGTCGTAACAATGTGGTGGTTTATCTAAATCTACAAAGGCGTTAAGTCTACATCTAAAGTCTCAAGTGGTGCCACAGACGAGGCCTTACCGGCGAAGTCAAGCGCGGGGCGCAAAGATACAGATCCTTTGAAACAAACTTGAAAAGTCGCTTCACTGACATCCATTTACCACACAGGAAACCACATTAATTCTGCATTACGTACATGATGCAAAAAGTCTTAAGTCCACAACATCCATAGTATAACTTTAACCTTTAAAGCCTAAGGGTAAGGTATATTTTTGAAAATTTCAAAGTAGATAAATGCCACATTGTGGCAAAAGACAGGCGTATAGTGAGAAAGATACCCATAGACACTGTACTGTACAGCTAACTTAAAACGCTTTGAAGTTTTCAATAAGGACAGGATTTGCTTTATATGGAAACATGCTCTTAGTAGGTAAGCGGAAAATCTGTACTAGAAAAATCGCGCCGCCCCGAATCGTCGTCGTCGATTCTATGTCGGTTTATAAGTCGAGAAATGCTCAATCAATTCACATGGGGTTTCCCTGACGTTATCAAGCACATCTAAAGATGGCTATAGGATAGTTTTCGCGGGAACAGCTGTAAGTAAAAAAAGCGGTCAAGTGTGAGTCGGTATCTCGCGGAGAGGGTTCCGTACCACTCCGTTTTCCGTGAGAACTTAAAGACCTTCCTATAAACTATAAGAGAGGCCCTATGTTGGCCTCAAAACCATTCGTTCATTTACGCTATACGTCCGTGAGGTATGGACCCCAAACCATATCCTCGCCAGCGTAACGCGATATAAGTAAAAGCATACTTGTTTCATTGGACGATCGCGCGCTGGCCCGTCAGTCTGTCATCATCAGCTGTGTTCGCAAAAACCTGTTTAAAATGCCCGCATGCTCTTGTGTTTACGTGTAAAAACACTACAGCCAAGTTTAGTGTGCACAATAGTGAAATATCTTATCATCGGTAAGTACACTCCGCTCCCCGCAACTCGGCGACGCTAGTTCTCGTACAAGCATTTGACAGTCCGCCGTCCGTATCTTTTTTATCGTTCTAGCGTCCGTGATAGGGTCAACAAACTCTATTTATGTACCAAATTTAAATTCTTTTTTCGTCCAGTAAATTCTGAGAAAATTAGCAGTGACAGACAGACACGAGAGTGATCCTATAAGGGTTCGCTTTTCCTCTTTTGAGATACGGAACCCTAAAAATCACATTACTGTTATGTTCATCGCGGTCAATGTTTCAGTTCATATTATGTGGAAAGTTATACGTAAGTTTGATCCGAAACCACAGTCGAAAATCGTCATGCCAGCTATAAGAGCGATAATTTTACTGCCTATGATATCGGTTTTGGGACGTTCTAGCGCTCGCGCTGATCAGGAAGGCGAATCACAGATGACCTGCCAGGTGATGCAGTTATCGCCGGAAACGACCAGACAGGTCAGCAGGCGAGCGGAACGTGGCTAGTTGAGATGTTCGTACGAACCTCGACAGTTGGAACCGCCCTTCGCGAGCGAGACGACACCGCGAGCGATAGAGACCGCACATTCGCGCTAAATGCATCTCCAGGGGCTTATAACTCAGGCGCCGCGGCCCCGCTCGCTGCCGTGCCACTGTGAATTATTTTTAAATTATTAATACAGTAATGGAATAATTTTGATATGGTAATGCGGCGTATAAAATGGACGAGCGCGCCTCACGACACTGTTGTACCCTTTGTAGCGGCTCTGAAGGATAATGGCGGCGGTAATTGCCGCATATGGTGCGCCCACTTCATTTTGTAGCAGTTTCGCGAAATGGTTTACGCGCGGAAACCCCGAGCTTATGTGCCGAAAGACGGTTTGCAGTGTGTTATTTTCTGTAGTCATGATTTTCAATTAAGATTATCTTTACGAGCAGGTAGTCGTAAAAACTGGCTTAATTCTGCAGCGCCATGCATTTTTATTACGGGATTGAATTAAATTTCGAGCGTGATTTGCATTGTTTAATGCGAAGTAATCCTCATGAGCTGGTTAAAAATCCATTAACTTTTTTACGATTACCCTCAAATTTATTTCAATAAAAAGCAACATCAAACATCTCAAATAAAATTTTAAACATCCAACATCAGTCGTGTATTCAGTAGGAATATCTTCAATGCACTGGTTCATGATGCTGTTAATCTCGCCACTATTCGTAGCTCCAGAGAGCAGGATGAAAGATGTAGAGTGAGAGAGCACGTCGTCGGTGGAACGACGCGAGACAGGACGAGAGGGAGTGGCAACTGACAAACGACCCTATAAATTAACTCCCCTGTCTACCTCCGCGCCAGTATAGGCGGTCGGACCATGCATTACGTAGAAGAGGAGAAAATCACAGGAAGAGCTTTTCATTGTGACAGCGTGTTTAGGCTCGCCTGTCGCCTCTAATATTTGTAGGGAGTAGGTGTGCGGGCGTTTTAGCAATGTAGTGAAATTTTAGACTATCAAACGAAATCATAGTGCACGTGGTTTATAATGTTGAACATTATCACATTGCAAGGTATAAAGTTAATAAGAAAGCAGAAATATCACCTTCAAAACATATTTTGTGCCTAGGTTTCAATAATTCTAATCGAATAAAGGTAAAAGAATATGAAGAAATTAAATTGTTCCTTTTATTTTACTTACGGAATTCTGAAAAGTTCTCAAATTATTAAAGTAAATTACTGATGTTAACTTAATTTTAATTACATCGTTAAGACAATTAATTACGACCTGAAAGTGCAAATTTAAACTACAAATAAAAATATTCCGCCACCGACCATGGGCATTGTCCCCAAGTCGCAGGCAGTGTAGGTGTATTAAATCTGAAAGTAAACTCATAAAAATATAATTTTCTAAAGGCATTTGTTTTTTCTTGCAAGTTCAAACTCATCCCACACTTGTCTAGATTAATTAACGCATACCGTAACTTCCAGAAAAATAATCTGTGTGACTCTATAACACATTCTCAAAAAATTGTAATAGCTTATCCAGCCAACCATAAATTACTTTAGTCCAGCTAAGTGCCTCATAATTCCAGCCACGATTACCTAACAAGGTAGCATTAATACCGTCAAAACTTTTTAATCATCCCAAGTTATTTTATTACGTCTAATTAATATGTAAAAATAATATCGTGCGGTGAATTACAATAATTTGGTGAAACGCCCCTGCAGTGGACTGGTGACCTACCGCCGCCGCCGCTCTTCTATCGTGTGCTTCAATATTCAAATTATTTAGGAGTAAGACTTTTGTAATACCAACAAAGCCCTTTTGTTGAATGAAATAAAAACAATCCGAATAGTGCATTGATTAATATTAATTAATATTAATACAGAAGGTGTCCATTTAATTATGAATCACAAAAGAAATTATTTTACTTTTAATTACTTCTAAAACTATGTCACTTCCAGACTACCTTTTACCCTTTATTTTAATTTTTTATTTTTTGCTTGTTCAATATTTTTTTCTCTTTTTGCTTGATCAATATTTTATGCAATATCCTTGAAAGAGACGCATAAATTATTCCAATTAACTGAATTTTCCTGTAATCGAGTCACGTTAGTTAGCCCGATAAGGCACTAGCATTTTTAGAACAGCTGATGCATACCTTAGACAGCTAAGAACATATTAATTACTAGCTTTTGCCCGCGGCTTCGCTCGCGTGAAATTTGTATTTCAAAGGAAGAAAGTAAGTACGAAGGGCGAGCTGGGTTCAGGTAAACGATAAACCATCTCGAAGAAAGTGAGTAACTTTTTGAGGTCGAAGGCGGAGTTGCGTTCAGGAAGACGATAAACCTTCTCGAAGACAGTAAGTAACTATGGGCGAGGCCGAAGGCCGAGCTGCGTTCAGGAAGAGGACAAACCATCTATAAGAAAGTAAGTAACGAAGGGCGAGGCCGAAGGCCGAGCTGCGTTCAGGAAGAGGATAACCTTTTCGAAGAAAGTAAGTAACTATGGGCGAGGCCGAAGGCCGAGCTTCGTTCAGGATGAGGGTAAACTTTTCGAAGAAAGTAAGTAACAGAGGGCGAGGCCGAAGGCCGAGCTGCGTTCAGGAAAACTGAACCTTCTCGAAGACAGTAAGTAACTATGGGCGAGGCCGAAGGCCGAGCTGCGTTCAGGAAGAGGATAACATTTTCTAAGAAAGTAACAGAGGGCGAGGCCGAAGGCCGTGCTGCGTTCAGGAAGAGGATAAACCATCTTTAAGAAGTAAGTAACAAAGGGCGAGGCCGAAGGCCGAGTTGCGTTCAGGAAGAGGATAACCTTTTCGAAGAATGTAAGTAACCGAGGGCGAGTCCGAAGGCCGAGCTGCGTTCAGGAAGACCATAAATCTTCTCGAAGAAAGTAACTTCTTTGTTACTTACTTTCTTCGAAAAGGTTTATCCTCTTCCTGAACACATCTCGGCCTTCGGCCTTGCCCATAGTTACTTACTGTCTTCGAGAATTTATCGTCTTCCTGAACGCAGCTCGGCCTTCGGCCTCGCCTATAGTTACTTACTGTCTTCGAAAAGGTTTATCGTCTTCCTGAACGAAGCTCGGCCTTCGGCCTCGCCCTCTGTTACTTACTTTCTTCGAACAGGTCATCCTCTTCCTGAACGCAGCTCGGCCTTCGGCCTCGCCTATAGTTACTTACTGTCTTCGAAAAGGTTTATCGTCTTCCTGAACGAAGCTCGGCCTTCGGCCTCGCCCTCTGTTACTTACTTTCTTCGAACAGGTCATCCTCTTCCTGAACGCAGCTCGGCCTTCGGCCTCGCCCTCTGTTACTTACTTTCTTCGAAAAGTTTACCCGCATGCTGAATGCAGCTCGGCCTTCGGCCTCGCCCATAGTTACTTACTGTCTTCGAAAAGGTTTATCGTCTTCCTGAACGCAGCTCGGCCTTCGGCCTCGCCCTCTGTTACTTACTTTCTTCGAAAAGGTTATCCTCTTCCTGAACGCAGCTCGGCCTTCGGCCTCGCCCATAGTTACTTACTGTCTTCGAGAAGGTTTATCGTTTTCCTGAACGCAGCTCCGCCATCAGCCTCGCCCTCTGTTACTTACTTTCTTCGAAAAGTTTACTCTCATCCTGAACGCAGCTCGGCCTTCGGCCTCGCCCATAATTACTTACTTTCTTCGAAAAGGTTATCCTCTTCCTGAACGCAGCTCGGCCTTCGGCCTCGCCCTTTGTTACTTACTTTCTTAAAGATGGTTTATCCTCTTCCTGAACGCAGCTCGGCCTTCGGCCTCGCCCATAGTTACTTACTGTCTTCGAAAAGGTTTATCGTCTTCCTGAACGAAGCTCGGCCTTCGGCCTCGCCCTCTGTTACTTACTTTCTTCGAACAGGTTATCCTCTTCCTGAACGCAGCTCGGCCTTCGGCCTCGCCCATAGTTACTTACTGTCTTCGAGAAGGTTTATCGTTTTCCTGAACGCAGCTCCGCCATCAGCCTCGCCCTCTGTTACTTACTTTCTTCGAAAAGTTTACCCTCATCCTGAACGCAGCTCGGCCTTCGGCCTCGCCCATAATTACTTACTTTCTTCGAAAAGGTTATCCTCTTCCTGAACGCAGCTCGGCCTTCGGCCTCGCCCTTTGTTACTTACTTTCTTAAAGATGGTTTATCCTCTTCCTGAACGCAGCTCGGCCTTCGGCCTCGCCCATAGTTACTTACTGTCTTCGAGAAGGTTTATCGTCTTCCTGAACGCAACTTCGCCTTCGGCTTCAAAAAGTTACTCACTTTCTTCGAGACGGTTTATCGTTTACCTGAACCCAGCTCGCCCTTAGTTACTTACTTTTTTCCTTTGAAATACGAATTTCACGCGAGCGAAGCTGCGGGCAATTTTTTATCATTACTTATGTCCTCTAGAGGGCGCCATATCCTATAGCCTATAGACGTTGGATGCGTCTTGACGACCAGCGTACGGTCAAGACGCATCCAACGATACCTCATTTGTCAAATTATGATAAGTAGTGTCGAAGTTATTATGAGGGAACAGTTGAACATACATACATACATACATACCGGTCAAAAACATAACTCTCCTTTTCGCTTCGCCGTAATCGGGTAAAAATAAGAATCTCTTCGCTAATATAACGCGCATACTACACTACGTACAATATAATAAACATACGATCAATTAACTTAAATCAAATAGGAACTTCAGTTAAATAAATATCCGCTAACATCGACTCGCAATAACACTTTTACATAGGTTTGCACCTAAAATTAATCAAATAGATACCTAACGAAGTTAACCTACATAATATTATGAATCGAATTAAAATATAAGAAACTCTGCCGAGACAATGCATACACACACACACCGCGCTCCGCCAGACCACCGAATAGACCGCACCCCGCGCCGCGTCCCGCGCCTTCGCCGCCGCCGGGCTGCCAGTCTCCGCGAGACGCGCTACTAACCCCCGCCGCGCCGCGCCGCCCATTATTTCGGCGCTTGGAACAATTCGATTTGTATGGGAGCCACATCTTAGCGTAGCCGGAAGTGAATTTTAGTAAGCCTATCCTGTGTCCCGTATAGTAAAATGGGTTTGTACTAAGTTTCATCAAATTCGGATTATGGCTTTAAGAGTTATGGAGGAACATACATACATACATACATACAGAAAAGATTTCTAAAAATCGTCAATTTAGCTTTAGTATCATACATAGAGGCTACAAACTCAATATTTCCTAAAACAAAGTAACTTACTCCATGACCATCCCTTACAGATTTATTATTAGTATATATATATATATATATATATATATATATATATATATATATATATATATTGATTGATAATTATTGCAGTTTAGCCTGTTTAACCCTATTTCCATAACAAGCCTTTTTTTTCTACTAGTGTATACCTAAACACGAAAGAACCATACGTTACGTCCAACAACAATAACTGTGGCAGTAATAGTTTACCGTATTAGACTAATTGTGTTTTTGAACATTTCTAATATTATCAAAATATGAAATATAAGAGTATTATGTACCTTACGAGTAATTGTACTGGAGATATCATGGAAGAGCTTCTCTACTATGTCTCTATGTCTCTAATCTATATGTATGTCTAACTCTAATCGGTGATTCTTGATATTTTTAACATTTTGGTAAACATAACTCAGTTTAATCAAAAAGTGCACATAGCAGGTTTTGCCGGCGCAATGATCTATATACAAGACTAGAAGTCTACCTACATGGCGATGCGATATTCACGATGTACGGTGAGACTCGTTCTGTCCCCGTTCGCTATTCGAGACACGCTGTTTTTGCTGCAGTCGATGCGAGAATGCGACGGCAGCGGCGTTGAACATTCCGCGTATTGCATTAACATTTTAAACTGTATAAGATTAATTCCAACAATTCATTAAACGAATTGAATTATCATTTTATTTTAACGACGCACTCGTCGCTCCACATTTGTTTGCTCGCCGACTTATAAATGGAGTGAGGAATTAACGATGGCGTGGAAGTAGGTAATGGTTGTGGGAGTGAAGCCAAAGTATGCGTCGATGTCGAGACCGGTGCGTATATTAATATCTGAGCACAATGTTGCCCTCTTTTTATAAATTATTTTAGTCTCCGTTAAGTTAAGTGCAACAATTGTATTTTATTTTCGACTTTGAAAACTCCTGCCTGGAAGATGCCACAAAGTCAAGTCAAGACGCAAGGTCGGCATCTAAATATGAAAATGGGTATAATATGAATGGTAATTTTGCGGTTGTTGTTATTGTTGTTTTTTTTTTTCAAAAAAGATTTCACGCAACAGAAAGTCTATCCACAATATCCAAATGGTAATTTCATCGAGCGATTATGATTATTTATAATGATCCTCTATCAAGACATAAACGGACGCACGGACGGCCCACGCGCAGCACCACCGCCCCGTTCACACACGGATTTATTGTACCATAACCATAACTCACTTCGAGCGAGCCCAACCTTCAGTAGGTTATTTAGTGAAGGTGAATATTTTTTATTTCTTCTTAGAAAATAGTTTGGCGCATTGGAGAATGTTTCCATTTAAGAATATATTAATTTGAGACAGAAAATTTTACTTAGGTATGTACGAAGAAAATTTATTAGATACCTACCTAAATAGTTTGAAATTGTTCTATATTGCAAAAAATAATATTAGGCAATTTTTAGACAATGTGAGATGGTCAATAACCTCTTTAATCACTAATCAGTGATATGTGACAAACATTTTATTGTACTTACACTACAAGTGGCATACATACATACATACATACATACATACGCTGAATCCCGACAATCGGGGTAAGAAGAATAATCGGTGTTGTGCTGCAAGAACTCTGGTAAATTACAGCACAACACCGACCACCACGTTTCGCAAAGTATTCGGACAAGATATCTATCAAGCAGCATGTAAGGAACGAAGGAGGACCCACCTTCTGCGTGACTACCGGAAGTACCTTGCCGCCGAGGTGAGAGGTGGCGAGCCTGTTGCCCGGCACGGCATCTTGCCCTTTTCCCTTAGTCGCCTTTTTCGAAATGCACGGGGAAAGATGCAGTGGGGCTATTCTTTTTACGTACCGGCCCCACACGGTACAAGTGGCAATAATTTACAAACTAGGTACGAAACTGTTGGGTGAATTTGTAGCAACAATCTTTTTTACTTATTGATATAACGTGTGTATAATAAAATTCGATAAATGATTTGAAATATCAAATTAAATGCGAGCCAGATTAATACCGCGTGGACAGCTGTGGTCGTCGCTCGCTGCTTACACGTCTCAGCCAGCTCAGGCATCACAGAACATAAAAACCTGTACAAGTGCCGCAATCACCCGTTGTGCGTATTACAAGTAAGCGTAGCTCTGCGCACTTAATGTCAGACAGACAGAAACCATCAAGGTAAAAAAATTCTTAAATGGCCTATTGTGCTATATTACAAATTTACAGAGCAAAAACTATAGTTGCACAAAGCCCCGCCGCTTCCCTCGCCCCTTACTATGTGATAGGCTCAAATCGTAGCCGACTGGATTGGTACCATCGTACTTAACGTAATATGGCCGCATAGCACCCTCGACTGTATTCTCCTCTAGTCCAGTATAGCCAGCAATCCAAAAGTAGTTATATTGGCTGGTCGGAGCATGTGCTGGGGCCAGGGTTGCCATCCGTCCGGGTTTCCCCGGACAGGGTACGGGTTTTTAGGGTGTCCGGGGAAGTCCGGGCGGGTTTAAAAGTGTATGCAATCGCTTTAACCACTGAAGAAAAGAAGAGAAATTCTCACGAACTCTGGTGTACATCAGTGTCCCAGTGAGGAGTTGTATATGGAACTGCTCCCGGCCACAATGCTAACGTCGAACGGATATTTCGATCGCCGCTCAATGGACCGACGAAAGAAACAAATTCATCTTAGACACAGTTAAAGTAGTCATGAACAAATTATAACTTCAGAAAGTACTGTTGCACGGAGTTCTACCAATACATCTCCAAACAAAAAAATATCCTTGGTTTTTTAATTACCTGCATAATATAATGGAAAAATTATTACATTTTTATTTTGTGTCCGGGTTTTTGTCCAAAATGTCAGGGGTTTTAGATTTTCTTGTCCTGATTTTACCAACATGGCGATGGCAACCCTAGGTGGGGCCCTCCTGACTCAGCCACTAATACCAATACCCATGATATAAAAAACGAAAGTTACACCAAAAAATTGTAATTACAACTTAGAGAGTTCTGTGTTAGATGGAGGTCACTCACGAAAACGTTTTGAATGGAAATTAGGTTTCGCTCAAATACATTCTACCTACCTACCTCCTACTAGACCGGACAACAGAATAAAAACTGTTATCCTATAAATTGTCACCTAGGTAACAAGTCGCTCAAGTGTGACATAAATTGGACACGCCCTTATGTGAAGTTACAGATGACGCTGTTGACGTTCGAGATCAAAGTTGTTGTATGAAAATGTTACCAATGCCCGCTCTTTGGTTTCGCTCGTCTTTATACTAATATGTCGGAGTGCTACTTCTACTCTTGTTTTATGTTCTGTGCTAGGCATTACATACAACATGGAAATGGAAACCAGAAACGGCATTGCTTTATCTTCTTACCAACATTTAGACATGCGCCACACTCAGCGCAAAATGCGTAAATAGCGTTGCGTTACGTAAATACATTGCGTGCGTTACATACAAATACATTGCGGGCGTATTTATGCTCGGGGTGGACTACGGACCACCCCGAGCATAAAACGCCGTAACGTCGAAGTACACATTTTTATACAAAAAAATTTTTACGACATGAACTACCAGGTAGAAATAACGCCCAATGTGGTGTTATGCTAAGCGCCGGTATTACAACTCCCACTTAGGTCTACGATTTTTTGTTTTTTTTTTGTTTTGTTTTTTCGTGAGGATACAGACACGATGACGGTGCCCAGAAGCCCATCCCCGAATATGTTTTATAATAATTCGTCCATAAAAACAGTTTTTTTTTCAAGTACTCGGCAAGTTTATGTGCGCCTTTTCTAGGTATGTATCGTCATGCCTTATATATAATAATAATGAGAGATGAGATGAACACGTGTGGGTTCGCCGCGACATAATACATTATTTATTATGACATTTAGTGAGCAGATTAAAAACATTTATCGCGTGTTCGAAGTTCAGATATAAAATATCGAGTGTTGCGCCACCTACAGTCGGAGATTAATTTGCGCCTGATTCTTTAATAATCTATGAAATTTTAGGCAAAGGCACTTGAGATAATTAAACCGCACGACTTTTATTGAAAAATATATCAATCAACATTCTGGTATTAATATTTCAATCCAAAATGTTTATTAAAAAAATAAGTGCATGCAAAACCAAATATGACAAACCAAATGAACCATAAGTACCATAAGTTCATAACACACTTGTAAGTAAAAATCAATTTAAAAAAGTATATAATATGTAAATATGTTCAACAAAATTATTTTTAATAATTCTGGCATGACTGGTAGAGAATGCCTCTGGGCGTTACATTCGTCTTTTGTAAGTTTTTTTTTTCAATAAAGTATAATATTTTCTTATCATTTCAAAGTAGAGACACAAAGAATTCCTCTCCTTTCCTTCCAACAAATACACAGCTAATTAAAAAAATCGCATATTCATCCACTAAGAAAAAAATACCCCACTATTCTTCCCCCTGGAGTTTTGGAATCAACGGCATCTTTGTTTGTATATTTCTATATCTACTGACAGTGTCAATGCAAGTTGGATACACTTTTTTATTATTCACTAATTGCGTATTGTTTATAAACACGAACCGAGTGTCATTATGTCTAGAAATATTATAAGTTATTAAGAAGTATAGGTACATTAATCATACATAATAATGGAAAATGTAATACGTAGGTAGGTACCAATATTTAATACACACCAAATATTATAATCTAGAAAAAATATATAAATGCCCACTGGAGTCGTTTAAATGTGCTATCTTAGTGATTAATCACTAGATCGTTTGACTTACGAGAACAATGAAAGATTAAAATATAAATTTATCTTGAACAATAATCTAAACAGTACGACAGTAATTAATTCCATTATGAGCCACTCTACAGTGCCCTCTACCTGTAACCTCAGTACAAATCCATGTCCACATATTATTAATATTTAATCATTTTTATTTTGGCTAAAGTAGTAATTGCTTTAATTCAAAACAGACCTCCAAGTTAGACTTATGGAAAATTGTACTGATCGTTAACTCAGCTAAAAATATTGTTAGATAATTTTTTTTTCATGCTGAATACTGTTTTATTCACAGTTACACAAAAATCACACTTTATGCAGAAAACATGGATATAATTTATTCCCACTTTCTTTCTCATATTCCAAGAACAAGTGCGGACAAAGAAACAGAGCCTTTTCAACATGCTTTTCAAAGAGCGCTATTCGTTGTTATTATATACCGAACAACGAATTATATTTTCACAGACACTTTCTTCCATATTTTGATCATAAATTATTGTTCGCGATAAACTCCAAAACCAAGATTGTTGTGCAATTAATTATTGACATCAAAGACTAACATTAGAATTGATTCGATCGCAGCAACGGTACGAATGATCGCGCACCGTTCGTTCGGATCACATGTGGCAGCGTTGTCTGCCTTGACGGAGACTGTAATCGATTCACCTCGCAAGGCGTAAACACAATAATTGATTTCCATTTGTAGATTGTTATCTAACACTTTTACGACTCCTAGGTCATAAATTAAGATTTTATCGCTCTATTCGCCAGACATTAAAGTTTAACATTAAAATTATAACTCTAGAAAACGATTAGATATTAAATTTATTTCACACTAAAGAACGTTTACGGCTGATTTTAGACTATCCAGGCTTACGCCATCTTGGTTTTGGTGTGTATGGAAATGAACATCTTCTAGAGTTATATATAACTGCATTGCTTTTGTTACAAACAGTTTTCCACGTGGTCAACCACGCAGCCCCTTCCTCCGAAAAACGTTGTGAAACCTTCAGTGAGGTGACTCACTGAAGGTTTGATTACAGCGTGTTGATCACCAACATCAACATCATTACTCTGAGGACGAGATGGTCAGACAATATGAAAATAAGTTAGACTAGAGGAGTGAGATTTTGTATTTATTCCACTAAAGAAGTCCCTCGATACTTGAGATGTTAGATGATCTTGAAATTAACTATGAAGGAGGACCTACTATTTAGTTTAGACGTTGGACGTACGCAGGTGACCGAATGATCATCGGAACAACTTAGGAAAACTCGGTTTTTCCCAGTGGTCAGATTGATGGTCAGACTAGTCTAGCCAACGGGAATTTTTTTTCCCATTGGTTAGATTAATTTTACCGCAAAGCTCACCTTGCTGCCATAAAGGAGAAAAATTATCTATTGAAGAAACATAAGATTGATGACTCACAGTTACCTACTCGTAGGTGTAAGAAATGTTTGAATGTCAATACGCCAAAAATTGCTAATAGATGACACGCTACTTTCAATGAAATAACCAATTCGATTCGTCAATATTGGTTACGTACAAAATAAATTAATGTTAATGATATAACGTATAATTTAGCATGTAGTAATGACAAACATACACATTGCACAACGTAGTTTGATCATCGACTTCGTTGTTTAGTGCTACTGTGTTGCGGTTGCGAAATACTATTTTAAGCATTGAAATAAATAGCTACCCAGAAACGGTATTGTTAAATACCTACATACATATTGCATACATATTTTAATCTTGCTACAAAGATTGGGTTAGCATGCAGTACATTTGCACCATATGTGAACACACAAGGGAATTTATCACATCTATTTACATGATTAGATTATTCAGCAAAGACTACCAAATGTTTAATGAGTCCAATGAAAGGTCTGGAACTCAAATGAAAAACTTTAGCCTTTGCAATTTTTTTTAACAATCTAAAAAAAATCCACTCTTTCAAACACCTAGGGACTCTGGGGATAGAGAAGAGTAGTACTATGAGACTGATATTAACAATTTATTGTTAAAAGCCCTAAAAAAATGATTGATAGACTTTGCTGAAATTCCCGTGTAAAAGGTGCTTTTTGGTATTTGCGCAATTTTCTTTCACCTTGTCAAATGGATACACCTTCTGGGTAATTATTTATTTGCATGATTTCAAAACAATGTTATCTAAAAAAATATCACCCGGCGAGTTGGCAATCCTTTTTAGGAAGCTCATTTGTCCCGCCTGTGTTGTGTAAATGGCGATAAAAAAATGTGAAAATAAAAATGAAAAAATTCAAGACCGCTGGAAATATTTATGTGCGGTAGCATTTGTTCCTGCGTATAGTGTTTGAGATCAAGATAAGCATACTGCCTGGTGGCGGTCGGCTATAGTCCAAACTGAATTCAAAGCGACATTTTTTAAAACGCAGCCACTCTCAATAAACAAAAATAATACTTTAGTAATATTTAAGTACCATAATTTTTTACCTATTGAAAATGGTGGTAGCTCTTCCTTATGTTTTTAATCCAATTTATAAGTTTGGGGTTAAAAAAACTGATGATAACCCCCAAAAATATTTCAGTAATTAATAAAACAGGTATTATTGAAGTGTATTATTCATTTATTCATTATTCATTATTGCAGGCGATGAAAGTAATGTTTTTCACATAGTTTTGTTACCTACCATGCCATTCCAACTATATGAACGCCGATATTTACGTAGTACGGTAAGAGGCACGTTCAATAAAGTGTTTATAGGCCATAATTTGAACATATTAATGTTGTGTGATGCAATCGCCAGCTACTTTACAGTCGTATCTACGAACAGTAATTTCCTTAGACTCGCCAGTGTCGTTCTGTGTAAAGCTTTAGTGTTATCGCGACAACAACGAGCTGGGACGCAGGGACGGGTGTCTTAGCTCTTGATAGTGTCGCGGCCAGGGTGAAGTTTGATGAAGGAAACAGTAGCAGAAAGTTTTGATGAAAAGATTTTTGTTAGCACCATTGCCATCATAGTTAATTTTATATTTTTTAAATTTTATAATTTTAGGAATCTCTCCATGAATTGGAACTCGTAATCGTTTAATCCGCTCCGATTCAGTTTTTGTTGATTTTTATGTTAGAACATAATGTGAAGTTTACAGAGACATTTTATTTTAATTTTATTTTACAATACGATAGATGTGCGTCAGTCTCGGTAGCGCAGTCGTACGATCGATCGACCGCCGTTCGTGATCTTAAGCACACCTGGGCGCGGTCAGAACTTATATGGAGGACCATTCGACCGCTGAGGCTGACCGTGGTTCAGATTCCACGTAAAATTGTATGTCCCTTGCCTTCTTACATTACTTCTTACATTACCCGCACGGGTTAGTACCACCGCACTGAATGAAAGGTCGATCGAAGCGGCTATATAAATAATTCGAGTTTTCCGTTCAGTTCAATGTAGCCGGCACGACCAAATGGACGCAATGACATGGCACCTAGTTCACAAAGGTGTTAATGGTTTGACATTGGTGATGTATCCAAACATGTCAGTAAGTATCTATAAAAAATAAAAAAAATAGGTATTGACGTATTTTTATGTCTTGTACATATTGCAATCGGAATTAACTAGTTTATTCGAAACAAAATTCAATTCAAAATGCAAGTTCTACCTAAGCTTCGAAGTCGAAATACATTAAAAGTAACGTTTAAATAAAATGTTTTTTTATCATACTGTAATGGACGGGGTGTCTGGAGGCGGCACTACAACTTACTGCATCGTTTCTTGTGTCACACGATCGTGTTCGATACTATGTTCAAACACTTATTGCCCTATTACCCTTCATTATATTATTTATATTGACCGCTGTCACTTAGGGTAATCAGGTTTCTAAGTCGGCTTCGTTTGTTAGTACACATGTGGTCCATACATTGTTGCTGCCTTGAGACAATTCTGAGAGTAATTTGAGCGCATTTAAGGTGCACACATAACATTAAATTAATTAAAACGTTCTCTATGAAAGGTTGTCGGATAGAATCAGGTATAATAATAGTTAGGTAATTAGCAAATACTTAAGTAATACTCGTTATGGTACATCGACTGACTGCCAGTTTTTCAATGTTTTATACATAGGCACAGAATAGAAAAGAGTACTCCGTACAGAAGCTTCTCTGTACAAACACTCACAAAGAAATAGCTACACTGCGGCGACGCGATAAAGTACAAATTGACTCGCACAGAGCTGCATGCCTAAACACGATAACCACCTACATTTCGCTTCTCTTTCTGTCGCGTAACTCTATCTCGAAAGCGCGTCGTTCAGCGCGTGTAAGTGTAAGGGCTGTGTCTTTTTATGAGGAATAAAATAAAGATGATACCTACCAACGATACGATATTTAGCTACGGCCGGAATGGGCCCTTTCCCCGCGGCCGTCTCGACCCCGCCGACTGACCCCCGCCGAGCCGCCGCGCGGTCCTTTCAAATTTGGCCCAATTTACTTTGGGGACTTTTCACCGCGAAGTACAGCTCGACGCGAGGACATCTTAAAGCAAGTCATCTGGACCCCGGTACTACTGATCGCGACACACCCCCTGGGGTGCGAGCTGTATGCAGCGAGTCACACGCATAGCAAGGGCTTTATTTTTTGTGTGGGCCCAAGTTAAATTTATGAGGTTCGGTTTACAATGCAATGTTATTATGAGTAGCTCGTGGATAAGTGGTAACGGCCTTACTTATTAAGCGGAAGGTCGCGCGTTCAGTGCCCATATTGTGCGTGCAACACTTTATTTTTCTTTCCGAATTTGATAAGTGCATTTCTTGAACACGAGTTTGCTCCATGGTTCGCATTCCATGTAAAATTATAGTATCATAATATTAAAATATTAAGATACTATAATTTTACATGGATATTAATTTTTATTTTTTGACAATTATACTACATGGTATTATGTTTAATGTACGAACATAATTAAGTTGATACAAATTACGAAGGTACCTATCACAGTTTGGCAAAAGGCTCTTTGAAAGACACTTATATAATAATTAATAAGTCTTGTCACTAAAATACTTGTATGAATGAATGTATGTATGAAAATACCCTGCGAAGGTTTTGCCGGTTCTTCTTCGCGGGTGTAATCCCATGGTGTAATGGAACCGGATAGAACAAATTGTGACAAGTTCGAGTGCAGTCTAACTGCCATAAGAATGATCAATAAACAAACAATAGCTCCATTCCCTTACCCTACTAGGCTAGGTAGATGGTAGGGTTTCACCCTTCCGGATTGGTGAATAGAATGAATGAATGTCGGTCGAAGCGGCTATGTAAATAGTTTGTGTTTTCGGTCCAGTTCAGTGTAGCCGGCACTGGTAGTTCAAGTTCACTAAGGTGTTAAATAGAAATAGAAAATACTTTATTGCTCCAAAACATTGTGATAAGCACAATGTAACATTTACATGTGGTGCAAAGACGGACTTATTTCTTACATAATTTTTTACAGTCAACCTTTGGATGTTGAGAGTAGATTCATATAGTGAAATGTAAGCAGGTAAAATGGCAAGTAAGCAAAACGCTTGAGTGTTAAGGGCTGAAACCATGGATGTTGCAGATGATGTAGCCCACCGTATCAGTTTACATCAAAAATATTAACAAATCTCCCGCCTGCAAAAACACTACATTGAAAATAAACTGCATATAAAATTATGAACTGAAAAGAGAAAAATAAGCTGTATAATCTATGTAATCTTTTTTCAGCAATGTTACGGTATTTGTTGTATAATAATTTTGGTTCGATACCTACGGCGGGTAGCCGAGTGGTTTGGGCATAAGCGGCGGGTGGCCGAGTGGTTTTGGCATCGGCTTCTCATGCGATAGGTACGCGGTTCGAATCCGGTCGGCGTGTACCAATGAGTTTTTCTGACGAAAAAATTTACGTGCATAACTACACCTGCTGCTTCACCGTTCGGAACCGGTGTAAAACTGTAGGTCCCTTCCCTTACCCCTTACTAGGTGGTAGGCTCAAATTGTAGCCGACTGGGTTGGTACCACCGTACTGGATGTAAGATGGCGGCATAGCAGCTTCGATTGTGTTCTCCTCTAGTCCAGTATAGCCGGCAATCCAGGGAAGTCTCCGGTATGGCACCTACCTTCTCGGAGGTGATATTGGCTAGTCGAAGCATGTGCTTTGGCCCCTCCGACTCAGCCACCCATACAGGATTACATAAAAAAAACTTTTTTAGTTTTTTTTTTTTATTTATTTTTGGGACAACAAACAGTTATACAAGATAACATTATGGATAATCTAATCTAAAAGATACCGAAACCAGTGAAGTGTCCACATATGGAATTTGGACATATGCTACTTAATATTAACCTACCTATTCTAAAGCTAATCACAAAATTTATAAATGAAGAGAAAAAAATGAATGTTATAATATATATTTTAAAACACTGCTCAGGAAATTATTATTTGTGAAAAATTAATTAATTGTGTACCTATACACCCAATTTAAGAGAGGTATACCTACTTGAGGTAACATCTTTACAAGTTAACAGTTTCCGATTCCTCAAACTTAATTCCGATTCTTAAACATATAAGTAAGTAATAAAGTATACTATAATATAATAATACTATAACTTGAATGTTATAAGATATTACAGACGAGTGCAAACAAAAGTAAAATAAATGTTCACTAAAAACAACCACCAAACATATTTTGGTTATTGACACTTTTTTCAGTACGTTCAGTACCTATAAAATATTATAGAACGCTTTTAGGGGCCGTAACCAGCTTCAGTAACCAGCGACGCTGGCAGGTACAAAAATGAGAAATTCGGTCAGGTGTCTTTCTGTCCGTCCGTCCGTCCATATTTCCACCAATAATGCTACCTATATGATGTGATTGGGGTTACTTTCTTTGAGAGAGTAGGTATACATATTTCATTTACGTGAACTCAGCTCGGTCTTCCACCTGGCTCTTCATGACTACATATTTGTGCTTCAATCAGATTTATTATTAAACCAATTTCACGCGAGCGGAGCCGCGTGCACAGCTAGTAATAAAATAAAATGCTACGTTTTCGTTTGTGTGTATGTTGACTGGAAGAAATATATGTAAGGGATAAGTCCACACTTTTTTATGCATACTGAGGTGCAAAGGAGGAGAGATTTCTTACCGCCAACCTTTAGATGTATGAAGTGTTTTTTTTTATGGAAACTGACACGGTTGGCTACATCACCGACAACATCCGTGATGTCAGCCCATAACACCGGGTGAACTAGGTGCCATGTCAGTGCTTCCCTTTGGTTATGAAAATAATATTTAATAAAATATATAAAAATAAGAAATATTTGCATAGCCGCTTCGCAATCGACGTAGGCGGTGCTACCAATTTACCAACCCTACCACCTACTAAGATAAGGTAAGCGACAGTTTTCCACTTCACCTAATAAAATAACCCGTCTAAGTTAAAACCGCGCCCGGGTATGCTTCACTTTCCGACCGGACGTCTATCCGTAGCACCACCAATTATTGAGTGTAGCCAAAGGTCAGAAGTATTATGGTCCAACTAAAAAAAAAATTATATCTACTACTTCCAGTCACTATGAAAATGCGCCTAGGTACGTATAATATAAAAACAAACAGATATGTGGACAGAAATACCACATTGCTCCAAAAAAAAATTTGAAACGACCACGATTCACTAATTTGCATGAGGTGCAAAGGCGGACTGGACTTATCATATAATACATTTGTTTAAAGAAAATATGCATATTTCCATGAGAGCTCTCTTTCACATTATATAAAAAATATTCAGGGGGCACATTTCAGCCACATAGCAAGAAACCGTGACACCCGGTCTAGGGGTGGCGCGGGCTACCGGCTGAGGGATGACGGTCGCCGATCGCTGTTCTGTTCTGTGATGTTAGCTTAATTGTTTTGCTATAAATTGACTCCTAACTATTATATAGCGGTAGCTGGTCGGCGCGGTTTCACAAGTTCTAATCGGCCGACGTGCATAAATGAGTTTTAATGAAAACTTTACCTAACCTACACCGTCTGCTTCACCGTACGTAAATCGGAACGAATTTGTTAGAATGAAGTTTTTGAAATAAACAAATCGAGTAAAAACAGTATCTTTGGATAGGGCTAGGGGTTGACGCTTTTGAGCAATGGTTGCATTGTACCTACGTTCTAAAAACAATACCGGCCATCTGGACCCGGCCTTAACATGTGGCTGTTCTGTTCGACTATACCACGGAAAAAAATAGTAGAGGAGTTAGTCTAAGTAGACAGGGTACTGGGTGGTTTCACCATCGTACCGTGTGGGGCCGGTACTTTAAAAGAATAGCCCCACTGAATCTCTCCCCGTGTATGTCGTAAAAGGCGACTAAGGGATATGACTCCCTTCTTAATATTTATATTACTAGGTGGTAGGGTTTAACCCGCCCGGGTTGGTACCACCACACTGAATGAAAGGTCGGTCGAAACGGCTATGTAAATAGTTTGTGTTTTCCGTCCAGTTCAGTGTAGCCGGCACGACCGAAGGGAAGCACTGACGTGGCACCAAGTTCACCCGGTGTTAAAGGCTGACATCAAGGATGTTGTAGGATGTAGCCATTAGCCAACCGTGTCAGTTTCCATAAAAAAAACTGGGTGCTCACACAATAAAAGTAGGCTTGTCAATTTAACAGCCTCGTCTACTTCATACAAATAGAATCCGATCGCAGACTGACTGCGAACATAATAACAAGAAGCGACGCTAGAACGATCGATTAGTACAAAAGGACGAAGTGCCGGATTGATTAATCTTTAATGAACTTTTTTTATCTCTCCCCGTGCATGTCGTAAAAGGCGACTAAGGGATAAGGACAAGATGCCGTGCTAAAGGGCGACAGGCTCGCCACCTCTCACCTTTGCACGGTACTTCCATCGAGACATGCAGCAGGTGGGTCTTCGTGCCTTACTTGCTGCTTGATCGATTGAATCTTGTTCGAATACTTTGCGAAACGTAGATAGTTTTGGTGTGATTAGTGGAAAAAAGTTGTGCCTCAGGCTACTCCCCGCACTTACTGTTTTACTAGGAATTAGATGGGATGCTACAACTTCCCTCTACTAACTTCCTCCGTTAGCCTACATCCTACGAACGAACGTTGATGTCGTTGTCGTCGGCGGCGCCGCGCCGCCGCCGCCGCCGCGCCCGTAGCGAGTTACTTTTTTGCGGTGCGAATTGTTTAACAACAATTTAGAGAAAATAAATTGTTATTGAACTGATATCAAAATTAACGACCAGATGTAGATAATGTAAATAGGCAGAGCGGTAAGTATTCATGTTTATGCTGTAAATAATGATGCTCTTGTGAGCGGTTGTATGGGTAATTTTATTTTTAAGTTACTATAATTTCCCGTGAAAAAAAAATCTAGTGAAGTTTCTTGTCAGTTCTTCTTCGCTGTGATAATCGAATTGGCGGACTGTTACCATGTACATTATGTATGACATCGTATGACAAATCTGAGCGCAGCGTACTATCAAGAGATGATAAATAAACAATAAATAATAATACTTATATAAGGTACTAATAAAACATTGTAACTTGGGATGTTGGTTTGAAGGGAGAAGTTGACAGGACACACGACTTTGCTACCTCATTTTAAGAGCAGTCAACGCTTTAAAATAATTATTTGAATAGTACACATGTTGGATTTGCTGACTAAAAAAAATTTGTTGACTATAAATATCTAAGTATTAAGCAAAAGCTCTCGATACTACTAATAGATACTAAAAATACTAAAGATACAAAAGCCTAAGCGCGCCGCGAGTGTAGGACTACAATAAATCGTCGTGTTGTTTATACCAATAAAATAATACAATAATCTAATACTCGTAAAAACTTCACCAGGTAATATGGTTCAAAATTCTACCACTTTATTCACGGTCCCATACTAAATAAATAGTTTAGTAGGTACCTATCTAAGTATGTACTTGGAAATGTAGTCAATCCCTGTGATCATATTATTTTCTCCCGAAGAAGAACCATATTGTTAATAACCATATGTACCTGTTGTCCAAGAACATTTAGAGAAATGTTCTTGCTGTTGCCATATCATATATGACAACAAATGACGCGTAGACCATAAATATACTCGTATATTTACAGGTCTAATATTATAATGTCTAACACAAAACTGCGGTGAACATTGCATCCTCCCTCGCATCCTCAAGTAACTCGTCTACAAAGACGAATATCAACAGCAAACGTTATCTAAATGCATACACCACATAATAGGGTACATCCGATTTTTTTTTCTAAAACCCTCGAACACAATCCAGGTACCTACTTCGGCCCCTCTCCGAGAAATAACCAACAATTTACACAATTGATTGATTTATGCACTTTTCGCGTCGAGTTGGCTCGCTTCGGGTCGGCGGTGGCGGCTTGGACCCTGCGACAAATAGTACCCGGGGTCGAATATGCTCGAAGTGAATCGTCAAGGCGGGGAACTGGCTCCGCGGTGACTCGCCGAAGGCGGCTTGTCTGGCGACAAACCGGCGGGGCGGAATAGTCCTAGACCGAGCTACGGCAAATTAATGCGAACAAATTCATGCATGCGTTAGCGTCACAATTAGTTTCTCACATGGAAGCGTACAACCTTCCAGTGATAGTTTTGTTTGATCAATAAATTTAATGATCATCTACAATGTATCTATTGTTTTATTGGTGTTTTTTATTGTATAAAAACCCACATTGAGACAGAGAACGAATGAATGTTCTATTTCTATCCTTATACGAATTAGGCCATAGTATGTTGGACCATGCTGTTCGGCGTCATCTAACTAATGTTATTGGCAATATGATAATATTATTTTAAATCTATGACCTCCTACTAATATGAATAAATAAATTACTAGAAATAAATCTGATCGATATAGAATAATCTAAATGACGTGATTTCGACATTTCTAAATTCGAAACGAAACGTAGTAGATGCGCGGTGGCGCACGCTCGCTCTGGCTGGTTACACTAGTCAACCAGGAGTTTTGATGTATGGAGACCCATACATTAATTCCTCAGTCAATGAAACTTTGATAATATCTTGGAGTAATGTTCGGAATTACGACTGACAAATAATCCAACATTTTTTTTTACGGGAAGTTGGGTATATTCAAAGAAAAGTGAAAATTTAATATAACTCCTATAGACAAATTGCTCCGTCCAAAGTTACTTCGCCATAGGGTAGGTATTATTTATATGAATAAGTACGTAAATAAATCCAACATTTTTTGTATATGGAAATAGTGAATTAAAAACAAAATGTGTTTTTTTACTATATTTTTCTCGGCAAAATTGCTCAGTCGGTTCTTTAATCTGAATATACCTTAGTATTATTATGTACATCAATAAGCATAAGAATCCAACAACTTTTTTATATGCATCATTTTTTTTCAAGGTGACGACCGAAACTCTGTTCCGCAAAATTCCTCCGTCCGTTTTTATTGTTCAATTATGATTAAGAATTTTGAAGAAAATTATTTGCAAAAGAATCCAACAAAAAATCCATCGGCAAGTTTAAAAAAACAAGCGGGCCAAGACGGGCGCGGTGCGCAGAGGAGCGGCCGGCCGCTGGAGGCGAGAGACGCGGCATTTTCCCCTCCTCTGCGCCCATGCCGCGCCGCGCCGCCCCTGGCGCGCCGTTACCTATTTTTTTTTTCATTCGTGGTCATTGTGGCAAAATCTAACATTGTTTTACCTTTTATTTTTTTATTTGTTAGTACTAAGCATGTACCTTGCTTTTTTATGTCTTGACTACATAAATACAAAGCCGAAAAATGAATGGAAAAGATATATCCCGACCAGGACTGGAACCTGGAACTCTGGCTTGAGCCACCATCATCATCATCATCATCAGCCCGTGTCGGTCCACTGCTGGACATAGGCCTATCCCAAGGCACACCACCACACGCGGTCTTCCGCTCTTCGCATCCACCCACTCCCAGCTACCTTTTTAAGGTCGTCTGTCTACCTAGCCGGGGGCGTCCCACACTACATTTGCTTGTACGTGGCCACCATTCGGGCACTCGCCTACCATTGAGCCGCCAGCTCATTGCCAATTTCGCTATAGGGTCGTGATTTATCTTTCTCCAAATCTCGAGCTGTTTCGGCTTCTATGTAGTAGGTATGACGCATTCACCTGCGTTCAACGCACGTTGTTGGCAACGCGCTGGCGGGTCAAGCCAGAGTTCCAGGTTCGAATCCTGGTCGGGATATATCTTTTTCCATTTATTTTTCGGCTTTGTATTTATGTAGTAAAGAAATATATAAAAAGCAAGGTACATGCTTAGTTCTAACAAATAAAAATAAAATGTTAAAAATCCCCAGTCAACTTCTAGTGTCCGATGCCAAATACGAATTTGGCGACAAGATTCAATATGGAATCATGCAAGTTGACTGAATGCAGGTAAATGCGTCATACCTACTACTACACAGAAGCCGAAACAGTTCGAGATTTGGAGAAAGATACATCACGACCCGATAGCGAAATTAGCAACGCGCTGGCGGCGGCTCAAGCCGAAATTCCAGGTTCCAGTCCAAATCGAGATATTTTTTTTTTATTGACAGCGCGACATATGGCGCCGAGCCACCCATAAGGTGTCTAACGACGCCCATGGATATTCGGTCGTATGCGGGGGTTGCGAATGCCATGCCGGCCTGACTGGTGCCCATTCACGGCCCTCTTGAGGACCCGAGACTGTACTTGGGGGGAAATATATGGGCAGGGAGAGCGTTCCAGAGTTTACCGGTTCTGTAGAGGAAAGATCTGCAGAATCGATTGGTACGCATCCGCGGTAAGTCCAGCGTGTATGAATGCAATCCCTGCCCAGTTCGCATGGTGCAAAGGTGGAAAGAGGACGGCGGGATCGCATTAAAGAGCTCCTCCAAGCACTCCCCATGGAATAAGCGATAGAACACACTTAGGGAGCCGACATCCCTGCGGTGTTGCAGTGGTTCTAGATCGCAGGACACTTCGGGGTCACCACTAGTCGCACGGCTCGACGCTGGATTGAGTCCAGAGGCGCTAACTAGTATTTGGCAGAGCCATCCCACAGGTGCGAGCAGTACCTGATCTGCGATTTATACAGAAGCAGCTTTTGGTCCGGCGTGAAGTACCGTCGCACCTTATTTATTGAGTACGCCCAGCTTTTTAGAAGCCAGCTTGGCATGAAGGAGCCGGTGTGAACGCCGCTCTCTTCCCACTGAACGCGCAAACTTGTGTCTTGGAAGCGTTGAACTCGACCAAATTACTACGGCCCCATTCGGAAATAGAGCCGAGTGTGTGTTCGAGCTCAGACACAATTCTTCGCCTCTTCTCATCCACAGCATCCCGACTGGCTGAAGGGTGACTGGTGTAGGATCCGTGTGCCGTACTGTCACCTGCATAAAATTGTATGTTGCCCAGAGACAGCATATCATTGACATGCAGAAGAAACAGCGTGGGTGACAACACAGATCCTTGTGGTACGTCGGCGTTCACTGGAAAAGGAAAGGCACACGCTGAGCCGATTGGCCAATTTTGCATAAGTTAAGAATTGTATATAAAATGTAAATAGGTTAAGTTAGTTATTATGCAAAATAAACGATTATCTTATCTTATCTTATCACTGACATGGCGTCCGACGAGCAACCGTAGTGGACGTTTGCTAAATGTATGCTACGTCCATGTAGGAAGTCGGTGACCCAGTTACAGAGGCCAGAAGGAAGTCCGTAAGCCGGCAATTTGCCCAAGAGCGACTTGCGCCAAACCTGGTCAAATGCCTTGGCAATATCAAGGCCACTTGCCAAGGATTCACCATGACCTTCAAGCGATTCTCCCCACTAAAGGTGAGTGACGTACGCTAGGAGATCACCAGCAGATCGTTTTGGCCGGAAGCCGTATTGCCGATCGTTGATGAGGACATTCGTCTCTAGGTACTTCATGAGCTGCGCATTGATAATGCGCTCCATCACCTTACAGAGAAGGGAGGTAATCGCTATAGGTCGATGGTTTGACGGGTTTGAGCGGTAACCCTTTTTGGGGACACCCCTAAACCACTATTTAGCGTCGACTCGACCAACGTGCGGGGTTTGCACACCAATCTTAATGCCGTCCATCACCACCTGGAGACGATGAAGCCGGCCTTGCTTTTTCGACGAAAACGGAAATATCTCGCCCTGCCGATACTTCTTACCTGCACCACCCTGGCTACACCCTGGAAGAAGCCTTCCGCTCGCGAGCCGGAGTTTGCCTGTTTGTCAGGGCGGATATTTGTTGTCGTCGCCTGCGCTGCATTGAGGCTCTCAATACTCTGGGCCCACGTGGATCTGGGAACGGTGTCGCGGGTGCACGCCTGTCTACAGGTCGCACTCTGGCAATGCGGAGACAGCTCAGTTATTCGAGAACCTGAGTGGAGCGGTAGACAAAGTCCAAGAGCGGTTCCCCACCGCGGATTTGGTTCTCCTTGGAGACTTCAATGCCAATCACGAGGCATGACTAGGCTCCAGGAGGACTGACTTTGCGAGGAGAGCCGCCTACGACTTCGCCCTGACGGATGACCCGTCTCAAATGGTAGACCAGCCCACCAGGCTGCCAGATATAGACGGTCATGAACCCTCTCTGCTGGATCTTATGCTGACAACGAAACCCACTGGATATAAGGTCGCAGTGAAAGCCCCGCTGTGTTCTTCTGATCATTGTTTAGTGGGGTACACGGTGCCATCTTCGCCTCCTCAGTCCCGTACTGGAGGAACGCGTCGAATTTGGCACTACGCGTCAGCAGATTGGGATGGGATGCGAGAACGCTTCGCATCCTACCCTTGGAGAGAGATTTGCTGCAGTTCGGATGTTCCGTCGCAATGTGCAAATACCGTTGCCGAGGTGGTTCTGGCGACAATGGAAATGTTTATTCCCAGCGCCTCTGTCCACCTCGGTGGTAAAAGCCAACCATGGTACAGCCGCGACTGTGCTGATGCTGTCGCAGCTAAATGCGCAGCTTATCGTGCATGGTCGCGCGCTCGTGCCGGACGTGATTCAAACGTATCCGAACCGAAGAAGGTATACAACCACGTCTCCAGATCCTGGAAAAGGGTTATTGCCAGGGCCAAATTTGACCACATCGGCAGAATAGGTGATAGACTGAACCAGCACCCAACTGAGAGCCGTGAGTTCTGGTCTCTCGCCAAATCTGTCGAGTCGAATTTCTGCCGCTCATCTCTTCCACCTCTTCAGTGTCCTGGAGGCTCAATTTCCCACTCCGCAAAGGAGAAAGCCGACTTACTGGTATCTCTCTTTGCGGGGAACTCTAACCTGGACGATGGGGGTGCCACTCCCCCATCCATACCTAGGTGTGAGAACTCTATGCCGGAAGTGCAGTTTCCACAACGAACTGTACGGGCGGAGCTTCTCTCCCTAGACGTCAGGAAAGCGAGTGGGCCGGATAGAATTCCTGCATTGGTGTTAAAATTGTGTGCTCTCGAGCTGGCTCCAGTGCTGACGCGCCTATTCCGTCTCGCTTAATCCAATGGCCGTGTGCCGGCGGTCTCGAAATGTGCGTTTGTGCAAGCGGACCCCAAAAAGGTTTTTTTTTATTGACAGCGCGTCGTATGGCGCCGAGGCATCCATAAGGTGTCTAACGACGCCCATGGACATTCGGTCGTTTGCGGAGGTTGCGAATGCCATGCTGGCCTGACTGGTGCCCAATCACGGCCCACTTGAAGGACCCGAGACTGTACTTGGGGGGAAATATATGGGCAGGGAGAGCGTTCCGGAGTTTATCGGTTCTGTAGAGGAAAGATCTGCAGAATCGATTGGTACGCATCCGCGGTGAGTCCAGCGTGTAGGGATGCAATCCCTGCCCAGTGCACGTGGTGCGAAGGTGGAAAGGGGACGGGAAATCTGCGTTTGTGCAAGCGGTCCCCAAAAAGGGTGACCGCTCAAACCCGTCAAACTACCGACCTATAGCGATAACCTCCCTTCTCTGTAAGGTGATGGAGCGCATTATCAATGCGCAGCTCATGAAGTACCTAGAGACGACCGGCAATACGGCTTCCGGCCAAAACGACCTGCTGGTGATCTCCTAGCGTACGTCACTCACCTCTGGGGGGAATCGCTTGAAGGTCATGGTGAATCCTTGGCAATTGGCCTTGATATTGCCAAGGCATTTGACCGGGTTTGGCACAAGTCGCACTTGGGCAAATTGCCGGCTTACGGACTTTCTTCTTGCCTCTGTGACTGGGTCGCCGACTTCCTGCATGGGCGTAGCATTCATTCAGCAACCGTGCACTACGGTTGCTCGTCGGACGCCATGTCAGTGAACGCCGGCGTACCCCAAGGATCTGTGTTGTCACCCACGCTGTTTCTTCTGCATATCAATGATATGCTGTCTCTGGGCAACATACATTGATGACAGTACGGCACACGGATCCTACACCAGTCACCCTTCAGCCAGTCGGGATGTTGTGGATGAGAAGAGGCGAAGACTTGTGTCTGAGCTCGAACACACACTCGACTCTATTTCCGAATAGGGCCGAGTTTGGTCGAGTTCAACGCTTCCAAGACACAAGTTCGCGTGTTCAGTGCGAAGAGAGCGGCGTTCACACCGGCTCCTTCATTCCAAGGCACGTCGCTTAAATTAAGTGAACACCTCGGGGTCCTCGGAGTCGAACTGTCGCACGACCTGAACTTTCGTCGCCATATCGAGGGGAAGGCCAAGCTGGCTTCTAAAAAGCTGGGCGTACTCAATAAGGTGCGACGGTACTTCACACCAAAAGCTGCTTCTCTATAAATCGCAGATCAGGTCCTGCTTGGAGTACTGCTCGCACCTGTGGGATGGCTCTGCCAAATACCAGCTTGCGCCTCTGGACTCAATCCAGCGTCGAACCGTGCGACTAGTGGGTGACCCCGAAGTGTCCTGCGAACTAGAACCACTGCAACACCGTAGGGATGTCGGCTCCCTAAGTGTATTCTATCGCTTATTCCGTGGGGAGTACTCGGAGGGGCCGTTTAATGTGATCCCGCCGTCCCCTTTCCACCTTCGCACCACGCGCACTGGGCAGGGATTGCATTCCTACACGCTGGACTTACCGCGGATGCGTAACAATCAATTCTGCAGATCTTTCCTCTACAGAACCGGTAAACTCTGGAACGCTCTCCCTGCACATATATTTCCCCCCAAGTACAGTCTCGGGTCCTTCAAGAGGGCCGTGAATGGGCACCATACAGGCCGGCATGGCATTCGGAACCCCCGCATACGGCCGAATGTCCATGGGCGTCGTTAGACACCTTATGGGTGGCTCGGCGCCATACGACGCGCTGTCAATAAAAAAAAACCTTTTTGGGGTCCGCTTGCACAAACGCAGATTTCCAGACCGCCGGCACACGGCCATTGGAGTAGGAGATACGGAATAGGCGCGTCAGCACTGGAGCCAGCTCGGGAGCACACTATTTTAACACCAATGCAGGAATCCTTTCCGGCCCACACGCTTTCCTGACGTATAGGGAGAGAAACTCCGCCAGTACAGTCTGTTATCGAAACTGTACTTCCGGCATGGAGTTCTCACACCTAGGTATGGATGGGGGAGTGGCACCCCCATCGTCCAGGTTAGAGTTCCCCGCAAAGAGAGATACCAGTAAGTCGGCTTTCTCCTTTGCGGAGTGGGCAAGTGAGCCTCCAGGACACTGTAGAGGTGGAAGAGAGGAGCGGCAGAAATTCGACTCGACAGATTTGGCGAGAGACCAGAACTCACAGCTCCCAGTTGGGTGCTGGTTCAGTCTGTCGCCGATGTAGTCAAATTTGGCCCTGGCAATAACCCTTTTGCAGGCTCTGGAGAGGCGGTTGTATTCCTTCGTCTGTTCGGATACGTTTGATTCACGTCCGGCACGGGCACGCGACCATGCCCGATAAGCTGTGCATTTAGCTGCGACAGCATCAGCACAGTCGCGGCTGTACGATGGTTGGCTTTTACCACCAAGGTGGACAGAGGCGCTGGGAATAAACATTTCCTTTGCCCCCAGAACCACCTCGGCAACGGTATTACCGCATTTTGACGGATCGTCCGAACTGAAGCAGATCTCTCTCCAAGGGTAGGATGCGAAGTGTTCTCGCATCTCATCTTAATCTGCTGACGCGTAGTGCCAAATTCGACGCGTTCCTCCAGTACGGGACTGAGGAGGCGAAGATGACACCGTGGACCCCACTAAACAATGATCAGAAGAACCCGGCGGGGCTCTCACTGAGACTTTATATCCAGTGGGGTTTGTCGTCAGCGGAAGATCCAGCAGAGAGGGTCCATGACCGTCTATATCTGGCAGCCTGGTGGGCTGGTCCACCAGTTGAGACAGGCCATGCGTCAGGGCGAAGTCGTAGGCGGCTCTCCCCGCAAAGTCAGTTCTCCTGGAGCCTAGCCATGCCTCGTGATGGGCATTGAAGTCTTCAAGGAAACCCAAATCCGCGGTGGGGAACCGCTCTTGGTCTTTGTCTACCGCTCCACTCAGGTTCTCGAATAACTGAGCTGTCTCCGCATTGCCAGAGTGCGACCTGTAGACAGGCGTGCACCCGCGACACCGTTCCCAGATCCACGTGGGCCCAGAGTATTGAGAGCCTCAATGCAGCGCAAATTATATTTGTATTTGCCATAACAAATACAAATTTGTATTTGTATTTGTTATGGCGGTTTAATAGTACTGAGCTCGCATCGGTCGGCGACGGACGCGCACACGATGCACTCTAGACGCACCTGCGAAGTAAGCGAAAATGGCGTGCGATAAATGCAATGTGGTTGTGAACGAAGTACTAGCCTTCATAAACCATAAAGCGGACTTCTTGGATGAAGTCAGCATCATCCGGATTTGTGAGTCCGCCTTCACCGAAGATGACGTTGAGACCGCGAGAGTTCTGCTTTGTGCGTGCATTCCGTCAAGAGGGCCGACTCGCAAGGGAGAAAATCGGAAGAAGAAGACTATCCAGGACATAAAGCAGACAGACCCCGACGACGTGCCAAGGTTCGTGGCGTACGACCTCAATAAGTTGCCGCCTGTGTCCTTCGACCACGTCGACGTTACGGCCTTCCTGAAAGATTTGGTGATCATAAAAGCGGACATAGCTCAACTGAACGGAAACTGTGGAGCGACAGCGGCGTAGGGGCCAACATCTCTCGTCCCGGAAGTTCAACAGCTGAAACAGGCAGTTGAGAAATTGTCATGTTCCGAGTCACTCCGGCCGATAACCCCGTCTCTGCAGCCTGATCGCATTCCGCAAGTGGGAACACCGAACGAAACGCTGAGTGTGCGCAACATCAATATGCGCAGGCGAGGTGCTCAAGTGTCGTCATCCAGCGATTGCACATCGACGCCGGTATGCTACGTAAGCGCTGATGGTGCTGTTGATGCCTCGACTTCTACACTGCGCACCCCTCCCGCTCCTCCGCCCACCCGCCCCGTTGCCGCTCGTCCGAAAAGGCGACGCGGATCTATGACGAAGCGCATCAGTAAAACGGTGGAGAAAACAACAATGGGGTCCCCGCGCTTGGAACCGCGTCCCGACTGTCGGCAGGAGGCTGCACGTGACAAAGACGGGTTCGTACTCGTCGAGAGCAGGAAGAAGAGAAGGAAGAGGTGCAATAAGCGCGGATCTGCGCCCCCTGAAGAGAGCTGTTTGAAGGCAGCTCCCCGCACGGCTCTCATCTACGTGTCTCGCCTGCGAAAGGACATGAAGATCGAGGACCTCATCCGAAACGTCCAGGATAAGGGTGAGCGAGTTGAGAGTGTCGAGGCTCTTCCTTCTCACTGGGCTGACACGAACTTTTGCGCTTTCAAGCTGTGCATTCCTGCCGAGAAGGTGAAGACATTCCTTCGCAGTGAGTTTTGGCCCTCCGGGGTGGTGTTCCGGCGCTACAATCGCGACCTTCATCGTGAGGTCGCGCGCCATAAGTATGCTGAGGCCGCGCCGGAGCTGTCTACAACTGCCGTCCTGCACATTCAGGAGACGCAACCCGCGCCGCCGCCGACGACGCCCGCGCCGCTGCCGACGCCCGCGCCGCTGCCGACGCCCGCGCCGCTGCCGACGCCCGTGCCGCGGACGCAATCTGCGCCCACTCTACGCGCACCTGATTCACCGCGTCAGCAGACTAATATGACGCATACGGGTCTCTATTGGGACCCGTACAGACACAAGTGGAGAAAAAGTAATTTTAGTTCTTAGGTTAAGACATTTAATATGTATTTTCAATATGGCCCTAGTTGGCTGAAATAAAGAGATAAATAAAAATAAAATAAAAATTCAATAAATAATTGATTCTCCCAGGGTGTGGTGGAGAACCCAGTCGATCCGAAGATCTCCCACACGCTAACTGCTGTTCATTTGGCACCACCCAGGAGGCACGTGTGACTTAAGAACCATGAGGTGTCACAGACGCGAACAGCTTTAACTCCCTATATAAGGTGCTTCGTTATTTATGTCAATAACTTCGGGAGGGTTACATACGCGCTCAAACAAACAGATTCAGATTCAGATATTTATTTCGCCATAAAGAACACACAACAATAACAATATTTCATTGAGACATATGCATATTCAGTATGGTTCGTCATTATCATTATCATTATTATTTTTTTTTTTTGTCATGTCCCATTCAGCTCATCACTTTACGCAAAAAAAAACATATTTATAGGAGCATTGTTTCTCCTAACATCTAACAAAAAAATTAAATCAAATAGCTGTAAAAACCAATCAAGGCTATAGACCCTTGCAAACAAGAAACGTAGGCACACACACCGCACACGTAGGTAGGTAGGTAGGTAGGTAGCTAGTTTTAGAGCGGCGGCGGCCTAGTGACCTTGTGACTTACTTACAACAATAGCTGTTCTGCGTTTGAACATAGTACGGTCATTGACCCCGTACAATGCAAGCTACCTACTGTTACACACAGGTCTAGTTACCTTGTGACTTACTTACAACAAACAGCTGTTCTGCGTTTGGACATACAACGGTCATTGACCCCGTACAATGCAAGCTACCTACTGTTACACACAGGTCTAGTGACCTTGTGACTTACTTACAATAAACAGCTGTTCTGCGTTTGAAAATTTCTCGAAAAGTTATGCTAAAAACATATAATTTTTTTTTTTGCGGAACGTGTTTACTTGAGATGAATAACGAAGCACCTTATATAATGTCTTTCAAAATTAGTTAATAGTACGCTAAGAGAGGGTTCTGTATCGGAAATAGATCACTTTTGAAGAACAAATAATTTTGGTTCGCACAAAAACATTTTTTCTATGTAAAATGTAAAAAAAAAATTTCTTAATCATTTCAGTTTCATGCCAGGAACAAAAAAGTCTTCCAACACATAAATCCCTTTCTTTCAGAAATTGTGAAAAACCACAATTTTAGTTTTATTAGTATGGAATAGAAAGAATTTGATTTTTTTTACCAACTTACACGTGTTACGGTTACACGTTGGTTCGCGACCAAACTGGTTCGCTCGTTAAAAAGGTTCTTCGAACCGGTTCGGAGAACCCGAACCCCATTTCGAACCGGTTTTCAGTCCCTGGTTAGCACACACCGCACGCGAACTTCAGCGGCGCGCCAGGGGCGGCGCGGCGCAGCATGGACGCAGAGGAGGGGAAAATGCCGCGTCTCTCGCCTCCCGCGGCCGGCCGCTCCTCTATGCACCGCGCCCGTCTTGGCCCGCTTGTTTTTTAAACTTGCCGATGGATTTTTTGTTGGATTCTTTTGCAAATAATTTTCTTCAAAATTCTTAATCATAATTGTACAATAAAAACGGACGGAGGAATTTTGCGGAACAGAGTTTCGGTCGTCACCTTGAAAAAAAATGATGCATATAAAAAAGTTGTTGGATTCTTATGCTTATTGATGTACATAATAATACTAAGGTATATTCAGATTAAAGAACCGACTGAGCAATTTTGCCGAGAAAAATATAGTAAAAAAACACATTTTGTTTCACTATTTCCATATACAAAAAATGTTGGATTTATTTACGTACTTATTCATATAAATAATACCTACCCTATGGCGAAGTAACTTTGGACGGAGCAATTTGTCTATAGGAGTTATATTAAATTTTCACTTTTCTTTGAATATATCCAACTTCCCGTAAAAAAAAATTTTGGATTATTTGTCAGTCGTAATTCCGAACATTACTCCAAGATATTATCAAAGTTTCATTGACTGAGGAATTAATGTATGGGTCCAACTCCTCGTTGACTACATTAGGTAGCGGCAGCCCGCCGCAGCCCACTGTTACTTGTGCATTAACCGACACGCCAAGCGGTAGGCATTTAGCGCGCGACCTTGAGCGAGTGACGAAGGCCTGACATAGGTACAGGACGAATAAAAATAATAAAATTAAAAATTTATAAAATCCGACTGCTAAAAGAATTAAGGAAACAAGGAAAGGTCAGTAGAAAATGCTGCAGTCGGGCTATCTGTCTATTCATATCCAACTACACGGCCGACTACAGCATTTTCTACGGATCTTTCTTTGTTTCCTTAATTTTTAGCAGTCGGGTATTATTATTTTTTTAATCATCTTTTCGTGCTCTTGATAATGATACAGGATACTCCACTCGATGGGGTTGGATTCAAATTTTGACAGGATGGCGTCTTACGGCCGCAATTTTGAATTTTCACATTGTTTTTAACTATAACCTATAGCAGTTCCACAATTAAGACGAATATTACACTCGAAAAAACATTACCCTCCTTTTTGCTTCGCGCAGTCGGGTAAAACATAGGAAACACGCCTTTTAGAGATTGACAGCTAATACGTGAACGTGGGGCGTAAGAATACAGTTCCCGACAGAAAATAATGCGTGTCCAGCTTTAGAAAGAGACCGCCCGGTTGTAGAGCGTCGTCCCTGTCGCACAGAGACGTGCGAGTTCGTGCGACAGGGACGACGCTCTACAACGAGATTGTCTCTTTCTAAAGCTCGATGTTTATTACTAACTGCCGGGTACTGTAAAACCCGTTAAATAACGACATCGTAAATTCGCAACTCGTTAAATAAACTCGAAATGACTCGTCTTTAGCTAAATGTTCGTTATCTCTGAAATTTCGTTCTTTTTTTTTTATTAAATCATAATTTTCAAAGCTGTGGCAGCATTCTATAACAACAACTCCTACAATCCATGGACCTTCATATCGCGAGTTCCCCCCTGACTGGCACATCCTCGGGGGTGAAATTGGCTGCACCTGAGGCTCCGACATCCAGCACAGGCACGCAGTTCGGAGTAAGTCAACGGTTCGGAGGCAATAAAAAAGAGCAATATATTTTTAAATTTTTGTTCACACCCGTGATGTCAGCCCATAACACCTCGGTGAACTAATTAATTGGATCCAATTTTATTTAATTAATCAAAATAACCTAATACAATAAAATTAAACTAAAATTAAGAAATATGATAAAACTAAACTAAAATAACTTATAAACTAAACCTAAAAAATAAATAAATAAATAAAAATTAAAACTACCTATAAATAAAATATTTCATTTAAATTTGACAGAGTCGCTGCACCGGTGCAAGTGCCAAGTACGCACGCCGCGTTACACCTCTGAATCTCAATGGCGATTCGCCGAACAAAGAAAGCTTTGGCACGGCGGTCACCAGATTTATCTACTAAAAGTTTTCCCAATTTATCCGAGAATGTTTTGGTGTCTGGCGACCACGGCCCATAAGTTTCTACGGCGAAAGGTTGAAATTCAAAGTGGTCGCGCAGCGGGCTGTACTTAGACAATTTGATGGCAGCTGCCTTAGATGCAGCGGCTCCGGCAGATTTGGAATTAATTAATTATTTAATTTCATTTCTATCTTTCAACGTTAACAAGACAAAGATAGCACTACATTTTGTGTGATAAAGGCATAGTAAATAGTCCAAAACTAGCTGACGCTATTCTTTGCTATGCATGATTTCACTCTTCTTACATGCCTGTCGGTAAATTTTATGGCCGAACATCCAGACTTAACTATAATTCCGCAACATACTTTTATCGTAAGTGTCTACGATTTTTTTTTAATTAAGATAAGATTATCATAAGTGCGCTTAATTGTTAAGTCTGTGTTGTCGAAATCGGCCCTTACTCTCTGTCACACACACGGACTTAAAGTCGGTTGACAGTGTGCGGCGGACCTAAAGACAAGAGTAGTAGCTTCCGAACCGACGCATTAAAATTTGTGGCCTTCCGAATTTATTATGCATCATTCAAGTGTGTAAAACATTTTCTCCTGCTAATGTATTTGTCCAATAGAAAGTTTGATGCATAGTCATTAATTAAAGCCCCCTATAAGCCGTATATAATGTCGAAACTCATTAATTCGACATTTATAACCAAATTCGTAAAATTAAGCAATTTAAACAACGTACCGGTTACGTGGGCGATGTTTAATTACCAAGAACGATCCATAAATTAGTACGGCACATCTAGACTCGTGAACCGCTGGCCCCATTCGTTCCGCGCGGTAATAAATTTTGAGTAAAATTAACGACGAAATAACTCCGGCCCCCACATGACTGATACCACGCCAATTACTCAAATATCAAACGAAAGCAGCGACCACTCTCGCTTTTAAAACCTCGCTTCGACAATTACTATCACAGAATATATATTGACGTTTTATATCTTTACATCACCAACATTTACTAAATGCTTGATAATAAATTAGTCCTTACTTTATTTTGAATTAGCTTTTGCCCGCGGCTTCGCTCGCGTAAAATTCATATTTATAACGAAGAAAGTGAGTAAACCCGCTACCGTACCTTTATTTCGGCGCGCGGAACAATTCGAGATCGGATATGAGTGCTAAATCTTAGCGTAACCGGAACAGAATTACACATAGCCTATAATGTGTCACGTATAGTTAAATGTGGTTGTACTAAGTTTCATCGAATTCGGATGATCGGTTTAAGAGATATGGAGGAACATATACATACAGAAAGTCTACAAACGCAGTATCTCATAAAACAAAGTAACTTACTCCATGAGCATCCCTTACAGATTTATTATTAGTATGAGCTTTTGCCCGCGGCTTCGCACTGCATGACTTTTTGCTCACAGCTTAGGCCGCCGATGATTTATAGCCTAAAACCATCTTGAGAAGTGACAACATGTAATAGTGGAAACCGTCGAAATCGATAAAGTGGTTCTCGAATTATAAGGATATTCATATATTGACGTACGTTATATATAGTTCTTGGTAGGAGAACTGACGGGGTCAGTCCGGCGATCAGGTTCACAGGTTGGCACTATAATCGCCTATTCCGGAGGGGGTGGGCAGAATTACCTGCTGCTGTCGTCTAATCCCTGCTCACGGTGTTCCAGTCTGCCCGTCTGTTGACGTACGTTACATACGCCGCCGTAAAAATTTCGCATTAAAAAAATTATGGAAACCGTAAAATATCTTCTTTATTTTTTTATGTAATCCTGTATGGGTGGCTGAGTCGGAGGGGCCAAAGCACATGCTCTGACCAGCCAATATCACCTCCGAGAAGGTAGGTGCCACACCGGAGACTTCCCTGGATTGCTGGCTATACTGGACTAGAGGAGAACACAACCGAGGCTGCAATGGCTATGCGGCCATCTTACATCCAGTACGGAGGTACCAACGCAGTCGGATACAATTTGAGCCTACCACCTAGTAAGGGGCAAGGGAAGGGACCTACAGTTTTACACCGGTCCTTTATTTTTAAATTGACCGACAGAAATCATAACAATACATTTTTAGGGTTCCGTACCTCAAAGGAGGAAAAAACGGAACCCTTATAGGATCACTTTGTTGTCCGTCTGTCTGTCTGTCTGTCTGGCTGGCTGGGTGTCTGTCTGTCTGTCAAGACCTTTTTTCTCAGGAACGGGTAGAGGTATAAAGTTGAAAGTAATATCAAATGCTAAGGTCTACGTTTCCTCGGAGGTGTAAAAAAATTAAGCTTATAGGTCCACGCAATCACTAGATACGCCCATTTAAGTAACATATTTTGCTACCGGCAAAACAAATCAAAACCTATAGAGTACTTCCCGTTAACCTAGAATAATGAAATTTGGTAAGAAACAAGGTTTTATAGCACAGGTAAAGGAAAAAATCCGAAAATTGTAAAATTGTAGTTATGTGACATTAAAAAAAAATTTTGTTTGTTTTGTATGTCAAGGTCCCTTTTTCTCAGGAAAGGATCAAGATAACAAATTGAAATTAATACGAAATACTAAGATCTACGATCTCTTTAAGGTGTAGAATATTAAAGCTTCTAAATCAACGCAATCAAAAGATACGGCCATCTATGTCATATTTCATACTCGCAAACTCACTCAAAACAAATCAAAACCTATAGGGTATTTCCTGTTAACATAGAATCATAAAATTTGGTAAGAAGCAAGGTCTTACAGCACAAGTAAAGGAAAAAATCCGAAAATTGTAAAATTGTAGTTATTGACATAAAAAAAAAAGTAATTGTTTTGTATGTCAAGGACCCTTTTTCTCAGGAATGGATCAAGATAAAAAATTAAAATTAATACAAAATACTAAGATCTACGATCTCTTTAAGGTGTGAAAAAAACAAGCTTCTAAATCAACGCAATCAAAAGATACGGCCGTCTATGTCAGATTTTATACTGGCAAACTCACTCCAATCAAATCAAAACCTATAGGGTATTTCTCGTCAACCTAGAATCATAAAATTTGGTAAGAAGCAAGGTCTCATAGCACACGTAAAGGAAAAAATCCTAAAATTTTAAACTTGTAGTTATATGATATTAAAAAAAAAATGGCTTGTTTTGTGTGTCAAGACCCTTTGTCTCAGTAACGAGTCAAGATATCAAATTGAAATTAATATGAAATACTAACGTCTGCGATCCCTTCGACCTATGGAAAATGAAAGCTTCTAAATCAATATAATTAAAAGATACGGCTATTTATGGGAAATTTTAATAATTGCAAACTCACTCAAATGAAATCAAAACCTATAGGGTACTTACCGTTGACCTAGCTAGAGTAATGAAATTTGGCAAGAAGCAAGGTCTCACAAGTAAAGATAAAATCCGAAAAGGATATGTCGTTATGTCATATAAGAAATATATTTTTGTATATTTCAACTTCACGAATGCCGCACAGTCAAAAACCATTGCTGTAGTGTTTATTTAGGCGGTTCGTGATTTTCCAAAACAATTGTTTTTGTACATACATAATACCTACAAATATATTGAGTGATGCTGATGATACGGAACCCTCGGTGCGCGAGTCCAGCTCGCACTTGCCGACTTTTTTTTTGTAACGATACTCTTGCCCCTCCAACTTAGCGCCCGGAATGGTTCCCAGAACGGCTGCTGCGTTGGCCCTCTGTATCCCCGAAGTATCTGTCTGAGTATCAGGGAGTATCCCAATCTGTATACATGATTTTTTTTTTATAGTAAGCGCGACATGACGAGCCGAGCCACCCATAAGGTGTCTAGCGACGCCCATGGACATTCGGTCGCATGCGGGGGCTGCGAATGCCATGCCGGCCTGACAGGTGCCCATTCACGCCTCTCTTGAAGGACCCGGACTATACTTGGGGGGAAATATGTGGGAAGGGAAATATACGCAAATATATTCCTATAGCATGAAATCAATTTTAGTGCCTTCAATCTATCAATGATAGCAGAACGGACAAGGACTACATCAATGATTATCATCATCAAAAGAGCGATCAGCTATAAATATGAGCAGCAATCATTGAGCTCATGCAAACCTAGTGCCTAGTGGCAGAACGCAAGATCAGTCGCCTGATATTAACGGCTGCACTAATAAAGCGCTGCTTGATTTACAACTTCCTTTGCTCTTTATAATTAGGTCGTTGGAGTAGCAGCGATAAGCACACGCGAGCGGCATAGTGGCGTGATGAAGGTTTTTACAGTCAGCTGTACAGGGTCTGCACCCATTAGATTTCCTTTTGGTTTGTTTTGGTATAAGTAGAGGCTAAAATAATGACAGATTTGGATACATGGATTGATTTCTTTTCTTGGGAAAAACGCTGATACTGACAAGTTGATAACTGAAATGCAACAAATTAAATTAAAATATATTAACGTATAATTTAGAGTTATTTAGGCAATTAAATAAAGAAATGTTTGTCAATACAAATAAAATACTAATGACGTTACGTTCATCTCGGACACAACATTTTATAGACACTATACGAGATATTGCGATTGAAAATCTCATTCGCAATCACAACTTAATATCGAATTTATGACTGGCGGAATGCAATGTCGGAATTTCTGCAATACGTTCTCGTATTGCAGAGAAACTCACTGAATGTGGAAGGTAAGTATAGTTGATTTTTTGTGATGACTTTGTATTTAGTAAATATTATGACATGTTCGTCAACACAATGTAAGAATGCACCACAGGACTGCACCGGGTTAGCTGGAAAAAATTGAAAAGAGGAATAAGTCCTAAATAATTATAAGTACACACATAAAGTTGTATAAAGTAAAAATTTAAAAGGGGAATAAGTCCTAAATAATTATAAGTACACACATAAAGTTGTATGTAGTATTATTATTTGATAATATTAGAGAAGAAAAGAGAAAATATAGATAAAAGTAGTTGACAAAGATGGCAATATTATAATGAGGCCAAATAATAATCGACACAAAAATCGAAAACACGAAAGAGTTGACGAAACGATGAACATTTCCGAATTAAACCATCCGCGCAAAGTGAAACCTGGCATCACTGTGACAAATTGGAGAGAAACTAGCGAAATACCTAACGAACATTTAAACGCGACAATTAAAGGCCTCAATATTTCTTTTCATATTGAAAAAATATGGGTTTCAAGAAAACGGCAATTATAATTTTGTAATAATTGCAATTTTGTTCCTTTTCCAAATAAATACAAAATTTCCTGCGATCTTAGTCAACACCTTCTCATCTAAAACTAACAACACTTCACCTTGCGTACAGCTCGCTATACGCAATTAACCACAAGCGTAATTTTATAAGATTTTTTCAACACTTAAATGTTTATCGTACTTCTTGCATCAGCATTGAATGTATACATAAATCATTTTATTATAGTTTAATTAACACTTTAATTACATTGTTTCTTGCACACGTTGCTGCGAACGCAGCCGCAACAAGCCGCGTTGTGTTTGCGCGGACATAAATTTTACAAGACACGTCTAATGTTAAATAAACTACACGGCACATAAACTTAACTTCTATTGACTGATGAGCGACTGTCTTAGTTTATGATTTCGTATACATACAACAAACGAAATAGGTGTTTTCAGACGCATAAACTAACGAAATATGTATCACATTCCACAGGTACACACCAAATAAATTGTAACATACTCCTCCATCCAAAAAGATTATATGTTAGTTCGACAGCTGGGTATATTTTTGAGTCCATGAATAAATCTATAGTTTTATAACTTTTCAGCAGAAGATCAAACTTGGTTGCTATCAATTGAAACGCAACTTGTAACATATGCATTTTCTAGAAAGACCTGTGTAACAACCTAAAGAATGATCTTTAACCAGAAATATGCCCATAATTGCTTCATCATCCTAATACATCTACTTACGGTCTATCTGCATAGTTTAATAATGCATGAATAGTGGTCCTATTATGCTAATAATGCTTGCTATTAAAATTACTAAGAACTCTTAAGTCACTGCTGCAATTCAAGTAGACCGGCCAGTCGAGTAACTGCCGCATCTATTCTTCGAAGACTACCCACTTCACAATGTAGGAATGTTAACAACTAACAAGTAATACTTTTTAATCTAATGTATGCAGTGTAGAAGCATGTACGACACGCCGCGATGAGTTTTTTGTATAGAAAATGCAGCATTTACCGCTTTGGGAAAGATTGTTGATTGTCTGCGAGAATCAGCGGCGGCGCACGGTGCGCAATCGCGCTTTTTGCGCGGATGCTGGTGAGAATTGGGATACCTATTTGACGTTGTTCTTTGTTTGACAGATATGCCGCAGCCTCGGCCTCAGCATTATTTATTGTTGGGTTGTTTTTTAGGAGAATATCAAGAGCAGCTCGTGGCGAAGCGGAACTTTCCTTAAACCTAAAGGAGCACCATTGTGAATGGTCTATCTAAAAGTGAATCAAAGTGGTGATCATAATCGTCTCAGCAGTTCTGAAAAAAAAAAACTATTTTATTTAGGAGGAACTTATTAAATATAAGATACGGTGACGAATACGAACAAATAAACATTTAAGCAGCAGTGTTAAGTGCTGTGCTGCAGTCAGACAAATGAAGAAATGTTCTGAAGTAGACTTTAATTAATGATTCTTGAATAATTATTTTTATTGATTGATGAAATAAAGACAACCGACCACCAAATCTCAACTTCATCTCAGAAATTCCTCACTCGATTGAGAATCATTTTTTACATTTACATTAATCATTAGGTGACGGCCTACGGCCGGTATAGTATACTTTTACACTATGTCAATTACATCAAATCTGTAGATGAAATAGGCGCAAGTACCAGATCTTAGTTCACCTCAGGGATTCCGCCATGAAATCCACGAAGAATCATATGTACTTTAATTACCTCACTCGTTACCTGAGTCATACTCATAAACACTAAAGTTCTACATTAATCAAGTACTCATGGGATTACGACAACAAGGCCACGAAGTGTTTGAAATTGGAAGTGCATTATTATAGAAACTGAACATTTTGTTGGCAAATATTAAATTTTAAGGCAGTGTCACGATACGGCGTTTTCGAGAGAAGCGATCAGCCGCGGAAATCGAACGAGATCGACATTTTAATTTAAATACTGCTAATAATTTTATTATTAATTCACTCTATTAAACCGCTGTTCTCACCGAACAGCTTACAGAGGGAAAGTTCAAATGTGGAAATAATCCATAAAACATATCGACACCTGCATTGACGTTATACATAACCCATGGTACCGATTTTCGTTAGTCCGGATCCGGAATGTTTGCGCTGGCCGTTTGAAGCATGCTTTCTTTTCATATATATTTATTAAATAAATCTCTGCACACACAGATTGACATTTAGTTAACCTTCTGTCTGTAAGTTAGAATTTTAAAAGGTTTTTTTCGTCTACTTTCGCGCCGACCTCTATGGAAGACCTCCGTCGACCTCCATCGACTTCCATGGAAGAAAGTTTCTTACTCAACTGTAGAGTTTCTTGGCGGTTGTTTGGAGGAAATGGGAAGATTGTTTTACATATATTTTTTTTCGATAGCTGTATTTTAGATATACAGTTAAAATTAATTAAACTTATTAATTATGACCAATTTATTAACAAAATGATCAAAAAGCCTAATATTCTTTATTGCACACCATTGAATACGCGGGATTCAAAAGGGCGAGTTTAATGCCATGAGGCATTCTTTACAAACTAACCTTTAGGATCTGGGAACGGTGCATGGAAGCTGACCATGCAAATAATTTAAAATGATTAAACATTATATCTGTGTCTGTATTTACTACAACATATATTTCGAAGACAATATTATGAGCACTTCATAGAATCACAGAAGCGTTCGTTTCGCCTTGTCGCGTACGAAGCTTACGAAGCGGTCTCTACGTGAGATCACGGCTCCGATGTCTGAGATCTTAATCGCATAATGCCATTTCCTGTGAGTGGTGACTTCGCACGTCGCACGAGACTCGGGGTTTCCTTTGGCGGAATTAAGCTGTCAAAATCAACTGAGATATTTATACAGATTATGCAGCGGAATATAGAAAAATATACATGTATGGAAAGGGCCTGTGAGTTTTCGAAATTTCTTTCGATCTTCTCACTCATACAAATGCTATTATCCCTAATAGAAGAAATAGTTAAATTTGATAAAAAATCAAAACAAGATTTTACACACTTTACGACATTACATGCTATTACTAAGCCTACGTCGCGTCGTCTGTCTGTCTGCCCGAGGGCATACACCCCTGGGGCAGAGAGACCTTTTGAACCGTAATAGGTAGCCCTTGAAATATTCACCGAATATGTGTTATTATGGCGGATATGCGGAAGTCAAGTAAAGCTCGATTTTTTTTTATGAAACCTGATATGAACGACTATGTACATCACCTGCTATACTGACGATGTCGGCCCCTTGTCCTGTAGGAGCTAAGTGACACCTCGGTGCTTCCCTTTGGTCGCTTGCTGTCAATGTTGGTTTATCATAGTAGGAACTGGGAATAAGACAGGAGTTGCACTATATGACATATCATCATACCACTTCTACAGAGCATGTTCGAGCCCAATTCAATGTTCTATGGATTATGCAGGCCGTCTCCAGACGATTCGTCTAATCTGCTGGAAAAATAGTTGAGTTTAGCCAAACATGAGGGTGAATGACGCCACTACTGGCGCGTAGTTTGAGCCGGTATGAGATTATGGATGGAAATGTAACTTATTTTTGTCTCTTATATGCCTGATGAATGAGATATGAAACGGATACCGTGCTGGATAAATGATTAAAATGTATAACAATAATTTCGTAAAATTATCGGTAAGCGGCGCGGTTGGTCGGCGTGGCCTTGGCTTGGATTCTTTGATCTCAAGGTCTGAGGTTCGATTCTGGCCGACAAGCCCCAATGAGTTTTTCTCAATGGAAACAAATTCGTGTCTACCTACACCTATTGCTCCACCGTTCGGAAAATAGGAACCATTGTAAAACTGTAGGTCCCTTCCCTTGCCCCTCACTAGTTGGTAGGCTCAAATTGTAGCCGACTGAGTTGATACCAGCGTATTGGATGTAAAATGGTCATCTAGCAGCCTCTACTGTATTTCCCTCTATTCCAGTATACCCAGCAATCCAAAGGGAAGTATTCTTAATGACACCACCTTCTCGGAGGTAATATTGGCTGGTCGGTGCATGTGCTTTGGCCCCTATGACTCATCCACCGATACCGGATTTCGACGTCGAACTTGCTTGGAGAGGGTTCCGTACCATTCCCCTTGCCCCTTACTAGGTGGCAGACTCAAATTGTATCCGACTGAGTTGGTACCAGCATATTGGATGTAAGATGGTCGTCTAGCAGCCTCTGCTGTATTCTCCTCCAGACCAGTATAGCCAGCAATCCAAAGGGAAGTATCCTTAATGGCACCACCTTCTCGGAGGTGATATTGGCTGGTCGGTGATGACTCAGCCAGCCATACCGGATTTCGACGTCGAACCTCGTGGAGAGGGTTCCGTACCATTCCATTTTCCGTGATAGCTAATCTTACCAGTAATAAGGAATTAATGGTTTTTAGCTGGATTTCGATGACGAACACTATATCAAAAAGGCGTCTAGAACGATCTGACAAAGCATAGCAAATGCATCTGGAATTGCACAACAAAGACAAATACGTTTTGCAGCACACTTTCTCGCCGCGGTGCAACGGCCGCACAATGCAGTGAGCCTTTACCAAAAATCAAAAAATGAAATATTAATTCAGTGGACTTTCATCCTGCCGTTGTAAAGTAGATAAGACACTACTTCTAAAAATAAGATTAACCAAACGTGAACTGCGCTCATTGGCTAATGATCTCCCTTCCAACAGGAACAATGTCGCGGCGAGTAGTTAATCCCTCTTATCAGTTGTATGTTGTCCGTTGCATCGAGTGTCATAACAAAAGTATTAGCAAGTGTTTTGAAGTGATTGAAAATGGATTCTATAGCCCAAGGTACGTAGTTTAATACGTTATATAAATGTTGTCTTTTTGTTTATGATTTATTTTTCTATTAGGTCTTAAACATACCCTTGAAAATTATCTAAAATTAATGCAATTCCAAACTTTGACGAAGCTTTAAAAAAAAAGTGCGCAAAGTGTCTCGAGGTTTTTACTTTTTCTTGTAGCTATATTAATGTACTTTCAGATTTAGTAAAGTTTGTCTGCCAATATCTGCCAATAGGTAATATTATGATTTTTTTTTCAGAGAGGGGATCGTCATACAAAAATTGGAGCTTGCGGCATAAACGGCAGCAAAAATGACCGCAAACAAGTTGTATTCAACGAAATATGTTCTCGTTTAAGTATATTTGAACGATGAAAAAATATAAAAAATGTGAGTAGGTTATATCCTCGCTGAGGAAGGTATCTACACACAAATATGTGAGAATAGACGGCGATGTTATTGATTATTTGAAAAAAATGGCTCCAGTCTCGCAATGTAGATCTAGATATACCTACCGAATTTAGATTTAAGGGAAGACGATTATTCAGATTATAATTAGTTTTAACGTTGTAATTTAATATTAATTATAAGTTTAATTATATATATATATGATCTATATTCTATATATATAGCTATTATATATAAAAAATAATGTTATATATTGAAATATGAATAAAATAAAAATTTTATTTAAATGCAGCCGGAGTTTCGATTTTTGTCCCATTCTTCCATACATTCGCTGCACTGTGGGCCGGCAGGAACGCGCCGTAAATTATGAACGCAATAATAATTTGAAGAACAAAGAAATTGCTACAATTCGCCACGAGCGTAATTGCTCCCTACGCGCGGTGCTGCAACCGCTGCAAGACGTTATTTGCTTGTACTGTAACTACTACGTCACTTCAACATTAGCGGACAAATAAGTTGTTTCGAAAAGTATGTTTCGATTGGGCTTATTCGGCGTGGAAAAATGATAAAAATATTTCAAGAAAATACATTTCGAGAGACCTCGGATGAGAAGAATGTGACGATAACAGCCTTCGGGTGTAAATTATTAAGTGCAATTAAAAAAAAATGCTTCAATAATTTCAGGAATAAATTATTAAGAAGATAACGGCCACATTTACAGATACTTAGGTAAGCACCCGGCAGTATAAGTAATGAACATCGAGCTTCTGAAAGATACTATCAGGTTGTAGAGCGTCGTCCCTGTCGCACAGAGACATGCGAGTTCGTGCAACAGGGACGACGCTCTACAACAGGATGGTCTCTTCCTAAAGCTCTACACGCATTATTTGCTGCCGGTAACTGTACCTATATCGTACTTCGACACTCACTACTGAATACTACAACCAGGAACAACGTTCTTGACTCCAACCAACAGATTTCATCAACTCTTTTAGGTTGCAGGGCAGTCTAAAAGCTACCTGTCGTCTAATTGATCTAGAAATATACATTTTAAGAAAAATACATTCAATAGCAACCAACAGATTTCATCAACTCTTTTCGGTTGCAGGGCAGTCTAAAAGATACCTGTCGTCTAATTGATCTAGAAATATACATTTTAAGAAAAATACATTCAATAGCAACCAACAGATTTCATCAACTCTTTTCGGTTGCAGGGCAGTCTAAAAGATACCTGTCGTCTAATTGATCTAGAAATATACATTTTAAGAAAAATACATTCAATAGCAACCAACAGATTTCATCAACTCTTTTCGGTTGCAGGGCAGTCTAAAAGCTACCTGTCGTCTAATTATTGTATCTAGAAAGATACATTAAAAGAAAAATTCATTCAATAGTTAAGCGCATTTACGAGTATTTACGTGCTCTGACCTCACAAATGCCGTGGACAGTAAAGAAGTCGGTGGCAGTATCTTAATCGGCGGCTCGTTATTGTTATCGATGAAATGTCGTCGTATTTTGTCGCCCGATACTGCCGCGCCGCGGCTGCCAACTCCCGGATTGTTAAAGTGCCAGATGACCACGGAGAAACATGACAGTAATATTTTGAAGTGTGAAGTGGATCGATTTTGTTCTGTATTCTGATATTTTGATCCTGTGTTTTCGTAAGAACGAGTCTCTGAATATGTTGTGGCAATTTTGTAAGTTTAAAATATATGACCACAGACATGTCTTTTTAGGGTTCCGTACCTCAAAAGAGGAAAAAAAAACTGACTTCTTATAGGATCACTCTTGTGTCTGTTTGTCTGTCCGTCTGTCACAACTTGTGTATTAATGTAAAAAAATGTATGTGTATAAATAAATAAATTGAAATTGTTTTCTCCGAATCTACTGGACGAAAAAAATTAAAATTTGGTACATAAAGTTTGATTAGTCTACGTTGAGACTGACATAAAGATGCATCCTAAGATAAGACTGACATAACGATCAAAGACAAAAGCTATCGGATTTGACTGAAGCCCCATTAATGCAGATAAACGTCTAAATAATTACATACCTAATTATCATTTCCCACAATTTTACAACTGCTCCTGTTTTAATCTCCCCTTCGTAGTTAAACCCAATATAAATTGTAATAGAGGTTGCCAATTAAGAGAAGATGTTTGGATAGCAGTTAGCGGTGCTAAGCGAAAAAGGGTTTGATAATAATTCATATTTTGTTGGATAATAAATAAGGGTGTAATAACATTATTTATCAATTCATTCATTAGAAAGTTTACATAATAAGTTAGTTAATAATATTATTTCTTTTTTATGTAATCCTAATTAATGTAATCCTAATGTAATTTTATGTGACTGAATTAGAGGAGCCAAAGCACATGCTTCGAATATCACCTCCGAGAAGAAAGGTGCCATATGGGAGACTTTTTTTAATGCTATCTATACTGCACTAGAGGAGAACACAGCCGAGGCTGCTACGCGGTCATCTTACACGCTGCAGTACGATGGTACCAATCCAGTCGGCTACCAACCCAGGGGCAAGAAGAGGGATTTACAGTTTTGCACCGGTTCCGAACGGTGAAGCAGCAGGTGTAGGTAAGTATGCATGTAAAATTTTCAGTCAGTAATTAATGCAATATAATTTCAAAGTGGCGTTTTAATTTAAAATTTGTTTATTTATCCTATTTTTTTTATGTAATCCGGTATGGGTGGCTGAGTCGGAGGGGCCAAAGCACATGCTCCGACCAGCCAATATCACCCCCGAGAAGGTAGATGCCATACCGGAGACTTCCCCGGATTGCTGGCTATACTGGACTAGAGGAGAACACAACCGAGGCTGCGATGCGGCCATCTTACATCCAGTACGGTGGTACCAACCCAGTCGGCTACAATTTGAGCCTACCACCTAGTAAGGGGCAAGGGAAGGGACCTACCGTTTTACACCGGTTCCGAACGGTGAAGCAGCAGGTGTAGGTATGCACGTAATTTTTTTCGTCAGAAAAAACTCATTGGTGCAATCCGACTGGATTCGAACCGCGGACCTCTCGCATGAGAAGCCGATGCCCAAACCACTCGGCCACGCGTCGCTTAATTTTTAGTTTTGATATGAAGTTTCCTGTCTCATTTAATATTTTATAGGGAAAGCAAAGCTGCCATATTCTAATACTTAAGTTTCGAAAATATGGCAGTTAACTTTAGTCAAGTGAATTGGGGGCCGTGCCAACAATGCCATTTCTGGGCGTTTATACCCACCCATGCCGCAACGTGTTATCAGATAAGGGCAAACAATACGTGTAGTTGTCCGTGAGAGAGCGAGTCGTGTTCTCAGAGCCACCTCGATGTTATCTAGCTTGAAGGTGTAACATTTGTTTAATTGAAACTTGCTAAATGCCACAGGTTAGAGTTTAATGTTGGAGCACTTGCGACAGTGTGACAAAATGTTAATGTTAGGACATAATAAAACATTATACAGTTCGGATATAGAATAATTTTTATGAACTAATAAAATATGAAATAAATAAACTTTTTAAAAACAAGCTTTTATTACGAGAATGAGAAAAAAAGTTTAGGTTTGGATTTGTTTTCACAAAGCTTGTCGTGCGAATTGTAAAGAAAATGCATACTTCGGCAAGTACTTGCTTATGAAAAAGTCACTGTCCAAATTATATTAATTTTATGAACGTTTCGCAACAAGGCACAACTGATTTTTTTCATTTAGTGATTTTTTATAAAGGCTTTTTTTAAAAAGAAACTTTTTATTTAAGTAATATTTAATGTTGTGCTTTTTTGTTTTTTTTTTTAATGAAGAGGGTCGAGGGGTCGATGCTTGAGGGGTCGGAGGGGTCGAATGGGGCTTTTTCTAATCACCCCAAAAAGTACCTATAACTTTTAACGCGTGTACACGTAGCCATTTTTTTTACAATCTTGAGTAGGTATACTAGATTGTATGTCGTCAGAACCAAAAGGATGTGCATAATTTCAGCTCAATCAATCAGTGGAACAGGTTTAAAATTCAGTTACAAGATTTGACAACAGAAGTAAAAGCTTGTAAAAAACCCGACTGCAAAAAAAATTTGGAAGCAAGGAAAAATCAGTAGAAAATGCTGTAGTCGGGCTATCTGTCTATTTTAATCCTTTCAAACGACTGCAGCATTTTCTACTGATCTTTGCTTAATTATTTTAGCATGCGTGTTTTATAATTATTTTATTTTATTTTTTATTTAATTTATTTTAGATCCAAACCATTAAGTGTGGCATATTTTATAAATCGCCTTTTCTAGCTCATGATAATTCAACCCCACTCGATGGGGGTTTGAAGAAAAAATATTTTCAAAGTTTGACAATGTGTCGAACAGCCATTTAGAAATCTTGAAAATAATTTGTACCTACCATATAACACTCGGGCGAGTGTCATAGGGCAACGAATCCAACGATCCTACCTACCTCATTCATACATGTTAAAATCCATCAAGCCGTTTACACTACAGAGCTCGACATAAATACAAATACTCGGAAACCCCTAATTTTTGCTTCACTCAGTTGGTTAAAACGAGGCTAATTTTCAATTCAATTCCACGTCTACTGCTAAAATACCTGTTTCGTTCGTTCTCTAAAAATAATATTGCAAAAGCAACAAACAAGAGCATGTGATGCTCTTGTTTCTCATTGATCACACATTTTTCTGCTTCAATAAATGTTCGAACCTAAAAAAGAAAAAAATTTAAAATAAACTCTTCGAGGGCTACCGACATCGCCAGCACCACAAATTTGCATCCGAATCTAAAATCACGCAATAAATTCAAACCCTTTAATTAGCAAGCCGACACTTACGGTTTAAAAGAGCTCTACACAATCGGGTGTTTTAATGTAGAAAGTAAATGATTCAGGGCCTATTTCAGCACCTTCGACAAAAATTTTGCTGCCTGTTGTACTCACGTCAATTGTATGAGAAAGGTCACTTCAACCGTTAGACAAAGCTCAACCGGAGTCGGAGCTGAAATCGGACATCAGGAAGGGGAAAGGCTTCCTAGAAAAGTAGGTATGAAGGTGTTTTGTGTGTAATCCGGTATGTGTGGCTGCGCCAGAGGTGTCAGAGCACATGCTCCGAGCAACCAATATCATCACCGATAAGGTGCCATACCGACGACTTCTCTTTGGATTGCTGGATATGCTGATCTAAAGGAGGAACACGGCCAGTTCAGTGTATAGCCGATATGAAATTAAGGGAAGCACTGACATGACACCTAGTTCACCCGGTGTTATAGGCTGACATCACGGATGCTGAGTAGGTGATGTAGCCAAGCGTGTCAGTTTCCATAAAACAAGAAGGATATTTACCTGAATCTATAGGATTCGGTTTTCTTTATTTGGATCACCATCCACCTGGGCTTGGCGTCAATTTGAAGTTGCAACCTAAAGAAAACTTCCAGTTCAAAACCTATAATTTTTTTTCGAGAAAACCCCGTCGTTGCGTCCAAATTCCACATGGGCATTCCGCAAAGCTTATTGGTTATGACAACATGTATATCATTTTAATTGAGGCATATAGACAATATTTCATTTTAATTGTCGTACGCGAGCTGGGAATTTTTCATCGAACGTAAAAATATTTGAAACATTCTGCAACACGACGCAGGAAACGCACAACGAAAAAAAAAACGATATGATGAAATTTATGGATCTTTTTCGACCTGGCTCTTTGTTTTAACATGTAAACGCTGTAAATTGAAATATTCGTTTTTGTGGGCTCCAATATCTGCAGTTCCTGAAATTTATTAATTTATTGTGGATCAAGTAGGGGAAATATTTTGTTAATTAAATTTTAAGGGAAAATCCAAAAATCAATACAGGAGACCTAAATAAATTAAACTTTACTTATATATTTTGTTAATTATACATTATTTCAGGAATAAATCCTAATTGAATTAATGTTACTTACATTACATTGCAACATTTTTCAATAATGAAATTATTTCAGTTGTTGAACAATTTAAGGTTGTTTTTTTTTTCAAATAAATACAAAAATAAACCAATAATTATAATAATCACAAATAATTCCATTATTTGTGAATAAATAAATTTAAGCATTCGAACTAACGCGAAGTACCGCTCATATACTTCACAGTTTTTGAACTGCATATTATTGCACTGTATATATAATTCTACACTACATGTAATTATTTTTCCCCTCTTAAAACCTTCTTTTAAGTCGCAAGATGGGTAGATCGCGTGTTCAGAGAGCATAAGCCGAGTGCAGTCGGCATGTCGGCTCCCGATGACATTCCTGTGTCTATCTCGAGGGTACAATTACCTACAATTTGTGACAATCACAATTAACATTGCTCTTATCTTTGGATTGAGCAGTAGGTGTGTTGAGGATTGAGTGCGGAGAACTTCTAGCCTGAAGAGAAACACCGGAATGGATGAAGATAGAAACACATATTGCGTTGCGACGCAAATTTTAATCCCAAGGATTAAAAAATTATATGCATTGTTACGGGCACTGGGACCGGATAGAAAATTAAACAACACAATTTAAAACTCTTTATTTCAAACTTTCCTATCGCATTTTTTATGATAACCACTCCCTGTTATTTTTGAGAGCTTTTTTTTTCATACATAAGCAACTTTAGCTGTTCGTGACATGTATATATTAAATATTTTTTAATTTAACGGCCTTACTCATGGTCTTCTCCAAGTATATAATATATGTATAAACCCATATGAAGTTGTTTCTTTATTAGCTGGAAATATTTTGGGAGGATAATGCATTCAAAGATTTCCTCTACAATCTATCTGATCAAAATAAGAACTATGCTATTAATATATGTTTTTAAAATAAACAAATCCCGTGGAGGTGGCTGTTCACGACGAAGTAAAGTGTTAAGTTAACAACGCACACTCCTTACAGCCCATCCGTTCTCGTCGAGGGCTTGATTATAACTTAGCCGCAGCCCGGCTAAGTTATGTCCTGAGATAAAAGGCTTGTAAGGTCAGCAGTTTGGACAGCGGCTGGTGGATGCGACACAGTCACGCCATTCTAGAACAGATATCGCGTGAATAAGTTTATAATAAACTAATTAAGAAGTCAGTAAGTTTACGCGGTCTGATAATGTTACCTACTGCTTAAAATAATGCGTACGTACAAGTGCATAACAAATATCATTATTATATCATAATATCAGTAGAAACAGTTATTTCGCTTAAGTACTAACATTGAATGAGGCAATAAGTCTGCTCTTTCCACACATTTTTGTGTGGAAAGCCACACGATTTTGGTTGCAATCAGTGATTACGACGACGAAAGCAAAGAATTGCTTGAAATAGATGTTTATATTTATTCAGACTCTTAGACGTACGCATACCGTTTGCATAATATTTTCTTTGAACCTATCTAACTGCTGCAAAATATTTTATTCCAGCTCTCCACGACACATCAGCAAAAGCGGCGTCTCAAGTCATCTCCTCGTTCCATGTCGGAGATTTACGCGGCTTTTAAGTGATGGTAGTTAACTGATTATCCGCTTACTTTTAGCATGTTCTCGCTACCCCACTTGACTTATCGTCTCTGCTGACCCCTTGTTTTGCGTGCTGCGAACTTTCGGTGTTTTTAAGTTAAGGGATTTTGATAACGATTTATTTTGGATCGTTGAGTAGTGATTTAAGTCTTTGCAAAAGCATTCATTAATCTCTTTCCTGTTATTTGGAAATTTAATTGTTGGGACCTTGTACTCATTTTCATTTTGTGTATTTCTTTTTATGTAATCCGGTATGGGTGGCTGAGTCGGAGGGGCCAAAGCACATGCTCCTCCATGCATACCAGAGACTTCCCTGGATTGCTGGCTATACTGGACTAGAGGAGAATACAACCGAGGCTGCTATGCGACCATCTTACATCCAGTACGGTGGTACCAACCCAGTCGGCTACAATTTGAACCTACCACCTAGTAAGCGGCAAGGGAAGGGACCTACAGTTTTACACCGGTTCCGAACGGTGAAGCAGCAGGTGTAGGTATGCACGTAAATTTTTTCTTCAGAAAAACTCATTAGTACACGCCGACCGGATTCGAACCTTGGACCTCTCGCATGAGAAGCCGATGCCGAAACCACTCGGCCACCCGCTGCTTAAACTAGTATTACTAGTAAGGCTTAAGAAATCTGTATTTGTGAAGAAATCTGTATTTCAGAATCTGTATTTTGGAAATTGGTAGTAAAAATGTCTCAACACTCGTCATTTTTTTATGGAAACTGACACCGTTGGCTACATCACCTACAACATCCGTGTTGTAGGTGATGTCAGCCCATAACACCGCTTGAACTAGGTGCCATGTCAGAGCTTCCTTTCATTTCATGTCGGCTACACTGTGTTATTTTAATTTACAACAAAATTCACTAAATTTATCGAGACGATTTTGATTAGATATGTTCGATGGTAGATCAGAATAAATACTTAATCACTTTTATTTCAGATACAAATACAATTCAACTACCTATTTAATATAAATAAATTAAATAGCAACACATTTTTTCAAACGACCTTGTATTTGCTATTTGCTAGGCATGATTAGAAGAGAACTTGAAATTCGCCCCGAAGCACGTTGTTGGCAGGAATGCTCAGTCGTTCCATTAATATGCATTAATACATTTTGAATAATTGATTCTACGATCAAGTTAATTTCAATAAATCCATACTCGGCATTAGGTGGTTTGGGATTGTTTCTCTGTACGTCGGTTGGTTTTTGTATTTTTGACTAAAGACATAAATCTTCGTTATCGAGCGCCAGCCATCGCCGCCGCTGGTCCCATCATTTATCGCCCAACCACGGACCAGGTACACTGTGGCAGCTGCAATAACAATACAAATAAAACTACGAGTATATTAGCGGAGTACCAATTTCGGTCAGAAAATTCAGTACTTTTGATTTTAGTTTTTTTTATTTTACTATCCATAACGTCTCACAAAATAACCGATTCCTTTCGTAATAATTAGGTAAGCATGACTGATCTCTTTATTTGTTCTCGAAACCTAGTTGCTTCGAATAATGAGATTCAATCATTCGTAATTCTTGAATGAACATTATGTGTTTTACATAAACGATTTGTTTTTCTTTCTTCAATATTCTGTGTTATTCCATCGTCTGGCCAGCAGAGAGCATTGGATCAGTAATGCCAGCGTGTCTCGGTCCACTCTCATCCGGCCATCATTTATCGCGCTTTCGGCTTAATTCACCATAAATTAAGCAGCTGACAACACGCCTGTTCGAAAGCGCTTAAATAATTCATCGATAGGTATATTGATGGGTCTTTTAGTGGGTCGGCGTGTTGGGGAGTGAGGCAATTAATTATTAACAATATTTCCTGTTCGAATAAATTATTCAAGAGCACAAATAACTCAGAAAGAAAGCGAAAAAAATTCTGACGACGAATGTAAACATGAATGCTCACAGCACGAGAACTCTGGAGTTAATTTTAGAAAATGTGACGTCATTGGCTGTAATTAATGGAATCTTTAAATATATACATTATTTATTCTTCGATTCTAATCGACGTCGAGACTCTACACGTTAAACGTCATTTATTTTAGTTTCTTTCATCGAGCAAGTTTTTGTTAAAAGGTTGCTTATCGCTGTTTGTATCTGGTGATTAAGTGAGCGATCGGTCACTCCTCAAGCGTAACTTGAGGGGTTCTCACTTGGCCAGGCCAGAATTTATATTTATTTTTATTCAAAATAATTGCTTTGCCAACGCCGCATCGGAGTTTCGGAACTTTATGCGATGAGGAAATGAAATCAGGAAATTGAGAAACAAATTCATGAAACCTAGATTTTGAAATGTATATTTTCTTTGCAAGTAAATTAACTTTGACAGGATTCTTTTCAAACTGTTACGTCGCAATGTTAGGTGTCACGTTGCAGATGAAACCTGTGTCCATGTGCCTAAGGTCTCGCTCAACCATCTTTGCTCAACTGGCTTCTGTTTAATTTTCATACTATACGGAATTTACACAATATTTTATAGGTTAGGCAATTTAATTGTAACAAGTAGCTACGTTCCACTGAATAAATACTATCCTCATAATCATAACATGTATTACGTTGCATCAGATTTGCTCACAAGAAAGAGTAAAACCATTTTGCAGAAACAAGGAAACAATAATATTGGGGCTCCTTTAGTATCTGGTTATTCTTCACATTTTAGGCATTTTCAATATATTTCATTGGCATCACTAAATTTTATATGGCAAGGAGATTATATAGTAGGTCGAAAACTTCATAAGTAAAATTAAAAATTCCTTTCCAAAACCTACCTCCATATCATTTTCATTCGCAATTGTTCTCCCTGACTTCCAACAACCAACCGGTGACAAAAAGAAAGTTCATCATCTTTATCGGAGCAAGAATATTAAAAGGACATTCCATTCAAGAAAGGGTCGACCCTGAATACCACCGAAAACTGTAAGCAGGAAATACCAACGGAATCACGCCCATGGGACTAAGGTCAGAAATCCACACATCATTCTACAGTCCACTTTCAGCTTTCCAAATCTCCAGTATCCTTCTACTGAAGTCCGTACGTAGGTATGGTCGGGTTTTCTGCGGTTTGACTATATCTCCCAAGGCGAGACGTCTCAACGAGATGAACAATCGTTACGAGTCAAGTGTTAATTTAATAACCTCGAATTTGATAAGCACTTCTCAGCCTGTTAACACTTCAAGCTGGATGTACATTAGCAGTTCTAGCTGTAAACATGGACCTGTTGTACGAATATTATATTGTAATATCATATTTGTAATATCTATATTTTTTTTGTAAAGCGCGATATGTGGCTTGGCTTCGTTTCACTTACGAGTAGGTGACTGCCCATGGACTGGACATTCTGTGATGCACGGAGATTGCGAATGCCATGCCGGCCTGACAGGAGCCTTTTCACGGCCCTTTTGAAAAACCCCAGGCTGTACTTGGGAGGAAATAGATGAGCAGGGAGTGCTTTCCACATTTTCCCGATTCTGTGAATAAAACACCTACAGAACCGGTTGGTGCGCATCCTCGATATACGAGTAGGTATACTAACGATACGACGATATACGATATTATACGACGATAGGAGACTAACGAAAGAAAGGACCTTGCGTCAAATTGGGCTCAGTCACATATGAGAATATTGGGCTCAGTGGCCAACAGTGACAATTCATATATCATTGTAAAAGGCTCTGTTCGTACTTCAGTTTTTACTTAAGGTAGCCAGTTCAATTCCATTGCAGACAAAGGATAAGTACGTACGTAGCAAGCAAAGAGAGAAACATATCTCCTTACATTTACGGTAGAACAAATATTTAATAACAAAATAACCCCATTGATTCTGCACAAAAATGAATTTATATCTTTACTTAAATGGTAGAACAAATATATTAACAGTTATCTCATCTCTGTTGGTGGATGAGCCCAGTGTTCATACAGTTTTGCCCATGGTCCTTTATGTTGTAAAATAATTTAAGTAAAAATACACTTTATTTTTCACCGTTATGTAAAAAGGCTACTTTAATGCATTGTGGCATTCTTTACTAACTGAACTTTTGGATGTAGAAAACAATTATGTAGATAGGTACTGCAATGAAGAAGAATTTCTAAAGAACCACACGAAATAAGTTTCATATCAAATCATTTCATTTTATCAATACTTACATAATATAAAATCCTAACCGGAGCGCGGCACCCAAAGGCTCATTACTACATCCTTTCCTTTTCCTTATATCCTTATCCTTATTCCTTATTCCTTCCTTACCTTTAATAAAATCCAACGTCTGCTTTCTGTCTGTCTGTCTGTCTGTCCGCTTATAACTCGAGAACCACTGAACCGATTTTAATAAAAAAAAAATCTACGGATAGCTTGATTCTTCCCATCAACTATAGGCTACTTACTATCACGCTAAATGGCCTATGAGGTTAGCAGAGAAGCCAAATATGATGGCGGGCGGAGCCGCGGGCACAGCTAGTTACTACTAAAGTTCTAGGTAGGGCGATTAAAAAAAAATGCGAGTTGTACTGGGCGGAGAGAGGGTTCCGTACCATTCTGTTGGCCTTATATTCCCAATTTTTACGATACTTTAGACTCAGTAGTTTCGGAGATAGGGGAGGGAGGGGAGGGGGGGGGGGGGGGGGGGGGATTTTAAAATTATATGTTTATATATTTATATTTATTAAAACGAACCGTTTTCACGTATATGTCACATGTGTTTTTAACTTTCTTTTACGCTATATGTACGTGATTAAGTCATCAAACTCTATATTTGTAACAAATTTTTACTTTTTTCGTCCCGTAGGTTTCGAAGAAAATAAACTGTGCCAGACGGACAGACAGACACAAGAGTGATTCTATAAGGGATCCGTTTTTTTTTTTCCTCTTTTAAGGTTCGAAACCACAAAATTATTGCTAAGATGGCAAGCAAAGGCACTGCGGGCAAAAGCAAGTTTCAAATAAAATTACTAGCTATACATGAAAATAATATTTGGTCTTAAATGAACCCTCAACGCAAAAATGGAAAGTTAAAGCGTATCATATAAATGTCCGGAATGAGTGCAGCTAATAAAATTATACGATCATTTGTTGTCGACGAAATGGTTTCACAAAAAAAAAAAATTTTACATCTCTCTTATCGTAATGGTCAAATTCTAGTCGCAACACTCTCCTAAGAAGCAAAAGCAACAATAATCAAGTTTTTTTTTTATGTAAACCAACATGGGTGGCTGTGTCGAGAGACCAATGGTACAGTCGACAGAGCCAAAAACCCCTCTCCTCGCGAAACCACGCTCAGTGAGGCGCCATGCCAGCAGATTTGCGGACTGTTGCTAGGCTGTCTAGCCCGTTGATACGACGTTTGAAGACACCCAGGTTAAAGGATTCGGGAAACACACTCGCCGGGAGACAGTTCCATACCCTAGCGGTGCGACAAAGGAACGATTTTGAGAACCGATGGGTTCTCAAAATCCCAATGTCAATAACAAACGGGTGCTCAGTTTCTCTGCAGCGAGTGCTGCGAAGATAGGTTGGATGGCAAGGAATAATGGAAGCAAGTTTCTCGGAGCAGCGTCCATGATAGTACCTGTAGAACAGACTGAGTGACCCTACAAATCGTCTGTGACTGAGAGACTCCAGATCATCAGTTAGTTTCGGGTCTCCCACCAGACCGACGGCTCGGTGCTTTATCGAATCCAAGGACGCCAACAGATACTGGGGGCTGCCTACCCAAATGTGGCTACAGTACTCCATCACCGGCCTAATCTGTGATTTGTATAACATGAGTAGTTGTGCCGGTGAGAAGAACCTCCTATTTCGGTATAGGATCCCCAGTTTTTTTTATGCGGTTTTGGCCTTGGACTCGATAAACTGCCTAAAGCCCACGTCCTTGGAAATGTTGCACCCCAGTCGGTCTAGGTGCTCCGAGACAGGAACGACACTGCCTTGGAGACTTGCAAGGAAAGGTCAAGTACCTATGGTTTAATATCAAAACTGGAGCTCTCAGTAACCATTATCATGTTTTGAGAATTTGAGTGAAATTCAAACTTAAAAAGAACCTTCCTGAGTAGAACTCATAAAGTAATTCACTAGTAGAGAACACAACATGATAAAAAAAGAGCTGAAATGAAAGATTCTAAGGAGCATAACGAGTAAAAAACTCCATTCACCTGTCTTTATATATGTAGAAGTTACAATTTATATTATGAATTGACACGATTCACAAAAAAAAAAAACGTCCCAATAGGAAATGCGAATAACAAGTACAAGAGTAGAAGATATTCGCATGAGCACGCACGAGTAGAGAAGAGGAGACGATTTATAATAACAGTCGAATAGAAGACACGATTCACAAGAAAATAACAGAATTCACATACATGCGTATATGTGTTGATTCGAAACAGCATACGCATATTATAGAAGATGTATCTACGACTGCCATCCGAGTGTGTAGAGTAAAAGGCGATATTGTATGCTAGAGTTTATGCTCAGACGAAGGCACCCTCTGTTTTCATTTGGCGCGGAAGTAACAGCCGCCCTGTAAATATCAATTCATGTCCGGGCCAATGTTATTTATGCCAACATTTCGCACGGTTACGATTCCTGAGCTGTGGCGTAAGAATACGACGGAACTGGTAGTCTCATTGCAGACGACTAGACGAGTGATTTTTTTCCGTTCCATTAAACGCGTCTCAAATTAGATGGCGATGAAAGGGCACACAGTTCCTCGTGGGTAGTGATAGGTGTTAATGGGAATTCAATTCGTGAAATGGTATTCTAAGATGAGGCTGCTACTATCGACTGGTTAGATCAGTGGAGGAAGATCTTCGTGAGACAGCTTCGGCCATGCGTTGCTTAGATGGTATGATGACGTGATTGACGATTCCGGGCATGCTTTGTCCTCTTATCCTGAATATCTTTACATGCTTGGATACTCAGCCTTATCTTCTATCTCATCCCACACTCCACGTTGTTGGAGCACGTTGGAAGTGTTCTTACTTTTTTCCAGCTACTGAATGATCATCAGATCAGCATTTCCAAACTACCGACGCCGGTCACCTCTTCATGTTATCTTCGTAATGTTCTGAGGTTATAATGAACATATTTCTAATATCGTGAATATTGTTCGTATAGAGCAGACTCATCCCTACATCGCGGTGGGGTACTCAAGCGGCGAACATACGATCGGCGATCGCTCAGCGCGATTGCCCCTTCCCTTTACGAACATAATCGTTACGGATGTAGCGGCCGATGAGAGCGAACGATACCCGAGCCACGTAGCGAGCGAAACGCCGGCGAAAACGTTAGCGTTAACTTTTATTGTTATGGCCGGAATAGGCCCCCGAGAGAAATACGGAAAGGGCATGGTGATTGACGCTCGGTACTTTTTAGCGCCTTCTCGGAGCTTTTTTGACTTCAAATGTGAGCGTTGGGATAGCAGGAATCCCGCCAGTCTGCTACTTTTTCCCGTTTAGTATATTCAAGCTAAATTTCGATTGCTATTCAAGTTGAATCATGGCTATATGATCGATCAATCTGAATACCTGAATGGTACTGAACTGAACACTTACTTTACTACGAATCAAATTAATCTAAAAATAAAACAAAATCAATAAATAAGAGACATTAATTTTAATCGCATAAAAACAAAACGTACAAGGATTTACAAAAAAACCCACATGGACAACATTGTTTAAAATTTTAATAAAAAAAAAATAAATAAACTAGACACAGCCCTGAAACTTTATCTATTGACTAGTGAGAATAGATTCAGCTTCTTTATGATCTTCACACGTTACATCTTTCTAAACAAAAATCACATTTGATTAAATTCGCTTTTCAGAAAGAGCACTTTCATCGTATTACCTAGTACAGATTTTGGAAAGTATTTCATTTTCTGAAATACACTACAACATGTTCAAGGATTTTTAGAAGATAAACAACGAAATAAGTATGTTAGTAGCTCACCGGAATGTTCACTTATTTACATAAATATCTTCCAAACTCCGCAACCAGTCTCCTCACTGCTCGTGACTTGTCGATAATAATCTCTGCAGCGTAGTATGCACTGCGCATTAACAGTTGTTTGCTTAAACCTGCCTTATTGATACCACCATAGGCACTTTATTTGCTTGTCCATTTAGTGCATAGTGAGGGCTTGGAGTAGATAATTTGATTGATGAAAAGTGCACTTTTTGAAGAAATATTTTGAAAAAAAAAACACAAAACAATATTTCTTATAAAATAATTTATGTTTAGAGAATCTACGCGTAATTACTGTTCTCTGTATTGGTTTACTCTGTAATTTAATTACTAATAAACAAATTCTAATTTTCTGACCAAAAAAACTTAGAATAGGTCAAACAATTTAGTTCAAATTATGGCATTTCGTTTATCTAACCTAAATCTTCTAAAATTTGTTAACTTAATACAAAATGCCCGCGCACAGAGCCGACGTTTGTCACGATACCATAATTTAAATTAAAATCATAATTTTGATAAATAATATGTTCTCTGATTAGTCATTCATTATAGAATAATCGCCACAGTACAGTAACAAACTAATCCTCATCTAAATCATTATTCAAATAAAAATCGGTCAAGCGCGAGTTTTAGGTACTCACGCACGGAGAGGGTTCCATGGATCTGCTATACCATACCTGTCAAAACACCATATCCGTCTATCTTTTATCTATCTACAATGCAAACTACCTGTGGCGCCATCTATTATTGAATATCGTTAAAATGTACTAATTTATTCAAAACTTATTTTTTCTTCTTAGCTTGTTCTATTATATGTTGGCATATCCGCCATAACAACACATATTCTGTGAAAATTTTAACCAGCTACCTACGAGTAGGTATTACGGTTTAAAAGATACAGACGGACAGACAGACGGCGTCGTAGGCTTACTAATAAACTTCCGTATGGATGAAGAACTACAATAGGCGAGCTAGCAGCTTTTTTTCCAATTAAATAACGCCCTAACAGTATAAATTATAAAAGCACCTAACAGTTTTAGGTGCTTTTATAATTTACTTATTAAGAGGATTCATATGGCAAAACAAAAATTCCATACGAATCCTCGATCGAATCGAGCGCAGTGCGCGCGTTTATATGGTGAATTTTGTAGTTTTTGTTTGTTTAAAAATTATTAAGATTTGTTTTTTTTTTTCAAATAATGCTGCTTTAGTGTCTAGAAAATTAAATTCCCTATACAATGAATGACGTAAATTTTACTCTAAAATAATTATCCAGTATCGAGCTAGCTCAACATAAGAAATTAAAATAGAGCCACATTCAGAAATGGTTCTCACCATGAAAAAATACTGTAAATTTAAAAAGCCTGCTTCAGTGTTTAGTACATATTATCTAGTTTTAAAAAAAAATTTTTTTTTTCATATTATGTACTTCATAGAACTAAATTTTGGTTTGAAGTTTTACAATTTTCGTTGTTTTGCCATATGAATCCTCATAACGGCATTTGCAATAATATATTGCATAGTTATTTTACAATTTCATCCCGTTCTGCTCCAAAGGCTAATACTGTAGCTTATAACCTCTCACCTAAAGCCACGTTCTCAGAACATGCAGTCGACAGCCGACGCAGCGGAGTCGCAGCGATATTTGTCGACAACTTAGCGACTGCTGTCGGCTCCGAATGCCCAAAGTGACGCTTCTTATCGACCGCTCGCTAAACGCAAGCGGTGCAACTCAGTCGGTCGCTTTGAGCAAGGAAAATAGGCCAGGTAAAGTCGAAGTTCTGGCTAAAAATGGAACAGGACTTGCTAATTGGGTAGCATAATAGTTTGGCCAGTCTTATAGGTTTTGTTGACTCAACGGTTCATGGAATACCAACCAGAATAGGTCGAGACTAATATCCTTATTGGATTGGTTATGGGTAATTTTTCACGCTGCCAATGAGAAGTTCTCGTGTTTCGTTGAATTTTGTTTATTATTTTGTAAAGTGGTGTTTTGAAATTTCCCCAAAAATGGGCCATGTAAACTTGACTTGTTGGACTGACTGTACCTAAGTAATACCGAAATTCTGAAGCATTGTTCAATAATTTTCTAGCATTCTCTTGCTTCTTTTCTCTAAAAGGTACAGGTTGCGTAGTATCCATGATTTATCTTAAAACATTAGACGAAGATTTACTTACAATCTCAATTTAGTTTTTTAGGGTTCCGTATCCGTCGTCCGGGGCCCTATTACCTAAGCCTACGCCGTCTGTCTGTCTGTCTGCCTGTCTGTCCGAGGGCTGTATCTCTTGAACCGTAATAGTTAGCCCGTTGAATTTTTCACAGAATATGTGTTATTTATTATGGCCGATATAACTACAAATAATAAAAATAAGAAAAAGAAAAAAATTCAGGGGGGTCCCCATACAAGAAACTAAAAAGTGTATGCGCGCTATCTACCGAAAAAAGTATGAAGCATTTTAACTAATACATAGATGGTGTGAGTGGCGCTGACCATGACATGGCGATACGGAACCCTCGGTGCGCGATTTCGACTCGCACTTGACCGTTTTTTTTTTTGCAAACTCTGATACTGATGTTCCCTCAAGAAGGCAACGACGTTCTAATGTTGTTGATATTGCTCTAAAACATCTCGCTTGTATTGACGTCTACAATTATCATGCGTCAATTATTCGGACCTGAACATCTCATTAGTGAGCCGTTATTCTAACAAGCAATCCATCGCGGCGGCTCTGCTATCAGCGCTTCTTCATCTACGGACGCTGCTGTTGTTTGCACATGTCATTCACCGAGTAACGTGTTAAGTTAAAGTTTGAAGCGCGCTAACTTAGCGCGCACACATAGCGTTATTAACGCTATTTCCGAATAAAAGTTGTGTTAACACTGGCTGTGTGTTAGCACGTCAGACGGCGTAACGCTGTTTGCTGACGACTTAACGCAATGTTTTGTCAGTCGATTAGAGAGCGCATCCCAAAATATTCGTGTAAATATGTTTTGAGGAATGGTAATTTATTAAAGTGTGGGCGGACTGCGGACGCGGCCTCGTCGGCCATGTATTAGGTTATTTATTTACTCGCAAATACGAACGTTCATGTCAATTGCTTGTGCGCATACTTCTTAGCGCAATTTTTATACTTGTTCAAAATCAAATTCAAAATCATTTATTCAGAAATATGATAAAAATGGACATGCAAATTATTTTCACCTCGTCATTTAAAAACGTGTATGAAATAGTAGGTTTTATTTTTATTGAAAATACACTGGTAATTAATACAAACAAATTAAAAGTGGAAAAATAACAACAGATTAAAATCAAAATAAAACTAAATTAAAATAAATAACTCCTCCATTGGGATGGTTAAAGCGGTCCCATGAACCGAAGCAGCGTTGCCCCGCTGAATGGCCAAGCTTATCTTGTATGAAATATAATTAAAGAAAATTTAAATTGAACATTGAATATCGTCAGGCTCGGTAGCTCAGTGGTGGTGGTGACTCGGTTAGATCATAAGCACATCTGGGCGCGATCAGTGGATGGATGGGTGACTGCTCGACTGTTGGAGGCTGACCGTGGTTCGGATTCCACGTAAAACTGTAGGTTCCTTCCCTTCTACCCTTACTAGGTGGTAGCGTTTAACCCGCTCGGGTTGGTACCACCGCACTGAATGAAAGGTCGGTTGAAACGGCTATTTAAATAGTACGTGTTTTCCGTCCAGTTCAGTGTAGCTGGCAAAGCGAAGGAAAGCAATGACATGGCACCGTTCACCAAGGTGTTATGGGCTGACATCACGGATGTAGTAGGGTAGGTGATGCAGCCAAGCCAACCGTGTAAGTTTCCATAAAAAAATTATTGTGAATAAGTATTATGTAATAGTATGATCATTTCCTAAAAGAATGTGTAAATTAAAATTATATTATATAGTTTATAGTGACTAGTACCACAGCATATATATGGCTATATATATATATATATATATATATATATATATATATATAGATATATATATATATATATATATATATATATATATATATATATGGCATATATATAGCCATATATATGCTGTGCTAGTACATTAAAGTTTGTTATCATATCACAAGTACATACTGAACTGTGCATATATAAATATCTAAGTATAACGGTTTGGGCGCAATCATTTGTTCATTTCTGTCTGCCAATACCGCTGCCATTCTCGAAGACTGTTCATCTGATATGGAACATCAGATACATCGGATACATTGCTCGATAGGATAAAGAAAATATTTATCAACAGCACGAGACGAGTGAGAAAATGTTTACCGAGATGACGATTCGAACAATCTATCAAGCCCTCTATCCACCAATAAAACTTGCACACTGATTTAACTTTTCCACTTCTACTTCGAAGCCATAAAGAAAGTGTGACCATCCAGTTCCATCGCCGAAGACGTAGGGGTAAAATCGACCGATGCTCTCCAACGCTAGAGTTCAATTCTCGTAATGCCAGGTGCCTAGTCCTTATTGTAACGCTCAGAAGAGCTAGGTTTCGAAGGAAAATTCTATAGAGAGTTCGAGATACATATTATATGTAGGTATATATACTCGTAAGTCGGAGAGGATAAAAATAAACACATCGCGACAGGATCCCGGGAGAAAATCTTTTTAACGTTTAACCGATAAATTGCCGATGTCCAGAGTATCCGTTAAGTCTGGACGTTATCATTTTGGGGCGGCCGTGAGAGGGCGCGGGCGGGGGCGGTCGATCTCGCCCCCGGCGACCGTCCCCGGGGGGCGATAGCATCGCGGCGCTGTAATGGCGCGAGCTTTGACCTGAGACACGAACCGGCTTGTCTTCACTTTGCCCCCGTGTCTTGCACAGTTAGGGGTGCGCATCAGCTACGTGGACGAATATGACATTTTGGGAATGTATTTTTTTAAATTGTTGAACCATCTTCGTCCACGTTTCAAGACGGAATATTAAGCGTTTAACCACCCAAGGTGAATCGAATCTCTTTCTGAGAAACGATTATTTTTGTCACGTTCTTGTTTTTATCGTGTCAAATCGTTGGTCATTATATAACATACCACACGCCGCATCCCATAAGCAGAGCAATCGGCGTTGTGCTGCAAGTACTCTGGTAAATTACAGGACAAACCGACCACCATGTTTCGCAAAGTATTCGGACAAGATAAAACTATCAAGCAGCAAGTAAGGCACGAAGACCCACCGGCTGCATGACTCGGTGGAAGGACCGTGCCAAGGTGAGAGGTGGCTATCCTGTCGCTCTTTAGCGCAACACCTTCTCCTTATCCTTTAGTCGCCTTTTACGACATGCACGGATTTAGATACAGTGGGGCTATTCTTTTTAAGCACCGCCCCCACACGATATATTTCGACCGTGTTAGAGGCTGAACGTGCTTCAGATTCCACGCAAAACTGTAGGTTCCTTTCCTTCTTACCTTACTAGGTGGTAGGGTTTATCCCGCCCGTGTTGGTACCACTGAATGAAACGTCGGTCGAAACGGCTATGTTAATAGTTCGTGTTTTCAGTCCAGCTCAGTGTAGCCGACATGAAATGAAGGGAAGCACTGACATGACACCTACTTCACCCGGTGTTATGGGCTGACATCTCGGATGTTGTAGGTGATGTAGCCAAGGTGCCAGTTTCCATAAAAAAAACATCAGACATAATATTCGTATCTTCATTTGCACAAATTTTAAATATAGAATGCGTATAATATAGTGATAAAATAATGTTGTACCATTAGTTTAAACAACCTTAAGGCCCTGTCAACGTATGCCGTATTCACCTGTACTCCTCTTCAAACCAATCAATCAATAAAAAATTCGGTTTTTATTTTTTTATTCCAATACTACGGGTCGAAACAAAAAAGTAAAAAACTACGAATTTAGATATACACGGTGTTGCAGTTGCCCCCGTAATATTTTTAACTGACATAAGGGGGTTATTCTATATGTGAAACTAAACAACTTCTGGGGCGAAAAGCATTTTTTTTAAACAAAAAAATATATTTTCTCCATACAAATTTTGAATACCTATTCTCAAAATGTATGGAGAAAAAAAAATATTTTTTCTTCAAATTAAAAAGTCGTAGAACAAAAGTTGTTCATTTCACGTACAGAATCACCCCCGTTCGGGTTTTACGGTTGGGGTTGCAACACCGGTATATTAAAAAAATCAAATATATTTTTTCCGAAGCCTTGAACGGAAACGGAACGAGACCAAGTTGTTTAACTAAATTCAGAGGCATATTCATGATTGTTTTCTATCGAGCGAAGTTAATCAAATTGTGTTTTTAAAAAGCTATCGATCTGTGCTGATGGATGAATTTTCACACAATATAATAAAACTGAATCTGTCAGGTAATTAATATTGGCGGTACACTTCTTGAAATTCGAGTCAGACGCAGTCTCACATCACCTTAATTCGTTAAGATAAGATTTCTCTTCGTTGAGGAGCCTATCGACAGGCGTGAGCGCTGACTGAGCCCACCACTTGCCGGTCTGGTCGCTAATGGCAGGTGGACTCTCGCACTCACACTTTACATCTATTGGATTGCGCTTGGCAAGCGCTCCCCCGGGCGCCCCACCCCGCCCCGCCCCGCGCCCCCGCACGCGCCCGGCCGCCGCTCCGGGCGGCTCGCCCCTGAGGAAAGAGGCTTTGTCAGCTTATCCCGGGCGAGATTGGAACCGGATTGTTAGCGCCTTGCTCGGGAAATCTTGGAATTGTGAGCGCGGACGCTTTTTTGACAGGGAAAACGTGTTACGGGCGGTCGGACTGTTTGTAGAGGACGCGAATTTCGGGATAGATCTTGAAAATACATTGTGAAATATATATGTGTTCGCTATGAATCATTCTACATACCACACGCTGTATCCCGACAATCGGGGTGAACAGAGTAATCGGTGTTGTGCAGCAAGGACTCTGGCAAATCGCGCGCGTGTACGTGTACTTAGACGTTTTAAGATCGCATTAGAACAATAGATTACTTGTGTTTGAATTTAATTTGCGAATTAGTTTGTATGGAAAATGTATGTATTTTTTATTCAGGCTGAATTCAAAAAATCTAAAAATGCTTTTCACAAACCCGCAATATTTTCCAAAGACCTATCCAACGACATCCCACACGATGGGGTAGACGTGAAAAAAAAATCATCCCAATTTACGTGTAGGGGAGGTACCCTAAAAAAAAATTATTACAAAATTTTTATTTTACCACCTTTTCGGCGTTATTAATAATATGTATACCCATACCAACTTACAACTTTCTAGTACTAAGGGTTTCTGAGCTAAGCCGCGGACAGACAGACGGACAGACAGACAGACGGACGGACATGGCGAAACTATAAGGGTTCCTTGTTGACTACGGAACCCTAAAAAATGTCGATCTCAGGAATCTGCTCCCGAAGTGAATGTAGTGACTGTGTAGACAGGGAACTCGAAACTGTAAATAAGCACAGTTACTTTGTTCATTCGAATTTTAAAACGTTTGACAACATGGCAAAAGGGAAACACGAAAGCCAACGCCAACAGCAAACATTGAGTCCGTAATGTTTGAGTTAAGCCGACGGCATATTGCGTAGCCCCAGGTGCCCGTTTTTAATAAAGGCTCAATCAGTCCAGATCGGGCGGATGCGGCGGCGGGCCTCTTTCCTACAGGAAATGGGGCCTGTGTTTGCTGCTGCCGCCCTCCGTGTGCACGGCGGGATGTTAGGTCGACTGGGGACCTGTGTTGGTCTTCGTATATTTTTTTCAGATGTCAAATCAATTACGGTACAATGATTCTTGTTGTCCTTTTGACAAAACGGAGATACTCGAAGGTAATTTCGCATATTTGTGCGAATTTGAAACTTGTTTAATCTAAATGTTGTATTCGGTTCTGATACATACATACATATCACACACGCTGAATCCCGACAATCGGGGTAAGCAGAGTAATCGGTGTTGTCCTGCAAGAACTCTGGTAAATTACAGCACAACACCGACCACCACGTTTCGCAAAGAATTCGAACAAGATTCAATCGATCAAGCAGCAAGTAAGGCACGAAGACCCACCTGCTGCATGACTCGGTGGAAGTACCATGCCAAGGTGAGAGGTGGCGAGCCTGTTCTGATTTCAATGTTAATTCAATAGTTTGCCACTGTAATTATTTTTCTTAATAATCTTTCTACCTGAAATCAGACGGTGCGTTTCACGGTTTATTTTATTATAATTAAAGTGTTGAAAATAGGTACCGTAGACTTGATTCACCTGGGCCAATTCACCTAGGTGAATAAAATATACTAATTAGTAAACTTAAATTCTTCTGTATTTTATTTCAGTATAGAAAAGGACAACACTAGTGCTCAATCCGACGACATAATAATTATATCATCTGGTTTAAAATTACTGATTAACCCTTTCGCTTCTTAATAATGGAACACAATACAAAATATACACATAGGTATTTTATTTAATTGGTGACATTTACCGAGATCAGTCACTTCCAATATCTGCTATTCGCCGACTGGTCGACACCCCTGTCGATCTATCGACAGTTCAGTCAACACCATCCCCTCTCAACTTCCGGCGCGCGCCGGAAACTGCAACCGATGTCTACCGCCAGTGGCGCCCCGAGCGACCATTTGTCGGACCACCGCCGCCGACAAAAAGCCTGCAAATGAACTTTTCAATTTTGTTTTCCTAACTTTTAAGAGCTGCGGCTTGTGTTTTTTTGTTTCAAAATTAATAAAGTATTGTTAAAGCAACTTTTCGACTTGTTCTTTTTAGGGTTCCGTAAGCAGCGATGCAGGCGTTATAAAATTATAAAATCGTTCAGACTTAACAAATTTCTTTTTTACCATGATAATTATTTATTTAATTAAACTGAAAATTCTTTATCTTGCTACTCTGCTGCATTTGATTGATAATTGATACATAATAATATGTAGTTTTTATTCACAAGAACTTTGGAATATTAAATTGCACTTTCTACTAAACATTTCCACTAACCTTTAGCTAACCATGCTACATTTCTTCATGCATATATTGCCTGGTAACTGAATGGTAATACGCCAATTCCGTCTTGTGGAACTCCGGCTTCCGATTGGTGGAAAAGTGCTAAACCAATTTGAAGACGGACCACAATGTTTTCGGGGAAATTACATTATTTACTCACGATTTCACGAAAAATCTATTCCGGAAATCGGAACCGGGCCCTAAGGCATTAAATCTGAGCATACAGTTTTCGCAACAAAACATCATTCATCAGATTTCGTCACAGTATGTAAAGTTAAATTGTCGCCGCATTTCTGAACTGTCCAACCAGGTGGTCTATTTGTCTGACCAAAAATTCCATTTTCGAAGCACTCTCCACCTTTCTCTCTCACCATGGTCTCAATTTGAGAAGCACTCTGGTGTGACCTTTTCACTCCTGGCGAGCAGAAGCGCGTTTAAGCCTTTGGTGCCAGAGTTTCTATGTATATTTTTATGTAATTCACGAGTAGTGTGCAAGCATATATGAAAAATACTATGAAGGTGAGACCGCACCATGCGACACGCAGCGGAGCGGTGGTGGCGCGTGAAAATATTAACAATGCTAATAATAAATCTGTAAGGGGTGGTCATGGAGTAAGTTACTTTGTTTTATGCGATAGTGCGTTTGTAGACACCTATGTATGATACTAAAACTAAATTGACGATTTTTAGAAATATTTTCTGTCTGTATGTATGTTTTTTTTTATTTATTTTTTATGTAATTCGGTATGGGTGCCTGAGTCGGAGGGGCCAAAGCGCATGCTCCGACCAGCCAATATCACCTCCGAGAAGGTAGGTGCCATACCGGAGACTTCCCTGGATTGCTGGCTATACTGGACTAAGTAGAGGAGAACACAACCGAGGCTGCTATGCCGCCATCTTATATCCAGTACGGTGGTACCATCCCAGTCGGCTACAATTTGAGCCTCCCACCTAGTAAGGGGCATGTTCCTCCATAACTCTTAAACTGATCATTCGAATTCGACTAAACTTAGTACACGCACTTTATTAACTACAAGTGACACAGGATAGGCCAAATAAAATTCAGTTCCGGTTACGCTCAGATGTGGCACTCATACAAACCGAATTGTTCCGCGCCCCGAATAGAAATAAAGGTAACGCAGTAATGCAGCTCGGCCTTCTTTCTTAATTACTTTCTTTCTTCTTTTTAAATACGAATTTCACGCGAGCGAAGCCGCAAAAGCTAATTCATTGTATAAAATTGCATGAAGTAAGCCGCACTACGCGGCAGCGGCTGTGCGGTGCGGCAAGCAAATTCATATGGACTACTTATGCCACGCCATGCCTCGCCCCTCCGCTTCCGTATAGTGTGGTCTCACCCTTAGTCTAAAATATGCGTCAGATGTGTTTCAGGATCATGGCATGTGCAGATACGTTGTATGTGCCGAGCCCATTTTGAAACATGCACGACGTTATGTATTAGTATGTGCCATCTAAGGAAAAATTTGGATGCAGTGGACCAATTATTGGTAAACTATTTTTCTCTCCATTCTGTTTGAGAGCAGGAGTTTTCACATAACTTAAACCGAACCAACCGAATATTTCCTACAGACTTACGCTCCACATGAATTTATTACTCGCCGTAAGTCCACCGCTGACAGCCGCAAATCGTATCAGACGCTCTAACTAATGCCTAGCGTTCGGTTCTCTGACGACATTTTTTACACCCACCAGCACCTCTTCGAGATAAATTAGTGTGAATTTGTCAAGGCGAGAGGAGTACTTGCGGCATGAAAATTTGGTTTGGGACCTTGGTATTATTTTGTTATTTATATTTATACATAGCGCCACGCCTGTTTCTCGGTGGGGTAGGCAGATACAACGGATATCCACGTGCCTCTCATAATGTTCTTCATGCATGCTCGTCTTCACTTTTTGAGCACATGTCCGATCTGGTCTCTAAGTAAGTATCTTTTTTTTTTATGGAAACTGACAAGGCTGGCTACATCACCTACAACATCCACATAACACCGGGTGAACTTGGTGCCACGTCAGTGCTTCCCTTCGCTCGTGCCGGCTACACTGAACTGGACGGAAAACACAAACTTTTTACATAGCTGTATCTGCGTCTAGCTACCTAGGGTGACCCTTTCCGACGCTTCAATTTTCGCTTTCAAAATGTCTTTCGTTAGTCTCCTGTCATGCATCCTTCCAACATGACCGAACCACGCACCGATGCTTCTTTCAGACCACAGCGCTATCGCACTACACTATTTCTCAATCTATCTTTCATTGTAACTCCACACAGTTATATTTTTATCACGTACGTAGTAAAACATGAGTAGGTACTATTAAAGGATCATAATGGCCAGGATAATGATGATATAATTGAAATTAAATTGATTAATGATAATTACAAAGTCAACAAATTTAAACTCATTGGTTCTAAGACATTTTTTGACAGTTTCCTCACTTTTTTTTATTTTTATTTTTATTTTTATCACTTCGGAAAACCCACATTTTCACAAACGTTTGATCTTTAAAAGTCGAACCTTTCATCCAAATACTTATGAACGTTTTCTGCAATAAGTATCTCCGTTTTTATTAGGGTTCCGTATCCGGTATGGGACCCTATTACTAAGCCTACGCCGTCTGTCTGTCTGTCCGTCTGTCTGGCCGAGGGCTGTATCTCTTGAACCGTAATAGGTAGCCCGTTGAAATTTTCACAGAATATGTGTTATTATGGCCGATATAACAACAAATAATAAAAACAAGAAAAAGTAAAAAAATTATGGGGTTTCCATAGAAGAAACCAAAAAGTGTATGCGCGCGCACCATCTACCGAATAGAGTGTGAAGCATTTTAACTAACCATGACATTTAACTAATATGAAGCATTTCATAACACGCAATAGATGGCGTGAGTGGCGCTAACCATGACATGGTGATAAGGAACCCTCGGTGCGCGAGTTCGACTCGCCCTTGGCCGGTTTTTAGGTTTCCGTATCTGACGGAAGCCTATTTAAGCCTACGCCATCTGTCTGTCTGTCCGTTTGCTTGTCTGTCCGAGGGCTGTTACTTTTGAACCGTAATCGGTAGCCGGTTGAAATTTTCACAGAATATGTGATATTAATTATTATGGTGGATATCCTATAAAATAATAAAAAAAACTAAAAATAAAATCTTAAATAATAAAAACCAAGCAATTGCGTGATGGTACGGAACCCTCAGTGCTCTAGGCCGGCTCGCACTTGGCCGGTTTTATTTAATTAAATGTTTAATATTAATAAACAGTTTTAAGAGGCAAGCCGTTCTCTGCTTACTTTTTGGACATTGTAACCAAATGTAATTAACTAAAAAGTTGTCATTATCAACAAAGCGATCAAAGTTATAGACAGTAAATCATAGACATTTCGAAAGAGATTGGAGTAGTCCAACCGGCTCGCCACCGTGTTACACGAGTTTAGTTCGACGTAGCACAACGCTGCCATAGAGACGACCGTGTACTAAATTATTGTGTGAACGTTGTATGAAATCGTTGTACTGGAATAGCAGTTCAGTCTCGGTAGCTCGGTGGTGCGATGCTACGACGGCTGATCGCCAAAGGTGAGCAGCGTCGGTCACGGGTGGACTTTTATGTCTGACCGTTAGACCGTAGAAGCTGGCCGTGGTACGGATTCCACGTAAAACCACGTAATTCCCTTACCTTACTTACTAGCTGGTAGATTTAACCCGCTCGGTATGATACAACCTCACTTAATGAACGGCGGCTATAGATGTTCGTGTTTTCCATCCAATTCGGTCTGACACGATCAAAGCACTGAAAAACACTGACATGGCATCTAGATCACCAAGATTTGATGGGCTGACACGATGTGATCATAGGTGAGGTTGCCGACCAAGTCGAGTTGCATTAAAAATTAAACTTGCCGGCTACTCTTCATCTTTCCTCGTGTCTCGGACGGCTTACACGGAAAAGTGAATACATTAATAATTCAATCTTCCGCGCGTAACCAGTTGTCCTATTAAAACACTATTAAAGTATTAGCATACAGCCAGACCCGATAATCACTATCAATAAAAGTCTGTCTCGCTCGACGCGCAGCGACCAGCGCTTTTTTTTTTTTTTTTTTTTATGGAACCTGACACGGTTGGCTACATCACCTACAACATCCGTGATGTCAGCCCATAACACAGGGTGAACTAGGTGCCATGTCAGTGCTTCCCTTCATTTCATGCGCTTGCGCTTAAACGGTAAAGAGATATAAAAGAACCCAGAAACAGCATTTTCATACCATACATTATTATCTCAGGAGGCAAAAATATGAGATATATTCTAATATAACTTAGTAAGATAAAGTAATCTTAAAACAATTTATTAAATAATAAATGTAAAATGAAATTAATATACAGTTGTTAATTTGTTAACCACAATTGTTGACGCATCCCTTGTAAATGCCATACTTAAACGTATACGTATTTAATACGGTATATGATTTATTATTGTCATGTTTTGTAGGTTATATTGAAATAAATATATAAGCATGTATTTTCAACGAACCACACGACATGATTGTTACCGACTACACTTGGCTAAATTAAAGTAAAAGTTATTCGATTTATTCAACTGTCTAAGGCTTTTGTTGGTAATTTTTGAAGACTTCATCTGTAGCGCGAACATAAAACAAGAGTAAGTGAGATAGAGATAGACAAATTTGTTTAATTTAATGTTTTCTCTATTCTTTCACCCCCTCGACATACACAATAAACATGTTGGTGCCTCTTCTAATTTATGTACTTCTTTGGGTTGCTATAAATCCGTAAGCGCGCACATACACACACACACACACACACGCGCACGCGCACGCACGCACACACCCGCACGTACGCACGCACACACGCACGCGCACTCACTCACGCACGCACGCACGCACGCACGCGCACTCACTCACGCACGCACGCACGCACGCACATTTATAGTTGGTATACATTCTCATGTAAAACTTGTGAGCACACATTAACGTGTGAATAGAGCAGGTTGTATTATGGTTACGTGCAATGAAAATATTTTATTATAATTACACAGAGCAGTTATTTCAATTATTTATTAACGTAATTAAAAATGAGAATCTCATTTAATGGAAAAACTTTGTTAATAATGGAAATAATTTTATATATTTCGTGCATATACGTTTATTCCTCATAATTCACAATAATGATAGTATTTAAGTTAAGAGCTTAGCGCTTATATTATATTATTTCGTATTCGTTGACATTTTAAAAAGAGGATTCGTATTAATATTAATTCACATTGAAATATTTTTAATATAAATGGCTGCTTGTACACTAGACAGTAACGTAACGGTAACGCCACGCAAGAGCACGAGCTCACTTGCGCCAGTGTTGCCGGTTGGCGCATTTGTCGCTAGATCTGGTGAATTTTCTACCGTTTACTACGGCGCCAAACAAAACGATTTTCATTCAGTGCGGTGGTGCCAACCCGGGCGTGTTGATCCCTACCACCTGGTAAGGTAGGAAGGGAAGGGACCTACAGTTTTACGTGGAATCCGAACCACGGTCAGCCTCCAACGGTTCGAGCGGTCACCCATCCAAGTACTGACCGCGCCCAGCGTTGCTTAACAATTAATATCAACAGTCTCAGATCAGGAAAGGATCCTGATCTGAGTCAACAGTCGACTGTCTGCACCACTGAGCTATCGAGGCTGACATTATAATATCTTTCCAATAAAAAAAACTTACTATAAATATTATATTTGTCCATAAATGAGGTCCACAATTAACCAAGTGTACAGAAATGTTGCCTTTTCAATGGAAAATATAAATTTCCGAACTATGTATTCAGAAATAGAATTGGAATTCTGAGTTGCTATTTTTATGGAAAGTAGCTGGAAATATATTTTCAAATTTTCAAATTCTCTCTACCCCGGTGGCAACAAGCGTGACGTTATGAGTGTATGTAGATTTATGAGATAAAACTACGATTATATTGCCATTTATTTGGGATAATATCGTGTTCCAAATCTGGGCAACACTGTCAGACAGCACGCGAACAGTCAAGCACGAGCGTCCGCGCCGTCATCTAGTGCGAAAGGTGTTCGCATATATATTTTCATAAATGTTTGTCTCCTGTGCTGCCGTTCCGTGGTCATCGCCGTGCTGTTGTCGTCAAGTGCGCGAGCAGACAATACTTTAAATACAACAATATATTTGTTCACATTTTAAACTACTGTTCTCAACCACAAGTTGAGATTTATGATAAAGATTCTAAAGCAAAGACGATCCATCTTTGTGTTTTCTTTTCGGTCCATCTTGTATTCTGCTTGTTTGAGGCATATCACGGAACCCTGGTCGCAGACAGTACATAATAACCGGCGATATCAAATAGCCATTTCCACCAGATAAATTATTGATATAGATGTTATTTATGGATGCGATAAAAATTATAATTGTCAACGCGTTATTTTTAATGGTTATTACGTTTTTTATGTGTCATGTGGATTTTTAAAAAGGCCGAATCGATAAGCGTCGATGTTAAAACGCTTATGTGTTTATTTATGACTGTGTGTTGGGAAGTGATGGTTAATGATTTCGTTTTGTCAGTTGTAATGGACAAAAATACACGTCGGACAAACGACTTCATTTTGATTGATGTAATTCTATACGAGTGAATGAGCATTTTGTTAGGAGAACGATTGTATAATTTATACTTGTAATACATATCAACGAATATAATTACTTGATTGCTTTTAAATTAATCTTGTAGAGACCAAAATAATTTAAGTTAGAACGTGTAAGTTAAAAAAAAATTAAAGCATGTCTAGTATGATCTAGATTCTTCAACACAAATCAGTTTTATTTATTAATCCAATATAATTGTATAAAGTAGATATATTCACAATATTATTCACTCCAGGGTATCAGGGGTCATTATTATTCATATTTTATGGATTTTGAAATAAATTCTAGTGAGCGAACGTAAAATTTGCCTTTTAACCTCAATCAAGTAGTGATTATGCAAAATGATCTTGGAATGAAATTTATGTTTAGTTGTAAATGTCATATTATTATTATGAACATTTTAAAATCGTAAACTGTGAACATATTGTAGAATGTTAATATATCGCGTTTCCTTTTCGGAACTTCTTATTGGTTTCAGAGACACCAATTTGGTGTTTTGTCAACATAAAAAATTACTCTCCCTTTTACGTAGGTATTTCCAATCGTTAATTGAATGGTAGACAATAAGAAAAAGAAAATAGATTAAAACATATCGGGCGGTGGTGTAACAAACTTAGGGTGGTGAAATATCATCACCTTCAGCGATAAAATATATCTGGAGGTTAACTCCTGTCAACTGTATGAGAAATGTCACTTTTACCGACAAATAAATGTCAACAGATACTTAATCAGAGGATGAAAACAACAATCTATATTTCAGAACATTCTCTGGCGGAATACTGTACCAAAAAAAGGAGGACCAAAGAACAGACATAACATGGAATTTTTGAAAGGAATTAATATTTCTTTGCAATAATTATGCAATACAGCAAAATAACCACAATATACCTACAAAAAAAACATTGGATATGAGCCTCAGATTACCTGAGATAAAATGAGAATGAGTAAAAGCAATCTTTATTTACACTTCTTAATGAAACGATTTAAATTTCACAAGCAAACCTTTAAAGTATAGTGCCTATTTTGAAACACAATTCCCATCCGTCATGTATTAAGCAAAGTATATAATATTATCTATTTCTATCTCATGTATGCCATGCCATCATCACCGGTAGGTAAGCCAAGTTCATAATTTAATCATGTATACGATTAAGATTAAAGTTAAATTAAAATTTATTACATAAAGAGGTAATATTTTTACAACAAATGATGAGATACTTAATGTTGTTGACACGAACGAATGATATCGATTAAATACAATCCTTTATAAAATATGTACGATTTTAATTTTAATCATGACTAATGTCTAATTTGACATTCATTTTAATTTTACACAAACAACATTTTTCCACTGTGACACTCAATCTGTTGATTATATTAATTTAATATAATAAATTAGTACACAGAAAGTGTTTGTAAATCTCTCTAGCGCGCATCTTGTTATCTATCTGGTGACAACTTTTAGAAATAACTCTAATCTCGTAGCAAGTTTTTATGGTTAATTATTTCATATATTCGATGACTTCACATTAATATGATTATGTTAATAAATGCTTAGAGAATTAAGAACTCCGCTCTTTTAAATTTTAATATTAGTTTTGAGAATATAATTAGGAAATATCTGCATCATATTTACATATACATACATATTTTAGCTCTCACAAGCTCAACTGCAGTGGGCTGGGCACGTCAGCCGAAGAGACGACAACCGTTGGAGTAACCATTTCCTACACTGGCGGCAGTGAACAGGAAAACGGAGTTTGGGAAGACCACCCGCCAGATGGGACGACGATATCAAGTACGTCGGCGGAAAGCAGCGCTGAAGGCCGGGAGGACTGCAGAAAAAATGGAGAGGTGTATGTCCAGCAGTAGACGCATACACGCTGACTGACTAACATATATCAGGAAGAAAACAATTATTTTCATTTCTTTTTTTATTCCTCTGAAATACCACTAGATTCTTTCATCCATCGACATTGCACCGAATCTGTTCAAAATGCGACTATGAATCTGACCTAGGATGCCGACTGACAAACGCGGGCCTTCGCGGAAAGACACTGCGCTGTTTAAAATGCAGACAGCTTCCATTTGTCTCGCGATCGCTCGCAGCTATCTTAAGCTATCTTAAGCTATGCATCGCATCACACGCAGCTCCTAAGTTGACCCTGTTCCGAAAGATGTGCAATCAATATCGTGTCATGTTATTTAGGGTCGTCGCACACTATGCGATTGTGAAACTAATACTTCTGATACTTGAGGTTTGGTAAAAACATAATATATGCCGTGTCAACGCCTTAAGCCTCTTCCACTCATAGTGAAGTCATGCGCTCAGCGGTATGGGGAGCGGGGACAGGGGCGCCGCCACCCCGTTTCCTCTTTAGGCAGTTTCCTCTTTACTAGAGCGGGATGGAATCGCCACAAGGCGCTTACGATAAAACAAAACGAATAACGCGCAAATATTTTTTATATGTATATTAATGCTTTATATTTTTAAAATAGAAATTGCTGTAAAAATAGAGGTATATTTGGATTTTTTTAGCGAGCGAAGTTAAAAAACTTGCTGTTTCAACGTTTTGGTTCACTAAAGATAATCCTATAGATTGAAAACCTAGAACATTTCATAAACTTATCTTTAACTTTTCATATGTCCGCATCAATCCTACGGTACAGATGATCCGAGGAGTAGAGGCTTAAACTGTACATTATGCAAGAAACTGGCGGCGGTCCTCACCACACAGGCTGCTCTCGGTAACTCGACTGGAGCAGTCGAGGTACGACAACATTATAGTTGTAGAAGAGGCTTCAGATGTAGAAGAGGCTGTAGAAGAGGTTGTAGAGTTGTAGAAGAGGGACCGTGGCACGTGGGATCCGTTGTCTCTACCTAATCCAAAGGGAAACCGGCGTGATTTCATATATTATGTATGTGATGTGATTACAGGTTCTCATTCAATGTTACGTCTGGGATAATATTTTATGGTTGATTGATTGATTAACTTTATGATGATATGACTCCCTTCTTATATTACTATGTGGAAGGGTTTAACCCGCCCGGTTTGGCACCACCGCACTGAATGAAAGGTCCGTCGAAACGGCTATGTAAATAGTTTGTGTTTACCGTCCAGTTCAGTGTAGCCGGCACGACCGAAGGGAAGCATTGACGTGGTCCAAGTTCACCCAGTGTTATGGGCTGACATCACGGATATTGTAGATGATGTAGCCTACCGTGTCAGTTTCCATAAAAAAAAAACAACTGAAGGTGCGTTCGCCCGAAACGTCAAGCATTAATTTTGTATTATGTGCGTAGTTAGGTAATCTATAGTACATATACCGACTCGCTTCAGTTTGTTAAAGTCAGCTTCAATTGCATTTAATATTTAAAACTTTTTAAATAAACTAGTGGATACCCGGCCCCTGCGAGCTATTAGCATGAGATAAATCGAGATTGCACTGATTCATCCATCAATATTTGATGAGATGACGGCGCGACAGTTTTTCGGTGAATTTTTACGATGTCTGGACTTTTTTGTTAGAGCGAAGTTCATCTTTTAGTTTAGTGGAAAATTTGACTATAAATTCTTCGGTCAAGTGCAACTTGAACTTGATCGTCAGGGATTTCAATTTAGTGGTTTTAAGAAAAGTCACAGTCTTATCATTTCTATTGCGCAGAGACGACATCTTTTAGCAACGACGGGGATCTGAATGTGGCAAGATGGCACTGCGCACCATCGAATTACATAAATTATTTTAGAAATAAGTATAACAAAACTATTGAAACCAATATCAGGTTACACTTATGTCCAAACCATCGTAAAATAAAATACTATTGTTCTAACTCACTTCGTAGAAATAATGACTGATAGAGAATGCCTTTTCTCAACTTTTCGTGCAGAGTATATTTTTTCCTTTCGTTAAGTTAACTCTCTTTTAATTATTTCTTCATTAGATTGATGCAAAGCCGAGAATGAAGAGAAAAAGACATTCCGACCAGGATTCGAACCTGTAACTCCGGCTTGAGCCGCCATCTCGCTACCGTTTCGCCATCATCGGGCCGATAAAGTCAAGGATAAAGTATATCTCAAAATTTTGAACAGTTGCATCTTCATTCATTTTTTCGCACATATTTCCAAATAAATCGAAGAACAAAAAAAATACGGATTAAACCAAATTTCGAGTGTAACGTATAATCTACTCGTCAGACGTCTGGATCACTTCTACATAACTGCATCTCAAATTTCTCAATAAATAATGTTTCCTAATACAGAATGAATTTATTTCGTAAGAGTCTTTTGGCGAACATCTTGTTTTACATTATTCCTACGGCTTCAAAGTCGGTAAGTAGAAAGATAGAAATTCTATATTATTCCAAAAACATTTCACAGAAACAAGCACTACATAATGATTTACATGACATGCAAAAGCGGTCAAAGATTCTTCCAGTTAATTTTTCCTGATTTACAAATCGCCTGTTATGTAAATCCCTTATTTTTTTTTACACGTCAACTAAAGTCAACCATCTTTGCCCACATTTGAACTCAATCTTTGCTAAACATCACGATTACCTCAGAGTACTTAAAGGGTTCAGGCAAGGCCAAACAAAGTCCGCGCTCAAATACCTCGAGCCAGGCAATTAATTAGCGACATCTATCTTATTGACGCGTTCTCGTGAAAGTGTTTGTGATAAAAATGACAGCTCATGCTCGATTGTGCCCGTGACAGTGACAGATGCGGCTCGCTTAGGCTGCGCGCAGACGTGGCCATAACTAGCGTGATTGTCAACATAAAATAAATTAATGAATGAATATAACACGCGATGAGTTGGCTTAGCACAGTAGTAGGAGCATACAGTACGCTTGCACAATCACTACTCCTACCCCTACTCGATTATGCCGATGTGTGTTATCTTGATCTTAATGAAGAGCTACTTAACAAACTTGATCGTCTTCTCAACTTGTGTATCCGATACATCTTTGGTTTGCGCAAGTTTGACCATATATCAGATTTTCGAAATCGTTTGCAGTGGCTCGATATCCGCCTTCGCAGGAATAGTCATGTCTTATCACTTCTCTACTGCACATTGTTTAACCCCAATGCTCCTAAATACCTAAGTGATCGTTTTTCCTTTCTCAGCTCCCACGGGCTATCGCTAAGGTCAAATGATAACTTGGTGCTGACTATTCCTTCCCATTCTACTACATCATATTCGGACTCATTCACGATACATGCAGCTCGTCTGTGGAATCAGCTCCCTGTCAATCTCCGTCTGTCTTCTTCCATTCACACATTCAAAATTCTTTTAAAGAAGCACTTTTTGTCAACTTAATTTCTCTGATCCAAAAGTATGTCTCTCATGTTCAGAGTTAGTAAATATATATGATATGTAAAAACTAAGTATATTTAGTCTATCTTATGTATATATATGGTATATAGGTATAGTATTTAATTATTCATATTTAAGTTTATCTATCTTTTGTATTCCCGTACATCTGTCATACCATAATATGTAAATTTCTCTTTCCGCCACTCACCTAGCAGTTATCATACCCCAAAGGTACCCTGTTAGAAAATGCCTAGAGGCATTAAGTGTTACCTTTTGCCCATATTCTATTTGAGTGCAATAAATATATACAATACAATACAATACAGCCTCGATAGCTCAGTGGTGCAGACAGTCGACAGTACTTGGATGGGTGACCGCTCGACCGTTGGAGGCTGACCGTGATTCGGATTCCACGTAAAACTGTAGGTCCCTTCCCTTCTTTCCTTACTAGGTGGTAGGGTTTAACTAGCCCGCGTTGGTACCACCGCACTGAATGAAACGTCGGTCGAAACGGCTATGTAAATATTTTGTGTTTTCCGTCCAGTTCAGTGTAGCCGGCACGACCGAAGGGAAGCACTGACATGGCACCTAGCTCACCCGGTGTTATGCGCTGACATCACGGATGTTGTAGGTGATTTAGCCAACCGTGTCGGCAGTAAATAACGAGCATCGATCATTAGAAATAGATAATCGGGTTGAAGACCGTTGTCTCTGTCGTCGCAGTAACTTGCACGTCTCTGTGCGACAGGGACGACGCTCTACAATCGAATTGTTTCTTTCTAAAGCTCGATGTTCATTATCTACTGCGGCGTACTGTACTTCTGTAAGACAATTACGCGTCGTCGTCGTCGTCTGCTACACCAACTCTATACGCGTGTTAAATTCATTCATTCGGCAGTATGGCATTGGGCCTGGCACGTTAGCCGAAGAGACGACGACCATGGGAGTAACCGTGTCCTATACTGGCGGCCGTGGACAGGAAAACGGATGAGTGGGAAGACCACCCGCCAGGTGGGACGACGACATCAAGAAAGAAATACTTTTGAAACAACCGACTAGTACAAAAATAAAACGTTACAGTATACATACATAAATATATACCACTTGCTCAATCCCGACAATCGGGCTAAGCAGAGTAATCGGTGTTGTGCTGCAATTACTCTTTTAAATTACAGCACAACACCGACCACCACGTTTAGCAATGTATTAGGACAAGATAACTCAGATAACTCAGAAGATCAAGCAGGAAGTAAGGCACGAAGACACACCTGCTTCATGACCCGGTGGAAGGACCGCGCCAAGGTGATAGATGGCTAGCCTCTCGCCCTTTAACACAGCACCTTATCCTTATCCCTTAGTCGTCTTTCACGACATGCACGAGCAGAGACGCAGTGGTTTTGTTATTTATAAGTACCGGACCCATACGGTTACATCTCAAATACTATTATGACTATGACCTCTCGGTTCGTTTTGCCGGCGACTACTGGGGCCTCGTCCGCGCACAACTTTTGCTATATAGTCAGTGCGCCCGTAAGCGGCGCATATTTCAAACTACCCGCAATTAGTGTCGAGAGCTTTTTCGAGATTTACGCGCCGCCGCCGTCGTGTCGTTAAATTAACTTGATAAATTGGTGATAATTTGAAAAGTTTCCCGCCCGAGGTGGCCGGCCGAATGTGCGGGAATACCAACAGTCACGTACGTCTAGTCTACATTTTACTGACCCGTCAAAAGTAGAGACGGCACTTGTAAAACTATATGCAAGTTGAATAAAACCTTTATATACGATTACTAGCGTTTAACCGCTCCGGAACCACTGAACATATTTTGTGCAAACCACTTCAAAATATGTTCAGTGGTCCCGGAGTTTACCTTAAACATATATACGTACATACATACATACATAATACATGTTCCCTTGTATAAGAAGTAGATAGTGCATCACTTGCTTCTGGTTCTCTTTGTTGCTCTTGTTAAGAATAAAACCACTTTTGGACGATGCCAGGAAGTAAGATGTATTCCAAGATTGAAATAATCGTATTTGTATTACATGCTATAATGTTCACGTCTAGACCAAAGAGCTTGGTCGTTGGTCTAGACCTAAACTGAAACAGTATTCTTCAAACTACCATGACAGGACAAACCATGATCGCATTAGAAACACTCGACGATTAACTTTCAAAATTCAAATATCATAGATAGACATACATACATACATACATACATAGCGTCACGGCTGTTTCCCGGTGGTGTAGGCAGAGACAACGGATATAGTCTCTTATAAAAGTATAAAATCTTGCACTGGTCAACTACCAGTGCAATAGAATATAGATATAGAGTAAGAGTATAGAATAAGAAGTAGAGTAGAAGAAGATAGAGAAGATAGAGATATAGATGTAGGCGTAGGGAGTCCTTGGTGTAGGCACATAAACGCCGTGATATTAATCAGTACCTAGTTTTTTTTTTTTTTTATGGAAACTGACACGGTTGGCTACATCACCTACAACGTCCGTGATGTCAGCCCATAACACCGGGTGAACTAGGTGCCATGTCAGTGCTTCCCCCTTTGATCGTGCCGGCTACACTGAACTGGTCGGAAAACAAAAACTATTTACATAGCCGTTTTGACCGACGTTTCATTCAGTGCGGTGGTATCAACCCGGGCGGGTTAAACCCTACCACCAAGTAAGATTAGGAGGGAAGGGACCTACAGTTTTACGAGGAATCCGAACCTCGGTCAGCCGCCAACGGTCAGCGGTCACCCATCCAAGTACTGACCGCACCCAGCGTTGCTTAACATTCAATAGCGACAGTTGAATTTCTGCACTGCACCACTGATCTATCGAGGCTGACGATTCCAATTATCCTCTATAGTTGTACCAATCTTAGCAATGTCTCACGAATACAGAAGAAGAGATTACCTACACATTTCCGCGCGCGATAATCTTAAGATTAGCAGAATCGAAGGATAATCTTACTTCGCAAAATTGGGCCTATGGGCATGTGCGAATGAAATTCTCTACCAACTAACTATCCACCAATATTTAAAAGTCTGCTTAATAGATTAAATACGAAATAGAATACCTATCGGTAGTACATACATACATACCACACGCTGTATTCCGAGATTCGAGGTAAGCAGAGTAATCTGTGTTGTGCTGCAAGGACAATTATAAATTACAGCACAATACCGACGACCACGTTTCGCAAAGCATTCTTCAAGGCACTCGTAACTATCGCAAGTAAGGCACGATTTAACCTACCTGCAGCATGACTCGGTGGTAGGACCGTGCTAAGGAGGCGAGTATCTTGTGACCCTTTAGAAAAGCACCTTGTCTTTATCCCTTAGTCGCCTTTTACGGCATGCACGGGGAGCGATACAGTGGGGATATTATTTTTAAGTACCGACCCCACACGGTAGACTTGCGAACCACTGAATCGATTTGAATACAGTTTGCTTCTACGGATAGCTTGTTTCTTCCCATCAAATTATAGGCTACTTTTCATCACGTTAAATGGCATATGAGGTTAGCAGTGAAGTCAAATATGAGAGCGTACTTAGCGAGTACTTAGCGTAATTTAAACGCATTAATCTTTTATGATTTAAGTACCGTTCGAAAGCTCTCTACGCGCAATAATCTTCCCAATTATAAAAGGTTTGAAATTTTCACCTTCACAACTGCTGTGAGACAAAACGACAACTTGGCACCTTCCGACCAGTGAGTGAAGCTGACAGAAGTAAAAAATCGAAGCTTCGGAGCCATCCATCAAGGCATCGGAATTCGGCCACTCTTCGACGTCGGCGCTGGCTAATGGCTCGTTGGTTTAGGAGTGTTGGGCGTACGGGGCAGAGGGAAGACAGACAATAGATGAAGTTGGCCACAGTGGTGTTATGAAGCAGATATCAGCCAGTTAACAAAATATTCGAGATATGAAATAGTTGCGAAAACTGTTAGGATTCAACGAATGTGAGAAGTCAACACGTTTGATTTCTATGTCTACACCTTCAAGGTGAGATTCCATAAAGTGACCAGGTGATCCCAAGTTTTCACGCAGAAACTGTGTTAGCTATATGTACGTGTGATGCCAAGTCATACATAGATCTTATATGGTACAGTTTTATTTACAGATGTAACAATAGATCAATCCACACACCAATAGCAGTACCATAAAACAATCTAGAAATTTGGTAACATTCAATGGTTTATTAATTAACAGTGATGCTGTTAGACTTCTGTTAAATAGAGAACCATTAAGTATCATATGCCGAAATGTATGTACCTTACATAGGTATGTAACATACATTGTTTAAATAAAATAAAAATTGTAATACAAAATTTATATATTCTTTATTGGACACCAATTTATAAAAATCACAACAGGCCAGCTTAATGCAGCGAGGAATTATATTCTAACTAATAATGAAGTTTTCAGAAAATGTTCTAGAAATCTATCCAATAGTTGAGATGACGAAAATCTTATCAAACCTTTGTTACTGAATCATTATTAATCAAAAATCGAAACCCAATGAGCCATTTCAGAATATTTTAAAGAAATCTGCCAACCAACATCCAAGTGATATTATGTCAAGTTCCGGCTACTCCGACACCATTCACGGTTTCTCTTTCGCTTGTCATCGTCGGGACGTTAATTTTTCGGTGATTTATGGCTAAGGCTTCAGAGGAGTTCGACGAGCATAGTCCAATTAGTTAATCCAGTAGAGGTTGACCTCTGAAGAGCCGTGATGGACAGGCGGTGAGGAAATTATCGGAGGATCAGAAGTTAGCCTTAGGTGAACTGTGGATGTTTCTGTCTGCTAGTGCTAGATAATGTAAAAATGCAAAAAAAAAATATTTGTTGATATTTTTGACCTTTAATAAAATCCAACGTCTACCTTCTGTCTGTATGTCTGTCTCTCCGCTTATAACTTGAGAACCATACAAACGCTGTCTCCCGACAATCAGGGTAAGCAGAGCAATCGGTGTTATGCTGCAAGAACGCTGGTAAATTACAGAACACCGACCACCACGTTTCGCAAAGTATTCCAACAAGATTCAATCGATCAAGCAGCAAGTAAGGCACGAAGACCCACTCTGCATGACTCGGTGGAAGTACCGTGCCAAGATGAGAGGTGGCGATGCTGTCGCCCTTTAGCACGGCATCTTGTCCTTATCCCTTAGTCGCCTTTTACGACATGCACGGGGAGAGATGCAGTGGGGATATTCTTTTTAAGTACCGACCCCACACGGTAGACTTGAGAACCACTCAATCGATTTTAATACAGTTTGCTTCTACGTATAGCTTGGTTCTTCCCATCAATTATAGGCTACTTTTCATCACGTTAAATGACTTATGAGGTTAGCAGAGAAGTCAAATATGAGAGCGGGCGGAGCCGAGGGCACAGCTAGTTTTAGATAAAGCCTGGTGCAAATGAAACTGAGAAATTTTCTTTTGTAAGAATTCCTTGGTTCAGACATGAAAGCAGTGGTTATTTATTTTTCTTAATGAAGTGTAGAAATCTCACAAAAAACATTTTTTATGTCAAAGTGGGAAACTACTTTAAGATTTGAAAATTTTAGATAGTCAGTTGGATGGACTTGTATGGTGGAAATAAAAAATATCTGAACCAAAAATTTAAATTCCCGTCAAACGTACCTAACATTAATCGCTAAATTATTTTAATGAAACATAAATAAAATAAAATTTCGTACTTTATATGTATTTTGCAGTGACATCTAAATTTACGATCGTAAAATTAATTCTTAATTTACGCGCCAGGATGTGTGTTGTCGCGTTTAAAATTTATCGACGATCATGATATAATTATAAGGTTATTTATTGTATTGACCCCGTCAGCTCGAGTTCCTGCCCGTTGCATTATTCATAAGCTCTCTGGCGCATGTGAGTGTGGATCCATCGTTGTTCTTGGTTGCATGTTTAGTTACACGCGTATACATACCTATGTTGCGAATTCGGTAACTTTTTTGTAATAAAATGTTCGATTTTTAGCTCAAATCAAATCAAATTAACAAAATATAGATATTTTACACTGGTATACCTTGTGGTGATATTTGAAAACAATTGTTATATTTTTTTTTTTTTTTTTTTTTTTTTATTATGTAATCCGGTATGGGTGGCTGAGTCGGAGGGGCCAAAGCGCATGCTCCGACCAGCCAATATCACCTCCGAGAAGGTAGGTGCCATACCGGAGACTTCCCTGGATTGCTGGCTATACTGGACTAGAGGAGAACACAGCCGAGGCTGCTATGCGGCCATCTTACATCCAGTACGGTGGTACCAACCCAGTCGGCTACAATTTGAGCCTACCACCTAGTAAGGGGCAAGGGAATATGAACATTTATTAACGAAATAGTCTAGACTGATAACAAATTTTACTAATATTATTAGAAATAGTTACCTACACATATTTAGAAAACTAAGTACTATGTGTAAAACGTGGGAATAAACTATTACTAAATCAATTAAAATGAAATATTTTATTACAATAATATAAAAATGTCACAGAAAGCCCCAAAATTTGGCATTATAAAACATTTTTTCTTCTTTTTATTAGATAAATAAACAGTGCAATTACAAAAGCGTTAACATATTAAATTATGACCATGAGTTGACCAATTAAAATTTATCCTTTTAATAATGTGTCTACGATCTGATGATTTTCAACAGACACATCCATGGCGGTGTTCGTGGACGAGGTTATGTTCGTGTTCGTGGCGCTTCGTGCGTTCATGGCGTTGTTTATGTCTCACTACCTGCCCTGCTGCCTTCGGGGTGTTTTATGTGCTCGACGTGTGTAATTATAAGGGCTGATGCCCATTGTGCTAAGACTTTTGCATCAAAATAATTTTGCGTTGTGTGTATTTTTAATAATAATGATTGAAAAAATATATATATTTATAGTACGTACTTATACTAAAATTACTTTATTTTATTTTTAAATCAAGACCAATCAAACTTCTAAGGACAAACGGATTTTAAAAATTTTAATGAAACCCAAAAACGTCAAATTAAAAATATGCCTTTATATATTTGCAATAAAAATGAATTGCCTTATGCCGACCTGATGTTTTTGCTTGCTCGTAGTATGGATATTTAAGGAGAGTGACGAAAAAACTAACCAAATTTGTAAGAACACAAATATTTTTAGATCGTTTTGCTCGCCAGAAAATTTCATAATTCTAATATCGCGCTGGTGGATCTGCCTGGTACAGTGTGTCAACATAATTTTTTTTAAAGGGTCTTCATTTTCAAAGTGCTTAATTCATACTAAGCGACAGCCCTGTCGTCGCAATATATCATACGTTCGACTTGGCAACACTGAGTCGGTCGGATTGCCGCCGCGTGGGTGTTATTTGATTTATCAGACTGCCTGATGAGACTTTATTGCCGACAAAAACTGCGATCAGCGACAGTTAAACTGCGCCGTGACATGCGAACTGAGGGATGCTGGACAAACGGGCAATTAGATTGTATCGAGCTTGCAATCAAAACGTTGGCATGGGATGAAATGTCGGTATATTTATGAACAATTTTGTGAAGATGTATTCACGAACCGTTAAATTTTGACATGACTAGAATATATGAAACTGTATTATAATTTAAACTATAATACGAGTAAGAAAATGGAAGACAAAAATTTTGGACGTTTAATTATTTCCAAAAATTTTGCTTGAAAATCTTGACTGAAGCAAATATTGTAAGGGACATTTTTCATATTGGTTATTTTTTTCCTACAAAGCTATAGCCGTGCATGTGTATATTAATATACTTTATTTATAATGTTTGATTTCAAGATCAATAATGATTCATTAAATCTACTTAATGAAAATCTCAACACTGACCGACTGACTAACAGACAACGCAGAGCCTAACCCGGTGGGTCTAGAAGTGTGAAATTTTGCATAGTAGTTCCTTATATAACGTAGGTGAGCACGAAGGAAGAATTTTTTGAAAATTCACCCCCTATGGAGGTTAAATAGGGGACGAAAGTTTGTATTAGGTAATTTTTTAAGTTAGAAATATGGAAATTGGAGTTTAGGCTTCTGTTTATAAATAAAAATCAGTCAGTTGTATCTGTGTTTATGGAAATTCATCCCCTAAGAGGGACGGAGAGAAAGAGACAGAATATATTGCGTGGACTCAAATTAAGCATAACCTACAATGCCGCGAGCGAAGCCGCGGGCACAAAGTTAATCTATGAATAAATCTAATATCTACCAAATGACTCAAGCACTGTGCGACCCAAATATTTTGGAAACCTGCTCATACGTCAGGATGGCCCGACGACGTAGCAGGAGTGCGTGATTCAATGCAATTAACAATATTGACGTAGTTTATCGTAACAAAGCAACATTAACAATTTGTTGCAAACAACGCCGCAATTTTTACGACCTTACGACTTTATAAAGCTGGCTTTGACACGGCGAAAAAATTTGTAAGTTAACTAACTAACAAAGCCTGACTAACTGTCAGCGTGTATGCGTCCACTGCTGGACATGCCACTGGTGTTTGATAAGTTGATAACGTTACTACAACTGACGTGCCCAGCCCACTGACTTGGGGTTAGCTACTCAATGTCCAATATCGAATACTTTGTTGCGTCGTCGGTGGATTGCCTCGTTTTGTTAGTTTTGTGAGGAGGTTTATATGATGTTAGCGACACTCATAAGTTCATGACAATCATGCTGATTAATTTAAATGAAGAACGTTATAAAGATTTTGGTTCAAATGAACGAATGGCGTCAGTGACAGACCAATTTTGATACAGCTGCGTCATCATTGTAATTAATTTATTGTGAAATTCAAAAATGGAATCTCTGTTCCGATATTGCAACAATTATAAACTGTTCACTGTTCTTCACTTCACTTCAAAAACAACGTATCTATGCAAGAATGAAACCACGAAACCTTAAGGACTACGAAACATATTTCCGCAACACGATGACTCTTTAGCGAGCATTCGTTCGCTACATGCTCGCCACTATTCGGCTCGCCGACGGTTTGAATGTTACTTTACTCCTGCAGTTCCTGCGACACGATACGCCTTGAAAATGGAAACTTTTATATTTATGTTTCCTTTGTATTGCAATTGTTTTCGCCGACACAGCACCTTGCGCCGCAAAGTCGGTAAGTACTCGGAACATTTTAGAGCTCTATATCATAGTTTTAGGTTTTACCAACAATCTCACCTAAAACGCAAGGACCTCATCGTTGAGTTCTACCTACATACTTAGGTGTTCGTTGGCTGATGTACTACAATCGCATAAAGGAGAACGCCTTTTTCGAAACCGCTAAAAGTATAAGTGGAAAGGTAGTTTTAAATAAGTGATAATTAATGTACAAGCGGAAAATATTTTGAACAATAACAATTTGTGAATTGATACTTCCTTCGGAAATTGGCTTCCATTCGGCTGCAGTCGGCTTTGAATTCATCACGATTCGGACGTATTTGTATATAAGAGACAAGAGTATACTATTCCGAGGCCGAGGACACAGAGAGTATAAAATTCACACTCGCAGGAAATGTAAAATGTAAGGAAACCTCAAAGTGCGAATTTTCTAAATCCCCTACTGGCGTTTTGCCGCTGTGACCAAGTGAGTAAAACCGCGCAAAACTTAGACAATTATTACGTCTTTAAATACGAGCATGAAACCCTGTAACTACATTGATATTCTTTGAAGTTAGAAGCTGTTTTCAGGTTCATGCAAGCCCATAGTAAAAAAAGTAATTATGATTTACAGGCGCATTTAACGTTTTTAACCCCAATTATCTTTGTACCAAAAAACTAGGTATGTAAAATTTTAAATAATATTATAACATTTTTTATATATATAACTGGCAGGGTTGCTACATCCGTGATGTTAGCCCGTCGCCGCCGTGCTTCCCTTTGGTAGTATCGGCTACAATAAAAAAAAAACAATTCAGTACGACACTCAACTACCACTTCAGTAACGCCCGACTTCCACCTCCGGCTTTGTATCTGTCGTTAGAGTGACATCTGTCATACAGTTGACAGTCAACCGACTGCAAAATTTTACTTCGAGGAAGAGGACGCGATCTCATACGCAATAATTTACAAATTCTGACAGACCGAGGTAATTGATACACCCACCAATACACCCACATACAAAATTTAAGTATGGATTAAGCATTCGTTAAATTTGTTAAATTTGTTAAAACTTTCATGCGGCGAATTTTATACCCTAAGCCCCGTCTTTGCGTTTTCCTCCAAGGCATTTTAGCCAAAGGTGGTGAAATCGGTCCTAAGAGTAAACTGTAAATTTGACAAAAGCCACGAAATGCCAACGGTACAGTAAGTTTTTGTAGCAAACGACATACGCACGTCGCGTCCATTCCCACAATACCCTCCAGCAATTACAATTAATATGTTCGTTTTACTTTTATTGTTTGGAGCTTCCTTTCGAGAAATGTTTTTGTTGCGGTTGCGTGGATGTGCTTATTGTTTTATGAGTGACAGCTGCGTGTTTTCTTTTTGGGGCGAACTCGTATTTTTAGTTTCAGCAGGAGTAGCGGGTGGACTCATTCAACAAGAGATAGGTTTTAACTTGATTTGGAAGCCATTATAGGGCAGATTTTACCAACTTCGGTTAAAATGTAGCGGTCAGTTAACTCCTGTCAACTGTTTGAGAATTTTCACTTTAACGGACAGTTAAATGTTAACGGAGACTTAACCAGAGACGGTTAAATCAGCCCTAAATAAAACATATACAGTACCTACATAACATTTGCCTCGGCTCTTTAGATAAAATAAAGGACAACAAATAAATATTTGTCAGATCTTTTTAGTGCACTATTTTTTTTTTTAGCGTTTCTCCCACTTTCCACAACTAGTAGAAATTATGTCACATAGATTTGACAGTGATTTACTTTGGGAAAAATGTTTTCAGGGTTCCGTATCCATACGAATGCCTATTATTAAGCCTAAACCTGCCTGTCTCTCCGTTCGTCCGAGGGCTGCATCTTTTGAACCGTAATAGGTAGCCGGTTGAAACTTTCACAGAATATGTGTTATTATGGCGGATATGCCAACAATCTAATATGTGGAAGAGCGCCATCTACCGAATGATCATTTAACTGACATTTAAACTACATAAGTATGAACGGTCACAGAGATATGACTCGAGCGGTACGAAGGACTCAATATATCAGTGCATAATGATTTTTTTGATTACTTAATTATTTGATTACAAACATAGCTAAGAACCATTCAGATTCAGCCAGCGTTCTAATACAAAAAACCGCATCCAAATCGGTCCATTCTTTTGGGGCACACCCATACACATATACGCACAAACTTATAACACCCCTCCGTTTGCGTCGGGTGTTAAAAACAAGCTGTGCCGAACGCGAGAACGTGCGAGTTCGATAGCTTGATTGCTGCACGTGCAACAAGAAGTAGCATATGGCTACGGAATCCGCTATGTGTAAACAACGTTCTGACTTAACAGGTTTTTTTTTATTTATTCACATTTATTACACTTTACGTTTATTATTTTTTAATATCGATCTACGTACTTAATATCGATTTATTTTTACTATAAATATCGATAAGCCGTAAACACGTTTTTTGTATTTGCACGTCTGACGTCTCGTCGTCTGCCTTGACATGGCACGATAGCAAAACAACTAAAAATATAGGCCAAAAACCAACTAGCCTAGGAAAATTCCCTGAAGACACCAAAAATTTATAGATTTTTTCCAAGTGGCTTATTAGTTATTAGCCAGTGTCGTGGCGGCGACACATGTCACAATTAAACGATAATATTGGAGCGTAATAACAAGCAATTATACTACCAAAGTGGCCCACTTTCAGCTCTCGCCTCGCTGGCGCTTGACAGTTATTGACGTGCGCGCTGACAGCTTGACAGCTGACAGTTTCGCCTGTGCAGTGCAACTGCTTTTTTATGCGAACTCATCCATCGCACGGAAACTTCATATCTTGAAAGCGTCCGCGTCAATAGTTTTGTACAATGCTTTGTACTACGGATTAATAGTCTTCATAAGTCGACTTACATGACGATTTTCGATCTAAACTTATATCGACCGCTTCTGAAAACCAAGACATTTTTTAGCACTTGCAGTTGATCGTTCCTAAAGACGTGTTATGTGAGGTTACAGATGGCGTTATTGACGTTTTTTTTTACAAAGACTTAAAATTTAGTTTTTTTATGAAAATGTTCACAATGTTCGCTTTATAACCTGGTTATATTTATTTATTTATTTATTTATTTATTTATTTATTTATTTATTTTTGTATAAGAAATCAACAGCAACATATATCAAATTATAAAATTATGGAACATTGACATGTCAAATTGGCTAATAATAGATTTCATAGTTAGAATTTTCAAATTTTCTTTTCGACTACCATCTTGCCAAAAATTATATAAGAAAAATAAAATTAAAATTAAAATAATAACCTATACCTACCTACAACAAATATACTAATTTAATAAATAATTCATTAATAAAATTAAAATTAAAAAAATATCAAATTCTATTCATCATAAAAACACTTAAATTAAACTAAATAAATAATTTTAAACATTTAAAAATTCTGAAAATTATAAAATTGAAAAATTTAAAAATTTAAAAATTTCACTCCACTTAGGGTTTCGCTGGGATGAAAGAAGGAGGATTTGTGTGAGGGTGTGTTTATTGGGGGGTGTGTGCATGTGTGAGAGGGTGTGATTGTGAGAGAGTGTGTGCATGATGTGAGAGAGTGTGGTCAGTTTGACATGTTTAGCCTTCTTGTAACAGCTGCGCTACCTGACGTTTTACTCCCGTCTTGGAAGTATTGAAAAGGTCAATGGCATAAAATTTAGAGTTATATGTTTTTGCAATTCGGTTGAGTGTCGTATTTCTTGTGAAGTTTTTCCGGAAATTATGGACGTGCAGTAGTTGAGAAGATCGCGTGCGGCGTGCTGGTACATGAAATTGCACAGCCTCCACAATTTCCGGGGAATCGATAGTGCTGTTTACAATGTCATGCAGAAGTGTCATGTCCATAATTGTACGACGTTCCTCCAGAGTCATCAATCTGTGAAAACGGACAGCTTCTTCATAGGTGTCGAATGTTCTCGTCCAGATCGGTAGTTTAGATGTCTAATGAAGATTTTTTGGATGCGCTCAAGTCGATCCTTATAGACTGCATATTGTGGAGACCACACGCTGCACTCCAAGACACTGCGCACGTATGCAAAGTAAACTGACTTAATGCATAGTGTGTCCGTAAACGGCTTGCATACTCTCATGACAAAGCCTAGATTTTTGTATGCTTTGCTTGTCACCATGTCAATATGATCGCTGAAGAGCAGCTTGCTGTCAAGCATGACACCAAGGTCGCGGACCACTGACACTTTACGAATTACCAAGTTGTTAAGTTTATAATCAAAATGTATGGGTTTTTTGTTCCTGGTAAAAGTTATTTGTTCACATTTTCCTTCATTTATGTTGATTCTATTTATAGTGCAGTAGTCCGCTACCCTGTTCAAGTCGTCTTGGAGCTCAAAGCAGTCATTATTATTTTTTTATAGCTGCAGAAATCTTGTTGTCATCAGCGTATAGGAGAAATTTGGCATTGTGAAAACATTTATATATATCGTATGTGTATATATTATATAGCAATGGCCCTAAATGGGAGCCTTGAGGGACTCCTGAAGGGATTTCTATATAATCAGCACGATTTCCGCCGACGACAACAGCCTGACTGCGATTTGAGACATAGGAGGAAAACCATCTGTAAAGGTCACCATGAACACCAACCTCGGAGAGCTTGTTTAAGAGTATAGAATGATCGACACGATCAAAGGCTTTCTCGTAGTCGGTATATACCACGTCTACCTGCATTCCGTTGTCCAGGTTTTTCAAAACGTATTCTGTAAACTGCACGAGATTAGTGGTGACAGAGCGACCCTTTAGAAAACCATGTTGTCTATAAGAAATAGACTTTGATAGAGTGCTGTAAATTTGGTCATACACCACCTTCTCGAACAGCTTACTGAAAACATTCAAGATGGAAATTGGCCTGTAATTTTCCACCAGCCTCTTAGAACCTTTTTTGTGAATGGGTGTGATTAGCGCCTCTTTCCATTTTCTTGGGAAGGTTAAAATGTATCTGATGGTTAACTTCTGTCAACTGTACGATAAATACCACTTTAACCGACAGATACATATTAACCGGAGATTGATTCATTGTTCTGAGCACTTATGGCATTAATCAAATAGCGAAAATATGGGGATATGTTTTAAAATTTTAATCTGTTTCACACAGTGTTTCGGTGCAAAGGCGAGGAAAATATCATGATAAAATTACTAAATACGTTTACAATCGCATGTATCTGACTAAAAATCACTAATTAAGAACCACAGAACAAGAAACACAAACTGGCAGGCGCTGGGTGAAGATGGCCGCAGATCTGTGTTCTGTGGAAAGAGCCGTCCCCAACTAATAGGACCATGAAGGAGCTATATTATTATTAAAGTTAAGATCATGAACACTTTCAGGTGATTCGAAAAAAAAAATGCATTTTGTTAAATCCCAGAGAGATCCACTGTCTGCGCATTCCAATAATTTCGTATTCCGGCCAAGTTCCAGCAAGTAATGGCCAGCGACGTGCGAACTCGCGAACGCGCGAATTATTTTAATGATAATTGTTATCGTTTCGAAAACGACGCATAATTGACCGGTCTTGCGCGCGACCGCAACGCAGCCCGATCGAATCATCCCGACTCGCTATGTCAACGGCGCGGAGCGGTGTGATTCAGAAGCCTACTTGCAGGATTGATGCATTATTGAGGGTTTAAATAGCTTTCAAGATTAAGTGTGCCTTTAATTTAATTAAAAGGATGTGATATTATTTTCTCGGGAGATTTTATCTTTTGAAGTCATTTGGTGAATTGTCGCTGCATGTGGCGTGCCTTGGGAGAGGCCTATTTCCAGCAGTGGACCGATACAGGCTGATGATAATGATGATGATGATGATGTGGTAATATTATCACCCGTACCTCTTCCCAACTTTTTTTTTTTTTTTTTTTTTTTATACTAAGCGCGACATGTGGCGCCGAGTCACCCATAAGGTGTCTAGCGACGCCCATGGACATTCGGACGCAGGCGGGGGCTGCGAATGCCATGCCGGCCTGACAGGTGCCCATTCACGCCTCTCTTGAAGGACCCGAGACTATACTTGGGGGGAAATATGTGGGCAGGTAGAGCGTTCCAGAGTTTGCCGGTTCTGTGGAGAAAGGATCTGCAGAACCGATTTGTACGCATCCGCGGTAAATCCAGCGTATAGGGATGCAATCCCTGCCCAGTGCGCGTTGTACGGAGGTGGAAAGGGGACGCCGGAATCGCGTTAAACAGCTCCTCCGAGCACTCCCCGTGGAATAAGCGATAGAACACGCTTAGGGCGCCGACATCCCTACGAAGTTGCAGCGGTTCTAGATCGCGGGACACGTCGGGGTCATCCACAAGTCGCACGGCTCGACGCTGGATCGAGTCCAAAGGCGCAAGCTGGTATTTGGCTGAGCCATCCCACAGGTGCGAGCAGTACTCCAAGCAGGACCTAATCTGCGATTTATACAGAAGCAGCCTTTGGCCCGGCGTGAAGTACCGTCGAACCTTATTGAGTACGCCTAGCTTTTTTGAGGCCAGCTTGGCCTTGCCCTCGATATGGCGCCGGTAATTTAGGTCGTGCGACAGTTCGACTCCGAGGACCCCGAGGTGGTCGCTTAATTTAAGCGACGTGCCTTGGAAGGAAGGAGCTGGTGTGAACGCCGCCCTCTTCGCACTGAACGCGCAAACTTGTGTTTTTGAAGCGTTGAACTCGACCAAATTGCTACGGCCCCATTCGGAAATAGACCGAAGCGTTTGTTCGAGTTCAGACACAAGTCTTCGCCTCTTTTCATCCACAACTTCTCGTCTGGCTGAAGGGTGACTGGTATAGGATCCGTGTGCTGTACTGTCATCCGCATAACAATGTATGTTGCCGAGTGGCAGCATGTCATTGATATGCAGAAGAAACAGTGTGGGTGACAGCACAGATCCCTGCGGTACGCCGGCATTCACTGACATGGCGTCCGACGAGCAACCGTCCACTAGGACCTGAATGCTACGCCCATGTAGGAAGTCGGCGACCCAGTCGCAGAGGCCAGAAGGAAGTCCGTACGCCGGAAGCTTGCCCAGGAGCGATTTGTGCCAAACCCTATCGAATGCCTTGGCAATATCGAGGCCAATTGCCAAGGATTCACCATGTCCTTCAAGCGATTCCCCCCAAAGGTGAGTGACGTACGCTAGGAGATCACCAGCAGATCGGTTTGGCCGAAAGCCATATTGCCGATCGCTGATGAGGTTATTTGTCTCCAGGTACGCCATGAGCTGGGCGTTGATAATACGCTCCATCACCTTGCAGAGTAGGGAGGTAATCGCTATAGGTCGGTAGTTCGAAGGGTTTGAGCGGTCGCCCTTTTTGGGGACCGCTTGAACAAATGCAGATTTCCAGGCTGCCGGCACACGGGAAGCAGAGTAAGAGAGGCGGAAAAGGCGCGTTAGCACTGGAGCCAGCTCGGGAGCACACCGTTTCAGCACCAATGCAGGAATCCTATCCGGCCCACTCGCCTTCCTGGTGTCTAGGGAGAGAAGCTCCGCCCGCACAGTTCGTTGTCGGAACTGTACTTCCGGCATAGAGTTCTCACACCTAGTTATGGATGGAGGGATGGCACCCCCATCGTCCAGGTTGGAGTTCCCCGCAAAGAGAGACACCAATAAATCGGCTTTCTCCTTTGCGGAGTGGGCAAGTGAGCCCCCAGGACACTGCAGTGGTGGAAGTGAGGAGCGGCAAAAATTCGATTCGACAGATTTGGCGAGAGACCAAAACTCACGGCTCCCAGTTGGGTGCTGGTTCAGCCTATCACCAACTCTGCCAATATGCTCGAATTTGGCCCTGGCAATAGCCCTCTTGCAGGATCTGGAGAGGCGGTTGTATTCTTTCTTCAGTTCGGATACATTTGGATCGCGTCTGGCACGAGCGCACGACCATGCACGATAAGCTGCGCCATTAGCTGCGACAGCTTCAGCACAGTCGCGGCTGTACCAGGGCTGGCTTTTACCACCGAGGCGGACGAGGGCGCTGGGAATAAACATCTCCATACCCCCCAGAACCACCTCGGCTACGGCATTGGCGCATTCCGACGGATCATCCGAACTGAAGCATAGCTCTCTCCATGGGTAGGATGCGAGGTATTCTCGCATACCATCCCAATCTGCTGAGGCGTAGTGCCAAATTCGACGCATTCCTCCAGTACGGGACTGAGGAGGCGAAAATGGCACCGTGGACCCCACTAGACAGTGGTCAGAGGAGCCAAGAGGAGCGCTCACTGTGACTTTGTATCCAGCAGGGTTCGTCGTCAGCAGAAGATCCAGCAGAGAGGGTACATGACCGTCTATATCTGGCACTCTGGTAGGTTGATCTACCAGTTGAGACAGGTCATGCGTCAGGGCGAAGTCGTAGGCGGCTCTCCCCGCGAAGTCAGTTCTCCCGGAGCCCAGCCACACCTCGTGGTGGGCATTAAAATCTCCAAGCAGAACCATATCCGCGGAGGGAAACCGCTCTTGCACTTCATCTGCCGCTCTACTCAAGTGCTCGAATAATCGAGCTGTCCCGGCGTCGCCTGAGTGCGACCTGTAGATACAGGCGTACAAACGCGATTCCGTCCCCAAATCCACATGAACCCACAGAATAGATAGTTCGGGATCCTCCAGGCAGCGCAGGCGACGACAGCAAATATCCGCCCTAGCGAACATGCAGACCCCGGCCCGAGGTCGGAAGGCTTCTTCCAGGGTGTAGCCGGGGTAATGCAAGTAAGTAGTGTCGGCAGGGCAGGATATTTGCGTTTCTGTCAGGAAGAGTAAAGCCGGCTTCGCCGTCTCCAGGTGATGGTGGACGGCATTCAAGTTGGAGTGCAACCCCCGCACGTTGGTCATGTCAACGCTAAAATAGGTGGGGGTGTGCACCGCTGTACAACGTTTTTTCACTTTCCTTTGCGCTGCCATAGTTTTTTAGAGGGGGAGAGGTAGGCTTGAAGGGCGGTCACGACAATTTACGGGTAAAGCGCAGCTCCTAGCTTCATCGCTATCTGCTCAGGTTCGTGGCGCACCGACACGGAAGACGGAAGGGCCCCCGGTCCCCCCCGGAAGTGGCCGCCGGGACCCCTACTCCGGTCACCATCCGGCACGACGGACCACTCCGGGATTATGCGCCGGTTGACCAGGGCAGCCTCTCGCGTTGGTTAGACGCGATTGGGCCCCTATACTACCCGGCGGGCGGCCAGCGGAATAACCGTTTAACCGGGTCTCCCTGGCAACCGTGTCGATGCATCACTCCCGAACAGCGAATCCGCTTTAGATCCGCTGGCCCGCTCCTTGTCGTGACCAGCCCCACCTGCTACTGGGTCCCCGGGAAGTACACCGGAACACAGCGAACTATTATGGCGGTGTAATTGTTTCCCGGGGTGTGGTGGCGGACCCAGGCGATCCGAAGATCTACCACACGCTGTTTGCTGTTCATTTGGCACCACCCAGGAGGCACGTGTGACTTGAGGACCTTAAGGTGTCACGGACGCGAACAACTTTACCCCCCAAACTCCCCAACTAACCCCAACTTACCCCCCAACTAAATACTTGCAGGCATGTGGGCTGCAGTTCTATAGAATGAAAGAAGAGATTTTGCCCTCATGTAGTCAGTCAATCAGAGTGCATGCGTATACTACTGGACATGTTCCCTTCCGATTTTCCTCCAGTACTTCCGGCCTTCAGCTGTACGGAACCACAGCTTTCCGCCGAAGTACTTGATGTCGTACCGCATACTAAATGACAAAACAAGCTATCCACATTTATAGTTTTCCGTACCTGTACGGAAGCCTAATTACTCCCGGCGGCGCCGCCGCCGCCGTCCGTCTGTCCGTCTTTTTTTTTTATTGCTTCCGAACTGGGTGGCTCTGCCCGAGGTCGAAGCCTCAGGCGCAGCCAATGGTCCTACCTTTAAAGGACTGTATTTTTTAGAGTGCAATTGGTAGAGGTAGCCGGTTAAAATTTTCATAGAATATATGTTAGGCGGATATCCTAACAAATAAAAATTTTATTAAGAAAAAGTTAAAAAATTAGGGTGGTCCCCATACAAAAAACTGAAGAAGTAGAAGTTTTCTTTCAACGTTTCTATGTTTTTGCTCTATCGGAAAAACGATAATACATACAAGCGTTAAACTTGGTGTGAGTATAGTGCAAAATTAAATCAACAAATAATAAAAACGGGCCAATTGTGTGGTGGTAGGGAAACGTCTTGCGCGGTCCGACTCGTACTTGGCCGGTTTTTTTTATAGGGATTTAAGCTTTCCGCGCCACACGAGCTAATCAACCTTTTTCCTAAAGACCAATCTGCAGTTGTGTTCCCTGAATAAAGTTAAAAATAAAAAAATAATAATTAACTGGACAGAGCCAGAGTTTGACGTATTTAGCAATAGTTTGAATAAATACAAGAATTATTTTAGTCATATGCAATATTAAGGAAATAGCATAAATATATATGTATAAGAAGTATGCTAGGGAACAATTGGTTAAGAAGCCTGCTTCTTAAATTCAAAATATAGTATTACCTAAATAATGGAATAAATAAATGTGCAGAGGTTTAAAATGAGAAATACGAGTATATATAGGTTAAGTACGGACTCATATTTAATTTTACGGATTACCAAGTTGTAATCCGTTAACCCGTAAAATTAAATATGAATCCAAAGAATAATATTGGAAATTTAAAAACATTAATAAGTACGGACTTAAATTTTAATGGGTCTTGCTTGAATTGAAAACTGGGAAGTTTATTAAGCTTAATAAATAAGCTGTATTGGTCACAGATTCGCATTCGTTCTGTGTGTGTACAACTCTCCGACACACGTGTCGTAAGGAATAGAGGTAAAGACATTATAAAGTCCGTATTCGTGTACTTACTCACAAGTTATAGAATTATTTTCGGTTTAAAACAAGAATCGTTCAAAAATTCAACATCTCACGAACGTAAACTCTATCTGAATTCTTACACATTTATCTTAACAACAAAAAACCTAATTAGTACAAGGCTTAACACGCCACAGTGCAAATGACCGCGAATAACATCGCGACATTTTCGCAAGGTATTATAACAACGTGAACATAGCTGCCTTTTCAAAAATGAAGTGCCTTCTGTTCATTCCAACACCCTGCTCGCGCGAATGTGTTTTTGTTGGCGTGAGAGGAAAATGCTGTGTCAGTTTCCATTACTGGAGTCCGTTGTGCTGAATGGAAAGCACCGAGGTACGTTTATTTAACGGTTTTTATCGTGGGATCATAATGGGTAAAACAATTAAATTTTGACCTTTAGGCACATAATATGAGTTTACTTATACACGTAGGTAGAGGGTACCGTGTGGGGCCGGTACTTTAAAAGAATAGCCCCACTGCATCTCTCCACGTGTATGTCGTAAAAGGCGACTAAGGGACATGACTCCCTTCTTATATTACCTGGTGGTAGGGTTTAACCCGCCCTGGTTGGTATCACCGCACTGAATGAAAGGTCGGTCGAAACGGCTATGTAAATAGTTTTACGTCCAGTTCAGTGTAGCCGGCACGACCGAAGGGAAGCACTGACGTGGCACCAAGTTCACCCGGTGTTATGGGCTGACATCGCGGATGTTGTAGGTGATGTAGCCAACCGTGTCAGTTTCCATAAAAAAAAAGAGGATTTTAGGTAGTTTTTGTTGCAAATATACTTCAGTGGTGGACCGAAAATAGAATAACAGCCTTAAGTGAAAAGTGCCAAAACAATAAAATTAAAGACTCGATTAGGCATTAAACATTTCTATTAGAGAAGTTCTGTCTGTTATAATAAAGTTAAATACATAACAAAAACTTAACTAATTAAGGTATCTTATGATTCTAATGACAGCATTTCACCTTTAGCGCAACTGACTTTTATTGTGTCTTTAAGTCGAACATAAGTGGACTTACTAGTTACTTACTTACTTGTTAAGTCTGTGTTTTAATTTTTTTTTTATGGAATCTGACACGGTTCGCTACATCGCCTACAACATCCGTGATGTCAGCCCATAACATCCGTGATGTCAGCCCATAACACCGGGTGAACTAGTTGCCATGTCAGTGCTTCCCTTCATTTCATGTCGGCTACACTGAACTGGACCAAAAACACGAACTATTTACATAGCCGTTTCGACCGACGCGAGACGTTTCGCTCAGTGCGGTGGTACCAACCAAGTGTTAGCGCAATTAGGCCCATAGCGGTATAACCACAGATCATGGTGTTCTGTGGGTATAACCTTCATTCTCATAAGGCTACTACTACCTGGCAGATGTGAGGAACCGGAATAATGACATTATTTCAGTTAATTAATTATTTACACTATTCCTTTTAATTACTTTGAACAGTACAATCCAAGAGTAATATTATATCTTGTATTATATGGTTATTGAAAAGGTAGGGGGAGTATTAATATGTGTTTTAAATTACCTTTTCACCTCCTTATATTAACGGGCGTTGTTAAATTTGTCATACGCGAGCATTGAACTCGACTCGATGCTCATGTTTTCATGTAAAACTTATTACAATGTAGCAGTAACATTAAAAGCTATAGAGTGGGTGTAAGACATGTATTTTATTAATAATGCATTTTTTTTAAGTGAATATAAGAACTTATCTGAAATTACTAATTCTTTAAAATGAATTCATTCACAGAAATATTTTGCGACAACAGTGGGTTTTCGTGTAGCTACGTTTAAATCGCATAATTTATCCTAATCAAGAATCTAAACTAATATTATAAAGTGGTAAAGTTTGTGAGTATGTAGGAGGTAATCTCCGAAAATAATCATCCGATAAAAATTTAATTATTTATTCTATATTTATTATCTAATATTTATTTTATTTTCTAACAATTTTTTCTCGAAATTGAGCGAGAAATAATTTAACATTTTTATATGCATCATTGTTTTATTAGTGGACCGATGAGTGTATAATACATTATAAATATATAAACAATAGTGTTCAATAAAAACAAAATACACAAACATTGCTTTATAGCTAGACTATTCCAAGCAATGTTTAGTGCACTCGCCGCGCCTGCGCGCCCCGCCTCATTATCCAGTGTGGACATGTTTGTACTTTGTAATTTACGATTCACGCTTCGAAGTTTCCTCCGAAGAAATTAATAAAATTTAATTGAAATAGCTTACTGGACGGAGTGGTTCAGTGGGCACAAAAACAGGGCCTATAATAACATATATTAATAATTAAAAAACCGGTCAATCATGAAGTAGCTTCATGCGCAGAGGGTTACGTAAATCCACTATATCGCAGCGCCAAAATCACCTCTCCTCGCGAAACCACACTCAGAGGATTTTTCAACATTTTACACACTCAAACTTTGGAGATAAGGTGCGTATATATTTTTTTTAGCACCGATTTGAAGAAACGATAATGTATTCTTCCTTTTCAACAATATTCCAAACCATTTTTAAGTTAAGGGGCTGTGACATACAGACAGATGAACAGACGGACGGAAGGAAGCAAAAGTCTCATGTTTTGATACGGAATCCTAATAACAGGGAGGTATTCGTTAGCGAGGCGGCGATCATGCGTGAAAACATTAATATTTACTGGGTGGGACGAGCTATTAAGAGACAAAAAGTGTTACGTAAGCATCTATTATTTATAGTATTAATCGTTATGGTATACGGCGGATTATAGCATAATGCAATTTATTCTAGTCAACCTTGCAGACAGTCCTGTATACATGTATACTGTATGCATTGTGTTAGAGTACAGGTTTCATCTCCGACTGATGGATACTTTTCGTGCCGACTAAAGAATTAATCGAAGCGTGTAAACCAAGTGTAAACTAGTCAGGTTATGATTCATTGTTTATGTACCTATAGAGTATATCTCTCTATAGAATTCAATATATAGTGCAAAAAAGATGGCGGACGGTGGAAGTTTGTCGCGTCGTCGTTGTAATTAGAAATATATATTTTTGTGGTTCTCGCGGTGCGAGAATTTAAACAACAGACGTTAAAAGCTACAACAGAATTAGCTGTATACTCTAATGAGTTTTGCCTGTTTCGGGAGGAGACAAATTAATATTAAAAAAAAACAATTCAATATATTTCAAATATATCTAACATCCACCTCCTTGTATTGTATGAGCTGGCGACGAGTAAACTTTGTAAGTGAAGTGTTGAACATTATTTTATTTTTTTACTTTTCCAGAAGCACATCAACCCTAGTCTCACCACTAAGCACTCTAGTGCACAATCGAAGTTTTTACCATAAAAAAGCGGTTTCAGTCCGCTCCTCTAGTTTTGTCAACATATTTATGCAGGGAGTGTGGATTTAATTTATTCAAATTCATGAAAAATCAAATTACTATAAACCTGATAAAATTAATCACTAAAGGAAAATTAAGTTTTTTACTATGGTCTTGAAAACAGCTTCTAAACATCAATATCATTAGAGGGTTCCATGGCTTGTATTTAAAGAAATAATATATATTTTTAAATATTACTTCTTATGTGGTCTTACTCACTTGGCTAGCGGGAAACGCCAGTAGGGGATTTTGATTATCACTTATTTCAAAAATATTCTTCTCAATTTTGATTTGCAAACGGATTCATATTCTTGAACTACCTTTATACCTTTCCTTTTTAAGTTTTTAACGCTTTCGTAAAAGCCATTCCTTTCAAAACTGTTTTTAATACTTTTCATAACTGCTGCATACTTTTAGTTTAGTTAGATTATTCCCAAAGAGTTTGTATTACGTCGCATTCCTTCGTATATGGTTTGGCACAGCCTAACACCTACATAACAGATTTAATGTAACCAGGTTGGCTTCCTCAGAAAGCATCGCACAAGATGTTTACTAGACGAGCGGCGGCGGGCGGCGGCGACGGCCAAACGGACCGAACACAATCTCACATCAAAGGGCCGTATCTGTTCCGACTAATTCGTTGACTTGAGCGACGGATCACGTCAAACCCTTTTAAAAAGGGGCAATCAATTCGGGCAGACGCGTTGCCATGCGTCATAGATGAGGTTTGAAGATACCCCACCTAGTACTGCCTTGTTTAAATAGATTTTTTTCAGAACGTTTTCATTACCCACTCGTAGGTACTTAATTTAATTGTTAAAATAAAAAGTAGATAGAAAGTAATTTAGAAAGTATTTACGTATGTACGTTTTATTTATTATACATTATTTATTTAATCTTCTTCTTTTATATTTTATTTGAAATAATAACTGTTGTTGTATTAACTTAACTTTGTTTCACGGCACGGCACAATAATTTTTGTACATCAATTTATTTCTGTAAATCATTTAAAAAAATCTTTTACTGGTTTAGAAATGTATATGAAAAACCGCTGGCAACATAGATATGTATGTATAAACTGTTGATTTTCCAAATAAATAAAAATAAGAAAGAAAGAAAATACATTTATTATTCCCATTCATTACATTACAGAAAATACCTACAATTGTATTAAAATTAGACTAGATTAGAATACAAATTTTACAATAAAATTTTGAATAAACATGTGCGGAGCTGGCTCAGCGTTATACTGCTGTCCCCGAGCGAGGATTGCAGCGCTGATTTACTGCATGCACCATTTCTTCAATAATTAATAATTATATAATAACAATAAAACAATTATAATGACCTATTATCTATTATAAAGAAAAATAACTTAAAATAACCTAACCTAACCTAACCAAATAAAAAAACCTGTTATAGTGAGAGAGAACGTTGTTCACACAGAGAGTTCTGTAGTCATATGTTCTTTCTGGCACGTATAGGGTGTATGCACAGCAATCAACGTGGTCGCAGTCGCGCATATCTCGCGTTCGAAACAGCTTATTTTGTATTGATACCTATATATAATATTGAGGTCTTCGTAACTGCTAAGTAAGATGGCAACCTAATTACACGTGTCACACCATCTATCGGTTACCCTCCATACTTTTGTAGTTAAAATGTTTAATAATAGTTCGGTAGATGGCGCTGAAAAAAAAAACACATATTTTGTAAGGGGGCCGCCAATTTCTTACACTTTGATTTATTATTTGTTAGGATATCCGCTATAATCTTAATCACACATATTCTGTGAAAATTTCAACCTGCTTTCACGGTTCAACATATGTGTGTGTCGGAGCCGTGGCACGTGAAGATGCATCGTCTCTGGCTACCCTTTTGTAAAACAAACGTGACCTTGTGTATGTATTTTTATCATTTCAGTGGACATTTTTATATTCATTTTCCTTTATTTGGAAAATCGTCAGCGTTTTTTACAATATATTATTTCAGTTTTGGTTGTTCGTGAAAAATACCAATTACAGATTTTCACTGCTTATTTTACTTACATAATTTAATTATTGAAAATGTTAGCATGTAAATAAATTATTATGAATTTTAAAATAAATTATTAAGTATTAGGTATTCGGTATAATTTGTAATAATATAATAATGTTTTTTTATTAAAGACAATTTGATTATTTGATTTCATTTTATTTTTGTAAGTATAAGTAAGTGTTTGACAATTTTACGTATGACTTAAGATGCATTTTTTAGGTTTTTTTTTATTTTAATTAATTTAATTTGTATTTATTTTAATATTTTTATAATTATTGTTACTATTGTATTGTATTTGAATTTGGTTGTGTGTGCAATGGGACAAGCGCCTGAATGAATAAATGATTTGATTTGATTTGATTTGATTTGATAATAATACATTAATATAATATATAATGGGTACTTTGAATTTGAATGTGAAATAACTGTTATGTTTTTTTTTTCAAGTATCACCATAACTTACGCCACACACGTGTCTCTTCTACAATTTAATCTCTGCTCTAGGTATTTCTGTATCGGCGTGCAGTCGGCACTCGGTACCCACACGTCGCGGCGGCGGGACAGGGCGGGGCGCGGCGGAGGCGGCGGCGCTTCAAAGGCAAGCTGTTTCTCGTCACCGACCGCCGCCGTGAAAACACCTATTACTGAAATATGTCTCCGTTGGGGGGAAAGGAAAAAAATGTGTATGTGAAAGAATTTAAATGGAGAGAAGTGCCGTCGACTTGCAGGGCATGTTAAAAATGATAAAAGTTAAAGTAAAGTTTTGCATTACTGTGCTGGATAATAGGTACGTAGGTAATTAATTACACGTTTTAATGTAATAGGACACGGTCGGTTACATCACCGATACGATGCGATCAGCACGTTTTCCGTATCATTTGTATGGAGAAACGGAGCAGCGCCTCTAGTGATAGATTTGCGACTTTCGTTTCTCCATACAAAATGATGCGAAGAACACGGCGTAGCGTAGTAGGTTAAATCTCGTGATTAGGGTAAGGTACTGGTGTCAATGCAACCCTTTACAATGCACACTTACTTACACCATGTCCATTGTCCATGTAAAAATTAATTCACTAACTACATTAAACGATTATGACCATTGACATTTTTTTTTCTGGGTGCACCATTTGTCAGCAGCTTTATTGCCTTCATAAGATTGTTTGTATGTAGTTTTATTTTTGGAAGCTGCGGTCCATCAACTACAGCTTGAACTTTTAATTGTGCAGCAGGATTACAGCTGCCGCTTTCTGTCCAATAAGCCCACCGGCCACCGCCAGAGTATTTACGGGCTCCTGGAGACGGACCTTATATTTTATTGACCGTTTCTGGATTTCCTACCAGTTGGCACTTCCAGGTACTGATGGATCTCCTCATTCCGGAAGAACCAGTGGTAATACTATACAATAGTGCTAATACATCGCATGACTCGGTTCTGGGCGCGTTGGAGTATTTCCGTGTTGGATGTGCTAGCTGACCCCCACAGTTCTATGGCGTAGGTCCAAACTGGCTTTAGAATCATGTTTGTTTGTATGCCAGTGAAAGTCGGAACATGCAGTCAGTATCTACATGTTATTCTTATAATATCAATCCTTATGGCCTATAGGCCATACCTTCATTCCTACGTGGAAAACATAATATAAATAATATAATGTACATAATATAAATAGTAAAAATTCATGGAAAACACAAAAAAAATCTACCTACCAATAACAACGAGTGTTTTCCAGACTCTGCGTACAGTCACACTTTCAAAATCACCGCATCTGACTATGAATCCTCACTATACCTACATGAGACTAGCCAAAAATGTCTCAAAAATACAATCGGCAAATAAAAGAAGTCGGTTAATAAAAAAAAAAATAATAAAAAAGGCTTTCGCGAACTACCGTAGTAGACTTTGGAAAATGCTACCCTATGCTATCAACACTGGTGGTGACTAACCGGGCGTGTTTCAAATGTCTTGATAATTTGTAAGATTATGTTACGATGTTACCTTTAACATTTAGTATGGTCTACAATTTGGTTTGTTTTACCCACTTTTAGTCAGCCCATCTTTTAAAAAGCTCCAATAAATCACAACATGACACCTGTCGAATGTGTATGCATTTCAGTTGCTTACTTCGAGATTATATTCCAGTATCCATATGCCAAGAACCTTAGAAGAGGTAGGGACGTCGGACCTTCCCCGCGCCGCCAGCGTAACACGATATTAGTAAAAACGTACAAATAACATTCGTCGGTCGCCCGCCGGCGACATAGCGTCAACCTTCCCCCACCCGATACCACCCAATCAGAGCGCGCGCCGTCCCCTCCGCTCCCCGCGGAGCTCGCCAACGCTGCTTCTCATAGAAGCATTGGACAGTCCGACGTCCGTACCTCTTCTAACGTTCGTGCCATATGCCATGCCATGATTTAACCATTACCCTACCATTATTATATATAGCGTCATAATTTATGCTGATTTCTTTTCCCCTCTTTAAAAAGAAATATAACATCGAAAAGACACACAACAATATTACCGTCCATCGTCGGCGCGGTGGCGCCAACATTCTATTAAATACCAGCCAAATTAACTATTTAAAAAAATATATCACACGCACCGGGCAATCAGAGCTATTTATAAATCACTAACGAAGGATCAAAGTGGGTTTTTAATTTGTCTAAATAATAGGTGAACACAAACAGACATAATAAAAATAGGCGGACCTTCAAAACATTGGTGGTGGCCGGTGGCACTGGCGCTTGCGGGCCCAAGCCTGGCTAAAATATCATTCAGTTTTCGCTGTGTAATTTCGCCTCAGTGAAATCTCTACTCTCTACATGTTATAAAAGGGAACATCTTTCTGTTTGAGGTAAACTCCGGAAACACTGGACAGATTTTGATGCGATTTGCACCAATGTAAAGAGTAGTTCTTGAGGCTCACTATAGGCTATATACCATCACGCTAAATAACAATAGGGCTGAGCAGAATCAAAGAAAGTATAGTATGAACGGAATTTAGTATCGAATGGTAGTGCTGGATGGAGAGGGTTGAGAAGGACGGAGGGGTGAGAGGAGCGAGGGAAGGAGGGAGGGAGGAAGAGAGAGAGAATATAATAGAAGCGATCGATTATTATCATATTTTGCGTTTAAATCGGATTTGCTTTTAAACCGAGTCTACTGCGAGCGAAGCCTCGGGCAAAAGCTAGTAAGTTATACGTACAGGTTGTTCAGTCTACTGCTGTACACACGCCTCTCTAATTTTGCTCCAGTCCTCCTGGCATTCAGTGGTACGGTACTCAACAACCGCCGACGTACTTGATGACATCGCCCCACCAGACGGCGGGCTGTTCGCAGTAATATGTATTCCATATACAGAGTAGATTTTGCACGTAAAACTGGAATAACTTTTGTTTTTATGACTTTTTATTTTGAAGAAATTTGTTTTCTATTCTCCATACATTTTGAGGCCATAAATGACATTCTGTATCTATAGTTTTTATTTATTTTTTTATTATTGTTATATTATTTTTATTTCTATGCTATATTTTTAGAGCTCATTTTGTTTAACATGAAATATAAACCAAATTATTTATTTTTGATTTGCATCAATCTAACGAGGAAAAGAAACAAATGCAAATTAGTAATTATGTATTATAGGACGAAACGATGAGTGTTCAAGGTTGACTAGAAGAAATTTCATTATGCAATAAGTCCGCCTTCTACATCGCATTAAAGTACACAAATACAGAAAATTCATAAAATTGAACAGCAATTAAACAATTAAAAATATTGTTTGTCGAAATCGAGAACGCCCGCCCCCGCTAGGGCCTTGGCGGTGCTTTGATGTTGCACCCTGTTTACACTGAGCAAACGAAGAAACAAGTCATTTCTCACCGTTAATAAAGCGGGACCGACACCACAACCGGCGCGACGACGGCGGAGACGGCGGCGGCCGCGGCGGAGGCGGCGCGGCGGGCGACGGCGGTGTGTGCTTTGACGAATGCCGCCCGTCTCCAGCCAGCCGCACTCGCGCCCGCCCCCGCCCTCGCTGTGATTGCATAAAACGGAACTAGGTTTGGTGTACTTCCACATTTACAAGGGTAATATACCTTTGTCGTTAAATTTATACGAGGGTTAATATGAAGAACAGGGTAGTGAAAACTTGTTTAATATATATATTTTTTTTTGGTATTCATTACCAGATCTTTAGAGACACCGAATTTAGAGACTTCTAAGTTCGCACTGTGTTCATAAGGTCGGGTTTATATTTCTTTTAAATTAGGTAGGTTATTAAATTAGTATAAGTATTTCAGGAATAGTAGAATTTATTTATAATACATCACAATTTATTTCAGTCAACCTCGATGCAGACAAATTTAAAAGCCATTTCCAGGTTAGCCTTGACATATTTTCGATGTGGAAAACGGGAATGTGTTGCACTTCAGCATACTAATTATGTTCAATTTCCTCATTGCAGAATTCCTTGTTTCCCCATTGATTGCATTGTTCTGTACCGTCTGGGGCCGGTACTTTAAAATAATAGCCCCACTGCATCTCTCTCCGTGTATGTCGTAAAAGGCGACTAAGGGATATGGCTCCCTTCTTATGTTACTAGGTGGTAGGGTTTAACCCGGCCGGGTTGGTACCACCACACTAAATGAAAGGTCGGTCGAAACGGCTATGTAAATAGTTTGTGTTTTCCGTCCAGTTCAGTGTAGCCGGCACGACCGAAGGGAAGCACTGACGTGGCACCAAGTTCACCCGGTGTTATGGGCTGACATCACGGATGTTGTAGTTGATGTAACCAACCGTGTCAGTTTACAAAAAAAAAATTGGAAATGTTGAAGTCTAAAATAACGGATTTCGAACAGGAGCCGTAATTCTGGATTTTCATATTATTTCATTCTCTATTCACTTCGATAGCACTCCACCCGCAGCGACAGGTGCATTGGCAATGAATGAATGCATCGCTCCGCTCGCTGCACAGGGCGAGTACTACCACGTGCACCGCGGAGGCGGAGGTGCGGACTGCGGAGGTGCAGCGTGGGGGCGGAGCGAGCGAGACTCCGCCCGCGTGTTACGTCACTAGACAACATGGCCGCCGCTGAGCTGGACTGGATACAGCGCGGTCGTGTTCGTGCGCTGGCTCTTCATAACACGTCATTTCAACATTTTCAACACGAAGGACTATTTATTAATCAATAAAAAAAAATCATCCCCATTTTACGTGTAGGGGAGATACCCTAAAAAAAATTATTTCAAAATTTTTATTTTACCACTTTGTCGGCGTTAGTAATATGTATACCCATACCAACTTACAACTTTCTAGTACTAAGGGTGTCTGAGCTAAGCCGCGGACGGACAGACGGACGGACGAACATGGCGAAACTATAAGGGTTCCTTGTTGACTACGGAACCCTAAAAAAGGAGAAAGTAGTTACTCATGCCGAATGTTAAATGTACCCATACTAGGGATATCAAAACAAAAAAAAAATTTATAGAACCGTCTTGGTTGGTATATCGCCTACCTACTAATAAACCCGTTTGTGATGTCAGCCTGTGAAACCATGGTGAACTAAGTGCCATGCCAGTGCTTTCCTTTGGTCGTGGTGAACGGCTAGACTGAACTCTAGTTCAGTCTAGCCGTTCACAGGATAGGTTCAGGAAAACAGAAATTATTCGTAAGACACGAAGACCCAGCTCATGCACGGCTCGGTGGAAGGACCGTGCCAAGGTAAGAGGTGGCTAACCAGTCGCCCTTTAGCACGGCATTGTGTACTCCCTTAGTCGCCTTTTACGACATGTACGGTGAGAGATGTAGTAGGGCTATTCTTTTTAAGTACCTGCCCCCACGCGGTACCAGTAATTAACCTTCGATCATAAAAATAAAAGGTATTAACTGGTTACCTATTTAATAACTCTACCACCTAGTACCTAGGTACCTACCTATGTACTTAAGTAAGGTAAGGAGGTATTTAATATAGGTAGCATGTTGTTCTCCTTGTTCCAATAATTTCATCAATAATTTGATATCTAAATGATATTCAATTAAATAAATAATAATAAATGCCTAACCTGCTTAAAAAAACAGGAGAGGAGACCGACTGCTTCCCCAAAGACTATATTTAAGTTCAATTTAAAACATCTAAGTACCCCTCATTATATAGCTACGGATCGGCCTTCGACGATCGCTAATGCATTCTCTGGAAAAAATACTCAATTCAAAAACTCAAAGTAAAAATGCTTTACTTAACTTCTAACGAAAGCTTTAATCATGTTGGCTCGTAATGTGTGTCATTATCACAATTACAGACTGCGCGAAGACGGGGGCGTGCCGTGTGTAGCACGTTTAAACTTAGGGCCCTTATTTCAATTCCCACTTAAGTGATAGGAATATCGTTATGTGAGAGATGATATCGTATGGGGAATCTCTCACATATGAAGATTGTTCTGACACTAAGTAGAAGTTGAGATATCAAGACTTAGGGCCTATTGCTAACAAGCACGTAAGTAATCATTGCAGTAAGTCCACTTAAGCTCACCGTAAAAACACTTAGGTATCTACGATAAAAGTCAGTTACGCGAAAAGTGAAATGCTGGCATTAAAAAGCTAATGGGCGTTCGGCCATTTATTTTAAAGGAATTTTAATTTTAGAGTTATAATTTTAGATACTTAGGCCCACTTGCACCAACACGAGTTTAGAGCTAAGTGGCGAGTTATGGATTTAAACGCGGTTTAAACGCGGTTCCCACATACAACGGGTGCTAGCTTAACGAGTTAAACTGGTTTATAGTTAAATTCGTGTTGGTGCAAGTGGGCCTTAATCAGTTTTATTCGTAACTTTTTTGTTTTAATTTAATTTTATTACATATATCTATTTTTGTAATTATATTTTAATAAATACTGAGTTGATAAATAAATGTTGTGCCATCTCTGTCTTCTTAACATTGAAAAAATAGAGAAGAGATGACACTTCAATGGAAAAGTTTAGTGATTTAAGCTGTCGTTAGTTAAGGGGCATTTATTCAGTTTATTTAAGTATGTGTTGGTGCAATCGGCTCTTAGCCTGCTTTACCTACGTAAAGTGGCTCCCCATGTGTGAATATTGTGGAGTATTTTTAATAACAAACATCTGTTGAAATCGACTAAGAACGACGTTCTCCGAAAAAAAAAGTAAAACGATTAATTTTATATTGCTTTTATGGAAACTGACACGGTTGTTTACATCACCTTCAACACCCGAAATGTCCAGCTCATAACTCATAACACCTTAGTGAACTATTTGTCATGTCAAAGGACTAAAAACGCGAACTAAGTGTATACGCTTCGACCGACCTTTCATTCAGTGCTGTGGTATCAACCCGGGCGGACTAAACCCTACCACGTAGCCTACCACCTAGGTACGTACTAATAAGGTAAGAAGCGAAGGCACCTACAGTTTTACGTTGAATCCGAACCACGGTTTCATCTAAGTTATGCAATAAGTTATGACCGCGCCCAGGTGTACTTACCATCACGAGCGGCGATCTATCGATCACACCACTGAGCTACCGTCACCACAGAATAGGTACCTATGTATAAAGATCGTAGGTATGTCTCGATAGAGTATAGACTAAAGCTAGACTTTTGTATCGTCGACGATAATATACCTACCTATGAGAACTGTCATCTGTATATTGGTTGACTGTATATTGGTTCAGATAATATGTTAAAAGAAGAAAATGTCGTCTAAAGCTGTGAAAGTTAGGCCCTTTTGTCCGAAGCGAAGCCAAAAGAAAGGGTTATGTAAGGTTTGACTTAAAAATAATTTCTTTATAAAATTGCATTGCTCACGATTATGGATAATACATTTTGCCAGCAAACATACCGTGCATCCTAGAACCTTGCGGTTATTTCCGGCTGGATGGCAAGAGGCCCGATGGTATCACCCTAGTGCAAGGGTAGGTCATTGATGTGGGACCCCACTTGTGTCGACACATTGGCTCCAAGTCACGTTCGGGCCTCTTCAAGAGCGGCTGGCGCGGCCGCGGCCGGAGCGGAGAGCTTCAAACGCAACAAATATTCAAATATAATTCAAGATTTCGAATTTATTGCGTTTGCGGTTGAAACCCTCGGTCCGTGGAGCAGTGAACCCAAAAGCTTCTTGAAGAGGCTTGGGCCTCTGCTGGTGGACGCAACTGGCGTCCCGCAATCAAGGGCCTACTTCATTCAAAGGGTAAGCCTTGCCATCCAGCGGGGTAATGCAACAAGTGTTCTAGGATCATTTGAAAATGCCCCTTTTGATAGTTATTTTAATGTTTGTTAGGTAGGTTTATTTATTTAGTTATTAGTATTACTTTTTTATATTTTCTGTAAATAAAGAGTTTTGCCAGTACGAATAGTAATCGGATTATATATAATATCCAAAGAGTTTGTATTAAGTACGTCGCTGCGCTCATTTACCTCATATTTATATTTTATCGAACGCCGCAAAAGCTCTTCAAGGCGCGCGCCGCCACAGACAGTGGGTCAGTGATCAGCTCATACATCCCGACAGGAAACGACCATTGTTCCGCCTGATTACAAAACTATAGTCTATCCAACGAGGCGCCAAAGCCCGCATTATCCCCTTACTCCGGCCATTATTCACCTGACGAAATATCCGTCATTTGCACCAAATTACAGGCCCCTCACCGGCTGCGTCTCGCGGCAAAACCGCCCGCCGACAGACGCAGCAGTATTTATTACATGTAAATAATTTGAGCCGAGAGCTTAAACATCGAATAATTATCTAGGAACATAAATAAAAGTTTCAAATTCACGCGAATCTTCCTGTCGACTGATTGACGGATGATTTCCGGACTCACTATTATCGCCCAGTTCGACGGCGCCAAATAATCGGTCCGTAATGATTGTACCTGCCGACCTTTAGCTCGTGTTCTTAGAAAAAAAAAAACTCCAAAAGCGTACAGAGGGGCCGGCTGCCGCCCCGGCCCGGCAGAGCTTCCTGGGTGGTCATTGTTTAGGTTTTTCTAAATTTCTGCGCGTAATGGCCGTTGTTTGGAAACGATTTCGTAAATTGGCCTTTATTTTTGGGAAGACGGGTGTTAACATTCCCAATTGTGTTCCGCGAGGACAATGGGTACCTGAATAATGACTTAGCATAAACTTAGGAAACGAAACGTTCCTCGTGATTGAGCGAAGCAGGTACGAAAAGGTTTGTGTGTACCAGGTACTGTAGAAGTTGTATCTATGGCATTTGCATGTACCAGGGAATACAGCACACATTAAAATGATTGTCTTCTTAGAGTTACTAATTATTTCCTTTATTTCTCTAGCTACACTGACAGAACCTGTAGGAGTAGTTTCAAAGAAGCAGTTTTCTACACTGTGTGCTTGTAAACAGAAGTACAGAATACTTAATAGTACTATCGTACAGAAGTAGGTAGCCATAAATTAAAGCACTGCATCTAAATTCATCTTCCAATAACACGATGCCGCCCGATCGTGACTACCGTAAAGAGGCGCGCCGCGAAGGAATATATATACTTAGTATTAAATCTCACCTAGCCGTAGTGCCGCTCCGCGCGTTATCTCCGTGACTGCATGTCTCCAATCAGCGGCGCAACATCCAACAGATGGATCTCAGCGCTTTTTACGGTGACAAGCGTCCAATTATCTTTGATTGAAATAATAATAGGCGGCCTTAGGTGGGCGCTCTCAGCGCTCAAGCGCTGAACGCTCAGTGGCATACGGAATTAGACGCTGTCTTTGGCCCCCGCGACGACGCTCTACGTTTGAAAACTGACTGCCTTTGTCGGCTCGCGGCCAGTGTGGAATTCCTTTTTTACTATGACCCACCCGTGTTAAGAAACTGGTAGCGGGACAGCCTCTTGGTATTCCGCGCGCGAGGCTCTGTCGCGTCTTTGTCGGGAGAATGTGCAAATATTTCAGCTATGTTTTGCGGATGACCGCTGGCGAGCTTCCGTTTTGCTTTTGTTCATATGCGACGATGAATTCGGGCTCTCATTCTTCTACTAGGGATTTTAGAACATAATGTAGGTACTTCTACCTATACCTATTAGATTTGGGCCTGACTTAAAATTAGCGTCCCGTTCACCGGCTCCCGGGCTCGGTGGTGACGGACAAAGGCTATGTCAGGTTCAATTTTTCTTGTCATTATTGTGCTTTTTGTATCAACATGTGTGTGTATTAGACGAGAGAAATATTTTTTTCATTTTCATCATTTTCATAAATGAGAGCTTAATATACACTTTTTTGAAATATAAAAGAATTTCGCGTTACTAGTGTTACCTTACCAGTTCTCAATTTACTTCACTCCCGAAAATCATCGTGGTCCCAGATATATGTTTAGCCATAAAACATTTAATAATGGGAACCAAAATTAATGAAGGAAAGAAATTAATGGCTCCGCATTATCATTACAAAAAGACATAACTAAGCTAGAATCAAAGATCATGAAAGGAGAGCACAATAAGCGAATAATCAATCCCAATCACAGTAACCTCGGCCGCGTCATGGGCACGTCGCGTCGCGTCGCCAGGCGGAGCGGAGACGGCAAATCAATTGGGATTCACGGCGCCAACAAAGAGCGATGCTAATCTATTTTCATATTCATGCATATTTCATCGCTGGCATCGTTTGGCATTTATTCAACTCGACATCGCATCGCGAAAGGCTAATTAGCTCACGGAAGACCGCCCACTTCGCATCGAGTCGAAGGTTTACAATGCAGGGCCCGTACGACAGGCCTTAGCCCGTGATTGAGCGCTGACGGCCGGTCGACAGTCGACTCGACTCCCGCTTCGATGACAATTTTATGCATTTTCTTGGGCGTTTTTGTCGGGCGTACCTCAGGGACCGGATGTAGGGCCGTTGTTTGCAAATGGCGTCCTCCTGCATCCGTCACTGTCGCGGCGCCGCGGGCGCAGCGCGTCGCGCTAGGGAAATCGAGAAATAATGACAGGGTAATACGCAGACAACGTCGCGGCCTCGACAGAGATATGAGGGGAGTCTCGCAAATTTAAATATCGAAACTTATTATCATTGGCATCGCAAATCGTTCTCGAGAAATCCGTTCAACCTCGATAAGTGACGTGATGGAACTTTTAATAAAATATTTAACAGTGGTGTTCACTGTTAAATATTTTTTTTATTAATAAAAAAAAATATTAGCAGAAACGGTGACAACAAAGCACTATGAAGTCGTATACCTACCAATCTAGTATTTTACGACAATGTTAATAAATACTACATAAATAAGGCTTTGTTTTTATTTGTTTTTAAAAGAGATAATTTCCTCAAGGATTTCGGGCGCACACTAAACGAAACCAACGAAACCCGAAAAAAGCTATCCGCGGTAAGCCCAAGTTAAACTCCTATTAACAGACTAAAAATATTCATTTATTTATGTATTGTCTTAGATACAATTTACAACACATTTACAATTACACTTCTTAAATTGACGGTTTTCAAAACTTTGAAACCCCAAAAAAGTCACACAGAATACCATGGACTAAAGAAGCTCTTGGATAACGCAGCTCCTATTCAATTCGCCGTATCTCCAGCCGCCATCCGTCACCTGTCAATCGCTGTTGAAAGCGCAGCGAGCGCTTATACGGACCGCGTCCGTCCACGTCAACTCGACGTCTCGACTCTCGACTCGGCTCCGCGCCGCTTCTGTGTAGTGTAGTGACGTACACACGAATATAACCACCAAATGATGAGAGGCAACTGGATAAATGAAGTTATGTATGCCCTTTGTTTGAGGCAATTTTGGCAATTTCATTAATATGAAATTGTCACTAATTAATATAAACTAATTCATTTATAATATGAACTCCGTATGGGGCCGGTACTTAAAAAGAATAGCCCCACTGCATCTCCGTGCATGTCACAAAAGGCGACTAAGGGGTAAGGATAAGGTGTCGTGCTAAAGGGCGACAGGATAGTCAGATCTCACCTTGGTACGAGTCGTGCAGCAGGTCGGTCTTCGTGCCTTACTTAGCTGCTTGATAGTTATCTTGTCCCAATACATTACTAATAGTGGCGGTCGGTGTTGTGCTGTAATTTACAAAAGTACTTGTAACACAACACCGATTACTCTGCTTATCCCGATTGTCGGGATGCAGCGTGTGGTATGTATGCATTAATATGAAACATACGCTTTCAAACAGGGCGAAGGGGATTTAGTTAACACATTTAGTGAAGGTTATTATTATTGAATTATAATTTAAAGTACCTATATTATACTGCTTGTTCACATAATATTTTTTTTTTTACTTTTTACTTTATATATGTTGTCAAATATAAATGCATCCCTACTGCCTTTACTTCCGAAGCAGATAAAAACATTTTATTTGAGTGTTGATATTCTCACGCCTGATCCAATGTGTTCGCTCTCCGTGTTCACAGAAGCGGCATCCAGGCATGTCATTTCATTCAACACTGCTGTTCGAGGCTGTTCACTTGTCCTACCAGACCGCTGCCAGCGGAGCACGCACGGCGGCGGCGGCAGAGATCCTATCCAAATTGCACCTATCTTACCATCGCGAACCACTCCGATTGTTGCCACCGTATCTAGTTTTGGATTCATGATAACAACTATCTGATTGGATGATCGTGATTGAATTTAATTAGATGACGGTAGAGTTTCTAATTACGAAAATGACTAATTATTAATTGTTGTTTATTGTTTATTGCTTATTGAGCATTCATAAGGCAGTGAAACTGCACTAGAACTTGTCATAATTTGTTCTATCCGTTTCGATTATACCGACGACGAAGAGAAGGCCAGAAACTTCGCCGGTTTTTTTTTTAATAAGTAAATTATTAACCATACATACACGGTGTATGTATGTGTATGATACACCGCCTACTAGTTCTTGTATCGCACTGCAAAGGTGTGGAATTGACTTCCCGGGAAAATAGTTCTCTACTCCTATACTCCACAGATCTTTAAACCGCGGGTTAATAGTTCTTCCCCAGCAACTAGTTCGCCTACAAACAGGTCGCACCTCCTCCGGGGTCAAATGTATTGTACCCAGGGTTCCAGGTGTCCACGTTTACAGTGGACACCTCCTTGAGTGAACAGTCCATGTTTTCGATATTCGACGGTAAAAAATATATGCAACGTGGACTATGATGTGTCCTTGCTTTTGAATTTTGGCGCGCACGCTCAAGCGATTGTTCTAATTGTTGTGAAAAGTTGCAGATGATTTAAAATTAAAAAAAAGTTTCATACTGTGTTTATTAATTATCTATCCCCTATTTCCTTACTGTTCCGTATTGGTGATTTTAATAAAAGGGTTCCACAAAAATCAAACGTGTTTTTACAAAAAAATCTACCCCGAAAAATCAAAGGCAAATAATGTCAACTTATTTATCTGGGCCACCTGGCAACCCTGTTTATACCTGTGACTCCGCCCTCGAGCACAGCCACCCAATTCGGGCGCAATAAAAAATACTCTACTTCAATATTACAATACCAAAGTTACAATATTCGATAACAGTATCAAATATTCTAACAACAATATTAAGGACCCCGACGGCGAATAGAGCGACTCCCTTCAGACGTTTAATCAATAATTAATCAACAATATTCAATCATTCATCAATCGAGATACATTCACGTCTTCGGCGCTTGTAATGTACATTTACTTTTACCACAATATCATTCATATTTCAAACGAATAAATTCTTCTCTCATCTATCATCAGCGGAATAGGAAACCGAATAACAAACACACTTTCAAAGTCAAGCCTGTCTGTTAGACAACGCTTTCGGAAATCCTACTATGCGAGAATTTAATCGTCATGCGAAATGTTGTGTTAATACCATCAAATAAGGATTTCTTTTGTTCATCCGGTTTGAGGATATAACACGTTTGTGTATGGTGTGAATCTGCCATGAATAACTGAACAATGACCAATGAAGGGTACATTTTATTTATCCAATTTTAAATTTTATTACGATTATAACGTTAGGATTTCAGCTTCATTCATTCTTAACTTATGCGATAATAGACCATTTACGTTAACAGAATATAATTTCATAATTCGTCGCCATTATTTTGACTTGTAAAATTAGCAGAGAGACAAATTAAGCTGACAGACTCGGCTGTTGTAGCAAATAAAATATTAAAACAAAAATATAAGTGACTAATATAGGTAGGTAGGTTTTCTGAATATTAATTTTAGATTAGTTTTAGTTTTAGTGTATTAGTGTATGGTTGTATTTACTTTATATACTTATTTTTGTTACAGTTAGGGATTGTAAATTTTTCGAAATTTTCAATAAATAATTTCAGTGACTAATACTGCGATCTTTCGTCATTTCATAGTATCAGAAAATTGCAAAATAGGACGAAAATATTTAAGACGATACAAAAAAATCAATTAGGTAACCAACTCGTAATCCAAATTAGGTAAGTAATCAAACAAACATTGAAAATAGAAATCCTTTAAGAAATATATAACAAACATGGCAAATATGCAACCTCCAGTGTTCAGATATGAAAGTGAGCACGGCATCCGTTCATGGACTGGGATTTATGTAGCATTTCCTAAGCCAGCTCCAATTACACGTCCACTCCTCCACGACTCCTACACACAGCTCGGTGTAGAATGAAAAAGTGGTATCAATCATTGTGGACGATGATTGATCGCGGGTCATGAGCGATGAGTTGTTGGCTCGCCTCGCTACAGGGACCGGCGGCGAGGGCATACGCACGTCCCTTTAGTTTCTCAATCAACTAAATCCACATCATTTGCCGTTAATAGGTACTACGTTAGGTTCGCATTAAGCTCTAAATATAAGTTCAAGGTATTTGATTTTGTTGGCCGCAAATGACTCATAGGTGTAAAAACACTGTAACGATTTGCTAAGACAACACTTATGGTTGTTTGGAAGAAATCATTTATGTAATAAGTCCGCCAGCGCGCTATTGTTCATTTGTTCCTCTGAGTATTATTGTATGTTTCTATTGTTCTTCTTTATGTTTTCTTCGCGTATCATTTTTTGTTATTGTTTGGTGTGCTAAAAATAATTTCTCTCTATCCAACAAAGAAGAACTTATATTAATTTAAAACAATGTATACATATAATGAATGTATCTAGTTAAAATAAATTTCAACAATCTTCTTGCACAGATCTTATTTCCAAGTAAAATTATTATGCGACAGTTAAGTTTTCAATAAAATAAAAAATATTAACAAAAGCTCGATATTTTAAATTCATAACAATGCCGCATCTGACCGCTCTTAAATCTATAAGTGCAAAGGCTTTTGAGGTGGACCGCCTGCTATAAATCGTCTCGGAGTTCGCTCAGCCTCCCTCATCAGCTGTCAATCGGACCACATCAGATACACAATACGAAGAAGAGTCACAACCGGCGGCGGTTGTCACGAGGTCGACGAATTAGTGGTCGAAGAGATAGGGAGACATCATAGACATTGTGAAGCTACAGCATGGGTCGGGATATGTGAAGAAAACTTGTGGCTAAAATTATCAGATCAAATAACAATAATAAATAAGGACCTACGTTGTAAAGAGTCAGTTATTGGCACCAGAATAAAGATTATCCAACTTAAAAAAAAAAGGAGAGCGTTCTCAATTCGTCAAAAACTTTTGTTTTTATGTCCAGCGATAATTCTTTACCAGGTGAACCGATTTCGATGATTCTTTTTCTATTAGAAAGGGGGTATCTAAGGGATACTTTCGTGTACATTTGGTCGAGTTTTGATGACAGGATTTATGAGAAAATCTTAAATTTGCATTAGCATGTTCATGACAAATGGGCGAATAATTCTCAAACACACCAACCGATTTCGATTATTCTTTTCATATTGGGAAGGAGGTACTTCAGGGGTTGAAGTCGATTTTTAACCAAAAAGAGTTAATCACTTCAGCATTAGGTACATTCTAACAAACAACACACTTAAGATCATTAGAATCAAGAGAAGCGGAAAAAAGTACTGGACACAGCCTATGCTGAACCTAGTGAATATTTCTCTAGGTTTACTAGAAAGATGAAACGACTTCAATGACCAGCCACTGACTGTGTTACCCTAAAATCGCAAATTTTCCCATCATTTCGGTATCGAATAGCGTTTGTTCTTGTGACCTATAATGAGAATCCCGTGCAAAGCCACCGCGGTCTGCAGTCTGCGGACTTTTTGTTTAGACAACGATGCACATCTTCAATCTATGTAAATGTGCGTTGTTGCATTTCTTAGATGATAATGGCGTCTTATTTTTGGGAGGAGAACCGTTAGGCGAGTCGTGGAGCTAGTAATCGAGTTAGAATAACCTGTAAGGTAAATAATAAATAAATAAAATACAGCAAGCTTGTTCATGTATACTATTTAATTAACTAGTATGTACTTAGGTATATGTAGTATTTAAGTTTAGGTATATGTAAGTTATTTAAGGTAATATTATATTTATATTAAATATATTGTAATATTGTATTTTACATTCCCACTCAAGTATTTTGCTACTACCTACTTATATTACACAACATCCGTCATCCAAAGGTTGACTGGAAAAAATCCCTGTAAGGGATAAGTCCGCCTTTGCCCCTCATGTAAATGCTATATCGAGCTTGTTTCTGTAAAAAAATGTTGAAGCAATAAAGTATTTTATCTATCTAGCTAGATCAAATTACATGCCAGAATTAATCTGAAATCTTGTTACACAAGAATTATTGTTTTCATACTAAAATTAGGGATGATAAGAGCATAGATATAGTAAGCCTGCTCAGCGTAATTTAAGCCGTGTAAATTGCATGCGTTACGCGCATACATTATACTACGTAGTACGTACACGTACCACACCGAGTGCAAAATACGTCGCTCACTACGTCGAAGTACAGTACGCGGTAGGAAATAATGCACATCGGACTTTAGAAAGAGGCAATCCGATTGTAGAGCGTGTCGTCTCTGTACGTGTTAGTTAGGTCGACAGGGACGACGCTCTACAACCGGATTGTCTCTTTCTAAAGCCCGAGTGCATAATCTACTGCCGTGCACTGTACACTGTTTTACGCGACGCAAGTTACGTGATTTGACAGATAATACGCTCAGTGTGGGCTAGGCTAACATTCCAAAATGTTTTTTTTTATTATTATTATTGAACATAGGGCTTCAGTCAGTCAGTATGCGACTACGTCAGCCAGATCATGACTTTTTGAAGATTTAAAATGTATACATACGCTTATTCAATATATTATTTGATTCCTCGTTTGATTCTGTATTTCAGTCATGGATAAGTAATAATATTCCTTGAAATTGTGCCTTCTTCTTATCTCCTGTCTACCGTTTCTTAATATTCTTTCATTATTAAACTTTTATTTCACATTTTTTATATTCACTGGTAGCATTTCAAGGTATGGAATTGCGATCAATTATCTCAAATCATTCTAGCCCGTCAGAGCTTTGTTCCATATAAGGATCGAGGCTGTGATACCGTCAGAGGAATGTATTCGTCGACATATTTCAATGCATTAATATGTAATAGTGTGATATGAAAGTTAAGTATTTTGCCAAAAATACTTTGGATGGAGCCTTTTTCAAGTCGTATTCTTTTTAGAATATCTATTCTGTTATAAATCTCGCGTTGATTTGTAGATTGAATTTAAGATGAGAGACCACTTCTACCTCTGGAATGCTTAGCGCTATTCTCGGTAAATTTCTTATATTCGCAGTTTCTTCATGGAGGAGTTAGACGGAGCTAATATTTTCATATACTTTATGAACTTTCGTTTGTTCGCGTATGTAAGAATTTTTATAAATTAATTTCAATAAAATTTATTTCGCGTCAATTATTTATTATGCACGATTACAGAAATGTTCCACAGCATAAATACATTATTCACTTTTGTGATTCACGTCCTCACCCTGCGAATGCCCTTCGAAGCATCCACCGACCAGATTCATTGGTCGGTGTTTGTATTCAAATTAAAAATTTCAACTATATTTTTTTATAATATTACATCAAATTTATTTCGTATGGAATGCACCAAAATAATATAATATGTAGAGTTGGAATAAAAGTTGCTACAAGCTGCATTATTATTTTAGCCATTTACTATAGGTGTATGCAATAACATGCAATTTTTTAATAATTTTATTTATCATGTTAAAAACTGTAAATCTCATCAAGTGAGCCTCCCTAATCTAACTAGCTCTTCCAATCTCTGACCCGTCATACCTTCCTACGTCCAAAATACGGCCCCATCGTTTCTCATTATCATCAGCCTATCTATCTTCGTCACCGGCCGCATTGATCTAAAGCGGCTCACAAAAAGCGCATTCTAATATGGCGGCGGTGGCGGCGGCTCTGTTGTCGGCATTGATTACCAGCGCCATTGTATCAGCTGACAGCCGCGCTCCGTCAGCCGGAGAGCTGTCAAAAAATATGTCAATCCCTATCGCGCCATCTACGGCGTTGGAGCGGCTACTGTGCCTAGCTAGAGTAGCGTCCAATGTACAGACAACAGGCGAAGGGTAGACAAGTTTCAGCGAGAAAATGATGATTCCGATGATGATGGTAATAACTATTACATTGGTGACGATGCGGTGGTGATAATTATATCAGTTGTAATGATGTGAGTGATAGTATTTTCGAAAACGTATATGAAGATGGTGATGATCACGGCGGTAAGTACGTGTACGCGGATGATGATAGTGATGTTGGTTATTACAATTACATTAAAGATGACGATGGTGATGATAATAAAAGGGCGAAGGGTAGACAAGTTTCACCGAGAAAATGATGATTCCGATGATGATGCTAATAAGTATTACATTGGTGACGATGCGGTGGTGACAATGATAGCAGTTGTAATGGTGTGAATGATAGTATTTTCGAAAACGTAAATGAAGATGGTGATGATCACGGCGGTAATCACGTGTACATTAGTGATGATGATAGTGATGTTGGTTATTTATTACAATTACATTAAAGATGACGATGGTGATAATAATCAAGGTAATGGCGATTACAGACACACATGGTGTACTCTAGATAGATTAGTATTTTAAAGGCTTATTTTTTTAAATAATATAATTAAATAATGACACATTGCCTACTGATTTTGTAAACGGTACAATATATCAGTCGTTGCGCATACACTGGATAGACAATTGCGGCCACCGAAGGTAATGTATCGATCGTAATTATATCAATAAATAGTTAGCATAGCTCAATAATTTCTACCTGCCTGCACTTATGAAACGATTTCGTGTTGTTCTCTTTGTAAGTACAGCTTAATTAGAAATTATTGCTACAAGAACGCTCTTGGGCTGTTTTATCTATCTAGAATATTATATCTTCATCTCAGTATCAATATGATATTGCAATAAAAACAAAACGGCTGTTAATTCACTGTAATTATTTTGAGTGTATTTGTCTTTTGCATTTTAATGGATTTGCCGCAGCAAGTTATTGCAACATTGCAATTATTTTGGTGCTGTTGTGTTGTGTAATAATAATACATTATTGCAATTTATTAATTGTATCTTAGAATAACGTAATGGATAAAAACCGTAAATTCGTAAATTACTATAAAAATAGCAACACGTTGAGTTTGAGGGTTTTGGTTAGTAGTTGGTAGTGGTTATCCGATAAAGTCTTCTGTATATTAAAGAAAATACAGATTAAAATGAGACTTAAGATTTACGAAGACTTAAAAATAAACAAGACTTAATATTTTTTATATGTTTAATAATTCCTTTCACATCTCATACCGTCTTCTGTAGAAGAATATTTACAAGCTTCGTGCCACTTCTGACAAAGAACATGGCCAGTCGCTCTGTTGGCATATTGGCGGTTTTTGACTGACCATTAACCAACAAATAACGACATAATGACCGAGTTAGCCCGTCAAATTGGTGCATGTAGTCAGTCTGCTCAATCAAGAAGGGAGAAAAACCTGGTTAAGTTCAATCTTGAATTTCACTGTATTTATTGTATAAAGCACCCGTAAGCACGACAATATACATTCAAAGCTTAAAACAATATTTCACATTTATAATATTATAGGTATTTTTATAAATATAGAAGCCAAAATTTACATTAAAAATGTCATCTCAGGTGATAGTGCCCGAAAGGAGGTGATTCTATACCTGAAACTGAACAACATTTATTTTAACATTTAATTTTATTTGTTCATACGAGTGCCAAAAATGTTGCCATTACCAAAAATGAATACTTAAAAAAAAAATTTGGTTTCACATACTTATCTAATCACTTTTTGGTGAAACCCAAAAAGTATATACGACCTAAAATATAACGTGAGGTATTTTAGTGGCATGTTAATATATATTATATATGTCAGCCTCGATAGCTCAGTGGTGCAGACAGTCAACTATCGCTGTTGAATGTTAACCAACGCTGGGTGCAGTCAGTACTTGGATGGGTGACCGCTGATCGTTGGAGGCTGACCGAGGTTCGGATTCCTCGTAAAACTGTAGGACCCTTCCCTCCTAATCTTACTTGGTGGTAGGGTTTAACCCGCTCGGGTTGGTACCACCGCACTGAATGAAACGACGGTCGAAACGGCTATGTAATTAGTTTGTGTTTTCCGACCAGTTCAGTGTAGCCGGCACGATCAAAGGGGGATGCACTGACATGGCACCTAGTTCACCCGGTGTTATGGGCTGACATCACGGACGTTGTAGGTGATGTAGCCAATCGTGTCAGTTTCCATAAAAAAAAAATTATAAATAAATATTTATACGAAATAATATTTTTCGTTTTTATGGAAACATTTTAATGACACACAGAAAATCTTTTCTAAAACAATTTTTTCAATATCAGTTTTATATACTGAACCTTTGATTGTTACGAACTCGAAGTGTGGGTTAAACTCTGCGGTTAAAGTATAAAATTATAGGCTTTCAGATTCTTAAGAGTTAGTACCCAGGGCGCTGCCTTGAGGCACGACAGACGTCCGACAGGCGGCGCGGCGGCGCGGCGTGGTCGTGGCTGCGTGCAGGGTCTGTCCGTATGTCTGATGTTTTCTTTATTATATAGTTTATCTCTTTATTGTGTACATTTTTCTGGACTTCCTTAAAGCCTCAAGCTTATTCTGTTCCTTGACTTTCTGAGGTAAAATTAACTATTAAACACTAATATAAAATCCATCGGTTCTTTTGTCTGGTAGTTACCGAAATAGGTGCTGTTAGTAGTATGTTGCCGAATTGTCGACATAATATTCCATCTGCGGCAAACCTTCTAGGGAGAATCTGCAAAGATTATTGAAATCTAATTAATTTATTATACTTGTATAATTAGACAGACATGCACAAACAAAAAGAAATAATAAAAAATTTCCAACATATAATACGAAAACATAGAAAGTACTGGACGGAAAACACGAACTATTTTACATAGCCGTTTCGACCGACGTTTCGCTCAGTGCGGTGGTACCAACCCGGCCGGGGCAAACCCTACCACCTAGTAAGGTAAGAAGGGAATACAAAATATTTAAGTACATTTAAACTATACTAAGTTGATTATACGATTACACTATTTTCTTATTAAAATAATGAACCCCATCAGAGCCACTGAACCACGAAATTTAGTCTAAATTAATATTTTTATTTTTCTTACATATTCTTCTTTTGTACCATTTATGCACCAAATTTGTATGGTGGTGATACAAATTTGTATCATTTTTATTGTTGGCCGTATGCTCGTTACCCTGTTCACCGTGACCTCCGTGTGTATGCAATGCATACACACTATGCATGCAGAGTGGTGCGCATTCATATAAAATGGCTACAAACATTAATTAAATAATGACATAAATTACTGACTGCAAAATTATACCACTACCTATATAATTAATAACTGAGCTGCCCATATCTTCGAATGGAATAAAAACCGCTCATTTCGTTCTTATTGCGTGTCCAATCAAATTACTTGATTATACACCTTTATTGTGCTAATTATGTAGCTATATACAAGGGACGTTCAAATAAAAGTGTGAATGAGGTACATGCTCCTTGAAACTAAAAAAAAATACCGGAAGGCCTAGATAAGACGTCTGTTAGATAAAAAAAAGAATGAACAGTCTTTTGTTTTGTTTTATTTGAATCATTAATTTTAAACACGCAAAAGATATTTTGTTTCGCCAGGATAACTCCTCAGCACACAAGTCCGCTGTTGCAACGGCTGCCATTGCTCCCCTTTAGTGATTCCTATGTATGTCTGCGATTGAAGGAATATCTGAGAGGCCAGAAGTTTTAAGACGCTGTCGGGCAGCTTTTCAGAAATGTTTAGTTTTTAGGTGCTCAGCGTGAAGTGATTTTAGGAAGCGAATTTTAAGTTTAGAAAAACAAATACATCAAATGTGACATTCAACAAAGGTTTACTGGAATATACTCGTTTTCACTAATTTTTAAACGACATAATATACCTATTACATACTTAGAAATCCAAGATAAAGCCTGGACACAAATAACTTTACCAGTTAGGTTCGGTGGATGCGGAGTCCGTTTGGTCCAGGATGTCGCCTTGGATATACCTATTTAAACTATATTAATTACCTCAGTTCTCGCATGGTTATGGACAAATTCAACCAATTTCATTCAAAATAATATGAGTGAAAATCATCTTCGTTCAGTACATTGGTGGCACCAATTCGAATGGCCACATATAAAAATTATTTCTTCTTGGCCCTTGCCGCAATAAACGTAACTACAACAGACAACTAGTTGTATGGCTTAGACCCATTGTCTTCAATGTGAAATGGTCGGAATGATTTATAGCTAGAAGGCACAGGACGGTTTAACTTTACTATAGTAGTAAGGCAAGGGAAGAAAGAGACTTACATAGAAAGATGCTCAGTGTTCCGATAATGTATTTACAACGATGACAATATTTCTCCCTAATTCATAGAAGGATCTGTTATCTGACTGATCCTCTTTAACTTTTTCCACTTTCTCTTGAAATTTTGCTTTGTGTAAAGATAGCACGCGCTTAAGTTTATGGAGTTTTCGATCCTCTTAACTTTTGTGTCAAAATCCGTGGATTATCCTCCGAAACAAAACAGAAAACAGCATCACTAAAATTAGTATTGTTATAAGTGTTTTATGGCATAGCACATTCTGAGAAAACTAACCATGTTTTAGTAATTTGTCCAAAAGGACCACCCACAGCTAAAAAAACAACTTGAACGTTAAAAAATTGTAAATATTGATTGAAACTTTAGAAGAAAAGGATAAAATAACAAAAGCTTTAAAATTCTTGCAAACAATATTTCAGTTAAAAATGTTTTTGGCGTTGAATCAAGACACCGTAAGAAAAGAATTTCAGCAAAATTAAAGATTGATTTCAATTGTTTAGTTAGACCAAATCTAGTCAACCAATTCATGTTTGATTTTAATGTGGAATGCTTTAAAGTAAATGTATCTTTCGGAGATTTTTTTTATATTAATCTTAACATCTTTCTAGCTGGGCTAAGAAAATTAATATGTGAGATAATTTAACCATTCAACACCAAAATATCTAAAAATTATCACGCATGAATATCTCCTAGGTACACCATAGACCTATCTTACTATAGCATCATTCCTCCCTAATTCAATGGCCATCTTTCAGGCGGGGCGGCTGCTCGAGCTATCTACGAGAGCAGTTTGTGGTCACTGCCACAACTCAGCCATCTGATGTGGAGAGCCTCAAAGCACTAAGCAGTGACTTCAAAGTTGTTCCCTGTGGCGACCACATCACTGTCGCCACATAACACCTTAGTGCACCGCCAAATGGCAAATAGGTATTTTGGTCTAATCTGTCGACTTCAAAAGATTTATTTTCAGTTGGGTAGAGATGACGACGTAATAAAATATGCTGGTAGTTTGATATTACCTAAGATATTTAGACTTAATAAACATAATACTGTTCAAATACGATGATGAATTCACGAAATATAACCATAGGCAAGCAGACCGATGGATAGACTAATTTCAATATTATTAGTTTTTATACAGATTTTGATGTTTCTAAGAGAGTCTTAAAAGTGGTCGTATTTAATTTTTTTTTTATATTATTTATACCTATTCTCCTTCTCTTCTAATGCAATCAGAATGTTCTTTTCTGCAACTGTCATAAGGTAAATGCACACAGACATTAGAAACGCTGTGAGCAGTGACGCCACCTTTAGCCCCGCTGCTGGGGCGAATACCTCGACCTCGGCTCTACCGCCGATAAAAGGCAGAATGAGACTAAACAAATTGACAGTGTAAACATCGTAATTTTTGCGCCGTCTCCGGTGAGCATTCCAAATATGAATATTTAAACAAACAGCAATAACGTTTTTATTGCATCCGCTGTAGCTCGGCGAGCCGTAACTCCAAGTCGTTCGCTCGTATTCACTGCAGTCAAAGGAACTAAAAGGGATAGATTAAGTGAAATGCTCGCCAATGTGGTGAGCGGTAATTATGAATGGTGAGTCCAAAAACGGATACATGGCTATGTTTGTTACATTTAAGGACTCGCACAACGCGCCGCTTCTTATGAAATTGTGTGCATTTAAAGGATTACGTTTGGAATGAAGTGCATTGCATGCAATTAATGACAGTTCTATACTTCTGAATCAGTAGTGGCAATGTTCGCTCGCAGTCAACACTGCGTGGTATGCCGCTATACAAAACACTGAGGTCACATTAGGCATTTATTTATTATTTTGTAATACGTATTTCATTTGTTTACTTTTATAAAGTACTAGCTGTGCCCGCGGCTCCGCCCGCTCTCATATTTGACTTCTCTGCTAACCTCATAAGCCATTTAACGTGATGAAATGTAGCCTATAATTGATAGGAAGAACCAAGCTATCCGTAGAAGCAAACTGTATTAATATCGGTTCAGTGGTTCTCGAGTTATAAGCGGACAGACAGACATACACAGAAAGCAGACGTTGGATTTTATTAAAGGTAAGGAAGGAAGGATTTTATTCCAATTAAAGTTATTTAATACATTTTACGTTGTAAACAGGCAGAATTCAAAAATATTTAAGACATCAGAGAAAATAAAAAAATTATGCTTTCCCCCCTCGACGTTCTACACACTTACACACATACATACACACATACATGCATACATACATACATGCCACACGCTGTATCCCGACAATCGGGGTAAGCAGAGTAATCGGTTTTGTGATACATGGACTCTGCGGTAATTTACAGCACAACACCAACCACCGTGTTTCGCAAAGTATTCGGTCCACGTCCTACATGTCTCGGTGGAAGGACCGTGCCAAGGTGAGAGGTGGGTAACCCGTCGACCTTGAGCAAAGCATCTAGTTCTTATCCCTTATCGCCTTTTACGACATGCATGGGGAGAGATGCAGTGGCGCTATTCTTTTTAAGTACCGGCCCTACACGGTACAAAACTCATGTAACTATTATGTAACTAATATGTAACTATTACTATTTCTGTAGTTAATCTAAAAATTGTACTATGGAGAGTCGTACCTTATATTACAGACTGAAATGTTGTTAAAATATAACTTCAAAGTCAGTAAGCCGGCCCTGGAACCACCAGAATATTCTGGTGGTTCAACCGTCGGCTTCTCATGGCAAAGCTCTGTGGTTCAAGAGCAGGTGTACACGAAATTTGTTTTTTTCTGCAATCATGTCATTGTGACAATAAATATAACAAGATTGTAAATGGAAATAAACCACGATAAATGACACGTGTATTATTTTCACTAAATCAAGTCCCAACATAGCCCCAGTTTTACAAGAAATAAGGCGGCAGCTGGAACAGTGCATAAAATAAAATCATAACTTACACTTTACTTATGACTTTGCATAATTCAAAGTTTGTAAATAATAGTTGCAAATTTCAACGCGTTCAGAAAAGGCACGGGGCCCTAAATTATAAAGTAAATACCTACGGTTCTGTATAATAAAAGTAGGCGAGTAAAGAACGATTTGGTATTTATATTAAATGTATGAACTAACAATATGAAAATATTCTGATAATATACACAACATTAATCATGAAATTATACCATACATTGGTATAATTTCATTATGTACTTGGCGGCCGACCTTTCCTTTGAATTTTATAAGGCTCAACAGGCATTAAGGGGGTAACCGATACGGTTAACAACATGACCTACAACATCCGTGATCTCAGCCCATAACACCGGGCAAACTAGGTGTCATGTCAGTGCAACCCTTAATTTCATGTCGGCTACACTGAACTGGACGGGAAACACGAACTATTTATATAGCCGTTTCGACCGACGTTGAATTCAGTGCGGTGGTACCAACCCGGGCTGGATAAACCCTACCACCTAGTAAGGTAAGAAGGGAAGGGACCTGGTGGGTACCACCGTACTGAATGTAAGATGGCCGCACAGCAGCCTCGGCTGCGTTCTCCTCTAGTCGAATATAGCAAGCAATCCGAAGGCAAGTCTCCGAACGATAAAAAGTCTCCGGTATAGCACCTGCCTTCTCGGAGGTGATATTGACTGGTGGTCGAAGCACGTGCTTTGGCCCCTCTGAGTTAGCCACCCATACCGGATTACATAAAAACCCGGCAAGTTACTGGTAGTGATAGTGAACTCAGAGTTTCCGCTACCTAGATCACCAAGGTGTTTGTTATGCGGGTGACATCACGAATGTTGTAGGCAATTTAGCCAGCGATGTAAGTTCCATACAAACCGGCCAAGTGCGAGTCGAACTCGCGCACCGAGGGTTCCGTATCGCCATGTCATGGTTAGCGTCACTCACGCCATCTATGGCGTGTTATGAAATGCTTCATGTTAGTTAAATGTCATGATTAGTTAAAATGCTTCACACTCTATTCGGTAGATGGCGGCGCGCATACACTTTTTGGTTTCTTCTATGGGAACCCCCGTGAATTTTTTACTTTTTCTTATATTTATTATTTGTTGTTATACCGGCCATAACAACACATATTCTGTGAAAATTTCAACGGGCTACCTATTACGTTTACAGCTACAGATAAGAGATACAGCTCTCGGACAGACGGACGGACGGACGGACAGGCAGACAGACGTCGGAGGCTTAGTAATAGGGTCCCGCACCGGATACGGAACCCTAAAAAAAGACAAGATAATCTGTGCTTGCACCTACTTAGTAAAATATTAAAATCCCTTGTCCACTGCAACTAGGCAATCCTAAAAAATCAATCACCAAAAATACCTCGCCAGATTGAACAATCTCTTCCTTGTCTAAATACCGCGCGGTCGAGCACCGTTGTATTACAGCGGGAGTGTTTACACAGTCGCACCTACTCGCACTCGACGGTGACGAGACGAGTGCACTCGATGCTGGCTCCCGTCCCGGCGACTGCGGACGTGAGTGAGACGGTAGCAGCGTCGAGTGTTTTGACAAGCAACTAAGTAAGCAAGACGTGTGTAAACTGCACTCGATAATTATTGCTTTTGTTATGTCGAAGTAATGTGCGTGTCGATAAGGTTGGAAATAAGGTTGAAATGTTTTTATAGTTGAACGTTTTACCCTCGACATCGTTTCGGACGAAACGGACATCTTTCTAATTAAATTGAAATGCTCAAATGTTTCTGGTCTAAATACCAGGTCTGAATAGTGAATTAACAGTATGTGTGTGTGAGGTGTGTGTGAGAGAGAGAGAGAGCGAGATTTCGTGATTTCGAAAGTGAAAAGTGTAGCTACCTAATGAAATCTAATTCTTACGAACAAAATATTATATTACATTACATCATTATATTATATTACATCATTAACGAATGTCCGCGGGCGTCGTCGTTAGACACCTTATGAGTGGCTTGGAGCCACATTGTCCCGCCTTAAATAAAAAAATAATTACGTATTTTATGCAAAGTATCGACTATCGATATAAATTTTCGCTTTGCACTACACATCGCTACTCGCTAGCTGACAATGCAAAGCTAATGTAAACAGGCATCTAATAGTTTCGAATGATCGATGCTTTGAAGGAGGCCCGCATTGAGGTAATCGTGTTTATTCAAGTAATAGAAGAAGCCTCCACATTTTGGAACCTCCACGAATCCCGGCGGGCCTGGGTGGGCTTTCACCACTCGTCTGTATTTGCTTTTCAAAAGAAATCCCAAAGCAAATTGGAGGGTGGAAGGTGGCAGGCAGGTACGAGAAATGTTGTTGCAACATAACGTTTGTTTGTTCTAGAAACGCTGCGATGAAACGAAATAACAAGTAGCTTATTGTGTGTTAGAAATATTGGGGCGACTTCATTATTTCCCCATCGGCTATCCTAGTTTCTATTCTCAATGCGAGCAAGGTTTCCGTTCATTATATTCACATTCAAATTGATCTTGAGATGCCATCTTGTGCATTTGAAACCACAAACGATGCGTATATCATCAATCAATATTCATTCAATACTAATAATAAATCTGTAAGGGTTGGTTGGTGATGGAGTAAGTTGCTTCGGTTTTATCACTTCACTGGCATAGATTCGAACATCGAGATAAATCTCACAGGTAAAATATGGTACAGTTTCCTGCAGCAAATAATGCGTGTCGAGCTTTAGAAAGAGACAATTCAGTTTTTTTTTATGGAAACTGACACGGTTGGCTACATCACCTACAACATCCGTAATGTCAGCCCATAACACCGGGTGAACTTGGTGCCACGTCAGTGCTTCCCTTCGGTCGTGCCGGCTACACTGAACTGGACGGAAAACACTTAACTATTTACATAGCCGTTTCGACCGACCTTTCATTCAGTGCGGTGGTACCAACCCGGGCGGGTTAACACCTACCACCTAGTAATATAAGAAGGGAGTCATATCCCTTAGTCGCCTTTTACGACATACATGGGGAGAGATGCAGTGGGGCTATTCTTTTAAGGTACCGGCCCCACACGGTAGTATTGATTTAAGCTTAAATGTTATTAGATATAACATAAAGCATGAAAAGTCTAATTGAAATAAAATGTTTATGACTTGCCAAAAGCTTATCTTGTTTTTTTATTATCTTCAAAATAGTGCTTACGAATAAATATCGGTGCAATAGATCTAAAGTTATTTCCGCACGGGAAAATAAAAATAGCGCATACATTTTTCAGGGGCCGTTACTGCATTTTTAACACCCTTATCATATGGTAAGTACCCCTAGGCTAAGTTAGTTGAGGCGATAAAACTACAACCCTGTCTTCGGGGAGTGCAATTTATGTTCCTCAATATGTCTAGGAAGCCATTAAAGAAGGGGAAGAAACTATTATGTTCGCAGGAAATTACGCCCAACACGCTCACACGAAATATAAGACATCAATATAAAGTCAAGCTGCACCGAGTTATGTGAACTGCTGGGTTAGAGTTGTAGGTAATTTGAGAAAATTTTAGTAAAACAGCAATACATTAAATGAAAATATGTACAGTGCCTAGCATCAGTAGAATTGTCAACAGATTAAAAGAAAAAATAACAGCATCAAAAGATTTGTCAGTAAAGAGTAAAGAAGACGCGATTGCCTCCAGTTATGTACCTACTGTTCAAAGCCCGAAAACCGTAAACACATAAAATAATTGTCATATTTTCGAATATCAGCAAAGTTTCCATAAATCATCTTTTACATTGAAGAAGAAGAAACAATATTTTAGATTTGACAAATATGTGGACCCGATCGGTGTAATACTTTTTATCCAGTTACAGACTGACAGAACATGAACATGAGAACTGATCGCCTGTCGTCATCGTGCGCGGCGGGTGTTCCTTGCTCTGTGGACATACGAATGAAAGACCTTCGCTAAAATATTGACGAAAATAACAAAAAGCATAACCTATTTCAAATGATGTTATTAAATATTTGCAAACTCAATGTTACCCACTTTTTCGCCCGACAACCTTTAAAATTTTCGAAAGTAATAGATTTAAAGCTTTAGAGCCAATAAAACTAAGTAAGTTTTCGCTGAAGCGACGGACCTCTGGCGAAGTTCCGAATTATTTACGGTAATGTCTGTATTTGCGTACGTTTAATGGTCCAGAACACGATCAGGAAGAATCATTCCGACGGGAGCATTGTCTCCGAGTGGTTTATGGTTCTTTATGTGTATGAACATTGAACAAGTGAAGACATTGTGGTCTTTATGTCTTAATAAATGTGAGGGTTCACACAGGGTATTGTCTTGTTTGTAGAAAAGAAAAGAAAAATACGGTAGCATGGTGTAGCAGGAAATTATGTAACGGATGACATTATGAATCTCCACCAGCAATATAATGAACTGCCCTGCACGAAAGATGGTCAAAACTAGGGAAAAAAATATATATATAGACAACCTGCATTTTTTTTTAAGACGATTAATATGGTTTACATCTTCCGTCCAGTTCAGTGTAGCCGGCACAAATACACTGTAAGCGCTGGCATGCCACTTAGTCATGCTTAAGACAATCTAAATCAAACCCAAGAGATGCATTTCAAAATGTTAATGTCCCTCTTATAAAGGACCCGATGGCGATGATTTCCTTTGACGGAAATATATTTGGTAGTATAACCACCGTCTAAAACATTCAAACAAAAGCATCCAGAAATTCGCTTCAAATAACTCCATCAAACTTTATACATCCAATCAGCAGCCTTCGTCCTAAGGGCGCAATATCCTGCTTTATGCTTTACCCTGCCCTGTCGAGCCCCGACTACGTCACTACCTACTACCAGGCCATATTGCAAGCGCCCAAGGCACGTAAATCTCAGTAAAGCGCTGTCAGGATGTGCACAAACAGACGGGCACACGTTTTTAATTTATCGCCTCTAAATCACAGCCTGTACTGTAGGCTGGCTGCCTTCTACTCTGCTGTGTGTAGAATGTTGTCAAAGGAAATAGTTTGCTGAAAGATCTCATAACAATATCATGCGGTAAGCCAAGCACATTTGTTTAAGCTTTTAAAAATTATACAACGGATACGTTGTAACAATATAAAAATTGTATATTGGCTTTAACACCACCATCCAAATTTTTTTTTATGTTTTTAGTTTTTTTTTGCCTACATATACATAATATTCACTTATTCATCTAAGTCCTGCACATCAGCCTGTACAATTTAAAGGCAACAAAGCATTTTAAGTAAAAAAATATTTTAACAAAAAGGAAATTTGTATTATTATAAAAGTAGAAAACCAAATGTTAATCAGTTGAGCCGCTCTCGAGTTATAAGTGAGCATATACGACTGACGGCAGATATTTCATTTTATTCAATGTTAGTTATAATAGTAGTTATTCCAAATATCTAACTAAAAAGGTTAAATTCATTCGTTCCCTTAATTTAAAGTATTTTGCCGGATCTTAAAACGCTTTTTTTATATTATTTTTTTAACGCATTAACTAATTCCTAAAGAGGATGAACAACACCACTTACTAAGCCGCCGACAAACTTATCTTATCTCTCATTTCTCACGCACTGCGTTCTCTTCACAAGCACTTGTCATCGTAGACCATTCATTTAGTCATCTTTAACCATTTGCAGCTGTTGACTTATATCGATGCAGAGCGAGGTTTCTTAAGCCCCTTTCATCGGTAAGTGGTTGTTATTTTACTATAGACTACTATTTCAAGTATACTAGCTGCGCGCTATAGGCGGATTTATCATTGAGACTGGCTTAGTGTCAGTCTCAGACTGACTGACACAGCTTGTTTCTCTAATACCACACAAAATTTCGAAGCGAATACACTGTAAAAAAAATCATGAAGAAATCACGAACTGCAAATATTTCATTTCTCAAAACATTTTCCCCGAAGGCAAGCAAAACACACAATCAACTGCATAATCCCATACTTACGTAAGACTGAAATTCTTTCCCTCGTTCGCTCCTGTTTTTGGTATTTGACGAACATGACAAGCTAAATTACTCCAGAAAACGGTAGTGCAATTTTTCTTCTTACTCTACATAAAATAAATGCATTGTCCACATAATCGAAAATGACGGAAGGGGCATCAACTCGTCGCGCAGACGAAGTTATTATAAATGATGATGTGCACGACGGGTATATTACAGTTAATTAATCTACTCGCGCGTTACGAGTCATCAGAGACTAGATCATGAGATTTCCTGACACTTCGTCGTGTCGTGCTCAATACAGCTGATATTTACTTGAGCGCGGCACTTTTATACGGCGGAGTGTCAAAAAACGTCTCATGCATGATCGAGCCTCAGCTTGTTTACGTCCGTTTGTTATCAAATTTTTTGGAAGGAAATAATTATTCATGACTTAATAAAGTTATGACCGATTTTTGGGGCTAAATTGCTCGCTAGTGCCGGCGGCGCTGTTACGTTTTCTCATACAATCTCTATCGGTCGGGCGAAGAGCGAACGAGCGAAAAGAACTCATCATCAACGTGCTGGTGATTGTGTGCATTTGTACAGTGTTGCGGACGAAGTAAATTGTATTCTATGGCAATAGCCGTTCTACATACATACATAAATTCACGCCTGTTCTGTTCTCCAATTTTTTTTTTTATGGAACCTGACACGCTTGGCTACATCACCTACAACGTCCGTGATGTCAGCCCATAACACCGGGTGAACTAGGTGCCATGTCAGTGCTTCCCCCTTTGATCGTGCCGGCTACACTGAAGTGGTCGGAAAACACGAACTATTTACATAGCCGTGAGCATAGCATAGCCAATGAGGTAGACAGAGATAACGAATCTCAGTAGCGGCGCATAAAATATGAATAACACTTTTACCCTTTTGAATTCTTCGTGCCTAACATAAGCGACGTACCGCATCTGGCGAAAACGAGATGATTTACGCCGACACGTCGAATGCAACGTCTTCTTTGATCTCGGGCGGTCGCGGGGCGGGCGGGGTGAGGTCGGGAGGCGGCGACTGCACACAAAGAGGGCAGGGGAGGGGCGGACATAAAACAAACTGCGTGCATGCATTAATGCGATAATAAGAGTAGCTGTGCTGTGCGTGCGAAGCTGTTGAGATGGCCTGAGCGGGCTTTGCATCTGAGACATGCAATGCAATATACATACATGCAATTTATAATTCAGATGGATTTTATTCACAACTGACAATAGTTTGTGAGAGGCGTGAATTTAATAGGGCATCTCGTACATCATTCATAACATGACGGATGGTGGAGAGACCTAGGGCTTACAAGTAAAAAAAAGGAATATTTATGAAAACATTTTAGGTATGATTGGGTGACATTTTTGGTTCATCAAAAAAAGTATTAACTCTTGTGTTTCCACGCCAAGTCCGCATGCAATGCTTTGTAGACTACGAATAAATAAATGTTTAATTTATTCGTACTTACCTAGTTTGTAAGCAGGGTTGCCAGATGTCCGGTTTTGGACCGGACAGTCCGGTTTTTGAGGCTTGTTTCCGGTCTCCAAAATAATGAAAAAGCGGACACCAAAACGTCCGGATTTTTCTTCATGTAACGCAAATATTTACTTTTTCAGAACATTTTAACACTAATCTTACTGTGTTCTTCGATTATGCAATAAGCTCGATCAATTCAACCCTTTTATTTATTACTCTCCCATCAATTTTCAAAAGGTCACGAAACATTTTGTACATAGAATCAACTTAAATTCTGAACCTGAAAAATCAAATGCCCTTTGATGAGAACCCCTGTTTGTAAGAAATGATTTTTACTTTGAAATATATATTATTTCATTTTCATTCTACTCATCGTATATTAGTAGAATGAAATTGATAAGACAAGAGTTTACCAACTCACTAAAATATGTGAGTGTAAGTAGGTGTATAACGTAGCAATCATAACTCTCTCTTCTGCCTTCTCCGTGGTCTCGTAAAAAGACCCAGCTCAGTGCGCAACGAAAATTTCTGCACTTGATTTTACAAAGTGCAAAAACGTACCTAACACTCCCTGAGTTCGCTGAAGGATCAGCGGCAGAGACCGCTGGAGTGGCCACAAGGGCATCGAGTAGCCGCCGTCAGAAGTGTCGGCATCCTCCGCTTTGATCGAGCGGGCGGCGTAGCGGCGGGGTCTTTGACGGTGAGCGCTGATGTGGAACACACTGCTGGTATAGTGGGCTGCGGCGAGCTGGCCGTAAGTGAGATTTTTCGAAATTTTGATTTAAAAATAACCATAACGTTTATCTTTATTTTATGGAATCTTGTAATCTTGCCCCTTACTATGTGGTAGGCGCAAATTGACTGGATTGGTAGCACCGTACATGGAAGATGGCCGCATATCAGCCTCGGCTATGTTCTCATCTAATTCAGTATAGTCACAAACCCAAAGGGAAGTCTCCGGTATGGCACCTACCTTCTCTGAAGTGAAATTAGTAGGTCGATCCCGTCTGATCCAGTCAATACCCAATTTCATATAAAAAAAAGCAAGAAACAAAATTAGGAGCTGCGTCAGCTTTTCTCCGAATTCGATCGAAACCTGCTGTACTGTTTAACCTACCACTAGTGAGTGCCATAATGTTTTAAGATGCCTATGTATATATAACTTATTTTTGCTCTGTGATATAACCATCAAGAAAGACATGTGCCAGATGTTGAAAACAATAAAATAGTAAAAAAGCAAAGCGGATTACAATAACTTACTTACATAATTATACAAGCAATTAAATTTATATAGGTGACTGCATGCATTTAAATAGTTTCAGTCGCTTTTTTTAGTTTAATTGTTTTCTAGAACATTCGAATAGAAGATGTAAAAGGAAATAAACTACACAAAAACAAGAATCGCATAGCTTAAATATAAGAACATAACCGAAGCCATAAATTAATTGAGCGTGTGATTTAAAAAACATCAACAACATATACATAACTCGTAAATTGCTACTTATTTATTCATGGAAAATAGTAAGAGATAAAATAATACTGCTAGTCATTCCCAAGATATAATGTTCGCACCACAACAATAATACACTTTAAAATTTTAATCTTTCAAATAAAATATTACTTAACTCATATTACATACGTCTTTCTCCTCGAAGCCCGTGCCCGACGTGAGGTACAAATTATCAGGACACCCTCTCTGAAAACAAGAACAAACAGAAAGACGAAATGTGTAACTCATATCTGGATGATATGTTTATTTAACAATTAGCACTTCAATATTTTTGTCAGGTACAAAACGGAAACCCATTTACACCCTGAAATAATAAAAGCAACCCAAATGAGGGGATCTATTTCAAAAACAGCTATTCACTTTTGAACTTTATTACATACATACATACATAACTCACGCTTTTGTATCCCGACAATCAGGGTAAGCAGAGTAATCGGTGTTGTGCTATAAGTTCATACATACATACATACACATACATAACGTTACGCCTGCCTGCCTCCCAGTGGGGCAGGCAAAGACAACGGACCCAACCCACGCAAACAACCCAACCCCCACGCGCCTCGATCCTGACACACTTTTGCCGCCTCTTCCACTCTCATAATGTTCTTCATACATGCTCGTCGGTTACGGTTACTACGCACCTGACCCTTTTCGAGCACATGCCCGATCTGGTCCAGGTACGTGCGTCTAGGGCGACCCTTTCCGACTCTTCCACTAACATTCGCTCCATAGATTTCTTTCATTAGTCTCCTATCATCCATTCTACAGACACACATACTCCTCTTATTCCACACATACTCCTCTCAACGTGCTCATTTCGACATCATTTATCCTGCTCTCAAGCTTCGCCTGCCATACCCAACTTTCACTCCCATAAGTACTCTGGTAAATTAAAGCACAACACCGACCACCACGTTTAGCACAGTATACGGACAAGATAACTATCAAGCAGCAAGTGAGGCATGAAGACCCACCTGCTGCATGACAAGGTGGAAGGACCGTGCCAAGGTGAGAGGTGGCTAGCCTTTCGCCCTTTAGCGCGACATCTTGTCCTTATCCCTTAGTCGCCTTTTACGACATGCACGGGGAGATATGCAGTGGGGCTATTCTTTTTAAGTACCGGCCCCACACGGTACTGAACTTATTATAATTCCAAAATACTTTATTATAATTCCAAAATAGATCATTAAAGTACCTAAATAAAAAATATAACACGAATATAATATTTGGCATAATGAATTTAACATCAAGGAAAAACTTAATGAAAATACAATTCTAATTTATGATATTGAGATTTATTTACATAATTGGAACAGCAATAACATTAATCTTGCTACCTGCACGACCGGGGCTGGCACATAAACAAAATGAATTATTTCTAAAATATACAAATGGCATCACCGCTCAACACGACCATAACTTGATCGAGGCAGGAACATAAAACGCAGCCTGAGTTCGTGGGCGAACGGCATTTCCACGGAGCAATAAGAATCTTAATTAAAATGTTCAGCACTTGCATAATCACTTTCCTGGACGGTGCATTGCCAATAAATGTCTGGCGATGAATTTTGCATTGGAATCTGAAACGTCCCCGTCGCGCTACGTGTCTAGAATGAGTCGTTCAGCTGATGCCTGAACGGAATATGTACCCACATTGCGAAGTTCGCGCTTCGTTGTGCTGCTCGTATTCTGTGAAATCCTTCTGCCGGCGACAACACTTCACTTTTAATGATAGCTTATCATTCTGTTTCTTGACTAACATTCATTGAAGAGTCGATCGATATCGAATATATTATTATATAAAATACCTATATTTTCTTGTAATTCGTTCTTTTTCATTACATTTACTCTCAATGTTTTCTAGGTCTTACGTATTGATTACTTAATCTTCTTTAATATTACTCAATCCTACAGGAGAAGAATAAAAAGCATACTTATATAATTTATCCGGACTACCAAATATCAAACATTTTTTTTTTGTGATATACTATTTATTTCTGAGACCTGGCGCAATATTTTCTACCTTCATCAAGCGCCCGCATGCTCTCTCCGCACAAAAGAATTTTCCGTCTGCGCTGCATCAGCATAAAAATGTGCAATTCTCTAGAGAATAAGGCCGTAGTCGTCACGAGCGTACTAGGCAATAACACAGTGCCTTTATAACCTAATACGGTCTCGGAGAGAGATTCCAACTATTTTTATTGGCGGCTGCTCGCGATCTTGTATTTAAATTAACTCATTTATGTAGTAGAATGCGGCTTTGGCTATATTTATATAGCACTTGTAAGATAATTGCTGCCGTTTAGATTTTGGTTGATAGGGTCCTTATTTGAGAATTCAGATCGACATCGAATTGAACACGTTGCCCATATCTGCGGTTAAGTCGTTATGTGTTCGTTTTCAAACTTATTTCGTCTATAGGTAAGCAGGACCATAATATTATTATGTGGTTCAATTATCAGAATATAATATGCGCCAATTTTTAGGGCTCCGTAGCCAGCGATGCTTGGACCCTTATAAAACGTCCGTCCGTCCATCCACCCGCCCGTCCGTCTGTCACGGCCTCCTCTGTCTGTGTGTCCTGCTTCTAAATCGTTCAAGTGATCTTCTTGAAACGTGGAAATGTTCGTTCTGGAGAGACAACAACATTACATTGACCACGACTGTCACCGGTCATGAAACAACAATAAAATTAATATTCCACATAAAAAATTTTGATTGCAAGTAAAACTTACTTACGAAATGGTAGAGTTTAAATCGTCCGGATGGGTGCCCCTCACTGTGAATGGCTTGAAAGGTCAGTCAAAGCGGCTATGTAAATAAATCGTGTTTTCGATTCAGTTCGGTTTAACCGAGGCACGACCAAAGGGAAGCACTGACATGGAACCTAGTTCACCATGACGTTATGGGCTGACATGATGGGTGTGGTAAGTGATGTAGCCAACCAAATGTTAGGTTCCATAAAAAAAGTTGTATTACTATTTCAAATTAATGTATATTACTAACGCAACGTAAGGACATGCTCATTCATACGATAGTAATACGAACTCAATAATGTCCTCAGTAAAGGGATGGAAAAAATCATGCTATTAAATTATTCAATTAGACTAGTCTCAAATTAACTAATTTGCCAAATAAAAATTATCCAAATTATAAATATATAAAAATAACCATAATGTAATTATAGTATGTAATAAACATTTTCCAAATTGTTTTGTGGCTATTTTAGGCGTTCTTACTATGTTTGGTCCACCACTTTAGCGAAGACGTTTATTGAGTTCCTATGGGCCCCTCAATTTTTCTTTCAATCTTCTCGTCTCGTCGCGCAAAAATAATTCATCCATTTTGTCTTAGTTGTATGACTAACTAGTCACACATCCAAAATACATAAACAAACATAAAATGTTACTAACATTTTATGTTTGTTTATGTATTTTGGCCCTATCGATTTATCCAGGTTTCATCGCTGGCCTTTGTTTTGAATTTTTTTCCAAATGGCCGCCGCCGCCCCAAGCCACCTTCCATAGTAAAATATTCTAACCCCTTTCTAAGGTGTAAACTATGTTTTTTCATATACAAAACAAGTTATAGATATAACAATAATAGATGGATTACTTTTGTGAAATCTTTTATAATCACTCTTGGAAGAGAGAAGGCATTGGGAACATCTAAAACGACGTTTTATGATGATGTAGTGTGTACTTTACAGATACAGTTTTCGTCTGCAGTAGCTCCAGACCCTTCTAAACAACGGCAGGACGCGATCGGATAAGGCTGGATGAATGAAGGTTCATCTCGCGCGCTCGTCGAGTGGCGGCGGCGAGATCAAAGGCGCGGTTTCATCTGATGCGGAGGCTGCGGGACGTGCGAAAGATGCAGCGCACTCGGAGTCAAGTGCACCACTTGAGGGTAGTGGTCGACATGATTTTGGAGAAAAGATGCAATCTACTGAAGAGCATGGGAAATATAGACAAAAGAAAAGATGAGAACAAACGAATCGAGGCAAATCCTTGAATTGATATGTTTAGATATAATGTAGTAACATCCCTATCATTGTATTAATACTATATAACTCATTCATTCATTACATTGTAATCATAACATGTTCAAGATCAAATAACTGGCACGATGTTTACAAGACTGTGAATTTGGAATTTCACTAAAAGCCTTAATTTTTCACTTACGTGATTAACTGTATTAGAATCATTTAGTATTGTATTGTGAGCAAAGAAAAGATCGATTATGTATGTTTTATTAGTATAGTATATTGTCGCTTAAAATATTAGAAAGTTTGATGTTTTTGTATCGTCAATGTTATTCGACCACTATTTGAGAGGGGAATGAAATAGTGCCATTATCTACTTGCTTACACTTTATTCCATTATGGCAACACTAAATCAATGTGAACTCCTCCGCATCTTCATGTTGGCTTCATTCATTAAGATTGTTAAGTTTTCTTTATTTTATCTTCGACAAGACTCTTGAGATTTATATGTGGTTGCCGACCGATTTACATGCTGCGCTCTATCCTGCCCTCTATCAACATTACTCTGTGGTTGATTGTTGGAGTATTGATAATTTTTAACCGACTTCCCAAAAGGAGGAGGTTATCAATTCGAGTGTAAGTATGTTTTTTTTTTTTTTTTTTTAATGTTTGTTACGCGTTTTCTCCGTCAATTGAGGGCCGATTTTGAAAATTCTTTTTTTGTTTGTTAGGTCATACTTCCGAGGTGGTCCCATTTCAATTTTATGGAAATTGGTTCAGCGGTTTTCGAAAAATCAACATAATACTATGGTGTGTGGTTACCTTCAGCAAAACTTATGATGTGGTCGTTTTCAGCAATTTTCAGTTTGATAAAGAGTTGAAGGCGGTGCTAAAGCAAGCAAAAATGATGCATGAAAGAACATGAGTGGATAATATCCTTTTTGATTTGTGTAGCCTTTTTAGCACCGCCTTCAACTCTAGGGTTAGTTTTTTTTTAGGTTTTTATTTCATACATTTTTGAAAGCGGTTTTTATATTTTTATTTTAAATAGTTTTTTAGGTCTACCTTTTTTTTGGAAGTCGGTTTTATTTTTTTTAAAACAGTTTTTTATTCCCACGGCTCCGCTAGGCCTGATTTTATTTTAGACAATGCCAGTTTGTTCTGATACTGGGACACCGCGTTCACTTTCGTCCGACCCTACTGCTAGTTCATATTAATAGGGGCGTGAAGTGTGTTGGATAATAAAACGAGCTATGGATTATGTTTTAAATTACCTACGGCATAGTAGTGCACTTATTTCCTCATATTTCGATGACTATCGACCATCGACCAACTAGTATGTACCTACATCGGTTGAGTATTTTTCGAGTAATTAAATAACATAAACGTATGCCGAAGTTACGAATTTTCTCCGATCGCGCTCTCTTCAGACCCCACTACTCAGCTCATATCAATAATGACGTAATGCTGTAGTCTGTTACACCGAGTTAAGTCCTATATTTTTGTGAACTATTCCCTTAATGATTTTTAAGTTTCCGTATCCCGTACGGAAGCCTATTACTAAGCCTCCGCTGTCTGTCTGTCCGAGGGCTGTATCTCTTGAACCGTAATAGGTAGCCCGTTGAAATTTATAAATGTGTTACTATAGCGGATACAACAATAAATAATTAAAAAAAGAAAATGTTAAAAATTAAGGGGCGTTCCCATACAACAAACGTGCGAAAAATCGATTAGTCACGCTACTGAATAATAGTGGCGCCACAGGCTTTTATACATTGCATTGTTGAAAGACAAAAGATAGGCGGTTATTATTGATAGAGGATAGATACGGAAACCTCCGTGCGCGAGTAAAACTCGCACTTGACAGATTTTTTTATATATCTTGTGTACAGACACGCCAATTTTAGAATTGTATTGATTGATATCTGAGAATATACATACACTACAATAGCCAATATAGTTTACGGCAAGATACACAACATAAGTTACATAAATTATAGCAATTAGGCATATTCAAACTTCACACAAACTCGGATCACCCAACCAACATCGATGGAATCGTATCCTTGGTGTTTTTCATTGTTATCTCGCCCACTCTGGGACGGATGAAGGGCGTTTCATCTTTACATACTAACTACACGGGCTTCCAAAATAGGGAGTAGATGACTAGCGGTGCTTTCCATTGAATGGGAATACCACTTCAACAAGGCATGACAGAGTAGGCAAGCTGCAATATTCGCGGGAGGGCTTCAGACCACAGAACATCGTATGGTGCTCCATCATAGAAGCAAAGGATATAAAGGTGAGCTATCAACCCGTGATACTTTTGTCTCATTCCCAATAATCCATCTTGCAATATTAAAGTACTAAAAAAAACATCGGCTTTTAGAGAGGGACAGCCAATGCGTAAGTGGGAAGAGTGAGGATGTCCTACTGCGCACGCATTTATTTACTTTATTTTAAATCTAAGAAACATTATACAGTCTTAATCTTATGCGTTCCCTAGCTTACGTCTTATACTTATGTATTTATGCTAATTCCTTATTATTTAAGTATTTATGACTATATAATTATTGTATTTATTCAAACTATTGCTAAATACGTCAAACTCTGATTCTGTCAAGTTTATTATATTTATATCTCTGTTCAGAGGAGAGCACAACAAGAAAAGATTACATTAGGTCGCGTTTCTCATTTTGTTGGGAATTGGACACGGACAAAACTCTTAAAAGTGTCGGGTAGCCTTAGTGGTTAACCTGCAAGCAAGAAAACGGAGGTTCGAATCCCGGGTGTGGTGTGCACCAATGTACTTTCGCACTTTCGCTTAGATTTACAGGTACTATCATGGGCGCTGCTATTAGCAACTGGCATCCCTTATCGTGTCATATCTATCTCATCTCCGCAGAGAGACTTAAGCACCGTTTTGTTACATTGTTCTTTTGAGAACACATCTTTCAAATCAAACTGGTAAACTCTGGAATGCTCTCCCTCCCCATATACCTATTTTCCACCAAGTACGGTCTCGCATAATGAAAGAGGGGCGTGAATAGGCACCTGCCAGGTCGGCATGGCATTGGCAACCCCCACATCCGACCGAATGTCCATGGGCGTCGCTCCTCGTGAGTGGCTCGGCGCTACATGTCATGTTTTCTATTAAAAATTATTATCATTTCTCAAAATAGTTCCTTTTGTCGCAATGCTAAGGTGTGTGTGGAACTGTTTTCCGGCGAGAGTTTTCCAAATTCCTTTAACCTGGGGCCTTCTAGACAGCCCAGCAACAGTCCGCAAATCTGCTAGCATGGCATGTCACTGAGCGTGGTTTCACAAGGAGAGGTGAATTTGGTTCTGTCGACTGCACCATTTGTCCCTCGGCACCCATGCTGGTTTTCATAAAAAAGAGCTTTTAGGGTTCCGTATCCATCGTACGGGACCCTATTACTAAGCCTACGCCCCCGTTTGTCTGTCTGTCTGTTCAATATTAATTTCAATGTTTTATTAGGTTGATTGGAGGAAATTTCCGTCCGTTATGCCGCAAAAAAGGATAATAATGTCCCTTCCCGTGCAGGTATACCTATCTTTCTTTATTCCATGGTACGACGAACGAAACGGGAGCGCAGAGCGGAATGCCCTCCCGGCCCACCACCGCACCGTCAGTCAACCGGCATCACGTCAAACGAATTATTGTCAGTTGACAGGCCTCAGTCCTCAGTCTGTCGCTCGACTTCGGCTTTCGCTCTGAATACAAAGTGCCATTGTCTTCATTCTCATTTCCATGATGCAAACGTCATTCTCGGACACGACACGAATCAAATGACGACAGACATGGATCGGTGGCGAAGCGCGCTCCTATATAGATGTAGAGCTTTAGGAGAAATAATAATATAATAAATTAAACATTTTTGTTTCATTTATGTCTACCGAAAAATACAACGAATACAACAAAAATTGTCTTGCGCAAAACTGCCGAACACATTTTGTTAGCAGTGATGATGAGTTTAAACATGGTTCAAAGGGCATCGAGATAATATATAGGCGTAAATAACTAGCATAATGCTTTCAACTTTAGAAGTTGTAACAACTTTAGACATCTAGAATTATCCTAAAATCAAGTTATAAGCAAAAGTTAGGAGCACTTACAGCTTTGGTAGATCCGATGATCGCTTAAACTTAAGACGTTTTTTCACAGGACATTTCAATGGTAGCTCTTCGCAAGATGCTTTAAATAAAATTCTTAAAATAATCATTAGCTGAATGAAGTAGAACCTTTGATAAATAAAAAAAATACATTTTTAATTTTACTACGTTATTTGAAATTGTATAGAAATAAAAAAAATTTTAACAGAAAAACTTTAAGCGTAGAAATTTTTACATCTGTTTCAAGTATAACGAAAGATACTTCATTTGCGCTCGTTGCCTAGTAACATGGGTCTAAAATATTTCGCGCAGCACAGTGGCTGCCTTTGAATATCAAAGGGATTCGTTCGGATATCAATTACGGAGCTGACATTGTTTTGATGTATTTAGCTCCACGCTCGAGTCCCGAGCGCGAATCCAATTTAGAATATTCGCTTCTGGAGTCCGTTTCAGTTGACTCTATCACTGCGGTACTGTCGAACTACTCCAATCCCTTCTATACTGGATCACTTATCTCATGTGCATTTTTGTTCTTTGTATTGTTCTTAAAAATATATTCTGTAGACCCGGGTTGATTGTTCTTAAAGTTTTTGAATGTAAAATGCTCGTTTATTTATTAAAATCTAAAATGCAAACCTATCTCAATGCCTGCAAAACTTCTAAGAACAATAACGGGCGACTGATTATCAGTTATTACTTTTCAATGCGCATGATGTTCTCAAGTAAAAATGTACAGGTAAGCAGATTCTTGTGTGCCTGGATTACGAATCTCCAAAGCTATCAACGTTTTATCTCACACTTTTGTAAAGTTAATGATTTCCAAGAAAAACTAAACTTGAAATTACCGGACGGTTAGTCACGCACCGTTGGCCTTTTGTCTTTCTTGGGTGTCGATTTTGAGTGGCACAATGGCGATTCAGTCGATTGAAGCGATTCACGCGAGCGAAATCGATTTTATAGCTTTTTAAGAAGAGATGCCGCCTCGGCATGGAATGGACTAAAAACAGCTCGAATTCCTCCCCGTCTACCTTCGGAGAAAATCTTCACATTTTTGTAGATCTCGTGGCGTAATTGATGGTGAAAGGGTTATTTTAAAATTTTAAGTGTTCCTACTTCGCACCAAAAATTCTCTGTTCTTAATTGTTGATAAAAAACGTTCATAGCTTAAGTATAGGAGGGACATTCAATACCGCGACCGTTATTTACAATATTTTCCTTGTACATATATGAAGATTTATGTAGTACTTCAATAAGTATAACACCAATTTCAAACATGCAAGCAGTCATTTGAGACGGCATCTGCGCCACACGATCTCGCAGGAAACATCGTCCGATGAGCAATGCATAACTGGAAAGGTCTCATTATCGAACAATATATCATACTTAGCTCTTGCACGTGCACGAACAGACACCTAAATCATCTCTTTTGATCTGGAGCTCTTTGCGCGATAAGAGGATGCCCCATAAATTGAAGATTATGGCTTTGGCACAACAACTTTCGGCTTCAGCGTGTGCCAACTGACATTATTGTATGCAAATTTATTGTAGCAAGCCAAATTTGCTTTTCATCATTTATAATTTTACCGTTCAGTAATGAATGAATGATATACTATATATATAACTCTTAATTTATGGTTTGTTTTTTTCGTTTAAATTTTAAACGAAAAAAACAAACCATAAATTAAGATATCGTTTAAACTTTAAACGATATCAAGCAAGTAAGTTTTATTTTTAAACGTATTCAAAGCAGTGATAGCATTGAAGTGTTGTGCAGATTATTATCAACTATCATAATAAGGTATATAGTAATTTAAAACTTAAACTCTCCACCAACGTATTTTATAAGTTAAAATATACCGACTAATATAATAACTAATATACAAACTATATAACTGTGCGACTAATATTACGGTGTCATCTAACAACTTTTGGCAATTTACTAATCAGCAAAATATTCATTGAAGGATGTTGATTTTAATTCCAATCAGACCACCTTCCAGATATCCTTTTCAATAAGTAAATGAAACAATTAAACTGCTGCAATCATTTTAGAAATAATCGAAAGAGTAGAAGTTAACGAGAACGAAATTATACAGAACGCAGAAATCCAGCAGAAGAGACTCCTGTGTAGAAAACCACAAGTAGGCAACAGAACGCCTACTGAGACAGGTTTATAAAATTATAGATTGTATTTTCTATGTGAATTAATATAATAGCTATTACATCTTTCGCAACATAACCCATTATCACTTGATTAAATGCTGATATATTTCATCGTCAGTATCGATACGTTTTGTTACCGATTCCAATGAAAAACTCGACGCCGCCGCGCCGTCGTCCACCTCTACTAGACAATCAAGTCGGCTTCTTTGAGCTCTGCTTCCAACTATCCAAAACTGATTGAATTTGACGCAGTCGGCTGCTATCCCAGCGCGCGGCAGCAGCTTAACTAAACAGACGTGACGCACCATTGCGTCCGCTTCTGTTGATCTAGTTTGATAGCTTACCAGGTTGGGTTATTTAATACGCGACCTTCTTTCAGTGACGGGTTAGGTTTCATTTGCAAAATTTGATGAAGAGGATTTGATAAGAAGAAAATATGCCCTTAATAGTATCGAGGGCTAACTGACTTGAAGTAAAGCTATCTGAATTGTATAATTTTTGTCCGAAAATGTTCTACTAGCACAAATTTTACGAATTATGATATTGATGACCTAAAAAATTTTTTTTTTAATTCTTCTAGTAAAAATCAGACTGATAAACCTCCCAAATGCGAAACTTTCTGAAGTCAATAATCGGACGTCCAGCCAGATTACACCATACCCCTTTGAAAACAAATTGGGCTTCAACAACGTCAGAAGCGGCACGTTTTTGTGGCACCGGCAAAGTAATCGAGTTCCCACCGAGTTTCATAATGACGACTTGGCCGGTGGCTGAGTGGCTGATTGAAAGGATTATTATTTTTCACGCCGGCGACCAACCGACAGAGAGCCGTCGTGACTGTGCAACATTTAAGATAGGACGTAAAAACAGCGTCGAAACTCATTTTGATAATGAACTCATTAGAGCGTTCGATTTGGTTGGCTAATCTTTTAGAATCAGCAGCCGACAGAATCTCTGTTGCTTTATTAGAACTGTTCATCAATGTTTTTTGTACTCTACACTTTGTTTTAAACTGAGAAACGTGTGCTACTATGTACTGAAACATTTAAGACATTATTAAGGAAAGTGCTTTTCGCAACCATCGTCAAGCAAAATCGTCATTTACCTACAGTCATTATTATTTTCATTAACCACTTTCCTGCCGGCTGTCAAATTACCGTAGTCACTGTTTGTAGTAACAATATAAATATAGGTACTTCGTCTTAGTCTTGGTTCACTCTTAGTCACCGTCCGGCACTAAATCCTTCCCTGCAACTGTGTCTGTATCATTAGGTCCATCTTCTAGAGATAATGATAATGCAAGTACCTAGTTATTTATGCCTGCCTTTATCTCTATTTTAGTTCTTTTCCCTGACAAAAACGCATTATCAAACCCATCACTCACGCTTCAAACTGCGCAACATTCAAGAGGAAGCACGTAACCCGATAGACAGAAGCAATAAGTATGATTTATCTACACGTATCTGGCGTCTCATCTCGCTCGGTAGCAGAAATATACTTTAAATAATTACTTGAGCGGCCGACGCCGATATAATCGAGTCGGTATCGCGATCGGCTGTCAATCAAGCCGACTTGAACCGTGTCAATGCCTTCTGTTCTGTCCATTAGGTAGCGGATACCTGCACACGCTTCGAGTACAAATATAGGATGGATTGCTGAAGCGCTGCTCGTCGGTTCACTTCATGGCTTTCCGCGTTGCTTACGACTTAAGACTGATGCCACGGTGATTGATGTGAATCTTGACATATTAATTGGGTGCGTGTAATTATTCGCTATAAGCATCATGGGCGTCGTTGGCAAATGATGATTGTATAGACAAATTTGATATGCTTAGAATCAACAAGACACGAAACGTCGCAATTACTTTTTTGCTTGATCATCATTAATCATTGTATTGTTTGAGTTTGTTGGTTCTCTAACACTGTACCTTTTGTACCAGAAACGGAAATCATTATTGCAAACATTTTATTGCCACTTGCTATAAACACATAAAGTGTAGTGCAACAGATAATAAGAACATGCTGTGTTTGGATGGAGGAAGTCATGTCGCAAGTAGCGCGCTACCGATAACATCGTCAATCAATAAGTTTCAACAAACGACAACAATTTACGCCTACTCCAGTCCGATTAATTCGTCTATTTGACCAATCGTCAAAGTGGGCCACCAATGCATTAATTTGACAGCTACTCAGAACGATAGTCGCTAAATTGTGTACGTAAGTGAAGGTGTCAATCTGCCTGTCAATTGAATATCGGCCTCGCCCGCCACACGCTGTCATAGACCTACATTTATTATGCTGTTTTGTCCGCTTGTCTGTCTGTCCGACGCCGCACCGCCCGCCTGGCCCGGCCGACAATCATATGGCCGTGTTGATATTGCTACCGACGTCGCTCGAATCGACCTAGGCTAGGCCATTTGCAATGGAAATATAACCATTGATGTGAATATTACGCGATTGTCGCGACCACACTCATCTTATTATGCCTCAACAGTTCTCGGACGGACGGACGGACGTATGGATACGGGACCCTAAAAAAGAAGCAAAATGGAGATTGCTCGTAAAATAAATAGGTAAGTATTCAATACTAACAAACGCTTACGAAATATTTAGAAAAATACTGAGAATGATACTCCACACCAAAGATATAGCGATGTATTGGCCGAACGTGTCTTGAATACATACATAGCGTCACGCCTGTTTTCCAGTGTGGTAGGCAGAGGCAACGCATCTCCACGTGCCACGATCCTGAGTCCTGACACATCTCTGCCGCCTCTTGAACTCTCACAACGTTCTTTATACATATTATGTATTGAATAGATACATGTATATTTTATCAAGCTCATATTGTTATGCTTGAGGAATTTGAAATCTCTTTTAGAGTTACATAAATCAGTCATTAGTTTACAAAAACGTCGACTTCCAACATTGCAGACGTTTTCGAAGCTCTCTTGATGACATTAAGCCATGACATCCCATATTCAACTCGTCTGAAAAGTTTTTCCCAAAATTTTAAGCAGGTGATTAACGATAAAATACGATAAAACCTTATACAGAAACGAGATTTATATCTTATTCAATTTAAAATACACTCACCGTTGCCGAGATAAAGGCACCTCGCATCGGAGGCACGGGCCATAAAACAATCTTTATTGAAAGAAAGTTGATCACAAGCCGAATGCGAATGTCGATTCTATTCCTTTTTTCCACTATCCGGATCCGCGTATTTATTATTATGTTCCACTTGAGTCGCGGCAAAAAGTGGACTCGGTTATAAATTGATCAATAGTATTGATTGAACGTCGTACAATGTCAGGAAAGCAATCAGCCGTTGGGAATTTTATTGCCGTATTAATTGCGCCGTTCTATAAAGCAATGCCATTATGTTTTATTATGCAGTACGAGTGTAGAGGTATGAGCTTATTCTGTCTACAAAAATAGTATGTACTTATTTGTTACGTATATCAGCAATTTAGGTGTCATGGATTCCGAATAAAATGAAATTATACACATAATGTATTGCTGCACAAATTTCAAACTTGCCTAAGGAACGTTGAGTTCACTCAAATTCTAAAATGTAACCATTACTAATATTCTAAAGGAACAATTTCACTCTTTACTCAAGCATAGTAAGTAAGGTAGGTATACCTTCACATGGATAGAATACTACATATCGAAAACTCATAAAATAACGTTCAAGTCTGAAGTGCATGTGGCTTATAAGTTGGTACGCATACTTGCAGAACCAGAACATCAGCAGCAAAGCAAACCTGTCACGTGTTGCGTTAAAAACTGGCGTCGGAAGGTTTTACTTTTTGGCGGCTGTCTCAACCGCCGCCGCGCGCCGCTCCATCGCCACCGCCTCCGCCGCCGCTGGATCCGCAAGACAGTTCTGATCTATGTGCCTGCGCTGTCCACATTTTTATCTTACAAAGTGCTCAGATAGACACGGGGAGAAGTCTGCGGAAAATACGTCTTCCTAACCTCACTCCAACGTTTCCAGTCTAAGAAAAAATGGCAAGTGTAACTAATACCACCTCCTTTGGATTAGGACTGCTTTTCCAACTGGGAAATGGGGCTCTTACAACTTTGTTATTGTGCGAAGGCTACGTTAGGACAGAAGAGCTCGGTATAAATATATGAAGGAACATTAATCCAAACAGACGTATATTCCTTTGTGGAGTGCAGAGTTGAAATGGCGTGAAAATATGAGACGTTATTTATGTCGGATATCAAATGTCGCTGCCATAAATTTGGGAGAGGAACGGCCTTCAATTAATTTCGGAATTGGACTCGATTTACGGCTAGACGACGACAGGGGAGGCGGTGGTGGCGCTGTGCTGGGCTCGGCGTGAGATGTGGCGATGTGGCCTGAGCCTGGAGCGAGATACGGCGGCTGCTGACGGAGACGGAGTGGGCTGATGTAGCATCTTCATTACTGTTCCAGTGCACCGCCACGCGCCGCGCGACCCGGCCGCGGGGCCGCGAGGACTCCTGCTCGATCAAGCATCCACCGCACACGAGCCGACGTAAGTTAACTTTGATAATTTGATTTTAAACGAGAGCATTATGGATGCGAGGGTCGCGGGGAAGTGGAACCGCTATCAAACTTTGTTATTATTACGGAGCCCACGCAACCTCAAAATAGATACAAACGAGCGACGTTTGAGCGTAAAGCGGTAGTTACAAGCCGTTTAGCCCGAATCGATAACGTGCTGCGGTACTCGCCCAAGTTTATTATATCATTACGTCCGCCGACTCCTCCGGTTCCGCTCCTAATAAAGCTGGAGCCGCTTTTTCCAGCGTCCGCCGCTTACCGCCGAATTTATTTGACAATTATTAAGGTGTCCGCATTAAGGGAGCATTACCGGTACCGGAGGAAGGAAATTCATGTTTTTCTTGGCGCTGCGATAGCTGGAATGTTTTCTTTCGTGTCGTAACTCAGCGTTAGAGCGGACACGTGCGAACTATTAGCTTCTCAGCGGAGGATTAGAAAATAATTCAGCTCTGTGAATGTTATTATGGGGCTGCGCTGGATTTATTTTATTGCCTCGCGAGATATATGTAAGTCTCTCGGCTTTATCCGCTGGCGGGGCCGGGGCTTGTTTATTGAGTATCGCTCCTCCGCTGTAGCACAGATAAACGCTCTCCTAACAAATTTTATAGCGGGAGGATTATGGAACCGCTGCGGAGAGGCAAGCGCGCGCGACGCGGAACCCGGGGAGTTAACTGTTTTGGCATAATGTATCTTATTGATGTTCAATATTACCCGATGAAGTTTATGTGAAGGTAACATATTGTGCACATCAATAACACTGTTAACACTCATGAGATCTTATGCACAATTGTTACTTTTATAATAAATGTGCTTACAGTCCTTACAGTCTTCATACTTAATATTATCTTTTGGCAAACGTAATTATTAATGTTTTTTAACGATTTCTTTGAAACAGCTGGACTGGCGTCATGAATAAATATTTATTGCTTACCTACTGTATGTACTATGAATGTAGACGATGTGGTGGCGGTTGCGATATGCTTACGATATGGTGCGTAATGATACAAGCCGCCAACGCACCAAAGTAGTCGATATTGGTGGCTAACCTCAGTCGGCAGTGGGCTGGGCACGCCAGCCGAAGATACGATGAACGTTGGAGTAACCGCGCCCTACACTGGCGGCTGTGGACAGGAAACGTGAGTGTGGCAATACCGCCAGGTGGGACTTCGTCGGAAAGCGGTGGTTCCGTACCGCTGAGGACCGGGAGGACTGGAGGAAAATTAAAGAACATATGGCCAGCAGTGGACGCTTGCACGCTGACTGACGGACTGTATGAAGATCATCAAGGCGAAGGATTTGAACATCAGACTTGAGAATCCAATCACTCTCTATCCTTCGCCCCGCCCCCGCGTACTCCTAAGTTGGTAACCCTACAGTGTATCAGGGGACACAGCGGCTCCTACGGGAACGATGCGGCGGACGAGCTGGCTAAGCGGGGCTCCAGCTGGAGTGCAGAAGGCCCAGAACCGTGTGTACCCTTACCAATCAGCCAGTTCAAATATTGGGTAGGTATATCAACTAACAAAATCTGAACATGAAAATCTTTGGGCCAACACCAGGGACTGCAGGCAATCCCGGGAAGCCATTCCCAAACCGGATCTGCGACTCAGGAAGCGCCTGCTAAAGTGCAGTGCGAAACAGCCACCCACGTGCTCCTAGAGTGCCCGGTGGTGGCAGAAGAACGACTGCAGTTTCTTGGGAACGTGAGAACTGCCCATGGAGTGTCTGGTATCTGGTATCTGCATCTGTAAAAAAGGTATTAGTCGTAAGACTATCACACCTGGAGTAACACTACCCGAGCACCAACGTACAACGGACCGTCTTGAGGTCTCAGTGCGGAGAATGGCCCACCCGCCTTCCCAAGAGGCTGGGCAGCAAACAAACAAACAAAGAACTGCTAAGTTGTATGAAGTTGATATACGGGGTCTATTTTTTCGGATTATGTGGCAATTGTTCGCCATTTCTGTCGGAATCATTTGTGGCGTTCTCCGTTTGTGGTGTTTCTCCTCCCACCGTCTCCTCCTAGCCGGGTGCCTTCACGTCGTATATCTCGAGCTCGAGTCGCCACTATAACTCATACGAGCCGAGCTGAGCGCATTAGTCGACGCTCGTAATTACCGCTTGTCAGGGGCCAGCTTATTGCCGGTAGCCGCAATAAATAATAAGGTGTGCGCAGGGCCCGGCGAAGCTCTAGAAATTGTAGGAAGCGGCAGTGCTTGGATGAGTTCTGACATATCTATGACCTGCACTGGGGTGAAAGATGACTGTTATTTAGCAAACGTATATACACGTTTCTCTTATTGAATTTAATTGTTTCTTGTGTTCTTTGTATTTGGATGAGATCTGACATAAACATAATACACTAGGATGAAAGAAAGATGACGGTTATTTTGAGAAACAATTGTTATGTGACCTTCACGGTGCATTACGTATACACAAACTGCCTAAGTTAACATCTTGAAGATATATATACATATTTTTTGACTATAGAGATTGGTTATAGAGCGGGCATTGGGAACATTTTCATACAAAGCCTTGGATCTCGAACTTCAATGCGTCGTGCATCGGACGTCAGGCGGGTTACTTAGGTAACAAGTAGTAGATTAAGATTTTGTTAGCTTTGTCCGTTCTAATACGTAGTTTGAATGTCTTTGAAGTGACAGGTGAATCGCACAGTGGGTCCCAGGGCCACAAATTCGTAATTTTTTTATTTTATGAATAAATCCTATCACTCAAATTCAAAAATGTCTCCAAATCCTTCTTTTATCGCTCCGCTAGGGTATGGATTGAACTGTCTTCCGGTGAGTGTGTTTACCAAATAATTAAACTTAATTCGCACTTGCATTGTTACTTGGCATCTTTTTTTATGAAAATTGACACAGTTGGCTACATCACTTACAACATCCGTGATGTCAGCACATGACAACTTGATGAACTAGGTGCCATGTCAGTGCTACCCTTTGGCCGAGCCGGCTACACTGAACTGGAAGAAAAACACAAACTATTTAACTAGCCGTTTCGACCGACCTTTCTTTCAGTGCGGTGGTACGAACCCGTGCGTGTCGTAAGGTAAGAAGGGAAGGGACCTACAGTTTGTACACAATGAAGTACCGTATTATAGCGCTTACGTACATTATGCACATACAGCCAATTAGAAGACATCAATCATTATGCTGTTATGATTTTTTTTATGGAAACTGATCCGGTTGGCTACATCACCTACAACATCCGTGATGGCAGCCCATGACATCGGGTGAACTAGGTGCCATTTCAGGCTTCCCTTCATTTCATGTCGGCTACACTGAACTGGACGGAAAACACGAACTATTTACATAGCCGTTTCGACCGACCTTTCATTCCATTCGGTGGTACCAACCCGGCCGGGATAAACCCTACCACCTAGTAGGGTAAGAAGGGAAGCGAATCCGAACAACGGTCAGGCTCCAACGGTCGAGCGGTCAACCATCCAAGTACTGACCGCGCTCAGCGTTGCTTAACAACAGTCGACCGACCGCACCACTGAGCTACCGACGCATACTGAAGAACAACCCCTATTAAGTACTCGATGTAGTATTAAAACTGATATTCCCAAAAAGTTTAGCGCCAGGTCAAGATGTTACTGAAGCTATTCTTAATCCGGACATACTGGCTGTAATATTGCGGTGGCCGGGTCGTGAGTAATGTTCACAAGTGTGGCTTAGTCGCTGCAGGTACGGGCGCGGGGGCGCGGGGGCGGAGTGGACTATCATAGATCCTACCTGTGAAACTGCTGCATTGTGTGAAATTTTAAAAACACTTCAACTTTAAAGGAATATACGACAGCTGCAATATGCCATAATATGCGAAAACTGCATGTTAGAGTAAATTTTTTCGGCAGTTTCTTAAAACATTTTTAGTTCAGCAATTGATATTTTAGCAGACTAAAATATCAATTCAATAATATTTTTTTTGCTGTTTGTTTAGATTTGTTTAGGGTCCCGTACCTCAAAAGGAACAAAGCGGAACCCTTATAGGATCACTTTATTGTCCTTCCGTCCATCTGTCCGTCAGGAACGGAGCAGAGATAAAGAAAGACCACCGCGCCCGCTGCGCTAAAAGTTAATTATGCAAGTGATGGCTCTATCTAGCACTCGCTGGGATGCATACCGCACCACTAATTTGAGGGCTAAGCTAAGGCTCTCTAAAAACTCTCAGTTCTACTAAATTGGTAGTTTTATTGATTTGGAATACTCGTACTCGTATGTATCTATGTTACTATGAGTTTAGATGGTATCTATTTGTTTTCGGCGCTTGCTAATCGTTTTATCAGTTGTTAATTTTGTTCAATATGATTTATGATTTAGGGGCAATACGAGAGGTGGTTCTCGTTGAGTCCCTTTTAACATTTAACTGTCCGTTAAAATTACATTTCTCATTCAGTTGACAGGAGTTTAACTGGCCGCAAAATTTTAACCAAAGGTGGTAAAATCAGCTCTTAGTGAACGCTCAAAGTTTATCGTATCAATGATTGTAATGTATACGTAGTTACTTTCAATTATGCAATTATACATTGTTTTTCTGATTAATCTGGGGGCACGGCCTTGCCCCCGCCAAGTCGAGCAACCACGGCCGTACCATTATTTTCTCGAAGAAACTCTGGGTACTTTTGGCCTCCTTTAGACTTTCCTGAATTTCTGCCACAATTTTTTACTATATATTGATATTCGTATATAACAATGTTGTGAATAAAAACATCGGGAGGATATCAAAATTATTCCAATGATCATGGTGAAAGTAAAATTACCAATTATAGATGGATGGATACAGTTTATCAATAATCATAAGTCCAAGTCCTGATTTATTGTGAAGATTAACTATGGTCTCAATGTCAGATACTAGGACTGAACGTACATTCTTATCATCGTCAGCATAAAATCAAATTTCATTCACAAACCATTTATTCGTCGCAATCTCAGGATTATGTCTGACTCTTAAGCGTGTGTTCCCCGGGAATACTATCACCGGCGGCTTATCTGGAGCTTGGTCGTGTTCAGCAGTCCAGTAAGCCGACCTGGAGCGCAGGCGCCTAACGACGAGTCCTGTTATCAAGGTGAGAGTCGACAACTTGTAAAGTCCCATCAACACTTCGTCCTGTGCTCGCTGCAGCAGAGCAGACGAGGAATTGAGAAGCGGCAGTTGGATGTTTCACTATCTTTCAGAAAGTGTATAGCTTTTAATACAAACATACATACATAGCGCCACGCCTATTTCCCGGTGGGGTAGGCAGAGACAACGGATCTCCACGTAGTAATTATTGCTTTTTGGGGCTAAATCAAGGAAATGTAAAAATTACAACAATATTTGTATGTTTATTTACCGGTACCGGTTTTCACAAAAGGAAATGTATTTACTTTTTTTTTTTATGGAAACTGACACGGTTGGCTACATCACCTACAACATCCGTGATATCAGCACATAACACCGAGTGAACTAGGTGCCGTGTCAGTGCTTCCCTTCGGTCGTGCGCGTGCCGGCTACACTGAACTGGACGGAAAACACAAACTATTTACATAGGTAGCCGTTTCGACCGACGTTTCATTCAGTGCGGTGGTACCAACCCGGTCGGGATAAACCCTGCCACCTAGTAAGGTAAGAAGGGAAGGGACCTACAGTTTTACTTGGAATCCGAACCACGGCCAGCCTCGCGGTCACCCATCCAAGTACTGACCGCGCTCAGGGTTGCTTAACAACAGTCGACCGACCGCACCACTGAGCTACCGAGGCTGAGAAATGTGATCATAAGGTGATCATAAAGCACACTTGGGCGCGGTCAGTACTTGGATGGGTGACCGCTCGTCCATTGGAGGCTGACCGTGGTTCGGATTCCACATAAAACTGTAGGTCCTTTCTCTTCTTACCTTACGAGGTGCTATGGTTAAACCGGCCCGGGTTATTGCCATCGCACTGAATGAAAGGTCTGTTGAAACGGCTATGTAAATAGTTCGTACTTTTCGTTCAGTTAAGTGTAGCCGGCACGATCGAAGGGAAGCACAGATATGACACGTAGTTCACCCGGTGTTGTGGGCTGACATCACGGGTGTAGAAGGTGATGTAGCCAACCGTGTCAGTTTCCATAAAAAAAAGGATAAAGAGTTCGAGAAAATTATTCAGAAATTAACGACAAATAATCTCAATGTATCGAAGAGCATGAGCGCTAAAACGATACCATAGATGAGCCAGATGGAACTACTCGAGTCAATAACGCGCGAGAAGTAAATAAAATCAACATAAGTAAAAGATGCGCATTACACGCCGCCGTCTCTGTAGGCGTCGACGACGAACACAACCGGGCGATAGCGTCGCACACTGAATATAAAACGTCCGATTATCCGACATAAAGTCGGAAAGATAAAGTTGAAACTATTCGCCACTATTAAGCTGTCTCATTACGGATATTCGAGATAAGCTGCCCGTCGTCGTCGAGGCTACACGCTCATTGCGCGCTCTTGGCGACTGCCGCTGCACTAGACTAGACTCTCTCACATTATATAATTTCTGTGCTGTTTTATTTATGTATTGGATAAAGTGGATAAATATTTATCAATACCTCTGCGACAGTTGAATAAGCTTAATTATATACTCCCCTGCTACACTACGCCACAATCCGGCTCTTTGTATCAGCCGTGGCTTTATGTAACTACAATATCTGAAGCTTTATTAAGTTTCGGTTTTTTTTTCTTCTTATTTTGTTTGTGTAACTCTATTTTGACCCTATTCTAAGTTCAAGTTTGTTTCATAATTCCAGGAGATTTCGATAAATTTGGCCAGGGCCATAAACGAATATCTTAATCGTTTAGGTAGTTAACGTTTCAATTGAGTTATGTTATATGGGTAAGTTGGTTTCTCTTGTGATTGTTTTTAAATAAGTAACGTATCTACTTTTACTAATTTTACATTTATGATATGTATGTTTTACGAAAAATACTGTTAACTCCTCCACATAAGCCGTAATTGTATATACAGAACGTCTTCATCAAAACGGATGCAGCTCGATCCTGTGTCGGTTCTCAAGTTAGTTATAATTTAATTAGTTCCGTCCCACGCTCACGGATTCAATTATACACGGCCAAAAGTTATAAGTGAGATAAATTTATGCACTTTTAATTATTCATATCAACATCGCCATTTTAAGACGCCGCGCTTGCATTAACATCGCCGGCATTATTAATGTTCTTCCATTAAATGTATGCGTCGAGACATGATTATATTTTTTATTATGAAAACCTTTTACACAGTTACGTACCTACGTTTGTTTCAATATGAGAGTAAATTCATGAAGGTAGATAATCATGAGTAAATCCTTCTTTCGACAATAAACGATATGGCATTACAAGCTCATGAAGACATGTTCAGCCCCTGTTAGAGTGGAATCTCACACAAGAACCTTGTGGTCTGCTGTGAAAGTATAGAACAGGCCCTAAGTTCAGAAAACTATTAAAACCCAAGATTCTACGTCCTTCTTATTAAGAAAATAAATTGTTACTAAGACACATTCGGCTAAATTAACAGATTAAAAAGAGCATCGTTCGATGATCACAAACACGTGAGGTGGCGTGTTCACGAATTCCTGAACCCCTACAAACGACCGCCCCGATCCTTAGATAGCGACACCCCGACGCGTTTCTAAGAACTCTCGTACTAATTGGCACATCGCTCGACGTGGCGGGGCGGCAGCGAAGTCGCGCGGGCTTGTAATTAAACGATTATCGCTGGAGTTATAACGTGCCGATACGTCGCTTCTGCGTAACGTGACTCCGCGAGCGAGCGACGACAGCGTAGATAGAGGAAGCGTGATCCGTACTCTAAATGTAAAACCCTGCATGTCCTACTTTCGCACGGAGAATGTAGGACAATTTCTGGCAACACGTACCCGCAACGACCAATAATACTACAAAAGGCTTGTCAAAAATTTGACGACCTTTTCGTCCGCCTTACAGCTGGTATGGCGCTTCGCTGAGCGTTATCTCGCGGGGTGTAAATGGTGCCATTAGTTGTGCCTGTTCTTCCAACGGGCCAAACAACGGCTGAAAGACGGCTAAAGAGCATCGCTTGGATGTCGAATCAATCATGCCAAGCTCTTTATTAAAAAAATCTATAAATTCGAACTCTCGTTCTTTCTTTCGTTCGTATTGTGATTTCTATCTAACTCTCTAGATCTTAGTTTTTCCGATTAAGCAGCCTCGTTTAGTTTCCGATAAGGTCATCTATACCCAAATAAGTTTTGTACTAAAATGTTGTAGGTACCATTTTTGCATGACTGTTCTTAAATTAGTCCAACAATTTAATATTTTTATAGGTTGATCTACAATTTGTGAAAATTTGAATGTCATTGTCAAATACAGTGCGAATTTGTCTACCTTGTTAACGTTATCTACATGTTAGGCATATTATTATTTATTAGAAAATACAGAAAAAGGTAACATTAATTAATGCCCTATGCAAAAAAAGCGAAATCCATGTTTTGTATCCTCTATGTCCTCATGTATCTGTGTTCGAAGGATCTGAGATACTCTTCTAATTTATAACGAGTACACACTTGATTAAATGATACGGGGTTGTGGCAGCACGGGGCTGTGAGGGCGGAGACGGCGGCGGGTGTGTTCTATTTATTAATTACTTGGGGCTTCTTCATACTTAAGTATTTGAAGTCTTTTCACTGAATTATTTAAAGCCAATGTGGCTTTACATAAAGATTAGTAGGTAGAGACACATTCTCGTGTGTATACCTTATTATATCAGATGTGCCAACAAAATAATAAAAGAAGCAAAAAGTGAAAAAATACGTTTTTGTATGTTCCAAAATGACCTCTCTGTAACTTTACATATTCTCTTTTAAATTGTACAGCATCTCCTGGGCTTACCCTAGAACAGGCAATGTCTAGTGGGGTGCCGTTGACAGTTTCAAAGTATTGGACTGGACATACCTACATTTTCTTAGACGATAAATAAATAAATAAATATGTAATTATAAAATGTACAGATTATAAGTATTCTTATTAAATTAAATAGTTTATACGGAATAATGCAGATGCCTTATTGAAACACAAAATATGTCCGAATAACATTTGTGCAGCTTCCAAGAAGCTTTCACGTAAATCAAAACTTATGATGCAAAAGCGTGTCACATTTTAATACTCGTGTAGAAACAATTTCTCACTCGCACGACATAAAAACTCTAAGATGAGTCTGCGTCGGGTAAGGAACAGGGAGCAGTCGGCACGTAGCGGCACGTATGCACACGACACGTAAATTATTCCCAATAAAATTTTCAACGCGTTCTAAAATAAAGTCGTCGTCACAAGACACGTTAAAATACTTCACAGCAATAACATTAACCTTAAATAAGCGCTCGCTTAACCCTCTTACGCTTATCCGCGGTACATAAAACCACCCGCTCGCATAAACATGTCCCCGCGCCAGTTTTATTGAAGATTATGCACATCGCACGCCTAAACGACTGACTGGCTGAAAAACCGTCGCTCCTGCCAAGCCCATTTGTATGTTAATGTTATTAGGCAATTCATTTAATCCGGGTTTGTTTCCCTGAGAGTTTAACGGCTGTGTTTTGACTGCGGAACGCTCTAAACAAGCGGATTTGCGATGCACCGCGCTTAGTTCGCGGTAGATTTAGAACTATAGATGCAGCTTGCCAGTTTTTAAGCCGTGGTGCTCGTTTGGAGGTTAAATTTATAAAAACGTTACATGGAACCGCGTTACGGCATTTGGTGGGATTAGATCGTTGCTGCTGGCTCGTTCACCTAGCCGCCTTCACTAACTCGTTACACTTAAACTCTTGTGCATTTTAAATAAATCTCGACTAGCGCAGTGCATGTATGTAGCTTTCAACTGAAAGAAACATGCATAACCTATTGAAATATGAGTATTAAAATTCGTCACGTGTTCACAAAAAAAACCTTCGTTCCTGATAGAAATATTACTAGGTATATATGTATGTTCGTTTAGGCGTTTACCGCTATTACACATTATCGTAATGTTTTCGGTTACGCAGTATATTAGTCCTGTACCCTTATCACGAGATTTAACCTACACCGCGTACTACGCTACGCCGTGTTCTCCGCATCAATTTGTATGGAGAAACGAAGCAGCTCCTCTAGTGATAGATTTGCGAACTTCGTTTCTCCATTCAAAATGATGCGGAGAACACGGCGTAGCGTAGTACGCGGTGTAAGTTAAATCTCGTGATAAAGGTACTGATGATATCCTCAGGGAGAGGGACGAAACGTCGACGAATGAAAGTCGCTTTGTAATATACCAAGTAACCGAAAATTACGATAAACTATTACTTTTATGTAACATTTGGAGTTAGTATTTGAGAAGAAGGAAACCACGCGCCATTTGAATTTAGTGATAATATCAACCAGAACTATTGTGCAAAACGCGACCGACTTGTATTCTACACTTTAATCCAAGTCACACAAGCTAGATAATGCTTCCACTCGTATAGCAAGTACCGTCCACCAGAGCGTTGTACACGACGTTAACAACCTTGTTCCTGCAGGCATTCTAATTCGAAATCAATGCTTCCAGTCGCGCCCCCTGGCGGCCGCACTAATATATTTAGTTGGCCAGCCAGCGAACCGCTAAATAACTTGCTCTCTGACCAGATATGTTCCGGAATTTGGTACGGTCAGATCAAACGGACTGGGTCAAACATACCGCGTTTTCATTAGAGTGTTAGGATTAAATAGACCTGATTGATGCATTCTGAATGCATGAAATTATAAAGAAGTGACATCCGTCAGCTTAATCATATACTTGTTCCTATTGTTAGGACTACATACATAAAGTTTTTGTGAATGTTTATAAAGAATATGATGGGAGTAAAAACTACATAGATACTATACGAGTAGACGTTCAAATTTACTTACTTTAGTGAATTTCTAATTTTAGGTACAGAACCCTAAAAATCATATTCAACATGCATATAAAGCGCACACTATGGGCGACTTTTATGCACTATGAATAAGATTTTCGATTTTCGCCGACAAAATCCTAGTGCAGAGTGCTCCAGAAAAGCTTTCCCTGACAAAGTGTTAAAATTCTCGACGCCTTTTCCGACTCATTGAAAATTCAAAGCAATATTCAACATGACTACCTACTTTTAGACGAAAGCAGCTTGCCATACACCGCCACTCTATAGAATGTTGACGTATTGGAAAGTTGTGTGACGACTGTTAAAGGAAGTGTGAAGAATTTTATTATTAAACTAGCCTATATGCCTGCCTTCGAAGAAACTTCAAAGCGATAGGTAAGTATAACATTGTATGACCCCTGACTCACCATTATTGGTTTATTTGTCCTCCAAACATCCCATGGATTTCCGATCCTACTAAGGTGTATCTCCAAAAATATAATTTATAAAAACGCATCAAATATTTATTTATAAATTAATTACAGACACCTTCCCTATATTTATTCTTACCTCAACCTGTTAATCCTGTGTTCAGATTTACGAGCTCCACGACTGTACAATATTGAGCAGGCTTGTCCCGGCCATTCATCAGGCTCAGCGAATCAATTCTCGGGCCTTCAATTAAAGGGTCAGCTTCGGTAGAGGGCCAGTCCAAATTGTTACTGACACAGTGGCTCTTAGGCCTTTGAATGTGCCCTAGGTAGTGTTTGAAGACTTTGTTTGCAATTTTCATTATTTGAAGGTTTTCAAAGTGGTTGAAAAAGAAGAAGAAGCTATATTTATTTTTCCCATTCGTACATTACAGAAAATGCAGTATAAGGAGGTAGGTACGTAAAATGTATACAAATTAAATGCACGAATGCGAAAATTAAATGAAATAATTATGAAATCCGGCTGCGAAAATCAAATAAAATAACAAGGAAAGTTCATCTTAAAGATAAAATGCTGTAGTCGGGCGTGCATAGAAGGATTCGAATAGACACTCAAATAAAAATGTTACAATTTGTGCTGTCTTGGTCTGGTATGTGGTTCAACCCACAGGTCCAACCGACACCGATCATGTTTGGTGGACTGACTTAATGATAAACCAATAATAACAATAATCGTCGAGAACACACGCTGCACCTTCCAATAGCACCCGTGTCACTAATATAAATGTTGTCGCGTAGTCTCACAAGCCCAAGTAATTGATTCCTCCCCACCGCGGCGCATCTGCGCGTTAGCGCTCACGACAGCACTGGGAGAGTTCCACATGAGCCGCAGACACGCCGCATCCTCTAAACAATGGCCGGCCATTTTGTGTGCGGTCCCACACGGAGAATTAAGCAGAACCGTCCCCAACAAGACGCTACTGCGGGGGGGCCAAATCGGAGGGAAGGATAGCTGGAAACGGTGAAGTTAATTCAATTAAAGCCCCACGGCCGAGGGTATTAGGAGAGCATGAGGTACGGAGAGTAACAAGGCTGATAACTTAATAGCCCGGAGCCCGAGGAAGCGTTAATCGCCTCGGTGGACCGCAAGGATTTACAAGGATCCGCTCTGCATGCCGCCTCCACCGCCGCCACCACCGTCGTCCCTCGCTCTCGCTAGCCTCGTTCCCGAGTTCCCGACCGCCTCCGCACCAGGCTAATGGCTTTGTACGCCGCCAGAGATTCGGAATGTGTAAACTAGTAATTTATATTAAGAGCGACTTGCGACGGTGAATTTATGTCGCGGCGGGATTAGGAGCCCGCGGTCATTCGGCTATTTATCAGCGGATAGAGCTCCGGAGTGCTTTAATTAAACGCTTATTTTGGGTCAGTGAATTTCCTTCCGCAAACGCTTACGACTATTGTTGGAAACCATTATTTGAAAATAGAAGTTGTATCCGAATAAATAAATATGTTTTATCACAAAACTGTATTTCTTTAATGTCTTACCTATTACTTTCGTTCCTAGTTTCTCAGCTCTACGCGGTTGCCAGCTGCTGTGGCCCGATGCAAAATGAGCGAAGCTACTAATAAACACATTCATTTACCATGCGTGTGCCATACATTACTCCTACATGTGCTATGGCCGTGAAGCCGTAAAGCTTCTAGCCGCACTGGGTAGAACCAAAAATACTTAAGAAAACCAGTAAAAACAAAGTGAGAAATAAAAACATATAAGTGGGAACGTTGTTACCACACAGAGGGGTCCGTGGCCATATGTTCCTTCTTTCACATAAACCGAGTGTTCGCAGCTATCTCGCGTTCAGCACAGCTTTTTTTATTTGGTATAGATCATCATTCGTATCTAGCAAGTAAGATGGCAACCTATATTTACAAATGTGTTCCATCACGCCACCTATCGGTGACCCTTCATATGTTTGTAGTTAAAATGTTTAAAAATCATACGGTTGGTGGCGTTGAAATAAACAATTACCTGAATTATTAAGTTTTTGCTTTTTTGTAATTTGTTGTTTTTTGGAATATGTCCGCACATATTCTGTGCAAATTTCAATCGGCTACCTATTACGATACAAAAGATACAGCATTAGGACAGACAGACAGGCGTCGGCGTAGGCTTAATAATAGTAATAGGCGTATGGATTGAACCATAAAAATCCACTTCCTATTTGGTAACTTCCTATTAATTTAATGTGGTCACGGTTCTCTCCAAGAGCATTGCTCGAGACGGTCTACGAGTCCACGAAGACGCGCTGTTTGTCACTACTTAGAATAGAAGCGTGTGAAGCCGCGGTCTTTATGAAACTGGCTGTCGTTCGCTCCTCGCTGTCCGTCGTCGGTTGCGTCACTTTGCAACTTTCAAGACAGAATAGTTTAATTTTCCATTTCCACTTTCCCAAAATGGCGAACTACAAGCGAAGCGATCCATCTTCATCGAGTTGGCCATTCATCATCGGACGCGTCGGGCGTCGGCCGGTGGACAGGCGGAGGTGGTAATTTCTCACTTCCGAGACATATGCTCGCTCTCTCTCGCTTTAATAGCGGCTGCGAAGAGAGCGAAATGGCGGGGTGTGACGCTCCGCTTGATAGATTTGAGGGGATTGTGTGCTGGGGAAGAGGTGTATTAATGAAGGATATAATATAACGTAGTGTCTAAATTGTGTACACAAAGTCGGTTGCTTAACTATCCGGAGTGTCAGTCTTTGAGTATGTACGAAATGAAGGGAATCACTGACATGGCACCTAGTTCACCCGGTGTTATCGGCTGACATCACGGATGTTGTAGGTGATGTAGCCAACCGTGTCAGTTTCCATAAAAAAAGAAAAGAAAGTAAGTAAGCCCGCTACCGTACCTTTATTTCGGTGGGCGGAACAATTCGGTTTTGTATGAGAGCCACATCTTTGCGCATTCTTAGCGTAACCGGAACTGAACTTATTTAGCCTATCCTGTGTCTCATATAGGTAAATGTGCTTGTGCGAAGTTTCATATAATTCAGATGATCGGTTTAAGAGTTACGGAGGAACATGCATACATACAGAAAATATTTCTAAAAATCATCAATTTAGTTTTAGTATCATACATAGAGTCTACAAATTCAGTATCTCATAAAAACAAAGTATGACCATCCATTACAGATTTATTATTAGTATTGATTGATATTTTTATAGCTGCAATTTTTTCAGGTTTTATAGTTTCGCCAAACCGTTGACTTTAAAACAAGGACTGAATACAAATAGCACGTTACCTACACATACATAATACATGAATTGGGCAATAATACAGAATGTTATGTTCAAAAATAGAAACTAATTTTGATTACTTCATTCTAAAGACACGTCAAAATAAAAATAAATAATGTGAGCTCCACAAACGTGCGTGCGTTCATAATTCAATATTGGAGGTCTACATAAAAACAAGCTCATTACTATTACCCAAGAAAATAAAAGTAACCCTCGCTCAGAGCTGACGCAACTCGATCTGACACGCGGACATGTACAGAATGAGATTAGTATTGACGGCGAGCACTGTAGGTAGACACATGCATCGGTCTGTAGAGGAAACCCTTTCTCTATGTTGTTTGCTCGAAACTATCAAAATATACTCTATTGAAAGTTTATCTGGACATTTCTTATTTTGCGACATGTCTATTGAGAATATACCTTTTTTATGGAAACTGACACGCTTGGCTACATCACCTACACCATCAGTGGTGTCAGCCCATAACACCGGGTAAACTAGGTGCCATGTCAGTGCTTCCCTTCATTTCATATAATCTGAGCTCCACAAACGTGCGTGCGTTCATAATTCAATATTGGAGGTCTACATAAAAACAAGCATAAGTACCTATATATTTTTTTATTGTTAAATTCCTAATCTATTAAATTTCTAATTTAACCATTGTTTCAATACCCTAATAGACTACGGCGCGGCGTTAAGTTGTGTATTTTTCAAGAATTTTTTAAATGCAATAAACATATATTGATTTAATTTTATTTGTGATTTATACAGTGACTACCCGCGGCGTAGTCAAACGGAGTGGTTATTGGAACCGATTCAAAATATAAAATGAATATGTAGAACAATGTATATGTATGTAGAATAATATATAGAATAAATAGAATATACCACGACTATTATCCGTCTCCATACCCTGTTCCCTCATCTCAAACGTTAGATTGTAAAAAAGAATGCCTCTAGTTATTTAACTCACTTTTTATGTCTCATGTGTGCGTGTGTGTGTCCAATGGTGTTCAATAAAAAATATTTTGATCTGATTCAATTTACTTCTCGAAAGTTGTAAAGTGTATAGAGTTCATATCTTACAGCGTGTTCTCCCCGTCCACATTGCGTGTGACCGCCGCTGGTATTGCTCATGCAGCATCGAGGGTAGGTGTATGTAGTAGGTAGGTATGTACGTATGTATGTACGTGTAACGTCACCCACTCACTCATACTGGCAAACTAACGAAATTAGGGTAGCTTTTAACTCAATACGTCCTAGTTTGAAATTATATTTGACGTCAAGATAATTTGGCAACTCCATCACAGCGACGCCGATCTTATTATGGATGTAAATGAATATGGAATGAATCCATTATATCACAAACAAGCCTCGCTTGAGGGTGGGCGATAATATTTTTGGGTCTACTGCGATAGAGTTGGAATTTATAGAGAGCTGCTTGTTATTTAGAAAATTTAAGAATAGTAAGTCAAGTGTGGTCGTATGTATGTACTACCCTGCCATACCATATGAATGATCAATATATAATAAACAATATTATGTTTGCGTCAGATTCACATTTAAAATGTCCTTAATGATGTGATGACTTAATAAAGTTATTGTTCAAAAGTTTTTTTTTTTTCAATTAAAGAAATAATTAATTAAATGTTTATGAAGAAATTCGAAGAAAATTATATATTATGCCGTTGATCCCCATGATGGATGAATATTTCTGTGTATAGTTTATTGGTTAATTTTACTTCCCATCAATTATGTAATGTTTTCATTTGTTTATCTTTTTAGCAATTACATTAAAATGTATACTTCTTTCTAGTAACATTATAATGAAATTAGCATTAAAATAAAAAATAAATTTTAAATGTTGGTTCAATGGTCTTCACGCTCGATATTAGTTTAGATTTATTATTCACTATCTTTAAAAATATCTGCTAAATTATTTATTTTGTTTCGAATTCATTTTGATATTCTGAACAATTGTATAAAATTACACATCAAAATGCACACCGAAACTGTCTCGGCACAAGTTATCAACTGCTCGAAGTGAATAATTTTAAAGTAAGCTCGGCACCGTGCATATTTATAATAAATGAGTTACCATATTTTCCCCTATATTATGAGGGGTTGTTATTTATTGGCTTAAAATTGTAGTCATCGTATCCATTATGCATGCCGCGCTGTCGACTATGGTAATTAACGCCGGGGGCATGTTGTTCTGTTCTACAACCGCACTTACTCCTGACAAGATACTGAAGAACCGATATCGCGAATCCTGGCGAAATGCTTTGAAATATAAATGTGTGTACCTAATTATAAAAAAGTTTGTTAAAAAATAAAATTACCTAAAATTTTGACGATATTCGCTAGTGGGAATCAGCCACCGACATGTAAAATTGCAGGTTAGTAAAAAAAAACTGCCCAAGTGCTAGTCGGACTCGTGCACCGAGGTTTCCGTACCACCACGTAACGGGCCGGTTTTTATTATTTGTGGTTTTACATTAGAGTTTGCATTATAATCACACAAAGTTTGACGCTTTTTAACCGTTTTTACGATAGAGCAAAAACAAAAAAACGTTGAAAAAACACGTTTCTTTCCCCTTCATTTTTTAGTTTGTTTATCTTTTTTTTTCTAGTAAATCCGCCATAATAACACATATTCTGTGAAAATGTACCATTATTACGGTTCAAAAGATACAGCCCTTAAAAGTTAGGAGAGACGGCAGACGCCATAGGCTTAGTAGTAGGCTTCCGTATGGATTGGATACGGAAACCTAAAAAGAAGACAGGCAAAAACAAGATCCAGATTTTTTTTTAATATATGTAGTTGAAACGAAATGTGTCTAATAAGATTTAAATATATTCGTTTTTTTTTTCTAAAAGTTTTAAATGTTTGTCTTTTACTAAGAGTGAATCTGATGTAAGAAATAAGGTTATACCCTTGGTGACCTATAAGAGGGCTTCTTTTCGTTTGTAAAATGTTTCCTGCGGAACCCTAAAAATAATAACTCTGCGAAGTAGTCCCCGCCAGGGTCGCAGCCGGAAGTTGTCAGGATGACAGTTGACTTTCTGACGCGTTAGATCAAGTGATTAATTAGTCCTCTAGCGCAGCTATTCATTAAAATATTACGGCGGCGGCGCTCCGACGAACCCTAAGTCTTGTCTACGTAATGTCGTTTTGAATATTGTTATGGCTTGGATGGAACACCATAGAATTAGAAAAATTTAGATGCTTTCAAAAGCTAACTTATCCACTCAGCAAAGTACGACTAACAACAACGTTCAGACACATTGGTTTGTTATCTGACATACTTTGTTTCCGTAACTGAAATTTCAGTTTAATAGGAAAATGTGACCTCAATCGTTGCTTTAGGCGTAACAAACCTTTAAAAGATTAATTTAGTTATGTAGAAAGAGCTTAATATCATCGAAGGTACGTAAAAAAATATCTATATTTGAATGTGATACAATCTCTTTTCTATCTTCTTCTGTTCTTCTTCTCTTCTATTCTCTTCCTATTCTCTACTTCTGTTCTTCTCTACTTAATACAAAATCCAATTCCTGCCGCCTGTGTGTATGTACTTATGTTCGTATATAAGTAAAAAAGGGATCAACCTATTTACTTACGATTTTTACTCCCTTTAACACAACATATTATCTCCGCATAATCATATAAGGTTATAGGATAGGCATCACGCCATCATTCATATGACTGAGTAGTGGGGCCGAAAGTGAACACGTTCGGTGAAAATTCGATGATTTTCCGATTGAAATCCGATATCCTATGAAACCGCTTTTAACTTGAGTGGAGCTGCAGGCGCTATTAAAAGCACAAGGTCATCCGTTGTTTTTCTGTAACGGGTAAAGTAGAAAATGACTTAACAAATTAATAACCGACCAAGACTATACGTTGTTAATAGTGACTTAGCAAGCAGTACGGAAATCACACGGAACCAAAGAGTTTGTATTACTTACGTCATAATACAAACTCTTTGCACGGAACATTAGCGCAGTAGCGGGAACAGCCAGCTATAAATAGGAAAATTGTATTTACAAAACGCTCTGAAAATGTCGCATCACATTCACATCGAGTACTAAACCACATAAACAGTCAACAGTGCATTAATCGCCAAATATAAATTAATCAGTAAATAAAATAAATGAACGTTGGGCTGACCACTCGAGTACATACAAAAGCGGCGTGGAATAATGGGGCGCCCCCGGCAATCAATCAGGCGCTGCGTGACGCGGCCGCCGCCGCCGCATCCGTCAGATTGTATGTCACGCGGCAACAAGTCTGTTGACACGCACCCCCGCTTGTCACTGTCACCCCCTCACTCACCCTATTCACCCTTCTCTCACACTTATGGCCGCTCCGCGCCGCGGGCTTATTACGAAAACGTCAGCGTTCACTCTGGTTAAAATTTGCGGTCAAGAACGTTTTTGCAATATTTTTACAGGCGGGTACAACTACGTCTCAGCGGCCCACTACCACCGTACTCTAGCGAAGACAAACCCAAATTTTCTTTTCAACATATTATTATATTGAAAAAAGACAAGTGTTTACCAGTGCATTTGTAGCGCTCGGAGGGGCAGGAGAGGTGTAAGGTGGTTTTGTCAGCCTCGGTAGCTCGGTGGTGCAGTCGGTCGACGGTCGGTCGTGATCATAAGCACACCTGGGCGCGGTCATTACTGGGATGGGTGACCTTTCGACCGTTGGAGGCTGACCGTGGTTCGAATTCCACGCAAAAACTGTACCCTTCTTACCAGGTGGTAGGGGTTAACCCGCCCGGGTGGTACCACCGCACTGGAAGAAAAGTCCGTCAAAACGGCTATCTAAATAGTTCGTGTTTTCCGTCCAGTTCAGTGTAGCCGGCACGACCGAAGGGAAGCTCTGACACGGCATCTAGTTCACCAATGTGTTATGGGCTGACATCACGGATGTTGTAGGTGATGTAGCCAACCGTGTCAGTTTCCATAACAAAAAAAGCAGAGGACCATAGAACATTTAAAAGCAAGTACTTATAAGTAGCATATTTACTCGTGCGTACGGGAATTTACGATTATTAATACACTAAAAGCATGGGAAATTATCAAGCTAAGAATCGAAAATGCTTGTTAAGTATGAACGTTTTCACACGCAGAGGGTTCCGTATCTGTTCTCTTCTTGCAGGCATAACGAGTGCGTGCGCGGTTGCTTCATGCTCCGTATTGCGTTCCTTCGCCCTGCTCGATACAAACTTCAAAATAATTTTCATTCCGTAAGCACTAAATGGACTACTTCAATATTTATCGATTTACATAGCACTTCGGTTCGGAACAATCGCTTCGGAGAGAGAAAATTGTACATATTGTATGATTCGTCGTAGGAATAAGAGCTGTGCCGCATCCTTTTTGCGAACAATGTGCTGTTTTTTTCTTTCAGTCTTTGTGCCTTACTTGCTGCTTGATAGTTATCTTGTGCGAATACTTTGCTAAACGTGGTGGTCGATGTTGTGTTGCAATTTTCCAGAGATCTTACAGCACAGTACCGATTACTCTGCTAACCCTGATTGTTGGGATACAGCATGTGTTGTATGCATGTGCTGTTTTTTTCTTTAATGTTCTTTTTTGTTATAAGTATTTAATTCTATTTTGTTTTATTATGTATTTTTTTTTCTTTTATGTTTTCTGTTTTATTAACTTTGTACAGCTTGTTTGCAAATAAAAGTCTAGAGTTTGAGTTTGATTTCTTACTTACTTTTATACAATGAAACGTATTATTTCTAAAAATAATGCAAACCTAGGCTTTCAAAGACATTTTCATCGATGTACTGATTCATAATATATATAATAATAATAATATTCGACCCATTAATTTAAAGTTGTCCTCGCGCCGCCCTCCGACATTGTTTAAACATAAAATTTTGTTACCTCCCAGGAAACTATAAGTATTTAAGGTTTCAAGAAGATAGCTCCAACCGTTTATGAGCTACAAGCTGTGACAAGCAGACGGACGGACGGACAGAATTTATAAGGGCAGTGAGACGATTTTATAAGAGTCCCTGCTAGCCTCGCTGGCTACAGTGTGTGTGTGTGTGGGAGGGTGTGTGTGTGTGTGTGTGAGCGTGCGTGCGAGGGTGCGTTCGTGCGTGCGTGCGTTCGTGCGTACATGCGTGCGTGCGTGCGTTCGTGTGTGTGTATTGCCATATTGTGCTTTATATATTTTTTTTGTCCCACGATATTTACATTGCATAAACGAAAACTGTAGAAATAATTTTATAAGGGGTGGTAAATTATAATTTGGAGGCACTCACATATGTTTGTATAGGAATTTTGTTACACTGCCCTCAATACTAATAAGTCATTGCGCTACTTCTACTTACTTTTATGTTCTGTACGTTGGACGCTGGAAACTTTCCTTTTGTAAATAAGGTATTTGTTTTATCAGAAATGATAAAAGGTAACAGTTTTCTGGAATCATGTTATAACAGTGATATGATAACCCATCCCGACCTCTACTCTATCCATTCGGATTATGTTCCAGAATATTCGGTAATGAATTTTCAACTCATAAAAATAATACAATATATTTGTTTAAAGTAATTCAGGCATAGCTGGCAGCTCACGTAATTACCCCAACGTCTCGCACACCCGTTCTCGCATCCACGCACCCGCCCGTCACATCGGCCCACCGGATGACAGTTACGATGTACTGTGTAAGGCTCACTCCACCGCTCGATACAGGCTGAGTTCGATGTCCAGAGGGCGCTGTGATCGGGTTCCATGAAACGGGAGTCTGTGTGGTTGTCTTGGGGGGAGAGTGGGAGTCTCGGATTGTCTTACGATGTTAGATGGAGTGTGAGCGAGCCTTCTATTAACTTACGGCGGTGATTGACCGTGTAATGAATAAAATGTGTACATTTAGTACATTGTAGATATAGGTACGAGTATAATATTCAGAAGATAAACTGTTGTTTTCGACGTACTGACTTTGTCATTATATAATTATGTCTATACTTCACGTATACTTATACATACATACAAGTAATGTACTCAGATGGAATAACTAGTATCTTTAAGACAGGGATAGAAAACAACTGGAAACTAATTTCAGTAGCTCTTTCGGAAAATGTTCCGTCGCTGTTACAACGAAATGGTAAATCTTACGGTGAAATCTCAAAACAATAAACATCAGCTATACCGACAGCTAGACAGACACCATCTGAATTTAAAATTATCTATTAGAGAAGTTGTTACAGAAGGAAGAGTTTATAAAGAATTTCTGTATAATGCAAAAAAACACCGTTCATTAAAAATAATTAATAATATATGTTCACAAATAATAAATGAAAACTCAAATTAACGACTGCACGTCATATAAAAAGCCAAAAAAAATGTATCACAACCTGATGCTAACAGACGTCGATGAAAATATAAATAGTTGAAATTCGAGCGAATTGATATTGTGAAATAAATAACCTACAAATATGAAACACGACGACGAAGCCGGGGGAACAGAACGCTCAGCGTTTTGTGACGTTTCATGAACTAGGGTTGTGCTTCGTGAGAAATTAGTAACATTAAGTAATAATGACAAATGAGAAGGTATAAGGTAATCAAACAAGGATTGTTTGATTAAACAAATATTATAGTAATGTTATATTAATATTTTTATAATAAAACTTGTTAGAATAACGGGAAACGCTGTCCAAGAATACAAATTCCAAATAAGTATTTGTATAAAAAATCATACTGTTATGCCATGCATACTATTGTCATGGGTTCGCATTTACTCACATCACCACGTCCAAAAAATATTTGTACACCTACTCATCAAATAACTTTAGTCATCAATTTTCTACTCTAAATTGCACCAAACAACATAATCATCTCCTTTATCAAACTTATTATTTGGCAGGGCAACCCTAACACGAACGTGCCAGAAACAGTGCGACTGAAATGGCCGGATCCGTAAAAATATACGACAGGGACGCGAGCGAGGTCGTTATGAATGGCAATTTTTCATTCGGCAACGCTTTTATTGCAACATTACGCCGCGGAGTGGACGATCCAGCTCCATCGACGACGCCTATCGCGGTCGGTTTATGACTGCCGCGGAATGGTAGCTTCAATTGCAGCCTCTGGGGCTGATAGGAGCAGCTCGACTCGCGACCGCGAGCCCGCGGAATGTTCAGGTCCAATTTTGCTTAATGTTTTTTTATTATTGTTGAAATTTGTGGGGGTCGAAAGTGAAATTTTGTAAATTAATATTTTGCTGCTAAACGTCGCCCTGACGTTATTAGGTAAAAGAAGTAACAATAACATTTTAAAGAAATTACTTTTTTAACAAAGAAAATATACAACAAATATCAACTATTAAACACTAAAAATAATTCTGAAAGATAATGTACAAAATAAAAGCGTATAAGAGTGAAATACAAACAAAACTAAAAACGAAATACGCACGGAAAAATTCTAAAATTAACAAATTTTAATGCACAAACAAGATAAAAAATATCACCTGAAAAAAATATTATTAGCAGTTAATCAGAGGGAAAGAACAAAGGTCATTAGTATAATATTGTGCTTGTAGCCTACCTACAGATAATATATAATATCCAATACATAGTCGTAGGAGAAATTTTTATACAATGTCGCAGAGAACGATGTTGAAGTCATTATTGTAAATGATCACACAAACGTAGCGTCAGCTGATATCAAAGCGACATAGCTAACATCAATAAATAAAATGCAGCAAACAAACCTCAAACGAAATCCTCGAAACCATTAAAATTCTATTGAAGCGGGTATTAATAACGGCGACATGTGTTAGCGCAGAGGAATTGCGACAAATTTATTGCAGCACTCTTTCAAATTCGCTCCGTTTGTCGAGAGATATAAATCTCTGGAATATAATGAAATAAAATATATAGATAAAAATAACAGCCGACAATAATGTCCGACAAAATCTGGCATCTCACTAAAAATGTCACAGCAAGCGCAATGTAGGAGCGGATGATGAATGGTTCAGCCGAAGAATAATTGGCTCGGACCCCTCGATGTTAATGAATCGTGTGTAATGAAAAATTATTGTTCAACCCTAGTGGGACCGGAGGGCTGGTGGCCGGCGGCGCGGCGGTGGCGGCGGCGGTGCGGTATCGGATGCGGCGGTCGTGTTCTGTCACTGTCCCCTAACGTCGTCGATCCTGTTATCCTCGTCAGCTGATACATTACATTACGGTGAGTGAAGCCATTTTTCAAACAACTTCTACACCCCGTTTCATCAGTCTTGAACTTCAAAAAACTGCAATTTATTACTATTATTATTTTATGGGCCCAAATATAAGTCTTCTTGTTCGTCTAGAAGACTTGACGATCACCTCAGTAACAGTAAAATAAAAAAAATAAAAAATACAGTCGAATTGAGAACCGCCTCCTTTTTCAGAAGTCGGTTAAAAATATATATTTGGGTTATATTGTAGATTTCAAATAATTTCAACAGAAAAGTATTTAATTTCGACATAATTTGTAAAGTAATATTATTTTAGACTTTATACGTACGTGCATAAATACCTCTTTGACTATAATGACCTAAGTGGATGAACAAGTGTAGCCACTCCTACATCAAATTCATCACCATCATTTATTTAATTGACTTAACATTTATTCCAGAATAGACGCATGCCATACGAATCTCTCCGAGTAAATCTCTCCACATAAAGTGTTCTAGTGACAGATGGTCCACCGTCACACTCTCTCCACTCAACAAATAGCAAGTAAGAGTGAACAGGAGTGATAAGTATCCATCCTCTACTCGGCTGCTTCCAATTTAAAAGCTTAGTCCCTGATCTACGGCGTCGCATTAATAAAAAGCTTGCATCTAATACGTGAAGGTGAAGTGGATAAGCCTTTAGAGGGATTTTGATTTCATTGTTTGGATCAATTATTATTGTAATTACGAGATTAGTGAGTGCTTCTGAATTAAGATAGGTAGTTGCTTTATTTTATATAAATTCTTTCTTTTCAATACGATATACGTACTGAATGTTAATGTTTCAATATTCTTTGTCGTCATCTTCAGCGAACTGCGGAGTAATTTTTTTTTTTCTACTGTCTACTTTTTCTATTCCTTTTTTTACTATTCCTTCTTTATTTTTTTGGTTCAGAGGTGGAAAAACACCATCATTTTCCGTGCTGTTATTGTTACATTTCGCTAAAATGTTTCTCCAACCATATGTAACTTTCTTCCCAAATATTTCATTAGTACCGAAATCTCCAAAGCTCGGGTCATATCACACATTGCGAACGCTCCCGGCCGGATCCAGAGCAGGAAAGAGTGCGGCGTTTGAGTGAGTTATGCGCGTCTCTCGCACCCCATTGTCTATAATCTATAGCGGCCATTTAATTTGCACGCCACACAAATCATCCAGAGGCGGCGCGATGCCGAGGTGGCGTGTTTTTATGAGAGCGCCCGCGGCCGCTCTGAATAAATCTCGTTATCTTCCAATGTGTTCTCGGATTGTCTTATCTTGTGACGTGGTTCACTTTACTTATTTGCGATTATTTAAGGTAATGTGTGATGTTTGTTCATAGTTTATGAATGTATGCCTCTTAAAACCAGAGTGATTCTGAAGATGCTGATATTTTAGTTTCATTGATATTACGTTCCTTAAATTTATAACTTTCGTAAGCATTGTGTTGTTATTTTAATACTCTTTTTACGGTTTTTTTTCTAACTATAACACGTTTTAGGCTTTTCCAGTAATTTACGATCTGGCTTCTAAAAAACAAACTTCTTTTAGAATTCAATGTAGACGGGTGTATAAAATAAGTATTTAGTCTAACATTCACGTATTATGATTATGACGTAAATGTCTCACAGTCACCACCGATCCCATATTAAGACGAAACACAATAATATTCCAAGCGGCCGTAAAACCGCCAAAACTCGGGAAAATAAAACGCAGGCACCGCAGTAAACTAGAACTCTATCGTCCGAAAAAAAAAACTCAATAAAAAAGACAAATAAATAATAAAAAGCGCCGCCGTTATGGGGCATTACACGCGAATTTAGCCCCCCTCCGCGGAGTGGGTACATTAGTTATTATAACACGACAAAATATGTGTAATAAAATGTTATTTATGGCCGAAAATAAAATGGGACTCCGGCAGCTGGGGGCGCGACTTTATTGACAAAATCTTTGGTTACGGAGACGAGAAAAATGGGTGCCATTTGTAGCTGTCGCGGCGTTCACAACGAGGCAGTCGCGTCGGATCGGGAGGAGTGTGGAGTGTCACCGGTCGTCGTCGTCCCTCACCCCGCCGCCTCCCCGTGTGGCTTGCCCTTGCCAGATAATGTCTGATTTATTTCACTCAATTATGGTTTACATACGACGACGCCGACCTTTTCTTATATCTCGCTGCAGATGTTTTGTATTGTCGTGATGATGACCGTACTTTGTTGCATCGAGATGTGCTTTCAGTTTCGGTCGAGGACAAATTATTTTTGGGGAACCTCTTCATGTATTCCTCGCTGTTATTGATATTTTTACTCACAAGGGAATCTGTCACTTTCAATACTCCTTAGGTTTTACATTGTAAGAAAAACACATGGCAACTTTTATTCCTCAACCCCCACCCAACCGTGAAGCGTATCTGTAAAGTATATTTAACAAAATGCAAATTAGTACCATTCATCCCACTTACATTAGGTACGACTTTATAAGCTTCAATGCATTATTAGTAACTTGCGTCAAAATTCTTGAATAGAACACCTGTCCTTAGTATCGTCGCAACCGCTGTGTGCTAAACAAACCGGTGAACGGTGCTTGAAATGTTGATGTACTCGTAAGTAGTTAGTCCATATCATGTAATTATGATTCAAGCTAAGATTTCCATACTCCTCGGTGCAGCAAAAAGTCCCTCAGCCGCAAGACGGACTAAGCGCGCGAATATATGAGACCGGTTGGAGGAGCTCGACAACTGTCAGCGATGCTTTGTGCTACGCTATCTAGCGTCGCTACCGGTCTGTCCGTGCTGTCACAACACCACAATACGAACGCCAGACACGCTGACAATGCGCCTGGGGACACACACGAAACACCGCCCGTGTAGGTAAAAGTCTCGTGTAGTAAAAATGAAGTATTCTACACTGAAATGCTATTATACGATAAAAATATTCCTGAATGTTCTCTGCAGAAGATTAAAAAGAGGATATATAAATCTCTAGTTAGAAGAAACATTAGTTAAACAATCTTAAGACAACCATATTCTGGAGACTGAAAAATGCCATAGTCGAGACCATGAACTTATTTATAGTTGGGGAATTGGTCACCAAAGCAAATCTCTCAACGTAAAATACGTAAACGATGCCGGTAGACATATGTTAGTTTTCATTAGCCAGTGCATTTTATTTTATAAGGTCGAACGCGATTGATGTCTTTTGTTTCATGGTTTATAAAAACCGTGTCTTGTATATCGGTCTGTTCAATACGTTCACTTCTTTGCCTACGAATACACCCAGTGCAAGCTCAAAGTTGCTCGAATTGTGTTTTTTATGAGGGAGCCCTTCCGGCTCCCCCGGTGCTTCTCATCATCCTCGAAGAGGGGCACCAGAACACTACAAGGTTAGCCCTCTAATATTTGTACAATATTTGTCACTATAGCGAGTCTAAAATGAATGAGCAGTGGGAACGTAAAACGTTAACATAGAGTTAGAAATGCGTTTTGCCTTTTGGTAATTTGTAATGTTCCCTTGCAACCGGATTGTCTCTCGGGATTACCACAATAGACAGCTACACATTTAGCGACAACACCAGATATAGGAATCCCATGAAATGTAACTATAATGAGATTCAAGCAGACACACAAGAACGTTGAGAGCTATTTTATGGATTGCTAGTAAATATTCACATGAAAAACCATCTGCTAACACAAGACAATTTCTAATAAATATTACAAAGAGTCACGCTTTCACCATAAAACAAAATATTTGGGAAAGATGATATCTTCTTCCGTAATGAATCCAAGCACATTCAAGTATTAGACTACTAAAATAATGTCAAAACGACATTTCTATGAACTAATTAGAATAGATAGATAGAGAGAAATGCTTTATTGCTCCAATAATAACAGTAATAGTATACCGGAAATCTTATATTCCTCAACCCCCATCCAACCGTGATGAAGACCGGTAGGTATACTATTACTGTTATTAGAAAATTTACATAAGATGCAAAGGCGGACTTATCCCTTACAGAGATTTCTTACAGTCAACCTTTGGATGTTTGAGACTTGATTAATATAGTGGAATGTAAGTAGAACTGCACAATCAAATACATTTACCTCAACAACAAATATTTTACAGGAAATCGAATACAGATTTCGATCGAAGAAGATGACACGAATCACATGAAATAAACACCCAATCATCCAGCGGGCGTGAGTGGGTCGCGATGCAACTGCGCACACTCATGTTTGATGGCACTCTTGCACGGGCAAACAAAATGGTTATTCATGACTTGCTCGAAGCATGCATGTATGCAGCAGGTGTTGGTCGAAGAGCTGCTCGTGTATTTGCACAACAAGCACTTGGTAATTAAGTGCGTGTCAGAGAACATAAATATTAGCATTCAGTTGGGATTTCGTAATGAAAGATGACTTGCTGCGAAAGGAACGTTAACATCTGTAGAGTAGAATTTCGAGACAATTTTAATATTATTCTAGCTAATAGAGGGACAAAATAATAGTTACTATCCAAATACATAATCCAGATATAATTAATAGGTACTGTGCCTACATACAACTACACCATGTCTGAACAACGTCTGAACCTCAAATTAAACTGATTGGCTGAAAATTGTGTTTTCTTGTGGAAAAAATAAATAAATACAACCCTGCTATCTGTTACGACTCTTATATTTGCTGATTTAGCACCTATAGCCTATTTCTGCAGCTTGCCCATTGCTCCTGCAGTTCTGTCATACTCATATCTCATCCTCAGCTATATTCCATTAGGGTTCTGTCTCTTGTATCTGTCTATTTTCTTATTTAAAGTTTACTGTAAGCGTTAGCTCTTTAAATAAACAATAATCGTTCCAGGAAAAGATGAATTTTCTTTTAAGAAGACTCCCGTAAACAACGTCCGAACAGTATTTGAGCAAACTTCCTTCCTTAAATTTCGCTGTGATTCGCCATAAGCAGAAATTTTTATAATATTGACCTGAAACTTCTTTAATAAGTATGCGTTAACAGAAAGTGAAGAGACATTTGTTTTAATTGTAAGATTTGCGGGACATATTTCGACTCCTTCCTACCATACCTGGACAAAAAATTAAAGGACGACTCTATTCCATCCGCAGCTCATAAGCGGCACTAAATCCCAGTTCGTGGTAATGGGTTTGAAGTATTGGCATTATATTGCAACACTTTTTCGTTTCCCCCAGCTGCCCCCGGACTGCCCTGCCCCTCGCTTTGTGCAGGAATATTTATGAGGCCCCGGGCACATTAATACTCATTAATGCCTCAGGCGGTACGTGGGGTTACTGCCTTGTGAACATGTGGACACTTCGTATATGTGCAACTGTGAAAATTTTTCGTTTAAAAAAACAAATATTTAAATTGAGTGTTTCAAAATGACGAACCAAAGAAATAGAGGTGGTGATGCCAAAACTTTGATCAAACTAATTTCAAGGAAAAAATCTGTTGAAACTCTGAAACACCCAATTTGTTTGTCTCGCAACAATTATGGGGACAGGAAATCGCTTTTTAATTTACGAACGTTGTTAATCTTGGTCTCCATGCCGCCCTGGAAAAAAATGGGGTGTGGCTGCATAAGGCCTAGCATGAGATTCGGAATATAAACCAACGCGAATAAAGTGAAAAAATATATTTAAGTAGACATATATAAACCTCAGGATTGATCAATTTAAATTTAGAAGAAGACACGAGTACATTTCAGAACGAAGAACGAAGACATTTCACTACACTATATCGGATGACCACCAACCAACCGAGTCGTGGTACCAGATGGGCTCAGCTCAGCTTGTTTTGTTCCCGAAGCTCGCGAAACCGCCTTCCGGGTGACTGCATTACTGCAGCGCTGTACTTGGTACTCCGAAACGGTTGAGCTCGTACTCGGAACGCTTCCCCGAGGTGGCACGTCGTCCTAACGCACGCGAAATAACCGACGAGAAGAATCTTGATACCGATGAATTCGAAGAAAACCGAAGAAGCTACAAACAGACACATACACACTACTGTCGTCTACACTGCGTTCGGAGAGATCCTCCTCCGCCTGACTTTGCCAGTTTGCCACCTTAACACAAAGCGAGCATTCTCCTTGGTCCCAAGCGACAAACAAGAAAGCAAGTGCGCAGTCGCACTCTAGTAAAATATTGTACCGATCTACTTCTGACATGCACCCACGCTCTGTCTCACTGTCGAAAATAGAGAGCAGTCTTCAAGAACTGTTCCATACTTCCTAGTACGAACAAATGCGTATTCAATCATTTTACCCGAGCGTGTCGCTTCTTCGTTCTCGGGGGTCTTGTTCGTTTCGTAAAGACCTCGTTCAGACAGCCATAGTTGAAGTTAGTGAAAAGTATTTTGTTAACCGACAGGCAGAACTGAAATAAATACACCAAAAGACGTCAAATTGCTAGCAACAACCATTCCAAGTCAGTGATTCCAAGCACCGAAATGGCAAGATGTGAGAGGATTGACTCGCCAGGCATGGATACAGCGCTAAACATGTACCCTCAAACACGTTTCACAGCGCTAACATGTACCGTCAAACACGTTTTAAAGTAAAATGATTTCTTCCTTGGCCTTGCCGCAATAAACGTCACTACAACAGAAAATTAGTTTTAGACCCATGTCTTCAATGGAAACTGGTCGGAATGATTATGGCTAGAAGGTTCAGGACGGTTTAACGTTACTATAGACAACTTTTCCCGACAAATCCGACCAGTATCGGTGAAATACTTGTGCATCACTTACATCAATCCATGAGGATATGTTCTCGGTGCACCCGCACCTTTCGATCAAATTATTCCGTGGTAAAGAAAAAATACTTCACATAGTGAGAAATATATTCGGAATTAATTACTCGTCCGTCTGTCAGTTTAGCATATATTGTTGGATTGCCAGGAATTGAAACGATCCCCATTATCGATTAAAATCTTCCTTTCCTGATCTGAGGTTAAAATCAATCTTGACCAAAAATCTTGATAGTACGCGAGTAGGCGAATCTCCGCTTCTACAAAATTGCTTTCCTAACCTTCTTCTTCTTCCTAACCCGACAGATTTTTGAGCACGGACGAATTTAACCTGGCACCTCGATTAATGTGTGGATGCATTTACTATTAACTAGTGGAATAACCAAGGCCCCATCCATACAGACCTGTGTGGGCCACACTGGCCATGCATGGCCACCATGCCTAACAATTTATTTACTAATTAAATTTACTGAATGTGAACAACACGCACAGCAAATAAATATCCATCTTTACCATCGTAGCCATAGTCATCTGATTATTTCAATACTCCGTCTTTAAGTTTTATTCATTTTTCTATGGCCTCATGTTTTGATGACTAACACCAAACAGTTACCAATATAACTGAAATAACAACCTACCTTATTAAACATACTACTTTCGCTAACGTTGCCCGAAACACATTTATATTACGCATTACTCAGTTTATTATCTTCTGTCGATGTTTCTTCTTTGATTTTATGTTTCGCTTTCTTGTCTTTGAACATCTCTTTGATTCATTCGCGAACCTCGTATTCAAGATGTCTACATAACATACCTCATATTATTTTCTCCTATTATAATATAGTCATATTTCAAACACGCGTAATAAAATATTAAATGAGACTCACCAGACGAGCTTGAAAATAAAGCGATTCTCTAACACCTTTGTTCACAAATTCACAGAAACATAAATTTCAAAACCAAATGCCATTCGCCCTCCAAAACCAATCAATTCCACATCTGCAGCGACAGAATCCACACGCATCGTCACACCGTCACAACAATTGGCATGGATCATTAACCGCTGTACTTATCATTCATACTGATCACAAAAGCGGACGCTGTGATCCCATCAGTTTTAGAAAGGCTACAATAACTTACCCCTCGACAAAAGATTCTAACCAACAACCAATGTCGAAATGGTGAAGTAAGGAAAGGTTGGAGGCGGTTAATTCATAATTCTGTAATTAAAGGGGACCAGAAACAAAGCGGTTTTAAAAAAAAATTATTGGAGAAAAAAGGTGAGTGTTTGGTGATATGATATGATAATCGTTTCTTGATTTTCTACAATTAGTTAGCTAGCTTACTAGTTGGTTTTAGCGTCAAAAGATGGTTTTAGACAGGCGATAAACTCATTTTTCAAATCTCGTTTGTTCTTTCTTTTCTTCGTCTTATTTAGGTAGTCTCTCCAGTCCTTACTTTTTCAACTTTGTAACTAGAGTGCTTCCGATTTGTACTAGTATGTGCTTGATTTATTGTTTGTTATTTACTATACCAGTAGATACACAAAAGTTGGTTTGTGTTTTAGTAAAAAAAAATTCTCGACGAAAACAAAATATTCCTGACTCCACGTTCACGGCCCATCCACTTTTGTTACAGTTAAATGTAGAGCCGATAATATATCGAGCACCGATATCTAAGTCCCGATTGTATTTCACGCCAAATAAAAACATAAATTAGTTCGCAAAAAATCCGACAATGGCCTTATATTTTAAACAAATAAATTTATCTCCTCTTTCAAATCCGAAGATTTATATCATCGCCGGGCCCCCCATTCATGCGGCGCGGCACTCCCAAAAAGCTAATGCTGCCAAATAAACTTATTTATGTGTCGCATTTCGACATAATCTGCTCCTTTCAATGTCTATTTTTCCGTTTGAAATACGCGGTCCTTATAATGGCTCCTTTTGAATAAATGATTCTTTTTTCTCGCCTTCGTCGAGGCCCGTGCATATTTCATCCGCTCGGTCCGTGAAGTCAGCAAATTTAATGTAACGACCTCCGCTTCTATGTATTCTTAAGTGGCCTAAAAATAACAAGTCTATTTAATCACTTTCTTAAGGCGAGACAAGAACTTTGAATATTATAAATTATTATTTTTTATCTGGCACGGCACGCGAAACATCCGTATTGTCAGCTCATATAACACCTTGGTGAACTAGGTGCCGTGTCAGTCTTCGTTTTTTTGTTCGTGCCGACTACACGGAACTGAACGGAAAACAAGAATTTATTTACATAACCATACCTTTTCTTTGATACAGGAACTTAATTTTCATACCCACTGTTGCCGAGGTGAATGATATTATACCGCTAGATGATATGATGTGATATGATAATGCTCTACCATGACAGTTTTGTTTTGGGCAGTCGTAAAATCATAAATGGCCCATCGTACATTGACAAAAATGGAAGGAGTTCTAACTTCTTTAACTAGCAATAAAAAAAAAAACAAAAAATATTAACACACACTACACTGTGTTGAAGGTTACATTGTTGAACATCGTCTTTTTTATCTGTGGTTTACGAACGATTATTCAGTCGTAAAAGTTCAGAATAGGCATGTGCCTACGTTCTTGGCGCCGCCGCCGCGCCGCCTACGCCGCCCCACCACGCCCAGCCACGCACCCGCGATATGTCTATCACGTATAGTCAGATATATAACGATGACTTTGCCGGTTTTTTTTAAGGACGTGAAGATAATTATATTAGTATTGTATCCATCAATATGAAAAAAAACACACATACACACACACACAATGAGTAGATTCATTAAAAAAATTTGAAAAGAGTTTGTACTCTCGAATCTATCCGCCTTTCGCACCACATAAAAGTATAATATAATTTTGAATTTTAATGCTATTCTTTCTATCAATATTATTATCTGTTTTAATAAGATTATTTTTTTGTGGAATCTGAAGTGGTCGACTTAATCACCGAGGGTGTTCAGACATTTGCCAAATTTGATATTTCCGAGATGTCACTCCTGCTGCAAGTACTCCTGATGTCAGCTCATCACTCCTTGGCGCCATGTCTGTGCTACACTTAAGTTGTGCCGGCTACACTGAATAAAACTGAAAACACGAGCTACCTATTTCCATAGGCGCTTCGACGGACCTTCAACTCAGTGCGGTGGTACCGATTCGGACGAGTTAATCCCTACCTCCTAGTAAGGTAGGTATTGATTTAACACTGTCGATTTGCGCAATTATTTTCCCAAAAACATCAACTTTGTATTGGTATGATGTTAAATTTAGTTTTACACCGTCGCTGTTTATAAAATTCATGGCCCTGAAATACATCGACACAATGTCCACTAGAAGGCACTTTTACCGTGCCTTACCATAAGTGTAAAATCTATTTTGTATTGGTTGGTATATTAAAATAACCTCCGACCCCTTAAAAAGTCAAAAATAATTTCCTTTTAGTTCCATGTTATTATGGCCGATATAACAACAAATAATAGAAATAAGAAAAAGTTAAAAATTCACGGGGGTTCCCATAGAAGAAACCAAAAAGTGTATGCGCGCGCGCCATCTACCGAATAGATTATGAAGCGTGGTGACATTAACTAATATGAAGCATTTCATAACACGCCATCTAGATGGCGTGAGTAGCGCTAGCCGTGACATGGCGATACGAGACCCTCGGTGCGCGAGTTCGACTCGCACTTGGCCGGTTTTTTTACCCGACTGCGCGACGCAAAGGAGGGTAATGTGTTTATCAGCCTATGTATGTATGTATGTATGTTTGTTCCTTTGTGGCACGCTAGAGACCAAACGCGTGGGCCGATTTTGATGATTCCTACGTCAATCGATTTGTCCTAATCTTGCGAGTGTCACTAAAGACATGACAGTAATCAAAATTTAATATGGCGACAACTAGGTGCCATATTGTGGAAAAGAAAAAAATGAAAGTTGACTAACTATGTTAAGTGGGGTATCGTTGAATAGGTATTTGAAAATGATCGTTAGGTTTCTCTTACCATTTTTCATTTCGAATGACCATTTAGGATATGTAACGATTTAAAGTTGGTTAGCAACCATTCTCACTTAACTTTTAGTAGAGCTGTGATAAAGTTCTTTTTATACAGGCTGTTCGGCACATCGACCGACAAAATGTTTGTAGGTAAGTGGGGTCATTTGCAACGTTTTGATACATCATACCTTTTATCAGGTATCACGTGGTATCAAGATACGATTTTTTTTCTTTATTGTTGAAAATTAAAAAATCCCAGTTTTAAATCCTTGTAACTTTTTTGTTTATGACTGCATCAGCACGAAATAAAATTAATTGGATTTAACAATGTATCCTTCTTCTAGAAAAAATACCATTTACATACATAGCGTCACACCTGTTTCCCGGTGGGGTAGGCAGAGACAACGGATCTCCACGTGCCACGATTCTGAAACACCTCGGCCGCCTCTTCCACTCCCATAATGTTCTTCATGCATGCTCTTCGGATACGGGTACTACGCACTTGACCCTTTTTGAGCACATACCCGATCTGGTCCAGGTACGTGCGTCTAGGGCGACCCTTCCCGACTCTTCCAATCACATTTGCTTCATAAATGTCTTTCGTTATCATCCATTCTTCCAACATGACCGAACCACCGAAGCATCCCTTTCTCAATCGTTTCATCTCTCATTTGATTAACCCTTTATAAGGCAGAAGCGAAATCAGTATGGCGGCTGTAACCACCCGACAAGATTGACACTAAGGCTCATATTTCATTTATGCTTGCATTGGTAGTCGACCTTATTGCTAAAACGAGTAGTCCCTGAACGGGCGCAAGCTACAAATGAAACCACTAAAGTGAAGTTATTCACATGTCCTCGGTACAGTGCAACATACTGGTGGTTACGTTTGTGCTTTCTGTCTCATAAGTGTTTACGACCTGGGGAAGTGACTGTGTCTCATTTATTATTAAACTAGCTTTTGCCCGCGGCTTCGCTCGCGTGAAATTCGTATGCTCCGCCCGCGGTGCACCGCACCGCGCCGCTCCGTCCCGCGCCGCTCCGCGCCGCACCGCACCGCGCCGCTCTGTCCCGCGCCGCTCCGCGCCGCACCGCACCGCGCCGTACCGCGCCGCGCCGCACCGCGCCGCACCGCGCCGCTCCGTCCCGCGCCGCTCCGCGCCGCTCCGCGCCGCACCGCACCGCGCCGCACCGCGCCGCACCGCGCCGCACCGCGCCGCGCCGCTCCATCCCGCGACGCACCGCACCGCGCCGCTCCGTCCCGCGCCGCTCCGCGGCGCACCGCGCCGCTCCGTCCCGCGCCGCACCGCACCGCGCCGCTCCGTCCCGCGACGCTCCGCGCCGCCCCGCGCCGCCCCGCGCCGCTCCGCGCCGCACCGCGCCGCACCGCGCAATCCCGCGCCACCCCGCGCCACCCCGCGCCGACCCGCTCCGCTCCACGCCTTCCCGCGCCGCACCGCGCCGCCCCGCGCCGCACCGAGCCGTCCCGCACCGCCCCGCGCCGTCCCGCGCCGCACCGCGCCGACCCGCTCCGCTCCGCGCCGTCCCGCGCCGCTCCGCGCCGCCCCGCGTCGCATATAAACCTTCCGTGAAAAATTATCTAACTGATGGTGAAAACCGCATGAAAATCCGTTGCGTGGTTTAGGAATAGTTAGCGGATATACAGACAGAGGCGGATAGCGACTTCATTATTTTATACTATGTATTGATGATGATAATTTAGTGGCAAAACGATATATTTTCGTGTTTCAAGGTAAGTTAATGAATATTTTAGTTATTTTCCTTCAATTTGGTGTATACATCTTAATTCCAACTTGCATCTATAAAGTACAATAACGATTTTGACTCAACAGGTAGTGAAGACCGATTTTACGTTAGAATTTGAACAAGTGCATATCTCAAATTCTCATTTGTTTATTTTACGTAGTTGGGGCTATTACAGTAAACTTTTGCAAAGTAGAATTATCACTTTATGCCAGAAAACAGTTAGTTTATTTAGATATTATTGCACAAAGATGATATTAGGTGTCAAAGTGTAGGTATGGTGGCCGGTGAGGTTTGTGCGATAAGTGCAACCTAAATTACATTACGAATAGTTACAGTAATTTAATTTCTGTTTATTTCAGATGTCTATACCAGTATTAGATTTAGAGAACATGCCCTACGATCAGCTACTCAGTTGGATTGAAGGCATAGACGACTGAAAATTCCGATATTGGAGGGGACTCAGATCCTGAGGATTTATAGCCCTTTGAACATCATATCACGGAGATTGGCAGCTACAGGAGACTTTCATAGGGATATCATGGACATAACTCCACATCAGCCATTGGCTCCAATTATCAGTGATTCACCAATACTATCACCAGTTCCATCACCATTCACCAGCAGTACCGACTCAACAAAGATCACGAGGTTTTATGACACAAAGGACTCATTTTTGTATTAATAGTTACCGTTTAGTCTCTTTGATTAATAATGTAAGCTTTTATATGGTAAAAAAGACCAAAAACATTTTTATTTCAAATAAAACTTATTTAATTATGATTTGGTTTTATATAATTTTTTTCCCTAAACGGTCACGGTTTCAAACAAAACCACAATTTTTTTTCCCTAAATGGTCTTGGTTTCATAGGGAACCACCCCCTACAGCCTAATCTAAATAAATCAACAAGTGAATATCACATTATTCCAGTCCCTATGCACCCCTAAACCTACTCCGATTCCAAAAATTCAAATTAAAAAAAAAAAAAATATGCCCTATAAAGGGTTAAGTTAATACCATGAAAAGGACTTATGACCTCCCAAAGTCCCGAGAACGAGTAAAAATATGACAGAATCTTAATTTCTTAATTAATTAAAAAAAAAAGTGACAGAAATTGAGAGCTTCTTTTCTTTTAATTAAAAAAGTTTGCTAGTTTACGCCCTTTCCAACGGTATACCACATGTCATGCAAATAATTCACTATGTGGTCAAAATTAGGGACAGAGACCAGAATAGAACGACAACACGGGCACTTTGTAAAAGGACCTCTTACTTATTTAGGTATTTGAAAGAATCTTAATTTCTTAATTCATTTTTAAAAAAAGTGACATCAATTGAGGGGTCTGGCACAGGAGAGAACAAATTTACTCTTGCGCTATAGATCAGCTGTGATGTTTTGGAGGTTAAAAAAAAATTCCCTAATGTTGAGGCGGTGCATGTCGTTTTTGTTACGTTTCGGTTCTTTCACTTCGCGTTTACAATCAGCTGATCTATATCGCAAGCGTTCCTTTGTTCTTTCATGTGCCCCTTGCGCAATTGAGAGCTTCTTTTCTTTTAAAAAGTTTGCTAGTTTACGCTCTTTCCAACGGTATACCACATGTCATGAAAATAATTCACTATGTGGTCAAAATTAGGGACAGAGACCAGAATAGAACGACAACACGGGCACTTTGTAACAGGGCCTCTTACTTATTTAGGTATTTAGACCACCGCAAGCTATTTAATAACGATATTAACTCCCTCAATGAAATGACAAGATTGCGAAATTTACCGTCTTATAATCCTATCTAAAAAGTGTAAAATAAAAAAAGTTAATTTAAAAAATAAAAAAACCCGACTGCGTAAAAAATTACCTTTAAATAAAAACTGAAAAGAAAAAAACAAGTCCATGTAATATTGAATAACTACACCATTGAAATAGTTTCATGATCGATACACAAATATAAAACCAATATAAACTCTAATGCGGAACATAGCGACTTTAACAGTCGGGACCCATTATTGGGAAAATTTTAATGGGTCCCGACTGTTAAAGTCGCTATGTTCCGCATTAGAGTTTATATTGGTTTTATATTTGTGTATCGATCATGAAACTATTTCAATGGTGTAGTTATTCAATATTACATGGACTTGTTTTTTTCTTTTCAGTTTTTATTTAAAGGTAATTTTTTACGCAGTCGGGTTTTTTTATCACTTCATAATACTCGTAGCTTCATTACTTGATTACTAACACAGCTAAGAACCATTCCGGTTAAACCAGCTTCCTAATCAAAAAAACGCCTCCAAATCGGCGCATCCGTTTGGGAGCTACGAGACGCCACAGACAGACACACACACACTCACATATGCAGACAGACGGAGGCGTCAAATTTATAATACCCCTCTTTTTCGTCGGGGGTTACAAATACATGTTATTCTTGCCTCCACGTAAGTCCAAATCTGCCGCAGTTTAGTGACGTTAGTGGGTGACGTCGTAACATCTCGAGATTAAGCGGCGACCTTGGCTGAACAAGAATTTACGACAACACTCCTCCTCGCAGCGCTTAATATCATTTATTATCCTTTTTGTTTCGGACAAACTCATTCTTTGCGTGTCGCGTTTCGTGGCAATAAAGCGCTGAAATGTTATGATGTCGGCGTCACTGCTTTAGTGCTTTTCAGCTGTCTTACTGCCTCCGCCGCTATCTATATTTCCACGTGATATTCGTGTCAGCATAATAATTTTATTGGACACTACCGAACATAATTTTTAATATCCAACAACTGCTGGATGCTTTATTTATGACCGTGCTAAAATAATTCTTGCAATATATATTACATACATACCACACGCTGTATCCCGACAATCGGGGTAAGCAGAGTAATCGGAGTTGTGCTGCAGGTACTCTTTTAAATTACAGCACAACACCGACCACCACGTTTGGCCAAGTATTCGGACAAGAAAGCAGCAAGTAATGTACGTACGAAGACCCACCCGCTGCGTGACTCGGTGGAAGGATCGTTCCAAAGTGAGAGGTGGCTACACTGCCGCCCTTTAGAGCGACATCTTATCCTTATCCCTTAGTCGCCTTTTACGTCATAAACGGGGAGTGATGCAGTGGGGCTATTCTTTTTAAGTACCGGCCCCACAATATTAGTAACAATGTATTATTTTTATTAGTAACATTCATTTCATAAACAATTTCATATAATAAATAAACCGATTAAACAGATCTAAGAGAACCAGAACATTTCTCACATCGACTTATATCGCTGATTTCTCAAGCTTTACCAGTCCTTTGCCATGAATCGCATTTTTATGCATTTTTTGAATAATCTTTCACAGCCACGCCACCCACTCCAATAAATCGAAAACGTGAATATATTATTAATATATATACATAACATAATATATTATAATAGACTAGCTGTCCGTGCGGATTCGCTAGTGATGGCAGCACATATCCTATAATAACCATCCTAGATGTGCCAGAAAACATCAGCTCCATTCGAATTGATTGAGCAGTTCTCGAGTTATAAGCGAACTTAGAATCGACGACGGTGCGATGGCGCCGGGGCAATATCGTTATCGTTACTACAGATTTTGCTCTTTATTAAGTAGTTATTTTTTATATTTGACTAGCTGTTGCCCGCGGCTTCGCTCGCATGAAAATCGAAAAGGGCAAAGTAAGGGCGATATAATATTATAAGGGTGAGAGCGAAGGCCAAGCTGCGTTCAAGTAAACGATATGAATACGAAGACAGACAGACAAAATATCTTTATGGCGAAATCCTATTACTTTAAGTGAGCTAAACTTGTATATTATATACCTATATATAAATTCTTCGTCCGTTATCTTGAGACTCTCAGCACTTGATGATGCGAGCACTGGGTTAATATCAGTCCCCGCCCAAGTGCATCTCGGGAAAGGGGATAGATATGTGGTGATGTATGCCACTTCTTAATCAACTGTTTCACCATAATTTTCCTGGTGATTGACTTCTTCCAAATATCCAGTCATTACTTTTGTCATAATTTTTGCTGTTTGTATTGCAGCTTGTTGTTGTAAAACTGGTTAAGTTTTTGCAATAATTCCGGTTGTTCCAATTATTATAGGAATGATTCTGGCATTTGTTTTCCATAACCTTTGTACTTAAATTTTGAGGGCGTAATATTTAGTAAATTTTTCAGTTTCTTTTTTTGTAATATTGTTGTCGAAAGGAACGCTGACATCAATGAGGTATGTTTTATTATTGATTTTATATATATATATATATATATATATATATAATTGCTTTCTCGGAAACGGCTCTAACGATTTGGATGAAATTTTGTATATAGATAATGTTATTTTTTTCAAGTTTATCTAGATAGGTGTAAACGCCGAGCGAAGCTCGGTTGCCCAGGCACTAAATATTTAAATCTGAATCTGACATACATACCTATTCAATTTTTTGAATTTTTTGTAGTTTTATAAACCACATGTTCTTTTTTTTATGTATTACACAGGAAAAAAGTACATTTGGGTGTCATCCATATCATGATTTTTTACGAATTTTTTTTTATATCTACTTAGAACTTTCGTAGTAGTGAGCTTTTTTGCGTCGCACTCCGGTTTGAATTTTATATTATGTATTACGTAATTAATTTATTAATTTATACTGTTTTACATACGCCCTTATAGAATTAAGGCGAGCTTGTCTCTACCCCCAACTTATCATTAATCATCAACTTGCATCCACCTCAGGTGACTACCGCGCCATCTACAGACATTCTCGCATACATTGCACCGGCTCCTCACAGAATCCTCAGAAGCGCAGTAATTAATGTACCATTGTTAATCCCCTGCCTGCCTCGTTAGCTATTAGGTACTTAATTCCATAAAAGTCGAGGCGCTGTCGCAGTGAGTAGGTCGCGGAAAACTGCTGCAGTCAAGGCGCGATACTCTATGTATGGGGCTAGATAAGCCTTTTTTCATAACATCTCTTATATTTATAATCTCTATTATTTTAAAGGCAACGCCTGTCTGTCTGTCCGCCCGTCTGTCTGTCTTTTTTTCTTATTCGGATGGGGTAGCTGCGGCAGAGGGACCAAAGATCACCTCCGTAAAGGTAGGTGCTATACCGGAGACTTCCTACTATACGACTATGCGGTCATCCTCAGTGCATTACAGGGGCTAGGGAAGGGGCCTAGAGTTTTACCATGTTTATACCGAACATGTTCCGAACATATCGTGCATATCGGCTGGAATCTAACCTCGAGCCTTTAGATCAAGAGTCCAAGCCAAGACCGTCCGCTGTCAATCTGTAAATAGAAAATAATTATATATATGGGTATATGGAGTGAAAATGTGATATTGTGGTTGTACGTTCGTAGATTTCAGAACAGGCGTCATTGTTTCAGGACAGGAACATGTTGCGTGAAAATCTGTCGTCTCTGTTGGAAAGCAGGCGTAATATTATGTATGTACGTCATTGATGAAAGAAAGAGGCGACACCATGTATAGCTAGCTTGAGATTATTGTACGTCATAACATTTTTAATTTCATTTTGATCCATCTATTTTCACATTTCTTAAAATTTTACATTTTTAAATATCTAAATCTGAATCTGACATATATATATGTTATATTAATTTTATTTATTTTTATGTAATCTGGTATGGGTGGCTGAGTCAGACGGGCCAAAGCACATGCTCCGACCAGCTAATATCACCTCCAAGAAGGTAGGTGCCATACCGGAGACTTCCCTTTGGATTGCTGGCTATAATGGACTAGAGGAGAGCACAGCGGAGGCTGCTATGCGGCCATCTTACATCTAGTATGGTGGTACCAACCCAGTCGGCTACATATTGAGCCTACCACCTATAGTAAGGGGCAAGGGAAGGGACCTACAGTTTTACACCGGTTTTTAACGGTGAAGCAGCAACTGTAGGTATGCACGTTAATTTTTCCATCAGAAAAAACTCATTAATGGATTCGAACCACGGGCTTCTTGCAAGAGAAGCCGACGCCCCGACCGCTCGGCTATACCCGACGTTTATACCTAGGACTACTGTCATACTTTATGCTCGGCTCATGGAGAGCTATGTCCGTCAGTCAGTCAGCGTGTAAGCGTCCACTGCTGGACATATGCCTCTCCAATTTTTCTCCAGTCCTCCCGGCCTTCAGCGATACGGAACCACTGCTTTCCGCCGACCTACTTGATGCCGTCGTACCACCTGGCGGGTGGTCTTCCCACAATCCGTTTTCCTGTCCACGGCCGCCAGTGTAGGACACGGTTACTCCAACGGTCGTCGTCTCTTCTGCTAACTTGCCCATCCCACTGCCACCTGAGCTTAGCCACCCGGTGTCCAATATCGACTACTTTGGTGCGTCGGCGGATTGCCTCGTTACGCACCATATCACGTAGCGATATTCCCGGCATGGCTCGCTCCATTGCTCGCTGGGCAACTTTCAACCTTTAGACAACAGCGACCGTCAGAGCAGTGGCGGTTGGTGGGTCTTAGCGCTGGGGGTTCACTATCCTACTTATTTATTCTATGCTGTCACTGATAGGGAGTACCAGAGTCCACGTTTCACACCCGTACGTCACAACCGGGAGGACACACTGGTCATATATACGGGTCTTTAAATTTTGCGGAAGGTCAGACCTCAGGACGAATGATGACAGGAGAGCTATGATTAAAGTGATATTTGTATCCGCAGAGGGCCCATCTGACGCATAGTACTGCATAAGTTTGTCTCTAGCTGCGCATATTTTCACGCCACTCAAGCGTCGTGTCCCGCACACCGTCCATTAAGGGCACTTTCCGCTAAATAAAAAGTTAAACTAACCGCGGCCTAACGAGTGGCCGGCGCCGCGGCGACAGCCGTAATTATTATACAGCGTCGGGATTAATGTTCTTCGCTGACGAGCGCGTCGGCCGTGTCGCCTTAATTGCCAGTTAAAGTAACCTTCGGTCTGAGGAACGCGCCATCGCGCCTTCGCGAGCTGATGAACGGAAAGAGTAGAATGTGAAGTTTAAAACTATGGGCTGTTCCAAATAAGCCTGGATAAAAAGTCATTTACCTTTGAGTGCTATCTCCCTTGCACAAACGTGAAACGCTAAGCGCCGTCTCTCTCCTGCGCCAGTGTCGTGGCACAAGAAAGAGACGGCGCTTAGCGTTTCGCGCTTGTGCAACTCAAAGGTCAATGACTTTTTATCCAGGCTTATTTGGAACAGACTATAATATTGGAGAGATTTTGTAATGACAGTTGGTAATTCGCATTCTATAGGTAACGTGTTCTAGAAGAATAAACTAGAAATCTTATATCATCAGGCTCTATCATCAGTGTGAGAAGCGGAGGCGCAGGCATTCATTCCTGCACTCGGTGTAAAACTATGGTTGTAAACAACAGAAAATAACATATCTACATACGAGTACATACTGCACCCTGTATCCCGAAATCCCGACAATCGAGGTGAGCAGAGTAATCGGTGTTGTGCTGCATGTACTCTTGTAAATTACAGCACAACACCGACCACCATGTTTAGCAAAGTATTAGGACAAGCTCTAGCAGCAAGTAACGCACGAAGACCCACCCGCTGCATGAATCGGTGGAAGGGCCGTGCCAAGGTGGGAGGTGGCTTTCCTGTCGCCCTTTGACACGGCATCTTGTCCTTATTCTTTAGTCGCCTTTTACAACATGCACGGGGAGAGATGCAGAGAAAAGAACACTTCCTCGTATTTGACAGTATGTGATCCTTATTATATTGCCTACGAAAGGCGTGTTGGTCGTAAATTAATTCAAAGCTTTATTGTAGTTAACTTTATTGTGTATATAAAGTTAACTACAAGCTTATAACTTATAACTTTATAGGGATTGTAAGCTTTATTGTGTATTCAACTGGGTTGGGCTGCCTTCGGAAAGTTAAAATTCGCCCTGAGGTCTGATCTTCCGCAAAATTTAAAAACCCGTATATATGACCAGTGTGTCCTCCCGGTTATGACGTACGGGTGTGAAACGTGGACGCTGACGGTCGGTGTTGTCCAAAGGTTGAAAGTTGCCCAGCGAGCAATGGAGCGAGCCATGCTGGGTATAACGCTACGTGATATGGTGCGTAACGAGGCAATCCGCCGACGCACCAAAGTAGTCGATATTGGATACCGGGTGACTAAGCTCAAGTGGCAATGGGCTGGGCACGTCAGCCGAAGAGACGACGACCGCTGGAGTAACCGTGTCCTACACTGGCGGCCGTGGACAGGAAAACGGAGTGTGGGAAGACCACCCGCCAGGTGGGACGACGACATCAAGTACGTCGGCGGAAAGCAGTGGTTCCGTACCGCTGAAGGCCGGGAGGACTGGAGGAAAATTGGAGAGGCGTATGTCCAGCAGTGGACGCTTACACGCTGACTGACTGACTGACTGACTGACTGACTTTATTGTAGTTGCTCTCTTATCGACAGATTTGTCACATACGTCAGGCAGTAAGTATAGGAATATGCCATAAAATAACGCTCCACATCCCTCAATACAACAACGAATTAAGCGACGACGTCGCGCAAGAAAGACTGCCGCCACGCTTCATTTATCACGCGTATGAAGAAATTACAAATTCTAACAATGGCCCGGTACAAAGGTTCGCTCGGGATCGATAGCCTACGAGCTACTAAATAACAGCATAATATTTCACGTCAACTACCTGCGATATTTCATAAAAGATAAATTCACTCTCACTCACAAGCTGCACAGTGGGTCGCTTCGCCGTTTTGTGCGCCAAAAAATATATGGGGCGCAATAAATTAAGGTGTTTTTAACACGGAGCCAGCGAGGCCCGCGGGAGCTACTCTTTACGGCGGAGTTAAGTGTAAAGTGTAGTATACGGCGCGAGGCGGGCGCGACGGACGAGCCTCTGAAAATATAAAACCGAGTTTATTCAGCGGGGACGGCGCGCTATTTATAGTTAAACTTTAGGCAAGCGCTAACTTCTGTGAAAATAGTGCCTTCTAGAGTACATATGTGTCTAAAATTATTATTTAGAGATGTATCAAGTCAAGACTATGTAAAAGGACTATTTAGGTTAGGACACAAATTACAGGATACAAATTACAAATCGGAAAATTGGTAAGAATGTTTTTTTTTTATGGAAACTGACACGGTTTGCTACATCACCTACAAGATCTGTGATGTCAGCCCATAATACCGGGTGAACTAGGTGCCATGTCAGTGCTTCCCTTCGGTCGTGCCGATGTTGTAGAATGTTCCCTGAATGTTTATGTCTCTATATTATATCTTTCAACAAATATATTTGAAGCTACAATCGTCTGATAAACACGTGGACAGACAACCAACAACGTTAGAAAAGAAGTGGACCAGAGACACTTCGCTAGCGCCGCTCGCCCTAAACTTGTCTGAACTCACAAGTTTTTTTTTTATATCGACCGAGGCAGTGTTTCGTACAACTGCCGCCGTGTCTGTCCCCCTGCAAGGAATCAGTGCACGCCTGATTGCACAGGGCCCCTCCCGCTTTCCTAAGCATTGGCGACGCTACTACTGGAACTAGGCACGGTTAGTCTCTAGAGTCTAGTTCAATCCTTTTCTAACGTTCTTGTGGACAACCAACACAAAAGTTTGAACTATTTATGTTGCGCAAACGTTAATTTTACAATTCGCAAAGTTTTAATTTCATTGCAGCAGCGTTTAAGAAATCACCGCCTAACTTGCATTTTCTCAAGACTGCTAGACGCTTTACAAAAAGAGGAATTTCAGTAAAAAGCGCCCAGACTGTGCTTAGCAAAGAGAAGTTTTAAGCGAGGGAACAGTTAGGAGCTCGTAAAGTCCCTACGTTATTTGAGAAGCACAGTGGACTTACGGAGCCCTACAATGTCGTAGAAATTACGAGCTGGGGTCAGCAGAGCCGCGGCTGCTATTTCAGGCAATTGTTTTGCGTTACTGTGGGTTACTTGATCCTCCAAAAGTATTTTATTGTAAATTATAATACGTACTTACGTTACATTCAGGCAGAGGTTTTGTTGGAGCTCTCTCTCTCTCTTCCACGTGCAATTTAGCAGAGTTTTGGACTAGCTTCCTTTGTACATTTTAAGGTTTTTTTTTTTATGGAAACTGACACGGTTGGCTACATCACCTACAACATCCGTGATGTCAGCCCATAACACCGGGTGAACTAGGTGCCATGTCAGTGCTTCCCTTCGATCGTGCCGGCTACACTGAACTGCACGGAAACACACAAATTATTTACATAGCCGTTTCGACCGACGTTTCATTCAGTGCGGTGGTACCACCCCGGGCGGGTTGAACCCTACCACCGAGTAAGGTAGGGAGGGAAGGGGACCTACAGTTTTACGTGGAATCCGAACCACGGTCAGCCTCCAACGGTCGAGCGGTCACCCATCCAAGTACTGACCGCGCCCAGCGTTGCTTAACAATCAATAGCAACAGTCGACTGTGTGCACCACTGAGCTATCGAGGCTGACTATTTGTAGTTCATAAGAAAAAAAATATATAACATTATGTGGCGTTTCTGTCTCGGAGCACCGAAGCGAACACATTTGGAAAAAATCGATTATTTTCGATAGTAATCCGATTTGCCATTACCTACATTGATTTTACCGCAAGCGTAACCTCGGGCACAGCTACTAAATGAGTACGATTTGGAAAGTATGAAATAAAATCTGTTTTTACACATATGTGACGGAATAATTCTACGATTGGAAAAGAAGATACAATTAACATGTTATAAGTGTTAGTATTAAAACTTATTATAAACAGGTTTTATATTATTCATAATACACTCACATCGTTAAACAATATTTTAACGAAGAAATATGCTACAATGTCGTATGCATTATGTCTCATCATTACCATCTTATTTACGGCTATCTGTATAATTAAATGCATGTTGCGCAAACTATGTATTTATGCAAGAGTAAATAGAGAAGAAATATGCAATTTATTACGGTTGTTTTTCAGGCTTAATGCAAGTAGGTAGGTAATGCATTTGTTGAATGTAATCCTATATGGCTGGATGAGACAGAGAGGCCAGAGCACATGCTCAAAAATCATTTTTTAATCACGCCAAAGAAGTATAACTTCTAACGGTTACACGCATCCACTTTTTTCTTCAAACCCAATTGTTGTCAAAAGTTTGAAAAGGAGATTTAAAATATACCACAACACTTAAGGGGGGGTACTAAGCAAAACATCACATCATATTATCCTAACTATAGTCATATTTCAATAGATATTACTATAATTTATAGGCTTATAGTTAGATAAAGATTCAAGGTTTATTGACGTGTGATAGATTATTGTAATATAATCTTGTAAATTCTCTGAAAAATAAGTGGGTGAAACGTGGTAAAAACGTTCGAAAATGCATAATTGCTAGATTCTTTACAAATACGTCCATACAAAAATGTTCAAAGATAGTTCAGTGAAAACCATTTATTTCCAACCACACCATCAATTTGGATTCCGCAAGGGCAAGTCTACAGGAGATGCCATTGCGTCAATGATAAAAGCTATAATTCAATCATTAGATAATTCTAATCACACTTATGACATCTTCTGTGATCTATCCAAGGCATTCGACTGTGTTAGTCATGACATAATTTTAATGAAATTAGAACATTATGGTGTAAGGGACAAAGAGTTGCGTCTTTGTAAATCATATTTGAGTACCAGAAAGCAGGTGTGTGATGTTAATGGTAATAAGTCGGGTGTAGAATCCATTTCTATGGGAGTTCCTCAAGGTTCCATACTGGGACCATTGCTCTTCTTAATCTATGTAAATGACATTTCTAGTTGTATTAAAGATGATATTGAGTTAGTAATGTTTGCCGACGATATATCTGTAGTTTTAAAAAATAAAAACATTGCAGAATTACGTGAGTCCTTCATCAATGTAATTCAGTCATTAAAGTGTTGGTTTGATTCCAATAACCTCTTACTCAATGTCAATAAAACAAATGTAATGCACTTTGCACTTGGAACTCACAGACGTATTGTTAATCAGGAAATTGTTAAAACAGCAGAAGATCTGACATTACATATTTCCAAAGAAATAACCTTTTTAGGAGTAATATTTGATCGCACTCTAACTTGGAAACCTCATATAGATACGCTTGCTGGTAAGCTAAGTTCAGCTTGTTATGCCATAAAAAAAATTAAAGAATTATGTGGCATACAAGCTGCTAAAACTGTGTATTATGCTTACTTCGATAGTCTTATGTCTTATGGATTATTATTTTGGGGAAACGCGGCGGAATCTAATAGAATATTTATTCTTCAAAAAAGAGCACTGCGTTGTATACTCAGTATGAGGGCGAGGGACTCTTGTAGAAATGTATTTGATAAAATAGGAATTATGACATTACCCAGTGCTTATATTTATCAAAATATCTGCTATGCTAGGAAATATATACAGGATGCTACGCTTCACTCTGATATGCACCAGCATGATACTAGGCATAAAAATAATGTTCTAATTACGAAGCACAGGTCATCTAAAATGTCGAAAAGTTTTGTTTGCAACAGTGTTAGATTGTATAATAAAATACCAGAAGAGGTAAAAAATCTAAATGATACTTTGTTTAAGAAACATATAAAATCAACTCTTGTAAAGAAAGCCTACTATACTGTAAAAGAGGCATTAGTCAACAGGACTATATCTTGAGGTTCTGACTGCATAATTAGTTAGCGCATGACTAGGTACTATTTGTACTCAAATTTATTTACTAACCGATTGACAACTTGATACTTCAAGTATCTTAATATTTTTATTATAATATAATTTTTTTTATTATTTGACAATACTACGTTGTAATATGTATACTTATTATGACTAGGTACTATTAGTACTCAAATTTATTTACTAACCGATTGACAACTTGATACTTCAAGTATCTTAATATTTTTATTATAATTTTTTTTTATTATTATTTGACAATACTACGTTGTAGTATGTATACTTATTACTAACATTATTGAGTTGATACAAATGACGTATCAAAAAATTTTACAAAGGCTCTTTACACCTGATCCACTAAATTAAGTCCTTGCAGTCAGAACTTCAAAAACAAAACAAAAATCTGTTTTTGATCTTGCTCTCAAGCTGTATTTTCAATCGACTGTAGGCGGTGTTATTATGTGGATAGTCACTAAATGCTTGTAAAAATTATTATGAAAAAAAAACCCTGCGAAGTTTCTTACCGGTTCTTCTTCGTGGGTGTAATCGAATCGGATAGAACATATTGTGACAAATTCGAGTACAGTCATGCTGTCTAATGAATGCTTAATAAACAATATACAATATACAACAATATGTAAGCGTTTGAATTTATTTAGACGATTCTTAGTTTTATTGACTTTAAGCTCAATGAAGTATTTTTCGTATTAATGCATTTGTAAAAAATGGCATTTTTGAACGATTTTACCACTTTCCAACCACATATTTTTAAGGGAATTTATAAGATTAAATTAAAAATAATGTATTCACATTATACCTTGAATCTTTGCCTAACTATACGCATATAAATTATAGTTAAATCACTTGAAATATGGGTATGGTTAGGGAAATACGAAGTGCTTTTGCCTAGTACCCCTCCTTAATGGTTTACAACTAAAAGGAATTTAAAACGTTTATAAAACCCGACTACGAAAAATAAAGGAAATAACAAGGAAAGTTGATCGAAAGTGCTGTAGTCGCAGGTGTAGAAGCATTCGAATAGGTAGGCAGATATCTCGGCCCGACTACAGCATTTTCGATCAACTTTTCAGGGTTCCGTATCCGTACGAAGCTACTTTCGTTACTACGGCTAGGCCAGCTTCAAGGTTTATTTTTTTGCTCTATCGTAAAAAATGTAATAGATACAAACGTCATACTTGATGTGATTATAGAGCAAACTATAAAATCAATCAACATAATAAAAACCGGCCCATCACGTTGTGGTACGGAACCCTCGGTGCGCGAGTCCGACACGCACTTGGCCGGTTTTTTAAAGCCAAGTTCCTCTCGACACAGACAGGTGAACGTATGATTAATAGTGACTATGACAAATCCAAGACGACAAAGATGAAGTGCAAATCGTTTGGCCGCGCCTCGATGTGACGCTGTCAAGTATCCACGTCTTAAGAGTTTGTCAACGCTGGACCATGCACGCTGGCTATTTATACCAGTTGCTCTGTTCGTGGCCGGTAGCCGGAGTGGGTGCCGGGAGCTCGGACGGAGTGGTTTATGGACGACAGGTGTCGCTATGCTAGTGCGGGCGCGATCCCAGGTAGGCATCGATTGTTCGAAAATTATAGAACATTTATAAATAGTCGCTGATGTAACGGAGTATACATTCAAAAATACCCTATTTTGGTCCCAGTGCCAGAAGTAATTATGAGAGTTTGTTAATATTGAAGCATTGATTGCTATGTCCGTCGTCGCCTGTTTCCGGACCGATCAGTCCGGTCAGGGGGTCGCTTGTCTAGTGCGGGCGAGTTTCAGGGCAGTCATCAATGATTCACGAAATCCTTACATTGATTAAAAAGGAGGTTTATAATATCTTGACATGAATAAAAGCTATATTTATTTTTAATATAACCGTAAACCTACAATGCTATTATTATAATTTATACTTACATGAAAAGTGTTCTAGCAATTCGATCTTGCGTGGACAGGGTTTCGTACCATTCCGTTTTCCTTAAGAACTTAAGGATTTTCGTTTAGATTTTCCTGTAACAGCGGCCCTATATTCCATATTTTTTTAGAAATTTTAGTAGTTTCAGGGATAACGGGGGGATGCTCTATTTTTTAATATTTTCGTTATTATGTTTTAAATTATGCATTTTAACTTTCTAAATTAGTCCCCCAAAATCTAAATTTTCCATTTACGCTATATACGTCCGTAATTGAGTCATCAAACTCTATATATGTACCAAATTTAAACTTTTTTCATCCAGTAGATTCGGAGAAAATAACGTGCTACAGACGGACAGACAGATACAACAGTGATCCTATAGTCGCTCCGAGATATAGCTTTTCCTCTTAGATACGGAACCCTAAAAAGAATTTACAGCTGAAAATTAAACAAACATTTCTCAGTAAACAAAATTTATATATCACAAAAACACATTAAACATCATAACTAATAGTAATTGATTGAGCAATCCATGCTATATTTATAACAATAAATTGCATAACAAAAGCATGCATAAAAAACATTGCCGAATAACTAATAATAAATAACATATCACAGCCCAAGTAGGAGAAGATGATTCGAATTCAAGATATATTCAGTTATATATTATATTATTAAATCAATATATAAGGTGTTTCGTTAGTCATGTCATTAATTTCGGGAGGGTTACATACACACTCAAATAAACACTACGCAAAAAAATTATATGTTTTTAGCATTACTTTTCGAGAAATTTAACAAAACATGTTTGCTACCTAAACATTAACCTGTGTGTAACAGTAGGTAACTTGCATTGTACGGGGTCAATGACCGTACTATGTTCAAACGCAGAACAGCTGTTTGTTGTAAGTAAGTCACAAGGTCACTATGATTGGTTGTTTTTTTTTACAGCTACTTATTTGATTTTATTATTTTGTTAGAAAAAATGCTCCTATAAACATATGTTTTTTCTTACGTAAAGTGTTTATTTGAGTGTGTATGTAACCCTCCCGAAGTTAATGGCATGACTAACGAAACACCTTATATTCAAGAATCGATGTCGATTCCGGATTTTTGTTCACTCGTCACGTCCGAGCAGCACACTTATCTATTTTAACAGCGCATAATTCATTCAGAATGTTATTCGGCACTAGCGTTTAGTGAATCAAAAGCCGATGGCATATTTAATGTCACGAGAAATAATTGCTGGCATCGGACACAACATTTATTGTCGGGGCTAACGAATGTTGCCGACAGAAATGTCACAAAGCATATGACTCATTTACTAAATACATATTGTCCATAATTCTTATATAATTGTGTTAAGTTGTATTTATACATGTACAATTAAATTAACCCGCGGCGCGGCGGTGGGCGACCGAGTGGTCTGGGCGTCGACTTCTCTTGCGAGTGGTCCGAGGTTCGAATCCAACCGGCGTGTATCAATGACTTTTTTCTAATTTGAAAAGTATAGCTAATCAAGAAACATATTGTAGGTAAGTGTATAGATAGGACGCAACAAGTAAAAACTTTTTGATGTTGAATGTACAAACGCTATGTAGACTTTTCAGAAAGTGGTCGTTTTAGGATTTGGTCCTTTGTAGATCTGCGGCGGGAGCACAAATGCGTCGATAAGCCTATATCGATCGATAAACATCTATTTGTTTCGTAGTCGTTTTGAGATCTAATCCAGCCGATGTACTACTTAGACATTTTACGATTTAGTCTGGCGTTCTGCGCCCGACACAAAATTACGTGCATACCTTCACTTAATGCTCCATGGTTCGGACTACATGTAAAAATTTAGGGCCACCGGATGACTGGAGCAAATTGCCTAAGGCAATAAGCCCGTCCTTGCCACGCATTAAGTGGCATAAAGTTTATTATTCTTATTATTCATTAAATACAGTTACTTAAACTTGATAGAGTATGCACCTACGTAGTGTGTTCGTTAGTAAATAATTCGCACATGTTTTATGCAGTTATATAGCGTTGCATGCGTTTTACAGTCTTGAACATTATGATTTCACGTGCGTGTGCTCCATCTGCTCTCACAATGCAAGTTTAACCGTTTTCTATTAATCGTAATATGACAGGGCAGAGTTTCGGCTTAGTTTCGTACCAACACCAAATTTCCAATTACGAAATCAATTCTAGTCCGGATGTCGGCCTTCAATCCACCTTCATTAATTCCATATTGATCGTCCACCCGGGGAGTATTATTAAGCCCAATCACAACGGGACCACCGGTACATTAATACCGAAATTAACATATCTAAGGAATAAAATCTAACCCCTTCGTCGACTACAATACCGCCGCGCCGCCGACTATACTCACCCGCTGCGCGACTCCATATTCAAATTTGAATTTATCGTAAATATTGTGGTTTAACGCGACTGCGCTCGAACAATTTAATTTACGCTTCGTTCGCTAATTGAAATAAATCGGTCAATAAAAATATTACACGTAAATCACTCATCGATGAAATAATCGTGTGCGTTATTATCAAAATGAAACGAGGCGGAGGAAGGCAGTTCATTTGTCGGAGAGCATTTGCGTCAACGCCGACGGGGTCGCGACTCCCGATGACGAGTATTTTCGAAGTGTTGACTCAGTACACAGTGCGCGATTGAATAGCGTTATTGCAGTGATATTGTGCGTTCAGATGCAGCCGGGGCGTGAGCGGTTCCTTTGTACGAACTTTTTATCGATATGCGCTCATATGCACCCAGCAGAATGTCGTACACACAGAGCTTGTGAGAAAAAGGGTCTAACAACATTCAAAAATCTATCGCAACATAAATTTGCTCATAACCGCAAGAACTTAATTTCAATTCTACAATATTATATAAGACCAATTCGTTTAAAACTGTCGTTCAAACGGTTTCGACCAAATATTTAGCTCAAACCCAAATTTCCATATTCATCACGAGTGCCTACGTATTTAACTGCCTCGAAACTTTTTAAGCTCTTTATAAGAGAAATAATAGCAACTGCAGTATGAGTTATCGGTCACATTTCATGTTAAATTGTATGTAAATGTGGGGTCTAAACGACACGACTTCCACAATAACATAATAATGGAGGATTTGTGAGTCACGCAGCTCGTTACACAGCGCTCAAACTCAACCCTTCGATGCGCCTCGTCACTAGACCGCACCGGTCTCACAGAACCGTGGTCGGTGGAGCGGGCCTATTCTGTCAAAATCATGAATTACTTGAGGCTTTCTGTGAAAAATTCATGCGTATCTGAGTGTTTTCGAGTGTCTTCGAGTGTTTTTGCGAACACCAACTACGCATCTTGCTTTGAGTTACATGTGATACCATACCACTGATTTTCACGATTTGAGGTTTTCTGTGAACACCACAAACATAGGAATGAAGACGTGGTGTTTTGTTATTCTTTGCGTTTTCTGAAAATTTTAAGCTTTAAGGGTAGACATGCCAAGTATAATTTTTTTGTCATAGAACACATATTATATTGTTAACATATTATATTACGACGGTATCACCCTAGTGCCATCTTCTAAGGGTAGGTGTTTGATGTAGGACGTCATTTATGTCGACACTTTGGCACCAAGTCACGATCGGGCCTCTTCAAGAGCGCCTGGCGCGGCCACGGTCGGAGCGGAGAGCCTCAAACGCAACAAATATAGAAATATCATTCAAAATTTCAAATTAGTTGGTTCGTGGAGCAGGTGAAGGCAAAAGCTTCTTGAGGAGGCTTGACCCTCTGCTGGTTGAGACCAACTGGCGTCCCGCAATCAAGGGCCTACTTTATTCAAAGCGTAATTCTTGCCATTCAGCGGGGTAATGCCGCAAGTGTTCTGGGAACTTTTGAAAACGCCCCTCTTGTATTTGAATGTTTGTTCGGTAACATTCTTTAGTTAATTTGTATTACTTTTTTCATACTTTATTAAAATTTATTTCATTGGCACTACTGAACTGTACCGGATACCATATTCCCAAGTTCTCCTACGCGAGGTATCGAAAGCCTTTTTTATTTATTATTTTATATTTTATTTAATTATCCATTGTCTTTTTGAGACATTTTGGCCAGTGTCACATATAGCGAGGATTCATGCTCATGTGGGATGTGGGGTCATAAATCTGCTACTAAACACAGAGTTAATAAATTGTTGTTATATTGTTTTGTTTGTGAAAAAATGTCTCAAAATCGCAAATAATAAATCAAATAAAATAAGAATTTATAAGCCTTTCGCGAACTCTCGTAGTAGAATTTGAGAATATGCTACCGGTTATTGGAGCAGGTAGAGTGAACAGTTATCGCATCAAAAGATACAAGTATTAGCTTAGAAATCTTCCGAATAAAAAATCCCTGGCTGAGCTGGTTTATTACTAAGAGAAATAAATATGCGTCAATATTTCAATTGTCACCGTGTGAAATTTGAGCTCAACAGAATACTACTCCAACTGATATTGACGATGCGTATAGTATCTTCAAATTAGCATAAGTATTTTACTGCGCACATCTTTACTGTCACTACTGCACGGAGCTATATGAATTTGAATGGAAGAGTAAACACGACGAACAAACGAACACGAACAAATATCCACGAAAAACTAACTGCTAAAAATACATTCAACCAAGCTGACACACTAGTGCTAGACTAATCAGGTTAATAAGTTTTTCTGACTGAAAATTTTACCTACGTGCATAACTACACCTTTTGAGATGTAATAGGTATGAGAGTACATTTTGAAGTATATAGTTACATAGATAGATCATTTGATAGATATAAATACTTTATTGCCAAAAAAACGTATCGGACTTAACTCTTACAAAGATTTCTTACAGGCAACCTTTGAAAAGTCACTGTTTTAGACGATTAAATTTAATTACAGTATTTTAACGAAGAACACTTCAGAAACTAATCGATATACCTACTTACTTGCGGTTAATATTTTTTTATTATATTTTCTATTTTATTAAAAACTCTGTTATAGAAATAAAATGCGCAAATTTTTTTTGTTTTTTTGTTTATCACGGATACTATTTAAAATATAATTATATATTAATTGGTGTTATGCGCAAAAAGCCTAACATTATCTGATTAAAAATTAACGACTGATATAAATAAATACACAAAAATTTATTTTTAACTAAGAAAATGTCACGTGGAGTTTCTGAGGGTTAAGAAACTACTACATTAGGGTGGGAAACAGGTCTACACGCCTAGCGGTAGGTCATAATAATTTACTAACAAAAAAGTCGTCACAAAGAAATAGTTAAGCGTGACTTATGCGATGTGGTCAAGGCTAGTTATGCAAACGGTAATTCGTGATAAAATGTAACAAGCCTTTTAAATTTCATATTCTGCTTTTGCTCTGTAGGTAATTTATTCAAAAAAATATTTATCGCCACTTTTAAAGTAAAACTGAATAAGAGCCGTTTCAGTAATTTTGAGAGTAGGTTCGTAATCACGGAAAAATAATTTTACCTTGTGTTACCTCTCATAATAAGTGAACCAGTTGCTCGATAGAGCTGAATTATTTGGTATTCTTCGATCATAAACTTTCCAATCTGTATCAATGTTAATAGAGTTGATTCAAAACAAGCTGTGTATTAATATGGAATATGATACGGAATAAATAACATGAATTTGCATGTACACATTTCTAAATTTATTTAAATTAAATAAACTGAAAGTGAAACTAAACAAAAAAATACAATTAAACTCGTATTACGAAAATATAATTCGGTACGCGACCCTATTACTAAGCCGTCCATCTGTCTTAACTGTAAAAGGATCTTGTGTGTGATCCGTAATAGGTTGTCAGCCTCAATAGCTCAGTGGTGCAGACAGTCGACTGACTTGGATGGGTGACCGCTCGACCGTTGGAGACTGACCGTGGTTCGGATTCCACGTAAAACTGTAGGTCCCTTCCCTTCTTACCTTACTAGATGGTAGGGTTCAACCCGCCCGGGTTTGTACCACCGCACTGAATGAAACGTCGGTCGAAACGGCTATGTAAACAGTTTGTGTTTTCCGTCCAGTTCAGTGTAGCCGGCACGATCGAAGGGAAGCACTGACATGGCACCTAGTTCACCCGGTGTTATGGTCTGACATCACGGATGTTGTAGGTGATGTAGCCAACCGAGTCAGTTTCCATAAAAAAAAAGGTGGCCTGTTAACATTTTGACAGAATGTGTGTTATTACGGCGGATGTCCTAACAGATATAACAAAACAACCAAAACGTAAAAAATTAAGGGGTGTTATAGAAGAAACGTGTTTTTTTTTAAAGTTTGTTTTTGCTCTATCGTAAAACCGGTAATACATACAAGCATAAAACTGGCTTGATTATAGTTCAAACTCTAAAGTCGAACAACAAATAATAAAAACCGGCCAATTACGTAGTGGTACGAAACCCTCGGTGTGCGAGCCCTACTCGCACTTGGTTCGCTTTAAAACAAATTTAGAGAACTGCAATAATGAACAATTGAAATTTATATTTTATTTATTAACACTCTTACATAATATTATAAATACATATAACACATTCCTGAGTACAATACAAGATACAAAACAAAATAAACATCAGAAGTAGAGCTGCTGACAGCAGCAACATATACATTGCGTGCGTCATACTTATTATTATTTTTATTTAAGTTTTATTTCTAGAGCGCACTCCACATATGTGGGAAAGCGAAATTCTAATTAAGATATATTAATTATCTAACAAGGTATATTAATAATTATTTCATTTCTCAATAATAACTAAAGGGTTTTTCATTAAGAGCGCTCGAACTTTGAAATTAAATAAAACAACCTGTTTATGTGATATTGCCACAATTTTTATTTTATTCTAAAGGACATTCGATGAAATATGCATGGAATATAATTTCAGCCAAAGGTGGGCTCTGTAGGACGGCCGGGAATACCATAAATTGGACGCAACGCACGGAATGTTAGGCGAACAGAGAACTGATTTTGATAATAAATTTTAACAATTTCTACGCGTTGTTCAAGCGTGTAGCGTTCCATGGTGAAATGGTCACGACTAAATATGTATTCTCGGCAAATTTGACAGCTGTCACTTTTCTAAGATGGCGGCTAAGTATACGCTGTCAAAGTTCAAGCGTTCCTATTGAAAACCTCTTTACAAACAATTAGAATGCATATAAAAATACAATTAATTCGTTAATAGATCTTGAAATTAAATAAACAGAAGCAATTATTGCAATAATTACATAATTAATTGCACAAGATCAAATGCATGGGACGCAAATTGCAAGTTTAATGCCAACAGGTATCCTTTACAAACTGTCGTGTAGTTACGTTAAGGTAAAATCACGTGTTGGTGGATAACGCATATCATAAATTATTCATTCCTAAAAAATGTCATGTAATTCAGAAGAATTACTTTATGTAAATTAAGATCTAACCAAATTGAAAAATATTTAAACTCGGCATAGCACGAAAACAGCGAATCCCATCCCTCATGCAATCCTGCCACCCGCACCAGCGAGACTAACTCCGTCGCCGCCGCCGGCGAGAGGAGACGCGACGACTCCCCTTTGATAAATATGCGTTTTACAATTTATAACCATTTTCAAATTGAATTATTTATCCAAACACGTTCAGCCCCGGGCCAATAATAACCGGATGAAAAATCCTCCAATCCGACGAGCGGGGGAGCTGTGTAGCCAATGTCGGCAATTTCCTTAGCCTCAGGCGGTTATAACAGCTTTGAGTCGACACCAGCCACCGAACTGAATTAGGAACTCCAAGCGAATAGGTACGCGGGACCGTGTCGTCGTCGTCGTCGCCTCCCCTGAAGTCATTACTCGCTCACGACTATAAGTAAAAATAATTTTTAGACCATATCAACTTTCAAAGTAAAAATGCTTTCAAAAACCTGTCAAGTGAGAACGTTGTTCACACAGAAGATTCCGTGGCCATATTATGTTCCTTCATGCACTTATAGCGAGTGTGCGCTGTAACACAGATTCTGTAAGTAATCACGCGGCCGCACTCGCACGTATCTCGCCTATCAAACCATATATCGGTGACCGTTCATACTTTTGTGGTTAAAATGTGTGGATGACTCGGTAGATGGCGCTTTTCTGCATATAATGGTACGGGGACTATAGGTTATTTTTTTGCCTTTTTGGTTATTTATTGGGATATCCGCCATAATAACACATATTCTGTGAAAATTTCAACTGGCTACCTATTACAGTTCCAAAGGTATAGGGCTCGGACGGACAGACAGACAGCATATGCTTACTAATGTTTTTAAGTTTACTCTGTTATTAATTATATTCATTTTTAAGTTGTCGGATTAACGAATTAACAGTAGTTATGATAAAGACTTACATAAGACGACGTTTCGCCAGGCCTCACGCACTCTATGTACTTGCGCGCGCTAACTACCTACCGCCCGACGACGGGCCGCCGGGCGGCGGTCTATTTCAGTGGAAATTCGTCAGCCGCGCGAAGTATACATAGACGCTCGCCCACGCAACTGCGCGCAGCTGCAAAGCAATAACCACTTTACACTCGATCGTTAAGGTACATTTTCGCACGCAGTATTGGCGACGTGAAACAGTAGGCTATTAAAACCCGAAGGTAGGAACATTTTCTATGGAGTGATTTGTCTGTTACGAAGTAACTATTAAGTAATCTGTGGTTTCGCCCGCTGCGTCGCGGGCTTCTTCAAACATTGACGTCTCGTACAACGGACACCAGACGTCGGCTGCAGGAACTCCCGCAGGTACGTCCTGAAGGAGCCCGCGACGCAGCGGGCGAAACGTCGACTTATGCAAGTCTTTATCATAACTACTGTTAATCCGAAAACTTAAATATGAATAACATTATGCTTAGCCTCCGTATAAATACGGAGCCCTAAAAATGCATAAGCTACCGAATATGCAGCTTCGCATGATCTTAATATGTGATTGCTTAATATGAAATTGCTTTGTTCTAGTCGTAGGTAGGCAACAAACACCGCGCGGTTCGTTTAATAACAGCGAAATATAAAAGTCAAACAAGTTTTTTTCGGCGGATCACCGGCTGACGAACTATCGGGGAGGGAGGGAGAGGCTATTGTCTCACAGTATTTGATAAAAAAAATATCACCTTACGTGTTGGGTGATATTTGTTTTATTGTGTTTTTTTTTAATCCACCGGAAACTGGAAACGATTTGAGAAAGGACCCGCCCCGCCCCCCTTAATTTTTCACTATGTTCGATTGTTCAATTTCTTCTATTTGTTTTATTATTTGTTGTTATATCCGCCAAATAACACACATTCTGTGACAATTTCAACCGGCTAGCTATTACGGTTCCAAAGATACAGCCATCGGACGGACGGACGGACGGACGGACAGAGGGACAGACAGACGGACCTTACAAAACTGTAATGTTTGTATTAGGCAGGCAGGAAATATTTTGTATCAGAGAAAGAAGATCGCCACAGGGTGCGGGCCGAAGGGTAAGTTTGACCGTTCAATGAAAAGGAAGAATCTATCTACTTCTTTAGTAAGCATTCCTGAAATATCAACTTAAAATATGTGTGAACCTTAGATTATTAAATTGGTCTCCGCGGAGCGCGCGGATACCAATTAATAATCTAAGGTGTGAACGTTCAACTCTTTTGCTACTACCTACTTACATTCCACTATATTATCGAATCTTAAACATCCAAAGGTTGACTGTAAGAAATATCTTTAAGGGATAAGTCCGCCTTTGCACCTTATGTAAATTTTCTAATGTACTTGTTACTGATTAATGTTTACTGGAGCAATAAAGAATTTTCTATCTATCTATAACGTTGTTCACCCGCACCGCACACAGAGGGCTTCGTAGCGTCTTCGTAGCCATTCCCTTCTTGCAGGTAAAGGCGCGCCGCCACTGCACGGCCCGTAAAACGCGAGATCTTTGCTCATAATAAGAATGCTATTATCTCAATAGCCGTTTAACTTCAAAATATTTTTCATGATGACGACGTGACAACAACAAGGGCTACTTTATTGTCTTTGATGTTTCGACGTTGGTGTTGACGGCGAGACAATTGACATTTTGCAAGAGTCCCTGCCAGCGTCGCTGGCTACGGATTCATAAAGATTTACGCAAATATTTTCTCTATGTTTAAAATTATTATGCAATGTTTTTTTTTCTACATACATACATGTTTTTTTTTATTTTTTCTTTAGTTAAAATAATTGTATTGTCTTTAACTCAGTTTTTGTGTTCTATTTGTATTTGTTTTTTTTTATGCTTTTAGTTTTGTATTGAAGATGTAGTTGTTGTCGTTGTTTTATTTTGATTTAAGTCTTTGTTTCTGTATTTTACTTTTATACATTAGTTTTTATATCCGTATTAAGCTTGCTGTGCTCACCTGTCATTGGGGTGCACATATTACTATGTACTATTTGTGTCATGAGTCTTCTATGTTTTAATGCTGTGTGTACTCTGTTGGTGTTTAATATAAATAAAATAAAATGTTATAGTCATAGTCAATGGCACAGAGCACGGAACGCCCCCCGCCCGCGCCCCCTACTAGAGGCGCCCTAAGCGATAATATTTGAAACCCAATAACTGGACGCAGTGCTACTAGCGCTTCGTATGTGTGTGTGTGTGTTAGTATCGACACTACACACAAAGAGGAGCAAGTTAGGCAGTGCCAGTGTGCATTTGTTTTGTGCGTGTGCCTAATAGTGCCTAATAAATGCCACAAGCACAAAACAAATGCACACTTACAACACACATATGAAAGTCATAGGCCACGCCTACAGGCTTTAACGCAGTTGTAAGGAAATCGCGCTCAGGGCGCCTCTAGTAGGGGGCGCGGGCGGGGGGCGTTCCGTGCTCTGTGGTCAATGGTTAAAGAGAATCACTTGTCTGTACATTCAGAAAGAATCTTAATAATTTTCTTGCCAATAAGTTCATTAGCTTCAATCGCCCAGATGTGGTCGTAATGATTCCAACATTTCCGCGGGACGACGTACTTCTCCATGACATTAGGCAGTAGCTCTTCAATCCTGTTCACGTCCTTGATATCTGAAAGTAAGTCGTTGTTGCCGGCGACCAAATAAGTAGGTGACGTCACCAATGAAAAGTCGTACGCTTTAGGAGTCGGCGATCCGTATTCCCTTAGGTTAGCTTCTTCTCCTAGGTCGTACTTCTCGAATGTTTCCTTGTGGAAGTGTTGGGCCAAATGCAGAATATTTCGTATGGATGTTGCATCAGGAAATCTTTTATAAATTCTGGGAATTAATTCATCTCTCATTTGTTCTGGATTGAATCCCACAAATGCTTCCAGGACGCTTCGACATGGGGCCGCGGTAAACTTCAGCGTTTCAGAAGAGCACGCTACCTGAGCGATCTGATTGGTAGCGGATGCGTTGCCACCGAACTTATATTTACCAAATCGGTCGAAAGTTTCTTTGAAAAGTGAATGTTGCGTCGTCGCCAATCTGAGCAAAGGGCTTTTGGCATTTCTCAAAATAGCAATTGGAGCTAATAAAATCGCTGGATTGATCTTTTTGTAGTAGCATGACCTCTGCATGCTCATGTATAAGGTGGTTCCTAAAGAGAAACCGACGTAGCCCAGAGAGTCTCTTTTAGTAAATTTCAAGATATAGTCAATAAAGGCCGGTATATCGTACTTGCCAATTTCCTCGAAGCTGTACTTCCAATACGCCTCGCTATCAGGATTACTCGTAAGCTTGACGTGCTTCAAGCTGTACTTAGTTCCGCGTAAGTTGGCTAACCATACATCGTACCCGGCATTCACCAGTTGGTACGCGATACTGTATTCACGGGCAAGATTCCACATTTCGGAGTTCAAAAACAGACCGTGAACGGCCATCACTGGTGGACCTGTTTTCCGCTGTTTATCGCCGATTTTGCAGATAATTCTATGAGCTGTCAGGATGTAACCATCTTCGGTTGTTATTGTGTGTTCTTCTACCAAATACCCATCTGTTTTTGCCATCGTTACGAAATCCGTAGCAGGATCATTTAGAATGGGAATCGTTTCTTTCAGTTCGTCCTTTGATATCGGGGCGTCTAATTTCACTTTCACCATATTATGATTTATTATATCAGTAAGTTCTGATGTCACTAGATTTAACAAGACCACAAAACTCGCAAATAACAGCATGGTCGTCGTCGTAGCATCTGGTGCTCGAATATGTAAATGACTGCAGTTACATTTCTTTAATATAATTATATCAAACAGCACAACTAGACAGGGTGTTTCTGCTTATTTTAATAAAGAAACAAATATGGAATTCTTACGCAGGAAAAATATATAATTATTGATAGGATATAATATAAAATTTAATATAAAATAGGAATTACTACTTTTTTATAGGAAAACTGGCACCGTGCCTGTTCCCAGGAGTCCGTTGGTCAAGAGGACACAATCAATAACACCACTCCTCGTATAAAACCTAGATGACATGCCAGCGAGAAGGGACAAAAGTAAGAAATGAATAAGGGTAAGAAACATGTTTTTTTTTTAGTTTCTTTTTGCTCTATCATAAAAACGGCAATACATCGGAAATACAAGCGTGAAACTTGGTGTGACTATAGTGCAAACTAAAGTATAACTAAATAATGAAAAAATAAATATGAGGAAAATAATAAAAACCGGGCAAATGTGAATCGGGCCTGAACAGAATTTAGTTATTTTATTTATTTATTGGCACAAACAACAGAAAAATATTTTATCATATATCCTACACAAGATAAAATTACACAAGATTTATAATTTACCGACACAGTTCCAAGCGTTTGTACACTACTTGCTTAATTTAGCTAGAGCAGTAACAAGACAAAGAAAAGAGAACAATAATTGGAACGAAAAAAAATATATAAAAAATTAATTAACTAATAACGATAACTAGAAATAGGTAGGTAAATCTTACTAAAATTTCATTTAATTTTGGCGACTCAAAGGGGCAACGTTGCCAGCGTATTGGGCACTGTGGGAGAGTCGGCTGAATTGGATAAAATATTATAAACATTTACATAGCCGTTTCGACCGACCTTTTATTCAGTCAGTGGTACCAACCCGGGCGGGTCAAACCCTACCACCTAGTAATATAAGAAGGGAGTCATATCCCTTAGTCGCTCTTTACGACATACACGGGGAGAGATGCAGTGGGGCTATTCTTTTAAAGTACCGGCCCCATACGGTACACATCCCAAAGGTTAGTTAGAATACAATGCTTCACGGCATTAAGCTCACCTATTGTGCCTAATTTGTATAAATTGGTGTTCAATAAAGAATATATAGGTATCCATAATAAAAAATTTGATTATAATTTACTTGCTTTTTCATACTGAAATATGTCAATTTTGAAAAATAGACAAAAATTGTCAAAAACAAAAAAAATCTCAATGTTCAAGTATTATGCATACACGAAAACCATTTTATAACTACTTACACTGCAAGATAAAGACGACACGAAACTCGCGTAACGGAAAATTTAAAAAGAATCATAACTCCCAAAATTTTCACTTTTTTTAAACAATCAAAAAAACATTCCCAGATATTGAGTCAACCTACAATTTATAAGTTTGAAATATCAATTTAGAAATATGTTTAAAAGTGCCCTTTTTAAACCCCCTAAAACGGGAATTTTTAACCGGTTTTTTGCTATTTTCTCAAAAAATCTCAAACTTTTTAAATATTTTTTCTCAATCTTGTAGCTCTCGTCGATACGCGTCATTTGACACCCTAAATATTTACGTAGTCTTAAAACTCACGATACCAGGGCCAATTAGCACTCTCGCTGGAAATCGGGGACTTTCCAATAGCATCACAATAGCAAAAAAAGCAATATTCCGTTGTTTAATTAACTTTTGTTTTTACCCCCCCCCCCCCCCCCCCCCCCACTCCGTAGGGTTGGTTAAAAAAAATGCACATGCGTTTTGTAGGTAATTAAATTCCCTACAAATTTTATTGTGATACTTTTTTCCTAGAATAGGCCATAACTTAATTACAGCGTTCTAAAGTTAGAAGTTTGCCAAATTTCCAGAAAACTAGTTTTTTTTAAAGTTCATATCTCCGTAAGTATCAGTCCTAGAAACAAAATTTAAAATGTTAGTTATAGCAAATTTAAGTATCTACAACAATGAGTAATATCATTTATAGCTAAACTGCACGGAAATGAAGATATAAGCAAAAATCTGAAGAAAGTGCCGATTTTTTTTTGTTTTTTCAATATGGCGGCGGGCGCGGAGCGGGGGGAATTGTGCATTTTATATTTTAAATACTTCTAACCATCCTAGACAACATATCAAAAATTCAGAACTACCGGACCCTTTGTAAGGTAACCCACCTCTATTTACTGGGCTAACTATACTGAAGCGATCGAAAAGGCATTTCCAATGTCAAAACACTTAAAGTTGTACATCTCCGTCAGTGTGAATTCAATAGCTAAAAAATCCTTTAATTCACAAGTATGTATGTATATATTTAGTTGTTTTATATTATATATAAACTGTAATTCATATGAATATTATTTATTCTTTCATGTATTAAAGATAATTTATAATTTGCAATTTATACGTTTAATTAACTAGTACGTACTTATATGTAGATACTCGTATTATAGTTTATAGTTATTTTCCATATATTATATGTTACATTTCCACAGTCAAGTCTTGCTACTTATATCTCACAACATACGACTCTCAAACATCCAAAGGTTGACTGGGAGAAATCCCTGTAAGGGATAAGTCCGCCTTTGCCCCTCATGTAAATTACTTATCGTTTGTTACTGTAAAATATTTTGGAGCAATAAAGTATTTCGATCTATCTATCTATCTATCTATATATCTATATATCTATCTATCTATATATCTAGTATCTATCTATCTGTAACAATGAATTAATTTGAATAATGAATTATTATCCACACAGAAGCGTGCAACCGTTTGTATGTCTGTTTGTCGGTCTCTCTGTCTATCTTTCCGTCCTATTGCTGTATTTTGACATTGAAAATGTCTTGTCGATCGCTTTTCGGTATAGTCCTCGATTTTTTGCGAGAGTGCGAATTCGCCCTGGTGTCCTGATTTTTAAGGCTACGTGAATATTTGATCAAATGACGCGTATCGACGAAGGCTACAAGACGGTGAAAAAAAAAGTTTGAGAGTTTTGAGAAATCGCAAAAACTTGCTTAAAATAGCCGTTTTAAGGGGTTTATTAATTATTAAAAAGGGCACTATTTAAACATATTTCAAGACAAACATACACAGGCTAACTAACAATACAATAGAATCACTTATAGATGAGTACCTACATAATAATTATTAGCAATGCAAGCAGCACTTTTTTCGTAAAGTTTCATCGTAATCAAATGAACGCTTTACGAACGCATAGAAGTCGATTGAGCATTTCACAATAGAACAACGCAAATAAATTATGAAAAATTACTTCCGCAATGGTGAGAATTTTACAGAATATTTTATATTTTGAGAGTACGAAGATTTACGAATCAGAAAAGCTCATTGGTACTCACGTACGGATCTCGAGCCAATAATAAAATTTAAAAAACATGCTATAGATGAAAAATAAATTACGTATTCGTATGTATTTTATTTTAATATTCTATAGTGTGACGCGCCTGCGTTTGCACGATATGTTGACACAGATGTTAAATTCGCAAGAATTTACATTTTTCATGTACTTTAAAGTATATTCCTTTTTAACATTTAAAATGTTCTTTCGATCGCTTCAGTATAGCCCCCCATTTTCGCTGAGAGTGTGAAATCGTCCTGGTGTCGCGAGTTTTGGGGCTACACGAGTGGTTGAGGGCTCAAAAGACGCGCATCGGCTAGGGCTACAAGATCTTGTTTCGAAAAAGTAAAAAAAAATATTTTAAATGCAAAATTGTGATTTTTTTTAAACTAAATGTCTTATATCTCAAAAACTAAATGTGATATCGAAAAATAAAAATAAAACCTGTTTAGATTTGGACTTTGAGCTACATTAAAAAAAAAGTATCCGTCTATCGATGATGGTTCGTGCTGTAGGTGGTCCCTCAAATTTTTCCCATTTTCGCTGAGAGTGTGAAATCGACTTGGAAGCGCAACAGCGTAGAGAGCGACGAGGAATATCCGAATGTATGAAATAAATTGTGAAAAATCAAATAACGGCTCTGCAGATCCTCGAGTGACTTTGTTAGTTGGTTGGGTTCTGATAATGGAGCCGGAAGAAAGCCATAGGAACTCCTAAACTACACATGATAAGCCCATCGTGTTTGGGCTCGTTGGATTTGTATTCGCAAGTACTCTAGCTAGTCATATGTTATTTCCTGATGATGGAGTCAGAAGAAAGCCAGCCATAGGAACTCCTAAACGTTAGGTGTACCGTGTACGTTAATGTACCGTGTGGGGCCGGTACTTTAAAAGAATAGCCCCACTGCATCTCTCCCCGTGCATGTCGTAAAAGGCGACTAAGGGATGTGACTCCCTTCTTATATAACTAGGTGGTAGGGTTTAACCCGCCCGGGTTGGTACCACCGCACTGAATGAAAGGTCGGTCGAAACGGCTATGTAAATAGTTTGTGTTTTCCGTCCAGTTCAGTCTAGCCGACACGACCGAAGGGAAGCACTGACGTGGCACCAAGTTCAACCCGGTGTTATGGGCTGACATCACGGATGTTGTAGGTGATGTAGCCAACCGTGTCAGTTTCAATAAAAAAAAAAAAAAAAAGGAGTTCCTATGGATATAAATATTTGAATGTCCGGTGCCAGATTACGAAATTAATTTACTATTGAGTGATTAGTGGAGTGATGGAAAAATAATTCACGTTTAGGGGGATGGATTTCAAGGCCAAGATCCTTTGATTCCCGTAAAAGTTTTTTAAAGTCGTAGAGTACTGATTCCGGGTCACCTAATGTACCATCGTCGAGGTACCAGACGTTCAACTCACTTGTTAGTGTTTCGATGAGAGGATGAATGACCATACTAAATCCAGCGGGAAAAAAAAATGTTCTCCCCGAAAGTTGATCGATTGGTTGTTGACCGAATGATGCAATAGAAAAAAACCGGCCAAGTGCGAGTCGCACACGCGCACCGAGGTTTCCGCACCACAAAAAATACTTTAAAAAAACACGTTTCTTGTATGAAGACCCTTAATTTTTCACTCTTTAAATTTTTTTCATTATTTGTTGTCATATTTGTTGAAAACTCAATCGGCTAGCTATTACGGTTCCAATGATCGGACGGACGGACGGACGGACGAACGGACGGGCGAATCGACAGACAGATAGACATACAGACAGACAGACAGTCAGACGTTGTAGGCTTAGTAAATAGGCTTCCGTACGGGGTACGGAAACCTAAAAATTATACAGTACTACTGTGTCTACGGGTAGTTGCCATAAGATTGACTAAAATAAAGAGCACACACCTGCAAAAAGTCTGCTTTCTGCGCAAAAGAAAGTGTCTCCAGGGTTGCCAGTCTCTTTTGTCATTTGTATCAGCCTTCATCCAGACGTGTGGCATGGTGGTCTCCGTTTATTTCTGCGGCGGATTTAAGACGAGACGGATGTTAACCTTCTCCACACAAAATCGTTTTTCGGGGTTTATGTTTTTTACCCCCCTAAACCTTATCCGATTTTTACTATTCCTTTTTTTGTTGTAATAAGGAGTCCTTATTAAGGACAGTCGAATCTACGTTCCTGTTTTTTTTATTTTTTGAATATCTAAAGTGATGATTCAATAAAGCTGACTGAGCTGAACATCATGACATCAAAAAATAAAAAATAATTTTTTTTCGGTCGAAATACAAATTTTTAGCTCCGGTGTTATATATTTCATCTAAGCAAAAATTCACAGATGTCGTGCATTACACGACCTTCGAGGTACATTGAAAATGAACTCAACAAAATAAAAAAAAAAGTATTTAGATTTATATATTTTTTGTTATTTTTCTAAAACGCAAGCAGCTTAAAAAATGTAAACTAAAATGTAACATTTTTGCATTTAAAAAATGTTTGTTTTTACTTTTTCTCACCATCGTGTAGCCCTAGCCGACACGCGTCTTTTGAGCCCTCAACCACTCGCGCAGCCCCAAAACTCGCGACACCCGGACGATTTCACACTCTCAGCGAAAATGAGGGGCTATACTAGAGCGGTCGAAAAAACATTTTCAATATCAAAACGACAACAGAAACGTAGATTGGACTGTCCTTAATACAAGAAAAATAAATTTTATAAATCGGATAAGGTTTAGGGGGCTAGAAAACATTAATGGCGAAAGACGATTTTGTATGGAGAAAGTTAACTTCGGTCTCGTCTTAAGCTCTCGCTGATTTATCTGTCGGACGGTCGCGCGCGGGGTCGCGCGGACGTGTTTCAATTACACGTGAGGTCACGACGCGCCACCACCGCCGCGCTGCCGCAGCGAGCGGCCACTAGCGACCGGTCACTCCAGGCGGGGCTATTCTCTCTCTCTCTAGCAATGAGGGGAAGCACTGACATGACATGGCATCTAATTCACCCGGTGTTATGGGCTGACATCACGGATGTTGTAGGAGATGTAGCCAACCGTGACAGTTTCCATAAAAAACGTACATAATACCACACGCTGTATCCTGTCAATCATGGTAAACAGAGTAATTGGAGTTGTGCTACAGGTGCTCTTGTAAATTACAGCACAACACCGACCACCACGCTTAGCGAAGTATTGGACAAGATAACTATCGAGCAGCAAGTAAGGCTCGAAGAACCACCCGCTGCATGACTCGTTGGAAGGACAGTTCCAAGGTGAGGCGGGTGGCTAGCCTGTCGCCCTTTAGCACGGAATCTTGTCCTTGGTCGCATTACGACATGCACAAGGAGAGTTGCAGTGGGGCTATTATTTTTAAGCACCGGCCCCAGAGAAAAGGCTGCGGCTACCGCCATTTTTTCGATAATAATCGCTCATGAACATTACAAGCAGAGAGTACAGGCAGGAGTTTATATTTTTCTTTCTTAAAACTTCTCTCTTTTCACACCTCGTGAGACGGCTGTTACAAGAGCTGACGTCACTACACACGAGCGAAGAAATGAGCAGCAATCTACACAAACAGCCCTGTCTCACTAGACGCATTTAGAAGCCCGTTGGAGCGAGTGAGTCTGGTCATGTGAAATTGCTAGTAGCTATGAATTCATCTTCATCATCATCAGCCCGTATCGGTCCACTGCTGGACATAGGCCTCTCCCAATTCCCTATTGCCAATGAATTGGTAATATGGAATAGCCACACGGGCCCTAAAAATGCAAATTAAAAAAGTCAATCTTCGGATTTTCTACTGCTACTGCGAACAAATTATTTTCCACACGTTGGTTTTTGTAAATCTTAATACTAAAAATACATTTATTTAAATACAACTTAACTTTTGTACCGTGTGGGGCCGGTACTTTAAAAGAATAGCCCCACTGCATCTCTCCCCGTGTATGTCGTAAAAGGCGACTAAGGGATATGACTCCCTTCTTATATTACTAGGTGGTAGGGTTTAGCCCGCCCGGGTTTGTACCACCGTATTGAATGAAAGGTCGGTCGAAAGGGCTATGTAAATAGTTTGTGTTTTTCGTCCAGTTCAGTGTAGCCGGCACGATCGAAGGGAAGCACTGACGTGGCACCAAGTTCACCCGGTGTTATGGGCTTACATCACGGATGTTGTAGGTGACGTAGCCAACCGTGCCAGTTTCCATAAAAAAAAAAAACTACAGCAAACATAATGCTTATTTATAATATTGAATACTTATGTAAAATATAAGCAAAATTAATCTTAAAATTATTTATTGCAAAATTATTTAAAATAAGTTAAACGGTTTTATTAAAAAAAATCAGCTATACAAAAACTAGAAAATAATAAGGACACAAACCTGGGCCTTCTTAAGATTTTACGTCTGGGTAAGAAATCGTCAATACTAGCGTGCTGTCTTCTCATGTCGGATGCCAAAGGGCACTTTGTTTCGCGGCGTCAGCGGAATAAGTAATAAATTGAGACTTTTAACAGACTAATATAAAAACGTGGGGCGGATAGTAACATGCGCCCCACGTTTTTGTATTAGTCTGTTAAAAGTCTCAATTTATTACTTATTCCGCTGACGCCGCGACACAAAGTGCCCTTTGGCATCCGACATGAGAAGACAGCACGCTAGTATTGACGATTTCTTACCCAGACGTAAAATCTTAAGAAGGCCCAGGTTTGTGTTCTTATTATTTTCTAGTTTTTGTATAGCTGATTTTTTTTTAATAAAACCGTTTTTACTTATTCCGCTGACGCCGCGACACAAAGTGCCCTTTGGCATCCGACATGAGAAGACAGCACGCTAGTATTGACGATTTCTTACCCAGACGTAAAATCTTAAGAAGGCCCAGGTTTGTGTCCTTATTATTTTCTAGTTTTTGTATAGCTGATTTTTTTTTAATAAAACCGTTTAACTTAAAAGTTTTTTTACCAATTTTTTTATTTACTCGTTTTTAGTTTGATTTTTTTTATAATTTTTTTCTTTCATGTTGTTCCCACGAGTATTAGACCAATAACAGACAACCCCCTCCCTGAGGTCCATGTAGTGGCGCAAGGCTCTCATACAACAAGATGTGGCCAGCCTTGAAGTTGAAACGCTAACGACGTATAATTTTCATCCACCCTAATGCCACACAGTCCTCGGCACGTTTCAAACGTTGACTTGGGTGGTGTATCGCTAACAACGTATCATTTTTAGCCACCCTAACGCCACACAGTTCTCGGGACAATACAGAAACCTTAACTTGGGTGGATTCAAACAAATATCCTGATCCTTATTTTTGTTTTATTTAAGTTCAACAGTCCACCTCCTGCCTCCATAATCAGATCCTCGTCACCAAGTGTATTGGTAGAAGTATAGGTCACTCGTCCAAACCAACCAAATGAGCCCAAATTCGAAGGGGTTACTAGTAACAGTTGAAGAGTTCCACTGTACACCTTCTGACTCCATCATCAGACCCTCGTCACCAAGTGTATTGGTAGAAGTATGGGACACTCGTCCAAACCAACCAATTGAGCCCAAACTCGAGGGGGTTACTAGTAACAGTTGAAGAGTTCCACTGTGCACCTCCTGACTCCATCATCAGACCCTCGTCACTAAGTGTATTGGTAGAAGTATGGGACACTCGTCCAAACCAACCAATTGAGCCCAAACTCGAGGGGGTTACTAGTAACAGTTGAAGAGTTCCACTGTGCACCTCCTGACTCCATCATCAGACCCTCGTCACTAAGTGTATTGGTAGAAGTATGGGACACTCGTCCAAACAAACCAAATGAGCCCAAACTCGAGGGGTTACTAGTAACGGTTGAAGAGTTCTACTGTACACCTCCTGACTCCATCATCAGACCCTCGTCACCAAGTGTATTGATAGAAGTATGGGACACTCGTCCAAACCAACCAAAAGAGCCCAAACTCGAGGGGGTTACTAGTAACGGTTGAAGAGTTCCACTGTACACCTCCTGACTCCATCATCAGACCCTCGTCACCAAGTGTATTGAGAGAAGTATGGGACACTCGTCCAAACCAACCAAATGAGCCCAAACTCGAGGGGGTTACTAGTAACAGTTGAAGAGTTCCCCTGTGCACCTCCTGACTCCATCATCAGACCCTCGTCACCAAGTGAATTGGTAGAAGTATGAGACACTCGTCCAAACCAACCAAATGAGCCCAAACTCGAGGGAGTTACTAGTATCAGTTGAAGAGTTCCACTGTGCACCTCCTGACTCCATCATCAGACCCTCGTCACCAAGTGTATTTGTAGAAGTATGGGACACTCGTCCAAACAAACCAAATGAGCCCAAACTCGAGGGGGTTACTAGTAATGGTTGAAGAGTTCCACTGTACACCTCCTGACTCCATCATCAGACCCTCGTCACCAAGTGTATTGATAGAAGTATGGGACACTCGTCCAAACCAACCAAAAGAGCCCAAACTCGAGGGGGTTACTAGTAACGGTTGAAGAGTTCCACTGTACACCTCCTGACTCCATCATCAGACCCTCGTCACCAAGTGTATTGGGAGAAGTATGGGACACTCGTCCAAACCAACCAAATGAGCCCAAACTCGAGGGGGTTACTAGTAACAGTTGAAGAGTTCCACTGTGCACCTCCTGACTCCATCATCAGGCCCTCGTCACCAAGTGTATTGGTAGAAGTATGGGACACTCATCCAAACAAACCAAATGAGCCCAAACTCGAGGGGGTTACTAGTAACGGTTGAAAAGTTCCACTGTACACCTCCTGACTCCATCATCAGACCCTCGTCACCAAGTGTATTGGTAGAAGTATGGGACACTCGTCCAAACCAACCATACGTGGGCTGTTCCGAAAATTGTTAGCCACAGAATAAATACAATTATTTTTTTCCTGAAACTATTTTGATTTGACGGCTAATTTAAATACAAATCTTCTTGATGAAAATTATTGGCCACCTATGTTTAGTTCTTTTTTTAAATATTTTTAACGGTTATCCGTCACTCATATTTTATTTGCAACAATGGACGTCTCGCGAGAAGCTTTTCGTGTTATGATTTTCTATGCTTATAAACTAGGGTTAACCTTCAAGGAATCTCACGAAAATTTGCAAGCTGCTTTTGGGGAGTCAGCTCCTGCGTTAGCAACAGTTACTTATTGGTTTCGTGAATTTAAACGTGGTCGAGAGAACCTAAACGATGACCCCAGACCCGGCCGACCATCAACTGCAGTCACTCATGAAAACGTCATCAGGGTAGAGTGGCTATTGCGGGAGAATAGACACATTACACATCGGGAGATTCAGGCTGATCTGAAGATTGGTATTGCGAAGTTTGTCTGCCTCAAGCTTTCGGGGAGTTGAATAGCGAGCGCCCAAGGAGCAGCGTCTGTGGCATTCTTTTTCACCAAGATAACGCGCCCGCTCACACACCGGTAGAAACATGGACTATTGACAACTTCGGGGGTACAAAGGTTATCCCATCCTCCGTACAGCCCAGATTTAGCTCCATGCGATTTTTTTTTATTTCCCACGGTAAAAAAAATGCTTTGCGGGCGAAAATTCAACACTGCAGACGAGGCCGTCGAAGAATTTCGGCGGTTATTTTCGACCTACCGCAAGATACGTTTTTTAAATGTTTTGAAACCTGGTTCACCCAATTGCATAAGTGCATAGGGATTGGAGGGGAATATTTTGAAAAGCTGTAAATATTTTTTTTTCATATTCTAACTATTTTTCATTTCACTAACAATTTTCGGAACAGCCTATGTATGAGCCCAAACTCGAAGGGGTTACTAGTAACGGTTGAAGAGTTCCACTGTACACCTCCTGACTCCATCATCAGACCCTCGTCACCAAGTGTATTGGTAGAAGTATGGGACACTCGTCCAAACAAACCAAATGAGCCCAAACTCGAGGGGGTTACTAGTAACGGTTGAAGAGTTCCACTGTACACCTTCTGACTCCATCATCAGACCCTCGTCACCAAGTGTATTGGTAGAAGTATGTGACACTCGTCCAAACCAACCAAATGAGCCCAAACTCGAGGGGGTTACTAGTAACGGTTGAAGAGTTCTACTGTACACCTCCTGACTCCATCATCAGACCCTCGTCACCAAGTGTATTGGTAGAAGTATGGGATACTCGTCCAAACCAAACATATGAGCCCAAACTCGAGGGGGTTACTAGTAACGGTTGAAGAGTTCCACTGTACACCTCCTGACTCCATCATCAGACCCTCGTCACCAAGTGTATTGGTAGAAGTATGGGACACTCGTCCAAACCAACCAAATGAGCCCAAACTCGATGGGGTTACTAGTAACGGTTGAAGAGTTCCACTGTACACCTCCTGACTCCATCATCAGACCCTCGTCACCAAGTGTATTGGTAGAAGTATGGGACACTCGTCCAAACCAACCAAATGAGCCCAAACTCGATGGGGTTACTAGTAACGGTTGAAGAGTTCCACTGTCCACCTCCTGACTCCATCATCAGACCCTCGTTACCAAGTTGAAATTATCATAATATTGTATTGTCACGAGAACTCAATGTGTGTGCAAAGTTTCATAAAAATCGGTTCAGTAGAAGTAGTTGAAAAATTTGTCGCAAGATTTGAAACAAAGATAGAAACAAACAAATATACGAAGTCAAGCTAAATAAAACCGTTTAAAAAAAAAGATTTTAAACCGTCCAGGCCGCAATCCTTGATCGTCTTCAACGAGCCGGGATTGCAGCCGTGCCGGGAGCCACTAACACCGTCGGCTCATCCGTGGGCCCGGACGGCGCAAAGGCCCTCCCTTCCCACTCTCCAGTGCACGACTCGGCTGCCCCCAGACGATTCGCGCAGCTAAACTTTTTTTGACACAGGCAGGCATATTAGAGAATAACACATAGGTAATATGAACAAATCTAATACGGTATAAATTTACTGCAAATCTCGATTAAATATCACCTCGGCATGGTCCTTCCACCGAGTCATGCAGTTGGTGAGTCTTCGTGTCTTGCAACCAGTGCTTGATAGTTGTTATCACTTATCTTGTCCGAAAACTTTGCTAGGCGTGGTGATTCGTTGTTGTGCTGTAATTTACAAGAGTCCTTACAGCAAACCACCGATTACACTGCTCACCCCGCTTGTAAGAATTCTGCGTGTAGTATGTATGTATGTATTTTACTCAATCCAAAGCATCGGAAACACCTCACAAGTAGATCTTTACAAAAAAAATTGCCTTTTATGTCGACCCCTGGTAACCACCGCAAGCAACCCCGTCGTTTCTTTGTCGTGTCGTTAAACACCCGATTACCTATGCTAGTGATTCATCACTTGAATTCAATACGCATAATTTGTTTGTACTCAAACATATCATTTTCAGCGTGAGCTGCTCTTTACAATGCCGTCTTGGGTTTTCGAAAAGGGTTACTGCTGGAGCTAAGGTCAAGATTTAAAGGGTTATAACTCATTTCTCAATTTAATTTAATCTTTTGAACTATAGATTAATTGCAAAATTTAATTGTCGGACTAACGGTGACGCGTTACCAAATCTTGATTCACTCCTGCACGGTGTCCGACGGTGCTGCACGACTCGGTGGAAGGACCGTGCCCAGGTGAGAGGTGGCTAGCCTGTCGCTCAAGTACCGGCCTCACACAGTACTGTTACATTACATTTCCGGTAATGTAATTGTCTCTTCCTTTGCTCGCGACCTAAAGAAACAGCTGCCTCTCGCGACGACATAGACGGATGAGCCACTTCAATGGATCGATTATGAAAGTGAAATGATCCAATTTTTTATGTAAAATACTGACGGTGAATTACTCGAACGAGTCATGCACAAATTGAATAAGGCTATAGGAACATCATTGTACTCGGGTTCGGATAATAAGATTACTAAAGTTGTGTGAAAATAACCAGTATTATTGTGAATACGTGCTACATGCTCGGTTTGTGATCGATTGTGAATCGTTAATAGCTTGCTTTTGTGTGTAGATTTCTTTGACGAGAACATAAATCATAAGTAAATATAAACGAGTATTTTATTCTGTATGTATACGATGGTGGATCGTTTAGAAACTTGTCGCTGAGATTTTATGAGTAGTCTGTCATTGTACGAAAATGTTATACGAGCGCCGAGTAGTACCTACCCGTATTATGTAAAACTTTAATAAATCGCATAGATAGAATTAATCTTAGTATATTCACACGTTTTGTGTTGTTTTCTTTGTGTTATAGAAATGGTCAATATTCAATGTGTTATCGTGATACATTTTAATATAAGGTTTTATTTAATATGTTGTAATAATCATTTTACACCATTTGTATTCTATTTTCCAATGATTATATGTTTAAAATAGGTAGGTAGATGTGTTGTCCGATCTCTGCAAGTGGAACTTTAAGGGCAAATGCCCCGCCTGAGCATATAATTAAAGAAAGATTTTTTTCCCCCTACAGCATTACATTATTTTTATTCGACTTTATTATTACTAACACACATTTAAACAACAAATAGTCTGAATGTCTCTTCTCTTTTTTGCTCTCAACAACAGACATGCCGTCCTACTTCGTCTTGCAATATCAAGCAGCAAGTAAGGCACGAAGACCCGCCAGGTATAATATCATTGCTATTTTCAAATGTGTTGCAGCCTTGAAGACATTCGTCAAATGTTCTTCCATTTTCCAATATTTTTGAGAATTTGCGACAATAAGTATTATAAATTCAAATGTTTCCATGTTCCCTCAGCTTATAAGAATATTCTCAACCGACACCTCGGTCGCAGCGCACGTCCGTCATCTGTCGCAAGCATTGCTTTAACCCCTTCCGTTTTTTTCCGCCGTCGCTCGTTTGATATGATTGATTGTCTTTTGTTCAGCCGCCGTGGCCTAATGAGAGCGCCTTTCGGGGGCGAAACTTATGAATTATGATCCGTTTTCTCACACAATAAGTACGTAAATAATCCGCAGCGAGCTATAATGGACGAGCTTCCAGGATATAAATCACCCTGTCGCACATCCATCATCGCCTGAACAAAAAGAAAGTCGCGGAAGCCGCTCGACTGGCGGCTAAGACACACTTCCGCGTTAGAGGTGCCGCATTGATAACAAACACAGTCACGTCGCTCGTCGACGAACATTTCAGTTGACATAATATTATAAAGGACAGAATACAAATTTAAATGAGAGATCAAAAACGATTTCGTAACTTTCCATGTCTTCGTTTCTTGGTGGATCAGTACCCTGTATTAGACAGAAATATTTAAGAAATCGTGCCCTTCGTGGTCCAATGTTTATTTTGTCACACATTTCCTATTAATTGCTCTGTAGTTCTGATCTTGTCATAAGTAGATATAAATAGGTACCTGAAACTGGAAACTTCTCGCCTGTTTGTCTTCTGTCACTATTGATCCCTCTATATCTCTGTGCTTGTGCACATTCAGCTAAGACTTGTCGTAGGTACCTACATGATCAATGATTTTGCCAAAAGCTCTGCTTACCCAATCAGAGATTGCCGTGAAGAGGCAACTTCCATCAGCGCGGGTTGATTTTCTTGTGAATTTTAAGGTACTTAATGTAATAATCTTAATCAATCTAATTTCTTACATTTAATTAAAGTTTCATTTAAGTAAAGAAGTGCACTAATGGAATACTTGATTGAAAAATACCTAGATAGGAATATCTCGTTATAACATTACTTTCGCTGACACTTCTGTTCTGGTAGAGTAGTCTCGGTAGAGCTCTGCTGACGTCGCCGCGGCACTAGAGGGCGTCGGGGGCAGATTGATCTAAATTTCAGGGTAATTTTTGCTGTCAAAGCGTTGCTGATTTTGTTGAGCGGTTATGATTGATTCTGTCACGCTATTCAGTGCTTTGAGAAGTTGGCCGTCCCATTGTTAATTCTCTATTTATTGGCTACGCTAGGCGAGCTTCGGAAACATATGTCACAGAGAAATCGAAGTTGTATAATGATTTCACGTTGAAACTGTGCTGCTAGTTAATTTGAAAATGTTTTCTGTTATTCTGCCTTCTACGGCATTTTATTTTTTATTTTTTTTTAAACATGGACTGAATGCACTTTGTTTTTGCTTAGTATTATAAAAAACTATTTTCAGCAAAGCCAGCTGTTTAGCTTAATTCTTTAATTTATCTGTAGATAATGCAATGAGATGTTTTAAAAAAAAAGATTTGATAAGTTATAACAATCTAATTATGAAATACTTATATTTTGTAAGTAAGTATGCATATTACCTAAATATATACCGCTCCTTGGGACTGTGGTCACAGTCCCTATGGAAGAACTTTTAATTTTCATTTAGTTATTAATATGTAGTTTGCTTAAATGTACCTACTCTGTTGTTTTATTTTTTTATGTTTTTAATATTATTGTAATTAGTTTTCACAAAAATATCAATTCTATATATATAATATGTATATTTAAATTACTTAATTCATTTTAAACAAATATTTTTATTTGTAAAAAAATCTACTAATTCGATATATTTAAGTTTCAAAATAAAAATTCAAGTAAAATTAAAACTTAAGTGTAAAGATTAAAGTTTAGTTCTAAGATTCGCAATATAGTAATATTATATGTTTCATATTTCTACTTCAGTATCTACATCTAGTTATCACTGCTCCCTACATTGTGGGTTTGAGTACTAATGAAACAGTAATTAACGAGCCCACAAAGCATACCCTCCAGCCAGGCACCGATTGTATCGACGCGGAAGCAGCACCCTCTCCACACAACCCTCGATAAACCTTCGACGTTTCCCCTTCAAGAATAATGCGGTAACCCCGGTTTGCATAGGGCTATCTCGTTTAGTTGGTAAACATTTTGTGTAAACATTGGGCAGTATTTCATCACTAATTATTTTATTTTTTTTATTTTTAGGTACAACAATTTAATAGTTAAACTAAAATATTAGTATTTAACTAGAACCAGGCATCATGTCAGTGCTTCCCTTATGTCGTGCCGGCTACACTGAACTGGATGGAAAATACAAACTATTTACATATCCGCTAAATATTAGTATTGAACTAGGACTAGGTAAATAGTTAGGAAAAAACTAACTATTTACGTAGCCGCTCCGACCGATCTTTCATTCAGTTAGATGGTATCAATCCGCACGGATTAAATACAACCACCTAGTAAGATAAGGGAAGGGACCATCCTTTACGTGCAATTCGAACCACGGTCAGTCCCCGGCATCATGTCAGTGCTTCCCTTATGTCGTACCGGCTACAATGAACTGGACGGAAAAAACTAACTATTTACATAGCCGCTCCGACCGATCTTTCATTCAGTTAGATGGTATCAATCCGCACGGATTAAATACAACCACCTAGTAAGATAAGGGAAGGGACCATCCTTTACGTGCAATTCGAACCACGGTCAGTCCCCGGCATCATGTCAGTGCTTCCCTTATGTCGTACCGGCTACAATGAACTGGACGGAAAAAACTAACTATTTACATAGCCGCTCCGACCGATCTTTCATTCAGTTAGATGGTATCAATCCGCACGGATTAAATACAACCACCTAGTAAGATAAGGGAAGGGACCATCCTTTACGTGCAATTCGAACCACGGTCAGTCCCCGGCATCATGTCAGTGCTTCCCTTATGTCGTACCGGCTACAATGAACTGGACGGAAAAAACTAACTATTTACATAGCCGCTCCGACCGATCTTTCATTCAGTTAGATGGTATCAATCCGCACGGATTAAATACAACCACCTAGTAAGATAAGGGAAGGGACCATCCTTTACGTGCAATTCGAACCACGGTCAGTCCCCGGCATCATGTCAGTGCTTCCCTTATGTCGTACCGGCTACAATGAACTGGACGGAAAAAACTAACTATTTACATAGCCGCTCCGACCGATCTTTCATTCAGTTAGATGGTATCAATCCGCACGGATTAAATACAACCACCTAGTAAGATAAGAGAAGGGACCATCCTTTACGTGCAATTCGAACCACGGTCAGTCCCCGGCATCATGTCAGTGCTTCCCTTATGTCGTACCGGCTACAATGAACTGGACGGAAAAAACTAACTATTTACATAGCCGCTCCGACCGATCTTTCATTCAGTTAGATGGTATCAATCCGCACGGATTAAATACAACCACCTAGTAAGATAAGGGAAGGGACCATCCTTTACGTGCAATTCGAACCACGGTCAGTCCCCGGCATCATGCCAGTGCTTCCCTTATGTCGTACCGGCTACAATGAACTGGACGGAAAAAACTAACTATTTACATAGCCGCTCCGACCGATCTTTCATTCAGTTAGATGGTATCAATCCGCACGGATTAAATACAACCACCTAGTAAGATAAGGGAAGGGACCATCCTTTACGTGCAATTCGAACCACGGTCAGTCCCCGGCATCATGTCAGTGCTTCCCTTATGTCGTACCGGCTACAATGAACTGGACGGAAAAAACTAACTATTTACATAGCCGCTCCGACCGATCTTTCATTCAGTTAGATGGTATCAATCCGCACGGATTAAATACAACCACCTAGTAAGATAAGGGAAGGGACCATCCTTTACGTGCAATTCGAACCACGGTCAGTCCCCGGCATCATGTCAGTGCTTCCCTTATGTCGTACCGGCTACAATGAACTGGACGGAAAAAACTAACTATTTACATAGCCGCTCCGACCGATCTTTCATTCAGTTAGATGGTATCAATCCGCACGGATTAAATACAACCACCTAGTAAGATAAGAGAAGGGACCATCCTTTACGTGCAATTCGAACCACGGTCAGTCCCCGGCATCATGTCAGTGCTTCCCTTATGTCGTACCGGCTACAATGAACTGGACGGAAAAAACTAACTATTTACATAGCCGCTCCGACCGATCTTTCATTCAGTTAGATGGTATCAATCCGCACGGATTAAATACAACCACCTAGTAAGATAAGGGAAGGGACCATCCTTTACGTGCAATTCGAACCACGGTCAGTCCCCGGCATCATGTCAGTGCTTCCCTTATGTCGTACCGGCTACAATGAACTGGACGGAAAAAACTAACTATTTACATAGCCGCTCCGACCGATCTTTCATTCAGTTAGATGGTATCAATCCGCACGGATTAAATACAACCACCTAGTAAGATAAGGGAAGGGACCATCCTTTACGTGCAATTCGAACCACGGTCAGCCTCCACGGCCGAACATATGCTAAGCTCTCACCGCGTCTGGGTGTGCTTAATTTCACGATCGGACATCGATCCGTAGCTCCACCAAGCTACCTAGTTCCCTAGCCAGAGACGCTGGAACCCTTACACAATCGATCAGGAGTCTGTCCGTCCATCCGTCCGTCTGTATGTCTGTCACACACGCTGTCTGAACTTATTACTCCGGAACGTAAGACTCAATAAATTAATTAAAAAAACAATAAGTAGTCCATTTAGTTCTCACAGCATGAATACTATTTTGAAGTTTATATCATTAACGGCTATTGAGAAAACAGCACCCTAGTGGACCGCGGCGCGAACGAGACAGGGGATCGATGCGCTCACTCCCCGTGCACGCCAGAAGGAAATGGCTCTGTGTGTGAACAACGTACGCACTTAACGGGTTTTTTGTGGATATGTTGCTGAATGCCATTGCTAAAAGCGTTTTTTTTTTATGTAATCCGGTATGGCTGGCTGAGTCAGAGGGGCCAAAGCGCATGCTTCGACTAGCCAATATCGCCTCCAAGAAGGTAGGTGCCATACCGGAGACTTCCCTGGATTGCTGGCTATACTGGACTAGAGGAGAACACAACCGATGCTGCTATGCGACCATCTTACATCCAGTACGGTGGTACCAACCCAGTCAGCTACAATTTGAGCCTACCACCTAGTAAGGGGCAAGGGAAGGGACCTACAGTTTTACACCGGTTCCGAACGGTGAAGCAGCAGGTGTAGGTATGTACTTAAATTTTTTCGTCAGAAAAAACTCATTGGTACACGCCGATCGGATTCGAACCGCGGACCTCTCGCATGAGAAGCCGATGCCCAAACCACTCGGCCACCCTTGCTTTAGTAGGTAAGTGGCCAATTCCTTTATAACGCGAGTGATTTATTTTTGTGCGATAACAGCCGCCGACCCCCTGGGTTAGCTCTAGAAATAACTATTCACTGGCATTTTCAGAACAAGTCTAAACAGAATGCTTAGAACAGGAGCAGCGCGAAGCGAGTGTCTGTCGTGTTGAAGTTTCCTCCAGAGCAGAGGTTCGCAACCTTTTCGAAACGCATTGACCATTTCTCGGGTGATATAGTAAACGAGCGAGAACAGGACAATTAAATAAAGCGCTTTGAAATTGTTGAGAATACCTACTGTGTTCTAACCTTTTGCATTCATTGCCGTGAAATGGAACATTTGTCATTATGATAATATAGTGTATCGTTACGATTTCGCATGAAATATTACTATCTAATTAAATTAACGTAAAAAATATAATATTTACAAGCAATTAAATTAAAATTATTAAATAAACTAAAACTATCTATCAAATATAATTTACCTACAAATATAACTAATTAAAAAACTATAACTAAATACGAACTTATAAATTAAAATAATTAAACTAATAAAAAAAAATTTTTTTACTAATTTGTTTTATGTGGAAAAGTCTACACATTGATTAAATGGGAGCAGAAAGGTTGCGAAAGGAAACTCGAACCCCGGATTACACGTTCAGTGCTGTAACCACTAAGCTACTCAGGCATCTAACTGTGCTTCCGAAATTCGTCTTTACAATAATTTGTAAAGTAATTATTACTTACTGCGCTAACCGATGCTCATTGTGTTCGCTAGATGTCGCTACTATAGCGCTATACCTGCGCTGGGAGGTGTTAGCGCTCGCTTGAAAAAATACCTACTATGAAGTTTCCGTTTTCATAGATTATTTTAATACATTTGAATTAGTTTCTTATTTATTTTTCTTCTTTCTGTACAATTTTAAAAATATTAATATATTAACATAAATCATGATTTATGTAAAGCCTTTATGTAAACGCATATTCAGTGCGTCCCGTAATTTTTTTTTTCGTTCGTCAACGTACGAATATAGAAAGAATTACAAGAAAGAACAGCGTAGAAACCTTGTAGAGCCTTTTGACCGACTACGGCGAAACCAAAAAAGGAAGGACTATATTTTTATCGGTCTACGAGTATGTATGTACGTATATTTTCAGAGATGAACTGACATAATACCTGGCATTTAATGAAGATTAATTCATTCAAGAATAATGAAATTTTATATTTTTGAAGACATCACATTCGCGACCCCTTGTAACGCGGGATCCGCGTTGCATTGCAGGCCGCTAGCGTGAAACCCAATGTCGTTGGTGAAACCTCGTTCCGTCGACGTCGACCTCGACAGCGGACGTCGAGAAACAAATGGACCGCTCGCGCGGACAATAAAAGCCTTGCAGCGGCCATGCGAGGCCGTGGACGTTGACGAATAGGGTTGTGCGACCAACGATTCGGGTATGCTGATTTGGCGGATATTTTCGAAAATTGTAAAGAGTGACCGTAATTAACGCGGAAAGGTTCGGAGATAATAATGCTATGCTATGTTCTTTTTTACAACATGTACAAAGAAAATTATCACGGAATTGAATTCACCCAGCTTACGCTTACATTGCAAAAATAAGAGACTGAGTTCGTGAATTTATCTACGAAATTACATACATACCACACGCTGTATCCCGAAGTAGGGAAGGTGTGGATCTAAGCTTGCGATGGCTTCACCGAACATATCCGGGCCCATCGGCAGTAGAGGAGGGTAGCGAGTGGCCACTCTAAATTTCCCGCGCATGCTTCACGTTTCGGCTCGCTTCAAGCCCTCGTCAGCTAGTCTGCGTTGACTAGGACGCGGGGAAACCAACAGTCCCGCTCTCGACCTCCCTCTCTCTACCTGTCCATATTCTGTAGGATGCTTCCAGTGACGTTTTCGAAGCTCTCTCCATATATGAGCTTAGCGTCAATCTTGGGAGCCCTAGATTCTTGAAGAGACTGTAGAGCGACTTCGCTGGTAGTCCTCTTGCTCCGACTTCCACAGCGAAGAGATCAGTCTTGAATCCGTTTCTCACAATCCGGTCTACTAAGTTGCAGTACTTGTTAAGTTTGATGTTGTGGTCCTTCGGTATGTTACTTTCCCATGGAACTGTATGTTCAACAAGTACTACATGCTTTGTCGCTTTTGAGAATATGAGTATATTCGGTCTTAATGCTGTGGTACAGATTTCCGAAGGCATTTGGTAATGCTTCTCATGTGTGTCCATCAACAATTCCCAATCCTTTGCTGCTCCCAAAATTGAAGAAGGTTTAGTCCTATCTTTGGGCAGCTTATTGGCTCCAGGTTTCACAAAGTTGACCTTCTGGAAGCCGCTACTGGTTTGCCCTTTCCTGGTCCGTGCAATTGACAGGTTGATGGCCTCTCTGATGATTTGGAGGACTTTATCATGACGGTAGGAATACTGGCCTCGCTCAAGTAGTATTTTGCATCCGCATAACAAATGTTTGGCCGTGCCTACGAACTCCTTTCATGACGGGCATAGTCTATTTGTAGATTTCCCCCATCTAACTAGGTTACTCGGGTCGGGGAGAGTAAGCTGGAATGCATTTAAGTAGAACTTAAGCAGCTCAGGGGACCAGTTGTATATTAAAGATTTTCGAAATTCATTCACTTTCGAAATTCATTGCCAGCAACCGTAATTTGCTCAGATACTTTCTGGATGAGTTTTAGGATAGATCTCATCGCTCTGGCTAATTGGTGGCATAGATTTCTATCTCCTGAGGCTTTAGCCTTCCTTAGCTGCTTTATCAACTCTCTCTTCCTTCTCCTAAGCTTTGCTTTGAAAGTGTTTTCTCTTTCCATTGGGTTGTGGTGATAGCGAACAGGGTACAATTCGGAGAAGTAATTGTAAATTGTTCCCTGGAAGTCATACAGCTGATCTTCGGGACTCTGCCTGCAGCCTGGGAGATCAAGTCTTTCGGCTAGGCATCGATCATGTTGCTTCCAAGTGGTCTCGGATATGCTGGGTAAGCTTAGTTGGTCTCTGGGCGAAAATGCTTCATGGTGAGAGGTAAGCAGAGTAATCGGTATTGTGCTGCAAGAACTTCGGTAAATTACAGTACAGCACCGACCACCACGTTTAGCAAAGTTTTGGGACAAGATACCTATCAAGCGGCAAGTAAGCACGAAAACACAGTTTCTATCTAAATTATACGTATAATATCAAATATGTACATTTTGTCAAACTCAGGTGTACGCTTGTCCTTCATTGAAAATCTCAATTGAAAATTCAATTCAATTGAGACTTAGGGCAAACATCGTTAAGTTAAGTAACTACAACTGCCAGCCTAGATAGAAAGTGTTATTTCCCTATACGTACGGCGGGCGCCCGACCTCACTACCGACGGCGGAGCACCCGTCCGATTCGCTGCCCGCCCACAGCTTCCCGTCCGAAATTTCCGCCCCAGCGACATTAACGACATCTGCCGGGGCGGCCGCGTCGCAACCTCGTATCGCTGCTTTGTCCGACTGACGGCAATTTGCTACACGCGTTAAGTGAAAAAGATTCGTAATTTTGTCGCAATCTTCGCCGAGATATCGCCTCCTCTTTTTCATTACTGGCGAAAGTTTGGGCTTTGTGCGTCTCGCCTAATATTGTGTGGCTTTGTTTATTTGTCCCTAATTGCTTATTAGCTGCGAGGTTTGTGCAATATGTAAGGAGAGTCGCGCGTAACTTCTCAATTATTTACGCTGACCTCGGTGTCTCTATTGATACTCGTCTCACATATTTGGATAGATTATTTGGTTAGGCAATAGTGTGCTGACTAAATGCGGTATATATATATTTCTATCCTTCTCTTATTTGAGAAGACAAACTTCTTAACTTACTTCTTCTATTCTTCTAATCAATTGTACTACTTCTAAATGCTCTGTCGGAAATTAAATGACTCCTTTCGAATGAAAGTCCTGTGGTGCTGGTCCTGTCGTGGTCCTTTTGTCAGCCTCGGTAGCTCAGTGGTGCGGTCAGTCGACTGTTGTTAAGCAACCCTGAGCGCGGTCAGTACTTAGATGGGTGACCATGTTGGAGGCTGGCCGTGGTTCAGAGTCTACTTAAAACTGTAGGTTCCTTCCCTTCTTACCTTTTAGGTGTTAGGGTTACCGCCCGGGTTGATACCACCGCACCGAATGAAACGTCGGTCGAAACGGCTATGTAAATAGCTCGTGTTTTACGTCCAGTTCAGTGTAGCCGACATGAAATGAAGGGAAGCACTGACATAGCACCTAGTTCACCCGGTGCCGTTAGTTCAACCGTGTCAGTTTCCATAAAAAAAATGAAAAATACCTATTTTAAATCTCGTTATAATCGTCTGGTTAATTGCAAGAGCACGCATTATGCATATATAAAGAAAATTTAATAATTATCTACTGACATTTTGATTGATTACTAATCAAAGGAAATGTTAACTATAAAATAGTGCTTGCTAAAATGAAAAAAAAAATAGGTAAAAAAACTTTTAAGTTAAACGGTTTTATTAAAAATAAAAAACTAGAAAAAAAACAGCTGTATAAAAAACTAGAAAATAATAAGGACACAAGCCTGGGCCTTCTGAAGATTTTACGTCTGGGTAAGAAATCGTGCAATACTAGCGTGCTGTCTTCTCATGTCGGATGCCAAAGGGCACATTGTGTCGCTGCGTCAGCGGAATAAGTAATAAATTGAGACTTTTAACAGACTAGTATAAAAACGTGGGGCGTATAATATGCGTAATAAATAACATGCGCCCCACGTTTTTATATTAGTCTGTTAAAAGTCTCAATTTATTACTTATTCCGCTGACGCAGCGACACAATGTGCCCTTTGGCATCCGACATGAGAAGACAGCACGCTAGTTTTGCACGATTTCTTACCCAGACGTAAAATCTTCAGAAGGCCCAGGCTTGTGTCCTTATTATTTTCTAGTTTTTTATACAGCTGTTTTTTTTTCTAGTTTTTTATTTTTAATAAAACCGTTTAACTTAAAAGTTTTTTTACCTATTTTTTTATTTACTCGTTTTTAGTTTGATTTTTGGCTCGTATCATTCATTACGTAAACTCGTCATCCTTTCCAACTCTCTCATTGCATCTTTGTTACTCGGTTTCTTACCTGTCAATTACTCACAATCAAGCTCCTCAATACATAACCCTTCTAAAGACTTTACGCGACTCAATGCAACATACGCTTGACCCTCCTCAAATAGTCTGGAGCCCAAATACACGACAGCACGGTCAACAGTACTGCCCTGCATTTTATGGACAGTGGAGGCCCATGACAAAATTATCGGTAACATCCGTCTCTCAGCTGTTCCATAATTAAACTTTGCTGGAAACTGTATGGCTTTAGGATGGATAAGGTGTCCGCCGTCTCTTTCAAAATCAATTTGAACAGATGGTATGTCTGTTTCATACTTTTGCGTTCGACAAGTATGGGACACTCGTCCCAACAAACCAAATGAGCCCAAACTCGAGGGGGTTACTAGTAACGGTTGAAGAGTTCCACTGTACACCTCCTGACTCCATCATCAGACCCTCGTCACCAAGTGTATTGGTAGAAGTAAGGGACACTCGTCCAAACCAACCATAGGAGCCCAAACTCGAGGGGGTTACTAGTAACCGTTGAAGAGTTCCACTGTACACCTCCTGACTCCATCATCAGACCCTCGTCATCAAGTGTATTGGTAGAAGTATGGGACACTCGTCCAAACCAACCAAATGAGCCCAAACTCGAGGGGGTTAATAGTAACGGTTGAAGAGTTCCACTGTACACCCCCTGCCTCCATCATCAGACCCTCGTCACCAAGTGTATTGGGTAGAAGTATGGGACACTCGTCCAAATCAACCAAATGAGCCCAAACTCGAGGGGGTTACTAGTAACGGTTGAAGAGTTCCACTGTACACCTCCTGACTCCATCATCAGACCCTCGTCACCAAGTATATTGGTAGAACTATGGGACACTCGTCCAAACCAATCAAATGAGCCCAAACTCGAGGGGGTTACTAGTAACGGTTGAAGAGTTCCACTGTACACCTCCTGACTCCATCATCAGACCTTCGTCACCAAGTGTATTGGTAGTAGTATGGGACACTCGTCCAAACCAACCATATGAGCCCAAACTCGAGGGGGTTACTAGTAACGGTTGAAGAGTTCCCCGTCCACCTCCTGACTCCATCATCAGACTCTCGTCACCAAGTGTATTGGTAGAAGTATGGGACACTCGTCCAAACCAGCCAAATGAGCCCAAACACGAGGGGGTTACTAGTAACGGTTGAAGAGTTCCACTGTACACCTCCTGACTCCATCATCAGACCCTCGTCACCAAGTGTATTGGTAGAAGTATGGGACACTCGTCCAAACCAACCATATGAGCCCAAACTCGAGGGAGTTACTAGTAACGGTTGAAGAGTTCCACTGTCCACCTCCTGACTCCATCATCAGACCCTCGCCAAGTGTATTGGTAGAAGTATGGGACACTCGTCCAAACCAACCAAATGATCCCAAACTCGAGGGGGTTACTAGTAACGGTTGAAGAGTTCCACTGTACACCTCCTGACTCCATCATCAGACCCTCGTCACCATGTGTATTGGTAGAAGTATGGAACACTCGTCCAAACTAACCAAATGAGCCCAAACTCGAGGGAGTTACTAGTAACGGTTGAAGAGTTCCACTGTCCACCTCCTGACTCCAACATCAGACCCTCGTCACCAAATGTATTGGTAGAAGTATAGGACACTCGTTCAAACAAACCAAATGAGCCCATACTCGAGGGGGTTACTAGTAACGGTTGAAGAGTTCCACTGTACACCTCCTGATTCCATCATTAGACCCTCGTCACCAAGTGTATTGGTAGAAGTATGGGACACTCGTCCAAACCAACCAAATGAGCCCAAACTCGAGGGGGTTACTAGTAACGGTTGAAGAGTTCCACTGTACACCTCCTGACTTCATCATCAGACCCTCGTCACCAAGTATATTGATAGAACTATGGGACACTCGTCCAAACCAACCAAATGAGCCCAAACTCGAGGGGGTTACTAGTAACGGTTGAAGAGTTCCACTGTACACCTCCTGACTCCATCATCAGACTCTCGTTACCAAGTGTATTGGTAGAAGTATGGGACACTCGTCCAAACCAACCAAATGAGCCCAAACTCGAGGGGGTTACTAGTAACGGTTGAAGAGTTCCACTGTACACCTCCTGACTCCATCATCAGACCCTCGTCACCAAGTGTATTGGTAGAAGTATGGGACACTCTTCCAAACCAACCATATGAGCCCAAACTCGAGGGGGTTACTAGTAACGGTTGAAGAGTTCCACTGTCCACCTCCTGACTCCATCATCAGAGCCTCGTCACCAAGTGTATTGGTAGAAGTATGGAACACTCGTCCAAACCTACCATATGAGCCCAAACTCGAGGGGGTTACTAGTAACGGTTGAAGAGTTCCACTGTCCTCCTCCTGACTCCATCATCAGACCCTCGTTACCAAGTTGAAATTATCATAATATTGGATTGTCACGAGAACTCAATGTGTGTGCAAAGTTTCATAAAAATCGGTTCAGTAGAAGTAGTTGAAAAAGTTGTCGCAAGATTTGAAACAAAGATAGTCACAAACAAACAAATATACGGAGTCAAGCTAAATAAAACCGTTTAAAAAAGTAGTGCATTTATCTTTTTAAGAAATGGATAGACTATATCCGAAGAGACGCACCGACTCACGCACACAACTTGCTATTGCGTGTGAGAAGAGGAAGAGATATATAGAAGAGTTATAATAGAGGTAGCAATTCAGGTCAATCTGGTGAAAAGTGATAAGTTATCAAATATACAAGACAAAATGTACAACAATAACAATTCTATTATTTTTCATTCTTTGGGTGGGCTGTGCACAAAGCTCGGCGCTTTAAAGTTTAGTTCAAACATCTAAGATTTAAGCGAATCCGTAAACACTTCGAGTGCCAACTTTATTAAAACCTCATGAATAAGTATCTCTTATCAGTTTCCGCAAACACAGCTCAAGTCACGCCACGAGCTTGTCGCGGCTTCCGCGGATCTTCACACTCGCAGTCTCACACGAGATACAGACGAGAGTCGACGTAACTATGAAAAAAAAAATTAAAATCGTTGATCTGCTAAATAGAACGAATACTAATAAATCAATTAAGAAATGACAAAGAAACTGTCCACAGCAAATGAAAAAAAAAATACCAACGAGTGATAGTCTGCAGATCATGCGGACCACCTGATTTGGGTTGATTGATACATTTCTGAGAACAAGTTCACAACAAAGGTTAATACAATTGTGGGTCAGGCATAGAAGAAATTTTAATAAGATAATTCACTGAGTGTCAAAAACATATTCAAATTAAATGTTTCAAGAGAATACTTACTTATAAGTTAAGGTCCTGTGATAGCTCGACAGGCGAACGGGCAGATAGGGAGACAGGAGTTTCACCCTTCATACTACTTTGGAAAGGAAACCTAAAAATGATACTCCTAAAATTTGCAAGTCATTATTTGATCCCTGGAGTCCCTGGAGTTGATTTGCTCACCTGGAGTTCGAATGTGGAGGATTATTCCCATCTGTCTCTCATTTGGATCCAGACAGGCAACTAAGTTTATATGTAAGTTACGATCTGTCTTTCACAGTCACCCACAGCCACAGTATCAAGTGAAGAATGCCAGCTTCCCCGTCGGCATTGTCGCGGACGTATGTCGGCGCAGATAAGCAGTAATCCAGCGGCTCGGCCGCACCGCACGCGCGCTCTTATTTTCGCTCCCTGGATCACTGTCGGCTGTCAGCTGCTACAGGGGGATTGGATCTCTCCGCAGACTGCTGCACTCTGAGGATCCGATTAGGATAGATTGCGGCAGGAACTCGACCAGCTAGGTCATTAGTAGGTTTCTATCTACAGTTTCAGTTACAACGATGTCCACGTCACGATGAATAATGCTGAATAAAATGCCTGTAGGTCGTTCAGATTTATGTTTTTATAATAAATAAATACTTATGTTAACTAAAATGCAGACGCAGACGCCATTCCCACAAAGTATTTGTTTTTTTTTTTATTACAAATAATTTTGCCACCGGTTCGATGCCATTCCCTCCCTCACCACCTTCTCTGGAAGTTTTTCATACTTGCTCTCTCTATACTCTATATGGTTATGTATGCAATCCCACGTCTCACGTCGTCAGTCTGCGGGAGACCAAATTACAACAAACTTCGTCGTCTTAAAGACTTCAAAATAATTTACACCCAGAAATTATTACTCAATTTCGTCTGGCAAAGAAGTTGCCTCATATTTTCGCCCGGCTCCGACATTCGAGCGAGACGCCGCGCCCTGTCCCGGGGGAGTTGTTAATTTTCTTGCTAACTTTAAACAACGGCACGTCGAGTTTGCGTCGTAGCTAGCTAGGTACTTTATATTTAGGTGTTTATTTTTTAAGAACGCTCAGACCTGAGAAAAATCTGTTGAGAAAGTGTAGGTATTTTTAACAAGAGACATTAACGATATTTTAAACTATTAAGTAATTCTAGCTAATCCTAAACACCTACTGATTCCTTTTTCTCCTTCATTTGACCTTCCATGAACACTATACCACGAGCCTGTTTGCTCCCGTCTCAAATGTATTTCCAAACCACTATTTATTGTATTCATTATTTTACATAAGTTTCGGCTTTAGTATCCACGTTTGGTAGGTACACCACATCTGGCTTATCGAAATCTATGCCTTCTATAATATAAGGTCTTTCAATAGTAGGTAACGATACGCTAAGGGGTGTATGTGTATCAGATACTGATCACGTTTCCATACCAATTTTTTTAACGATATAAAAAACATACTTATTCAGGTGAAATACGCGCACTTTACGTATAAAATGTGAGGAGTAGGTTTTTTATGTCGCAAAAAAAATTGCAAAAAAAACGTGATCAGTATCTGATACAGATATACCCCTTAGCGTATCGTTACCTACTAATGAAAGACCTTATATAGTTCTAAAATGTTTCAAGTTTTTAAGTATTCTTCCTATATGATAAATTATTAAAACTAAATAAATTACTAACTATTTCCAAAAAACGTACGTATCTCTTTGCACAAGCTGGCTTTCCAAGATCGCGCTCTCGAGGTGAAAGGTGGCGCGTGCTGGTGTGTGAGGTGTAATGCCAGATAGAGCAGCTCTTCATGCTGCGTTAAGAGCCAGGACGTCTGCTGCGGCAACTTCACAGCAAACTGCCCGTCTGCTTGAACTATCTGTCTGCTTCACCTTAGCCCGTATCTTTCCATGTTCTGATTGCTTTTTAGGAGTATGCGCCTAAAATTATTATTGAAAGGACTAAAAAAAACAGTAGATTGATGTAAAAAAATTCAATTCTGTATGAAGGTTTAGTTTTTTTTTATTCCTTTGGAACATTTAAACATATGAAGACATATTACAAGTGTCCAAGATTAGTTCAACCAACAGGTGTCCATGGCCATCCAGGCTGCCTCGGTTTTGTGGCATGACCTCCAAAACAGGGGCAGATTTTCTGCATGGTCCATGACAAATTAACTATTTCAACTTTACCTTAGTACTGTTGTTTGTTTATTTTCCAAAAAAATTATACATATATATAGCCGTCACTGTCATGAAGCCACAATTCTTGCCATGTAAATGGGCAAACTGTACAGACTAGCACCGCGTGTCTAGCAAGTGGAAAACGAGCTTGTTATGGGGTGCGGAAACGGCTTGAGTGCTGGCAGACAGCCCCCCTCAGCTGCAGGGAGCGGGGAGACGAGGACGCGAGCTGCAGTGTACAGTAGTGCGGTGACTGCACCTTGCACCGGCGACGACAGGAGTGCTAAATGGCAAACACTTTGCGTATCTACCGGAGCGGATCTTAACGATGTGAATAGTTTTTACTTGGTTGGATTTTTTTTATTTTAGAACATTTTTTATAAAACTATATTGGTGTAATACATACCACACACGCTGTATCCCGACAATCGGTATAAGCAGAGTAATCGGTGTTGCAGTGTATGAACACATTGGTGGAATGAAAATTTTAGTGGAATTAATCTACGATTATTTTATTAAAATACAAAGAACTCTCTATTATGCTGACGAATGAAATTGAAGTATATTCTGAACTTTGTAGTTCACGTTTTGGGCCAAAAGTATGTCCCCTTCTCTAGGTTTTTTTCGGCGGGTGGCTGTGCCCAAAAGTTCAAAAGAAGATTAGACACAGCCAATATCATCACTCCTTGCGAAACCATGCTCAGAGAGATGAGCGTGGAGCGTTAGTTCTCTTCAGAGAGAACTAACTACCACTACTAAAACTACTCTATCCGTCATAGTCTGTAATGTTAGACAAACGAAATCAAACACATGCCCACGGACACAATTTGACATATCCCATGCGGTGCGGTGACACGGTTGCCATGTCGATGTATATTAGCAGACGTCACTTAGTGGGATCCTGAGTCTGAAGCGCGTGATAAATTGTATTACAACTGTAGAGTTGTTTATTGCCTGTCCACGGGTCGCCCGACAGCCTATTTAAATATTCTAGTGGCGTAAACAAAGTTTTCCAATTTGGCGGCCAATTCATTATGTACGGATGCAGATACGCCGGGGTGTTCACCTCAATTTACACCGACTGTTTGCTTAATGGTTGTTTATTAATAATGCTCTCGCTGTGTGGGTTGGACGATTTATCACCATCGGTTTGAGTTTTCTCATTTCGTTATCTCTGTGATTTATCCTCGTGTTCGGAACTAGGCGTGGTTTATCGCTTTTCCCTTCTTAGATCCGAGCTAGCTTGTTCAAATGTTAAGGGAGTTATTTTTCTTCGCAGTCATAATTTTGTTCATCGAAATCAAATCGAATAGCTTTACCGCCTTTAGCGTTTGTCACCTTTACCAACTATGAGTAGGTTTAATGGTGCTTCATCTATTCGGCAGAAATTGATTTCCTTTTTTTTTACATTCTTGTTCATCAAAAATGTTTATTTCGTTTCGTTCAGTGTAGCCGGCACGACCGAAGGGAAGCACTGACATGGCACCTAGTTCACCCAGTGTTATGGGCTGACATCACGGATGCTGTAGGTAGGTGATGTAGCCAACGGTGTCTGTTTCCATAAAATATAAAACATTTTATATACTTTTTTATTTTTACTATTCCTTGACATCTAGTTAAATTAAACCTCCTCTCTCCTTCAAATGTTTTCAACATATCAATATTTCATCAAAATCAGACCAAAAGGAGAGCGCAAACGCAAATATCATGTGACACATCCAGACAATCAATGCTAACGCAATATGCTATGTAACAACAGTTTCAGCATCTTCCTAGCTTCAAATTACACGCGGTGAGCACGATCGTGCGGGATTAGCTCGTGTGTCGAGTAAATAATCCCTCGCCGGGAGCGAGACGGGCGTGGAGACAAGACAAGGCGGTGCTAATAGTGGCACCCGCGTGGAATCTTTAACTACTGGCCCTAACTAGCGCTGGGCTACTTCTCTGATTGTTTCGGCACATCTATAGTCTTCTTCTTCTTCTCCATCAGCGTATGGTAATCGATAATATAACTTACTCGTCTTCGGCTGATCCACGGTTTGTCGCTGCAGGACGTACGGTTCCGGGTTTTCGGCGGTACGGAACCACAGTCTGCGGACGAAGTCTACAGGACCATAATTTTGATCACACTCAGTAAATCATATTTACAGTTACCGTCTTGTGATATTTGTTGGTCAGATCAGATGTCTAAATATTCCACAATGAGCACAAACAGACGACACCCATCAGTAGTATATGTATGTAGGTACTAGCAGACATGTGACTATTTAAAATTAAAATTATTCAACTAATTGATTAAAAATTCGACCGCGAATTTACATAAATGCGTACAGTTACCGGCAACAAATATTGCGTGTCGAGCTTTAGAAGGAGACAATCGGGTTGTAGAGCGTTGTCCCTTTCGCACAGAGACGTGCGAGTTCGTGCGACAGGGAATACGCTCTCCAACCGGATTGTCTCATTCTAAAGCTCGACATGCACTATTTCCTGTCGGGAACTGTACATGCATTATATAACCAGGTTGGTCATCATAATACACTTTGGATACTAAATGGAAGCCTTTAGTTAAAGTTAAATTTCTCATTTTGTGTATGTGATAATGAAGAACAATGTATTCATAAAGACAACTTATAAATAAAAGATTTCCTCTATAGGGGCCAAACACATTGTCCCAAGGACGGATGCAGCATTCCCCCTCTGAATGGCGATAGAAACACGCTGACGGAAAAATGCTGCAGCTCGCCGGTCACCTGAACATTCTATTAACTGTTTGCCAATTTTGCGGGCGAACTTACACGCGTCATTGCTCCATGGGCCAAGCGTCTCCACGGCAAAGGCGAGGAACTCAAATCTGTCCTTTAAACCACTATATACGGAATGTTTTTGGGCCTGAGCCTTTGTCGCAGCGAAGCCCGCAATGCGTGAAGACCCCCCGACATAGCTGGCAACGAGCGTGTCCGTGCATGTAAAGTCCCACGCTAAAGCTCTCCCCTGCGACCACGGTAAGAGGGTGATACCGTCCGGTCTTTTACCATAATCTCTAAAGATGCCGGGCGGTTCAAGAATAGATGGAATTTTCGCGGCTGCAAGAGAGCGCTTCAGCAGGTCGTTGATCGCAGCATGACGTGGAAACCGACCCGCGCTCTTTTTGCATGACAGCCTGTGAATTGCGAATTCGTCAACCAGCGAGCCGCAGGGACAAGTGTGTGGCTGGCAAATCTTGACTCCCGCACGGAGGCAGAAAGCAATGCGGACAGTGTGTCGGTCCATCAATGTACCGAGATGCGCAGATGGGTATGCTTGGAGCCAAGCACCAGATTCCGGTTTAGATGCCGCCAGAATGCGCGCTTTAGTGTTTCTATCGCCATTCTGCAGGAGTGCATCGTGTTTGGTCTCTATGAGTGGCTTGTCCCAGCATTTTTGACTTTCTTTATTTTCCGGCAGTGGTTCGTTTGGACATGCAACCTGCCAAGCCTCAATAGCTTCTTTCATGAATAAAATTTCATGGTCACTTTGTGATGGTTCAAGTATTTTTTCCACCAAGTCGATTGAAGTGTGAACGGATGAAAGAAAGGCAGGCAGGGCAACATCTCCAACAAGGCGTACACCTGAACCGCCTGATTTTACAGGCAACGTAATTTGGTCCCAGGCACTGTCTGACGGTAACAGATTTATGTTTAAAATTTTGTTTACACTCTTTTTTAAAAAGTTATCGAATGGTAAAATGTATTCTTCAAATTTCCAAAAAGGACAACATCTCAAGAAATATGTAAGTCTAGGTATAAAACAACAATATTTTAATAAATGAAGTGCCATATGCGGATCTATGTGGACTAAATGGAAGCGCTGTAATCGGGCCTAGTAGTTTAAGCAGATGTAGAATGGCAAGCCTTATATTTACCCGACTGCGAACTCAAAGGATGGTACAGTGCAGTGTTAACTTTTGACTGTTTACCTAATCCAAAAGTGTTCAACATCGCCTATTCGAACTTTTTTTGACGTTGCCATCTTTTGCCGTAAAAAGGACAAGGTCCTGTCCCGTTAGAGGTAAGGACGTCGGACCTTCCCCACGCCAGCGTAACACGATATCAGTAAAAACGTACCAATAACATTCGTTCAATCAGAGCGCGATACCACCCGATACCACCCAATACCACCCAATCAGAGCGCACGTCCCCTCCGCTACCCGCGGAGCTTGGCGACGCTGGTTCTCATATTAGCATTGGACAGTTCGACGTCCAACCTCTTCTAACGTTCTTGGTCCTGAAATTCTTCAATTTGTAGACTCCGAGACTAGTCTATGAATATGTATCAGCTAGGACCGACACGTAGTGTGTCAAGCTCGGCAGGTAAACAGTAGTGGTGATGTGGTGTGGCTTCCGAGACTATCTATACTGTTCGTGCGGTCTGGCGGAGCGCGGCGGGGCGATGCGGCGCGGCGTTAGCCTCACTCGCGAGCAAGCGAGTAGCGACAGATCTTAGCTGTACAGGTACACTGGACACAATAGTTTGGTTGAGAACATAATATGGTCATATTAGACTTTTACTTCAAATAATAAACTAGCTTTTCTTTCGAGCAAAAAATCACGCTTTTAGCTCGCTTCTGAGGCCTCCGATGACGTAGCGTTATTATGATTCATAAATAGCCTAAAAACATCTTGACAAGTGACAAAATGTAACAGTGAAAATCGTATGTAAATCGATGAAGTGATTCTCGAGTTCCTTATATGGATATTCATATTATATTGACATATTATGACGACGACGGCCGTAACGTTACACGGCCGCTGGCGCGCCGTTCGCCCGTAGAAAACAGATTTTCAGTCAAGTGTGCCTTCCGCATTTTTAATATGCTTTAATAGGCAAATCTTTTCAATCAATATTTGTACGAACATTATTTATAACTTTATAATAACTTTTATTATTATTTAATTTATTTTCTCCCCAATGTTACCAGCTCCTTAGTCCTGTTTGTCAAATTAACACGTCCCACAGTGACTGCGACTGCAGTTGTGTTCTGGTTAGTAGTTGAAAGTTGGTTAGCGGTCTCAGCTTGCAGGTCTTCTGCTTTCTGAATCCCAAAACAAACCGAAAGCACACAGCCCCAGAACACGTTTTAATAACTTCGGGACTTTCATCGCTGCTTTCAGGATAGACTAATAAGCAGCGCTTCCTTTAGTCTACCGGTCATTTCTATATGTTTATAATAAAAGATTTTATAATTTTCGGATTAAAATGCAATCCTACCCCGTTCTGTAGGTATGTTCATGTAAAATTGGAGAACTATTCAACGAAATCGAATGTGGTTTTTGTAATTTCCAATGGTACGTTAAATTCGGATGGATGCCACCACTATGCCGTCTTTAATAGGGGCTAAGCAGTGGCGTTGGATACGAGAGAAGTCTGAGAATTAGCAGGAAAGTTAGATAATATGTATGAATCGTAATTTGTCTTTTAAGTCGAAACTTTATCTTCAAGGCTTACCATTTAAAATTTTCAAGACCTCGCAATGAACGTTCTTATTGTTATTATAACCATGGCGTTGTTGGCGTTTTATTTAAGTTAAGCCCCACTTGGCTTTATTTAGGTCCTTCTTTTTATATAGGTATAGATACATAATGCGGTGTTGCTGGCCTGTTGGCTTGGCCCGTCAATACAATTTGGCACAAAGCTTTTTACGAGGCTTGGCCCTTTGTGTTTTCCAAATAAGAGTTTATGGTGCATTTCCTTTTTCTACGTTGACTTAAGAAGCTATTAGATAGCGTTTTATGGAGATTTTGTTCAGAGAAGAGAGGCAGAACCTTACTAAAACAAAATTCCTCATTGTTGAATATTTTATTATATTAGGTGCTGGGTTTTACCCTCGGTTTTAACCACTTACCAGAGGTTTCGCTGTCATTAAATTATTTGCCTATTCGCTGCGAAGTTGGAATGTCAACTATCTGCGTTTGAAATGCTAAATTTAACTTTAATTTATTATTTATTATTAATTAATATGAATAAATATAATATGGCTAATCTTACCTGTAAAAATTTGTAAACGCTTTACTAAATTTGCCCACGGCTTCATGACAAAATAAGTCTCATTTGTATGCATCGACTACTCTCATAATTAGAGCACCCACCCCCAAGTAGATAGCGTGATGATATATTATACCCTAAAACGAACTCAAAGAGTTGCTTGTTATAATGGAGTAATCACAGACAGACATCACATTTTTCTATTTTCTTAAGTTTCTTAGCTAAATTTTCTTTCTCTGATTACGGATAGCCTTTAATTGCCACTCTAATAAAAAAAATTCAGAATCGACTTAGAACTTAGGAGCAATGAGCCTTTTTGTGTAGCGCTCCGGTTTGCATTTTATATTACGTACCGATTGACGGTGATTGATGATGATGACGATGATTCGTGTATGATGGATGATCACATCCAACTCGTATCCAGATCAGTACGTAGACTCGCAGCTCCACTTCAGCTTGCCCTGTCTCGCACATTCTTACGTCCCGGCTCGCGGGCAGGCGTCCGTTGACATAATCCGTGCGGCGGCGGCGAGCCCTTTGATCTGCGGGCGGCTGCTTTGTCGGCACGATTTGTTTGAGCGTGGTAATTATCGTGTTCGCTCACTCCCGACTCCGCCCCCGCGCCGCCGCACCGCCTGGACGCGCCGTGAAATGAGCCGCGACGCTGAAAGAAGTCGCTCCTAGTTCCTGTGGAGAAAACACCGCGTCATTCTGATTCGTTTCGGCGGTTGTTTGGTTTTGGGATGTTTTGAAGTGCGGTGTCATAATAGAGTGGTCTGTGCTGATGCGGCAGCAGGAGTTTTGACGGCAAGCGCGACAGATGGCATTTTTATTAGGTTTACCTTTTTACGAGCCTTTTTATGCCTTTTTAGGCAGAATGCTAAAGGAAACAGCAACAATAAAATAAAATTATTGGTCCAAATTTTTTTTTTACTATTCGAGCATATTTTAATTGATACTCTTAACAAATTTGTCGAAGTGAAGCTTTTCTGTGAAGCTACTCAAGAAAAGTTTAAAGTCACGAAAATACGAACGGAAGTTGTAACTCTCTCTGGGCAGCGCGCCGCACGTAGTGCCTGAGCGTCTATGAAAGTTTTTTGAAGTCGAATCATTGCATAAGTTAACAGGAATATCGCATAGATTGCGCTATGCCTATAGAAATTAAATTAATAAATGGATTTTAAATACAAAGCGTAAGAAGCTTCAGCTTCTGTCGGGTGTCCCACGACTCCCACGGCACCTCACCTTTTTTCTTATTGCTAATAATTCAGAACATTAATCTCAATTTCTGCAAATTCTTGATGAAGATGCTGAACTGCACGTTATTATACGTACCTACCTACGCCAACCATACACAATACATAACATAACATAATTAGTATTAAATAGTTACCTCTTGTGTACGCGTGTCAGACAATGAGTTATATAGGTACCTATATACATAAGTATGTAAGTACCTGCATGGATCAACTTTTTCTTGTAGGTAACGTAAAAACCAGCTGCAAAGTCAAATAAAAAAAAAGTTTTTTACAAACTTAGTTGAAAATCAATAAGTATAAAATACTTAAAATTGAAATAAAAGTAGAGAACGATTTAAAATAAAACATGAACAAATTTTTAGGGGTGACTCAGGGGACAATTTTGTCCCCAGTTTTGTATGGAAAAAAGGGGTTGTCCTCAGGGTAACCAATATTTTTTTTAATTAAGTACTGAAAATTCTTTGCGCAGCTTCTTTCTTATTAATCAATTACTTATCTGAGAGTTGCTGTAACTATTAAAATAAGGTGAATTTATCAAGATAATATCTCGTTTTCAGACAGATACCAAAAACAAGAAAAAGTTGAATCACCCACCTGCGAAAATTATCGAAATTAAATTATACTCAACTATAAAAATCGTAGAAACGTAATTACAATGAACATCCGACCACAAAGTGCTTCTCTATTAATGTTAGGTACGTACCTAATAAATAAATATCCGTAGATGAAATGTATAAAATTGCACGTTGAACTCTTTTGTTTCCAGAAACGTGTGTAGTACAAGCGAAGCGCCGGGAAATCACACAATTTATTTTTACTCTATGTTCATGGTTTTCACAATATTTCACATACGTTTGAAAAAAAATCCAGAGTAATCAAATGCAAAAACATGCACTCTGACGTAGTCGTCGTTTCGCTTCTGCGCCAGCACATAATTTTAATATTACCCAGAAGTTTACGTCTTCGTGCACCGATCGGGGCGCATCGTCACTTCTTTGGCCGCGTCTTCGCCTTCGCGCTGAATATTTTATTATACTCTCATCAAAATGCCGTTTATTCGACGGCATCACCGCTTTATGCGAGCGCGTTCAAATTTTTTCAGCGCTGCATCTGCGTGCAGTGGAAAGCGCGCGAGCGAGCGAGACGGAGGCGCCCGACGCGACGCGACGCGCGCTTCACCACTTTGCACCGTCTCGCCGACAAACGGGGTGTCAAAAAGCGGTGGGGATAAGACGGCAAAGCTCCCGCAAAGTACACAGAATGCAAAAATGGCGCGCGACGAGTGACAAGGTGTCGGTGGGGGCGCCACACCCGCGCGACAATGCGCCGCACCGCGCCACCAGTCAGTGTTGATCCGGCCGTCGACCGGAGCGCATGTGTCTTGTGTTTCCGCGCTCCAGTAATAGCCGACAAGTGACCGAGCGAGTGTCCTCCAATCCCTCCGAGTGTGTGTGCAGTGATGTGAACGACCAAGTGCGTTGAAGTGAAGTGCTGTGCTCGCCCCGGAGTGCTTTTGGAAGATTTTACGCTGGAAAAGGATACCAGTAACCTGTGGAGCAACATGCTCACCTCAAGCAATCAGTATCTTAGACCGGAGTACCTCAGTCCACTCCCGACCACGGTGAGCACTTTTAATTAGCATCCTTGTATTGACTTAGTCTAATTTTAAAAGAAGAAAAACATTCAGAAATGTTCCTTATATTTGCAGGCGCTAACTTTAGTTTTGAACATCATGAAATGAAACACTGATTTGGAAACTGAACGAAGAAGGTAAATTAGGGAAAACGAACGAAGCAGACACACATCGATATACTGAAATCCGTTGAACAAAGCTAAGCTAAAGAACTATTTCGACGAAATTTTTAAGTTAATTCATGCTTAAAAATAAATAATGTCTGTGTATTGAAAAAAAAACTATGAGAATATCTATCTGTACACAGTTTAAAGATATTTATTTAAATTTAATAAATTTAGTCATTATACACATAAATGTTGTACAATAAATCATTGCAATCGTGAATAAATGTATGTATTAAAGGAAATCCAGTCCGTAAACTATATAAGTTATAACATTAGAATATAATTCAAATAAAAACTATTTAAAAGTATTCCATAGTAAATAAAATATTAAAACATCAACAGCACAACCCATTAACTCTTAAAACATCAACACAAGATGTTACAATTTAAATTATCGTCTTTGGAATTTATGTCACGTTCCTAAGCTTAACAACATTGTTATGTAATGAAAATAGCTTTTCAGAAATCCTTAAGAAGAGTTGATTGAAGTGGACTAACGCGAGACAAGTTGGTAAATTAGCCTACCCAAATTAACTTCCAAGCAATTAATAAGTGAATTTGTCGAATATACGCGCATATGCAGCTAAGATTCATATTAAATTATTGAAATCCATGACAATAAAGAATGCTTTTAAACCACTTCAATATTGTGGTTATTATTTTTATAGACAATTAATCATTTCAGTGAATTGCTATTTGCTGCGAAATGGAGTTGTGTTGTTTCTTTTCCTATTACTATAAATACCTACTTATACATTTTGAAAAAAAGCACCTCAATATTACCACAATTAAAAAGTACCGCTGTCAAGAACACAATCAGAAAATGTATAGTGCTAATAAAAACTCTGGTGCAGCTCCAATTGACAATATTAAATAATTAATAGAATAAATACTATTTCTTCCTCCTAAATAAAAATTTTATGAAAAATCAATTTCGTGAAAACTAAGAACCCGTTCCAGGATTTGATACCTATAAAGTATCAATAATATACGCATAAATCAACGTAATCAAAGTAATAGGTAATGAACATTTGACTTTCCTGGATGATAATGAGTAGTAGAAGGTGTGGATCTAAGCTTACGATGGCTTCACCGAACATATCCGGGCCCATCGGCAATTAACCATATTAACCAATTAACCATCGGCTAGTTATTTTACATAAAACATGTAAAAGAAAATAATAATCAAGGAAAGTTTTATAGCTTAAAAATGCATAATAAATCATTATTTCTCAAATTTTTTTTTTTTATGGAAACTGACACGGTTGGCTACATCACCTACAACATCCGTGATGTCAGCCCATAAAACCGGGTGAACTTCGTGCCACGTCAGTGCTTCCCTTCGGTCGTGCCGGCTACACTGAACTGGACGGAAAACACAAACTATTTACATAGCCGTTTCGACCGACCTTTCATTCAGTGAGGTGGTACCAACCCGGGCGGGTTAAACCCTACCACCTCGTGATATAAGAAGGGAGTCATATCCCTTAGTCGCCTTTACCGACATACACGGGGAGAGATGCAGTGGGGCTATTCTTTTAAAGTACCGGCCCCACACGGTACAAACCATGGTCCAGCCCATGGCCTCTCTTCTAAACGGCTTGTCAAATTATCTATCACTCTTGGACATATTTTGCTTGTGAGATTCCACCTATCTCGCATTTTGGATACCTATATACCTTAATTCGGATTTCACCAGCAGATTTATTTTTAAGTGGATTTTTAAAGAGGCGTCAACGAAAGAAAAGCGTCAGGTAATTGTATTAAAATGGTAATTTAAGGGCTAAGTTACTCGTCCAGTTAAATAATCTTAGATTCTAAATAGTAATTCTATTACGGCACGATAAAAATTATTCTGATTAAATAAGCGGAGTTCAGCTTTTATTTACATAACATTTATTTTCAGTACAACTTCATACATGCATAGCACGTTTCTAATCATTTTTGTGTTGAAAATTATGTCGAAACAAAATATTAATCTAATCGATCTGCCCTATGCTGTCGATCAGTTGGAAAAAGTAATTGATTTCATTTGGCATGCCGCACGATGGCGCAATGCAACGCTGAGGTCACGAATCTCCACAGATTCAACGGCACAAATTGCCCTTTTCACTGGGAGATTACATCATACGGGAGCAAAGTGAAATGTCAAGCGGGCCCGACGTTTAGACGCGAGACGCGAGGATAATGGAACGTCGGCCGCGTGATTGGATGCCACCCCTCGCGCCGCCGTGGCACTGCTCACACCCGCACCCCCCATCGGCGGCGGCGGCGGAACCCAACCCCGCCACCACCACCACCGCCAGTGCTTTGTTCCGCCGTCGCCTCGATGACATCGCTCGTTTCGCGTTTGACCGCATCGCACCCTCCGCCCTTGCTCACGACACTTCTCTCTTTGTTGCAGTTGGACGCGAAAAAGAGCCCGCTGGCTCTTTTGGCGCAGACTTGCAGCGCAATCGGCTCCGACTCACCGAACCCAAAACTGATCTCCGCCGCAGAGAAGGGCAGCAAGAGCCACAAGTACGTCGAGAACACCAGGGAAAAGTCGCCGGCTGCCGCACCCCCTACAGAGTCCAAAGCGAGCTTCAAGCCTTACGAATCGTGCCTGACGAGAGAAAAGACTAGAACTCCCGAGGAGCGTGCGCCGTCCATCTCGCGGGTTAAAACACCCGTGTCGTCCAAGGGAAGCGCCGCTACAACTCCCGTGCAGGCGAGATGTGGAAGTAACCAGAGCTCCTCCTCACACCGAACGTCACCGCATCAGCGAAAAACGCCGTCCGAGAGATCTAACGACCGAACGAGTCCCCCTCAAAGCTCACCGGCCCACAGCAAAGTCAACGGAGAAAACTCCAACGGCTCAACGTCGAGCTCGAGTGGATCCAAAGGAGCCTTCCACCCATCGACATCGTCGTCCGATACCAAAGAAACTATGAGCTACAAGTCCAGTGCGAGCGTTCCAGTAACCTCGTCGGCTTTGTTCGGAGGAATGCCTCCCGCTGGCTTTCCCCTTCCAATGGACTTAATGACCAGCGGTCTGATGGCTGCGCAGCACCACGCCTTAAAGAATGGACTCAATCCATACTTAGCATATGCCAGAATGAAGGCTCCTGGGGCAGATCTCGGCGTCTGCAGAGATCCTTACTGCAGTGGATGTTCGCTCAGCTCGCACCTGATGAACGGAATGAAATCTGGATCGTGTCCTGCGGGGTGCACGCAATGCGATCACGCCAAGTCACCGTTCTCACTATCGGCTGGGCATCCGGCCGCGGCAGCCTACGCACACGCGCAGCTCGCAGCACTGGCGGCCGCGTCGCAGCTGCCGTTCGTGTGTAGCTGGATCGCCGGAGACTCGGCGTACTGCGGCAAACGATTCGGCAGCTCGGAGGAGCTGCTGCAGCACTTGCGCAGCCACACGGCGAGCGGCGAGGCTAGTGCGAGTCTGTCCATGCTGGGTGCGACACACCCGCTGCTGCAGCGCTCGTACCCGACGCCGCCGCTGTCGCCGCTGACGCCGCGGTTCCACCCCTACAGCAAGCCATCGCACCTGCTGGGTTCGCCGCCGTTGCCGTTCCCGCTAGCCCCGCACCCCTCGCTCGCCGCGTACTTTCCCCCGTACCCGCTGTTCGGTCCGAGACCGCTGCACCCGTGAGGACCGTCGGCGCTCCATGCCTTCAAGAAGGGGGGCGCCGATCGCTAACGCCCGTGAGCGTGCCAAATATGTGACTGTGGTAATTGCGATAAGTTTCTGAGAACTGGACTGGAGAATGGCACCTGTAAATAAATACCGACATTCTTCACGTGTCTAGTCCGAGTGCGCACTATAAGGTCGCTGCTCGCCGAATCTCGCACTAATATTCGACCTCATGAGCAAATCTGTTAAAGTTAATGTATCGACCATGGTGTATTTTAACTTTAGCGTGTGACTATTATGTCTCTTTGTCCAGTTGGCGGATATTCTTCGAGTGTTGTTTGAATCTTAGTGGCTTTCGATTGTGCGCGTTCGTAGCGTGTACGGATGCGCCAACAGCTGTGATCTCTAAGGTTATAAATAATTATAAATAATTACTTTAAACTAAATAGTGCACTATTGTGAGGCTCAAATGAAGGTACGTACTTTTTTTATTTCGGAAGAAAGTGTCGCCACGTCTCCCGTAGACTTGCTTGAACCGGCGAAAGGAACGCAGTTAATTTACCAAATTCGTTTATTATAGTTATTTTAAGTTGTTGCGAAATGTGTACATACTTACTGTTATAAGTATTTCTTTATATAGTTAAGGCATTTCTAGTTGAACTCACCAAATTTAAAATAATTGTTCTGTCCGTTTTTGTTTAAGTACCTGCGTCGAACTATTTTTGTAATTGATTAGATTGAGGGACATATTATATACTTCAAAATTTATTTCACATAAGTACACAGTATTTACTTTAAATAAACGGAAACGCAGACTCGATGAGAAAAAATGAAAATGTGATTTAGTAATACCCTTCTCATATCCTCTCTAGTAGTCTTCTGTAACTTTCTAACCAGAGAAAATCCCTCCATATCGTCTAAAAATATCACATTAGATAAATTGAAGTGAATAGGTAGGTACTCCTTCATTTCGTCTTTAATTAAGTAAGCACGATACCTACTGTCATTCATCGGTTTCCACTTAGTACACTCACCAACACAAACTCCCAGTGGAGTTTACATCCATCTGGCCGTGTAATTGGAATCCAATATCCAAAAGGGATAATTATTCTTAGTTTGCGATTGTAAATAAATTAATTTGGAACATTGTGTATTTTGTTATCATGAAAATATCCGCAAACAAAATATTATACGTAAATATTTAATTTATGTTCGTTGTTTTATTTGGCAAAGTTGTTCGTACACCCTGTAATGTGATCTTATAACAATGTACTGAATATTCATAAGTTGATGTAAGTACATTATTTTCATAACCCCAAACTTGTCATAATAAACATTTTCTTTTGTTACCACAATTTATAGACAGGACAGGAACCATTTTGTCTGTTAAATAAATAATAAATGATTTTAATTACCGCTAAAATTTTCCGTTTTCTTTCACTAAGATTATATAGGTATTCAGAAATGCTTGAAAAGTGTTGTTAAATCAAATTGTTACCACTTCTATAAATTCTGAATACATCTGAAGTGTTCAAAGCAACAACGAATTCTACCAGCATGAAGTTTACCAGGAAACAACTTTGAAACCTTGAAATCAAGCATTCAAAATTGCTCAAAGAAGTCATAAGCAAAGTCAATCCGGGCGCAATCGCCGTATTTATTGCATTTCGCTGTGCAGCAACCCTAGTCAGAAGCCTGAGGCCGTCCAATATATTAAATTTATCGTCGCCGTCCCAGCTCATACTGCTAAGGAGTCGTAACTCACCGCCGCCTCCGCCGAGAGCCGAGGGTTCACGCTCGATAAACATCGAGATTAGCATTCTGCCAGTTACCGCAAGATTATAGATTCAACACGACTTTGCACAACACGGAACGTTGCCGACCGATTCTGGGAAACGCCCGCAGTACACATAAATCGCTGGCAGGATAATTTTACAACAAACTGTCTGATTTACTCATAGATTAAGTTACTCAAGTTATGGAAAAACTATGGTTTCGAAGAAACGTAAAGGCAATTGAAGCTCAGTGAATTTCAGTTCTCGCGGCTTGGTTCACGCCAAATTAGAACTTAATATGCAACAGTAGATAGAAAAGAAGGTAGGTTAGGTATGTAGCTAAATGAAATCAACACCAAGTCTCTTTTAATATAATAAAATATAAATCCAATCAACTTTTCTGAACAACAGATCCACGAGTTTTAGATTCCAAAAACACACTCAGTTCCTCGACCCAGTTACGAATCAGTGATCATCAGCCCATGCAATGATGCCCATCCCGCCTCCCGCAGATCAAATCCAAGTAAACACGAAACTCGTATTAATCAAAATCATTTCCACTTGGCTGTGCGATTTCATACATGGATATGAGCAGACGGCGGCGTCATAAACTGTGCGGAGATCATGCTTCAGTGATCGTGACTAGCTGGAGATAAGGTTGCAGTAGCGGAGAGATGTATATGCGGGGGAGATGTCGATGTTTTTAGTATTCTTCAGATTCTTAGCAACGTTGATTTCATTGCTCTCATTTAATGCATGTAGAGATTATCAGCCTTATTTTATTACCTACCTATATATCGTATCCTTCTAAATTTTCATATACTTCTTTAAAATATGTATCGACCCTTTCTAAATCTTTGTCAACTTCTTTATAAATAATACCACATCTCTCTAAATATTAATCGACTTTGTCTTAATCTTCATCGACTCTGTTTAAACCTATATCGACGTTTGTTCAAGCCTAACCGACTCGAGACCTTCCGGTCGCTCGACTACTAACTCTGTCGTTAACGTTCTGCTTCCCAAACACTTGACGCGTGTGCGGAGAGTCGGCGTCGTCGTCGTCGTGGAGCGAGCCCGTGCCTGCTGGAGGCCGACAAATATCGCGCGGCTCACTGGGCCGGCTACAAAGCGGCGAAGGCGCCGCCTTTGAAGTGCGCCGCTATCGGTGCCGCCATCACTGGATCCGCCGCAAGCCGCCGCTGTCTAGAGACTGCTCTTATCGATGGGACTACCGTGCCATCTCATTAACATGGAGGCATTTGTGGGTATTGATAAGTTGATGAATTCATTTACTTGGCATTCTTCGCCACATGAGATTTTGATTGGATGTATCATTGAACAAAGAGATCAAAGCTTAATGTATCCGTAGAAAGCGCTTGCTGCAGTTCGACCGACTAAGAATTTTCAGTTTCGTTTTTAAAAGAAACCTGTTTCCCAAAAAGCAAGAAAGGTTTCTTCGTCCATATTGAAGACATGTTTAATTTTAGGATTAACAACCCTGACTTTGCTAAGCTACATTTTTATCAACCTATTACTCATCGCTGGTATAACGCGGTGGGTCTGGGCAAAACGATTTTGTAATATATTGGCAGCTCCTGAATTTATACAAGATTTCGGTAGGTACCTATTTTGAAGAAATATAGCTTTGTGACAACTCAATTAGTTGTACTTAATAAAAATTATATTCAACAAAATATTTATGTGCTAGGCACCTCTAAATTGACATTAACATCTCATGCATTTCACTTCAATTTCAGTAATCGAAATTCAAGTAGACAATGCATACTTATCAACTGACCTGAGTCAAATTGCAGGTATCGTACAGAAGCAAGCATAAGCAAACTATAATCATATTAACAATACGACGTACAGGATTAATAATTTCAAAAGCTTAGTTTAGGGAAATTCAAATCTCATATTGCAATTCTCAAGATTGTTTCAATCACAAATCCTTTGCTTTGCTTCTACTATAAATACAAGCGGAGAGAGAGCACGGATTGCTTCACCCCGAGCCCGACTGGATCCAATCAAGCCCCGAGTTGTCCGAGATCTGATTGAGTTATACTCGACACGACGAGACACAAACAAACGCTCTGGACGTGACGTGTGCCTGCTCTGCGGTGTGTCTGGGCAAAACGATTTTGGAATATATTGGCGGCTCCTGAATGTGTACAAGTTTACTTTAAGAAATTGAGATTTGTGACGACTCAAGTTGCACTTAAATTTAAATTATATTTGATAACATATTTATGTAGGTACTAGGCAACTCTAAATTTCCTAACTCCCCCTAACTCTCTTACTAAATCAAAGTGTATGCGAACGCATTGAATCAAACGCTCGTGCAAACGTAAGTTATTGGAAACAATTTTAAAGGTCTGTCACGTTATGGCAAATTCACTTCCCCTTTTTAATTAACAATAATTATATCGGTCTTGTCGATCGGCTAAACAAAAATTATCAACAAATATCTTACTAGGCATAGAAAAATTCTATAAAATGTTACTCATACATAGTTTCACAATATATTTTCTTTGAATTGGCTGTTACCAATGTATACGAGCTAAGTTAATCGAATTCCTGCCAAACATTCAAAAGAATTTTGGTATAAATCGAAGCGGCAGCGGGCAGTAGTTGGTGTGTCGTAAAGTTGCGGGGCTCGGCAAAAACGCAGCTGTGGCTGTGGCCACAGTTTGTGGCCACAAAATAAACGTCGATCCTCGCCATAGTGTATGCAGTTGAACTACGTGGAGCAAAAGTTCGAGCTATAGTGTTGAATCATCACGGTTTTCACAGAAAATTACATTGGGAGACAGAGCTTATGACTTCGCGACCCTCTTGTACAGTAGGTACAACAACGGCGGAATTGGCATTGAATGAATTAGATGAGACCGCACACATGGTCGCGAAGCCAGAAGCGGCATCTGTCAAACATGTCACAATATGGATGCAGGAGTGTGAACAGTGGAACAAGCCGTTTACGCACGCCCGTCAACAGATGCGGTGCTACCACGACTACATACTTGTAAATAAATAATCACTTGTAGAAAGCAGAATTTATGAAAAGTAAAAAAGTGTGTGTGTCTCAGACTCACATACTTCTACTTTTCTGAATCTTTCAACAATCATTTTCATCAGTAAAGCAGTAGTTATTATTGGCACGAAATACTTCAAATTCTTGTGTAATGAAATGAATGACCGCTTTTCCATCATGACAGACGGCGATAAAAATAAAGGGAATGTGTTTATCATCAACGTCCATTAAATGAAATGTGAAATCTCGAAATCCTGACGGACACATGACATGTTCTTCAAACAAACTGCGGCGCCATATCACACGCCTCGTGGCGCTGCCGCCACCTCCTGGGGCGGCGCCACCACGCCGGATGCACTCCACTGGGTTTTAGTAGTGGTAAACACTCCTTCTCTACATTCATAATTATAAGTAGGTGTGATTTTGAATATTTCCCCCCAAGTATAGGTCTTGGGTCCGTCAAGAGAGGCTTGAGAGGCGTGAATGGCCTGTCAGGCCGGCATGACATTCGCAACGACCGCGTACGATCGAATGTCCATGAGCGTCGTTAGACATCTTATGGCTGGCTCGGCGCCACATGTCTTGCTTGCGTGTATAAGCTTGGTCTTGTAAATCCAGTTTAAATTGGCGATTGTAAGGAGGAGGGGGAGTGGGGAGGGTCACGTAAAAGACGTATTATTTTTCTAACACAAGTAACTAACATAAGTAGGTAGGTAGAAGACACGCACCATTTTTGTAGATTCACAATATGCCGTGAATAATTTGTTATACGTTTTATGTTTTCTTTATATTTAATGCGGTATGGGTAGTTGAGTCAAAGTAGTCAGAGCACATACTCCGACCTGCCAATATCACCCCCGAGAAGGTGCCACAGCGGAGAATTCCCTTTAGATTTCTGGCTAATACTGGACTGAGATTGACTGAGATTACACAGGGGCAATTATGATTACCTATAATGTATTACCTACCTACCTACTTTTTGTTATGTCAGCTTAATAAATTGACACGGTTGGCTACATCACCTAAAACATCGGTGATGTCAGCCCGTAACACCGGGTGCACAAGGTGCCATGTCAGTGCTTCCCTTCGGTCGTGCCGGCTACACTGAACTGGACGGAAAACACAAACTATTTACATAGCCGTTTCGACCGACGTTTCATTCAGTGCGGTGGTATAAACCGGGGCGGGTTGAACCCTACCACCTAGTAAGGTAAGAAGGGAAGGGACCTACAGTTTTACGTGGAATACGAACCACGGTCAGCCTCCAACGGTCGAGCGGTCACCCATCTAAGAACTGACCGCGCCCAGCGTTGCTTAACAATCAATAGCAACAGTCGACTGTCTGCACCACTGAGCTATCGAGGCTGACAAACCTTAATGCAGTCCGACCGTTGAAAGTACTATCTGAAGAAGGAGCTTAAGTTTTTGGGGGAAAAGACAGAGGACCAGATGCGCCTGTGCCGCACCGCCTCCGCGCCGCGCCACCGCCGTCGACAGCGCCGCCCGCCAGCCCCACAGAGACGACGTTAATTTTTATACATTAAACACATGTCTCGACATTACAGCGATGCGGCATGGATGCGGTATTTAAAGAGGTTTGGACGAGGAATGGGTCGGGGAAGCGATTTAGACAAATGCGGCCCATTGTGGCTTTTTAATTTGTTTTAAAAGCATAAACTACCTACTTACATTTGACTATATCAATCGACTATCAATATGCAAAGGTCGATTGGAAGAAATATATGTAAGGGATAAGTCCGCCTTTGCACCTCATGTAAATGTTCTATTCTAATGTGAAAAGTTTCTTGGAGCCGTAAAGTGTTTTCTATCTATCTAAATTGTAATTATAAAAAAATAATACAACAGCTGTGTTCTTTATTTATAAAATGTATTTAATTAAAATTCACTATTAAAAAAATTGTGTCCAATCACCAAACAGCAAGTGTATAGTATATACATGGGAGCGAAATATAATATACTTAATAAAAATCGTGTGTAATTTACATCGATTAATATCAAGAAAAAAAATCTCGGAAACATTAATACCAAGCGTCATTTAAACGATAGTAATAATAACTTTCGACAGTAATTTCATCTCAACATCAGACGAGCTAGATTTTTAGATGTAGAGAAGCGACAAAATAAATTTAGTGTTCCTTCCCGGTGGCGCTTCCTCTCCGCTCCATGTTCAAAGATGCGGTGTTTAAAAAGAACCGCCTCGTAAACTAACAGAAATGTCAAGCGCGAACAAATATGGCGGACATTAGGCGGGCGATTTATTGCACGACATGTACCTACTCACCGCCACCCAATGGCGGAATGAGACTTTTTGAGGATTTGCACCCGCCCCTTCAACGACGTCGCTGGATACATTTCGATATGAAATTAAACACTACTACAGTACGGGGCTGTAAATAATGATTATCAAGCTTTAGAAAGAGAGAATCCGGTTGTAGAGCGGTCTCCCAGTCGCACGAACTTGCACGTGTATGTGCGACAGGGACGATGCTCTACAATCGGATTGTCTATTTTTACCCGACTGCGCGACGCAAAGGAGGGTAATGTGTTTAAAGCTCGATGTTCATTATTTACTGCCGGGTATTGTACATAATATGTAATGAATGTATTTAATTGTACGTTAAATATATAAGTAAGTACTAAGTGTATTATTATTTTTATTTCACAAAACTGGCTGTTAAATGATGACTTTAGGCTTTAAATCGGCCTTTTGCCACTTTTTGTATTATGAAATAAAGAGCCCACAACACCTTGGTGAACGAGGTACCATTGCAGTGCTTCCCTTTGGTCGCGCGGGCTAAACTGAACTGGAGGGAAACACCAAATATTAACAGATCCGCTTCGGCCGGCCCTTCGTTCACTACGGTGGTACCAATTTTGTCGGCTTAAACCCTACCTCCTAGCAAGGTAAATGAACCTAAAGGTCAACTAATGGCAAATAAGCCTATACCTCTTGGCCAGGAGCCACTTAAAACTTTAAAAGACCGACCGCCACCGCGTATTTGGAAAATATACCTTTACCCAACGCTCCATAGTGTTGAGCTCGGGTATACATTCAAGAAGTAGCAAAGCAAGTTTGTCGCTTGAAAATATACCCGAGCGCAACACTTTTCTCGGGTATACTTTCAAGTAACGAAACTCCGTTTGGCTTCCTTTAATGTATACCCGATCCCAACACGATGATGCTGTTATTAATATTCCGTATGAAGGAAGGAAAGTAGTATGAGTGATGTTTTGGTGGTTTAAAAAAAAGAACCAGGGTTAATATAAAGAAGATGCGTCGCAGCGACGCATCTTCTATATATTAGCCCTAACCTAATGTTGAGGCGGCGCATGTCGTTTTTGTTTTGTCAATTAAATATTCTTTCCTTTTTCCTTCCTCCGAGAGACCGAAGATCGCCGTGCCGTCGCGTTGACGTCGGGTATATTTTAAAGTGCCTGCGCGCGCTTTCCTGCATTTGAAAGCATACCCGACGCCAGCGCGGTCAGTGACGTCAGAAATGTTAGGTGAAGGTACATTTTAAAGTGCTTAATTTTCACTTTCTGTGTTTGAAAATATACCCGACGCTAGCGCGGCCAGTCACGAGCGTTGGGTAAAGGTATATTTTCCAAATAAGCACCGCCACCGCCCCTTCCTTAGTGCGCCACCGCCCCACCGAGAGAACATGTTTTGTTGCGTTGCGTTCGTGTTCGCGCCTTGGGCCAGGGAGCGGATTAAAACAACACATTCATCTCCCGTTATTACCGACTCAGCGTGTTTGAAAATCAATTCCTACCCGAGAATAGCGCGCCTGAGATTTTCGAACGCAGATATTGACGCCCTATAGGCGGCTTTTGAAGCATAATAAACATGTCGCTCGTCCCGATAACCCTTCGCCTGTGAAAATAAACAAGGATGTTGACGGTTGCTCGTTCAATAAATTTCTGAACACCAGTTAATAGGTGGCTGTCTTAATTGCGGACGTAAATCGTTTTGGTAAAGTAAATATCGGACGAGTTTATGGCCTTCCTGTTCGATGCTTTTAGCGATGCTTGCAAATAATGCCTTAATGTTACAGTGCTTTCCCTGAAATAATTCCCTACTCTTCGAGAATGCACAAAACGGTACGGAAACTATGTTGTATAGAAACCTGGTAGCAATATATTCCAAGTAATATCACCGTGGGTTAAACCATCTATTACCAAGGTCTATTACACTTACATTTTACTTATTGTAGTAAAAATGTGTGTAAGCAAATTCTGTACATCAATCAGTACATGATATATACAGCATTACAAGAAACTTGTTTTTTTATATATCGTAAAAACTGTTATACATACAAGCGTCAAACTTGGTATGATTATAGTGCAAACTCTTAATATATGCATACTACCCCACAAGAGTAATTGGTGTTGTGCTGCAAGTACACTTCTAAATTATAGGTGGTCGGTGTTATGACCACCGCACGTTTATAGCAAAGTATTCGAACAAGATAACATATTATCAAGCAGCAAGTAAGTCACGAAGACCCACCTGCTGCATGACTCGGTGGAAGGACCGCGCCAAGGTGAGAGGTGGCTAACCTGTCGCCCTGTAACACGGCATCGCCTTTTATGACATGCACGGGGAGAGATGCAGTAGGACTTTTTAGACCATTTTAAGTACCGGCCCACGCGGTACTGTTTAACTCTAAATTAAAACAACAAAATAAAAAACGACCAATTACGTGGTGGGCGGTGGCACGGTACGTGCATCGACGTATATGCACCTAAAGGTACATATACGTCGATGGGTACGTGAGTGCGCGAAACATGCGCGAAACCGACTGGGTGCGCGAGTCCGATTCGCACTTGGCCGGTTTCGGAAAATGTCTTTTCGATCGCTTCAGTATAGTCCCTGATTTCCATCGAGAGTACGAATTGGCCCTGGTGTGGCGAGTTTTAAGGCTAACGTGAATGACGCCTATCGAAGATGGCTACAAAAAAAATATATAATAAAAAAGTTTGACAGTTTTTTAAGAAAATCGCAAAGAGCCGCTTAAAATAGCAGATTTTAGGAGGTTTAAAAAGGGCACTTTTAAACATATTTCTAAATATATATTTTAAACTACAATGAATGATGTCCCGAGGATGCAGGAATATTTTTATTTAATTTAAGTTGTTACATTTCTGTTTAATTTAATTTTTCTTTGTCAAATAAAAAACATATTTTTATTTTAAACTTTTATATTTTTACATTGTAGATTGACACAAAATCTGGGGACATCTTTTAGGTTTTTTTGGAAAAAGTGAAAAATTTGGGAGTATGATTTTTTATTTTTTATTTTCCATTACGCGAGTTACAAGTCGTCTTTATCTTGCAGTGTGAGTAGTTAAGATGGTTGTCGCATATACTTGAAAATTAAGAATTTTAATCTTTTTTATTTTACAATTTTTGTGAATTTTTCAAAATTACGCCCTAAAACCCATTCTAAAGGTACCCGAAGGTCATGTAATGCATGAGATCTGTGATTTTTTTTTATTGGCAGTGCTGTTTTTAACCAGACTTTTTAAATATATTACTGCACATATGACTCTCAAGACCAAGACACAATTCGCAGGCGAACCGTGTGGGGCCGGTACTGTACCGTGTGGGGCCGGTACTTTAAAAGAATAGCCCCACTGCATCTCTCCCCGTGTATGTCGTAAGAGGCGACTAAGGGATATGACTCCCTTCTTATATTACTAGGTGGTAGGGTTTAACCCGCCCGGGTTGGTACCACCGCACTGAATGAAAGGTCGGTCGAAACGGCTATGTAAATAGTTTGTGTTTTCCGTCCAGTTCAGTGTAGCCGGCACGACCGAGAGGAATCACTGACGTGGCACCAAGTTCATCCGGTGTTAGGGCTGACATCAGGGATGTTGTAGGTGATGCAGCCAACCGCGTCAGTATCCCTAAAAAAAAAATAAAAAAACACTTATTTTATTACCTCCTAAATTCAGTTTCACATTCTACCTTCTATACAGGGTGTATCAGGATAGGTTTGAGAAACTTCAGGAATAGAAAGTACTCATTATTAGAAGAAAAAAATCCTTATCACTCAAATCGAAATTCCGTTGTTTTTTTGGTCATACAAAAGTTGGAAATTGTAATAAAAACTCGATGGACAGTGAGACTGGAGAGTGCAGTGAACTAATTCAGTCCTCTTTTTCTTTTGAGGTCATTGAACTTTCAGTGTTTGGAATTTACCTACACGCAGTTCAATTGTACTAGTTATGTATGCAACCTACCCATTTTTATTCATGGGTTAGAATTTATTTTTTATTTAATAAAGGCGGACGTTAACCATCCACCAAATCTTGAAGAATAGATTTTCACCAAAAAGCACTGTAAAATGATCGAATCTGGGAAAAAGTTTCAGAGCTTTCCGTCTTCAAATATGGGCCCCTTTCGAACCCTGAAGTTTCGAAAACCTATCCTGATACACCCTGTATAGCAATTTCACTCCACAGCCGCCTATCTATGTAGAGGTACGTTTCATCGCATCGTATCCTTTAAACCTACTTACTCCCACCAGGCCGCATTCAACGTTGGCATTCAATGCTCTACAAAATACGGATCCGGGAAGGCAATAAACATTCGCTTCTACGTTTACGATTACGGCGTCAGTATGAGGGTCTCGTTCCGCTGATAACACCAACTTTCCACCTTACACTACGTTTTTATGCCCTTTGGGTCGCCCTGAATTTCCGCCGAGGGCGTGCCCTTCGCTCTGTTTTGAGGATCTGGGCCGTCTATGTTGCATCGATGCGGTGCTTTATACTTTTAAAAAGCATTTTATGATATAGCTACGATTTTCCGGTGAGCGTGTTCCCTACCACCTATAACCTGGATATCTTTAAAAGGCGTGTTAATAAATTAGACAACGACCTTTTTGTCCGCCTCTCTGAGGGCGGTTTCGCGAGGTGTGGTGTTATAGGCTGTGTCTCATATTCTTTTGAACTTATGAGCACAGTCAACTGTGCCGAATGTCCATAAAAAAGATTGTGAGAAAGGTAAAATTCTAAATGTAGTAATAATGGCGCGAAGTCATAGGAATTGGAGTGCTAATTGTATATTTGTTTCATGGAAACTGACACGGTTGGCTACATCACCTAAAACATCCGTGATGTTAGCCCATAAACCCGGGTGAACTAGGTGCCATGTCAGTGCTACGCTTTATTTCATGTTGGCTACACTGAACTGGACGGAAAACACGAATTAAATAAATAATATTGGATATGTGGAGTCAAGTCTGGAGTTATCTTTTCAGTACTTACTTCAAACCCCTAAACATTATCTCACTGCTGTAGTGAAACTGTTTTGTGGTGAGAATATAATAATTTATATAAAATATATTCTTTATTTCCGAAGTCAACAATATATTCACCATAATTAACAACATTCCAAAACATGTTTATTATTGTTCAAATATCTTAACGTAAAAATTTCCAATTAAGTATCAATATGTGTAACGCACTCATTTTATTACAACATATCAATATGAACAAAACAACATTCTAAATTTAAATACAAAATTATAACGAAATTACAAACGTTGAGTGAACCCACTTTATCTCAGTGAGTGAACCAGTGTCTCCCGCTGTGTTCGTGGCGTTATAAAATTTTTGTCAACGGTTCGGCTCTAACGTCGCGCGGCGCCGCGCCTTTCCAAACTCAATTTTGTGTCAGCCCTTGGGTCGGGCGAATGGGTGGTCTTTTGTCTTCGCGTCATCATCGTGATGTCTGATTGAAGTCGCCGCACGAACTGTCTGTAGTTTCGTGCCATTTGCATACAACAATGTTTGAAATAACAACTGGGACGAGGAGCGTGTGTTTATTTTGCAGACGAACTTGTTTTAATAAAATGGGGAAACAGGAAACTGTAACTGGTTGATTGAAGTAATCATTGAGAAAAGTTTACTGTTCAATTACTTACAATTAATCATGCATTAACTATTATTATGCTGTTATTGGTTGTAGTTTTAAGTTCATATATATTAGGCAAAAGTAGTTGTAGAGCTGTAGGTTATGAAAATTAAAAAAAAAACTAATTAACAAATATTAGGCCTAATGATGTAAATTTGAATGTACGCAGCAATGTAAACAATAAAATTTTGCAATTAAATATTTGTTTTACTTTAACGTTGAAGTTTCTGAATTTATGCTTAGGATACATAATGCTAGTTACTACGAAATGTTTGCTAAACATACTTTAACAAAAACGTCATTGTCATAAAGACATAACGTGTACGTGTTGTAAACATCACAGTTAACACCACTCTTAAAACATGTTTAGGATGTAGCTAAACTTTGTCCGGTTTCATAGAAAAGGGCAAAGCACAGATCTCTGTGGGGCAAAGCATAGAAAATATTTTTAACAAAAAGCTTTTAAAGAAAACAACCGTGCGCTTACCATAAGCGGCTGTTTTCGAGGTTCTCCAATAGCACTATTAATAGCCAGCCGAGTGCTTTCCCTTCTAATTTTCATGTCTCTAATTCCGCTTCAGTCCACAAAGGCACGACCAATCGTCGTGACAGTCGTCATTAGGCGTCATAAAATTAACATGTCGTGGTCTGACGGCGCGGCGGCGCGGCGCGGCGCGATGGCGGCTGTAGACCGCCTGACATTTGCAAGTTTAATGAAGTGAGGGCTGCACGAACTAGGCCCGTTGGGAGCTGTAAATCTGACATTTGACACGCGCCGCCACTGTGAAAAATGTACAATCAACTATGAAAGCTGCCATATTACTTCCATGGAAATATCAGACCATAGGTGAAAGAGGCAATGCTCATCGGACACATAGTGCTTGTCAACTATTTGTACACATAATTTCCAATAATAAAGTACGCAGTCTAGTGTTCGAGTAGTAGCATTAATTATTCCAACTATACATTTTTCGTGTAAAGTGTGCATTCGTATTAGTTAAGGGAGAAAACGAGAGAATAGTAAGATATGCACAAATTAGAGTGTATTCGTTAAATTGTATGAACCCAGAACCGTCTATATTCAATTAGGTACCTGTCTATATTTCGTTCAACTTTGTGATTTCAAAATGTGTTCCTTCCTTCTTTGTAGAAGTACATTTCAGTTTTAAATTCGATACCTAATTTGTGTAAGCTGGAGCACGCACTGTTCTTAAAATGTCAGTATAAAGCTCTACAAGGCATATTAGGTACCTATCTAACAGCAACATTCCTAATTCAAAAATATTCGTTCTCACGCACAAATAGTTACAAACATGTTCATGTCAAGCATGTTCGTAGTTCAAGTGTAACGCGTGTTATTAGCTCATTCTTATTCCTCAGTATTCCCTACTGTGGACATTTCCTAGTATCGTCTTCGCCATCTGTTGAATAAGCAACGAACTAAGTATTTATGTGCGAACACGATACTTTGAGTTAGGTACATCATCGTAGCGTAACTGGAGATGCTATTTTCCACATTCTATACATAAACATTTCTAATAGTGCATTCAGAATTTTTGGATTCCAACATGTTTATGAACATATATACGAGTAGCAATTACACGTTTGTAAACATTCGAACATTATAAAACAACTTGTGGATCATGTTCATCATTGTGTATTCAATGCGCTACGTCGATATTGATAAATAAAACAAAGCTGTCAATGAAAATGTTTTAAGATTAAGATAGTAAATAAGAAATTTATTGAAATGTTAACGACGAAATAATTTCAAAACGCATATCATATTTATCAAGAAGAAATAAAGAAGCAACGGAAGCGCTACCGAGCGTCGTCACAGTGGTAATCCCGACCCGAGTAGCGGCGCGCGCGGGCGGATCTCGACTCGACTCACGAGTTTGTTTTCGTCTATAAATTAGATTATTATCACGATCTCTTAAGACATTATAATGTTATGTATCGTACATAAAATATCACGGATTAGATCGCGTTCTCGCGTTCGAAGGCGACTCGTAAAACTACTCGGGTTATTTACGTTCGCGTTCGGATTTTGATTTTTATCCGGTAGAGAGCTCCGATGCCGCTGGCTTCTTTGAATATTTCATTGTAGTCAATTATTGCATCTAAACTCCTTACACGATAGAATTCACAAGTGTCTGGTGATATTTTCAAACGATTTAGGCTTTTACTTCAATCTGTGTATTTTTTTTTCGAATCTTACATAAAATATAATCTTACATAAAAAATTTGTGATTATTAGATAGAATTGCAAATTAAACAAGTATTAAAATTTGTCTAATTGTTAAAAAACAGTTTTAAAAGAAACACATTATAAAACAATTAATTAGTTCTTCCTACGAAGTAAGGCTTAATACTATATTCAGTATGTTTGACACAGTTTGTCTTAAAAGGTTTAATACTATTAAGTAATATAATTTTACTTGGTGGCTATTCTGTCAACAATTACACATTTTTGTCAGTCAAAAATATTCCAACTAGCGCATAATTTGCATTTTTAAGCTCTCCCGAATTCAAAACGATACCAGAATTTAATAGATATCGGATTTCCGACGGTTTATTGTCTTTGATGAGACTCCAATTCGAATAAGAATTTTACGACTTTTGAATAAAATCACGATTACGGATTTTATGACGCGTGAGCACACAATTTGAATGTGATTCGGGAGAAAATGGGCACAAAACTAAACGCAGTCGTAAACGCCCACTAAATGAAGCTGATGAATAACAACAGATACAATCAATTTAATTTTTTCAATTCCATACTTCTAAAGAATTTACAGCGCTTTTGTCAAAAGAAGACGGCATTTCGTAATTTGTAAATATATATTTTAAAATTTTACGTCTTTAATATCCATATTTTGTGAAACTTCGTATTCAAGCCATTTTGACTCTACAGATTTAACTGCCTACACCCATGCGAAGAATGTTAGTCGAGTTTTACGTTCAGCTATTTGGGATGTTAGTAAAATGTGGAAGCAACAAGGCGACGCGACGACTGTGTTTATTACGATATCCTCCTACTAATAAAGCGCGACATGGCGTGACAAAATGTCATTCATCACTGCACCATTCCCACCTCAAAGAACTGTCGAAGCAACATAATAATGGCTTGTACTCTGCTCTAAAAGGCTTAGTATTTACATAAGAGATATCGTCAAACCATTCCGGGCCGCGGTCGCTCTCGCATTAGGCTCGGAAATTTTCAACACGCCTCGAAAAGGCAAACGGCTAGAACGTGTTCAGGAGCACGATAAAAACAGCTCATATCTTTAATTGGTATTGCTCGCGGTCGTGCCTACTAGAACATATCAATTAAAATGCCGACCGAAGCCGAGTTTTTGTAAGCGACAGCCGCTAGCCACAGTTTTATGTCCACTGTTAAGTGCCAGGCTTCGACGATGCATTCGTGACATTTCAAATGCTCTGCGCAATTTATTTTTCCTGGAATTCAATCACTTAGGAATATGAAAGCATTCGATCTTTCTTTATATAGGTTTCCACTCGTACATATAATTATGTTATCTTCCATCTGCTCTTAGAAAGAAATGGCGACAAGCTTTCTTATTAACGCTGTTTACGTCTGACCAGTAACTTGATCTCATCTGTGGTCTGACGGTTCAGCTCAGCAAGGTTGTTCGCTAACTTTTTGTTATAAAATTGTTGAGATATTTGAGATATTTTTTATGTTGTCGGTAGGATTTCTTTGGCGACAGACTACCGTTTTTATAACAAAAAGGTTGATTTACTTTATTCTATTTGTTTGATTTTAAGTTGTTTATGGCCTTAATGTGGTTTCCGTTCTCGGCTCTAAAATAGTTATTTAATGAAGAATATTACGAATAGCGTTTTATGAACTTTCATTAGGCTCTTCCCCAAAACCGTTCGTAAGTATTCAGTTATGTTTGTCTTCTGGTTTGTTTTTCGGTTTAGTGATTGATTGTCCATCGTTGATGGTCGGATATCTTCGCGGTCGCAGCCGCCTCCACTGGCCGAACATCGACGCCCAATCAAAACATAATAAAGTCTAGAAAAACAGTATCTGCGCACTAGTTGACTGTCTGTTTATTTGTTAACGCCCTACTCTAAGCGCGCATTAATCATTGTTCAGTACACATCGTTAATGCCGCTAAACGATCTAGCTCGATATAAATCAGCCTACCAAGAACGGCAAGTCCCTAACAAAACAGACGATTTGACCAAGTTTACGGTCTCGCCCGCCTGCGCATTATGTGTGGATTTATAGTATGCAGTGAGATTCTGTCTCGTAAATTGAAAAATTGGTTTCCTACGACTGACGTTACTTAGAAACAGAGCGGAAAATGAGTTTACATTGCGAAAGATAAATAACGATCGATTATTTCCGATGTATACGAACATTTTCAGTTTTCTTAAAATTGTTTCATTCAGTATAACCAGAACCGTAGCACAGATTAGAAAATAAATAGTTATAGATCAACACGGCCGAACAACGATCAACCCTAGGACCACTACTGGAGTGAAGAAGATTGTGAAAAATCTCTCCGATAAAGCACGAATCTTTGAAATCTTAAATATATTAAATGTGTTTAAATAAATATAACAGATACGTAAATCCCGACACAATGTGCTAAAGCGAAGTCAATTTCAGTTATGCCTTAAAATGCTGAAAATAAAATGATTATTGCTGAACAGATATGTGATTGAATGGGACAATTCATTTCCACGAATGGTTTGCTAAACTTTGTTCGTATTTCGTTTTGGAGCATTTCGCCCTGAGCTCTCACACCATCATTGGACACCATAGAACCTGGATTCGAGACAAGGCTGGCCGCTGATTCTGTCATGCATTTCTGTCCCGTGCCATCGCGCCCGCTTCGGCGTCCGCTCATAATATAACCTAACCCACAAAAACTGATGGTCAATCTAACCCGCGAATCGAAACAAAGCTCGAGCGAAACGCTTCGCCCGACTCAGATTTACGAGCGCGGCAAGACATTTTAACGATAATACGTATTTATGGGTATTTATGGACGGCGCGAAAGGCCGCCGTTTAATTGTCGAATAAAATTGAATTTACAGCCGTAGATTTATAGGCGTTCGTTAACCGATACAGTTGGCATTTATGGGTTTTTATGAAATACATTCTGCGCTCCACGGCGCGGCGCCCCTCCGCTGCCACCACTCCCCGCCCGCGCTGCCCCGTGCTGCGTGCGTGATTGGAAATAGGTTGGTAGGACGCCTAAAACATAGTTTTGGACCCGTGCATAGTGCATAGTGCAATCAGCGAGAATGCTCGGTTCAAGTAGGATGTCACGAATTTGCATGCAATAAATTATCATTAGATAAACGGAGAAAAGTCATGACCACGAATAACCTGGGATTACCCACGTACCGGACTTCCACTTTAGGGTTTTTAACTTTTATTTATTTATACCTTGAAAAATTCAGCGGCCACAATCCGCTTGTAATCTCATTTTGGAATATCAAGAATTCGTGGATATCAATTTCCTTATTCTATAGGAATAGAATAATATACCGTAAGTAACCGACGAGCATGAATGAAGAAAATTATGATATGAGAGTGGAAGAGGCGGCAGAAGTGTGTCAGCATCGTGGCACGTAGAGATCCGTTGTCTCTGCCTACCCCACCGGGAAACAGGCGTGACGCTATGTATGTATGTAATACCTTCTACTTTTGTGTTTTCAAATTTGTTTCACACGGAAAAGCGCACAAGTAAAATATTAAATTATCACACCTATAACACAACAGGCTGTTCAATGTGAGGTGTGAGGTACGATGACAACTGTAGGTTTTACAGCATAATGACATTAGAGAAGAGAATAATTTGTGTTAGATATGCTGCTAGTGCGACAGCTGCAGGAGCTAAACCAGAACGGAGGCGTCTACACGCTTATCGAGAACCACATTATTATCTGAAAGGCTCGGTGCCACAAACAAACTACATGCAAACCTGTGTTATTCCAAGGATTACCTGCTCATACATATAATACACTATTTTACTGAATTATATATTATATTTACATGCTCTAAACAAACATTTAACTTAGAGTTAACTTATAACATTTTATTTAACCACTAAATCACTTGACTCGTGTAAACCAGGCATAAGCGACCAGTTCGCATGCGGGTCTCTATCTCGAATGTAAATGGCATCGATAGCTTCGACAAATGCGTCGTGCCGCGCCGACAAACGTTGTCGTCGTCGGCGATAATTGCCGTGTTTATGTCAAGCGTTCGCCGTAAACCATGGCCGCGATCACTGTTGTCCAACCGAGGTACCATAATTGTGGTGTTATTACCATATTTTTGTTTCCTGTACCATGCTCCTTAGTGGTGGACAATAGTACAATAATTGCACGATCAATTGGATTACATTCTTTGGAGTCATAATTTACGCGTGACTGTGAATTAGATATGTCTAGGCCCTAGACATGTACATTGTACCATATACTCTAGGGCGCAATGTACATGATTCTGTTAACTTAATCTGGCAACACTGAGCATCAGTCGACAACACAACGCAATATCGTACGTATGTCGCGTGGATGTGTTCATTAGACCGTCATTAGACCATCTCGTGTTACGGTGAATAGTTTTGGCGTGAAACTGCCGGACGAACGATTCGGTTAACGAAGGCCCGAACGCCCAAATCACTGTAGCGTGTACTTTCCAAGCCATTGAGTTATAGCTCACCCCCACATGGCAGTGTGAATCCTAGTCCATACACTTGGTCTTGTCACTTTGTCATTTTTCATAAAAAATAAAAATATGAACAAACTACCTTAGTTTCAGACTTAGTTGAAAAGATTGGTGTAAGGCCGTACTGAAATGAAAGAGAAAGAAGCGAAGAGGCCATAATTATGACTTTCAGTGGATTGATGATCTACAATGGCTGAAGATGAAAAAGAAAATGAACATCACAAATTAACAACATGTAGCAACTTAACAACACCTACATGTTGTTAATTTGCGATTTTGTGAAGCCACATGTTGCGCTTTCCATAAAAAAGAAATAAATACCATCGCTGATATAACAGATATAATTTAAACCGCTGACAAGACATCAATCATTCGACATCCACAAACACTACTGACGCCACATCTTTGACCGAGCCCTGCTAACAGAGGCAATAAGATTCCTAGAGGCGGACCGGACATCAATAGCTGTCCATCAGGCGTCGAATTACGAGTGCCCAAAGTGACACGAGGGTCTGGGGGCAGCTGCGGTCGGAGACGAGAAATTGTATGCAAATATCGAGGACATAACAAGCGCGTCAAAGTTTGAAGACGTCTGGGGCTGGGGGGGATAAGCCAATGCGTGCAACGACGAAGTAGGCTAAGCTGTATTCAACAGGAGTAAAACCGGCGAATGAAGGAAGAAACGTCGATAGGAAGGAAGTATAAATAGGAGTGGTTGATATGTACGTTATAGAAAGATGTAATAGGAATAATAATAAGGAAGATGAAGATGTCATAGGAAGTAATGAATTAATTTAATTAATTAATTGATCTTTTTTTCTCCAGCGAATAGGGCTGGAGATTCAAAGGGGCAACGCGGCTAGTGTTTTGGGTACGGTGGGGGAGTTGGCCGGCGGAGATGGATGAAATTTTTTTTATTTAATAGGTGTTAATTTTAGTTTTAGTTTTTTTTCATTGTTATTGTGATTTTCTAATAAGTGAATTTGTACATTGTAATATTAATTGATTTAAGATTTATGTAAAATTATTGATATTAGGAACGACCTTGAGCTTTACGATGATTGTATGAAGAGTAAGTTTTTTTTTATGGAAACTGACACGGTTGGCTACATCACCTACAGTATCCGTGATGTCAGCCCAGAACATCGGGTGAACGAGGTGCCATGTCAGTGCCTTCATTTCATGTCGGCTACACTGAACTGGACGGAAAACACGAACTATTTACATTACATAGCCGTTTCGACCGACGGACGGTTCGTTCTGTTAAGTAATTAATGGAAACTATATTTTACAAAACATCCTGAAACCACCTTGTTTTGTAAACTTATTTCTTTCCGAGTGATAACATCCGGGATTTTGCAAGATCGATTTATGCTAACACGCAAGAAGTTGAGATGTCTGCATTTATTTATAGTCTGCATAAAAACTCATTAATTTTTTAAGCTGACAACAAGGCAACACATTCTTACTGCCAATGTTTCTGTTGAGTTTTCTTGTAAGCAATGGAAATTGCATAGTTTTCAGACCAGCGGTTACGATTTCTAGAAATGTGTATAGTAGAGAAATACATAAGTCGTCAAATAGTAGCCAGAAGATTTGGTTTTAATAAAAATTTTACTTTAACTGTTTCTGTAGGCCGTAGGCCAATGTAATCGTAATTTAATACCAGTTAAGCCACTCAGTCAGCGTGTATGCGCCTTCTGCTGGACATACTGCTTTCCATTTTTCCTCCAGCAGTAGGTACGGAACCACTGATTTCCGCCACCGTACTTGATGTCGTCGTCCCACCTGATTTCATCTTTTCAATACATGTCATGTCAGCCTCGATAGCTCAGTGGTGCAGACATTCAACTGTCGCTATTGAATGTTCAGCAACGCTGGGTGCGGTCAGTACTTGGATGGGTGACCGCTGACCGTTGGAGGCTGACCGAGGTTCGGATTCCTCGTAAAACTGTAGGTCCCTTCCCTCCTAATCTTACTTGGTGGTAGGGTTTAACCCGCCCGGGTTGATACCACCGCACTGAATGAAACGTCGGTCTAAACGGCTATGTAAATAGTTTGTGTTTTCCGACCAGTTCAGTGTAGCCGGCACGATCAAAGGGGGAAGCACTGACATGACACCTACTTCACCCGGTGTTATGGGCTGATATCACGGACGTTGTAGGTGATGTATCCAACCGTGTCAGTTTCCATAAAAAAAAACATGTAACTCTCAGTCTCATAATATGTGAACGCATTTTGATAAGCTTATTATTTATCACTGCAGGCATAGAATTTTCTACGCCAAGCGAGGAAGGAGACCTAAAGCAACTCCACTCTTTTCTCCCGTCTTCGGGTCGACATGTCAATACTTGCTCGTTACTGTCCGACACGAGCGCCCCGCCCCGTCATACAACACGTCCCCGACGACGACGGACGCGACACAACCCTGTCTGGAAAGGCTTATTTAGGTAATCCTATTTGGATTCCGGCCACGTATCGCTATTATTTCCATATCGTCGCTTGTATTTTCCTGTCATCTACATTGTCTTTATTCTGAACTGAACTGACGGCGCGGCAAGGCGACTGTAACGAACATAAAACATCTTTAAATAATTTTTGAGTCAACTTAAGCTCGGAATTTTTACTCGTGAAACTAAAATAAAGGGTTGTAGAAATGGGTTCTATAGTCAACAGATGTTTAATTAAATAAATTTATGTAAATATGAACATGTGACATTTGACATGTGACTAAAACACTATGTCATCATAACATAACTCATAACAACCACTAGATAAATACTAGCAACGAACCGTCTCATTAACAGAATATTTACAGATGGCAGTAAAATTAATAGCGAAAACAATAAAAATAGTAGCGATAGCGAGCCCATAAAAAGCTACCGTTGCGAATCAAATGAGTAAAACATTATCATGCGTAATTACAAGCGTATATTTATTTGAAATGTCCCTCATAAAGTGTACACAGAACGAGACGACCGCCAGCTCGACAGGAGATAAAGCAATAAAATCAATCATTGGACTAATAAAAGTTTAACGATCGGCAAATTAGACGGTTGGAACAACACGCGTGGCGCGGCGCAGGCGCGCTGGAACAAGAATTCCCGCTTTTGTCTAATTAATGTTTTCCACGGGATTATTGCGCAAATTTACTGGCCCCGTTGTCATTAAACTTGACATCTGAATTCGGAGCACAGGGTCGTTTTACTTTCGCGCGCGCATGGCCTGTACAGTATCTGACTCAGTAATATTGACACCGACAACTCACCTACCCACGATGAAGGGTTTATCTTCATTGGATATTATTTCATGAACGATACTACGTTTATTAATAGCTTCATTTATGAGATTTACAATATTTTTACAAGTGTGTAAGATAAGTATGCTTCTTTATTAAATGAGACATTGTGTCTTACTCTTACATTTTTAACCGACTTCCAAAAAAGGAGGAGGTTCTCAATTCGTCTGTATGTTTTTTTTTTTTTTATTTTTTTTTTTATTTTTTTTTTTTTGTATGTTTGTAACACGATTTCTCCGTCAATTGAGGGCCGATTTAGAAAATTCTTTTTTTGTTAGTTAGGTCATACTTCCGAGGTGGTCCCATTTCAATTTTATCGAAATTGGTTCAGTGGTTTTCGAAAAATCAGCATAATACTATGGTGTGTGGTTACCTTCAGCAAAACTTGTGATGTGGTCGTTTTCGGCAATTTTTTCAGTTTGATAAATTAGTATGGTGTGTGGTTACCTTCAGCAAAACATTTGTGATGTGGACTTATTCAGCAATTTGCAGTCTGACACATATGGCGAATAATTCTGTACCACTTCAATCGATTTCGATTATTCGATTTCGATTATTCTTTTTTATGTAATATTACTAAAAAGAATGAAATAAAAACTGTTTTAAAAAATATTAAACCGATTTCCAAAAAACAAACAAAAAAAAAACTAAAAAGTATTAAATACCTAATATTTTGAAATTTTCTCTGTCCTGTTGAAATACATGAATCGATATCATAGTGATACATATTCGGACCCTTGTTTCATGAATATTCTAAATTTGAAATTTTTTTTCTTTTCCGACCGGCGCTTAATTTATTATGGTACCTGGCCAGTACCTACTGTACCGAGTACCATCGAGCTGGTTTGATGATGGAGACAGAAGGTGGCCATAGGAACTCCTAACATATTCGGACCCTTGTTTCATGAATATTCTAAATTTAAATTTTTTTATCTTTTCCTACCGGCCAGGTGCGCTTAATTTATTATGGTACCTGACCGGTACCTACTGTACCGAGTACCATCGAGCTGGTCTGATGATGGAGACAGAAGGTGGCCATAGGAACTCCTAAACTACACATGATAAACCCATCGTGTTTGGGCTCGTTGCATTTGTCTTGACAAGCAATTTATTTTAGACCTGGTGTCGAGGTCTGAAAATGAAGACGGAAGGTGGGCATAGGGAATTCCTAAAGAATAATAAAAATGAAACAATTTAGGTACATAGGTCAAATCAGTTTATTATAAAATTGTAATATATAAAATTTTAACATTCATTCCTTTAAATAGGGTACACTCAACTTCAATATTTAAAGTATGGGCCTATTGATTGTAATTTATATTATATTGTATGTGTGCGTGCCTACGTAGGTACTCGTACATCTTACTTTGTATATTAAACTATCAATAGCAAGGCCTCAATAACATAGTTGCGATTGAATCATGAGCAACAAAGTATGGGCAATTGCCTATTGCTTGTAATATTAAAACAAAGTTTTTGTGCGTACCTACGTAGGTACTCGTACATCTTACTTTGTATTTATAAATTTAAAGCCACAAAAATCATTAAACTATCAATAGCTAGGCCTCAATAACATAGAAGTTGCGATTGAATCATGTACAATATAAAGTATGGGCAATTTCCTATTGCTTGTAATATTAAAACAAAGTTTTTTATATATGTGCGTACCAACATAGGTACTCGTACATCTTACTTTGTATTTATAAATTTAAAGCCACAAAAATCATTAAACTATCAATAGCTAGGCCTCAATAACATAGCTGCTTTAGACCACTTTTTTTCAACATTGGACAATACATAATATGTAATAAGAATATATAAGGTGCTTCGTTATTAACTTTATTTATTGAAATAAGTACTTAAAAATATATAATTACAAGCAAATAACTAAATTCAGAAAAACCTATAAAACCTATAAAATGAAATAATCTTCCAAAATGGGGACTCCTGGAAAAGTCCCCATGATGGAAACCGCATTCATTCGTTATTAATGTCAAATGTTTCGGGAAGGTTACATACGCACTCAAACACTTTACGTACAAAAAAACATGTTTATAGGAGCATATTTTCTCCTAACAAAAAAATAAAATCAAATAGCTGTAATAAAAACCAATCAGCTATAGACCCTTGCCAAACACGAAACGAACGCACACACACCGCACACGTTGGTAGGTAGGTAGGTAGGTAGCTAGTTTTAGAGCGGCGGCCTTGTGACTTACTTGCAACAAACAGCTGTTCTACGTTTGATCATAGTACGGTCATTGACCCCGTACAATGCAAGCTACCTACTGTTACACACCGGTAGCCGGAAGGCTGGTATTTCCGGACGTCTATAAACAAAACGTAAAGAAGACTGTCTGATAGCACCTCCATTTGTTACACACCGGTCTAGTGACCTTGTGACTTACAACAAACAGCTGTTCTGCGTTTGACCCCGTACAATGCAAGCTACCTACTGTTACACACAGGTCTAGTGACCTTGTTGTTCTGCTTTTGAACATAGTACGGTAATTGACCCCGTACAATGGAAGCTACCTCCTGTTACACATAGGTTGATCCTTTGTAGCAAACATGCTTTGTTATATTTCTCGAAAAGTAATGCTAAAACATATAATTTTTTTGCGTAACGTGTTTATTTGAGTGTGTATGTAACCCTCCCGAAACATTGAATAACGAAGCACCTTATATAATACATATGTAACCGACTTCATATAATGAGGACCCGTCATAAATAAAAACTACCTAGATGTTCGAAAGATTACGCAGGCGTGTCATTTCTGTTAAAGCTTTCTCATCGTGGGGTCGATTTAAAAGCTTATTTGCATCCAAATCAGATAAGGCAATGCCTTCTAATGTTTTCACGCGACTGAGGGCTACATAAATCTGTCCTTTTGCAAAATTCTTCTTTCCTAAATCAATCACTGCTTTATCAAGGGTTGTACCCTGAAGTTTGTGGACAGTTACGGCCCAGCTTAAGATGAGTGGTAACATTCTGCGTTCAACATCTCCATATCCTCTTTGCGCTTGGAATGTTGTGCAAACAGGTGAGATTTCTACACAACCGTCATCATCTTTTATTCTAAGGCCAACAGTCGCGTCATCAAATTTTATAAACACAGATTCAGGCAACTCGCCTTCCTCCAATTGATCTCTTCGGAGAGCAGGCCATTTAATTTTCTTAACAATGCCCATGGCACCATTCACGAGCCCATCGGATACGGAAATATTACGCCTTAACATGACTCGCGATTCGATACCCAACTTTATAGTTTGTAAGATACCACCGCAGTTATTAATGTCTTTAGGAATAACATTGTCTGGTGGCTTTCTACCATAAGTTGCCGCCTCGCGAGACTCATCTACAGCATTTATTGTGTACATGCGGTGCGCTTTAGCATTTACAGCGGTCATTTTTTCATTATATGTGTCAACTTGTCTAACAGTAGGGAATATACGGACAGCAACCCCATCAACAAAATCTCCTGACAAAGGCACGTGTCGCCGCTCACAAAGTAACTCCAGCTGTGCTGTCGTTAATTCACCAACCCGCAAGCTATTCAAGAGGTCAATGAAATCAATATCATTTCGTTGCCGCATATTTATAGTAAGTTCACAAAATGAGAATTGCTGCCATAAGTTAACTTCGGCCGAAAACCATGGCGGTTGAATAAAACACCAATGGCCTTTTACCGGTGGGAGTTGAAGTATATCACCAAAAAGCAATATATGCACCCCGCCAAATAATTTGTCATTATTTTTGTATTCTTGGAGACGCAGATGTATAATTCGCAAATTTTCATATGATACCATAGAAATTTCATCTATGATTAACCAGTTTATATGACGCCATTTACGTCTTTCATTCTCTAGCTTTTGTCCAGTAATTTTTTTGTACGTCATGGTATTTCCTTTTTCAATCGGAAGTGTGAATATTGAGTGCAATGTTTTGCCAAATATTTGGCGTGCAGCTACTCCTGTTAGGGATCCCACCTCAACAAATTTGGCCTTGAGTAATATTTCAACTGTAGGTGCATAACACCGTTTGATATGTTCCACAAGTAATTTAAAGACGAAGGACTTTCCACTTCCTGCACCGCCAGTGATGAATAACAATAATTGGCTTTCTTGTCTCTGCAAATCACTTTCCACAGCCCCAGAAACTTTTTGGAAAAGGTCTCTCTGTTGGACGTTTAAACCTCGAATATTACCCAAGAAGACTTCATCTGGCATTGCAGACCTTTCGCCTACATCTTCACAATAATTGTCATCGTTATTCACGATTTGTTCACCGCCACAAATCAAAGGAGCATCAACATCATGAGTGTCATGGGCAGCGTTGAGCGCGACTGCTTGGGCAAGAGCCTGTTGTATCATTTGTTCTGCGTAAGCAAACTCCTCTGCACTTACGTTGCCATGTAATGGTCGAAATTCTCTTTGCCGCCTAATGAAACACTCCTCAGCGGTTTCATCTTCGAGTAGAAGTTCACTTTCATTACGAAATGGTACATGACATACTAACAAGCTGTAGTAATAGGCCTCTTTGTCGCTGTTCAATGTAAAGTATCGTGTGCGCAATACTGCAGATTTATTTCTTATACGCATCCGCGTGTTATCTCTTAGCCGTATAAATCTTGCCGGCGTAACCAGTGGCGGCTGGTGACTTACGTGACCGGCAGTGCGCTAAGTACCTACCTAGGTACTTAAATACCAAATTTCCCAACACATTCCCGTCATGTTATTTTAAGATCGGGACTTACGAATTTTTTAAACGCCTGCGTACGTACCTAGCATGAATATTCTTAAGACACTCAATGAGTTGCAAAAAAACAAGAAAAAAAATCCAAACAAGTTTTTTAACTCATTTTTAGTACCTTTATGAACACACCCATAGACCACAACACTACTGCAGCTTTCAAAAAGAAAACAGTAGTAATGTCCCAAAAATACTTCAAAAAGTATATAAAAATAAAAGCATTTGAAAAGTAGGAATTGAACCCGGGATCACCTGATTGTAAAGCCTTACCTTTATCCAACGCTTAGGCAAATATCGGCACCAGTTAATTCACAGTATCACGCGACAGAAAGCACAAAACCTAACCATATTCCATTTTAAATATTCGCGCGCTAACGGGTATGTGACATCATCACATGACAGCGCAGCGCGCTGACTCTAGGCAGACGGACTCACAAGCAGAACGAATCGCCCGCGACGTGTCGCACGCGCGTCTTTCTACAATATACTGTCCTTCTTTTTCCGTCGTGTGTCACACGCAGAATGCAACCTTGTTCCACACATAATCGTATGAAGAGTGTTTTGTTTCACGCGGCGGGGCAGCGGCGTTTGACATTTTCTCATAGTAGACGTTCGCGGTGTTTTGTAATGCACTCGGCGGCGAGCTCGGCGGCGAGCTCGGCGGCGATACGTCGTATGTAGTACGTATTACGTACAGCAAACTCGTGCCTTGTTGTATAGGAAATAGGAACGAATTCAGTTTGATATTTTTACTTCGATCGGTGACAATCATGGAGAATGTTTAATATTTTAATTGATTTATTTCTTTCGGGTGAAAGCGCTATATTTTGTGGTAGTGCGGCGCACGAGCGCACTTAAGGGCCAGCCGCCACTGGGCGTAACATCTTCACGCCTCAATTCTTCATCACCATCGTCTTTGTTCCATGTTGAGTTAGACACCGTTTCAAAGCGCACAGCGAATTCAGCGAGACTTAAGTCGTCTAGTTCGTCTGGGCGTAATACATACCGGTCAAAAATATTGTTGTAAATGGATGTATCATCACTGTCGAATCGTAGAAGTCTGAAACGTTCATTTGGCTTACAACTGTTTATGAAGACTGTTTTTCGGGAAGACATTTTTAGCGGTAAATGACACAATCTATATGCGCATTCCGGAGCACTTACAAGGCGTTGAGATAGAATGGCCATTGAGACTGCAAATAACTGATTCCACACAGGACCACCTTGCCTCTTGGCCTTCGCAACGGCTTCTCTTATAACTTCACCTGTATCATGGGGCTCGCATTTACTTGCGTATTTAGCCACATAGTACGCAACTGCTGTTACGTTACCGCACGGCTGCACATCAATGTTTCCTTTCCATAGACTCAATAGAGTAGGATTGTAATTGTTCACCATACTTTCATTTGCAGTTCGTTTCAAACAACAAAATCGTCCATTGTTTATTAATACTTCATCAGGACCTAAGCAAATAGTAGTCTCATATGCGGGCCTCGGGAAACCAAAACGACAATAACTATCGTTGCGGTTTTTGTAGCACGTGGCCGTGTGTTTGTGTATTTGCACGTCTTCTATTAATTTCTGCAATACAGGATCATTGGGCATTAAGGAGCATGAAACAACCCTTTCAATAACTTCGATACCCTCATGAGTCGAGAAATCTGGGATATTGTCACACCACACCAACATATGAAGGTGTGGACTTCCGCGATTTTGAAACTCTATTCTATACCAAAAGTCCACAACTGGACCACCTAAGCAGTCTGGATCGCGTTTGAGGAATCGCATCAGAGCATTCACGCGAACCGTAAATTGTCGAGAGACAACCACGGGATGTTTTTGAACCAACTGCAAACGCTCGGGAAAAGACAGGCTCTCTGCCTCATTCACATCACGACCATCTGCGATAAGTAAGGCTTTAGTCATGTCTGGCCAATTAAGGTCGTTGCAAGAGAACGTCATGAACCACGTAGGAGGCCCCAAAGTACGGACCATTGCAGTAAGTTCAGAGCAGCATTTCTGCCAATAAGACGCTGATCCTCTGATATTCCTCATAGTAAGATGCATATTATCTATGAGTCCTTGAGGTGTCCGCTCGCCCTGGCCTTGGCGCATCCGGCATGATACAGAAACACTGGATTTAGCTCGATAATATTCAACTATGGAAAGAGCAAAAAACAAATAGTCGTTTCGATTGAAACGCTTGTCCAGATTCATTACTCGACTCTGAAAATAGTCCAATGGAGTAATTTGAATATCTCTTACCTCTCCAAAGCCATTTTTGCCATCAGGAAAAAGACAATACCAAGCAAGCTCTTCCGTTCGTCGCTCTCGATCCACATTTAATGGTGGCGCTGTTTTTCTTGTAATCTCAGCTAATCTCATCTCGTTATTATTCGTAGTTGGATTGGAATTCAAATGAACTACACTTTCTAGATTAGGGACCGCTTCGTCTATGCTACGGAGCATACTAGTTGTTTCAATAATAGTGGAAATTGGTTGTATTTGTGATAGCGGTCTTTCTTGTTCTGGAGCGGAGTTTGGTCGAAATGTTTGTTGAGGAGTGTTGCTATTTTTTTCTAGTATAGGAATTGTATATGTAGGACTCTCTGAATGATTACTCTTTGGCTGGCTCTCTGATGTTCTTAAAGTATCTCTGTGCATACTTTCTTGTTCCTGAACTGAGTTTGTTTGAAATATTTTTTGAGGAGTGTCTTTGTTTTCTGATGTAGGTATCGTATATGTAGGACTCTCTGACTGAACTACTCTTGACTGCTCCTGAATATTCAACTGTTGATTCCCCAACGTTTCTCTGCGCACTTCTGCCTGGTTCTCCGGTCTTATAATCAAAGGAGTTAGTGAATACACATTGAGAAAGTAATCTTGTGCCGGTACTTTCTTCGTCGATGTAAACAAATTCCGTCGCAGTATGCCATGTAATTCATCTATATTTTGAAATTGCATGCAACAGGCTGCACCACGTCTTGGAGCGGTTGCTCCCTTAGGCCCACGTGCATGTGAATCTAACAACCAATATTTATAAGCATCAGTTTCAACTTTACAATATATAGCCACAGTCATAGAATTCGCAGTAAGCAGCCCGCAACAGTTTTCTCTTAAAAATAATGTGAGAGCATTTTTTAGGTTAGGGAAGCCGTCAGTACTTCGATCGGTATCTAAATGACCATTATAGTTAGTTTCGGCAACTGAGATATTAATTTTCTTCCTGTTATATAATATTTGGGGTGCAAGATCACTCGCGGCAAGATATTCAGGGTTAACTTCTCCAATTGCGGGGTTCTCTCTAGAAGCAATGGACTCACGGTAGAGCTTGTCTCCGAGTATTACTATATAATCAATGTCACTTTTTAACCATTGACTTGGGTCGTCTGTACAGAACGCTGCACAAGCTACAGCTGCTACAGCAGTACATTGTTTGCCAAGAGATTCTAAATCAAATCTTAAATCGGCTTGATGAAATGATCCGTGTAGTATAGAAACGTTTTCACTTATATCAACGTAGTTGTTATGAGGAGTAGATTGTAACTCCATAGGCTCACCACCATCTGCAGGCTCTTCATAAATTTGAACAATTTCAGAAATGTCGATATCATTCTCAAAATGTGGTCTTATATCTCTATAGAGTATATTGTTTGACATTAACCAGGTTAGAGCCTGATACAATCTGTTCATATCCACAACAAACTCTTGGGAGTGTTGCAAGTTCTCGAGACTTTCCACAACCAGAACAAGTCCTACTTGGTTTGGCGCAAGTGGCAGTTGTTCAGCGACTTCAACAACGTCTTTTGCAAACAAAGTAACTTGTCCCTTGCACCAATCTTGACAGAAACGGTTTTGTAGCTTCATTATTTTAAGAAACGGTACAACACGGCATAAAAACCGTTCTTCAAGTTTCGTCAAATTAGCTAGCTCTTGAGGTACAGTCGCGACTGTCATTTTGTTCCAGAACGCTGCCGGCGGAATTCTTCGTTTCCTAATATTATTTTGACAGCGAGAGCATGTTATGATATTACCAAGAGAAACCAATTCTTCGGGTAATAATCCACTGTACATTACAGTATCTAAATTACAACGTTGTGATGGATATAACATATTATTACAAACGGCACATGGAACGTCTGCAAAAATGTTAATAGCCCTTTCAAAATCATTTACGGAAGATACGTCCCTGCGGTTGCGACTAGCTTGTCGCATAGCATCTAATCGAGTCGATCTGGATTCGGTAGATTCATTTGATAAACGCTCGTGTTGCAAGCCAAGACGATGAGAACGTTGCTCTTCGGTTTCGTTTGATAAACGTTCGTGAATCAAGCCAAGTCGATGAGAACGTTGCTCTTCGGTTTCGTTTGATAAACGTTCGTGAACCAAGCCAAGTCGATGAGAACGTTGCTCTTCGGTTTCGTTTGATAAACGTTCGTGAATCAAGCCAAGTCGATGAGAACGTTGCTCTTCGGTTTCTTTTGATAAACGTTCGTGAATCAAGCCAAGTCGATGAGAACGTTGCTCTTCGGTTTCGTTTGATAAACGTTCGTGCATCAAGTCGTGTCGATGAGAACGTTGCTCTTCGGTTTCGTTTGATAAACGTTCGTGAATCAAGCCAAGTCGATGAGAACGTTGCTCATTGGTTTCGTTTGATAAACGTTCGTGAATCAAGCCAAGTCGATGAGAACGTTGCTCTTCGGTTTCGTTTGATAAACGTTCGTGAATCAAGCCAAGTCGATGAGAACGTTGCTCTTCGGTTTCGTTTGATAAACGTTCGTGCATCAAGCCATGTCGACGAGAACGTTGCTCTTCGGTTTCGTTTGATAAACGTTCGTGAATCAGGCCAAGTCGATGAGAACGTTGCTCTTCGGTTTCGTTTGATAAACGTTCGTGCATCAGGCCAAGTCGATGAGAACGTTGCTCTTCGGTTTCGTTTGATAAACGTTCGTGAATCAAGCCAAGTCGATGAGAACGTTGCTCTTCGGTTTCGTTTGATAAACGTTCGTGAATCAAACTTAGTCGTTGAGCATGACTTTCTGGGCTTTCATTAAGCCTTGATAAGTTCGTGTATGCTCTCATCTGAGAGCGTCTATAGGCCCGCTGCTCATCACTCTCATTTGAAATGATTATCGCATTTCTTTCCCTACTTTTCTTTAAACGATCTTCCCTCTCGTCACTACTTTCTTCCAAACGGCGCTGTCTCATTTGAGCAGTGCGTTTAGTAGGCCTACCCATAATTAATATAAAGAAAATAAAAATAAAAAAATTTGAAAACAAACTTTGAATCGTTACCAATGAACCACTCAATCCATCCACCTAGTTGGTCAGTTAGGAGATCGAAATTATTATTAAAAAATTATATACGAGTAATAATGCGATTGGGAGTCGCAACGTCAACCTCCTCAAACTTTTGAAAGTACTGCAGGACGATGCGCATTAATATACAGTACATGGAATGCAAGTTATAAATAAACGCTCGCCAAAGAGGAGACAACCAAGCACAATTTAAAATTATGAGTTCATACAAACATGACAGATGGAAATGACAACCGCAGCTATTAACGTGGGGCATTTTTATGAAAAAAAAAGTAAAATAAGTTAATTTTTAAGAGGAATACATTTACCTATCCACGCGAAATACTTTCAAGAAGTTTACACTTATTACAAATAATTGTATTAACATGAGATTTTTTTTTTTTCGCCTTAGTATAAATTGCGAAGGCAAATTGTAGAATATTAGCCTAGGCATTTTGTAAAACGGCAAATTCTACAATTTTCCTCCGACATAAACAAAAAATCAAGGTGGTCGGTTAGTTCAAATATTTTCGTCGCCAGTGATGGGTCTCCATGACTGAGATGTCCACCCCACCGAAGCTCTGAAGTCGCCACAGCTTGATTACTCTGAGATGTCCACCCCATCGAAGCTCTGAAGTCACCACATATCGGTCTTGATTACTCTGAGACATAGTTAAAACAGACAAGTTAGCCGTCTTCATAAAAACGCGCTGATTTCGCACTCACACAAGCACGCGCCAGCGCACGCTGTCCGTACACAACCACTACTTACTTACATTCTCACTTCCCTCGCTTGTAGTCAGAGATGGCCGCCCCGCACTTGGTTTTTTTTTTGGTTTTGTTATTTTTAACCGTGTGGGGCCGGTACTTAAAAAGAATAGACTCGCTGCGTCGCTCCCCATGCATGTCGTAAAAGGCGACTAAGGGATAAGAACAAGATGCCGTGCGAAAAGGCGACAGGCTCGCCACCTCACGCCATGCAGCAGGTGGGTCTTTGTGCCTTACTTTCTGCTTGATCGATTGAATCTTGTTCGAATGCTTTGCGAAACGTGGTGGTCGGTGTTGTGCTGTAATTTACCCAGAGTTCTTGCGGCACAACACCGATTACTCTGCTTACCCCGACTGCCTCTCTCTCTCTCTCTCTTTCTCTCTCTCTTTCCATTTCTCTCTCTTTCTATCTCTCTCTCTCTCTTTCTATCTCTCTCTCTGGAATTGCATTTCCACCATAATGGGCTCACTACCTGTCAATTGTGTCAGTGTTGTGAGTTGTGACATTTTAAAACAATGGGCTCATGTCCACCCCACCGAAGCTCTGCCGCTGATGAAGAGATGGTTCTTCATTACTCAGCACTCAGTAGAGCCGCATCTGCCCACAGAAACCAGAAATGGTAATTAATAAACACAACACGCGGAGTGGCAAGTGATGCCTAACGTCTAGCAATCTTAAATAACACGGAGTATCAGAATAAAAGAAAGGGCATGATATAAACATATTTTGACGAAAAGACATATGAAAGAAATAATGTAACTTTTTTTATGGAAACTGACAGGATTGGCTTTATCACCTACAACATCCGTGATTCCAGCCCATAACACCGGGTGAGCTAGGTGCCATGTCAGTGCTTCCCTTCATTTCATGTCGGCTACACTGAACTGGACGGAAAACACAAACTATTTACATAGCCGTTCCGACCGACGTTTCATTCAGTGCAGTGGTACCAAACCGGGCGGGTTGAACCCTACCACCTAGTAAGGTAAGAAGAGAAGGAACCTACAGTTTAACGTGGAATCCGAACCACGGTCAGCCTCCAACGGTCGAGCGGTCACCGATCCAAGTACCTACTGACCGCACCCAGCGTTGCTTACCAATCAATAGCGATGGACTGGTCACGGACTGATCGCACCACTGAGCTATATGGGTGATAATTTTTTTTGAGTTTATACATTACAAACATATATAAAACAACAAACATAAAAAAATACAAAAAATTTAATATTTTCTCTTTAAACTATAATATTAGTGTAGACGAAAATGAAATGGGAACAAATAAGTATGAAATATTTATTTACTTACCAGTAAAACTGTATCCACTACGCCATTAGTAGCGACGCCCGCTCCGAACACATCCGCAAAAGCAGTCACCAGACCATTGACTTAAGGTCACCAGAACTCAAAAAAATACGACCCACTACCAACCCTACGCCCATTATAGCTTCATTGCATTATAGACACACGCCCCATCATCAGAAAAAAACAGTCAACAGAACACCCCTTTCCAATTCAATGCAGAACACCAGAGCCAAAAAAAATTTCGCTTCGTCTCCAATTTAATTAAATGACGTTTCATCTCACAGTAATTTTTTCCACCAAAAAAAACAAAACAAAACCCTATCGCCACGACAAATAGAAAATATTCATAATTAATTTTTCATGAACATTCTAAATTTGAAAACATTTCCGACCGGCCAGAAGCGCATAATATATTCATTCTAGATTTTTCAAACAACTTCAAAAAAAGGACGAGATTCTCAATTCGACTGTATGTTTACTCCGTGATTCCGCCATGAACACTAATAGCAAAAAATTACTAAAAACAATTGTGATATAAAAAACTATTTATAAAAAATTAAAAACCGACTTCAAAAATGTATGAAATAAAAAAAACTGTTTTAAAAAACATAAAACCGACTTCCTAAAAAAAGGAAAACTAAAAAACTATTTAAAATAAAAATATAAAAACCGCCTTCAAAAATATATGAAATAAAAACCTAAAAAAAAAAACCAACCCTAGAGTTGAAGGCGGTGCTAAAGCAAGCAAAAATGATGCATGAAAGAAAACATGAGTGGATGATAATATCCTTTGTGATTTGTAAAGCAAGCAAAAATGATGCATGAAAGAAAACATGAGTGGATGATAATATCCTTTGTGATTTGTGTAGCCTTTTTAGCACCGCCTTCAACTCTAGGGTTGGTTTTTTTTTTAGGTTTTTATTTCATATATTTTTGAAGGCGGTTTTTATATTTTTATTTTAAATAGTTTTTTAGTTTTCCTTTTTTTAGGAAGTCGGTTTTATGTTTTTTAAAACAGTTTTTTTTCTGGATCAAACGTGTGGGGAAGATGTATGTAAAGAATGTTTATTATATAGAAATGATGAATAAGTTATGCAAAATTCTACAAGCACATGGAAAAATTTTACGCTCTAGTCTAGTACAATATCTTGTGAAGCCTTGACAAGACGAAACGACCAACGCTTTTGTTACTAAGTCCAAGTGCTGGTGTTGGGTTTCCGTCGCGCCGCCCGCGCGCCGCGTCCTTACAGCATTAGTCGATCTCGGTAGCCGCGGGCGGTCCGCGACAAATGGAGTTTAATATAACATCGCCACTTTGATCCTCCGACCGAAAAGCTTCCTTTGATCTCGAAGGGAAGGCGCTAGGCCGATTGACGGATCAGAAAAATAAACTTTCAATAGCTTCTGAGACGGAGAGCGACTAATGTAAAATAGAACAGAATTCTTAGAAAAAAAATAATCTACTGAGTACCTATTTTTCAGTAGTGACATATTTATGTGCATGTCTGCTTGAAATTGAGCAATTTCTTAACACCGTAGTGCCGAAACAAATAAATCGGTCGCCCACGCGGCCGGGCGGCCGCCGCGAGGCGGCGACGGTGTGGCGACGACACGACGATGTCCAAGACACGAATTCTTTCCTGAATAACTGCAATAAATCCCGTTTGAATAATGCGAACAGGCGACAATGCGCCTCAGCGGCACAAAGCCACGCTCACTGATTATCGTGAATCTGGCAACAGGAGCAAGCTTCACAACCTGAGCTAACTCAAGGATTTACTCGCACAAAATTTTACTCGCATCCATTACCAATTCAATTCAATTTCAAACAATTCAAAGAGCGCTGCTGTTATTGTAAATATGATTTCTATATTTTTTTTTTTTTTATGGAACCTTACACGGTTGGCTACATCACCTACACCATCCGTGATGTCAGCCCATAACACAGGGTGAACTAGGTGCCATGTCAGTGCTTCCCTTCATTTCATGTCGGCTACACTAAACTGGACGGAAAACACGAACTATTTACATAGCCGTTTCGACCGACGTTTCGTTCAGTGCGGTGGTACCAACCCGGCCGGGATAAACCCTACCACCTAGTAAGGTAAGAAGGGAAGGGACCTACAGTTTAACGTGGAATCCGAACCACGGTCAGCCTCCAACGGTCGAGCGGTCACCCATCCAAACACTGACCGCGCTCAGCGTTGCTTAATAACAGTTGACTAACTTTTTTTTAAAAATTTTCTTATCCCTTAGTCGACTTTTACGACATGCGACGGGGAGAGATGCAGTGGGGCTATTCTTTTTAAGTACCGACCCCACACGGTGCAAATTCTATATTAGCACGGTTCTATATTATCTGGTATAATATGTGAGGTGCAAAATTCAACTGTAAACAGATAACAGAGAATTTGGCAAGGGAGATAGATCTTACCTTAATATTTTTTTTATTTCTTAGCATTACCGTCTTGCATTGTCTACTCAAAACTTTTTACTCATAGCTCTTAACCCATATCATAGATATTAATTTTAAAGAAATTTCACATTGATCCATTAATTACAACATTAGTCTTAACAAAATCCCCGTAAACTTCGCCAGACTAGTGTTTTATATTAGCGGTTGTGGAGCCGGGTGAATGTCGAGTTTATTTTCACATCTCGTGTCCGAACTTAAAGCGTGACAAAGTATTTAGTTCTGCGACAAGCCGCCTCCGCCGCCTCCGTGTCGCCCCGCCGCGCCGCCGCCGCTTCACCGCTGCTGTAAAACGTTTTCCACTAATAAAATTAAGCGAAAGTGTCGCCAACGAATTATTCAGAACTGTCGGGTGGAGCGACGGCGGTAAATTCTTTCCCGCCTCTTGTCATATTACTGTTCTGCTTAATTAAATACTTAATTATCCTTATGCTCCTTTGTCTCCATTTCAGCGAGCGGGTGCCAGGGGATTATAAAGTTGAGAAGACATTTTTACCGAAGGAAATGGCCGTCACAAGAGACAAATCGCCGGTATGTCTTCATGTGCTTATGGACATTCTTGACTTCAGTAGGTCTACCGGCGTTCACTCACTCGCCCGTGTGAGTGCGAGAAATGTGGCGAGAACACTATATTGGCACCGGTGAAACAGGCGAGTGACGTCATTCTCGCACTCCCACATTTTACTCGCTAGAGCTGTCGATCTAGTCGATTATAGCCTTCTCTATATGTCCTTTCAAGATGACAAGGACGGAATACAGAATGCTATGAGTCGACACGGAGTCGATCTATCAAACAATTGGCACCGGGGTTTTTGACGTTTCTTTGACAGATAAACTCCCCGATATTTGCCGCTAAACTCGCAAGCTAAGGATCAACTTTTTGGCGTTCACTTCATGAGAAAACTGACGAAAACATCGAAATAAATTTATTAACTGAACAAAAATATTATAAAAGTATTTACAAATACATAATAAATACTGTAGAAAATATAGAAATTATAGGAAACGGAAAGAAATGGAAAGAAAGAAATGGCAGAAGGACCCGGCATCCAAGCCAATAATTATTAAAAAAAAAAAAAATTACAGCGGTTCGTAAACAAACAAGCAAACACGACATTCGCTTCGCAATGTTTCTTTTGTGGAATTATATTCTTTGTTTTGTGGTTTCTTTCTTTCTACGAAACATTTACGTAAGCGGCGGGCGGTCGGCGCGGTCTTGGCTTGGACTCTTTTGCTGGAATCCGGCGAACAAGCGAGCCTATCATTCAGCAGAATCCACTCGAGGGAGCTCCGCTTCGCCACTTTACGAACGTCTAAAGAAAGCCGACGCTATATCACCCACTTCCAAGGTATGTCTGTGCGACAGAAGGTTGAAAACTACAATAGCTTTGCATCAACCTCTACTTTCTATGCTGAATCAAATGTTGCTCTTAATTATTAATAACCAATTCTAGTGTACAGTACGCGGCGGTAAATAATGCGCATCATGCTTTGATGACTTTCTGGTTGTAGAGCATTGTCTCGGTCATACAGATACCTGCGAGTTAGTGTGACAGAGACGACACTCTACAACCGCACTGTCTAGTTTATCTCCAAAGAACATTGCGCATTATTTTAAATTGTATTTGCTAGATAATGACTGCCCTTCCATTTTATGCAAGTGATACTTACCAACGCACAGAGGGTCATATATACGCTTCTCTCAACAATGAAGGTATTCTTATCTCTGGTAAAAAAAGTAAACAAAACAATAATAAGAATAAAATATTTTTATTTACACATACAATTTACACAAAAACCTAATTAGGTAAACTAAAGAACTAATTGAGCATCTTAATAATAAACGCTGAGCACATGCTGGCATTGATGTTGTGGAAGGACTTGGTGCTTGCAACCAGCAGATGGTAGTGTGCTGCACCAAACCCGAGGATGTGCTCCGTTTATGTAGGGAGGGTGTTATTGTCCCAAGTGAGCCACTGCTGGGGTTTGTTGAAAACGCCCTCGGTTGTCCTGCAAGTTAAAAAAAAAATATCTTTAAATTATATTGTTTTCATTAGCGTAGGTACTTAGATGTATTTGGATCACATTAGACCATTACATTACTTGGAAATTTAAAAACAGGTGCCAAGTGCGAGTTTAACTCGCGCACTGAGGGTTCCGTACTACCACACAACATATATTTTGTTATACACGGTGTTAACTTTTTTTGCGACATTTCAATTTTAATACCGAATATTAAACCATTTCGTATACTGATTATTTTGTGGTACTGAAAAAAAAAATCTAAAATTATTTAAAAAAAATTCCATATTTTCTTCAAAATTTTACCTCAGCGACAATTTCTCTTTGGAATGGTGTAGCGAGCGCCGCCGCGCGCCGCGCGCCTGCGACCGTGCGTACCCAGCTGACTGACGACATGTCGCGCGCTAGCTTTTGTATCGTGTCGATATGAATGTGATTTTTTTGATTTATTTGAAAAATTACTCAGCTTTCGATTTTTTTGGTAATGCAGTGTGATTCCTATTATGAAATACCATATACAAAACTGTTAATATACTATATACAAAACTGAAAAAATATATAAAAATAATTTTTTTATGTGATATGTCCTATAAGGGTTCGGTTTTTTCCTCCAAAAAACTTTTGTTTAGTATTGAAATGGGAATTAGTTTATATGGTTACTGAATGTTTTTATTTAGTCTGAATTCATCGTACACCTTTATTATTTCTGTTAATCCCATGAATCTGCTCCCGGACTTAATGTAGTGACTGCTGCAACAGCCTGTATATATTATATAGCAATACTAACATTAAAACATTTTTTTTACCTGCAGAAACTGCCGCAGAAGCAGAAGCACCAACTGTTGCCGCCGAAACTCCTCCTGAGACACCAGGCACCACTCTCTGAGGGCCATGTCCTGCCGCCTGTCTTCAGCGTGTACCCGCTCGTACTCCTCAATAACCTCGCGCATAGGCGGGTTGATTTGCACGAAGCTCACGAGGGGGGCGGCCAGCAGGCGTACCTTAATGGAAAAAAATAATTTAATTAGGCATCTATCTTTTTTAACTTTAAGACATAATTTTGGATGATAAAGTATCAGGCAGATGATATATCTTTATGATTTAACGTAAAACCATCTTAAGAAATGACAGATTGTAACAGTGAAAACAGTATGTAAATTAATAAAGTGGTTCTCGAGTTATAAGGATATTCATATATTATATAGACGTGCGTCGGTGCAATTATAGCTCGGTACTTTATTGTGAAAAATTTTGCTTCTATGTTACCTACTTTACTTTTATTCAAGAGAGAGTAGTGTTGTTGAAAATAAAATTGATTAAAAAGAAATGTTTTCCTTGTTTTCTTCCCTAAAACACATTGGCTGCTTGCATACTAGACGATAGCGTCGCGGCAGCAGGTTTCGAGCATACCGTCACGGTATTGCATACATTTTTCCTGCTCTGCTGCCGTGACGTGACCGTCTAGATAGTGCATAAACAGTCGTTGGCTACATACATACAATGAAGTATGTAAACAACACTACAGTAAATAAATACCAATGTGATTTTAATATGCTTACCGGTAGAGTGTTCACTATGACCTCGGAGTCCCCGAGTCCGAAGCCCTGTCCCAACACCGCCAGCATCCGCTCGTCCTATTGCTCCAGCAGAGCTACCGGTGCCGCCGGCCCACACCCGTTCCGTGGGCCTACCGCCTGGCTCTACCGGCCAAGTTTTTTAAGTGAACTACTGTCTATTGTCCGTCCAATACTGAAAAAAAAGATGAAAATATTATTTGTTAAATATTATATTAGTACGACCATTGTAATACGACTTATTAAGTTTGATGTTAGAAAGGAATTTGTGAATACATAAATATAACACACCTTGTGCTACTGTTGCCATGTTATGGCGCAGCCCCCCGATGCTTTGAGGCGCTCCGTTAGGCCCATCCAGAGGCGCGAGCATCGCATTCTCTCCCGACAGCCGGCCCCGCGCCAACTGCGGATTTTGTTTCATGAACTCCGCCATCACATCATATCTCTTTGCACCGCAGTTGGCCGGGAGCGGAGTGTGGATGAGGTGCCTGCACTTGGCTCATGTTGCGTTACACTCAAGTACGGTATTTATATATATTGAAGAAAAATTGGTAAATTCTTCTTTTTTTTTTTAATAAACATGACAGTTGATTGACTGACACTGGCACATGGTCTAGGTCGACATAGTCTATGCTAAGCACTCATTTGTATCAGTAAAAATGGCTAAAAGGTAATAATTGATAATTTTTTTGCCATAAATGTTCACGAATTTCCATAAATTATAAATGCAACATATAAATAATTAGATAACATAAGATAATAATAAGTAATCGCAAGTAATCTAGGCCGGCTTATCTATGGTAGGTCGACACTCACTTGAACGCCGGTACCGATACGAATGACGCTAAAAGTGAGAAGGAGTACGAGTAAACTCCCTCGCATATTTCAAGCGAGAAATGCCGGTAGGGCCCCAGAGTATGATAAATTGAACAAGATGTTGAAATGCAGAGCAAACATTGTGCGACCGCAAGAGGAAATATCTTAAACAAAATAAATGTGAATTCCTCAAATATAAAATTAACAACGTAATAATAACACGACTAAATCCTATCTGAAGAAGTACTATTTGTTGTTGTATTTTTTCATGAAACCTTAGAGCAATAAGTTTATGTATGAACTTAATCATTCTTGGACAAGTTAAAATGTCAGCAGGTCCATTTAAAGCAAATTTCTAGGTTTTTGCAAAGTATTAGAAGTACACATGTTAATAAGTGGGCATAATTTATGTCGAAATTATAAAACATAATTGAAATACAGACAATAATACACATAATTATATTATAACAAATCCAGTCGTCCTCTCCGATCCCTCTTACTACCTCTTACTATAAAGTGTCAAAGGTTAATCTATAACAATGGCTCAGCGGCCGTAGCCGACACCTACATAATTTCCTCTGCTCACTGAGGCTGTAGAGCGATGGTGTCTGCAACACCCACCCATCTATCGGCTCTGCATTAATTTGCGAAGCTGGCGAAGCCGCGAGGCAATCAGCATAATTTTCGAATTTTATTCAATCAACCGATCGGGCCATCAGAATACGCTCTCATTCAATTCCTAGTTTGCATACGGAGCATATAATACGGGCGGATTATTGAGGACCTTACGAGTTGACTAGAATTTTTGCGTATTATGTTCATACATTTTGGACATCAGTTTGCTTTTAGACTAAGACTAGATACATCAATCGCTTACTATACGTATTCACCATTTTGTGTTGACAGTGGACAACCATTTTGAAGTACTTGGCTCTATTTACAACAAAAACTATTATCACATCAATTCAATAATCTTCTGCACTCACAGAGTCGTAATATTGAAAATGCGGCTTTTGTTCTATACATTTTTTCTTTTCTATACAATCATCAATTTCCATCTTTCAGCTTACTGCTCGCAACTTATGATTCGCTTGTACAGATCGTTAATCCAGATGGAATGTTGTAGTCTGCATTGGACCTTTTATTATTTTCATCAATACAAGATTTTCAATACTTCGTAAACATTGTATCTATACTATAGACAATACGTAATGTGTTCGTTCTCCTCTCTCTCACTATCGCCATGCAGAGTCCGCCCCGAGTCGACGCTCCAAGTAGCAGGAAGTCGTCGCCCGCTGAAGCCGCCTCTGAAATTACGAGCCCCTGCGGCTGACATATTGTTATTGCCTTCTTTTATTTTTCTTTTCAACTTCATACTTTTATCGGCGGCGTTTGTTTGCCGTCAGCCCCACACCCTACGGCAGGGCTACCGAGGCTACGTCGACGGTTGTTGAGGAATGCGAGGAGGAAGGATAGAGGCATGCAGCATGCTTCAAATTGGTAAAGGAAACTTTTGAAGGCAATGGAAGCGACCACTTTTCTTGATTCAATGATTGCTACATCAAATTATTCAACAGAGTCTTTTTAAATATTCTGACCAAATTTAAAGAGTCCTGATATCTAGAAACAATAATTTGCTACTGAAGACATAAACGATTGAATACTTCATGATATTTCGGTTACAGTTCGCAAGACAATTGCACTGCTAGAAGACGCGACATGCATTGGAGAAGTACAGGTTAACGTATTGGCTGGCAGGAGAGAGTATCGATCGATGATATATGTAAGGTATTGTCACGTATTGTTGATATTTGTTGAGGCTAGACTCACCAGGCTGAGTACCGAACAGCATAGAAATGTTCTGCAGAGTGTGCAAGCAAATAATGCCGATGAGGAGCATGTGTACTCACTCTCAGGACTCTCGCCATTTCAACCAGAAGTACGGTCCAGTCCATAAATCAGGATTTTCAACAACAACAACAACATGGTTGAGTTCGTTGCAAAGAATATGTCATCGCTGTAGAGTGGTGATCCCATCCATCCCATTTCCGTCGATATCAGCAGCAAATATACGATCGCGCCGCGCTGTTTATTTGGAAAACCACCGCCTCCGCAGCTCTCTATTAACTTTATAGTACGTGGACAAACAGAGAGAGAGACGTTCCTCCGCCTCCGAGGCGCAGCGACGCTTTGGCTCTCCGGGACCCACTGAATTGGAGATTTTCTGCTCTCCGTCGAATCGATGATAAACAATGTATATTGCATGAAAAACCAATGTTCAATAAGACAAAAAAATTACAGTATTGCCTCCCTTTCTTAAAATCATGATCACATTAACCTTTAAGACGTGAACCGCAAGTAAAACAGTTCGTAAGTTCGTATTAGAACAGCTCTTCCTATAGATTTTATAGATTAACTAGCTTTTGCACGCGGCTTCGGTCGTGTGAAATTCGTGTTTAAAAAGAAGAAAGTAAGTAAGGCCTTTATTTAAGTTAGAAAGTAAGTAAACAAAAAGTAAAGTAACCTTTATTTCGGCGCGCGGAACAATTCGGTTTGTACGAGAGCCACATCTTAGCGTAACCGGAATAACATTTTATTTAGCCTATCCTGTGTCCCGTATAGTTAAATGTGCGTGTACTAAGTTTCATAGAATTCGGATGATCGGTTTAAGAGTTATGGAGGAACATACATACATACATACAGAAAACATTTCTAATAATCGTCAATTTAATAGTCCATATAATTAATAATTAATCGTCAATATAATTAGTCCAGAAACGCAATATCTCATAGAACAAAGTAACTACTCCATGACCATCCCTTACAGATTTATTATTAGTATTGATGGTTATCGATCTACCAATAGCAATTCATCTTTTAGTATCTTAGTATCATACCATCCATATTATCTACAGTCTACAGTACATCTAAGTGTTTCCTGTCTTCTGCAATATAAAAAAACGTACTTAGGTTTATGAAAGCATACAGTATTATTAAAGTTTTTAAATACTTTTGTATTGTTGCAACCGATTGCAACGCAACTACAAAACGCAACAATTGAACTTCTCATGCATTCACCACTCTTCCGCTCATGTCGCCGAGTCGCGGAGTCACGTTGCATTCGGAAAGCAGACCCCAGAGGATATTAATGCAACCACTGGAGCGAGTACTGCAAATGGCTACGCTGCTGGCTAAACGTCCGCTAAACTCATGTTTATTGAACGAAATCTGCAACAATATGCACTTAAGCCAAGCCGATTTGCCTGGACGGAGAATCGTTGCATGGGAACGTCTACGTCTGGGGTGTGGGGGATATTTGTACCGTTCTCTGTCTCAACTTCCAAATTGTACTCGATCTTTGCATTTTAGTTATATGTATAGGAACGAAGGCCACATTAGTAAATGAAATTAACGTACGGACAAATATGAAAAACATGCAATCCAAATTGTGTAACCAAGTACCCGAAGTTGATAAAAAAAATGAGAATTCCCTCTCATCTCAAACAATGATAACCTACCTATAGGATACACATAAATTAATCAACACTTTTAGTACTTAAGTACATACATACATACCATCACGCTCTATCCCGACAATCGGTACAAGCAGAATAATCGGTGTTATGCTGGAAGAAATCTGGTGAATTACAGCACAACACCGACCACCACGTTTATCAAAATATTAGGGCAAGGCGATTACGTACGATTGAGATACGACGATGAGATACTGTATCTGTAGACTCTATGTATGATACTAAAACTAAATTTACAATTTTCAGAAATCTTTTCTGTATGTATGTATGTATGTTCCTCCATAACTCTTAAACCGATCATGCAAATTCTATTAAACTTAGTTAAGTTAACCGTATAATTAAGCACATTTGATTATACGGGACCGAATTGTTCCGCCCGCCGAAATAAAGGTACGGTAGCGAGCTTACTTACTTTCTTCGTTTTAAATACTAATTTCACGCGAGCGAAGCCCCCGCGGCTTAAAAGCTAGTTAAAAATATAAGATACTATTATTGTTGTGTCCACTATACAAATTTAATTTTATTGTTCCTTTTTTCTATGAAGAAGCACGGTTTCTCACACGAAAATTGAAGGTAATATAGGTTGGACGCACCACACCCGGCGTTCTCCTGTGATCTGGGCTGCAGCCCAGTGTGTGCTCTGGTATGAGGTCCAAGATGAGTTTGGAAAACGTTTCCTTTGACTTTGATGAACAGGAGATCGCACGGCGATTCCTTGTACCTTCCTCTCACACGGTGATCAGATTAACAAGTGACATTATATTTCTTTGCTCTGAAGTGTGGGTAGGTGCTTGACCCGCCATTTGCGCCAACTTCACACCTCATGCAGCAGTCCATTTCAAAGGGAGTATGTAGGTATAGTTTGGATAGGAGATTGATATGGATGTATGAGAACCATACAATTATATTCCACAAGATAATTAAGATGATGTCATTTAAAACCAAGAAAGGGAAGAGATATTTATGTCAGATCTACAAGCACCTACGTTCAAGGCCATATTATCCGAGGTCTGAAAAAGAGGCAGCGCGTTCTCTGTTGTGCGGTTTTCGATCACAAGCTGGTCGGCTTGATGCATGGCCGGGGTCGGCGGGGTGAGAGCGGCGCCGCGCCCCGCATCCGTCTTGTCTCGCCCTTCGTTTAACCTCACCTCCTCCGCCCCCGCCGCGACGGACCCGGCCATTTGTTCTCTCAGGCTCGTGTGGAATATTTTAACGCCTTCGATTTAGCCGCGTCCCTCACTGAGGGCACGGTGGAAGAAGGAATCTATATAGTGTGTTGTTAGAAGTATGTAGAGGCGTATGTCTTTTCCGCCAACAATATTAGTGAGATAGAGATCTAATCTTCGTTGAGAATAAGTAGTAAGTAATTCTATTTAAAACAAGTGGATAGTTTTTCTTGTAGTTTCAATTGCATTTTCCAACAGTATATTTTGTTTCATTTAATTAGGATCGGAATGAAGAGGCAATAATTCACGAAAACGTAGAAGCGGAAATGCTTGAAAACGTATCGTACTCGGCTTGGTAAGTGATTTTTTTTTTATGGATCCTGACACGGTTGGCTACATCACCTACAACATCCGTGATGTCAGCCCATAACACAGGGTGAACTAGGTGCCATGTCAGTGCTTCCCTTCATTTCATGTCGGCTACACTAAACTGGACGGAAAACACGAACTATTTACATAGCCGTTTCGACCGACGTTTCGTTCAGTGCGGTGGTACCAACCCGGCCGGGATAAACCCTACCACCTAGTAAGGTAAGAAGGGAAGGGACCTACAGTTTAACGTGGAATCCGAACCACGGTCAGCCTCCAACGGTCGAGCGGTCACCCATCCAAACACTGACCGCGCTCAGCGTGAATTGTGTTATATTTCTACATATCGGCTTGGTAAGTGAACTATCCTATAATGATTGGATTAAACCAATCCATTCATTATAGGTACACCTACAATGATTGTATTAACCACAGACGATTTAACCCTATTTTAGGTTAAATCATCTGTGGGATTAACCCACTCAAATCATTATATGTACACGTACACTGATTGGATTAAACCACTCCAATCATTATAGGTAGGTACCTACACCTATAATGATTGGATTAAACCACTCCAATCATTATAGGTACACCTATAATGATTGGATGAAACCACTCCAATCATTATAGGTACACCTACAATGATTGGATTAAACCACTCCAATCGTTATAGGTGTACCTAGAATGATTGGATTTAACCACTCGAATCTTTATAGGTACACCTACAATGATTGGATTAAACCACTCCAATCATTATAGGTGTACCTACAATGATTGGATTAAACCACTCCAATTATAACAGGTACACCTATAATGATTGGATTAAACCACTCCAATCATTATAGGTAGGTACACCTATAATGACTGGATTAAACCACTCCAATCATTATAGGTAGGTACACCTAAAATTATTGGATTAAACCACTCAAGTCATTATAGGTACACCTACAATTATTGGAGTAAATTATAGGTAGACGTCATCCGAGCTGCCTGTCCACCTGCAAACGGTAGCCAATCAGGATAGTTTGAAATAAATCAGCGTGCACGACACCGCTCTACAGTGACAGTGGAGCCTGACTGAGCAAACGTATTAGCACCTTCCATTCATCACTGTCGCGCCTTCGCGCCATGCGCCATTATGAATGTCCTGTCAAATCGTAATGAAAAAGTTAATAGAAAAACTTTGACAGTGTCACTCGCGGACGACGCTCTCGCGCGCTTTTTGTCGAGTTTTAAAATTTAATATTTCAGCCGGGTTGACACGGCCGGCTGTCAGACGTCGTTCGCACCCCCACTAACCCCCGCCACGCCCCACCGCCGCGTTGACAGCCCGACCGACAGATCCACTGTTTTAATAGATCACGCGTTGGCATTTCGTTAAATATTTCATGAGGGATAATAAGGTCTGCATAAACCATCGAGATAAAAAGCTAGCTAGCGTATAAACCATGGACGTGTATAAACTGAATGTTGATTTGATACTTCCATCCTGACCATGGCCAATGAACCTAATAGGAGGATTATTCGGAGAGTATTCGGAGTGGTGTCAGCATATAATTCGAGCTGCATTCGCTCAATATTTTAGTTTGTCAGGCCCATTGAGCTAAGGCCCACTTGCACCAACACGAGTTTAAAGTTAAGTAGCGAGTTATGGATTTAAACGCGGTTCCCACATACAACGGGTGCTAGCTTAACGAGTTAAACTGGTTTATATATTAAATTTGTGTTGGTGCAAGTGGGCCTAAGACGCTAGCTAGTTTCTTTCCTAATATATGCCTCCTATAGTCCAGGCCTAAACAATGACCAACAAATTGAGAATCACGACTTGATTATGATTGCAGGATGATGTACCGTGTGGGGTCGGTACTTAAAAAGAATAGCCCCACTGCATCTCTCCCCGTCCGACGTATGTCGTAAAAGTCGACTAAGAAATAAGGAAATTCGTCAGCCTCGGTAGCTCAGTAGTCGACCGCGGTCAGTTCTTGGATGGGTGACCGTCGACCGTTGTAGGCTGACCGTGGTTCGGATTCCACGTTAAACTGTAGGTCCCTTCCCTTCTTACCTTACTTTTTAACTTACTAGGTGGTAGGGCTTATCCCGGCCGGGTTAGTACCAGCGCACTGACCGAAACGTCGTTCGAAACGGCTATGTAAATAGTTCGTGTTTTCCGTCCAGTTCAGTGTAGCCGGCGCGAAATTAAGGGAAGCACTGACATGCCACCTAGTTCATCCGGTGTTATGGGCTGACATCACGGATGTTGTAGGTGATGTAGTCAACCATGTCAGTTTCCATAAAAAAAATGGATTGCAGGAAGAAAGCTGTTTGATGAAAATTATATTCAAGTGCATGAAAAGATTGTTCCTAGTTTTATTTCCACAATGCCATTGCAGCTGTTTTCAAGACTAGTGCTCATCTTAGTTTCAAATCACGTGAAAATTTTGTTCATTGCATCGCATACAACGTGCAATGTGGTCGCACCACATGTTCAGTTGGGCGGTGTAGACACGGGGGTGGGGGCGGGGTGGACACCACCCCCTGAGGCGGCGACGGAAGTTGCAGTCGGTGGCGGGAAATTGGTCGCCCCGGAAAAACCACGACTTCTCCCAACCACAGCCCCCATCACTGAGTGAGACGCCTTCATAGCGAAAGAACTCGACATTTTCTGCTAAGTACTTACATCTGAGGGCACGGCCGTGCTTCGCCAATTACATCTTACTGTATAATACTTGCATACTGCATAAATGAGCATTCATTATCACTATTTGAAATTTGACACAGTCTGAAATTTCATAACATTAGGTTCCAATCGTCTTCCGTTATGTGAAAATAAATACATTCTCATGATGTTGACCGACTATTTAATAAACATTCTAGGAAACAAAATTTTCATTAAAATTATAATTACCTATATAGTATAGTTTTTAATTTAATGTTTCTATATGTTAGTTGTGCATATGTATATTCTTTTTTTCTAATAATTGATATGAGAATTACTTCCGAAGAAATAACAACATTGCATAACATTTAGCATAACTTTTCGAAGAAATTTAACAAAACATGTTTGCTACCTAAACATTAACCTGTGTGTAACAGTAGGTAACTTGTATTACCTATTAAGATCTCTCTCCGGGAAATTTTACGTATTGAAAAGTGTACGTTTAGATGCATTGTGAGCAAGTTCATAGACTGAGGCAATATTTTCTCATAGAACCTATCGGGCCACTTAACAAGTTATATTTTGCTCAATAAGTACTAGACGTCAACGTTCTATTTCTTCTATTGACAAATCAATATCAATCGATGCAGTCAATTGAGTTCACGTAGCAATGTGGCCACGACCGGCGCCAGTTTAAAGTGATTATGGAGTTGTAACAATCTGTTCAGTTGCTCAATCAATGCTCTAAGGTCTCTTTTGATGGTCTACCATAAGCTTAAATTAAATTATATATTGTGATCATGGTATTCATGGTGTATGTCTTTTCTCTATCTATAAAATCGTCTAGGCCACGAATGGATCTGAACTTATGGTATAGCACGAAAGCGCTTGAATGAAATAAAAGCAAGGAAATGAAGAATTTAATGAAAGAAGAATTAAATTTTTTCAGCCTCTGTACCTTAGTGGTGCGATCGGTCGACTGTTGTTAAGCACACCTGGGCGCTGTCAGTACTTGGATGGATGACCGCTCGACCGTTGGAGGCTGACCGTGGTTCGTATTCCACGTAAAACTGTAGGTCCCTCCCCTTCTTACCTTACTGGGTGGTAGGGTTTATCCAGCCCGGGCTGGTACCACCGCACTGAATGAAACGTCCGGCCGGAAAGGCTGTGTAAATAGTTTGTGTTTTCCGTCCAGTTCAGTGTAGCCGACATGAAATGAAGAGAAGCATTGACATGGGACTTAGGTCACAAGGTGTTATGGGCTGACATTACGGATGTTGTAGGTAGGAAGTATTTAATAATATTAAATTCCTTTAGCGAGCTTTTATGCAATCATGTATGATACCATATGATACAGACAATGACAGAGCACATGCTCTGACCAGCCGTCTTATGTACAGGTCGAGGTACAGGTAGGTACTATCATGGACTGTGCTCGGAGGAACTTGCATTCGTATTCCTTGCCAACCAACCTATCTTCGCAGCACACTGACATCCTTTTCTTCTTGAAATTAACTTGTGAGCACACATCGTTTCTTAAATTTTTTCATCCCTCGAAGAGCTGGGCTGTAGAATTGTTTACCCGGCGAGTGTACTTCCCGATAATTTCAAACTGGTACTCTTCAAATGTCGTCAAGTCAGTGAAGATGAATAGCGCTTCTATAGTTCCCAAATCTGCTGGTATGGTGTCTCACTTACTGAGCGTAGTTTCGCGAGCTGAGTTGGTTTTGGCTGTTTCGAATACCTCTAGTCCCTCGACACAGTTACCCATACTGGTTTTCATAAAAATAGTCCGGGTATTGCCCGTGGTCCACCTGCTCAGTCCACCAGGGTGGACCACGGGCAAAAATCCACTAGTAGTACCCACTGTTTTCACCTGGGTGATGTAGCTAAGCTAGGTATTACAAGTTCGCATATGTTTCTAGGGTGAAAGATAACATCTTGTTTCGTCCCTGTTAGATACAAATTCAGTTTCTAATTAATTTTAAAAGAAAAATATATTTATTGCACAATATGAAATTAACAAATAAATTAAAGACTAATAATAAACTAACCTTAACAACATAATTTTAAAATATCAAACTTTTCATTGCACTTTCATTGCCTAATTTCTTCACTGAGAAAGATGACTACAAACCGAAAGATGGTTAAATTTAGTTGATTGAATTTAAACGTATAAAACCTATCTAGCAACATTTTCTCAGTGTTGTATGTAATGGACGAATAAATTAAATACTCTAACTAAATATGGAACGTACTCCCTGCCCATCTATTTCCTCCCAAGTACAGCCTGGGGTTTTTCAAAAGAGATGTGAAAAGGCTCTGTCAGGCCGCCATGACATTCGCAATCCCCGTGCATCACAGAATGTCCATGGGCATTGTTAGACACCTACTTGTAGGTGAAAAAATGCCACATGTCGCGCTTTCCAAAAAAAAACAACACCAGGAAATTGTTTCTTCGTAAATGAAATGGTTACACCAGATGAACGATCACAACAATGCAAAACACCCTTGATTTTGTGGAAGGGCTACCAAAGTAGTTTGCAAAGTTAAATAGAGCAAAAAATGGGTAAATCTTGTAAATGGTATCTCGCCCCCACGCTCTACCACGTGTCACGACGACGACGTCGGAGTCGGAGCTCCGTGCGTGTTACGGACAGGTCATTACTGCAGCCAAGGCGCCATTACTCATAGCGGTAAATGTCAAATTAACACGACTACTACCGGTGGAAGATTGAACGATTCCGGAGGGAAGAAATTTGTCGATTGTTCTGAAGACGGTATTGTGGGCCGCTAATGGGTTTGGGAAAGGCACCTCGGCCTTTTTGTGCGCGAGGCCGCAAGCCGAGCCGAACTCACCCCGTCTGGAGTCTTTGGGATTTGGTGGAGTGTGTTTTTTTATTTTTGAAGATGAGAGGCAAGACGAGGCTGGAGGAGGTACTATTATTTATTAAATTATATTTTGTTTTATTTAAAATAACCGTGATGTAACATGCTTTCAGCTGCAACAGTGGACGACTCCTCCCGCGCCTCCGCAGGGTTACATTTCAAATTGTTTGGGATCTATGGTATAGAATTTTCTTTGAAAACTCTAAATTATTTTCAAAATTATCTCTATATTTTAGATCAACATTTCATGTATGGTATTTTTATGTAAGTTTTTTTAAGGAACTTAGGATGGTTGGCTGCCTCTACTACACCCATTATGTCAGCAATCAAATTTAACCGTACCCGCTACACATAATGAAAAACTGAAAACACGCACCTAAAAATGTTTTATAGTCGTTTCGACTGACCTAAATCAATTACTTCTGTGCCTAAATTCAGTGAGGTGGTAGTGCGGACGAGTTAAACCCTGACATCCAGTTATGTCCGAGAAAGTACTTAGAAGATAAGTATAAACACACCATCTGGTGTAAGTGTAAATGTAAATGCTACAACATTGATCTTCGAAAAATTCAAAAGACTAACTTTGAACGATTTCATAAGCCGTCATCAATGCGGCTACTGTGTGTCGCGTTCAAAATAAGGAATACATCAACTGGGCAACATTATCATAACACGCACCCTCTTCACCGAGCTGTTTAATATTTATCTGCAGTGATCGCTCAAGCCGCGACCGCCAGCCACGAACACCCACACGACGAGATCTTAATCTTGGACAGAAAGAAGGCTCCGCCGACTGTTGCTGAGTCTTGAGGTTTAGCGGAGTTATATGTCTACATTGTTGACCAATCTTTTTCTACTCAGGCCTTGGCACTTGGGCATATGGTATTAAGAGTACCTAAGATAGTCCGCCTTTTGTAAAATCGTTCTATTGGAAAGCAATAAAGCATATTCTATTCTATTCTATTCTATTCTATTCTATTCTAAGATAATTGAACGTGAACACATTCGTGTCGATAGAAATAAAACAATGAATTTATATTTAAATGGAGGCATTGTCAATAAATAGCTAATTTGTCTCGAATACTTCGATAGAAACTTCATTATGGTAAATTACTACTCTAAGATATAACCATGTACAAAAACAGCTGAGCTTGCTCCTTGTATACCTCATGGTTACAAGCACATGTTTTTACGTACTGTTAAACCTTAGTTAAATCTTAAGGGTCTTTTAATTCTATGTGTTGAACTAAAAAACTGAATAAACGTTTTCTCTTCTATGACTTGAGAGATTTTGGGTTGACAATGCGAATTTCTTTTTAGAACAGTTTACTTGATGAGATGACATCTTGAAAAATGTTGATCACTAGCAATGATAAGAGAAGAGGTTCGATTTAGTTCAGAATAAGGATGCCTTCAGAAAATTCCAGACTTCAGACGAAATACATTTTTACAAACAAGTCCTACTATCTATTGCGAGCGAAATTTCTGATTCTACTAAGACATACAACCCAACCGCCATCCTCATTCATATCAGAATATCCGCAGGCGCTACCAACGTTCTACCAGCAGCATAGCTGGTGGTGATAAATCATCAGGAGGCGTCGCGCCACCGCCGTGTCACCCCGCCCGCGCCGGCCCGTGCCGCCGCCGGTTGACAGCCGACATGCAACATGAGGGTCTGCACACAATATACACGAGGACGTTGGGTGAATTTTTAGAAATACTCGTCATGTTGAGGTAAATTATTGTGTCGCGATCATATTTTCTAAGGGTTCATAAAGATTGACAAGCTGATAGTTTGTCGGCGGTGGCCGTGTGGCTTTTTCCATAGATGAAGAGATGATATTGCTTTAGGATCTTCCTAATATTATGCAGTTGAAAAAAAAAATTCGAAAAATTATTTGTTCTCTCTCTACTTGAATCACTACGCACTCTCTACTTGTATAGTATTTTGACAAAAAAATGGCATTGTATGTTGTCGTAGGCCAAAAAATACTGAACATACACTTTTGAAATTTAGTGCTGCAGTGGTACATCATATTCGTATTACGTTTTAGTATTAAATAAATTGAATTTCAAGGGATTCATACAACACTGATGTTCAGGACCAGAACAGCATCAGGACATTTTTTACATTTACCATATTATAGGTCACTCAGATCGATTACATACCACGAGATTCCTTAGCTCAGGCTACAAAAACCATGTCACCACGTAATTGGTCGACTTTTAGTATTATTATACTTGTTTTACTTTAGAGTTTGCACTATATCATACCAAGATTGACGATGAGGGTGTAACCGTTTTTACGATGAAGCAAAAACATACATTATTGGAATTATTGGAACCCCACCTTACCGAATAACATTCTGAAAAACATGGAACTATAAGTTCGTAGAGCTCATAAGCTTCGCTTTTCAACCGACTTCCAAAAAGGAGGAGGTTCTCAATTCGTCTGTATGTATTTTTTTTTGTGTGTGTGTGTGTTACTCGATTTCCCCGTCAATTCTCAAACGATTTTAATAATTCTTTTTTTCATGAGTAGGGTACAACTCAGGGATAGTCCTTTCATAAATTTTATGAAAGAATACCCTCCATAAGGGTGGGAAATTAAGGGATGAACACTTTCACACTAAGGATTTTTTCAGTCAACCACTTCCCGTCAACCGATTTTAATGTTATATTACTAAAAAGAGTGCAATAAAAAAACTGTTTTATAAAAACATTAAACGAACTTCAAACCCTAAAAATTAATAAATAATATTTAGATCTTGAGTAGAAGGCGGTACAAAAGCAATTGGTCTATGGTCTTTTTTTTTTTTTTGTGTGTATGTTACCTGATTTCTCCGCCAATTCTCAACCGATTTTTGTGCCGAACCCTTTTGTGCTTTTGTACCTTCTACTCAAGATCAAAATATTATTTAATACTTTTTAGGGTTTGAAGTCCGTTCAATGTTTTTTAACAGTTTTTTTTTAGCTTATGAGTTGAGGAATCGAGCGGTGATAATATTATGCTGTCGATCTGAGACACCACCTCCAGTAGCTAAGTATGTATCAGTTTCTGACTAATTCCTAGTCGGCAATATTATTGACTAATCGCCGTCTTTCCAGCAGCAGCACGAGCATACCCAGGGCAACAGTCTACGAGACAGCGGTCGCCGCTACAATCTGACCGGTGACAGTATGACGGATGGCTGGCTAGATACGCCTGGTAATTTATACTGATGCCTCGATAGTGACCCATTGTTTGCAGTTTATTATTTTAACCGTGTGTTTCGTTCGCCGTGATGAATGGACTCAGCTCGACTGTGGTAACAATTAAAATAAGTTGTGTTGATAAATTTGTTCGATTGCAGAACAATGATAGATAGTGTTTATTGTTGAACGAAAGTAGATAATAGATGTTCGGGCCCATTACGTATTGCTGAATGGATTAGGATATGTTTGTTGTAGAGTTAAATAATCTTTTTAATAAGTAGATATCGCTTCGCTTCGCTTGACTTTTTTGGTCACAGATCAGGCCGCAAATGATGTAGCGTTATAATTTATAACCTAAAACCATCTTGAGAAGTGACAGAATTTGAAAGTGAAAACTTTATCTAAATCGACAAAGTGGTTCTAGAGTTATAAGGATATTGATATATTGATGTACGTTACACGGCCGGTTCGCTTTCGCTTTATTTATTAGGATGTATAAAAAAATTTATTAAATTTCAAAAATTGAAAAGTTTATTTAATAAAACACATACACTAGAATACAGAAATATGAGAGCGGGCGGAGCCGCGGGCACAGCTTGTAATATATACAAAATAGACATAAGTAATATAATAGACCTTATTTTAAAGTGGTGAATGTAAATTCTTACTTAGGTATTACTTGCAAGTTTTAATGATTACACGAGTACACACTTAGTAATCTATAAGAAAGGCTACGTTCAAAATACAAATCTCCTATTATTTTCCCCACTTTGTTCACGTTTTTCTAAAGCCAAAATTAAACTCGAAGTACAACACAACGAACAACGAATTTCAATCATAATACTCGTAAACAAAAAATATGTTCTCTCTTACGTCCGGACCTAACTTCAAATATCGCCTGACTTCCCCTAAATGAATTATTCCAAGTAAAAGGGTTCCATCGCGCAAAAATGGGCCGCGATCGCTCCCATAAATTCGACCTAAAGAGCCGTCTGGGCGTCGGGTAAGTCAGGGGAGCCCATAACAGTAACTGTCTTATTAATATACTTATTATTACTTATGTTATACTTAAACATTACGATAACTTATGGAACGACCACAAGGGCTGTGCAAAGGGATCTCCCTTCATCCGTTTTGCAGACTATTTTGTTAGTGGAAATATCTGATAACATACTTAGATATGTTTTTTTTACCCACGCGTGGTTACATCAACACAGCATCCATGATGTCAGCCCATAACACCTTGGTGAACTAGGTGTCATGTCGGTGCTTCCCTTTGGCCGTGCCAGCCGTTAGCACCGACCTTTCATTCAGTGCGCTGGTAGCAATCTGGGTGGGTAAACCCTACCACCTAAGGTAATTAGGGAAGGGACCTACAGTTTTACGTTGAAATCCGAACCATGGTCAGCCTGCAATGGTCGAACGGTCACTCATCCAAGTTCTGACCGCGCCCAGGTGAGCTCTTACTTATGATCACAAACGACTGTTCGACCGATCGCACTACTGAGCTACGGAGGCTGACATATTTAGATAATATATTTAACATTAGATTTGAGCAGGTTCAAAGTTTAGAGTTATAGCAGTACGGCAATAAATAACGATACAAACAAACGAGTAACACTATAAACTGTAACATAGTAAAAAATATTTAACTAAAAAATCTGAATTTCTTTAAAAGTTTCTTAGAACGAAAGTCCAAGACACAGAAATTGTAAATTGAAATCTTTCTGCTCAGCTATTTTCCAAGTACAACCCAAGTAAAATTTCAGTACTAGAAACGCAAACCTGTCCACTTCGAAATTCAATATAGTCCTCGGCACTACGCAGATAAAAAAATACGTTCCTCCTAATTCGCAGCGTGAAAGCCTCCAGGCCCCGGTCAGTCGTTCTCTGTCGACGAAGCCTTCCCTAAAACGTGGAAGGCTCCGCTGGCGTCCTGCATTACGGGCCATAACGCCTCCGTACAACGGATTATTGGGCCACTATGAAATGCCTTTCATATTTTGAATATTTCCCGGAGTTATAAGAATTTATTCGAGCACTTGGTCCTATGTAATGGTCCAGCATAAAATCTTATAGCTACTCACCGTCTAATGTACTGCATTTTACTGGAATGGGCGGGCGACTGCTAGAGACACTGTTCTTGTCGTTTCTGTACTTATGTGTACGTTTATTAGCAAATATCTTAGCAAACTATGGCTCTTTCTGCAGTAGAATAAATAAAGGTTAGTTTGAAAAGAATGCAAGGCATTAAGCCCGCCTTTTCTGACCCTTTTACATACTGGTGAGCAATAAAGTATATTATCATTTCATTTGAACTGTCTATTTCTTCACCCTTTTCCGCGATCCTTCCAACTTATCTTCCATCTCATTATCTGATTCATCATCCAAATTAATCTATGGAACCATTAAGAAGTACATTTTCCTATGATATTTACATGTAATTTGAACATAATGCATACATACTATGTTATGTATGCGTATTCAAGTATGTATATAGTAGGTATTCGTTTCTAGTTTATCATATTGCTTTACTACTGCTTAATACATTCCCACAAACTATTTTTGTTCGCCTGCATATACTTCTCCAGCATCCCAAAGGTTAGTTAGAACGGAATGCCTCACTGCATTAACCTCGCGTATTGTTCCTAATTTGTATAAATTGGTGTTCAATAAAGAATATATACATACATAGATACTTCTTCAGCAATGATGATGATAGGTTCGCAAACTCAATCACCTATGTGTCCAGATGCTTTCCAAAGCCGTCTTCAAGAAATGCCGCCCCAGCAGCCGAAGCACTCCAATGGCGAAGAAAATCGTGAGGGTAGCGAATAATCTGAAAGTAGTGCGACGTTTACAGCCGCCTCCACTTTGTCACCGGCGCTTTACAGCGCTCCAAGCGCTCCCTCACCACCCCCCAGTGGAGCTCCCACCCTTTAGCCCCTCGACCCACGATGTAGACGTTCTATCTACCTCCTTCGAGATGGACGGAAGAGTGCTGCAGCGTTTCGCGGAGCAGATACCTCGTTCACTAATGCCGGTAGAGATGACAACAGTATATTGTAATGGAAAGTGTTTAAGGTTGAAAGTGTTTCAGTATATTGGATGGAGACCAAAATTATGATACTGGTGGTACACGGTAATGGTAAATACAAAAATATTAGGAATTTGCTCATATATCTATTTGGAGTGAAGATGTCACGTAGAAACTCTCTACTCAGCTACTAAACGGAATCCGAAACGAAACCGAACGCTGCGAAAAGCTGCTCGCGGATTTCAACCAATTGGCGTATCGGGTGCATCACCGAACGATTTCGACTGGTTGTGATCGACCAATTCTCATACTCACACCGGGGAGTTTGTAACACCGGAGTCACCTACCACGATCTCCCCGATCTCAAAAAGCCTCCAGGGTGCCACCAGACCTCATCGGTCCACTCTGGGTAAGGCCCATTACATTCGGTAGGACTGGTTTTGTCCTCTCCAGGCATGTCTGCAGGCTCCAGGTCCGATACCCGTCATTTTGGTGTCATACTACAAGCATCGTATTAAAACCGAAAATGATAAAATAAATATTGCTACAGCGGCTCCAGAAATCGCAACGCATATCCTAGCACATATTGAAGGTATGCCTGAATTGGTGAAAAAAAATTCTTCATTAGATGTAAAGCCGAAAATAAAGATAAAAATGCGACCCGGCCAGGATTTGAACCTGTTCCTCTGGTACCAACCAGCCTCCAACGCGTTATCAATTTTGCCACCGAGTTGTGACGTATCCTCTTTAAATTTCGAATAGTTGCATCTTCGATCTATAGTGTATCAATAACGTAAGCTCCTGCTTACTGCCAACACAAACAATTCATAATTTAATCTTACCAAATTTTAATCGGAAAATCTGATAAAAAAAACAACCGATGTCAGTTGATTCAGGTTGAGGTTTAAGCGAATAGAGGTTTAAGAATAATGCCAGACGCTGCATTACATAGCATATAGAGATACTGGTAGAGATAACTTGAAGTTTTAAAGGCAAACACCGAGGACACTATTTTCCAACTCGTCGTCAGCTCAATCGTAACTATATCTGTAAGCCGTTACACTTACCCCGACTGCACATAAACCCTTATTACACGTCGCGCACCAACAATCCCTATCTTTACTGCCGTCTTCGTGCTCTCTAAAGATATACTATCTGCCTGAGAATTCACTCAACTACAGACATTACCCGTTATTACGCTGGGCACTAAATATTGATGTCTCTGTTATAGGTATTTGTGGGAAGGTGAAACGTAGTTACGTTGTGTTCGCTAGAAGTGTCTCAACTGTCCTGCTGGTGTAGTGTAGGAGGAGTTGGAGCAGTGCTGTTGAAAGTTTTTCTGACTATATACTCGTATATAGGACTTTCAAACTATTCAGGTTTATACTGAGTAACACTGGTAAAACTGTAGGTCCCTTCATTCCTTGCCTTACTAGGTGGCTCGGTTTGATACCAAAACGGCTATGTAGTTCATGTTTTCCGTCTGTGTACCTAGCCGGCGCGCCGGCGGCGGCGTAACCAAAGGGAAGCTGACATGACACCTAGTTCACCAAGGTGTTATGGGCTGGCATCACCCGGATGTTGTAGCTGATATAGCTAAGCGTGTCAGAGTCAATATAAAAAAATTGAAAAGCCATATGCATGTGAAAATCAATAGCAAATAGGAAACTGAAAAAAGATACAGTACTTTAATACAGTCAAAGTCAAACAAATTCAAATTATTTATTTTCTTACAAAACATAACATTTAACATTATTATGCATATATGTATATGTATGTATGTATGTATATATTCTTTATTGAACACCAATTTATAAAAATTAGGTACAACAGACGAGCTTAATGCCGCGAGGCATTCTATTCTAACTAACCTTTGGGATGTGGGAGAAGTACATGCAGGCGAACAAGAATAGTTTGTGGCAATGTGTTAAGACTGTAAAGAAATATGTATGATAAACTACATACGAATACTACATAAATACTTTAATAAGCATATATATGTATATAATAAACTTACATATTATGTACATCGATCGGTGATACCGATATTAACAGTGAAAAGAATTTATCCACGGAAGATCCCCTGCCCCCTAAACTAGCGCAACCCATATTATAGGAGGCAGGTAACTGTCGATGTTTACTTATTATCTTTCTCTCCTGTAAAATGTGTTTGTATTTGTGTGAGGGTGAGTGTATTCATATGCGGCTGAGTGTTTGTGTGGTAAATTTGGATATGTTAGGATATAATTTGCAACAACAGTAAGACAAATGAACTAGGAGAGTAAGTAAAAAAAGCATTCTTTATTTCTACAAAAATGTATGGTTGTAATTATGAAAATAACTAGGCACACTACGCAACAACAATCCGTTATAAGTAACATATAATTTGGTACAATCAATTATTTTCCTTTTAATTCGAATGATCACAAGCAATTTTACTGAGCCAAAATTATTATGTAATTTGTAACTGAATTACCATAATTTGCCGCCTACTTAACATCGATTACACGCATGTCTGACGTTCGTAATCACTGCAAACAACTGGCCATTTACTTGGAATGTTCACGAAGCTGGAAAAGTTAACCGGAGATCAAACAAAAACATATAGAACAGAATTGCATACACGAAAAATTTTGCATTTTATTTCACCTCTAAACTCTTAAAACAGTCTACCTCTTGTGGTATTTATTTTCATTATTTTCTTGTAATATAAAAAAACACAAATTTCAATACTCAATAATATTTAAATCTGCTATCAGAACAAAACAAAACAATAACCCAGAATAACATATCCTTTTATATCCCTTTAAAAGTGTGATGGTATTTGCTTTTTAAAAGCAAATTTCCGCTTTTCTTCTCAAATTATTCTTTTTTACCATAAGATCTATAATTAATTACATAACTATACTCATCCTATAAATTATAAAAGTATATTGTATAAAATTGGTAAAGTAAGTATAAAGGTTCAAATGGACTGCAACAATCAGGAACAATTGAAGCGCAACACAGTTCCGGCAGCAGTTGAAACCCGACGACTCAATTTATTCATTACCCACTTTTATCTAACCACGAGCACGACACGATCAGTAGCCCTCCAGTGCGCGCGCACCGCTCTACAGCGCGGGTTCACTACGACATGTTCAAGGTAATGTAATGAATGAGCACGTCGATCACGAGTTGATCTACGCACAGGGTCGCTCTTTATTAGTTCGACGACGAAAATAAAGATGAGGAAATTAACGACTTTAAATTCTATTGTAGTTTCAATATTAAAATATAGAAACGCCATATGCATCTGAAAATCAATAGCAAATAGGAAACTGAAAGAAGATACAGTTTCCCATTTGCTATTTAATACAGTTGCTATTTAATACAGTCAAAGTCAAACAAATTCAAATTATTTATTTTCTTCCAAGACAGCGCTAGATGTGCTTGTAGCGCTGTTCAAATTATATTTTTGCACAATTGAAAAAATTGAGTAAATTTTGGCTAGGTAAACTAACTAACCTTTCAGAAAAATTTTGTTACATCCTCGGAATGTATAAATATTCCATGGAATTCTCAAACCGCCTCTAGAGGCTGTGGCAAACAGACAGATAAGACGGATAAACGCCTGCCTGACAGATTTGATTAGACTAGACGACTAATCGATAAATGATATTCGATCTTTTCAATTTCGACCAAACCCCTGGGTCCCCTACGCTAATGTATGCGGACAAAAAACTTATCGCTCGCTTGTCGGTTTGTCACGATGGTCATAAATAACTGTCCTACCCCTCGCCTCACCTCGGGTAACCCCTTCACCCCAGCCTTTACCCATCTGTAAGTACTGGCAACTGCAGAAGTACTCTACCGATTCGAAGTCGAACTTTCATAAGAGAACCGTGCAATCGAATGGTCGAGAAAATTCTGGAACGAATTTGCTCGACAAGTTGCAATGATTTTAAGCAGTTGACTATGTCCCAGCCGCGCCATCGAGCGCTATCTGACAGGCGGAGGGCGTGTCAAAGCCGTTTCCTTTGCACGTAATATTGCGACATTTCCGCGCATATCGAGTGCAATGCCTTGCGTGCGGCTCGTGGAAGTCGAAATAAAATATATCAGCCGGGTTCCGATGCCGCCGCCGCGCCGCGTGGCCGGTACAATGTTGTGGGAACCGGTGGATTTGACCGTGGGATGGCGGATAATATTAAGACCGATGTTGTAAACATAATCACCATTAATTCAAAATGCAAATAATCTTACTGAGAGAGCTTTATGGCCAATACTGTCAAGCTAACACATCATTTACATTTACAAGCAAACAGGTAAGATAAACTTCTCACAGTCAAATGATTACAAATATATGGACGGAGCCTTCGGTAACTCACTGTCGGATGGGCAGTAAACACAGAAATTAACTAACCAGCTTACCAGCTTACATATTTGTATTAGATGGTGAAGGAAAGCTGAACCATCAATTTTACTTCAAACCCTGTAATAGAGGATAGTTCATTACGGCGAATCACAGATATAATATAGAGCTTTCCGAAAACTCTCACCCAAAATTTAGTCAAGTTACAGTCAATTACAGAGCACGAATCATTAGCAATTGAAACTGGAATGTCAATTAGTCATCTCTAGAAGAATGTTGACATTTTTTTACTGATCGATGTTTTCCATTCCTATTATACCGCTACGCGTAATAAAATAAATCATAATAATGTAGATAAAGGTTTCCTGTACCAGACATTTGCAGAATTTCAAGTGGCTAATAAATAACTAGGCAATACAGCGATTCCACCGAATTTCAAGTGGTCACGACAAAAATGTAGAAGCATCAACTCGAGTGGATCGGATTCCTGTATTTGCGAGCCGTGTCGCTAGCCTTCAATATGCAGGCAGAAGCGGCAGTTTCCTGCCTTTATGTACAGCTTTATAGGAAATCATAAATACAACTCTGACTTGGGTGTTTAATGACACGGCCAAATGGGGTTTCTGTGTCTTTGAGACTATAAATTTTTGTTTTAGTGCCCCCTGTCGCGTCAGAGTGAAGTAGCGCCATGACGTGATATATGGGAACTATTGAGACCACTTGGTTTCATTGATGTGGGGAATGACGTGTGGGAATGCATGTGATTTGGAGTAACACAGTGCTCTTGTCACAGTGCACAGGTCAAAAACGGCAGATAGCACTTTATTAATGTGAAACATTAAAACAAGAATTTGAAATTTGAAACTTAAATACGTACTGCTTAAATACATTTAAATCTATTGTTAAATATATTTAATTCTATAATAATATAACCAGCTGTAAACTCTCTACTGGAACATTTCGGTAGTTTTCCACATATTTATATATTATGACCCCTACCAATAAGCCAGTAGTATGTAAAAGTATTGTTAAGACGTCGCGCTAAAGGGCGATAGGTAAGCCACCTCTTACCTTGGCACGGTCCTTCCACGCGTATTTATACCAATTTTCGGACAATCGGGACAATTTGGGACATTTTCTTAATTTCGGGTACTGGACGAATCCCGCTTTTTCGGCACATATGGCAACTAGGCCTGCCACCCCTCCGGGTTTGACCCGGAGTCTACGGGTTTGAATGGTGTATATCCGGGCTACGGGTTAACATCGTATTTCTCCGGGTCGGCAGGTCTACTCCTGCAAATTCCGACAGCGGAACCAGCGCTGATGCGGCGCTGAGAGCCGCTTTTTAAGTGGCTCTCAGCGCCACAACAGCGCCGATTCCGCTGTCAGAACCTACAAGAATAGACCTGCAGACCAGGCGGGCGGGGTGGAACGCACGCACGTCGTCGTCGTCGTCGTGAGCGTCAATGAAAGCCGGCTTTCGCCCGCCGCTCGAGTCGAACCGAGCGGTGAATTCGGCTTGACTGACTGAATCACTGAACTGAATGATCGGAGCGGAGTGGGTGGACATCGGACGAATCGGACGCGCCATGCATTAATTAAAGAAACCTCTGAAAATTTAAAAGTGTTTTGCAGTTTCGGAGAAAAAAAAAATTTTCCCATACAAAATTAATTTTTCATACAAAAGATTTTTTTTTTAAAGCACCAAAACATTGGTTTTCAATATAAATGTATGTAAAAACAAGGGAAGTGGTATGGGTGAATGTTTTGGTGGTTTAAAAAAAATAACTGGGGTTAATTTATAACCTAACCTAATGTTGAGGCGGCGCATGTCGTTTTTGCATAAATTCCTATTAAAAATAAATTTCTTGGTGAATTTAAAAAAAAAATCGAAATTTTTATTTCTATTAAAAAAAATTTTTTTTATTTTTTTTTCTCCGAAACTACGCTCTTCCGGCAAACAATTCTTTCACTATAATTTCATCTTTTATCTAGGCCGACACAATAAGCATACCAGCAATGTTCGATCTATTTCCCGCTAATCAAATACTCACCCAAATTTTGAATTTCCTGAATACTCCGGGTCTGCAATTTTTTAAAGGTGGCAGCCCTAATGGCAACTCTAGCAGGTGGGTCGCCGTGCCTTACTATCTGCTTTATAGTAATCTTGCCCGAATACTTTGCGAAACGTGGTGGTCGGTGTTGTGCTGCAATTTACCAGCACAACACCTATTACTCTGCTTATTCCATTGTGTCGTTAACTTCTAGCCATCATAAAGAAACATATTATAGGTCATAATATCAACCGCATTACTGGCTAACTAATCCTAGAAAGAGGTCCCATTTTCACCTATGATGTCCTAAAAGCTGAACAGGAAGCTAATCCGCAACAAAAGAGCGGTATTAGACGAGGCCATTCATCACAATCGTACATACCCCAGGCTCGTTCGCATCATCATCTATCATTTGTTCCATCGAGCCGAGCCACACCATAACGGCGGGACAGCATGGACAGGGGAAAGCAGTGCATCCATCATCTATGCGAGTGCGTTAGGTTGCCTTGTGAGGAGTTTATAATATGTGAGTTTATTAATTTTCTAGAGGTAACACCACTATACATTACAACAAATTGTTGGGCATAAGATTTGGCATTTATTTGTGATGCTTCAGTGAAATTTTGAACGTCATCCAATCGCCTTTTTTGGAGAAGTGTTCCCGTAAATTAGTTCTACACAGCCACTTTCTTGCGAGAATTTCCCTTCAACGAAGCACTGAAGGCAGTCACTTTCCAAACTAGGAATACAGTAAACACATTGGCGCGATACCGAGGTATACCGGCAACACATTGGCGCTACACCAGGTTTCGAACCCCAAACCCCCCGTTACAGAAGCTAACGGTACCCTCCAGTAATAGAAATGCATCGTGCTTGTGCCTGATTTTTTTTTTTTTTTATGGAAACTGACACGGTTGGCTACATCACCTACAACATCCGTGATGTCAGCCCATAACACCGGGTGAACTAGGTGCTATGTCAGTGCTTCCCTTCATTTCGCGCCGGCTACACTGAACTGGACGGAAAACACGAACTATTTACATAGCCGTTTCGACCGACGTTTCGCTCAGTGCGGTGGTACCAACCCGGCCGGGATAAACCCTACCACCCAGTAAGGTAAGAAGGGAAGGGACCTACAGTTTAACGTGGAATCCGAACCACGGTCAGCCTCCAACGGTCGGGCGGTCACCCATCCAATAACTGACCGCACCACTGAGCTGCCGAGGCTGACGATCCCTTAGTCGACTTTTACGACATGCGACGGGGAGAGATGCAGTGGGGCTATTCTTTTTAAGTACCGACCCCACACGATACATTTATGGTTAAAAGCACGAGAAATGAATTGAAACAGCTGAGGCAGCCCTGTGTGAGCGCAGTGCTGGGGCGTAACAAGGCGAAAATACAAAAACATGAAAAATGATCCGCAGTCATTGACGCGCGGCAAACTTGACGTGACGCCTTTGTGGAACCGCCGCGCCGCCTCCGCGGCCCCCGTTGCCGCCGTAGCCGCGCCCCCGCCCCCGCTCACCTTTCCAGGCGGGCGGCGGCGGCGCGACGGGAGGCAGGTCACGCCCGCGCGCCTCGGATCACTGCGTCGCACGGTGGTTTCTCAATGGTCTGAGGAAGAAACAAATTATATTAATAATGATGTGCGTATATAATCGTCATCATTAGCATGTATCGGTCTACTGCTGGATATAGGCCTCTCCCAAGCGTACCACACCACACGCGGTCGTCCACTCTATGTATTGTAAGTACGCACGCTATGCAATAAATAATAATAGCAGTTTCTGTGAATTTTGAATTGTAGAGTATATTATTTATGATGGCCACTATCAAAGTACTTCTGAAGCGGAGCTTTTTAATGCACGTTTGGTATGAGGACCTAACTCAGAAAAATTTTATCGTCACGAAAGTACGAAGGGCAATTCCATGTTTTATTAGAGTGTGAACGGAATACTAATTTAAGAAATGCTCTTATCAAAGGTTTAAAAGACGGGCCGATTAAATTTATTTTTTGCTATCCACAAGGCTCTCAAGGTGATCCCCTCACGGAAAAATGCATAATTCTCAATACATTTTTCCAACCATCTCTAGCCCTCAGAGGCAAGAGATTGTTTAGTAGTTACGATGGGGCTGGCATAGTCGACAGGCGGCTAAAGCCCTATTTCATAAAGTAGAAAAAAAATTGCAACGCTCCTTATTATCTGGGTAGAGCCTAGTGTTGCCCTGAGCGCCATCTATGAGAGTATTTCGTAAGTCAAACTATTGTATTAGTAGTTAGCTAGGTTATGAAAGAATAAGTTGAAAGAAATATCGCATAGATAGCTCTATCCCGATCGAAATTATATAGGATTTTATATACAAGGCGTAAAAAGCTTTCCTTCTGTCGGGTATCTCACGACACATATACTTATATGCAAACGTATAAAGTATTTAGGACAAAATAAAAAACAACTATGTTTCTCACATTCATTATACTTTATTTTTGACAGAGGAATATTAAGTCGTCAAGTTAAGCCAAGCGTAGGTACTCTTAATCAGCAAATCTAATTTAAAATTATAATTTCTTTAAATTGTCCCTTTTGTAACTAATCGCGTTCGGTCTGGCCTTTGTGGGAGAACTCCTGGCTGGAGGACACAATATTGTTTGACACGACGTTTGACACGACGTTCAAACAGTTCGACGATTTCATGATACGTTAGCCCACTTTTCTTAAAATTCCAATATGAGCCAAATTCCACTTCGAGGTCAGTTAATCAAATTGTGTTTTTCCTCGGCTACTTTTTACCCCTGCATTTCACACGCGTGTACACTTTGTTTATTCTTTAATTACACCTTTTCCTGGCAATTCACTCGCGCGCGGCACACAGTTTTTTTTTTATTTCACTTTGTCCCTCTAATTCTCCCGCGCGGCACATAGTGGTTTTTTTTCCGGTTGTAATTTGTACTTGCAATTGTGGAGCGCTGTACATTGTGTGTTTTCTTCGATTACAATTTGTCGCCGCAATTCTCTTGCGCGCCACACTGTGCGCACTATCTTTAGCCCGTCACTTTGAGGGGAGGTTACAAGGGTGGAAATTAATGACTGCCGTCGCGCACAGAGCCGTCCGCTATTATATCGCCTCGACTGGAACACGCGGACATATTTATTAGGGAAGAAGTGGGAGATGTTTTGTTTTGCGGATGTGGAAAGCGTGATCGCACTGGGTTTGTATGTATTGAGAATATATATATAGTTCGACGCCACGTTGTACGGATTAGAATGTTTTTTTGTTTGCCGTATCGATTCATTTTGCCATAAAGAACACACAACGTTAATTCAATGACACATATGCATATTCAGTATGGTTAGTCATCCATCAATGAGTTGTAATTATTTTATAATTGTTTTCTTTAGATTTAGTTTTTATTAGACTTTTATTTTTATTTTTTAGTTTCTTCGTCTTTACTTTACTGCGACTTATAAACTTCTCATTTCTTTAAATTATTATGGATAAGTGCTGCAAATGCATACATTTCTAAGATTACATATTATGAAATCGTGCTATCTATCTTGGAAGTCGAAAGACTATTTAAATTAGTTTTCAATATTAAGAAAAGGAAAACTTTTTTTTCGCGTCTCTCAAAATACCGTCAAAATTTAATATATTTAATCTCATACAGCTTCACTTTCATGTGGCCACCGAAAATAGTTCGGCCCAAAGCAAACGCGGCAAATACGAATAAAGAAAACAAAGTGAAGGCAGTCTTTAATCTGTGCATCCGGCTGTTCATTAATTCCAGAAACCACTCAATTGCTATCCTCATAACACCGCCGCATCCTGCCCTAACGCAGACCATAAGTTCACCTAAACAAACAATAAACATCGCCCTGAAATATCGCCGCCGTTCATCGACAAGTGGGACGGTTAACACGCGGCCACACTCCCTAATAAAGCACTTAACAGTGCCGAGCTGAATATTCGACAAATGTACCGACGACGTTCGGCGTCCTCTTACGAATATCGTCGGCTAATTTACCGTCAACTTAACTAAACAGCAGTAAGGAAACTTCGCCGGAAATGAGCGAAATAAATCAGGCTAAAGTCTCCCCTGCGTATTCGGAAATGACGGAAGCGTCGGCAGACACGGCGGGTAGACGGCGCGGACGGCCACTCGTTTAGTTAACTAGGACGACGCACGTGTCAGCTAATGGGACAACAATGGGCTACCGTCCGTGACGTTTTGCCTACGTCATCATAATGTTCTATGAATAACATAATAACGGCTGGTGGTCGGCGCGGTCTTGGCTTGGACTCTTCATCCGAGGTTCGGATCAGGTCGACATGCACCAATGATACCTGCACCTGTTGCTTCATCGCTTGTACCGGTGTAAAATTGTTGGTCCCTGTGCTCACCCCTTACTAGGTGTTAGGTTCTAATTGTACACGACTGGGTTGATACCACCGTGATGGACGTAAGATGGCCGCATAGCAGCCTCGGCTGTAGTCCAGTATATCAGAAATCCAAAAGAAAGTCCTAAGCTAGTATACCTAAGCATTTTGTAGGATAAAGAAACTACCTTGAAGAAAGAAAGAAAGAAAGAAAGAAAAATATGATTTATTGTCATTAATAGGTATACAACAAGAAAAGAAAACATTACAAAAACATGAAATTATACATCTAAAACATAAATTAATAATAATAATACAAGTAATGCCAATATGGACCCATCTCAGCATGTGCTATGCCTATAGCGCTGTTTTCAGATGGGCTCAAAGTAATAAATATAGAACACTAAGAAACATAAACACGATACTTTTTTTATCTACAAACAAAGACTAACACTATAAATAACAACATAAAACAATACCTTATAATAACACAGAGAGGTGTTATGGGCTTACATCACGGATGTTGTAGGTGATGTAGCCAACCGTGTCAGTTTCCATAACAAAAAATAAATAAATAAATAAACTACTAGAAAATTTACTTCCCGACATTTACTTGCAGTGCTTGCATGCACCCCATAGCCTAGCCAGAGTTTAGCTGCAGGTAATTTTTTAGTTTAGACGACCTGGCTTGGAAAGCAAACCATAGGGAATATAAATCATTATAAAATTCGAAGATGTTGTAGTTTATATGAGCAAGAGAAAGACGAAAAGAAAATGGTAAACAAAATTTTGCGCTTAGGTTCTTGCATTATGCCATACTCTCATTCAATATACATGAAGGTAAAATATTTGAAGAATATGAAGGGAAAATTTGGAACACGGAAAATAAGTTAGTGTTTTTTTCATTTTTAGATGAAGCGCATAGATTAGACAATATGACTTGCAGACTGTTACGCAGACCGTACACATTTGAAAATTTTAATGTAGTGGTACTTAAGTAGTTTAACCAGACTATCAATTATTTTTTGTCTCGTCTCGTCGAGACGACTTCTGGTATTCGCGTCGCTCGTAGCAAAATACATTGAAATATTCGTCCGAGATGTTAAATCAATTTAGACGCATCATAATTATTTCACAAAAGGCAACCAGTAGTGGCTTCATCGTTATGTGCGGACATATTCAGCTCATTGTGTATTATCTACCTATGTACTTCTATAATGGGACTGAGCACATTTTAAGTTAAAATTAGTTTTAATAAAAACACCCACGTACTATTCATGATTTATTTGTTTAAAAAAACGGCTAAGTGCGAGTCGGACTCGCGCACTGATGTTTACGCACCACAAAAAAACCTTTCTTGCTTGGTGATCCCCCTTAATCTTTGTACATTTCTTTTTTTTATTATTATTTGTTGCTAGTTATATCCGTCATAATAATACTCTGTGAAAATTTCAACCGGCTAAGGACAGACAGACAGACAGCGTAGCCTTAGTAATAGACTTCCGTACTGTTTAAAAAGTAGTACTTGTCAATGTCAAATAAAACAGATACAATACTCATGTCTAAGAAAATGGTTTTATTTCTATAATACTTCTTTAGAAAAATATCTAAAACTTAAACATGGCGCAGCCGGTAGGATTTTCTCTAAATTCGGGATACCAAAGATTATTATAGCTGACAATGTTCCATTCAATAGTTATGAAATGAAAACCTTCGCCAAAGATTGGAATTTTGAAATTGATACAATCAGTCCGTATCATTCCCAATCAAATGGACTCGCTGAAAAATATGTAGGGATTGCAAAGAACATGTTAAAAAAATGTAGAGAGGATAAACAATGTATAGACCTATATTTACTTAACTATAGGAACTCCCCAGTAGCAAAGTTGCCTTATTCTCCGGCGCAACTTTTAATGAACAGGAAACTGCGTACAAAATTGCCAGTTTTGTCCGAGCAATTAAAACACTGTCCTATTTTAGAAGACATTCACAAACAAATGATTAACAATCAATCAAAGCAAAAAGACCATTATGATATACAAGCAAAGAAAAATGAGCCAGAATATAGCGAGGGAGAAAAAATATGGCTACAGAGTACTGTGACGTCACTGTGGGAACCGGCGATCATAATTAAATCACTTGGTACTCCCAGATCTTACCTAGTTCGCACAAAAAACAATAAGTATTATCGGCGCAACACAATTTTTATAAAAAAATACAGTGGACACTATTCTACAAAACCAATGTCCGACCTGTCCGCCAGTAATTGTAGTTTGCCATCACTCATGGATTCACCTGTGCCACCAATACCATTATCACCGGCACAGATGTTGTCACCATCACCTGAACGGCAGTCACATGGTTCTGACTCATCATCATCATCAACTTCACCATTACCCATACTAAGGAGGTCAGATAGAACAAGGAGAGCACCTGAGAGGCTCAATCTGTAGCTTTATTTAGTGTTTATTTATCTGTGTTTAGTGTTTATGTTATGCAGGTGTGCTCAACTTTTGTTTTGTGTTACATAGTTTATAAGGTTAGCAGGAATGTGCAATTTAACTTTCTTTATGATAAAATTTAATTTATTATTTTAAAGGGAAGCGTGTTTAAAAAGTAGTACTTGTCAATGTCAAATAAAACAGATACAATACTCATGTCTAAGAAAATGGTTTTATTTCTATAATACTTCTTTAGAAAAATATCTAAAACTTAAACACGTACGGGGTGCGGAAACGTAAAAATAATATTTAAATTATGGTTACCTAAAAAAATATTCCCTAGGATCTCATGAACATATCATAAAAGCCATATTAGATTGTCATATTTTTTTCTATATCAGCTAGTTATTCTATACGTTGTCGTCGTCGTTCGTTTCAAAGTACAATATATCGCTTGTCATTGAAAAGCACACCTTTTACACTGTTTCGACGGCTTCCGGGTACGACACTACAAATTTTAAAAAACTCCCCATGATGAATGTGCCAAAATAAAAGCTTCACTGGAAAAGACACACCAAAACCACATACTAAAAATTCGAAATGAAGAAAGAGTGCATTCTATTAATGTTGATAATTGTATGGCAAAGGATTTATTCATAGTCTCCTTATCTCCGTTCGTAGCTCAATCAGTGTTTTAGCCAAGTTGAAATTTATATTTTACTAGCTGTGCGCCCGCGGCTCCGCCAGCTCTCATATTTGACTTCTCTGCTAACCTCATTCATAAGCCATTTAGCGTGATAGTAAGTAGCCTATAGTTGATGGGAAGAATCAAGCTATCCGTAGAATTTTTTTTTATTAAAATCGATTCAGTGGTTCTCGAGTTATAAGCGGACAGACAGACATACATACAGACAGACAGAAAGCAGACGTTGGATTTTATTAAAGGTAAGGAAGGATAAGGAAGGAAAGGAAGGATTAAATGAAATATGTGATTATATTTTTTTTATTTGGTTGTCCCTTCGAATGGATATGCTTCATTATATTTAGGAAAAACCATTGCAAAGAGCAGAAGTTGCATGTTTTCGCACTTATCGCTCTATGAATCGTTAATCCCCTTATAAGTGAAATTTATTTCTTAGAGATGATTGATATATTGGATAAAACCTCACTGGAATGTTATTATTATTGTATGTATATATTATTGTTTATTGTTTATGGAGCATCCCTGTGGCAGTAAAACTGCACTCGAAATTGTACAATTTGTTCTATCCTGTCAACGAATTAAAAAGTAGAATGACGTTGTATCCGGTTCGATTACCGGACTGTTTAAAAATCGGCCGGAATGAATTAGATGTAAAAGCGCGCAACCTCGGCGAGCGGACGCCTCTGTTTGTCTCTGGTCGGATTATTTACGCAGCCGCCGTCGAGATGAAAGGCTTTCTGTAGGCGACTGGAGACAGGCGAGGATAACACCAATCAATTACCGAACGCTATGAACGACGACACGAGACGGTCTGATTGAAAGTCGAGACGAAATTCCGATCGCTTTTTAAATGTACGTTTGCGAAGAAGAACGATCTTCGCTGAAATGATGGTTTTTGGGTTAAATTTGAACACTTAGTAAATTATTAAGTAAAAAAATCCTATATTTATCTAAAAGTACCGTCTCGCAAGGATCTAGACTGAAGGCGATCCCTTCATTCGAGTCTTACAAAGAATGTAAGCATAAAGAACAACGCTGCAGAAATCAAAATAATGAAAATTTTAACAACCACCAATTTACTTTTTTTAGGTAATGTAGAAAGGAACTAACTAAATCCTAATAAACGTGAATTACATACATACATAGGTACATACATATCACACACGCTGAATCCCGACAATCGGGGTAAGCAGAGTAATCGGCGTTGTGCTGCAAGAACTCTGGTAAATTACAGCACAACACCGACCACCACGTTTCGCAAAGTATTCGAACAAGATCAATCGATTTCAAACGTTAATTAAAATCCATTAAATAATTTTTCGTGGCAAACCCTGATAGCGCTGATGAAGAAATAACATGAAGTATGTAGGGCTTGGAGGTGTCAGTGACACGTATGATAAGTTCAGCAGCGACTCTCGGCATGAACTCCTCGCCCGCGACCCCATCTATCTCGCCGTTAAGAAAGCAATCCAGCCGCGATTCCCCTGGGTCCAGAGATTTACGATCACTCGTGTAGCGACTGTACGGGGGCGTCCTGTCGTTAATATAATTGCTCCTTGACTGCTTTACACGTCATTTATCTTGTGCCTAGACACAGCGCGTGTGGGAGGAGATAATGGATAAGAAATTTCAATTCGAATAGGTACAAATGTTGCCTGCGAATTTGACGCCATGCGAAAACAGACGTGTCGCGTCGGATGAGTTGATCCCACTGGTTGAAACCATGTGTTAAATTGTATTTGGTCTAGCTAGACATGTGAGAGCTACATTTACGATCGCGGAAGTTAATAATCACTTGGTTTTATAATTCTCTTTTCATATACCTACGTTTCTAGTTTTTTTATCTGTCTCTAGTTTTTCATAGTTTTCACTCCTTTTAAATTGTATTTGTGACCGTTTCAATAAAGTTAATGGGTTCAATAGACTCGTCAGCTCTATTTTTCGTCTCTTGAAACCCGAAGATAATCGTAAATTATTGCAAGGGTGGCTTAATAATAATCTATACATAATATAAAACTCAAACCGGAGCGCTATACAAAAGGTTCATTGCTACTAAAGTTCTAAGTCGATTTCCCAAAAAAAAATTTATGGTGGCAACCAAAGGTGTGTGTAACCAGAAAATATCCCTTAGAACTTAAGAAAATAAAAAAAATGAGGTCGATTTTTGTTCGCGATTTAAGTGCGAGGCCGAAGGCCGAGCCTTCGTAACTGTGTTCACGTAACACGTCACTTCTTTTGCGTTTACGCAGCTTGGCCTTCGGCATCGCCTTTAGTGGGTCGCTTTCTTCGTGATAGTCGTCCCTTAATGACTTACGTCTTACTTATATATCCTTTTCGAATTTCATGAGCCGCGGGCAAAAGTTAGTTTTTGTACATAAAAAGCTTATGAAAAACTACCAAAATACAGTCACGAACAACATCAATAAGAAGATTACATCTGAGAATTTATTTGACTCTAGGTAATATTTTAGAGAGCCTTAACTTTGAAGACATCCACGATCACCGGATTCTAAAAACGAGAAGCTATTAAATGAATGTTTTATCTTAGAAACCACTGAAACATTTCAGGGACACGCACAAGTGGCGCGACCTATCACAGCGTGTGAGCTAGAGCTTAAAATAAGGATTGCAGATATCTACTGTGAGCAGTTACCATATTGTTTCCTGACTGCTGATGTTATTGTGTAGCTAAATTAGTCTCCTGTAGTGACACATGTTAATGAAATTCCAGTGAAGAGTGAAGATGCTACTAGAAATATGTTTGAATATTTAGCAACATATGCAATGTGGTGAGGTTCGCTGTGCATTGGTCTCTCCAAAACTGCTCCGTTGCCGTCAGTTTTCAGCGAGCTGAAACATATTTGAGTATGACTAGAATAATATGTTTACAATTTTACTTTTCACTTTAAAGGTAATGGTAAAAGGTAAAAGATAAAGGGAGGTGACTTACCTACGTACGGTCCTTTAATGTTGTTGTTATTTAATAATAATTACGTTTTTAGGCACTCTCAATTTTTGTTATACATATACTCAAATGTTTTTATATTTACTGGATTTAGCGATGTTATAATATCTGATTTTTCGAAAACAGTAACATTTTCAATTTATATATTTTTTTATTTTATTTTCTATGGTGTTTTAGTATTGTTCGTCCTCGTCTAATACTCACTCTTAGCCGATCCACATCGTCCACGCGAGCCCCCCACTATTAAGATTCTGACATATTAGTAAACAGATGGCACTCGATTCGAGATGTGTATTTCTTTCAGCCGTCACAACAATCCTCCTAATTTATGCGTCTCTTAATACCCGGCAAAGCGTAGTAGCTATTAGTCGTGTACAACGACTTATATCTCACGACGTCTCGGCTGCTTCTCTCTTGTAAGTGTCACATCTGAGTTATTCGGTTTCGCCTCTTGTTTTTATTCTCGGAGATCGGCTCGTATCTTCATCACTGAATCCTTAAACTTATTAATAAAGTCACGAACAGAGTCATAGGAGTTTATGTAATGAAATGAAATGAATATACAACTTCGAACAATTTATGGGAGATATGAAGATGGGAACGTGGGTAGGTTCCAAAACTACTGCAATTGGCGTAGTTTTCACAAAATCGTACTCGGCTCTATAACTTAATCGTCTGAGATATCTCTCAAGATAATTAAGTCTGAATTTGATCGCACAAGTGACACCGTAATCGAATTACTATAAAAGTGGAGAAAAAATACGAGAAAACCGTAAAATCTCTCCCTCCCTAATCTGTCAGCTCCTGTTCGTCTATCAGACTGACGTTAAAATCAATTTTCACTGTAAATCCGAAGACACCGGTGAACCGATTATGATTTTAATGAAAAAGTTAAAAATATATTAGAATTCCCGTAAACGCTTCGGAATACGATCAAGCATAAACCAGTAGGTAATTATTTATTTTTTCTTTAAATGGTTTAACACTTGACATGAGCTAGGCCCTAGCTGCTAGGGTATACCAAATTTAGGCGCGACAGTTAATTACTCAAGCAATATGATTACTTATAGTATTTCGCACTTATCCTACTAAGCACCTAGAAAATATTTTATTATTGTTAGGTGATTTCTAATAATTATTTATTTTAAAGGGCTGTCATTATTCAAGAAACAACTGTGGTATACAATTGAAAAACATCTCAGAGTGAGAAATTCCGAGTTTTCGATTTCTGAAATATTCGAATCTAATCTAACAGAGACAAAAGCCTCATCTATCGCTCTATGGTCGGCACCTCCAGGCTTCAGCGCACCCTAGGAAGTAGGAAATGGAGTTTGAAGAGGCGTATTGTCCGGAGACTAATTGTGAGTAATCAATTTGCTCGCCCTCGGGCTTTCAATATTCCTTCATCTAGGATTTTTCGAGGCTCCTCCTCGCCTTTTTATATCGGGAGCTCCACTCGTGAATTTATCGCTCAATTAGTCTTGTTTAATAGCCGCCTGCCGCCGCTGATGTCTGCTTCTAGTACAGCACAGGGCTGCCAAGCGGAAACTCCGCTGTACTGAGGGAAACACAGGGATCAAGGTTTTACAGCTCCAAAATCTGTCGAAAGCTACTCGTGATATACGATCATATACTATTAGCATGAAGAATTCGTGGGCACCTAGGAAAAGTAATAGTGTTCACTGGTCTTTATAGTGAAGTTCAGAAAAGTAAAGTTTTCAGAATGTTTACTAAATTTAAACACGATTATCGAACAAAATTTTAATAGTGTTTAGAACAAATTAAAATATGAACTAGCGAAAAGGGCCTACATAGTGTTTTCTTCTAAAATAAGGAAATAACAAAGGCAACCAAATGGTTTTCTAAGTAAGAAGACTAAAATCCGGAATTAGCATCCAGATTCCACCTATCTAGATATATATCTTAGTACCTACTTGTGTTGACATGATATTTGATTCAGTATTTTCACATTGTCTACATATATTAGCATCGTGACTGGTCATCGTAATCCTTGGACCCGGAGATATTGATATAAGCAATCTGGACCCTCGCCGGTCCGGTCTCGTCTGCTAACCCTGGAGCTGCAAGACGCGGAGAAATGGGATTAAATTAATTGTCACATCAGTCAGGCGCGCGACGGGCTGTTTTTTATTATACCTATCTTCGTCTCTCCCGCCCTCTTTCGATGCCGCCCTCTCACTCACACCGGTTTACTTTCGAACACAACGTCCCCGTTATAAATCACTCAATACCTAGTTACGAACGCTCTGCAATTTGTTGCTCTCACTTTGATCTTAACGACAGAATTTATCTCGGCTTATTTTTGAAAACGAGCGACGTTTACTGAGCACGGGTGATTAGTGTACGGTGCTTCCGAAATCTGTGGATTGTGTTATTTTGGGTCATTTCTGGAGTAAACATATTAATTACTAACGCGAAAGACGCATAGGTAAATGCTCGAAACTGCGAATGATAAAAAAAATCGTTAGAATTAGATAATAGGTATATCCTTTCTCGAGAACTTTTGCTTAGTAGGTAAATGAAAATCTAGCATATCTGCTTTTCCACAGACAGAATCACCTGTGACCTTACTAGGCCGTCTCGTTCTGTTAGTTCTTCACTAGTACAAACTGTTGCCACCTCCATTGATGATGATCAAACCAGTTTTCCCAAGCTTTTATTACCAGCTTTTGCTAAATCTATCGATGAATTCCGATCAAATCTTATTTCCCCACCCCGTCCTTTCAGGCTTTCTTACTATTTCTTTGCTTATTACATCCATGAAAATGCGTATAGAAAGTTCACATTGTTTCTAGGCAATCATGGTATCGTAGCCAGCAGAGCAGCTCTGCTCAGTAGCTGACTAGTGACTACCGAGTCGATGGAGACCGACCGCAGCGATACGATAGGGGCCGAGACACGCAGTACCGAGTATAATTTTCACATTCAATCAAACGTGAGATCCACTCCTTACATGTGCCGCCTTATTCATAGTTGATTTTCTTGTATCATACATAATAGAAGTGTATCTATGACGTTTTAACTTTTTACTGAAACGCCTTTGATAAATTATATGTACCTATTGTTTGTCATTGTCGATGTGTCGCATTTCATTGGTTCTTTTCCTTTGTTGTTGGTTTCCGCTTCTACCAAAAATATTTACAGAGTTCAGAAACATTACAAAGAAGTGGTGAGTTGTGGATTTGCAATCCCAACGCCCGCAGACCAGCGACCGAATACTGAAAGCTAACCGCGATGCCTTTGTTTGTGAGGAACATAACAGTATCACATCTTTAGTTTGTTTTAATAATATCTATTTGCGGAAATCGCTCATACCGAAGCTTGACAGCATAGACATTTTTCTTGGCCACCTCTATGAATAGTTCCCTAACGAAGAGATTAAGTTGCGAGCGGGGCGCGCACACGCATGGCTAATGCTCGCCACCGGCCGTTACTGCGACTCGAGAAACCTTTATTTCTTTATTTATTGCTCTCCTCGCGGTGAGCCTACATTTAAATCGCCGATTACTGCAAACCATAGCACCATACTCGCTTGGCATTCAGTGGCTGCTTCCTTAAGTATTTTTATTTAAGCTGGCAGCGAGAAAAGCGCGGATAAATCATTGTGGGTCACCGTCCATAAAGGCGTTGTTGTTTTACAACTTGTAACGAATTTCCAATACTTATGTATGAGACATGCGTTTTTGTACGAATTTATTTGGTACAAATAAATTCGTACAAAATTGGTGATTGCGTTATCATCCGAGAGTTGTGTACGATTGCACTAGTAGCAATAAAGAAACCACAATGGACAGTATCCTACGGCCTACGACTATTCGAAAACAAGCCCGTAAGTATTACTTTCTTTGCAGAATTTTTGTGTGAACAAACCTCACCAGGAACACTAGCAATATTGAAAGGAAATGAAGAAGTTAGTTTATGTAATAAGTGCTGCACCTCAAAAAGTGTATCCAGGAGTGCAATTTCTGAAATGATTTTTGTGAAACTAGAGACAAACCACATACTTAAAAATGTAAAAATATCGCTAATTAAAATGACTCCACTTTTACTTGGATACAATTTACAAATTCATCAAACGTATCTGCAGGCGGACGCCCGACGCTCTACGTATAGATGGATGTTGCTCTTTTCATATTTGACAGCGCTGCAACGCCGCAGCCGCTCCGTGCCGCCACAGGTTTCAATTTACGGGCAACACAGAGAGGTCTGACGTACGGCGGCACCCCGTCCCACTCCTCCTAACCCTTGACAATCCTTCACCCCGACTATCCGGCCCCCGTGACGATACACCGACTCACGATTCGCACCGATGGTCGAGGAAAAAATGATTTCCATCCAATCTCTGTCAGCTCTAGAAACGAGTGCCCACTTTTAGAGATGGTTTTAGGGTTTCGTACCAAAAATGGCTCAAAGAGACTTTGCGGTGACATTGTCTGTCCGCTGGCCTGTCGTCCTGTTTATTCTTAGACATGCTCAAGATGTTCATGATCAAGATGTTCCCGGATGACATGAACACACAACTGATAACATAACTCTGTGCAGAACGGAGGAACGGCTCTTTACTGTGCTTGAGCTACTATTGAGTATAAAAAATTGTGTTTATAGTAGATAACTATGCCTGCGTTGAAACTTCTAAGAACGTTCTGTGGTTTATTACTATTACTTTTTACGCCACCGTTTTGAAAAGAACAATTTCACAGTTTCTAATGATGACTTAGATTGTTTTTATTTCATTTCTCAATTAATCTTATATTACATTTTTATATACTTCGTGGAACTTCAAATACAAGCTTGCTGCTTTCATTTCAAGAGACTGTACCACAATCCCCTTTATCTTTATATCGTCTATAGTTCATCATATTCATTTATCGTGTATGTACAGTAATTGTGTTTCATATAATATATTGTGTCTCTTGTAGGCCTCTTGCACCGTATTTTTGTCTCTAGCATTGTGTTTGTGTCTATTGAATCGTTTTTGTGTCTCTAACCTGACGATATGTCTCTTGAGCTGTGTTTGTGTCTCCTACGTCCTATTCGTGTTTATCACATCATGTTTGTGTCTCTTTTACCGTGTTCGTGTGCTGCATATCACGTATCGTGTGAACCCCGCCCGCCCGCCGGCTCCCGTTCGACCCCGTTCCACACGGCTGCTCCGCGTCAAAGGGAATGACAACCTCTTTGTTTTGCTTAATTGATTTTGCGGATTTTTGCAGGCGGGAACGCTCTTTTGTTGTCTGGCCGCGGTCGGCCGGCACTACTCCCAATAAATGAACGCCTATACGCGAAAATTTGCGGTAACCCATTATCTAGGAGCCTACGACACCGTTGCGATTCGTTGTCTTTTGCAGCCGTTTTGTTAAGCAAACTTGTAGTTTTTTTTATTTTTTATATCCGAATAGAAAGCCTGCAAGTGCTTTATTTTCGTAGTCTTCAACTCTTTGCAGCTTTGTGTTGTCCTTTGTGTTGTGCTTAGACCAAATCCGATAACGGGCCTAATTGCTCTTATAGCGCGCATGCGTTGCTTAACTCGGATTCAGCTCTTAGATAACAGACGATTATGATTTTGTTTTCTATCACAATATAATAACAAGCTTCCTTTACGTTTCTCAAACTCCACACCAGTAGATCTATACTTACTCTAAAACAGACTTTGTATTTATTCAGTGCAGATGGCAGACTTTTCTTCCGAACAACCTTGCATGCAAGAATACTTTTTATCTATTATATTATTAGTGTACAAGTTTCCACAATGTGTATGCCTTCGCGATACGAGTGAAGTGTGTATAATATCCTGAATCCAAATTTATAGATAAATGCATTGTTTATTTCTCTCCCAAACTTGTTATTCAAAAGTATGTTGACAGTTTCATAAGGCAGTTCAGCAAGGAACCCGAGTTCAGACAGTGAACATAAAGTCTCACAATGGTTTATTGCTAGAAGTCGCCATCAAAGTGTAGTAACCGTTAAAACTGTAGCTCGGTGTCTCGTCAGCCACTCCCGCCCCGCTAACTGCTGCGATGGCACTAGCCTGACGTTTGGGAGCGACGACGTCGCTATTCTCGTTCAGTCGTTGGAAGCATTTCAAACATAAAAAAATCGGTAGTCAAGTGGTTGTGTTCTAATCATGTCAATTCTGTCTGACCATGTAGCATCATAGTGGCATAGGCATTTGGGCATAGAAGTGTCTTATACCTAAAGGGTAATAATTTATTTCCTTAGATAATTTTCAGGTCGCCCGTTCAAAATTATATATGGTTAGTTATTTTCCTCGACGAACGTCTTAAAATTGCTACATAGATGGGCATTTAGTATAGTAGCGGTGGCCATTCACTCTGCTATCAATATGCTCCTTGAAGTCTTGGAGACACCATCTAGGACATTTTGTAATTTTTTGCACATAACCAGTCTAAATAATCAATTTAATCTAATAACAATTTATGCACATAATAATAACGCCGCCTTTCGTCGGAACGATCGTGACAAGATGTTTCGACAACGTCTGAGCCAGATGTAGCAAGCTAACGCCTCCTAGAGCGGCATACTGGCATAAATCTTCATTAGGCCCAACAGTGGCGTCGAATCTAGGAGGAGGAAATGAAATTTGGGGACGACAGGCGACTGTCGACACCGCCGCCGCCGCTCGTCCACTCGTATTTAGGCCACTAGATTAACGAGCTCCTTTTAAAGGTTGAACCTTGCGCAACGCGTTTATGGCGAAAGCCAAATTATGGGGACAAACATAATACTTATTGCCGGTAACTTTCGAAATGTCGTTATTAACTTTTATGTGGTTTGAATTAATTTTATTAAATTGAAATAACTTAGATTACATAATAGATTTAAACGGATTTAAAGTCAACTTACCTACAGCTAAGATCGCAGATAATTTTTATTCGTTTCCAGACAGAGTCCAAACGTTACTCGTAGACCACACGTGATTCTTGTCAGTGCGGTATAAACAGATTTGGTCTCGAACGATCGTGACTTACATAAAACTTTTAAGATTTTAAATGCTAACTCCTCGAAAATTTCAATAAACCCCACATTTTACTCAAGTCGTTATCTGAAAATAAAAACCCGGCAGCAGTTCTATTAACTACTTTTTATGAACTACCGAGTCAAACGCGGAGTGCGGAGGAGGCATATTCTGGTTTCAACCTGCGCTACTTACTCCATTACTTTCTTTGTTTCGTCTGTTTGATATAAAATCAGATATAGATATTGTCTGCTCTGCTATCTTCTTACTTGTATTAAATTTTACATTTGATACATTTTATTAACTTAAATGCCTATCTTGCATTATCAGCTTTCAGATGTTAGATTTTTGCGTTCAGATGTTCTATTGGAGTTTCTTGATATGATTATTTTTAGGTTTCCGTGTCCGTATGGCAGCCTATTACAAAGCCTACTCCGTCTGTCTGTCTGTCTGTCCGTCCTAGGGCTGTATCTTTTAAAGTTGTAGCCGGTTGGCATTTTCACATAATATGTGTTATTATGGCGAATATTCTATCAAATAATTAAATAACTAAAATGTTAAAAATTATAGAAGGCCCCCAACACAAGAAATGTGTTTTTCCAACGTCATTTTAGTTTTTGCTCTATCGTAAAACGGTAATACATACAAGCGTCAAGCTTGGTGTGATATCAGTGCAAACTAAAGTAAAACTACAAAAAATAATATATTGTGTGGTGGTACAGAACCACTACGGGACCCTCGGTGCGGTCCGACTCGCACTAGACCGCTTTTTCTTTATTATTTCTAATACTAAATACTCAACAATAGATTCCTAGCTGCTGCAAGCTGCAATAGCGGTGTCTACGTAAGAAACAAATATTTTAGGATGTCCAGATCATATCCTGATTGAAACCACAGAATAAGTCCCCAAGGGGCATATTCTGTCTGTAAGATCTCTAGTCACAATAAAAGATCGACTCTGCCGTACAAGATCGACACCTCGCCCGCACTTAAACCGTTTTATCTCCCCCATAAATACATCAATTCGAACACGAAACATTAATTTATTTTATCGCGAGTAAAAACATTAATTTACAACTGTTTATAGCGCGCCGGGTAGTAGATAAGTGTAACATTTGACATTATGTGAGCACCGCGCTCCCTTCTCTCGCTCTCAGAGTCAGCTCGGCTGCGCCTGCGTCGCGTGTCGCGTCGAGCGGAGCTAACCCTCGCCGCTGCAGATAACCCGTAGTTGAGATATATGGCCGCATAAAGCTCTCGGTTAGTGATTTGATTTTTAGTCGCGATAGAATAATGGGCTCTAGATGACATTTGTCACCATTAGAGCGAGTATGCCCCGCATAAACATGTCGCCGGCAACTGTTAAGACGCGGACAATAAAATCACCATTCAACGGCCGAGATAAAAATTGGTGTTTACGACCGTCCGGCCCGAGTGGATTATTTGTAGAGAGCTCGCTCGATGTAAATGTTCAATTAATTACAATCGGAGCATAAAAGATGTTTGCCTCGAGGATTATTCGTCGCGCGGCTGGCGCTTGCATATACAGTGAAAACTCTCTATTCCGAAATTCTCTATTACGAAAAACTCTCTATAAAGTAATCATCAGTCTGGCTTGTTTGGTTTGTCATATAATCCCATGTATTTATTCACTCTGTGTAAGGTAATACCCAATTCTCTATAGCGTAATAATATTACAATCGTTGAACTGAGACTCAGTGTGAATCATCACATCACATGCCTTTTTGGGGGCTGGAAACCATTCAATAGGATAGGGATTACCTAGAAGGAGGACTGCTATATAGCCCCTTTGTTTGTTGGCATTGTCTTATCTATTGCCCCTAATAGATAAGGGTTCAGTGGGTTGGGGATTTCCTGGATACCAAGACTGTGGAAGAAATATCCAAAATACAGGACTAAGTGCAATAATGGAAGAGCAAACACGGTCAAACTAAAATGACAGACTTTTTTAAATAATTAATTGTGGTTATAAAAAGTTAAATGCAACTGTGTAATGTGTATAAATATGGGATGTATAATAAAACATATTATGTGCGTTATTTTGTTCTTCACCCTTTATAACAAAAACTCTGTATAACGAAAGGAATTGCCCGGTCCCTTGAGGTTTGTTATAGAGAGTTTTGACTGTAATGCTAATTTCGTCCAGTTTACGGATGGACTTGAATTTAGGGCTTAAAGGAGCTTAATGTGCTAGCACAGCCTTTCCCAAAGCATGGGTCGCGACCCATTGCTGGGTCGCGAGCGAATACTCGGTGGGCCCTGAAACTGATAGGACGACAGTCGCAACGCAACACGTGTCGTCGGCCGGGACGTGTCGTTCGCCCGGCAGCCAAACAGTTAGGGTACATCTTATATTTAGTAAAAGACTTCAATTACATCTACATGTTTTTAGTTTTTTTTTTATTTATATAATATGTATTAACGAAAAAATGCTGCAGCAGCAATATAACCCTGATTTTTATTGAAGGTGTGGAACTAAGCTTGCGATGGCTTCGCCAAACATATCCGGGCCCATCGGCAGTAGAGGAGGGTGTTAATCGAGGTCGGTACGGGACTAGCGAGTGGCCACTCTAAATTTCCCGCGCTATAGGTAATGATTGAATCCAGAATTCCGATTTTTTTGTTAGATGGGTCGTGATCCAGATAACTTTGGGACCCACTGTGCTAGAACTAGCCGACACCGGCTCCGCGCCGCCACCTCCGCCGCCTTGTTTGATTCCTGTCGGATCAGATTACAAGCACTTTAGCGACAGAGCACCCACTGGGTATATTGATCGCTTCTCACGATACTGTGCTGTGACCGGTGGCTGTATCGATGATAGTATTATTCTTAGATTACAGTACAGTGGTTATATTATTTGTAGGGTTCCGTATCGTACGGGACCCTATTACTAAGCCTACGCCGTCTGTCTGTCTGTCCGTCTGTCTGTCAGCCCAACAAACACAAATTTCACTTATACAGTTGTGTGCCTGTATAACGCTGGTGTGTAAATACTGTGTAGAATGCTACACAGCAGTTATATCTCCAGAATGGGCCCCAATTATAGTGCACGTTGTTCCATAACGACTGTTTAAGGTTCTGTGTAAATATTGTGTAAACGTTTAACCAGCTAGTACTATACAGCACCTAGTGGTGTTGTAGCTACTTATACAATATTTAACGAGCTGTCTGCTCCGTATTTAATGTGTAATGCTTCTATAACTAATACTATACAGCACCTGGTGATGTTGTAGCTACATATACAATACAATATTTAGCAGTCAGGACCGGTTATTATTTAGGAAGTGGTATAGATCGCGTTGTCTTCGCTAGCGGTCGAAAAGCGACTCTCAAAAATGTAACTCTATATCTCCATGACATGACAACATATATTAGCCCAAACTTGCAGTGGTTTCGCCGTTCTTGGTTACATTTTCCGTGGGAAGACCACTTTGTTGACAATATAGGTATGGTTTCACACTTCAGTTTCAATGGGCCCCCATAATTCACATTATTTAAAATAAAAATATGCGCTGGAGTGTAAAACATAACCTATAATAATAACCTAAGTGTGATTTATTCACCATTTAAGTGGAATATTTAAACTAATATTATAATATCGACCGGCATACACATATTTTAAGGCGAATTCTTTGCAAAAATGTATCCAAAATTATTTAAAATACAATATTTATGACATAAAATGGCGACCTTACTTATACAGCTATTGCAACTATTACCGAGCACCTACACAACACCTAGCTGTGAAACAGCGCGGTGGAAGTTCTTATTTCAAATGTTGCTCTCAATAACAATGTTATACAACTCAAACAGTAATACTGGATATGTAAGTTCGTAAGGGTTTCGTGATTCGTCTTTAAAAAAGTTTAATTACAAATTTAAAAAACCCCGGCCCTTAAAAAGTCTAAAATAATTTCCGTTGACTTACTTAAAGGAGTCGGTGGACCGCTAAGAAATTTCCGAAGCAGCTATGAGTTTTTATATTTTATTTACTTCTTTTTGATTTTATTTCACAATAGAAGAAAGTAGTTTTTTTGCTTCTAGCAAGGGAAATGGCGAGAAAAGTTTTAGAGATGTGCAAGAACGACATTCAGATAAATCATTTTTAAGGCTATATTTTCCCCATTTATTCCTTTCAAATACCAGGTCATTGTTTAAAATTAATGGTGTCAGTAAAGTAGCCCAAAAATCCCACAAAAATTTGTCAAAGTCGCCCAAATTGAGACAGTCGCAAAATACGTAAAACAAGTCGCAATTTCGGTTGTGCTGTGAGGTAGCCCAAATTGCGTGCGACATATCACCCAATCTGCCTTGGCCACGTTCCGCCACCACTGCCACCGCCCCGTCGCACATTAGGCTGAATTTCGAGTTTCATAGACATTCAAAAAAATTTTTTTAAATCCTCTTTTTTTATTGAAAATGTTTTGAAAGACCTACTGTAGGTCTTTACTGTAGGTCTTGCCTAAATATGTTTATCGAGACCATATAAAAGGTCTACTACAAAGTTATGATTTTTTGTCGAAAAAATTGTATGGAAATTACATAAAAAAATTCAATATCTCCTAAATCGCTCGGTTGCGCGTTATTTCTTCGCACAGTGTGATTCCGCTATTATTTTTACTTATTTTGGCATACTTAGAATTTCGCGCACAACTGCGATTTATTTTTTAATTAATTCAAGAAAAATTTTTATACTCCGCATATCAACCGCTTGCTAAGAAACTGAATATCTTGATAACTATCTGTGCGTGAGTATGTTAAAGAACCATGCAGTTTACAGTTCAGTAGGTATTTGCTATTTGTGTACCTATAGGTGTAGTGTAGCTCGCACGCGTTCACGCTCACGCTAAACTCATGCGTCCCGCCCGCACGCGGGCGCAACGCGGCCTGAAGCGTCCCTCCCTCCCTACCTACCTACCCTTGCCTGCGCAGTGCGCAGTCGCAGTCTGGCATTGGGCCCAGTGTGACCAGATTCAGTATTTTAATACTTTTTCAGTATATTTTGACGATTTTTTTGACCATCAGTATTTTTATAGGTATATTATTAAAAGTTAGTATTTTTTGGTATATTTAGCATAAAATTACGTTTTCATGGTAAACACTGGACGGAATCGTCCCCACGAACTTGCTTCTATCTTCTGCCGCGAACATCGGCATTATGGGAGGGAATTTCCCGAAAATTGTTTCACTTTGTGTAGTCATAGAGCAACATAGGTAAGTTCCCGTCCCGATCCCGATCCTTTGTTATCGATTATATAGATTAAAGAGCCCTAAAACTTGATCGCACAGTAAATCATTTGTTACAATCCTCAAGTATGTACTGGCTCACCCCGTTCTTGTGAGCAATTTTGGGTGGAAGTTGGAAAATTTTCTAACAGTGATGGAACTGTTATTTATACCCGTGTCCAAAGCTGCATGCGGGCGCATATTCTCAAAGATAAATTTAATAATTGTTAGATCTGTTTCTTTGCTCGGTTATTATTAATAACCGAGCAAAGAAACAGATCTAACAATAAAAATTTATCGGCAGTTTTAAAAACAAAGCAAGATGAAGGATGTTGTTTAAATTCGTGTGTTGTTTAATCCTTCGAAAATAATGTTAAAGTAAAATTCGAATATTTATAATGATGATGATGAGTAAAACATTTTATGAAAATCGGTATTTTTATTGGTATATTTGACCTGTCATAGAAAGTATATTTTAGTATTTTTTCAAGGTGGCAACGGTATTTTCGTAAAATTTAATCTGGTCACACTGATTGGGCCTCGCTCGGGCAGGACGTGTCATTCTTTGTACACTCCACACATCGAGCGTGCTAGTTTCGAATAGAGTTTAGACGTGCCATTCTTTGTACACTCCACACATCGCTCGTACTAGTTTCGAATAGAGTTTAGACGTGCCATTCTTTGTACACTCCACACATCGAGCGTGCTATTTTCGAATAGAGTTTAGACGTGTCATTCTTTGTACACTCCACACATCGCTCGTGCTAGTTTCGAATAGAGTTTAGACGTGCCATTATTTGTACACTCCACACATCGAGCGTGCTAGTTTCGAATAGAGTTTAGACGTTTCATTCTTTGTACACTCCACACATCGAGCGTGCTAGTTTCGAATAGAGTTTAGACGTGTCATTCTTTGTACACTCCACACATCGCTCGTGCTAGTTTCGAATAGAGTTTAGACGTGCCATTATTTGTACACTCCACACATCGAGCGTGCTAGTTTCGAATAGAGTTTAGACGTGTCATTCTTTGTACACTCCACACATCGAGCGTGCTAGTTTCGAATAGAGTTTAGACGTGTCATTCTTTGTACACTCCACACATCGCTCGTGCTAGTTTCGAATAGAGTTTAGCGTAAACATTACACGAGCGTTAAAAACACTAAGTTGTATGCTCTGTGTCATATTACACCTTGGCGCGGTTTGCGTGAACAATTTGAGTTATGCAGACGACATGGTGCTGCTGTGCCCCTCTGTGAAGGGACTGAGAAGGCTGATAGGTATCTGTGAGCAATACGCTGCCGGACACGGACTGACTTACAACGTAAAAAAGACCGAATTGATGGTCTTCCGACACGGCAGCGGTCCCGAAAATGTGCCACCAGTAACTTTGCGCGGTTTTCCTCTGAAAACCGTTACAAAGTTAAAGTATCTCGGTCACATTATAACGGAGAAACTGAAGGACGATGAAGACATGGAGCGCCAGCGAAGAGTAATTGCCATGAAGAGTAACATGCTCGCCAGACGGTTTGCGCGGTGCTCGAGGGAGGTCAAGATCACACTGTTCAAGGCCTACTGTCAGGCGCTCTACACCGGGCATTTGTGGTGCAACTACACGCAGCGAGCGTTTAACTCGCTGCGTGTACAATATAACAATGCACTGCGGTGCATGCTGGGTTTGCCGTGGCGGTGTAGTGCGTCGGGCATGTTCGCCGAGAACAGGATCGATGACTTCTTTGGAGTGCTGCGCAAGCAGAAGGCAGCATTTCTTGGTCACGTCATGACCAGCGAAAATTTAATTATTGAAAATGTTGGCATGTATATATATTATTATGAATTTTTAAAATGAATAAATTATTAAGTATTAGGTATTTTATTTATTAAAGACAATTTTATTATTTTATTTTATTTTTGTAAGTATTAGTATGTGTAGACAATTTGTATTTTTATTTTTTTATTTTGATGACTGAAGACGCATTTTTTTATTCTTTATTATTTTATTTCAATTAATTCAATTCATTTAATTTGTATTTATTTTAATACTTTAATATTTATTGTTTACTGAATGCTGTATTTGAATTTGTTGTGTGTGCGATGGGACAAGTGCCTGAACAAATAAACGATTTGATTTGATTTAAGTAATCAAATGAAAACTGGCTTGAGGCAGATATTCTTTGGCCATACTGCATTCGAGCTGATTCGTTAATGCTAGGGGCATTAAAGAATCAGCATTTTTCATAATTATGAACAAATCCAGGTTAGTAGTCAAGCTTTCCATTTTTCGTAATTAAAGTTTCACTAAAGAGCAGATAAATTACTAAAGACAGTACAGTTCGGCACGACTCATCCTTCGCTCCTTTTGTTTTTAAGTAATATGACACAGCATACAACTTAGTGTTTTTAACGCACGTGTAATGTTTACGCTAAACTCTATTCGAAACTAGCACGAGCGATGTCTAAATTGTGTGATTTTCCAACACCAGAATATATGCCATTAACGAATGGTGTCATGTTGGGTTTTTCGTATATGTTACACAAAATTGGCCAAAGTTCATGTTTGGAACTTTTATATATTGGCAAGCCGTCGATATTCACATTGAGTGAAACGCTGTCTGGTAAACTGGTAAAAAAATTCAATCGTGATTCCAGGGGCTCTGTTATTCCAGGATGCTAGTACTCTCCATTATCTAATGGAATAGTCTGATTTTTTCTTGAAGTTCTCAAAAGTGTTCGTGGATCAATTGGCAAGGTGCACTTCATAGTTTTATTTGAAATACAAAACAAATCTTTTAAAGCAGCGTGACTTATGTTGTGATTATTAGCCCATTTTTTTATGTCATCTCGAAAGTTGCTGTTCTTCTCATACTCATCTGTGATATCATTTCCATCTTCTTCTGAATCATGTTTTCTGATACATTCCTCATTTTCCGATTCATCCACAAACTCCACGGAACCCTGCGCATCTTGACACGTTGTATGTGTTTGTGACGACGACGACTGATTATGGCGTTGTTTTTTAAATTCTGCTCCACACATTTCCTTGTAATATTTAATAACTTTTCTTTTAAAACCTCCAGTTCGCTTCATTTTCTTATTTTTTGCGAGATCCATGATTAATTCTTAGCACGCTCTTTTAGGATCAGTTATAGAGAACATAACACTATAACTGAACTATATCACACTTATTCAACATCAACTCAGCTCTGTGTGATGTAATGATGTAATTTTCACCTTTATATCACAAACACTTGTATATATATCCGCTTAAAGCTGAATAAATGCTGTATAAGTGCTCTCATAACACTATAACTCAACTATATCACACTTATTCAACATTAACTCAGCTCTGTGTCATGTAATAATTTATATCACAAACACTTTATAGTGCTTAAAGCTGAATAAATGCTGTATAAGTGCTCTCATAACAATATAACTCAACTATATCACACTTATTCAACATTAACTCAGCTCTGTGTGATATAATGATGTAATTTTCACCTTTATATCACAAACACTTGTATAATACCCCGCTTAAAGCTGAATAAATGCTGTATAAGTGCTCTCATAACACTATAACTCAACTATATCACACTTATTCAACATTAACTCAGCTCTGTGTGATATAATAATGTAATTTTCACCTTTATATCACAAACACTTGTATAATACATTCAAAATCAGCTTAAAGCTGAATAAATGCTCTATTGATGATGAGATGCTCTATTGTGACTGTATAAGAAGGAATAATGTACTATTACACAACTCATTTTTAAGGTATCGAGTAATAGTCATTAAGGGAGCACTTATACAGCTGTTAATGATTTCGGAAGCTCTTACACAATATTTTTACAATTACTTTTTAAGTTATCGGGTAATAGTCGTTACGGAAGCACTTATACAGCTGTTAATGATTTCGGAAGCTCTTACACAATATTTTTACAATTACTTTTTAAGTTATCGGGTAATAGTCGTTACGGAAACACTTATACAGCTGATAATGATATCTGAAGCACTTATAGAATATTTTTACAGCTTTCTTCTCTATAACCCGGCCGTATACAACCATTTTGCCGGTTGGGAGAGGGCTGTATCTTTTGAACCGTAATAGGTAGCCCGTTGAAATTTTCACAGAATATGTGTTATTAGGGCCGATATAGCAACAAATAATATAAAGTAGAAAAAGTAAAAAAAATCACGGGAGTCCCCATACAAGAAACTAAAAAGTGTATGCGCACCATCTACCGAAAACAGTATGAAGCAGCGCTGACCACGACATGGCGATACGGAAGCCTTGGTGCGCGAGTTCGACTGGCACTTGGCCGGTTTTTTTTTTCGTTTCGCGAGCGGTACCATCATTCTGTCTATGTACTGTTCAGTGTTCAGTACATATAGACGGCGAAGTTGTTACATGATCGGCTCGGCGCGCGACACGGGTCCTTCGAATTAACACATTACCACCATAAATACGATTAACCTTGTGTTTATTGTCAAATTTATTGCGTCGCTCCTCCGGTTCTGATACTCGACTCTGATAATTGGGCGGTTTCCATTCAGGGCGGCCAAGGGGAGATCTATCGCTGTTGTTGCCTCAGTGTTGCTATACGCTATTGGAATTTTTACCGTGTTTTTAAGTTTAGCCAAACGTGATGAAAATTTTTATTTTTGTGGGAACTCATAACGAGCGTCAGTTTTAACCAGGAATGTTTGTCTAGAACTGAGTGTGTGCGCTATTACTGGGTTTCGTTTTAAGGATTTGTTCCTGAAGTTAGCAAACACCGTTTCACAAGTTGGCCGTTTAACAAATAAATATCGTATGGACCAAATTACCTAGTCCCGCAGGAGAAAGGAATTGTTTTTAATATTGTTGAATTCCTCAGAGTAGATTATAAATAATTATAATATACACGGTGTTACAACCCCAACCGTAAAACCCGAAAGGGGGTGATTCTGTACGTGAAATAGAACAAATTTTTTTCTACGACTTTTTAATTTGAAGAAAAAAAATTTTTTTTTCTCCATACATTTTGAGAATAGGAATTAAAAATTTGTATGGAAAAAATATTTTGGTTTTTGTTTCGCCACAGAACACCGTGTATAAATAAAACCTATGTTACATCCAAAAAATAATTTGATTCCGTGTAAATACCTTTCAATTATTTTGCACTGAATGAAAGGTCGGTCGAAACGGCTATGTAAATAGTTTGTGTTTTCCGTCCAGTTCAGTTTAGCCGGCACGACCGAAGGGAAGGCTGACGTGGCACCAAGTTCACCCGGTGGTATGGACTGACATCACGGATGTTGTAGGTGATGTAGCCAACCGTGTGGCGAACCTCTACGCTGAGTGTGAGTTGCTTAACGTCATTCATTCATTATAGTTACCTACATTTACTTACCCACCTACATACACTCACATACATGCATACTTGAAAAAATAATTTGTATATTTATTTGTACATACATTTATTTTTTGAGAACCGACCGAGAAAACGGGTTCGAGACGTCACAGACGAAAGTCCAGTGTCTCGACCTGAGCATCAAAAACTAAACAATCCTGTGAAGGGAACATGTTTTCAATTTATTTTTACGCAAATTGTTCTATGTTGTATATCATGTTTCTTTATTTAATAAATTATTTGAATTTGAATTTTAATTTGTGTGAATTTCCATAAAAAAAAATGTTATAAGTACTCGTAGGTACATTGGATAGATAGATAGAAATGATTTATTATTCAAAAAACATTTTACAATAACAAACACGATATTTATATTATGTTTACTTGAGGTGCAAAAGCGGACGTATCCCTTAAAGATATTTCTTCCAGTCAACCTTTAGATGTTTGAGTGTATGTGTATGTAGTGAAATGTGAGTAGGTAAAAGCAAAAGACTTGAGTATGGGAATGTTCAATAAAATATAAAATTACATTTTATTTCATCATCATCATTATCATCATCAGCCTGTATCGGTCCACTGCTGGACATAGGCCTCTCCCAAGGCACGCCACCAAACGCGGTCTTCCGCTCTAAAACGAAAAAACAAAAACGACGAAATTACAAAATAAATACGAAACTAAAACTACCTAGCGAAAATTAACCAAAACTACAATTAAAATCTAAAACTGGTAGAATTTCTATCAAGAAATATAAAATACAATGAATCTATTATTATAATATATAATAATATGAATTATAATAGTTGGAACTTGAAAAAATTCATTTTGAATAAAATTGTGCCTTTTAGAATAAGAAACGGAAATCGGACCGGTTGCATACTTTACGAGTACAAACCAAAGACCCTATGTCCAGTTTAAAGCAACGCAATAGCTCATTGATTGACTTGTATAGGTAATTATGCGCGGGTTTTCATTTAATAGCAATGTATACCTTGGGATCGTATTTATGTACCTACACTTTTCCATTAATAATTTCATCTATAGTCTTCTATTCGGATGTAGCAAAAGCCGCCGCACGGGAAGTCTGTGTGCGAGCGTGGTCGGCGGCGATTGCTAAATCCAGTAGTCGATTTATCAGACGCAAACCGCCTAGCAATCACCTCCGTGGCCGCCAGGGTGGTCTTCGACTGCCCCGTCGTGGTCGCGTCCGCGGCGCGTCTATCGCACCGCAGCAGTCCGCACGCAACGCAAGTTCGCACACCGACCGACGACGCAGTGTGTAGTGGAAATATACATCGTGAAAAATCGAAAGCCTGCTCAACTAATCTGATTAGTAAATGGCGTTGTGAGAAAAGGCATCATAATAAAATAAGAGTTGAAAAAATTATGAAAGCATTTACTTGAATAAATAAAGAAGTAAATGTGAAGTTACTGAGTGATTTCATAAAAAATGGGAACTAATTATGCACTACTCGACTACTCGACTTCACATGAAAGAACCATCTAACAATTTGATCAACTTTCTTTCTTTCCTACGTTTGACAAATTATTATTATTTATTAAATAAATTTCGTCCATCAGTACGTGGGTTTTTTTACCCCTTTTTTTACAAGTTTGATGGCGTGCTCTACCAGAAAAAGTAGTAATATGATTTTTTTTTCGAACAGAAAGGTATTTTGATAAAAAAACAGGTTTAGTTATAGAATATGTTTATCATTAAAGACAATAAAAAAGAAACTGAACAATTTTAGTACTTAAATACGATTTTAGGAATATTATAATTAAATACAATATTAGAATCATAAAAAGTAAAAAAACTTCTTATAATAAATTGTTTACCTTCTTTAGTTTTTGTTACGCAGATACTCGCATGTACTACTATAGTAGTACATGCGACTTTGGCGGGAAATTGCGGAAAGTATGTGCTCACGCTGTCGCTTGGCGCCACACTAACCCGTTGCGTATAGGGGCGCGGGGGGAAATGTCCAAAAATGAAAAAGGGACGCGCAAAATTGCAAGTGTGTTCTACCATGGTAGAGCGCGCGTGCGCTCTAGTGTTAAAATTCTATCAACTCCGCGGAGTCTCACATGTGAAATTAGTGAAAATATTTTTTATTTTTTATTATTATCTTTACATCCATCACCTCAAATCTCGAAACTGGAATCTACGAAGGAAATAAAAAGGCATAAGTCGGAAGACTTTCATACCGCAACCGGTCTTTTTTCGCGGCTTCCGCGCGAAGGCTGCCGTCACTTGGTCCGCCCTATTTATAAGATGGGGCAGTCGCCGTGGCCGGCTGGCTGGCGGCGAAGAGCGGTCACTTTGTCCGTCGTGTTGCGTGTTTATTGTCCTATCCGGTTCGATTACGCCGACGAAGAGGAACCGGAAAGAAACCTCACTTCTATTATATTCATTCTGTCGTAGTAGGCCGTAATGGCCTCTGTGCCGTAACATCGTCGTGTTGTCGCCTGCCATATTCGACACAATAATATAGATTTATGACTGTTCTATGACTCCTTTAAAAATCTACGGCTGACCGCACCCGTGATGTATCGATCGGTGATTACAAACCGGACGCTCAAAGATTTATGGTCTCTCCGTGATCCCGATGTGTCTGTCGGTCGTGCGCGCTATATGGCGCTATTGTTGAACCGTGTGCGTTTGGTATCGTAGGTAATTTGTGTTGCGCGTCGCAGCCATTTCAAGATACATAGGTATACTTAATTTCTCCACAATATTATTATAACACATTAAAAAGGTAACCTACAGTAAGATGTGTTGCAAAGACCGGCTTATCTCTTTTTTAACCCACGACGCAAAAAGAGGGGTGTTATAAGTTTAACGTGTGTGTGTATGGGTGTGTCTGCTGTGGCATCGTAGCACCCAAACGAATGGACCGATTGGATGCGTTTTTTCATTAGAAAGCTGACATGGCGGTGCCTAGTTTACCAAGGTGTTATGGGCTGTTGTATGACATGTAGCCAACCATGTGATTTTCCATAAAAAAACCTCTTATCTTACAACGCTCTCCTAAGTTTCTATTGTTAAAATATTTAAATAATTGTTAAATATATCTCTATCTTAACTTTTATCATATTTAAAAATAAAAATTGTATTTTTATATATTTTTTTTATATAAATACCCAGTGCCTGTACTTAAATCAAGGATATAATTAATTCAACAACACAGAACACCTACGAGTATTATCTGTATGATATGAGTAGTGTTCCCACTCCGAACTTGCAAAAAGTAAACAATAAGGAACAATAGAGTAGTTAATCCCAAATGTTCATCGTAGTACGCTTCGTGATCGGACTACTTAAATGCAGTATTAATCTGCCCACCCACACCGAAATACTCATTCACCTTCAGGCACTGTTGCATTTTTATGCTCCTATTTGGACATCAGTTTGGCATTAACGATCTGGGTTACGATCTAGGCAGTAAAATAGATCGACCATAAACTCTGCGTTTTACAATCTGCGAGGCACCGAAATACCGAATACAATGCTGACATTTTTGGAATATTCAATGTTTAAGTTTCAAATTCTCCAAGGGGACAACACAGCGATGGGTATTATTCCAAACTTTAAGCTCATTTTGATGAACACTCAGAAAACCAAAATGCCCTTATAGTATAGGTACTGTTTACATTTGTAAGTTTTCAAATGTTGTAAGCAAAGGAACAGATAAATGTACTCCTGTTTTCATTCAAATCGTAGAGTAAAAATAGTTCCACTTTAGGTGCAGAATAAGGTCATGTAGAGTCCGACTAGGATTTGACTGTGGCTTACATTTTGAAATTATTTAATCTATGAGAACTTTCAAATTCATACATGTTAGTTATGTACAACTCGGTAGTGGTAGAGTATTCTATAGTGGTAGTCAGCAAAGAGTCAGACACAATTAGAATTGTACAGCAGTATCTGTAGTGAATAAGGAAGTGTACCCATCACGCCACGTACACATTCTTCGAAGAAGTATGAAACAAGCAGCCATCAGTCATGGGACCACCGTCGAAGCACCGGAAGGTTTCAGCGATAGGGATCTCGACTCTATAGGCTTTGACATAAGTCACTCGGTGGAGCCCGATCTCGGAGTATGCAAATCCCTCGGTAGCGGCATCTCATTCGAATTCGCTACGGAAGCCAGAGATCCTGATTATAAATAATTTATGATCAAATCATATTGTGATGACAGACGTGATGGGACTGACTGCCGCTCGACCAAGGATTTTGCTGTAATAAAAATGTAATAAATCATTTTTATGTTCGCATTTATTTGTGAGCGCAAATCACAATAAGCTTTCAGTTAGCAGGTATACGATCTACGGAATGAAAACCTATGACAACTGAGAAATAGTTCAGTATTTATGTATATAATATAATAATAAAATACACCACAATCTCCGAATGGAAAATGTATGTATCTGCACGTGAATAGTTCAGTAATCATTTTAGTTTGAAAACTATAAATTTAGTCACTTCCGTCATGGTAGTAAGACAGATATGATTCAGGAGGTCGACCAAAATAATATTATGAAATGCACTGATAGGTACTGACTGAACCATAATAATGTATGTACCTTAGAATGAGCTTTCCGAATGAGGTAGCTCAGTGGCTCGGAGTACTCGTAGACTAATCATCATATGAAGCTATGAAAGGCGAGCAACTGATAAAGCTATTCCACCGCCCAGCACATAACAGACGAGGTTCGAAGCCGGTTCCCATCAATCAGGGCCAGCATAACTTGCGGGCGTCGCAAATGATAGCGCGATGCTATCGAGCGGGGACGCATTTATCGGTCGACCGTAAACCCGACATGATCTTCCAAGGAATAACACGGTGAGAGAGAAAATAACAGACATTTCCCCGGGGAGCCATTTTGGAAAATCACAGCTTTGCAGCCCACGAAATTACTGCCGGCCGATCGTTTATGACGGTCGTGGACTTTTTTTGTTTCCGCAATTTCGCCATCGAGAGGTTTTAAAACTCGGCAGCTGTTTCTTCGCTCTTATATTTCGTTTACTGTAGTATATTTTCACATTTTAAGTGTTAGTGTGGAATCTACGTTTGACCGAAAATTGGATTTGAACAGAGTCTGTGCAATAATTCAATTACTGGTTCAGTTCGGAAAAAAATTCAGACACAATATCTGAACAACATCGGCAAGCAGGTGTACATACTTTTCTTATCCGCACTCATGTAACTTTAAAACATTCTCACTTCAATTAATAAAATGTATTCGGTCTTAAATTAAAATTCTGATTCGGTCTTTTTGAAACAAGTGATTCTTCAAAAGCATTAACCTCGACAGTCAACTGCCGTAATTGACTGTTGTTACCTTAACCATGTTCCAATCAAGCCCTTCAAAAACTACGAGCAAATCGACCATCATCCGTCCTCGTTAGCCCACCTTAATATGATGGGAAAGCACTTACGAGTAAATGTACCACATAATGATATCACGTCTGGTGCACCCTCTAATTTGTGTCGATCGTGGCGCCTCCAATAATTCAGACCCTCAGCATTTTACTGGTTCTTTGATACATCGCTGACGTGAAGCCACAAATAACAAGGCGGCCACTTAATTATGGATGCGATGTCCAGTCTGAAGTTCGAAAGTTTATAGTAATCTATTATGTGGATTTTTTTCTTTTAACATCTCATAGAAATCCTCATCGGAGAGGTTTTTCTAAGGATTCGTTTTGAAAACAACGACAGCTCAGTACTCACAATTTATCTTGTATAGAAATCCTGAGCAGTTCTTAACTCCAGTTCCAGGACCCTCATTACACAAATTACTCCACGGAGCATCAGAGACTGATCATCGTCATTGGCTGCGCTGAAGATTCAATCTCGTACCGCAAGAACGAGATCGAGGCGTTGAGATGTCTACCAATTAGGTCTGACTCCAAAGCAACCACCTAATCATGAAATAAAAGATCGGATTCTTTCACTCCCAGATTCATGAGCGGTTTATTTTGAATCAATCTTTGCTTGACGATTGTTTTATCTCACTATAGTCAGTACATCTTTTAGAATTTAGAATGTTCTTCTCGTAAAAATATTTGCATGTGGAGAAAAATATTCATCATAGATTACTGATTTATGTTTTACAAATAGGTTCAGTAAATCATAGACTTGTATCATGCCCACACATACATTGTTGGGTTGTCTTTGCTCACGACAGTAATTTTGAAATCATGATACATTTTACTGGTGGGAGCGCAGGAACAAACAAGCTCACCTTAGGTCCGAAAGAGAGAATGGTCGAAGACACGAACGCGTAAATTTTGGGGCTTATAAATAAAATGTTGATTTTGGTGGCGCGACCGCAGCAAAAAGTGGAAGGTAATCGGTGGCCGCGGCGGCCCGGAGGCCACGCACCCACTGATTGCTAAGAATTATTACCAATTACGGTCAATAACACTTAAGACCCTTTTATAACCTCAAGATTGGTCGGGATTTTCTGAGATGCTTAGATCACGTGCAGAACGCGAGTCAAGTCAAGAGCCATGTTGGTAATATTTTCGGTGATGGATGAATTTTGTTTAAAATCTTGTGGAAATAATATATTACATTTAAGTTTTGGCTTGCAATAAATTTACAAACCACAATAAATGTTACATTACGTATACAACTAAAAAAAATATTGTGTCTAAATCAGTCGATCGATCGAAATCAAGCATCAAGTACACATTTCAAATGGCATAGACGGAGATTTAAGCCATAAGCAAATTGATTATTTCACCAACCGCACGCCTCCTGGAGATATCGTAGATCCTATCTCCCGGCGAAAGCGGGATGAGGGGCGGGCTGGGCATGGAAGCTGCCCAATAACATTAAATTTTCTTGAAGCTGCCCTTCGGAGGATGACACTATTTCGTTCTAGAATGCTCTGGTGTCATTGCAACAACTTCATAATTTTATTAGCTACTCAGACAGTATTGACGCGCTGCAATAACCGAGGGATGGCATGGCGCGAACTTGTAATTCAAACTATTGATATCAATGATTCAAACGAAGCAAAAGAACGTGAAGATGGACAATCTTAATTATATTCTGTCTTTTAATTATCTGTTTGTTCTCTGTTATAATTTACAAAATTGTACGGTTACAGAAAAACAGCAATTTCATTGACATTCTTGCAAGAGGATACTTTTAGGACGGACTGACGCGCGACGCATGGATGAGAGAGAACGCACGAATACTACTCAACGATAGAGTATTATTTACATGGATAATAATTATTTACTTTGTCAAGCAGTGCTAGTTGTGGATTATCAGTCTGTTTTTTATTTGTTTTTGAAAAACAGTTCACTAAGAAAGCTAGTTGTGCTACCTTGTTCATGAATCGTGATGCGCATCATGCACCTGCAATTTCCGATTCTCAACACGTGGTTTGGCCAACCCGCGGTAACTTTACTGCGGAACCCGAGACACAGCAAGCCTCGCCGAAGGTGTTCCGCCCGTCTCTAATCACGGCCATTACTTCCCCATCATACTCAGTCGATACATCGCAGTCGCCGACATGGCACTGGCACCTACTTGGGTACGGATTTATGGCGGACGCGTTGTCTCGTAGCGGGCAGGTGTTGCGTTGCCGCCAACGCCATCATGCCTTGCAGCTAACGGATGTGCTAAGTGGAACCTTTCGAAAACGCCAAGTTGGAGAGTGGTGCAGTTATTATTCTACCCACCTATCTATAGGAAATATTCAGTTGGCTGTCTTAGTTTCATACTAAGTAGCTGCTAGCATCTTCGAGACTAGCATAAACTAATTTTAACATTGCAAATAATAAGGAAAAACTAAAAGTTTTTGTATACAACCAGAACGCCAGCAAAAAAAAAATCCAACCTGAGTGCATTCACTCGTTACTTTAAAGTCTTCCAATTTGACTCGTCTTTGTGAGGGCAATACGAGTGCTGGCGGTGCGGTGGTGGCGCGTGTCTATTTTCATTTGCATCTGAAGTCGGTGGGTACACACCTAACGAATTAGAGCATGTGAATAAAGGCTGTCGAATGGAGGCGAACACGGTATGTAGATGACAAGAGTGTGTGGAGCGAATGTACGCAAGTCTCGTACATTTATATTTATCTACTTACATATATATAGTACTGTGTGGGGTCGGTACTTAATAAGAATAGTCCCACTGCATCTCTACCCGTGCATGTCGTAAAAGGCGACTAAGGGATAAGCGGCCTGCAGACACCCTGGTCGACTTGTGGCTTCAATGGAAGACATAGGCTGGCTGGGGTAGCTGGAGGCTGCGGGGTTTTGCACGAAGGTCCCCAACCAAGCGGGATTAGTTTGCAGGCCTAGAGCCAACCCCAAACCAAAACAATAACAACAACTACTTACATATATACATTTTTTCTTTTTTTTTATCAAAAAGTTTTTATTTATTTAGGTACATATACTTATATAACTTGTAAGTGATTTTTACTTAAAAATGCAAAATAAATAGTTGAACTATGCTTAAATATGTACCTACACTTTATATTTCATAGTTGTTCAGTTCACTATTTGGTTAGTTAAGCCATTCACCGCCGTGAATGAATAAATGCATCAACAAAATTGCTTCCTGACATACTTTTCTCAGTGTGCATTCATTTGTTGTTACCAAATTACTGCTTACTCGTACAAGTTTTACACCCCAAGTACAGGGTGGGGCAAAAGTAATCACCCTATTGGACGACGCTATAACTTTTCAAAATGGCGGCAAATGTCAATTCTGTTTTGACATTTGTGAAGTAAACAGATGCAGAATACACGTCACTAAGCCATGGAACGCTATTCTCCTCAAGAACGCGGAATAATTTTTTCCATTTTTTTGCGCAATAATTCGTCTGTGGTAACGCAGCGTGAATTTCGTCGAAGATTTCCGACTTCGGCCAGATCACCCGATTTGACCGCTCCAGACTATTTTTTGTGGGTTTACTTAAATTCCCGGGTTTATGTAAACAATCCTCGGACTATTGGAGCACTTAAAGAACCTATCGCCGGAAGTTCTGACACAAGTGATAAAAAATGCCATAAAACGAGCCCGTATGGTCATTAATTCTGACGGCGGACACTTGACCGATATCATTTTCGCGACTTAATGAAAAATATTCTAATTCATTAAATAAACATAATCCGTAAGTAGAACCAATGTTTTTCATTCTTATAAAAAATTACAGCCAAAGAACATCAGGTGATTACTTTTGCCCCACCTATTATTAACAAACTAATGAACGACCACCGCACTATTTTAGAGGATTGGCCAAGCCACCATGAATATCACATCTTTAATTAGTGAAATTAAAGACAGAAATTTGTTAAATTAAAAACCCAAAAATACCCCAATGTGTACGTATCGAGCTCGTAGTAGCGATTTTACTTTGCGTTCGTGCGTTCTATTAGATCTCCAGATGTGTACACCACACACATTGAAGCAGGGGTGGAGTGGAAACAAGTTTTGATTTTGTCGTGAGTGCATTAGAAGCATACGTGAAGTTCTTCCGTCTGACTGAATTAATTTCGGATCGTAGAAGTCTATGACCAGAAGGTTGAATTAATTTCAGCTTCATACATTTCGTAGAGCGAAATAGAACGAAAGTTAAATATGATTAGAGCGCAATTTTCTTCACACAATTTCTCTACATTTAAACACTCATACATAGTGGTAATTACATATTTCTTTATTTATATTTATGTACGGTTTTACTTTTTAATTGCATGCAAAAATAACATTTTATTCTGAAAAAAATTTATTCTATGTATCACTTAACTTACGGACATACATATTACTTATGTAGGTACCATCACACTGTATCCCGACAATCGGCATTAGCAGAGTCACTGCGTATCATTTTGTTTAGAGCTCCGAAAACTCGCTCACGTTAATGATCGCACAATACCGACGTTAATGATACCACCTTCAGTAAAGTATCGCACACAGATATCAATCGCACTATGATGAGTTGGTTAGGTAATGATATTAGGTTTGAACACCTGAGAACTACTTACTTGCCTACTTAAATAAAACTTTCAGCACAGAATAGATATTAGTACTGCTTTCAGGGGCTTTTGAAATTAAATGAAATGAAAATATTGTTTACTGCACAATACAAACAGTGGACTAAGTTATATATTTGACACACAAATAAATACATTTATAGTGGATTACATTCAATGAATTTATTTCATCATAAAGAACACACAACATTAACAACCGAAGGGAAGCACTGACGTGGCACCAAGTTCACCCGGTGTTATGGGTTGACATCACGGATGTTGTAGGTGATGGTAGCCAACCGTGTCAGTTTCCATAAAAAAAAAAAAAAAAAAAAAAAAACAAACATAATGAAATCAAGACCTAAAAATAGCTAAATTAACTATAAAAATAAATTTTACTATATTAATTACATTATATGTATACACATAGATTCTTATTATTAATAGTTTCTTAGGAAGCGTTGACTGTGGAGCGGTCGATATAGACCGCTAGAGCATTAATACTTTATTTTATTAATAAAAACAACCATTCAAGTAACATCACACTTTCCCAAATTAAACTTTCTCCAAGATTCCAAAAGAGGTTTTAATCATCTGTCAAGCAATTTGCAAACCGATCGCTCACGAGTGTGGGGTGACGCCCCGAGACGCCGAGTTATGAAGAAATATCGCGTCAGCCGGTGGAGGAGGCAACAGCCTTCAAAAGAATTACGACAAATTTGTTCATCAATTATCATTACCGGGACGTTTGGACCGCCCCCCAAGTGTGCTTAATCACTTTTGCCGAGTAGCGTATTTTCGTATAAAGACCTGAATTTTTCAACAGACCTACAATTACACCGCTGGACTGTATAGCAACACTTTCAGAGTCAAACATAATAGAGAGAGGCTACGACTAGTTAAATTATCCTAAATATATTATAAATTATTATAATTTACATTCGGAGCGGCGGGTGGCCGAGTGGTTTGGGCATCGGCTTCTCATGCGGGAGGTCCGAGGTTCGAATCCGGTCGGCGTGTGCCAATGAGTTTTTTCTGACGAAAAAATTTACGTGCATACCTACACCCGCTGCTTCACCGTTCGGAACGGGTGTAAAACTGTAGGTCCCTTCCCTTGCCCCTTACTAGGTGGTAGGCTCAAATTGTAGCCGACTGGGTTGGTACCACCGTAGTGGATGTAAGATGGCCGCAAGCAACCTCGGTTGTGTTCTCCTCTAGTCCAGTATAGCCAGCAATCCAAGGAAGTCTCCGGTATGGCACCTACCTTCTCGGAGGTGATATTGGCTGGTTAGAGCATGTGCTTTGGCCCCTCCGACACAGCCACCCAAACCGGATTACATAAAAAAAAAGAAATAATAAATAAAAAAAAATTAAATAATTGTTTTACTCTAAGTTCTCTTACAACTCGAGAACGACTAAATTGATTTTCATTATAATTCGTCTATAAAATCTGCCATATCTCTGATTTCCGGAAGGTTGCAGGCTATATCTATAGTATGTATTTAACATTAACCGTGCATGAAGGTATCATTCGTTGTTGTCCTTTGAAAGTCACCTTAAACTAAATATTTATATTTCTAGATGAGACTTCATCAAATAGACATAAATTTCAGATTATTCATAACTTTTACACTAAAATGGTATACTGGCGCGGTCCTTCCACCGAGTCATGCAGCAGGAGGGTCTTCGACCTTCGTGCCTTACTTGATGCTTGATATTTATCTTGTCCAAATACTTTGCTAAACGTGGTGGTCGGTTTTGTGCTGTAATTTACCTGAGCACATACTTGCAGCACAACATCGATTACTCTGCTTACCCCGATTTTCGGGATACAGCGTGTGGCGTGTGTGTTTTATACTAAGAGTTTTGTTGGTCTGTAATTTATTAAGATGTCCTGTTTCGGTGTTACCTGTTGGAATACAACATTTCATTAGCTTAGTACCTACCAAAGGTAAGCAGCGACATGGCACCTAGTTCACAATTTACAATAGGAACGTTCCTTAAAATATCTTAATGAACGTCATACCTACGTACTAGTGAAAATAGATGTCTTATGCTGTTGGTGACAATGTTACGTAATTTAGGCCAACTGCCCCCTTCCTCGAAATAATTCCGTTGTTATAAATCACACAATTTATTTCACGTTCATCTGTCACGAACGTCACCGACGAGGTCGACAGTATTATTGCATTGAGCGCCTTAATGGTCATACATAAACAACTCAACTACAGTGACTAGCATTACTATGAGCTCTATTTTATTATCTAGCAGACTTGGAATAGATTATTTGAACAGACTAGCATAATCTTGAGTAATGAATATGTACTCAATTATCTCTACAATAACATCATACTAACATGTTTAGAAATTGCACACTGCAGTGAGTCCGCCTTCTGCATCGTATAGGCTCTAAAATAATTTATTTTATTTCATCTTTGCTATATTTTTCAGTCCTAAAATTTTATAAAGTCATTGACGACTTTAACAAAAATGTGATAAAGCATGTGAAGCTAAATGAACAGAAAGCAACGTCATATTTATGAATTCAGCAAGAAGTTACCAACACAAAACAATTTCAATGCCTTTTGACAATATATTTGCTCATTATTACAAAATAACGAGCACAAAAAGTACTAAAAGAAAATATTACGTCGCAACGCCACATTGTACTCCACAAGTGTCTTTAGACAATGCTTTAGACGTCCTTTGTGAGGATCGTAAACTATCGTGTATACACGTCAAAGAGACTACTAAACAAGTCGTTATTTAACTTTGACTCAAAGATATTCAGCCCAGAACGAGTAAATTCTTTAACGAGCAACTCAATTTACAAACTCCTCAATAGATCTTCGTAAACGATTATTTCAGTACCTACCTTTGAAAATATTACAACCAAATTAGAAAGTCCTGTCAAAGTCGCCACTAAATTAAATGTCTATATAGACAAATTCAACAGCAGCTGAACAAACAAAGCAGTCAAGGAGTCGAGAGTAAACCTGATAAGACCATCCGACGCCTGAAACAAGCCGAATTAATCTTCATTCCGACGTCGGCGCCTATCATTTACAGTAACGAGTCCTACTAAATCACAGACGGCTCATTTCTCTTCCTAAATATGAAGTACGAAACAAAGCGATTTTTCCGCTAGCGGCAAACAGTTTTTTGTCAGTATTGCCTCACAATGCCCGCTGAGGAGCTGCCAACAATGAAATAATAATGAGGCGGGAGTAGAAGGCGTGTCGGTGACAGCACAAAAGCTGCGAAGATCGCCGCCTCGACTCGATGCGCCTTATAGAGACGCTGCGATAGTTCAAGGCACTGTTCAGGACATCGATATTTGGATGGTCCAAGTTCCAACACCACCAACGAACTGAGGATAACTGACCAAACGCTTTAAATGATTGTTTATTTGTTTTAGAGGTAGCCATAACGGTTAAAAGTTGTCCTATTGCTTTCTCGTTCAAAAGAAGGCTGGTAGTGTTTCTAGTTGGTTGGTTACTGATTCGAAGCTACGATGGATTTTAAATAAGAATGTCATAATAACATGTACCGAAAAGAAACACTTTGACATTATAATATGTATTGTGTAAAAAGAAAATGTCGACATGGACATAATAATCTCCGTCGATCAAACGCAGCCCAGCACTAGCATGCCAATAACACAATAGTTCAGAAGCCGTCGATATCGACGGACAAATCAATAACTCCAAATACCAATTAAATTTCGCTTTGAAACTCCAGACTCCAGATGCAACGAGATCGGACAAAGTGCATCTTGATTCTAGATATACTTTTCAATATAGATAGAGTTAAAGGCATGGAATATGGTAGTGGATAATACTAGCATTTAGAAAACCTGAAGACCAAACGTGATGACTGCATGGAATCAAAGCGGAAAAGCGGTGAATAAACAATCGAAACTTAAGAGTTGAAATTCAGCCGGAGTCAAAGAACCAAAAACAAATAGAAGAAAGTCATTTACGGTATAAATTTGAGCGCACAGCAATTTAAATTCTAGTTTGGGTTGGTGTATAATTTATAATATGTAATAAATAATGTGTAAATTCAATGTTCTAGCCTAAACCGTAGCCTAAACCAAAACTGGCGTTCATGTTTCCTTCTTTTCAAGCGAGGCGTCTGTCAGGGGATCACACATAATTATGTTTCCCGTCTAAAAGGTAGTCAAGTTTTTATATTATTCTGGTATGAGTGAGTCAGAGGGTGGCCTCTAGAGGAGAGCACAGCCGAGGCTGCTATGCGGCCATCTTACATCCAGTACTGTGGTACCAACCCAGTCGGCTATAATTTAGGCAAGAAAAGGGACCCTACAGTTTTACTCCGCTCCAAAAGGTGAAACAGCATGTGTAGGTATGCACGAATTTTTTTCAGCTGCTTATCGGCTGGGAGGGATGCCTGACCATTTGCCGCTTGCCACATTTTACTCACGTTGAAAGCAGTTTTCGCTCATGGTTTGGTTATATTTTTATTTAGTAAATTATAGTTTTATTTCGTCAAATTTGATTATCTCAAATGCATTTTCTTCATGATTCTATGTTATGGAATTAAAATTATATATAAATATTTTTTACATTATTCCGTCGACATAACATAAAATCTCATTATCATGGTTTGGAGACAATTTGTCGTTTGTCGTCTCGATGTGCGCGTATCTCGAGATAAGGACACTACGTACACTTATCGCACGTCATTAACTTTTGACACCACATTTAATTTACGATCCATACAACTTGTCCTTATAACTAACTGCTATTTCGTAATTATTTTAACGATTATTATCGCGCTCTCGCATCGTTAATATTTACGATTATTGTAAGTGCTGATAGTTTTGACGCGCCTTTTAAGGAGGGAAATGTGTGTGATAAACGCCGATAATGGGTGATTTATGCATTTTCTCGAAGATTTCACGAAGCGGCTGCGTGTCATGTTCATGTGCCATAGCCGACCTCTGGTGGCGAGAGCTGCGCTCTGAGACGATGATCGAGTAGTCATTGTGAATTGATGACTGGAGATTCGATACGCGTAGTCGTGCTTACGATACCTTCTATAGGTAATTGCTTTGTTGCCAGTCAACTATTATGGCTATTATCAGCATCATTGTTATCGTCAACATCATCGGAATCACATTCGTCATCTTTCGCATTATCGTTAATCCTAAGACCAATGCTGCACAATAATTAAGTCGTCATCAGGTCGGATATTTAGTGCAGTTCTGGGGGATTTACGCTGGTAAATTTTTGTCGGGTCACTAAGCCGCACGATGAAGCCCACCAAAATTAGTCGCCCGCGCCGGAGTTGACTAGCAGTCTGCTTTTGCGGTCCGGCTTGCGGCCGCACGGGGCGGCGGGTGACTAAAATCGACGGTGTAAACGTCCATTCCTAGTCGACTGCTCGCTGATAGCTGAGAGCTGCAAATTCGTACGTCTGCTTTCGTCGCCATGAAGCACGCAACGAGCATTTTTTATCGACTGTGCGACTTGGCGCAGCGATTTACTTGGTGACTAGTCACGCGATTTTAGTCACCAGTGTAAATATCGCATAATATAGAACGCCACGGTGAAATGACAATGAAATTCAACTGAAAACGTCGCAGTATCGGAATATAATAAATTAGTGTATACACGTGATAGATATTGTAACAGTTATTACGAAGTTTTCTGCGGTAAAGATGATGTCACCTCACTAATTGTATAGTCTTTTACACGAGAATTATCTATACTTACTTGTGCTTACTCACTTTCTTTTGCAAACATACTTCACTCTCTGGACATGTTCAACTTGACAGATGGAATTAACAAGAGGTGGCTAACTGCACCGCCCGCGCCGGTAGGACGTCATTCATTAGCGTCACATCGCGCTCCGCGCCGCCCCGCCCCGCCCCGCCTCGGCTGGCAACACTCGCCTCGGTACCGCTATAAATATTTTTAATCGGCGCCATTTTTCACTTTCGCCCGGAGCCCTGTTAATTTGTTGTGCTCGCGAGATGAAAAGTTAAGCCATTAAAGAGCGAATTTCTCTTCACTCTCCGCTCCTATTTTTTTTTCTCGCACCCTCTTAATCTTGTAGATCAAAAGAGACAAATTACTCTCTTTTAAGAATTAATTTGAGCGAATGCCTCTCCGCGAATCATTATTCATTGTCTCCTTGTCATAATTTCTTCACTTTGCCGAGTTGTCTCAGTGTTTTTTAATTACTCGCCTCGCTGTTTGTTTCGACTTTTTCTTTTTAATTACTGAGACGCGACGCCTCTCCTTCTTTTTATGGCAATACGCCAAGGAATTGACAAGGAATTGCCCTGAAACACCAACGTAGGTGCCTATATTTTATTTACTTTAAAGCTCTGTATAGAACCTCTCTCAGGAACAAATAAACATTCACAGAGCTGGGAGCACTGATGCTGGGAGTACACACTTGTACTCTAGTTAGCACGACGCTCACTCATCATCAAACATTCAGCGCACCTGAAAGTATCCGAGCGAAATGTATACGAGGCAGCGCGGCGGTGGATACAAACAGAACAGGGCGGGCGATCTCTCGCACTAGACACCTGTCCTCTTGTTAAAAGTTCGACAAGGGAAGGGACAACATCGCTACGTACGAACGAGTATGTCCATCGCTTTAAATCATTTAAACTCGCATCAATTCATCGACAGGTCAAATACGGTGAATGTGGTCCGAGTTCGGAAATCAAACAGCGTCCTTCCAACTGCGGGCGATCGATCTGCGGTCGGCGCTGATTGGGCGACGACACCGCCGCCGCGGTCGGCGGGCTTGTGAAATCTGTCACTACACCGAATCTCCGCTAACCGCGATTGATGGGTGTCGGTTTTCGGGAGCCAATTTTACTTTAATCGGGACGTAGTTACGAACCTGTCAGCGGCATTTCAAAACAAATTGACAGCTCGACGGAGCCTGAAGCGATCGCGCGTGTTTGCGTTTCTCTACCTCAAAGAATGCGCACAGATGTCTCTACCGCATTTGCTTTTCAGACGTTATTTTCACCGTAGCTTTAATGCAAGAACCTCCTTTCAATAAAATAAATCTCTCAGCTTTAGTAAAGCCTCTTAGGGTTATACTAAGTGCGCAGGGGAATTCAAAATTAAGTAAAATCGGCGATTAATTCGTCGGGCACTATTTCCGAGCACGCGAGTCCCAGCGGCTCGGTCGGTAGCCCGCAGTTCGCGCGGCGTCCTGTCCGTTAATTTACCACCTACCCTCATAAAAATAATATACGACCTCCTTCATATTGCGGCCCGGTTTTTGTGCGGCTGCATAAATTATGCTTTACTTCTATATTACGACTTCCGAGTGTCGGCCGCGGCGATGAATAACCGGAGCTTTTCCGCTTTTCCGGAGGAGGCGGAGGCGGCGACCGCCGACGTAAGCCTTCCGACTTTGTTAGAATTTAATTTTCCTCCGTAGGCGAATAAGTTTTCGCGATGTCAACACGTAGAGTCTCCACCGTGGAGAAGGGGATGTAGGAGGTTAATGCAGTCTTTGTGATCAGTAGTAGCATTAGAGATACGAGCAGAGGGGAATGGTTCTTTAATGGTGCAAAATAATTATTTTATACAAATTGAGTTCAACGCCATTTGTCAAATTCACCCCATTCAACTATCAGGCAAATTTTTTGAAGTGACGTGGCAGTGACTTCCCTTGTACGGAATTAACTGAGGCAGATATGGTCATCGTACGTCCGGTGAGTCGAAAACGTTAATAAGATATTATTTAATTATACAGAGAAGGCCAAGTGGACAAAAGATAACTCACAACAGCCTCGGCTGTGTTCTCCTCTAGCCACCGTTATAGCCACCAATCCAGGTGGAAGTTAATGGCACGTTCTCGGTCAGAAGTAATATTGGCTGGTCGGGGCATGTGCTCGAGCCCTCTGACTGAGCGAACTATTATAGTAGAGTGCATAAAAATGTACAGCCACAGGCTAAAGGTATGAAACAAAAGGAACATTATTTCATATAGTTTTTATACGTTTTAATTGTAGATATAATTCTTTAAATATCTAGTATTTAAACGAAATCTCTGCTCTGCCTCTCTGTTCGATTTTGGCAATCATTCGAACTCACACATTACCGGCACCGCGCAGGTGCGTCGTCGGTCGGACGGTACAGCAGTGCATCAGAGGACAGAGGACACAAAGCTATGCAATCAATCTAACTCGCACATTGCCGGCACCGCGCAGGTGCGTCGTCGGTCGGACGGTACAGCAGTGCATCAGAGGACAGAGGACACAAAGCTATGCAATCAATCTAACTCGCACATTACCGGCACCGCGCAGGTGCGTCGTCGGTCGGACTGTACAGCAGTGCATCAGAGGACAGAGGACACAAAGCTATGCAATCAATCTAACTCACACATTACCGGCAGTGTCCAGCCGGCACCGCGCAGGTGCATCGTCGGTCGGACGGTACAGCAGTGCATCAGAGGACAGAGGACACAAAGCTATGCAATCAATCTAACTCGCGCATTACCGGCAGTGTCCAGCCGGCACCGCGCAGGTGCGTCGTCGGTCGGACGGTACAGCAGTGCATCAGAGGACAGAGGACACAAAGCTATGCAATCAATCTAACTCGCGCATTACCGGCCGTGTCCAGCCGGCACCACGCAGGTGCGTCGTCGGTCGGACGGTACAGCAGTGCATCAGAGGACAGAGGACACAAAGCTATGCAATCAATCTAACCCGCACATTACCGGCAGTGTCCAGCCGGCACCGCGCAGGTGCGTCGTCGGTCGGACGGTACAGCAGTGCATCAGAGGACAGAGGACACAAAGCTATGCAATCAATCTAACTCCCACATTACCGGCAGTGGCCAGCCGGCACCGCGCAGGTGCGTCGTCGGTCGGACGGTACAGCAGTGCATCAGAGGACAGAGGACACAAAGCTATGCAATCAATCTAACTCGCCCATTACCGGCAGTGTCCAGCCGGCACCGCGCAGGTGCGTCGTCGGTCGGACGGTACAGCAGTGCATCAGAGTACAGAGGACACAAAGCTATGCAATCAATCTATCTCGCGCATTACCGGCAGTGTCCAACCGGCACCGCGCAGGTGCGTCGTCGGTCGGACGGTACAGCAGTGCATCAGAGGACAGAGGATACAAAGCTATGCAATCAATCTAACTCGCACATTACCGGCAGTGTCCAGCCGGCACCGCGCAGGTGCGTCGTCGGTCGGACGGTACAGCAGTGCATCAGAGGCCAGAGAACACAAAGCAATGCAATCAATCGAACTCGCATAATACCGGCGGCAGTGTCCAGCCGGCACCGCGCAAGTGCGTCGTCGGTCGGACGGTACAGCAGTGCATCAGAGGACAGAGAACACAAAGCTATGCAATCAATCGAACTCGCACATTACCGGCGGCAGTGTCCAGCCGGCACCGCGCAGGTGCGTCGTCGGTCGGACGGTACAGCAGTGCATCAGAGGGCAGAGGACACAAAGCTATGCAAAGCCGAATGCCGAGCTTATTTTCACCGAGCATAACTCTGAACCACCGAAAAAAAGAGACAATGTTTCATTTAATACCTCAAACCTTTATTACGCCCGCTGTGTAAAAGCACATAATTCACGTTAAATGGGGTGAATTTTATGTCGTAAAATTTGTAAGTTATGGGGTGTAAATATAACGGGGACTCCGGCAGACTTAGATAATATATGGGCGCGGACAGGCGCGCGGCTAGGCGGCTAGGCGCCCGGGCTATGTATATTTTTCGTGAAAAAGTAATTTATGCCCCCGTTTAAGAAAAGCCATTTCCGGATGTTAGTTCTGGAAGAGATTGCTCCAGCTCGGGGATGTTAATATAAGTGGAATAAATGGAGATGTTCCTATTTCTCCGGCTGTTATGATTTATGCCTTGTGCTACGCTTGTTGGGTTGGGCTGTCGGAGGGCGGTGGAGTGTAGTCAGCTAAAAGTCACTCAATCTGAAAGCCAAACTGTTGCATAGTTAATCTACGGTGTTTTGAACCAGTCGCAGAAGAAGCTCGATGGCATGCTCCTAAACTAAAACAGCTACTTCACTTAGGTTATATACTCACTTTAAAAACTTTTGCTATGGAAATTTAATTGAACTCAATTTGTCCTTCAATCCTCGTCGCCAGAAAAGTATGGGAAGACAAGTAGAAGTAAAACACAGACATTTACGTAGCAGCGTTGTATCGTGCGTGACTGACCGTTATGACACTCGTACAAAACTACCCACATACATACATTACAAAAATCACCCCAGCTATCAGGCTAATTTTTTAGGAAGTGACATGTCATTGGCTTCCCTTGTGCCGAATGAACAGAGGCGGCTTTCGTGCCTTACTTGCCGCTTAATAGATATCTTGTCCGAATTATTTACTAATCGTGGTGATCGGTGTTGTGCTGTAATTTACCGTAGTTCTTGTAACACAACACTGATTACTCTGCATACCTTGATTGTCAGTTGTGTATACAGGGTGTGGTATGTATGTCTATGCATGTATTCATAAACTGAGTGCTGAAATGTGCTGATGCGTACGTCTCAATAATTCAAAATATAATTTTATATTTAATTTTTTAAAATAACAAGTACCCATCACCTTAAATAGCATGTATTTAAGTATGTTAAAACCCCTAAAATTAACTGCCAATTTGTCGATCCCGAATATTTACCAAACAAAAAATAATCTATTAAAATTACGCATAACCGAACTCAACTGCGGCCGTAATGAGCAATTATTACGTTTATTTAATCACGCCGAAATATCTCGCTACCTGTTTATTAATTTCTCATTAGGCCCCCACCCCCGAAAGGGTTGGCCTTGTTTCGCCAGCCGGTATCGAGAGCCAAGAGGGAGCTCACTTCGCTACCGAACGAGTCTGTTAAATGCGTTACGAAGTTTTCACTGTACATTGCAAAATATCTTGCAGTTCGCAACATACCAATTTATAGCTTGTGGAACAGCTGACTTTTGAAGGAGATTAGCTGAAAACAGTACATATAATAAAATCGTAGACTTACCGTGTCTGTAGATTAACTATTTTTGCAAAACAATAACTGGGGGACGGAAGGAATAAGTAATAGAACCTAAAAAAACCATTTTTGAAATTTTTGTCTGTTGTCGGTTTGTTGGTTTGTCGGTTTGTCTGATGCAGTAGTAATTTATTTAAAAGAGGTTTCTTTTTCTTTATTTGTTTTTTATATATCTTTATCTGTTACTAGCATTTACCCGCATAGCCTACGTCCATCTTGAAGGTCCATTCTAAACATTATTGAAAGAATTTTTTTAATTGGATGAGTATTTTCAGAGATTACCTCCTACATCCAAACTTTACCTCTTTATAATATTTTATACTAGCTGTGCCCGCGGCTCCGGACCGCTGTCATATTTGACTTCTCTGCTAACCTCATAAGCCATTTAGCGTGATATTAAGTAGCCTATTAGTTGATGGGAAGAATCAAGCTATCCCTAGATTTTATTTTTTAATTAAAATCGGTTCAGCGGTTCTCGAGTTATAAGCGGACAGACAGACAGACAGAAAGCAGACGTTGGATTTTATTAAAGGTAAGGATAAATTAATAATTATAATATATAGTGTAGAAATACACCACCAAACTTCGAAGCCTTCGAATTTCGGCACGACCGAAGTGAAGCACTGACGTGGCACCAAGTTCAACCGGTGCTGTGGGCTGACATCACGGATGTTGTAGGTGATGTAGCCAACCGTGTCAGTTTCCATAAAAAAAAATTAAAAAAAATTTTGTGCAACCTGAAATATACTCACATTGCAGCCAATCCGACTAAACTGAGCAAAAAAATCTGAAAAATGAGAGTACTATCCCAAAACGCAAACCACTCCACGCAGCGTTCACATCCAGGCTTAGCGCTACAGCCTGTTTTCCATAATAATTATCCAAGCCAATTACCATAAAATCACTTCAGTCTGTTTCGACGTCGAACACTGTTCGTTGGCTCGGTTTAATAGGACACCATTTGACTTGCAAAGAACTCTCGGCTCGGCTTGTGTAAACAGGGCCGAGATGGAAGGACTCGCTAATTGAATGTTTTGGCCTGTTCGTTCATTTTGAGATCGGATATGGATTCTGTTCTTGTATGAAGATAACCTTTGGAGGTTATACTGGTTACTGCTTTGTTATGTTGTAAGTAATCGTTGTTTCGTGTAACGATAGATTTTTTTTTGTTTATGGATACTGACACGGTTGGCTACATCACCTACAACATCCGTGATGTCAGCCCATAACACCGGGTGAACTAGGTGCCATGTCAGTGCTTCCCTTCGGTCGTGCCGGCTACACTGAACACTGGACGGAAAACACAAACTATTTACATAGCCGTTTCGACCGACGTTTCATTCAGTGCGGTGGTACCAACCCGGGTGTCATTATAATATAACACAGGATCTCCTCCGCACTATGCCTACAGGGCAGAATGCAACCCTATTCAATCGACTTACCACGCACCAACCGGTTCTGTAGGTCTTTTATTCACAGAACCGAGAAAATGTGGAACGCTCTCCCTGCCCATATATTTCCTCCCAAGTACAGCTTGGGCATTTTCAAAAGGGGCGTGAAAAGGCTCCTGTCAGACCGGAATGGCATTCGCAATCCCCGTGCATCACAGAATGTCCATGAGCATCGTTAGTCACCTACTTTTAGGTGAAACGATGCCAATGCCACATGTCGCGCTATTCATAAGAAAGGTGATGACTCACATGCTATGCTTGTATAATTAATTACTGCTTGCTATTATTCATACGATAGTGGGAAATTAAAATGAAGTAAGTAGGTAACCTTTTTTTTTATGTAAACTGACACGGTTGGCTACATCACCTACAACATCCGTGATGTCAGCCCATAACAGCGGGTGAACTAGGTGCCATGTCAGTGCTTCCCTTCGGTCGTGCCGGCTACAATGAACTGGACGGAAAACACAAACTATTTACATAGCCGTTTCGACCGAAGTTTCATTCAGTGCGGTGGTACCAACCCTGGCGGGTTGAACCCTACCACCTAGTAAGGTAAGAAGGGAAGGGACCTACAGTTTAACGTGGAATCCGAACCACGGTCAACCTCCAACGGTCGAGCGGTCACGCATCCAAATACTGACCGCGCCCAGTGTTGCTTAACCACCAATAGCGACAGTCGACTGTCTGCACCACTTATCACTGAGCTATCGAGGCTGACTAAAATTTCAATAGGTCTTATTAAAATTTCAATTAATTGCAACGTGAGGGGCAACGCGGCAGCCGTCCTGGGAACCATCCCGAGGACGAGGGCCCTTGAGGAAATGCACCGAGGAAATGTATTATTTGTAAATTTAACAGTTTTAGATGATAAATTTAATTAATAATGTTATTTGTAGTTTTAGGTTTAAATTAATAAATAACAATTAATTGTTGGAATAATTATATAAAACATATAATTAATGGCATAAAAAAATGTTTTAATTATTAAAATGGCACTTCATATAGCGTGGTTTCGTGAGGTTATGTAGACCTATCATCATAGGCACGGCCGCAAAGGTGGTTAAAAAAAATCTTGTTTCGAATGTAGGTACTCCTGTAAATTAATAAGTTTGAACACATTTCCAATAATAAGCGACAATTTCCTAACCTAGAATCAATATGTCAAGCGGTTATAACAGGCGTCACACAGTGGTGCATGCGGGGCGGACCGCCCCTCGCTCCCATAATCTTTTTGTGTCCCACAGCTAAATGCATACTATTATTGGTAAACGTACTGTATTAACGTTATTACTTCGCTGACGTAAATTACATATCGCTACAAGACGTAATAACAGAGGTAGCGTAATTGGGACAAGAAATACAACCACATAATGTCAAAACTATCGCGTCAATATATAGATAGGTAGTTACTTTATTATAATACCGGAAATTATGCACGAAAGTGAAAACATTTCACGTCCAACTCGGTAGATAAATGGTGCGATCGGTCGAATGCCGTTCGTGATTTTAAGCATACCTGGGCGCAGTCAGTGCTTGGATGGATTACGTTATGTACTTGTGTACTATTGTGTAAATTATTTATGCCGTCATAATCAATAATCTAGCAGTTATTTATGATAGATAACTCAAAGATAAACTGGAAGAAAATGCCATAGGCGTTAAAAGGCGTTAAAACCTTTTGTCCATTTATGCGAGTGCAATAAGAATATATATATAGTAAATAGTCAAATGTCAATAATGAAATATTTAACCAACAAATTGCTGTACAGTTTTAAACAAAGTCAAGCTAGACACGAAGGCAAATGCAATGAACCTAATTAGGCTAACTAATTATGCTAAAATACTAATCAGTGAGACATTTTAATGTAAATGAGCCTATTTCAGTTACCTATTATTTCTTGTGTTACATTAATAATTTTCCGTTAATACTTACTGACAATATTTCTAGCGTCTATATAATAAATTCCGGTTGTTTCTGTTTGCAAATTGTCGCATTAGGGCACTAGTCGTGTAAATCACAGATTTTTGGATGTCTCCTGTGTGTGTGAATAGTAAAATTATTACAAAATAAATTAACAGTACGTTTTTTTTTCATATTTCACCCCCTAAGGGGTGGTAAAAGTATAACATCTACGACCAAATTGCTCGCAGTATAACATTAATACAAGTAGATCTATTACGAGAAGACGCTCGGCCTTTGGCCTCTTGCTAATTGAAGCGGTCAGAAGTAGAAGGGCCCATTCATTATTTATTAGCGAAAATCGTTTTTTTTTTAATATTATTTATTAAGCCTAGGCCCATCTTTTTGTGAGAAGAAAGTCCCATTTTCATACTAGGAAGTACTCAACTAGCTGTTTCAATATTTTGGTCTGTCGAAGAAGGGCCCATTATACGATATTGGGAGCTTTGTCCACTGAAAATGGGCCCTTCTACTTCTGACCGCTTCAATTAACTTTCATAATTTGAATATTTTTTAAACCAAACGGCACACGAGCGAAGCAATTGGCTACAACTACTAAGACAAAATGCGAGTAACATCGAAATAATAACACAATAAGCAATGTTTCGGGACGAAATTAGAAACCACATAGTTCTTTCAATTTCGAAAAGCGTTGAATTTGTAACAGTACCCCAAGGGCGGTTGTATTAAATATACGTGTATAGAGAGTTCATACAATGTATTGTAAAGCCACTACTGTCGCTCCCAACTTATTAGCTTCTACTCAAACTGACTCAAATGTGACACTCTTGTTTGTTCGTCGGCTTTATAGCTCTCGTTTCAAAAAAATATATAATATGGCTTCGGAGATTCGATCGGACTTATTTGGCGGTGGTTTTGTAATAAATAAATAACCAACCAAGTGTGACCAAAATCCGTACTAAAGTTTTGTAGTTTTCATTGTATTCGTCCACCACCACCCACCGTAGCCGCCGCTCCTCCGCGCGTAACGTAACGCTAAAGTTTTGCTTCAGTATCAATTGTCGCCTCTCTTTGCATTTCAGTAATTTTAGGTTTATAACAGCCAGTTTTACAATGAAAATACCAATGGATGGCATTTATTCTAAGTAACTTTAGACGAGAAACCGCTTTACCATTCTCCCAGAAAAGATGTACAAATAACTTTTTTCTTTTGACCTGAAAATATATTTAAATTGTGTTCTATGACGGTGGAAGGCAGAGATTTTTATCCACACAACCCACCGTTCTCACTCATTTTATAATAAGAAACATTCATTGAAATATTACTAGACGGAAATGTGAGACAATATTATAATCCTCAGATATAATCCGCTACCCGCGCGGGCGTTGTTCGCGTTACGGTAACCGTAGCATAAGGTACCGTAGTAAGTAAAACACGTAAAACCCGCGCGGGTGTTGTGGGAGGCAAAGGGAACTTCTGAGTTGAGTGTCTGTAATTGCTCACATCCAACGCTACTTACTTACTTACGTACATAATCACCTTATTTCCAATTTTATATTTATATCAAATAGATAACCTCTTGAAAATCACGAGGTTCACAAAGTAAAAGCTTAAAGCAAAAAAAAAACCCCTAAGAAGCTTGTCTTTTCGCTCGGATCGGATAGGACGCGACGGTGCAGTCGTCAAAAGGTCTGCGCTGTCAAAAAACATTTCTATTTGTGCCCATTAAGCTGCTCACTCGCGCGTATCATCTTTCCCAAATTGCATTTTCCAGCGAAGCGCCTAATCCCCGCTTTGTTCGCGGAATCCGGTAGCTCGTCTTGCCGGCTCTATTGTCGTTGTGTTTAGCTGTCTGTAAATTGAAACCTTGTTTTCTCATTGTACCGTTGACAAGTTGATATTATCGGCGGCCCCCCTGGCACGGCCGCTCACTATCCGTGCCTCGTGAATAGGAATTACGTATTTGCGCACTCGAAGCCGCGAACAATGCCGAGGGATTGGCACAAAAGAGCTGCCCGCGAAGAGTCTTATGGCGTAGTACTTGTGACGGGAAATATAAAATGTCAAACTAAATAAAATACACAGATTAGGGGGCTTAGCGACCGATGCAGGGGATATTGTTATGCATTGTTATGGCGTTTTGTGGTGTCTGGTGTGGCAGGATGGGTAATTATTCACATCACTGACGCCCCGGTCGGTTGGTGAAAGGACGACACGAAATATCTCTTTGCAGTAAAACGGACAATGACGTTGCGAGAAACGTTAAAGCCACTCGTGGTCTTTTCGCCGAAGGAAATAGGAAAGATAAAACACTTTATGTACTTATGTATATTAACTTGTTCTCCTAAGCTTTCTCCATAAACGTAACTTTTCGATAGCGTGAGAGCGTGCAAGTGTAAGTGCAACATCGCAAAGTGTTGGCTGACGCCCGGGAAAACTTTATAAGACATACATAACACACAAAATACAATTAAACAACACAAAATAAGCTTACTTAAAAATAAAACACACACACTCACACACATACACAGGCAAATTAAATCCGATTCCAATACTAACTTAAAATGACCTCTAAATATTAAAAGAAATTGATCCTAAAACGTTTCTGGAAATTCCCGCTGGATGGCCAAAGTAATGTTTTAAGTAAGCCCTGTGGGACGCCGGTTTTCTTCTTCAGTATTGAGCCAAGCCTCCACAAGAAAACATTAGCTTTATTTAATAACGAGTAAGGTACCCTAACTAAAACTGTTTTTATGTAAGACAGCGAAGTCATAACAGGTTTAAAATATGTTCTTGAGTTCCATATTTGAAATGCTTGATTTCTGACTACACATTGCGAAGTAGAAGTGAAATAAAATAAAGTAAGTATTTCAAAAGGGTCCTTCACAATCGCTAATACAAGCCTCAACTCAACAGTGAAAGTTATGATAAAAATAAAGTTATAGTCGTCGCCAGCATGCAAGATATAACGGATAGCCTCAACGCAAATAAATCTTCAACGACCCAACACAACGTACCTCCTCCAAGCCGCACGTCCCGCTGCGACCAACAAAGGTTCTCGGAACGCCTGCCACGAAGATGTCATCGCCATTGCATATTTTAACAATAAAATAGATTTACAACGCACTCGCGACGGAATAGATACGTGCGTTATGTAAATTGGTGACAATTGAATCGTTATATACTATCGTTCCACGAAACAACGCAAGGCACTGTAATAGGTCCTTTATTAGTCGTAGTGGAATAGGCCTATTTGGCGTTCTGCACTGTAATTACTCAATTTGAATAGCTGATATCGATCGTTATTGTTCTGGGACAATATTTCACACTTATTCTAACTAGTGTAGGTACCTAAGGCAGGTTTTAATTTATTCATTTACCCCAAGCAAGATACACTGGATGGATTTAGCGATGCATAACCTACTCGTAGATCATCGTTGTCTTAAATAAAACTAATGGATGTTATTATTTTGACAGTGGATTGATAGAGAGAGAGGCAACAAGTTCACGATATTTATTTACACAGAAAGTCAAAGAAGAATAAACATTGCAAACTACACTATCTTAAAAACAAATTAGATATAAATAAAACTAATTACATAAAAGAACCTACAAATATAACTAGGTAATTAAAAACTAAGAACTTAAAACGCGAAAATATATGTACTAAAAATCGTCCTCTAAGGGAGACGATGCCGACCTTCGATAATTTTCCGTCTACGATGTAGACACGGTTCCGTCCAAGTATGCTAGTGGTGTTTCCTCTCTGCATGCCCATACTGATGGGCTGCTTCAGTTCAGGTACTCGTGCGAGCGCAATTCTGCACAAGGCTATCCCAAAAATGCATGTATCCTTTGTGAGCCGCTTAGCCTCCTTGGACCATGCCCCCATAGTCGCCGCTGAAGATGCGATGAAAATTCAAGATTATATGACTGTTTGCCCTCAACAAATATAAAATACAACTCACAGTCCATAGGCCAATGACGCAGTCGAGTTCATTCTGTTTTCTGATCGGTGCTCAAGAGACTCGATTAAATTTGGCCAAGCTTCTCATTGTCAACATGCTGTTAATGATTTTCTTTTGCTAAAACTGAGATTCGTGCTGAGATTTTAAACCCAACTGCCGTCCAGCGGAGGGCAAGGCGCGGCCCGGCGGCGGCGGCGCATGGGGCGCGGAGGCGGCCGCGCCCCGCCGCGCCGCCGCCGCCGCCGCCACACTCATTTGTTCATACGAATTGCTTGCCGCGCCGAGCAGCGTGGTGGCTGGAGCAGAATAGCCCAATGGACCTAGATCCGTTCATAATTTCATAATAATATTTTCTTTTACTATATTTATTACAAATATTAGCAACAATTACAAACAAAAATTTTTCTTGAATATTCTTCCGTTGAGAAAGAGCACCTACTTAAAAAACTGATTTAAAAAAATGCCCTGAAAATTTCTGTAAGATCTCTGAAAATCTAATTAATATAAGGATAGACTAGCGGACGAGAAAATAACTCTATTATGAATTAATGCAAGCTTGGTCCCTTTTTCAAGCTTCAACCGCCGGGCTTTATTGAAAAAAAGTGCGTTTGTAAAGATAAAATAAATAATATTTTGAATTTATTTGGTTTGGTGTCCTCTACGAATTGTGTCGCCACTCTCCGTTATGTCTATATTCGAGAAATGGGATATCATCATAATAAGCTGTAAAAAAAACTAGCGCCGCGCGCATTATTTTGTTTACTCCAAGGATATTAAATTACTTTCATTAGAACGGACAGTTTAAAAATATCCATCCACCTAAGCTTTTAATTTTTTTTTATTTCATACATTTTTGAAGGCGGTTTTTATATTTTTTTAAATAGTTTTTTATTTCACAGTTTTTGTTAGTAATTTTTTGCTATTAATGTACTCGGCGGAAAGTTCTGAGGTAACAAACATAAAAAAAAAAAAAAAAATATAGTCGAATTGAGAACCTCCTCCTTTTTTTGAAGTCGGTTAAAAATAGAAAAAGTAAAAAATGTAAGGGGTTTCCCATACAAGAAACGTGTTTTTTTTTTTCAATGTTTTTTTGTGGTGCGGAAACGTCGTTGCGGGAGTCCGACTCGCACTTGGCCGGTTTTTTTTTTACTTTTTAAACGATTTCAAAAAAGAAGGAGGTTCTCAATTCGACTATATTTTTTTTTTTGTTTTATTTTTTTTTTAATATTTGTTACCTCAGAACTTTCGACTGGGTGAACCGATTTTGAAAATTCTTTTTTTATTTGAAAGCTGGTGCTTCCCGTGTGGTTCCATTTTAATTTGGTCAAGATCGGACTGGAAATCAAGGCGGAATCGCGAGGCCGAAGGCCGAGCGATTCCGCCGAGTAAATTAATAGCAAAAAATTACTAAAAAAACTGTGAAATAAAAAACTATTTAAAAAAATATAAAAACCGCCTTCAAAAATGTATGAAATAAAAAACAATCGAACCCTAGAGTTGAAGGCGGTGGTGGTGCTAAAGTAAGCAAAAATAACCGACCGCCTTCAACTCTAGGGTTCGGTTTTTTTTTTATTTCATGCATTTTTGAAGGCGGTTTTTTATTATTTGTTGTTATATGCGCCATATTAACACATACTCTGTGAAAATTTCAACCGTCTGACTATTACGGTTGCAAAGAAACAGCACTAGGACAGACAGGCAGACAGATAGCGGCGTAGGTTTAGTAATAGACTTCCGTACGGGGTGTGGAAAGCTAAAAACGGCACACAACAAATTTCTTTGTCCACGCCTGTGTGAACAGCTTTGTTCACAGATAAATAAAATCTTTGTTTGAGCAGGAAAGTAGTCAGCAACTATCGCTGTCTGTTCTTTCCTGTCAACTGTCAGCTGAACAGATCTATTATTCATCAGATAAAGTGGGCCGGTGATGTGCAGGGCCATGTATAGCTCGGTGTGCAAAGCACCGACACGACACGCTACAACCGTAATACCGATCCGATTCAGTTATCATCGTCTGAGTAATTTCATGTCTCCAAAAAGTACCAAGAACAGTGCAATTTTCTTTACAGATAAAAATATTCACTGAGTCTTAGCCTGTCACGATAATAGTCACGACGTCTCAGGAGACTCAGGACCCAACAGAACTTTGTGAATACCCTTTACTGGTATGAACATGGTTTCAAATCGCTCTTCCTAAATTCATTCTCGATTCTCGTTTCTGTTTTATATTTATTTCATTCTCAATCAAATACTGATTGATCGCATTGGTCCTTCGAGCCGGATTTATTAACAGTTGTATGTAAGTGAGTTGTTTTGTACCTAAATGTGAACCAGTAATTTTTCTAAATAATCAAAGTGACAACTTCCGACGCTCGCCGTTAAAAATACACGAAACTGTAGGCTCGAGAGAGGGACAACTTCTTTGCGAAGAGAATGAATCGAAGTGCACCGTCTGTCTATATATTATAGTTGCATAGTTTGCTGTCGTTGCGGAAGTTTTGTATGACGTGTGTTTATGCGTCGTTTTCATCGATTTGTCCATCCAAGCTACATATAGGTAGACTATAATTATTTCTTAGTGAGTGACATATCGATTCACCATGTTGTTTGCTGCATGCCCGTAGCAAGAAGGTCACTTCAACGCAAAGACCGTACGGGCTTTGCTTCAACGCAATTTATTTTCTTCATCAGCTTGTAAATATGTTACTTACCTACCTAATGCGGTTGCAATAAATAATTACTCATAAATTCACATCGGATCTCGGAAAGTTCAGCATGAAACGTTCAGATAATAATTAATTATTAATACATTCAGATCTTTCATTGTCACTTTTAACCCCCGACGCAAACGTGTGTCTGTCTGTGGCATCGCAGCTCCCAAACGGATGGACCGATTTGGATGCGGTTTTTATTAGAAAGCTGGTTTAATCGGGATGGTTCTTAGCTATGTTTGTAATCAAGTAATTCATTAATCAAAAAATTTATTATCTTAAAATGTGAACCGATTTGCATGCGGTTTTTTTTTTAATTTTAGACAAGCTTGAAATAAAAATTAAATTATTTAGACCTTTGCACATTCCTCTGCTAAGCCTGACGACTCTCAACTCAACGCAGCCGGATGTTTTCTTTATGGAACCTAACATGGTTGGCTTGGCTACGTCATCTACCTACAACACCCGATGTCAGCCAGCCCATAAGACTTTGGTGAACTATTGTCGGGCTACGTAGAACTACACTGCGACTACACTCAACTGAACGGAAAACACTAACTTTGCCAATCTCCTTCTTAAGGTAGAGAGTCAACAGAAGCCCACACCCTTGCGGAAGAAACTTAAGTTTGCTGGGTGATACCCACAAGTGTTGCACAACATACGCAAAGCTATTGCTGTCCATTCCTAGGCACGGGGGAGCCGCATTCCGAAGTAGCTTCAAATATGCGGCTTCCAAGTAATGGACCCCCTCCAATTCAGATGAAAAATATTCAGCAACTTTAAAAAAATAACATTCAAAACGCATTTGCTTACGCTACAAAAGTTGTGTCTTATGAAATAAACTACTGAATTTCTATAATTATTATTATTTTTTTTTTTTCATTTACTCTAAATGTCACTGCCATCTGGATGTAAAGGGTTGTAAAACTATCAAAAAGCTGTCCAGACCTTTTTACATTTAATTTTGTATAAATTTTAAACATTCCTGTTTTTAATGTCATTTTGTTATGTTTATGTGCAATGGTAATAAACTTTTCATTTTCATTATTTTCCTCTTTCGACTTCATTCAGTGCGATGTTACCAATCCGGTCGGGTTTCAATACGCCTAGTTCGGTGGGTTTGAAAGCCACAAAGCAGAAACTCTACTAGGCTCTGTGTAGGGCTGCAATTATTTAGAGAAGACGCTGTTCTGTGGGTTAAACTCTACCACCTACTATCTAGTAAGGGGAAGGGAAACGATCTGCAGCTGCTTTACGTGAAATCCGAACGACGGTCAGCCTCAACGCCCGAGCGGGCACCTATCCAAGTTCTGGCCGCGCCCGGTTGTGCTTAATTTCGCGATCGCACCTCGATCCATTCCACCACCGCGACCAAGGTTGATTTTCTAAACCCACGTCTCTTGCATTCGATGCCGTCATCTTAACCAGGCTAACCGCCACTTCCAGACCTCAACCACACCTAATAAGGCCGTCACTCTTGGGCCAACTTTGACAACCCTTCATAGACTGAAAACCCGGGCAACTAGTTTGACAACTCAATAGAAACACTGCATAGGCTCGGCAGCGCGCGGCGGCGTGTCGCGAGCCGGCGGCGGCGGCGTGTCGCGAGCCGGCGGCGGCGGCGGCATAATTCGAAGTCATTTGCAATGTAAATGTACCTCAATTAGATAAGTTGACAGAGGTATAATTATTGCACACACTGCCGATTGGCTTGTCCGTCATGTGTTGGCTCTCTGGAACGCAAATACATGTCTTGAACACACCGTGTTGTGTTAGCCACATAATTGATAAAATTGTCGGGAATTTGCTGCTGAATATGTACATACAGACGAATTATTTCTAACCATGGCAGTCAGTCAATCATCGTTTATGCATCCACTGCTGGACATACGCCTCTCCAATCTTTCTCCAGTCCTCTCGACCTTCAGCGGTACGGAACGGAAATACTGATATTGCGTCCGCCTCCGGTGTACTTTATATCTTCGTCCCACCTGGCGATTCTTCCCATATACCCCGTTTCCCTCTGTCCACGCCCTCCGGTGAACAACCCGTTTACTCCAATAGCCGTCGTCTCGTCGACTGACGTGCCCAGCCCACTGCCATGTAGCCATGTCAACTACTTTGGTTCATCGGCGGATTGCCTCGTTACGCACCATATCACGTAGCGATATTCCCAGCATAGCTCGCTCCATTGCTAGCTGGACAACTTTCAACTGTGGAACAACAGCGACCGTCAGAGTTCACATTTCACATCCAAACGTCATATCCAATATCTATATTCTATCTATATAGTAATTTGGGACGTCAGCGGATTGCCTCGTTACGCACCAGATCGTGTAGAGATATTCCCAGCATCTACATCATCAGCAAGCTATATAAAGCTATCATAATTTACAAAAATTCTGTAGAGCCCTGAAAGTGATCATAAAAATAACACATTGATATACGATACGCTGCAATACTGTGTAAATACAAACTGTGTAAAGGCAAACAATACAATGGTAATGGATATCGATGATTGATGCTCGCAGCAAAACGTTCCGACAGCCAAAATGGCAACCGATACTTGAAGTCAAACTTTCACCCCAATATTTCTCAACTGACGCTGGGGGCACCAAATCGAATCGGCAACACAATATTTTAGCTCGTCAGAACGCCCTCTCGGGGTCGTAAATACAAGACTCGCTTCGTCCATAGTTGTTGTGCCTTTATCCGAGTCGTGCACAGCCACCGCAGTTAACTGATAGACAAACATAGTTTATGAAGAGATATATTGTGTAACGTAGAAAACGCAATAACAAGAGTTGATTGTGTGCTGTCAACGCTCATAGGTACACACCAATCAAGTTTCAAAGTAGTTTCACTTCTTAGGATTTGTATCTTTTCATTATCATGTACCTACCAAAGAGTTTGTATTACGTCGCTGCGCAGCGACGTAATACAAACTCTTTGGTACCTACTCAATGCTTCACCGACAGTTTTTGGAACGAAGTTCCTTATCGCACGTTACACTCCAGACACTACACTTGACGAATTCTTTATTCTTTATTTTTTATTCATCATCCATAGACAGTACAATGCACTCGGATTCGTTATATTTGAACATTTAACATTTAGCATTTTGCCATGAGCAGCATGAGAGCTAGGCCGAAAAAAGTGTAAGACTTCGACCGTCACGACACTTTTGCTGTAGTATGTGTGTTTGTGTATTTACAAGCCTATGTCTATGCATAGGTAGGTATATTACTGCAGTATAGACGTCATTTTATTTTATTTTTTAACCGATTTCCAAAATGGAAGAGGTTCTACATTCATTTCTCCGCCAATTCTCAACCGATTTTAATGATGATTTTTTTCGTGAGTAGGGTATATCTCTGGGCTGGTCCTTTCTTAAATTTTATGAAAGAATACCACCCGTAAGGGTGCGAAATTAAGGAATGAACACTTTCAACACTAAGGAATTTTTCAATGACCTACTTCCCCTCAACCGATTTTAATATCATGTGATATTTCCACCTTTAAATTCCACCTGAAAAGATGGACCCTTTTGTGCCTTTGTACCGCCTTCTACTCAAGATAAAAATATTAATTAATACTTTTTAGGGTTTGAAGTCGGTTCAATGTTTTTTTTTTCAGTTTTTTTTTGTGGTGCGGAAACCTCGGTGCGCGATTTCGACTCGCACTTGGCCGGTTTTTTAGTGATATATTTTGTTTTATTTTTGATCAAAGTCTCCATCCTGGTCACAGCACGGCCACCTGGCGTCTCAGAGCTATCAGCGACTGCGAAACTTACTCTGTCTGTACTCCTTGTATGTAAGCCATCATGCGACTCCCCGTTCAGTATTTATGATTTATACCTCGCACCGGCCGGCTATTAAAATATATTTCCTAGGGCCACTCGCAGAGCGCAATAAATAACAATAAATGTGAGGGTTTAAGTATCTGCGTCACGCCCGGAAAATGATTACTGACAATGATAATTATTATGGCGCGATGGAAAAATATTGCGCTGTTCGGTTTTTCGAAGGCGCCGCCTTTGAAAACAATGCAGCATTGTGCTATTTAGCATTTGCGTCGGCTGGCGAACCGATAAAATGTGACTATTAGGAACACCTGGCGTATCGTTGATTTGCTTAATTCACTCCTCTGTGGTTGTATTGCTCGAGTTAAATTTTGATAAATTTAAACCATTTTCTTTAAATGTGAATGTGATACAAATCAGGAACGATATATCCAAAAAGCTTTTCAAAAGTCAGCTATAAAATCCCAATAAATAGACACACTTCCTTTAGAAAATTTAATTATGTTGATCTGACTAATAATTCAAAACAAAAGTATGTATAGCCTTTGTTAGCATGTCTTCTCGCTTTTCCCTTGTGATTAGATCAGGATTACCGCTGTCAGCAGTTGTAACGTGAAGTTTATTCACAAGCATTAGCTGTCGTCGAAAGCCAATGTGACGTCGCAGTAAAGCAACCATTTCCACAGCGAGTTAGAAGCTTATTAACCAAGCTGGAGATAAAGAGGCGTCGTAGACGCGCTTAGCCAACAGTCGATTAAGTCGATTTATGATCGAAGCTATCCTCTGACATCTCAATGGAGCATTAATCACTCAGATCTGTCGAGAAACTCGTTGCAAGCTATTCGTACATTCCGCAGCAAGTAATTACGCAGTCTTTACCATTCGTCATTAGGAGTGGGTCACGATTTGCCATTCCGACAGAAGGAATAGACGACAGATTATTTGTTGCAGAATTTACTACTTTTTACCCGACTACGGCGAAGCCAAAAAAGGAAGGGTTATGAGTTTGGCGTGTATGTATGTATGTATGTATGTATGTGACTATCTATATTCCACTCTACAGCCTAAAGTACTGGACCGATTTGAATAATTCTTGTGCTATTGGATTCGTCTTATTCACGGGAGTGTCATAGGCTATATAAAAATTTTCAAAATTCGAAATGGCGGACGCACGGCGTCGAAATGTCAAATTAGTTTTTCAAAATATATTGAGTGGGGTATCAAATTAAAGATAATTAAATTACGATTCCGAAAATATATACTTTGCTATCTATTAAACTAATGTGTACAGAAAAATAGAGCAAAATGTGTAGCGAATGTATGTATGAATCGTGATGAATGTGGTCATGTGGCGTGGTCGCCCGCGCACCGCGCCGCGCGCCCCCACCTACGGTATAACGCGCGTCGACGACGCGAAGAAGCGAGATGGTATTGTTGGTAATATACCCATTGAATATACCTACATACTTACTCACTGATCTACGGCAAATTTTATATAGATAGGTATATAATATTATTGTTAGATATACAGTACTATGCTAAAATAAATTGGTATTAAATGTCCATGTTCCTAGTGTAAGCATATGTAGTGTAGGTACATTAAATATACCTAATACCTACAATATTTTCGGATGCAACCGAACCGCCGATTGCGGAAAAGTATTCCCAATTTTTTGGGTGCAGTTTTAGCCCTAGACTCGATTAGTTGCCGGAAACCTACGTCTTTGGAAATGGTTGTGCCCAGGAGGTCCAGGTGCTTCCAGACAGGTATGACGCTGACTTAGAAACTGGCTTGGAAAGCAAAAGGACCTTCAAATCGACCTTCGCAGATAATGCGCAGCACTGAGCCTTGTTAACGTTGAAGGCGTGGGCGTAGCATTCAGGGGGCAACATATCATTGTTATACATACGAGAGTACGGAACACGGGTTCTACACCAGTTACCCTTCAACTAGGCGGGATGTGGATGAGAAGAGCCGAAGGCTTGTGTCTGAACTTGAGTAAACACTCGGCTCTATTTCAGAATGGGCCGTAGCAAGTTGGTCAAGTTCAATAACTCCGAGATACAAGTTTGCGCGTTCAGTGCGAAGAGAGCGGCGTTCACACCACCTCCTTCCTAACAAGGCATGTCACTTAAATTTTGCGACCACCTCGGGATCCTCCGAGTCGAATTTTCGCACGATCTAAACTTCCGGCGTGACATCGAGGGCAGGGCCCAGGGCCGTATAAATCGCAGATTCGGTCCTGCTTGTGGTACTGCTCGCACCTATGGGCATGCCTATGGGATGGCTCAGTCAAATACGAGCTAGCGCCTCTTGACTCGATCCAGCGTCGAGCCGTGCGAATAGTACGTGACTCCCAAAATGTCCCGCGATCTAAAACCACTGCAACTCCGTAAGGATACATAGCTAAATCAGAGCCTGTTGAAATACAAACAGAGAGAAATATTTTCCCCAAAGTACAGTCTCGGGTCCTTCAACCTGGGCACCTGTCAGGCCGGCATGGCATTCGCAGACTCCGTATGCTACCGAATGTCCATGGGCGTCGATAGACACCTTATGGGTGGCTCGGCGCCACATGTCGCGCTTACTATAAAAATAATATCAGTAGCTTTGGCCTCGCCTTAGTGGCTTACCTGCTTCGAGTGAGCACATTATTCAACTATGTACACGAACCTGAAACCTCGGTCTTCGGCCTTGAATTGATTGGTTTACTCACTTCCCGAATCCGCTCACCCCAGCCCGATATGTTAACTTACATAGAGAAAGAAAACCGTGTACTTACACAGCTCAGTAGTCTTCGGTCTTGCTCTGACTGACTTCATTTTACTTCAAGACTATACATCGTTCAACTATACATAATTTGTTTATAGATCTGTGACTTTAGTTTCAAATACATATGACGACAAATAAACGGATGGATAGTATCAATTTTGTACCGTGTGGGGCCGGTACCTTAAAAGAATAGCCCCACTGCATCTCTCCCCGTGTATGTCGTAAAAGGCGACTAAGGGATATGACTCCCTTCTTATATTTCTAGGTGGTAGGGTCTAACCCGCCCGGATTGGTACCTCCGCATCGCACTGAATGAAAGGTCGGTCGAAACGGCTATGTAAATAGTTTGTGTTTCCCGTCCAGTTCAGTGTAGCCGGCACGACCGAAGGGAAGCACTGACGTGGCACCAAGTTCACCCGGTGTTATGGGCTGACATCACGGATGTTGTAGGTGATGTAGCCAACTGTGTCAGATTCCATAAAAAATCCAATCAATATACGAGTTACATAATAAATAACATTTAAAGTATGCAAACAGTTTTTAAAAAAGCCTAAAATAAAAAAAATAAGTTATAAAAAACTAAAACCCGACTACGAAAAAGCAAATTCTGAAAAACGTTTAACTAAAAAAGCAAATTATGAAAATCGTATAAGTAAAAATAACAAAATAATGTTTTCCATATAATTTATCAGATACAGTAATTCTCTTTTTATATTGATTTTACCTTAGCACTAACTTTATAAATTTTGATAAATTTATTATTTTTAACGTTCTAAATATAGAGCCGTGGTCGGGCGTTCTTCATTCAACAAGACAAGTGCGACCGTCGTTGTGCATTATTGCCGTTGACGTTCGGTATGTACCTATGTATCTACTTATAATAATTTTAGATTGGCTCTGACTGATCTTACAAAAATTATAGAGTCCGTAAAGGGGTTCCGACTTCCGTCCGATGCCAGTATGACACAATGGCGATGTTTCATAAGTTTCTCGCTCTAATAATGCACGACGACGGCCTCACTTGTCTTGTTGAACGAAGAACGCCCGACCACGGCTCTATATTTAGAACGTTAAAAATAATAAATTTATCAAAATTTATAAAGTTAGTGCTAAGGTAAAATCAATATAAAAAGAGAATTACTGTATCTGATAAATTATATGGAAAACATTATTTTGTTATTTTTAGTTATACGATTTTCATAATTTGCTTTTTTAGTTAAACGTTTTTCAGAATTTGCTTTTTCGTAGTCGGGTTTTAGTTTTTTATAACTTATTTTTTTAGTCACTGTCGCGTCGCTGAAGCATCATATATTGCGCAAGTGAAACTTATAAATACACTGCAAATTATTGAGGTAATACGACTACAGTTAATTTTTAAAGTTTTCCACAGGACATATAAATTGGCACTAATTAGCATGCATGCAGTGCTTAATATGACAGCGCCTGGCGAGCTATGGCCTGCAACGGCGACTCAGGACGCTAAATCGTTGCGCTCGCATTCGTGACAGGCGCTATAAAATAACGCGCATTCGGGTCAGCGACAGCGCCGATACGTCCGCGTAAAGGAACTGGGAACGTCGGATTTAGTGCCGGCACTCAAGTATCCAGTGCGAACCGTTTCATCAGGTAATAAATCTTCCAGCGAGGGACGCTCCGCGCCGGCTGTATGGGAATTTCTTTAAATCTGTCCGCGGTGAAATATGTGGGGCGGGCAGGGGTCGGGGGCAGAGCCGGAGGCGCCGTCGCCGGGGGCAGCGAGCAGGGGGCGGCACTAAATCACCGGTACTCTCCGCGTCCCGCTGTCTCCGCGCCGCGCCGCCAACACCGCCAGCCGCCACCTCCTCCGCCGCCGCCGGGCACACCTCCGTGACGGAAATTACTTCATCATTGACAAATTCATAGATAGCCGTGTCGCCGTCGAGCTTTTCCGAGCTTTCACAGTTTTATCTTTCTTATTTGTTCCCCTCTGCGCTGGGGATTATCTGATAAGCCTTCTGCTGTTGTACAAGGTTGGCAATTTCGTTCTATTATCGATCTTAGATTTTAAATTTGATAGCGAAAGTTGCGTCAGCAGTTCCAGTCCAGCGTCTAGATAGCATCCCCCGAAACCAAAACTTGCTTGGTAAGTGTATTTTTATTTAAACTACAATATGAATTCCTTTTTGCACGGGATGCCTTAATTCGGCCACCTAGAAAATGTTCTGGGCTCTTTCAAGTATTAGAATTTCCTTTGATCAAATATGAAACCTCAAGCCAAAATTATGCGCACGCTCGTGGTCTTCTATAGTACCTATGGCAGGTAATACTTTTCTCAGCTTGTAGGTATACCTACTTCTCCTCCTTTTTAGGGTTCCGTATCCGATACGGGACCCTTATTAAGTTATTACTAAGCCTATACTATACGCCGTCTGTCTGTCTGTCTGTTTGTCCGAGGGCTGTATCTCTTGAAGCGTAATAGGTAGCCCGTTGAAATTTTCACAGAATATGTGTTATTATGGCCGATATAACAACAAATAAGAAAAATAAGAAAAAGAAAAAAATCACGGTTCCCATAGAAGAAACTAAAAAGTGTATGCGCGCCATCTACCGAAAAGAGTACGAAGCATTTTAACTAATCATGAATTTTAACTAATATGAAGCATTTTATAAACACGCAATAGATGGCGCGAGTGGCGCCGGCCATGACATGTCGATACGGAACCCTTGGTGCGCGAGTTCGACTCGCACTTGGCCGGTTTTTTGTTGTTGTTTGTTAGTTTCGATAATGTTGTTACGACAAACGATGTTTAGAGCACGAGATTAATATACATAAACATAACACACGCTGTATCTCGACAATCAGGGTAAGCAGAGTAATCGGTGTTGTGCTATAAGTGCTCTGGTAAATTACAGCACAACACCGACCACCACGTTTAGCACAGTATACGGACAAGACAACTATCAAGCAGTAAGTAAGGCACGAAGAACCCACCTGCTGCATGACTAGGTGGAAGGACTGCGCCAAGGTGAAAAGTGGCTAGCCTGTCGCCCTTTAGCGCAGTATCTTGTCCTTGTCCCTTAGTCGCCTCTTACGACATGCACGGGGAGAGATGCAGTGGGGCTATTCTTTTTAAGTACCGGCCCCACACGGTATTCAATACTAATATTAAATTTATAAATACGGACCACGATATGTGCACAGAAGGAGACGTAGAAGCTCATAGAGAAACCGACAGCACAACAACGAAATCAATTAGCAGGACTAACCGTTACGTGCCGCCGTGGAACCCGCCATAAAGAACGCTGGTTGCAGGCGCGGCCGCTAGGTGCCGCTAAATCACGAACTCTGTGTAATTACGTGGCTACAAAAAAGATATATTCCAAATAAATGGCCATAAAAGTGTCGCCGAGCTATGAAATACTGTGTCCGAGTTAAAACGCGCGATTAGCACACGCCATTACTCTGAAGCCAGACGGGAAAATATGGACTATCGGCTTTCCATACGACCTCGTCGGGCAGGAAGTGCGATGGTGCGTCGATCTTCTGCAGCTCACGAAAACCGTGCTGGCTGTATCGGAAGTGGGACGGGACAGCTCCGAATAAGTCAGAGATTAAAAATGTTATGAAACATAGGGGTTACCTTCACATAGAGGAATTATAATAATATTATGTAAAGGAGGAAGGAAGGAGCTACACAATTTTACATCACATCGTAGATTTTGCTTCACAACGGTGATTGGAGGCAGAAAATGCAAAACAAACTCCTTGGAAAGTAATTAAGTCCATGTAGCAAACTTAATAAAACGACTAGGTAGGTGGGTAACTACCAACCGACATCCCCTGCGTGCGTCGGTCCATATTACGGCGTCTCACCTTCATTTAATGGTCAATTAACATAAAAACAAACTGCTAAAACCTACTGAATGGCTAAATTTTGCCACGTTGTTTCTTTTAAAGCCGACCCCTAACTCAACGCGGCGCCATTTTCGCGGTACTTCGGGCCCCGACTTGGTGGGTCGTAAAAAAACCACCCCGCAGTTGATAGCCCGCGCGCGAACATATTTCACCCAGCTCGGAGTATACTTTGACATTAGTTGCTATATTTTGGAATATTCATAAAGATAAACGGAATTTATGCGGTAATAAAGTGGGCCGCTCGTATTGTGGGTAGAGGAGTTATGGAACAACAATGTTCACTTCAACTTAAGTCGAAGCTCGCGTCGGATTATGCTGCTGATGTAATCATTTAAAGTTGAGGGCTTGCAGCGCCTCTCCCTTTATAACAACTATGTCTATACAAAACTGAAGGTTCTGTTTTACAAATATTATCTGTTATCTAGCCATAATGCATCGTCAGCTCAGCTGGTGCCTTGCACACCGTTTGGAAATCTATTGAAAAGTTCGGCCTGTTGCATTGTTGGGCCTTGTTTGTAGGGCTGTCTTCTAGTAGAACAAACTTTCCGGGCTATGGTAAATGTTCATATATAAAATAAAACAATATTCATTAGTTACTACTCGTATTATTATTAAGTACACACACACAAGTACTCTAACATTTATCTCCATAAAAGGTCTTGGGTATAGAGCGTTCCAACTAAAAGTTCCCTTCGCCGTTACGTTGGCTCCACTGTAAGTGTCACTGTCAGTGCTTAAATTCGTGCTGCCAGATTGTGAGGATTATATTACCTAATAATGTAATCGGTATTTACCGTACAAAAAATACGGTAAATACTGATAATTACGGGTAAATCTGTACACATAGCAACCCTCAACGCTGTTTTGACAGATAGACAGTGGAGCCAACATAACGGCGAAGGGAACTTTTAGTTGGAAGTTGGAACGCTCTATAGAGGAAGTTGTGTCACAAGAAACTCTCACACAACACAAGCAAGATGTCGAACGAGGTCACATCACATCACATTTGGTGGACTCGTTTCCTTGATCTCGTTGGGAATTCAACTGATCCCATTTCGGTTTTGAGCCCTCGTAACCTGATCTACCGCAAATATTCTCCGCCGATGCTTTTAGTTAGACGTGCCCCAACCGATCTTGTCGCCATTTTGAATTCAATCACATGTCATCTCAATATTCGGCGACGGGCGTCGCGGGATGGAGGTGTGATGAGGTTTTGCATAATTTTTTTGTCCCGATACCCGGCGCTGCGGTCGCGTAATGGAATATGGAAATGGCGGTTTATCTTGTGTTTCGATACTGGTAATTTTTAAGGGAATAGGTTCGGTGGAATAGGTACGCAAAAAAGTACGACGCGATACCTGAGTCAGTATTCGTTATGGTGACGTAAATTTGTACTGTCTTCTAAAAAGGAAACGTCACTGGGGGATAGATATCTTATCTATACATCTGGGGGCACGGCAGTGCCCCCGCCAAGTCGAGCAAACACGGCCGTACCATCCTTTTCTCGAAGCAACTCAGGGTACTTTTGGCCTCCCTGTATCTTCGTTGTGGATAGAGATAAACACCTGTAATTTTAGTTGCCAAGAGTACTCACCCTAGTTATACCCCCAAATCATAAGTTTGTACATATTATAGTTTGCGAGATATAGCCAGTCAAAGTTCCGGTTTTTACTGACTCACTCACTCACTCACTCACTCACCGATCATCAAAAATCTAAGGTACCTCCAGCAGACCTACAAACTTGAAATTTTGTATTCAGCTCATGTTTAGCCCACAACGAAAGGGGAAACTGAAACATGCAGAAATTTAAGCCCCGTTTTTTTTTGTTGGGTAACTACCTTTACATACAAAGTCTATGAAAAAATTTATTTTGTCAGTTGCATAAGTGTACACATACACACCACACGCCGTATCCCGACAATCGGGGTAAGCAGAGTAATCGGTGTTGTGCTACAAATATTCTGGTAAATGACGGAGTCAAGCTAAAAAATAAAACCGTTTAAGAAGGAAGAATACCTACAAAAAAGAAATGAGATCCCACCAAAACATATAATATAAAAAGATGCCAAGTCTCGCACGCAACCTTTCCACCGTAAAAAGTTGTAAGATCGCATGCAGAGCCAAGTCTTTTCATATCATTGAAACCCGAATTCAACAATGTTGCCATAAATTATATTTTCTACTTAATAACAATCAATTTTAGTTACTCCTCCTATATTTAACATCTTCATTTCTATAAAAAAACACCTTGACTTGGCAATCGGACAGCTAAAATATTATAACAATAATATGAACGAACCTAATACCAGTTTGTTACATACATACATATACTATGACACAGGCTGAATCCCGACAATCGGGGTAAGCAGGATAATCGGTGTTGTGCTGCAAGAACTCTGGTAAATTACATCACAACACCGACCACCACGTTTCGCAAAGTACCTATTCGAACAAGATTCAATCGATCAAGCAGCAAGTAAGGTTCGAAGACCCACCTGCTGCATGCTATGTTTACTTTGTTGTAAACTAAAAATTAATCTTTACGAAGCGATCTGTTTGTGCTGTCCGATTGCCAAGTCAAGGTGTTTTTTTATAGAAATGAAGATGTTAAATATAAGAGGAGTTACTAAAATTGATTGTTATTAAGTAGAAAATATAATTTATGGCAACATTGTTGAATTCGGGTTTCAATGATATGAAAAGACTTGGCTCTGCATGCGATCTTACAACTTTTTACGGTGGAAAGGTTGCGTGCGAGACTTGGCATCTTTTTATATTATATGTTTCGGTGGGATAATATTTATTAAATCTCATTATTTATATCTATGTATAACATATAATTTTACTTTTACATTTTTACTTTTTACAGTAACTTCATTTTGCTTGTTTCACATTAATTATGACTATTTATGACTAATATAACCCAGTCTCGGCAAATACATCTGAGACCAAACCGGAACTCGAAAAAAATATTTTAGACACTTTTCCACAGCCGTGCTGATAGACATTCTGGCATTAGCAAAGTTTTCTGAGGGCTCTCTCTCTCTCTCTCTCTGAAATATTTTATTACCTTTGCCAAAAGTTACGTAAATGAGATACAATGTTGAAACGTGTAGAAGCAAGTTGGGCGTGCTGGTTACTATTACATTTTAGCGAGCGAGACATTCACTCGGCGGCAAGATGTGGACGGTTAGCGCCTTGCGGAAGCCTTTTACTACTTCCGGCAGGCGAGATGGCGGTCCGTCGCTTTATTCATCGCTACCGGAAACTTAAAAACCGAGCCAAAACACGATACGACCTGCTTCTTCATTACAAAGCCAACCCCTATGGTATTTCTATTCATAAAATATCTTTAACTCGAAGACAGTAAGGTTGAATTTGGAAAGTTTTCAAAGCGTCTTGTAGGAACATTCAGCAAAAGCAATGTCGTATCGCACTTGGCCATAGGAAGGCGTTTGACGATGGGATACCGGCTATTTGCCTCTCATTCTGATTTCCTTTATGCAACATCATTGTCATTTTGTATTGAGTTGAGGCGAGCTGATAAGAGCAGACGGCTAAGGGGGTCGTAAATGTTGAGCACACTAATTCGGTTCATTTTTCTTTCACTCCTAAAAATGGGGGTAAGACTAGGATGACCCACAATATAATATTTTAGGACGACTTAAGGCGACTCTCTGTCGTTACTTGAGCTTAGAGAAAACTAGTTTAAACATTTTAAATTATCATGTTTATTTTCAATATTTTTTAATAAAACTTACGGTAGCTATTAATACTTTGAAGTACCCCCCCAAAACAGAAATCACAGTTTATCTTCGCTCACATTTTTAACAAGAGCCATTTAGAACAATATTTAAACGATTTTATCTACATTTTCAATTTAAGGATTCTGTTTATTTATGCAAAATGTTCATTACGCTGGGAACAAAACCCCTGAGGTGGCGACTTTTATTTCTTTATTGCGAAAAAATGCTAAGTTTGTCGCGTTCGTACTGCGACTCGACTGTGGGCGAAGCGGTGGTGGGGTGGCGCTAGCAGACATTTTTAATTGCGCTATTACAAATATTTGAAGTTAATCTCATTCTCTTTTATCTTTTCAACGAATTTGTAGTCAGGAGTTGTTCAGGAGAGAAGAGTACGTAGTAATGCAATGCCTATAGGTAGGTATTATAGTGTGCGTCCTAGAAATCCAGCCAAATGCCATAAAATAATAAACATTTTGTTCTTCTAGTATTCTAGTAGGATAATTTTAGTAGTTTTTAAATTTTAGCAGTCGTAAAAGGCGCTAAGAGATGAGGACAAGATGCAGTGCTAGGGGGCTACAGGTTATCCACCTCTTGACTTTTCACGGTTCTTCTCTTCCACACTCATGCTGCAGTATGTAGATTCGTGCCTTCGTGCCTTGCTACTTGATAAAATTCATTGTCTTGTCCTAATATTTTGGTAGTGGGGTGGTGGCAAATCTCTTTGGGTGGTGGCCTATAATAATAGAGACATAGCAGGCCGACGAAAATACCATGGGAGTTTGTCGCGTCGTCGTTGTAATTAGAAAAATATATTTTTGTGGTTCTCGCGGTACAACAGACGACAGAATTGGCTGTAATAATCTAATGAGTTTTGCCTGTTTCGGGAGGAGACGAATTAATCTAAAAAAAATATAATAATAATACGAACAGGCCTAGGGCGGTGACAGCTGCCAGTTGACAGTACTCAGTACCACGATGTAGAAAGGAATGGTGCTCTGCTCTGACTATTATAGGCGGTTTGCCAGCAATAAAGTGAAGCGCCAAATGACGACACTGAATGAGATCAAAAGTCTTGTTCGTTAAATAAAACTGTTTTGCTCGCGCTCGCGTTCATACACGTTCGCCAGTGGGGTGTTTGAATGCCCCGAAAAAATGCCTTCATGTAACTTTTTCGGGTGCATTATGAAATCCAATACGTCAAGCAAATAAAAGGACGGAGTTACCTTCCACCTGTAAGTACATTTTATTTTAAATTGTTATGATTTACCAAGTTTTATTGTTAAGAACGTCGAATGATTCGACAGCGCGTCGGCCATTGTTGTCGTGTGTGTACGTACACGTGTACAATGCGACGTACAGTGCGACAAGGCTTGAAATGAACGTGGATGACGTTTGTGGGAGGGCGCTGTTGCAGCATTAATGTTGTCAATTTTGAAAATTTCCTTACACTAGGGGAAAATATCTTTGCAAAAGAAAATGTATGTATAGTAGTACCTATAAGGTAAGTAGGTACTTACTTATTTTTTTTATTAAACGGTTTTATTTAGCTTGACTCCGTATATTTGTTTGTTTGTTTGTTTGTTTGTTACTATCTTTGTTTCAAATCTTGCGACAACTTTTTCAACTACTTCTACTGAACCGATTTTTATGAAACTTTGCACACACATTGAGTTTTCGTGACAATACAATATTATGATAATTTCAACTTGGTAACGATGGTCTGATGATGGAGTCAGGAGGAGGACAGTGGAACTCTTCAACCGTTACTAGTAACCCCCTCGAGTTTGGGCTCATATGGTTGGTTTGGACGAGTGTTCCATACTTCTACCAATACACTTGGTGACGAGGGTCTGATGATGGAGTCAGGAGGTGGACAGTGGAACTCTTCAACCGTTACTAGTAACCCCCTCGAGTTTGGGCTCATATGGTTGGTTTGGAAGAGTGTCCCATACTTCTACCAATACACTTGGTGACGAGGGTCTGATGATGGAGTCAGGAGGTGTACAGTGGAACTCTTCAACCGTTACTAGCAACCCCCTCGAGTTTGGGCTCATTTGGTTGGTTTGGACGAGTGTCCCATATTTCTACCAATACACTTGGTGACGAGAGTCTGATGATGGAGTCAGGAGGTGTACAGTGGAACTCTTCAACCGTTACTAGTAACCCCCTCGAGTTTGGGCTCATTTGGTTGGTTTGGACGAGTGTCCCATAGTTCTACCAATATACTTGGTGACGAGGGTCTGATGATGAAGTCAGGAGGTGTACAGTGGAACTCTTCAACCGTTACTAGTAACCCCCTCGAGTTTGGGCTCATTTGGTTGGTTTGGACGAGTGTCCCATACTTCTACCAATACACTTGGTGACGAGGGTCTGATGATGGAATCAGGAGGTGTACAGTGGAACTCTTCAACCGTTACTAGTAACCCCCTCGAGTATGGGCTCATTTGGTTTGTTTGAACGAGTGTCCTATACCTCGTCACCAATACACTTGGTGACGAGGGTCTGATGTTGGAGTAAGGAGGTGGACAGTGGAACTCTTCAACCGTTACTAGTAACCCCCTCGAGTTTGGGCTCATTTGGTTAGTTTGGACGAGTGTTCCATACTTCTACCAATACACATGGTGACGAGGGTCTGATGATGGAGTCAGGAGGTGGACAGTGGAACTCTTCAACCGTTACTAGTAACCCCCTCGAGTTTGGGCTCATTTGGTTGGTTTGGACGAGTGTCCCATACTTCTACCAATACACTTGGTGACGAGGGTCTGATGATGGAGTCAGGAGGTGTACAGTGGAACTCTTCAACCGTTACTAGTAACCCCCTCGAGTTTGGGCTCATTTGGTTGGTTTGGACGAGTGTCCCATACTTCTAACCAATACACTTGGTGACGAGGGTCTGATGATGGAGGCAGGAGGTGTACAGTGGAACTCTTCAACCGTTACTATTAACCCCCTCGATTTTGGGCTCATATGGTTGGTTTGGACGAGTGTTCCATACTTCTACCAATACACTTGATGACGAGGGTCTGATGATGGAGTCAGGAGGTGTACAGTGGAACTCTTCAACCGTTACTAGTAACCCCCTCGAGTTTGGGCTCATAGGGTTGGTTTGGACGAGTGTCCCTTACTTTTACCAATACACTTGGTGACGAGGGTCTGATGATGGAGTCAGGAGGTGTACAGTGGAACTCTTCAACCGTTACTATTAACCCCCTCGATTTTGGGCTCATATGGTTGGTTTGGACGAGTGTTCCATACTTCTACCAATACACTTGATGACGAGGGTCTGATGATGGAGTCAGGAGGTGTACAGTGGAACTCTTCAACCGTTACTAGTAACCCCCTCGAGTTTGGGCTCATAGGGTTGGTTTGGACGAGTGTCCCTTACTTTTACCAATACACTTGGTGACGAGGGTCTGATGATGGAGTCAGGAGGTGGACAGTGGAACTCTTCAACCGTTACTAGTAACCCCCTCGAGTTTGGGCTCATTTGGTTGGTTTGGACGAGTGTCCCATACTTCTACCAATACACTTGGTGACGAGGGTCTGATGATGGAGTCAGGAGGTGTACAGTGGAACTCTTCAACCGTTACTAGTAACCCCCTCGAGTTTGGGCTCATTTGGTTGGTTTGGACGAGTGTCCCATACTTCTAACCAATACACTTGGTGACGAGGGTCTGATGATGGAGGCAGGAGGTGTACAGTGGAACTCTTCAACCGTTACTAGTAACCCCTCGAGTTTGGGCGCATATGGTTGGTTTGGACGAGTGTCCCATACTTCTACCAATACACTTGGTGACGAGGGTCTGATGATGGAGTCAGGAGGTGTACAGTGGAACTCTTCAACCGTTACTAGTAACCCCCTCGAGTTTGGGCTCATTTGGTTGGTTTGGACGAGTGTCCCATACTTCTAACCAATACACTTGGTGACGAGGGTCTGATGATGGAGGCAGGAGGTGTACAGTGGAACTCTTCAACCGTTACTATTAACCCCCTCGATTTTGGGCTCATATGGTTGGTTTGGACGAGTGTTCCATACTTCTACCAATACACTTGATGACGAGGGTCTGATGATGGAGTCAGGAGGTGTACAGTGGAACTCTTCAACCGTTACTAGTAACCCCCTCGAGTTTGGGCTCATAGGGTTGGTTTGGACGAGTGTCCCTTACTTTTACCAATACACTTGGTGACGAGGGTCTGATGATGGAGTCAGGAGGTGTACAGTGGAACTCTTCAACCGTTACTAGTAACCCCCTCGAGTTTGGGCTCATTTGGTTTGTTTGGACGAGTGTCCCATACTTGTCGAACGCAAAAGATATACAGACATACCATCTGTTCAAATTGATTTTGAAAGAGACGGCGGACACCTTATCCATCCTAAAGCCATACAGTTTACAGCAAAGTTTAAATATGGAACAGCTGAGAGACGGATGTTACCGATAATTTTGTCATGGGCCTCCACTGTCCATAAAATGCAGGGCAGTACTGTTGACCGTGCTGTCGTGTATTTGGGCTCCAGACTATTTGAGGAGGGTCAAGCGTGAGTCGCGTAAAGTCTTTAGAAGGGTTATGTATTGAGGAGCTTGATTGTGAGTAATTGACATGTAAGAAAGCGAGTAACAAAGATGCAATGAGAGAGTTGGAAAGGATGACGAGTTTACGTAATGAATGAATGATACGAGCCAAAAATCAAACTAAAAACGAGTAAATAAAAAAATAGGTAAAAAGACTTTTAAGTTAAACGGTTTTATTAAAAATAAAAAATTATTAAAAAAAAAAACTAGAAAAAAACATCAGGTGTACAAAAAACTAGAAAATAATAAGGACACAAACCTGGGCCTTCTTAAGATTTTACGTCTGGGTAAAAACTCTAGCAGTACTAGCGTGCTGTCTTCTCATGTCGGATGCCAAAGGGCAATTTGTGTCGCTGCGTCAGCGGAATAAGTAATAAATTGAGACTTTTAACAGACTAATATAAAAACGTGGGGCGCATGTTATTACGCATATTATACGCCCCACGTTTTTATATTAGTCTGTTAAAAGTCTCAATTTATTACTTATTCCGCTGACGCAGCGACACAAATTGCCCTTTGGCATCCGACATGAGAAGACAGCACGCTAGTACTGCTAGATTTTTTACCCAGACGTAAAATCTTAAGAAGGCCCAGGTTTGTGTCCTTATTATTTTCTAGTTTTTTGTACACCTGATGTTTTTTTCTAGTTTTTTTTTTTATCATTTTTTTTATTTTATGTATTGAATTTTAGGAAGACTTGCTCTCTAATAAAATAACAGATAATCTTTGGTGTTGTTAGCAGAAATCGAAGTCTAAGAAGTGATACTAACGTACGCGTGGAAATTATTATATAGCAGGCAATATATTCTATTATAAATTTACAGCAGTTATAACGTTAGAACTATTCCACCTTTCCTGCTGTTTGCTATAATGCTGTTTTGCTATTTATACTCGTACGTACCGCCATCTAGTTGATATAATAAAAAAATATATGTAGTGTAGCCTGTAGGTATGTGAAGCTCTCGCTCGATAGAGGGCAGTGTTAGTAGTATTTTGTAACTTAACCCTTAATACAATGACTGAAGGTTACATTTTAAATAATTAAATAAAACAGCAGACTAGCACATTAGAAATATTATAATATAATTAGACAGCTGTTTGTTAGAAGCAGCAACAGCAACAATAAAACAGCAGTAGGTATAATGCGCGGGGCGGATCTCGGCGTGTCGCCGTCGCAGCGGTTCGTCAGTGTTCTCCCTCGCACCCGCACCGTACTTGTATAGTGTATTCGCGTGGCGGGTCGCCCGCTGCGGCGACGACACGCCGAGATCCGTCCCGCGCACTATACGGCAGTGCTCTCCTCTATATTTTCGGCTAGGTCCCTCTTTCTCCCTACAAATACTAATTCATTTGAATAAAAAAATATACCTATTCACTTAATGGAAGCGTGTGAACGAAACGCTAATACAAGAACGCACCTAAAACAAAAAACACTGATTTTGACAACTGTGTGAGTGACAGCACAAACCAGAACAAGCAAATCTAGATTTCGAAAAACAATCGTTTTTTTTATCGAAGCGACAGCGAAAATAAATTATTATTATTATATGTACAAAATTTGCTTGAATTCTTTATTATTATTTCAAAACCATGGCGGTAAGTTGGATAGTTTATAACAAAGTTCTTCGAACTTATGTTGGCTTCGGCCGTCCATCAGTCGTTTCAACAGACTGACAAAATTTTTACAATCCTTACAGGAAGTCAAGACAGAGCTGCAGCGGATTGCTATCAACGCCAAGAACCACTCTGAAAAGGAGCAATTCATCCGCGCTGTAGATTCACAATGGCTGGACAGCCGTATGAGTGGCGCTTCCATGAGCCGATGCCTGGCTCTCATACAACGCGAGAAGGAGATGGAGAAAGACAATCAGGAGGTGAACGCATTTCGTCTTCTTCTTTTTGTTAGAGGAATTCTGCCCACCAGGTAAATAAAGGTACTTCCTGCCTGTGGCAAACACCCAATAAAATAAAATTAGGTATAAAATTTAAGTATCTTCCGTCTGCTGTCTGTATGTATGTCAGTCAGTCAGTCAGTCAGTGTGTATGCGTCCACTGTTGGACAATGCCTCTTCAATTTTCCTCCATTCCTTCCGGCTTTCAGCTGTACAGAATCAATGCTTTCCACTGACGTACTTGATGTCCTCGTACTTCTTCCCACACTCTATTTTCCTGTCCACGGCCGCCAGTGTAGCTGTTACTCCAATAGTCGTCGTTTCTTCGACTGACGTGCCCAGCCCACTGCCACTTGAGCTTAGCCACCTGGTGTCCAATATCAACTACTTTGGTTCATCGGCGGATTGCCTCGTTACGCACCATATCACGTAGCGATATTCCCAGCATAGCTCGCTCCATTGCTAGCTGGCAGCCCCGGATCTACATATTTTTGGAGGGGGTGCAAAATTTTAAAATGCCGCCCTTTTGCTCTCGTTTATTTTTATAGTAAAATGGGTTACATTCCCGAAAGAAAGGGGGTTATTCTAGCTAGGTCATTTACTAATACTAATGCCAAAAAGGTATGAATTTTTTTTGGAGGTTTGGAAAACATAGTATTGGTACTAGAAAACACACTATGTTAACAAAAAAAATATCGAAAAGGGGACATTTTTTTTAGATTAATGAAAAAAATGCACATTCAATTCGACATTATAGAATGGTTGGCGCGAACGGGCGTAAACATTTTTCATTGAGTATTTATTCTGCCTCATATTAAGTACAATACAGCGCCGAGCCGTCCGTCTGGTGGGAGGACCCGAAACTGACTGATGATCTGGAGTCTCTCAGTCACAGACGATTTGTAGGGTCACTTAGTCTGTTCTACAGGTACTATCATGGACGCTGTTCGGAGGAACTTGCTTCCCTTATTCCTTGCCATCCAACCTATCTTCGCAGCACTCGTCGCAGAGAAACTGAGCACCCTTTTGTTTTGACATTGGGCTTTTGAGAGCCCATCGGTTCTCAAAATCGTTTCTTTGTCGCACCGCTAGAGTGTGGAACTGTCTCCCGGCGAGTGTGTTTCCCGAATCTTCAAACGTCGTATCAACGGGCTAGACAGCCTAGCAACAGTCCGCAAATCTGCTGGCATGGCGCCTCACTGGGCGTGGTTTCGCGAGGAGAGGGGTTTTTTGGCTCTGTCGACTGTACCATTCATTGGTCTCTTGACACAGCCACCCGTGTTGGTTTACATAAAAAAAAATCATAACTCAAAGCTTAAATTGTCGCAAAATGCAAAAAAAAAATATTTTACATCTATTTTAACCGACTTCAAAAAAAGGAGGAGGTTCTCAATTCGACTGTATTTTTTTTATGTTTGTTACCTCAGATCTTTCGACTGGGTGAACCGATTTTGATGATTCTTTTTTTATTTGAAAGTTGGTGCTTCCCGTGTGGTCCCATTTCAATTTGGTCAAGTTCGGATTGGAAAGCGAGGCGAAATCGCGAGGCCGAAGGCCGAGCGATTCGCCGAGTACATAAATAGCAAAAAATTTCTAAAAAAAAAACTGTGAAATAAAACACTATTTAAAAAAATATAAAAACCACCTTCAAAAATGTATGAAATAACAAATAATCTAACCCTAGAGTTGAAGGCGGTGCTAAAGCAAGCAAAAATGATGCATGAAAGAAAACATGAGTGGATGATATCCTTTGTGATTTGTGTAGCCTTCTTTAGCACCGCCTTCACTCTAAGGTTCCATTTTTTTTTTCTTACATTTTTGTTGGTGAAGATCGTTTCATCGAGATTTGGTGGACGGTTAACATCCGCCTTTATTAAGTAAAAATTAAATGACAAAATAGCTATTTTTAATTAGTAGAATTGAACTGCATGTAGGTAAATTCCAAACAATTTAAATTAAATGACATCAAAGGGGACTGGACTAGGTCATTGCAATACCTAGACCTAGAAAGCACCTCCCCACACTCACTGTCCAACGAGTTTTTATAACAATTTTCAATTTTTGTATGAAAAAGAAGTACGGAATTTCGATTTGAGTGATAAGAATTTTTTTCTTCTAAAAATGAGTACTTTCTATTCCTGAAGTTTCTCAAGCCTATCCTGAAACACCCTGTATATCGATATTAAAAAAGAAATGTTTGGAAAAATGAAATACAGGAATCAATAAAATAAAAATGAAACCATAATTGAATTTTTTATTGAATGTATACAAGCAAAATAAGGTACTGACTGGATTGGCCTATGGCGATGCGTGCGGGCGCGGAGTGGAGCCACCTCCGCCGCGCCTTTTAATATCGGCATATCGATATCAATCAATATCACTTCAATTAATGTAGGCGCGCACGCCGATATTAAGGCAATCACATACATTGGAAAATCATACCATACAAAAAAAATCGAAATTTTTCGATATAAGTAGACTACCTACCTAAAAAAGTAGTCATGTTAACTTCTTCAAAAAATTTATGTTATTGATCTAATCTACATCCTTTGTAAAGTGAATTTGGTAGTTTGACATTTAAATTCCAATTATTAATGTACAAAAAATATATTTTTTCTAGGTTCCTTTTTAGAGACTTTAAAACAATTATCTCGAAAACCATTTAAGTGATTATGTTCATTATTTTTTCTTAAAATAGGTACCTATCTTTTTTTCTAAAAATAGAAATAGAACTGATTGGGCGTGCGATCCAATCCAACCACGCGCGCGAGCGGAGCGGGTATATACCGCTCTACCGCCGCCCCTGCCGAACGTATGCCGCTCGTTCGGCCGACCGACCGACTACGCTACGGCGGCGCGGCGGCGACGCTCGCTCACTAGACTAGCCGCTGCGCCGCCCCCTGCCCCCTCCGCCGCCCGTATCAACGCCTCCGCTCCTTTACCATTACACGAATTATTTTGCGAGCATTCTTATCGAATCGAAATCAAAGACATATTTTATAAGTAATTTACAATTTATCTTTATGTTTATGGGTGTGATTTTGCCGCCCCCCAATCTTGCCGCCCGGGGCAAGTGCCCCTTCCCGCCCCCCCCTAGATCCGGCCCTGCTTGCTGGACAACTTTCAACTGTGGAACAACAGCGACCGTCAGAGTTCACATTTCACATCCAAACGTCATAACCAGGAGGATACATTGGTTATTTATATATAAGGGTCTATAAATCGCAACATACGACTCTCAAACATCCAAAGGTTGACTGGGAGAAATCCCTGTAAGGGATAAGTCCGCCTTTGCCCCTCATGTAAATTTCTTATTGTGTGTTTATGTTAAATGTTTTTTGGAGCAATAAAGTATTTCTATCTATCTATCTATCTATCTATAAATTTTGCAGAACGTCAGGTCAGGGCGAATTTTAACTTTCCGAAGGCAGCCCAATCCACTTGAATTCCTTACCCACTCGACCGCCTTGACCACTCAGGCGCCGGATGACTTCCAACTCAATCAAAGGTCGCATTGCTACAAAATTTCCTACAAACTTACACTCACCTTTGTTTCGATTCCAAATTGTGAGTTGAACATTGCACTTTTTTTTTATGGAAACTGACACGGTTGGCTACATCACCTACAACGTCCGTTATGTCAGCCCATAACACCGGGTGAACTAGGTGCCATGTCAGTGCTTCCCTGAACTGGCCGGAAAACACAAACTATTTGCATAGCCGTTTCGACCGACGTTTGATTCAGTGCGGTGGTACCAACCCGGGCGGGTTAAACCCTACCACCGAGTAAGTTTAGGATGGAAGGAGGAAGGTGTGGAACTGAGCTTGCGATGGCTTCACCGAACATATCCGGGCTCATCGGCAGTAGAGGAGGGTGTTAATCGAGGGCGGGACTAGCGAGTGGCCACTCTATATTTCCCGCGCATGCTTCAAGTTTCGGCTCGCATCAAGCCCTCGTCAGCTAGTCTGCGTTGACTAGGACGCGGGGAAACCACCAGTCCCGCTCTCGACCTCCCTCTCTCTACCTATCCATATTCTGTAGGATGCATCCAGTGAAGTTTTCGAAGCTCTCTCAATATATGAGCTGAGTGAGGTTATTTTTTTTTCGATTTCACATAAAAACCTCCAATAATACCACATTCACTTCAGAAATGTTGTATTCTTTCGAATTTACACAAACACAACAAACTAATGTTTATTTGGGGCCTTGAGGCGGCAGTGCGGAAAATTCGCGCGAGCGAACATAACGTCCGTCACCAAATTTCGAAAACTGAGAAATCCTTAAATGTTTTGCTCTAGATTAGCCCCAAAGTGAATCAGATCAAGTATAGTATAATGAGCCTTATCCCAATATTAAAAAAAATTGTATTTCAATGCCGAAAGTCAGCCGTTCCAAGATTGTAACGCGACGTTTCGGTCACATTCGGTGCCGTTCCTATTTTGGAACGGCGACACGTAAGCAGTTAAGGAGACTTCCTTGTCTATCAAGCTGCAACTGTTCTCTGCTTACATTTGATTACTGCTTAACTTACCTACTATTTATACATAGTCATGATAATGTATGTAAATCTCTTTAATTTGTTTGTATATCCATTATTTCAACACAATTGGAACACCGAAGCCTTCCTCCTGGTATAATGTATTTGAAATTAAATGTTTCAGAAAATGGACCATGCTGCCATTATAAACAAACGCGCAGATCGCGAGATGGCGTTGGCTCGTGAGATAGAACTAGAGAAAAGAAGAATCAGAGAAGTGACTGCTCGGAGGCAGTTCCTCAGAGCCAACGACACAGAACTGAAGACGCTGGCCATCAAGCTTCAGGCGGGGTACGTCTGTAGAGACAGGCGACAGCAGATTGCTGAAAATGAATATCGGAGACTGCAAGAAAAGGTTTGGTATCATCTTCATCATTTTGTCATAGACCGATCGACCGCCATTTGTGATCTTAAGCACACCTGGGTGCAATCAGAACTTGGATGGGTGACCGTACGACCGGTGGAGGCTGCTCATGGTTCAGATTCCATGGATTACTGTAGGTCCCTTCCCTTCCTACCTTACTGGGTGGTAGTGTTTAACCCGGCCAGGTTGATACCACCACACTGAATGAAAGATCGGTCGAAACGGCTGTATAGTTAAATAATTTGTCTTTTTCGTCCAGTTCAGTGTAGCTGGCACGACCAACCAAAGGGAAGCGCAGACATGGTACCTAGTTCACGAAGGTTTTGCATGTTCATGATCACCGATGTTGTAGGTGATTTAGCTGACCGTGTCAGTTTCCATAAAAAAATAACTTTACTGAACTAAACTCATGCCATGAGAATCCGTAGCACAAGTCAATGTACTTAAATTAATTAAAAATTGCTAAAGATGTTGAATAATGCTCCATAAGAGAAAAAACTGAAAAGGGGAATCACTATTACACCACCCAGACAGACACTGAAAATTTACCTCTTACTAATACAAAACAAGTAGAAGCAGGGCTCACGCACTCTATGTACTTGCGCGCGATAACTACCTACCGCCGACCGGACCGCCGGCGATCCATAATTCATTGGGCTGCCGACAGCCGCGTGGAGCTAACCTACGTGAGCGCGCGCTCACGCTACTGCTTCGTACGGTCGTACCTACCTATATCCAAAGAGTTTCTTTGCCTATGTCTTAATTCAAGTTGACATGGCTTCTGTTAATAGTGGCAGTGGCAATTTATGTGCAGTAGATGGATGTAAATCCAGCAAGAGGAGAGATAAAAATCTCTCTTTTTTCCATTTACCTGCTGATGAAGAAATGTGAGTATATTGTTTTTGTTGAGCAATAATTACCTATTCTAAAAAACCGGACAAGTGCGAGTCGGACTCGCACACGAAGGGTTCCGTACCACCGTACAAGATTTAACACTATGTAGGTACTTTATTTTTTATATTTTTACTATTTCTTGTTATAGCGGTAATAGAAATACAGCCCGCTGACAGACGGACGGACACGGCGGGGCTTAGTAATATGGTCCCGTGGCCCCCTTTGGTACGGAACACTAAAAATGGTAGGTAGATAGGTATTTTGGTTTATGTTGTGTTTCGCTTGAGTTTCGGTATGTTCGATATATCTGTCTGTTTGTCTATCACAGTCACTTTACGATTTGTGTAACAATAATAACATTACAGGTACCCCTGTTGTAGGTAGGTAGGATTACCTGAAGTATTTTCGGGCTGAACTAATTTCTTCCTTTAATATATTTTAACGAGGGCGAAGCCGCGGGCTAAAACTAGTAGTAGCCTATATGTTAAACAAAAAAAATAATTTGTACCTATCTAACAGTAAAAAAACATTTTTAAATCTGTGCTGCAGCTCGCGAACAAACATTCACACATATTTCCTCTTTACAATATAATAATATTAAAGATTGTGTAATGCATTGATATTTTTATCGAAAGTAGCAGCCCTAACGTCACCGAATTTGCTTCAAGGCCCCGCGTCCGCGCGCAGCTGCAAAGCAATAATCACTTTACGCTCTTTCGTTTAGGTACATTTTCGCACGCAGCGACTGGCGTCGTAAAAGTTTAGGCTATTAAAGCCGAAGGTACGTAACTTTTTCTATGGAGAGATTCATCTGTTACGAAGTAACTATTTAGTAATCTGTGGTAGAAGGTTCAGAGTTTGAACTGTATTTTTTTATTTTAGGTAGGCAGTCTTGGCAGTTGTGGTATGTCTAAATCAGGTTAAAATTTGTTGGTTTTATCATTATCTAGATTTTTTTATATTTTCTTATAACCTGGTTATTTAAGGAAAGGGATTGAAAATGGCGGCATTTTATACTGTAAGTACAGTCGGCATGCAAATTTCTATTTGCATAGTATATTTTTTTATTTGCTAATTTTTGTCTTCAAACAATTGCTTTATTTTCTTTAGACGGCAATTACTGTGTGAGCGAGAGGCAAAAAGGAACACCACCATTTTCAATCCCTTTCTTTAAATAACCAACTTGTAATCCTAACAAGTTGGGTGTCTACTCTAATGTCACAGGTGTTACTTAATTTCTTAATGCCACTTAATTTCTATCTAATTTGACCTCCAGATAGAAGAACATCACAACAACACCGTAATGCAGAAGTCGCTAACCAATGACAAGGAAGCTGAAGACAAAGAGTTACGCGATGAGTGGAACCGTAAGACGTCGTACCGCAAAGACCTGCGACAACAAATGGGCAATGTTGAGAACTTGAAACAGAGACAACTACAAGATAAAGCAACTGAGAAGAAAATGATGGATGATATGGTGAAGAAATTTCAAGATGAAGACATGCGGTGAGTTCTTTGTTACACAAATATCCCAATTCTTTATTTTATTTTATCCGACCTAATAGTTGATTACATCACCCGTCTACACACTACACCTCGTTGAACTCTAGAGTCATGTCATTGCTTCCCACCTAAAGCTAGAACTACACTATTGTGGCCTGACGCAGCGTGTCGCAGCGTGGCGCAGCGCAGCTGTCGTTCCCACAATAGCATTCTATACGGCGGCCACAAGGCAACTGTCGTGTGGGGTGGCGCGGATTGCAGAACTACGTCACCGTGGCCTGGCGTGGTGCGTCAGAGACCCGGTGGAGGGGGTATGGCGCTCTGGCGCCGATCCAAATCCACGGGTCTGCGCTGCGTCAAGCTGCGCCATGAAATTATGGAGAGATTCTCTGCACTGAGACCTCAAGACAGTCCGTTGTACGTTGGCGCCCGGGTAGTGTTACTCCAGCCACCCGAGCTCTTTCATGAAGTGGAGCACTCTTCCTGGTCCCTTCCACACTCCATGGACAGTTCCCATGTTCCTAAGAAACTGCAGTCCTTCTTCCGCCACCACCGAGCACTCCAGGAGCATGTGGTGGGCGCCTGTTTGATCATCCACCTCTATGAATTTTTTCATCAAAGGCTTCAAACTACAGCACACCTTGTACACCATTTACAGACAATTAGAGCTGAAAGTGCAAAAACGTACCGAGCTGTATTGTGAGATGTTGTCGTCTCTGAAGGATCGCGAGGAGTGGAAGCAGCGTAAGAAAGAGCAAACGCTGGAAGAAGAAATAAGATTCAAGCGGGAAGTGGCTGAGGCAGATAGCAAGAAGTCTGGCGTGTAAGTGACTTTTTTATTATTACACCCTGATGTGCTGTCACAATTTCAATTTCACTAGTGGCACTTACCATATCAGTAATTTACAACCCTTAGCTTACCCTAGGGCTAACGTAGGGCTTCGGCCTCTGGCGTTAGCAGTACTTTTCCTGGCTGGCCAGGTGTCTGGAAATGTCAAATACAATATTCAGTGGAAATATTCTCAATATTTTCTTTTGTTTTTTTTTTCTATTTTTGTATGGTTCTTGATAATTTTGTTCCATGTGCGACGGGCCTGTGATCCTGTAATTGTCCTTGAGTAAACAATTATTTTGATACCTGTCAATTTTTTTTATACCTACGTAATCTCTGGCAGGATAGTAAACTGGTTTCTAGTCTAACATTATTTATAATTTGTTATTTGAATAAGTTAAATTCGTGATCTAAACGTCACTGGAAGCATCCTACAGAATATGGATAGGTAGAGAGAGGGAGGTCGAGAGCGGGACTGGTGGTTTCCCCGCGTCCTAGTCAACGCAGACTAGCTGACGAGGGCTTGATGCGAGCCGAAACGTGAAGCATGCGCGGGAAATTTAGAGTGGCCACTCGCTAGTCCCGGCCTCGATTAATACCCTCCTCTACTGCCGATGGGCCCGGATATGTTCGGTGAAGCCATCGTAAGCTTAGATCCACACCTTCGAAACAAGACAGCCCGGAGAGACGGGATGACGCTGGAAAGACAGCTGGCGACCGGGAAAGACCGTTGACGAATGGGAAAGTCCATTTGACGACCGGGAAAGACTGGTGACGCTGGAGAGACAGACGGGCGTTAGGCCTAGCAAGCCGCGCCAGGAAATAAAAGCTACGACAGTCAAAAGAGTAAATACCCTCAGAGCGGTCCGAGAGGGAGGGAGGATGAACCGCTCACCGATCGATATCTCTGACAACCTTGGCATGAATATGGACTTGAAATGCTCGAAGTGTGGGAAACAATATAAGCGAAAAATCTGGCTAGAAAAGCACGTGAAGGAGAAACATAGCGACAGTGAAGCAGGGCAGAAAGCGCCTGTAAGTTCTCCACCTGTCACTATTGACAGAGTACAACCTCACACGTCACAAAGTGTTGCGCAACCTTCCTCTCACCATTAAGCATTTTCGCCCAGAGACCGACTAAGCTTACCGAGCATATCCGAGACCACTTGGAAGCAACATGATCGATGCCTAGCCGAAAGACTTGACCTCCCAGGCTGCAGGCAGAGTCCCGAAGATCAGCTGTATGACTTCCAGGGAACAATTTACAATTACTTCTCCGAATTGTACCCTGTTCGCTATCACCACAACCCAATGGAAAGAGAAAACACTTTCAAAGCAAAGCTTAGGAGAAGGAAGAGAGAGTTGATAAAGCAGCTAAGGAAGGCTAAAGCCTCAGGAGACAGAAATCTATGCCACCAATTAGCCAGAGCGATGAGATCTATCCTAAAACTCATCCAGAAAGTATCTGAGCAAATTACGGTTGCTGGCAATGAATTTCGAAAGGCTCAGAATATAGCAGCTGAGAAGAACCCCTTTTACTTCGCCAAAAAAGCTTTTAAGGAACAGCAGGGTACAATTAGGTTAAGTACGGACGAGATGTTCAACTACTTTAAATCCACATATACCACCCCGGAGGCAGATATAACTTACAGGGATCCACCAGCTCCAAAACCCAAAGAACCTGCTCTAGCATTTGATGCTGATTCACCGACGATGGAAGAGCTGGAATACCACATAAAAAGGAAACCAAATAGTTCCGCCCCGGCCGATGGCATACCATACATCATATACAAAAAATGTCCATCAGTGCGGAAACACATGTTGAACATCTACAAAAGAATTTGGGCGAACAGAGAAGTGCCAGACTGTCTTGGTAAAGCCGTGTTTGTTCTTCTACCAAAAAAGAAAGATGTTACTGATCCCAAGGATATTAGACCTACGAACACAATTTCGAAAATATTCTTCTCCATTATACAGGCCAGACTACTCAAACACATGTGTACCAACGACTACTTACCGAAGAAGTACCAGAAAGGTTTTCTCCCAAGAGTTGCAGGGTGTCTCGAACATAATTCTTTGCTGACTGAATGTCTTAGAGATGCAAGGAAGAATGAGAGACAATTAACTGCAACGTGGTTAGACTTTGAAAACGCCTTCGGTTCGGTGCGCCATGAGTTACTATTAAAGGCGCTAGAGTGGTATAATGTGCCACCTCTGATCTGTAATATAATAGCCTCCTACTACAAAAAACTTTTCTTTGTAATACAAGTAAAAGGCGAAACGGAGAAGATACCGGAAATTCGTTACGGCATAGGACTTTTCCAGGGTTGCTGCCTCTCTCCTGTTACATTTAACATTGTTATCAACATTCTAATTGATACGCTTGTCGTAAAAGAAAACAAATGGGGATACAGGTTCAAATATGGAGACACATATATGGCGGCCATCCTGGCATTTGCGGATGATATTACGCTGTTAACCCGCAATCCAAAACAAAATCAGGCGCTTCTTAAGGTGGTAGATGACTATTGTGAATGGACTAAAGGGATGAAGATAAAACCAGCGAAGTGCTACTGTTTGAGCTTAACCAGGAAAGGTTCAAAGTTTACCTCGAGCAATCCAGGTCTGACAGTAGCCGGAAAACCAATCGCAACCGTGGCTGATGAAGCTCCTTTTAAATTCTTGGGCAAAAGGATCACCAGCAGAGGAAAGGAGCATCCTACTGATGATATTGTCCAACTTTTCGAAGAGAGCCTCCGCCAAACTGACAATCTTCCCCTCCTGGGTACACAAAAGGCATGGATTTACGATAACTACCTGACATCAAAACTTTCATGGCCATTTCTCGTCTACGACTTCACAAAGCAAAACCTGACTAAATTAGACTCGTATGTGACCAGATTCCTGAAATCATGGTTTGGACTGGCTCACCCGGCTGACTCGTCAACGCTATACAGATCTCACAATAACTTTGGACTGAACATTAAGAAACCGTCGATATTTTATCAAAAGGCGAGAATAGCCAAACGATGTATACTCAAAGACTCCAATGATAGCGCTATTCAAGCCTTACCCAACACATCACTATCAGATGAACTGGAATCGAGACTCGACTTCTACAAATCATTCCAAGTTGGTACACGCACCAATAGATCTGGATTGGGCATAGAAACAGCAAAGTCTGATAAAGAAATACTGAAAGGTTTTGCTCAGTAGGACATGGAACAAGGCTTCAAACTTCACGCCTTAAACCTAGAAATGCAGAATGATTGGCTAACAGTGGGTGACTTCTGCATCCCTCCTGCATTGAAGTGGAAATCCATAATATACAACTGGTCCCCTGAGCTGCTTAAGTTCTACTTAAATGCATTCCAGCTTACTCTCCCCGACCCGAGTAACCTAGTTAGATGGGGGAAATCTACAAAGAGACTATGCCCGTCATGTAAGGAGTTCGTAGGCACGGCGAAACATTTGTTATGCGGATGCAAAATACTACTTGAGCGAGGCCAGTATTCCTACCGTCATGATAAAGTCCTCCAAATCATCAGAGAGGCCATCAACCTGTCAATTGCACGGACCAGGAAAAAACGAAGGCAAACCAGTAACGGCTTCCAGAAGGTCAACTTTGTGAAACCTGGAGCCAATAAGCTGCCCAAAGATAGGGCTAAACCTTCTTCAATATTGTGAGCAGCGAAGGATTGGGAATTGTTGATGGACACACATGAGAAGCATTATCAAATGCCTTCGGAAATCTGTACCACAGCATTAAGACCGGATATACTCATATTATCAAAAGCGACAAAGCATGTAGTACTTGTTGAACTTACAGTTCCATGGGAAAGTAACATACCGAAGGACCACAACATCAAACTTAACAAGTACTGCAACTTAGTAGACCGGATTGTGAGAAACGGATTCAAGACTGATCTCTTCGCTGTGGAAGTCGGAGGAAGAGGACTACCAGCGAAGTCGCTCTACAGTCTCTTCAAGAATCTAGGGCTGCCAAGATCGACGCTAAGCTCATATATGGAGAGAGCTCCGAAAACGTCACTGGAAGCATGCTACAGAATATGGATAGGTAGAGAGAGGGAGATCGAGAGCGGGACTGGTGGTTTCCCCGCGTCCTAGTCAACGCAGACTACCTGACGAGGGCTTGATGCGAGCCGAAACGTGAAACATGCGCGGGAAATTTTGAGTGGCCACTCGCTAGTCCCGACCTCGATTTACACCCTCCGATACTGCCGATGGGCCCGGATATGTTCAGTGAAGACATCGCAAGCTCAGCCACACCTTCCTTTCGGCAAGTTTAGCTTAGAAAAAGTGGGAAAAAAAATTCGAGTGTGTATTGTTTCTCCTGGAGTTCAAAAAATCCATCTGTGCTTCTAAATAACAGAATCCTCAGTTGTTGTAATCCATTTTAATAGGAACTCTGTCAAGAACCCATAGATAGAGGTTAATGCTCCGACTTAATTACTTTACGAAATAATTGAGGTTACTTGTGTGGGAAAAAAAATTTTTGCACGGCGAAAATATACAAAAGAGTACAATACCTATTAAATATTTGGGAAGCCAAGAGGATAAGATTTGATTTTATGTATTAATTCGTAATGTTGTCCATTAAAATAATTTTTTTTTTTTTAAACTTACAGACAAGCGGAGCGTGAGAGAAAATTCCAAATTAAAGAAGAGTTTAACAGGAAAGTCGGTGAAAAATTGTTAGCTGAAAATGTAAGTGCCATTTCTAAACCTGTATATGAGTAGAGAAGCAGGAACATTTCTTTAGAAGGATTAAAGTGATTTTAGACTTCATACAAAAAACTCAAATAGATAGGTAGGTGCTCACTGTTTCTACTAAACATAAAATAAAATAAATACAATGTTTATATCATTAGCAGGTGATGAAAACAGCATTACGCGACTTCACCAAACACATCTGGGCTCATTGCGAGTAGGAGAACGTTTCAATTGAGCACGAGCCAGCGATTGGCCAAGCTTGCTCTCTTGCAGTGCGCTCGATGTTTCCTCATATACTACATAATTAATATTTTTTTATTCCTTTATTTACACGTTTTTTTTTTCTTATAATAATTTTATATGTTTACAAGTAACTTAATCTAAAATTAATATAAAAAATAAACGGAGTTTCCACCACCGGCGGTGGAGCGAACCCAGGCTACCGATGGTCGGGCCCTAGGGACAGAAACCCCCGGACGATGCGCGCAGTGTCGAGCAGGGCTGCCTTCTGGATCTGGCCCTTGACCCAACCACTCAGCGAGAGCCTCTCAAGGTGGCCGTCGAGGCTCTTCGCTATCAGCCCGTGTGCTGATACGATTATGGGCACAACGATCGGCGAGTCGACGGGCCACATTTTGGTAACCTCGTGCTGCAAATTCAGATACTTTAACATCTTCTCTGCTTCCTTTCTGACGAGTTTACCATCGTGCGGTACGGCGATATCGACGAGCGTTGCGCGCCTCGTCTCCCGGTCCACTATCACAATATCAGCTCTATTCGCGAGAATAGTCCTATCTGTAATAAATAATGGACAGGTCCCAGTAGAGTGTGACATGACCGTTCTCGAGAACTGGCGGTGGATTGTACTTATAGTAAGGCAGTAAGTAATTTTGTTTTTTTTTTCAGAAAGCCAAACAAGAGAGAACTGATTTGATCCAAGAGCTCCGGCAGCTGGAACAGTTTGAGAAGGACCTACAATTGGACGAGGCAGAGAGAACAAAGGAAGAACAAGTAAAAAGGACCACCAAAGCGGCGCTCATGAAACAGATGAACATGAGACAAATAGAGAGGGATAGGGAGAAGCAGAATGATATGGTTTATAGGGACAAGGCTAGTATACTATGCAATAAAAATTAGCCTATACGGTGTCGCCTTTTCATGCGATAGTTGTTGGTTTGAAAACCAGATGGACTAACGTGGGATGTTTATGTTAAAGTTAATTGAATGAAGGATGAATGAATTTCGCCGGTTTAGAAAATATTGTATGCAACGTGGAGATCCGTTGTCTTTGCCTACCCCACTGAGAAACAGGTGTGGCGCTATGTATGTATGTGTAGAAAGTTGCGCCTCCAGCGGGTGACTCGGTGTAAATTTTCCCCACACAATATTTTCGAAAGATTTGTTTCATGTTCAATTGATCGTAAAAATGCCATGATAGTGCCAAATTGTTTTGGATTGTTAAATTTTGTGCATATATCTGATATTGTACCTACTAATTTTGTTGTTGTATTCGGTACGGGACCCTGATACTAAGCCTACGTCGTCTGTCTGTCTGTCCGTCCGTCCGTCCATCCGTCCGTCCATCCGTCCGTCTGTCCGAGGGCTGTATCTCTTGAACCGTAATTGGTAGCCCGTTGAAATGTTCACAGAATATATGTTATTATAGCGGATATAACATAATAAAAATAAGAAAAAGTAAAAAATTCATGGGGGTTCCCAAAAAAGTGTATGCGCGCGCCATCTACCGAATAGAGTATGAAGCATTTTAACTAATCATGATTTTTTAACTAATAAGAAGCATTTCATAACACGCCATAGATGGCGTAAGTGGCGCTAACCATGACATGGCGATACGGAACCCTCGGTGCGCGAGTTCGACTCGCACTTGGCCAGTTTTTTTATTACTCCGATATTTATTCTGATACCTTGATTTAACAATAAAAAGTATATGAAGTTTTATTATTTTTATTACAAGTAGCAATAATGGCATAATAAATATTGTATGTTCAATATATGGTATTTAAATTATAAATAAACACAATAAATATGTAGTGTTTATATTATGTCAAGATATCGACAGTCGTAGAAACCAACACGTTCGACCAGGCAATGACACCGTGGCCCGGTCACACTACATTTAATTAAAGTGTACACATAATGCGGAAAATGTATGCACCTAATTGCAAACTCTGTTCTGAAGAGGAGAAACAGTTCCATATATTTATTGATGAGGTGTGAATGGAACAAAATTCTTAGAACGATCTGCCCCAAAAGCTCATCACGGAGAAGCTGAACTGTTTTTCTTTATGCACAGGGCACTATGTGATATCGCATTCACTGTAAAAATATTAGTTAGTTAGATTCTTCAATGTTTCTCTATTTCTGAGAGGCTAGAGAATGTTTGAAGAGTTTAAGAGTCACCATGGGCCCGATATACCTAAATTAGTCCCGCACTGTCACTCATATTAAATAATGATGAACTCGGCTTACCGGTGCGATAATGGCGAGCGCATCGCTGCAGCTCGACGTTTCGAGTCCTCTATGGGACCCGTCCTCAAGAGGACGTGCTAGCTCCTCCGGCAGCCAGCACGTCACTGACAGGAGCCCGCCTGCTTCGCAAATTGTAGTGGTGGGTAGGTATCACTTCCGGATTCGCTGCGTTCCTTGCCTCTTCGGACCTACAGAAATTGCTGACGGTGTCGAGCACTATGACATCGTCGCTTCGGTTCTATCTTGACTGCAGCGTAGCCAGTACCGGCTTCCATATCGGCGAGATATTGAACGAATCTTCGCGGTTAAAGTTGTCGTGTATGGCAATTTCTGTCCGTCCGTTTCGGGAGTCGATGGAAATTGCCAAACACGGCAAAGATTTAAAGATTTAACCGCGAAGATTCGTTCAATATCTCGCCGATATGGAAGCCGGTACTGGCTACGCTGCAGTCAAGACAGAACCGAAGCGACGATGTCATAGTGCTCGACACCGTCAGCACTTTCTGTAGGTCCGAAGAGGCAAGGAACGCAGCGAATCCGGAAGTGATACCTACCCACCACTACAATTTGCGAAGCAGGCGGGCTCCTGTCAGTGACGTGCTGGCTGCCGGAGGAGCTAGCACGTCCTCTTGAGGACGGGTCCCATAGAGGACTCGAAACGTCAAGCTGCAGCGATGCGCCCGCCATTATCGCACCGATATACCTAGTCGTAAATCGTAATACGACTAAAATTCTAAACCGAATGTCCATGGGCGTTGTTAGACACCTTATGGGTGGCTCGGCGCCATATGTCGCGCTTTCAATTTAAAAAAAAATTAACGAAAAAATATATATATCTTCTTGCGCCATTAACTCCGATGAAAGAAAACACATTGTCCTCACAATGCCTTCGCTGTTCTTAAATCGCCAAGTTCGATTGGCCGCCGCTCAGGAGCAGGGCGCTCTCTACCCACTCTCCCGGCATCTTTGTTGTTGTTGTTGTTGTTGTTTTGGTTTGGGGTTGGCTCTAGGCCTGCAAACTAATCCCGCTTGGTTGGGGACCTTCGTGCAAAACCCCGCAGTCTCCAGCTACCCCAGCCAGCCTATGTCATTCCCTGTTAGAAAATGCCTAGAAGCATTAAGTGTTACCTTTTGCCCATATTCTATTTGAGTGCAATAAATATATACAATACAATACAAAGCCACAAGTCGACCGGGGTGTCTGCAGGCTGCTTATCCCTTAGTCGCCTTTTACGACATGCACGGGGAGAGATGCAGTGGGACTATTCTTATTAAGTACCGACCCCACCCAGTACTCCCTGCATCTTTGTGCACATCCTCGATGCTTGTTAAGCGGTTTCAAAATTGCAAAGAGGTTTTGTTGTGTCTTTTTTTTATTGAAACTGACACGTTTGGCTACATCACCTACAACATCCGTGATGTCAGCCCATAACACCGGGCGAACTTGGTGCCACGTCAGTGCTTCCCTTCGGTTGTGCCGGCTACACTGAACTGGACGGAAAACACCAACTATTCACATAGCCGTTTCGACCGACCTTTCATTCAGTGTGGTGGTACCAGCCCGGGCGAGTTAAACCTAGTAATATAACATGGGAGTCATATCCCTTAGTCGCCTTTTACGACATACACGGGGAGAGATGCAGTGGGGCTATTCTTTTAAAGTACCGGCCCACACGGTACTCTCTCTAGGAAGCGTTTTCAATGGATGATGTGTTTACTTACAGATCCAAGAGAAAGTCGCAAAAGAGGATGCAAAAGAGCTGGATAAACAACAGAAGAGGAAGGAATTTATGCGAAAGTACTCGACTGAACTGATGCGGCAGGTGATAAGCGATAGGAAGAAGAAAGTGACGGAGAGGCAAGAGATGGAGCAGAGGAATACGGGCGTGTGGACATGGGACGCTAATAGGTAATGTTGACTCTAGTCACTAGATGTAGAATTAACAATAGAAACACTAGAGTCTAGTGTTTCTATTGTTAATTCTACATAAACAAACATATCCGGATGATGGTGTCATTGGCGAATTTTGCGCACATATATGTTGGATTTAAGCCAAAAATAATATTTTTTTTTTAAATACTGGATCATAATCTCAGATTCCAAAGTCACAAATTTGGAAGTCCTCAATGATTGGGAGACACAGATTATATTTGGGAGGCTAATCATATTATTTATGTCTCTTGAAAGTCGAAATCTGTATTTTGTTGTAGTGATGTTTGTTACTTCCTCGCCAATGGTATGCCCTTCCCTCCTAATCTTACTTGGTGGTAGGGTTTAACCCGCCCGGGTTGGTACCACCGCACTGAATGAAACGTCGGTCGAAACGGCTTTGTAAGTAGTTTGTGTTTTCCGACCAGTTCAGTGTAGCCGGCACGATCAAAGGGGGAAGCACTGACATGGCACCTAGTTCACCCGGTGTTATGTGCTGATATCACGTATGTTGTAGGTGATGTAGCCAACCGTGTCAGTTTCAATCATTGATTTTATAGGGGGAGTCAGATGTACCGTCAGCGATGTTTTAAAGGTAACATGAAATTAGTCTTCAATTATGTCCTAAGATGGCGCCAGGAGTATCGAATTTGAATTAAATTATTTATTATATTTTTAAATCTGCTAATTATAGAACGATGCTAAGTGGGAACAGCATAGTTAAATTTAAAGATTATTTTATATTAAGTAAAAATTTCAAAATAGTGTATTTTAAGGTTTTCATAATTTTTCCAATAAATATTTTCATGTTTTGTCAGTCCGTGAGCTTGGCGGATAAAATGTATAATTTCGCCGCTTCTGCATCATAGATGTCAGACCAAAGTTAGGTTGTCCTATTTGTCTATAGATGGCATGCCTATTTCTTATTATATTTTTAGTTGCCAAATACCCACCAACCAAACCTGCGTGCAATTCAAATACGCGCGTGCGGTTAGGATAAAGTGGAGATACCTTCTTTAAAATTATATTTTTTTACCTCACCACCTTTGAAAACGGAAACAAACACGATGGATTAAATATAATAATAATAATAAAAATCGTTAGCCATTTATAAGAAAATCGACCTCATCGAAATAATTTGTATGACAGCTGCCCTTATTTTTTTAAATAAAAAAAAACTAAAAAAGGTACCCCTAGATAATCGTTTCAAACTACTAAATATGAATTTTCAACGAAATCGGTTGAGCGGTTGAGGCGCAACGTCGCTGGACACATTGCCATAGACAAATTTGTATGACAGCTACCCTTATTTTTTCGAATTTTGAAAAAGTAAAAAAATTTACCCCTAGATTATCATTTCAAACTACTAAATACGAATTTTGAACGAAATCGGTTGAGCAGTTTAGGCACAAGGTCGCTGGACACACACACACACACACACACACACACACACATATACACACACACATACACACACACACATACATGTTTCTCAAAACCACTTTTTTGGGATCGTTGACAGATATATAGCCCAAATCTGTACTGTGTGGGGCCGGTACTTTAAAAGAATGGCCCCACTGAATCTCTCCCCGTGTATGTCGTAAAAGGCGACTAAGGGATATGACCCCCTTCTTATATTACTAGGTGGTAGGGTTTAACCCGCCCGGGTTGGTACCACCGCACTGAATGAAAGGTCGGTCCAAACGGCTATGTAAATAGTTCGTGTTTTCCGTCCAGTTCAGTGTAGCCGGCACGACCGAAGGGAAGCACTGACGTGGCACCAAGTTCGCCCGGTGTTATGGGCATCACGGATGTTGTAGGTGATGTAGCCAACCGTGCCAGTTTCAATAAAAAAAAAAAAAAATCAGTCGCATTCTCAACTTCGACATTTTGGAGGATCACAATACTTCCTTTCTCCTTACAGTCGCTCGAAAGTAAAAAGCCACCTCCATAGTTTTTAGCCGTTGCGGCAATTTATCGATCGACGCGCGACGTTCGCTTGTTTTGGAACACGCAAATGTTTGCGTGGAGCGTGCAGGCAAGCGATACGGGTTACTTCGCGTGGAAAAAGGATGACACAATATCGATGCGATCTCTTGAGACGGTCGGTTCTATATTCACGCGATACGCACACTACCATAATCGCGGTGTCTCGTTTTAGTAATAGTTGAAGTATGAACAAAATGTCTTTGAGTATGAAGTACGGAGTCCAGGCACCGAATTAAAAAAAGTTGAGTCCAGGTTGAGTCCAGGGCTATTTTTTCCATCTACGATGCTGCTGGTGGTGTTATACCAAAGAGATTAAAAGAGGGTGTCTCGTTTTAGTAATAGTTGAAGTATGAACAAAATGTCTTTGAGTATGAAGTACGGAGTCCAGGCACCGAATTAAAAAAAGTTGAGTCCAGGTTGAGTCCAGGGCTATTTTTTCCATCTACGATGCTGCTGGTGGTGTTATATCAAAGAGATTAAAAGAGGGTGGGTTTAAAGTATTTGTGATAAACTTTACAGAATATATAAGTCAATGATATTTTATCAATAAAATTGTAGATTTTACCGACGACGACACGACGACGAATAAAATAAAAAAATAGTAAATCTGATTTAAATGCAAAATTGATAATAAACCATCGCTTCTCTTATATTCTCTATCTTTTTCGGGAGGAAGGAAGGGATTCCTTCCTCGCCCATCTCTCACTCACCTCTCTCCCTGTCTTCTCTCCTCGATCCCGCCTTCCTCCCCTCCTTTCCCTCACCCTTCACGGACCCCCTCTTTGCCACCTTCCCTTTCGCCCATTCCCTCCCTCTCTCCCTACTTCCCTTCCTCCCCTCATGCCGCCCCTCCTTTCCATCACCCTCGCATTCCATTCCTCCCCTACTACCCCTCATCCTGTCCGCAACCCCCTCTTACCCCGCCCCTTCCCCCTTCCAACCTCTCACTCCCTCGATATCCATTCCTCCTCGTTCCCTCTACTACCTCCCTCCCCCACACCTACCCTCATTCACTAACCCTTCCTCCCTCCATACTTCTCCTCCTCTTCTTCTTTTTTTTATGGAAACTGACATGGTTGGATGGTTGGATGGTTGGACCTACAACATCCGTGATGTCGGACATGTCGTGCCGGCTATAAAAAAATTACTATTTAGATCAAATCTCTTTGATTTACATAGCCGTTTCGACATACGTTTTATTCAGTGCGGTGGTACCAACCCTAGTAAGGTAAGAAGGGAAGGGTGCTACAGTTTTACGTGGAATCCGAACCACGGTCAGCCTCCAATGGTCGAGCGGTCACCCATCCAAGTGTTGACCGCGCCCAGGGTTGCCTGCACCACTGAGCTACCGAGGCTGACAAACGTACCTCCCACCCACTCCCCCTTCTTTTCTCTCCCCCTTCCTCTTCCTGACCATTATTCATGATTTCTTACCAAAAGCAGTAACTATTGAGTAATCTGTGCCAAAAGCCTAGATAATAAATTTTCATATCCTTACCTAGAGAAATCATGGATTCCCCATACAAAAACTTTCACCCCTATTTCACCCCTTATTTTTAGGTTTCCGTATCCCTGTACGGAAGCCTATTACTAAGCCTCCGCAGTCTGTCTGTCCGTCCGTCCGTTTGTCTATCCGAGGGCTGTATCTCTTGAACCGTAATAGGAAGCCCGTTGAAATTTTCACAGAATATGTGTTACTATAGCGGATATAACAACAAATAAGCGGAGCTAGGTACAACCAAAGAGTTTGTAAACTCTTTGGACCGGAGTAAAACCGCAAACAGGAAATTACAATCTTACACGTTCAACCCCACATGAAAAATCCAGTATTTCCGTTTGGGCCACGGGGCTCACCGCTCACCGGTGAGCCTTTCCTTCCTGAACTATTCAGGTCATGGGGGTCACCGGTGAGCCGCGTGAGAGGTCCTACGTAAACGCTTCCTACAAGCCACAGAGCGCAGCTACAAAGCCAATATGGAAGTGAGCCGCATGGCCTTGTAGTCGAAGCGGACGGCGTGGTTTTCAAATCCAATAGAAACTTGTAGTTTTTTATTAAGTTAATTTTAACGATGCTAGGGCTGCTCTTAACGATAAGGTAGAAAATAATATTTTTATTAATAGAATTAATAAAACCAGAAAATAATAAGAAAATATTCGTCAAAATAAAAATGAACATAATATTTTCTTCATTACCAAATAAGAAGACATTATTTATTACGAAAATAATTTATGAAATTGAACAAAAGAAAATATTTATGAAATTGAACAATCACAACATTATGACACTTCAGTATTTAAAATAATCAATCATCTTAACCCTTTGGCTCTTAACCATAAACAATAAAGAATTATCCGTGAGTCTTGTTAAAACAAGGCAAACAAAGGAATGGTTTAGTTGGGCTGCTTTGGCAATAAGTGGATACTTTTTTCGACTTGGTTTTAGCCTGTTTGCTACCCATTATTGGTACGTTCTTTGCATAACATTGGTGACATGTACTTCTCACTTTTCTGGCCAATCCCTCTTTCCTTTCCAGAGTGTGTTTAATTCTCTTCCGTCTTTCTATACGCATTTCATCGTCGCTATCCTCACTCTCCGACAAAAGAATTCGAAAGCATCTTCTTTTCGTTGGTTGAACTACGTCTTCATAGAATCTATTCCGAAACTACGGTTCAGAAGATCTATCTCGATGTTTTCTAACTGCGTTAGCGCTTCTTGTGTTAACTCGAAATCTTCAAAATAATCCATTTTTGGCGAGAAAAGCGTAAAACATCCTCAATTGTCGACGCAGCCGGACCGGGATTGATCGCTGCGTCCGCGGCGCGCGCGCAACGGGTGGGCCGCGGCGTGACCCCGCGGCCCCAGCCAACAGAAAAATACAAATCCTTCATAGGAGGCCACACGATCCACCCATGAGCCTTTTGCTATATCTCGAAAATTAGACGGTAAAAGTCGCAAATTTTTATTTTCCTTACAAATTACCGCATTTTATAAACTTTGTGATGAAAATCTCAAGTTGATGAAAATTACGGATATAATGAGTTTGGCTTGGCCCGAACGGAAAAGTACGCTAGGCCCACCGGTGGGTCGTATGGCGTTCAACGTGTTAATTGTGGGCTGATTTTGAAAATTCTTTTTTTGTTTGGTAGGTATACTTCAGAGGTGCTCCCATTGAAATTTTATTGAAATTGATTGAGCGGTTTATGAAAAAGCAACAAAATACTATTGGTGTGTGGTTACCTTCAGCAAAACTTTTGTGATGTGGACTTTTTCAGCAATTTGCAGTTTGACACATGGCGAATAATTCTGTACCACTTCAACCGATTTCGATTATTCGATTTCGATTATTGTTTTTTATGTAATATTGTTTTAAAAATATAAAACCGACTTAAAAAAAAATTAACTAGAACTAAAAAGTATTAAATAGGTACCTAATATTTTGAAATTTTCTCTGTCATTGTATTGAAATACATGAATCGATATTGTCATTCATATTCGGACCCTTGTTTCATGAATATTCTAAATTTGAAATCTTTTCCGACCGGCCAGATGCGCTTAATATATTATAATACGAGTACGAGTACCATCGAGCTGGTCTGATGACGGAGACGGAAGGTGGCCATAGGAACTCCTAAACTACACATGATAAACCCATCGTGTTTGGGCTCGTTGAATTTGTCTTCACGAGCAATTTACTTTAGACCTAGGAGATTCTCAATTCGACAGTATGTTTTCTTTTTTTGGATGTTTGTTACGCGATTACTCCGTCAATTATTGTGGGCCAAAGACATTAAACCCACCCTTTGTGGGCCGATTTTGAAAATTCTTTTTTTTTTTTTAAAGGGTTAACCATGAGGTGGTTCCATTTTAATTTGGTCGAGATCAGATTGGAAAGCGAGGCGGAATCGCGAGGCCGAAGGTCGAGCGATTCCGCCGAGTACATTAATAGCAAAAAATTTCAAAAAAAAAACTGTGAAATAAAAAACTATTTAAAAAAATATATAAAAACCGCCTTCAAAAATGTATGAAATAAAAAAAATCGAACCCTAGAGTTGAAGGCGGTGCTAAAGCAAGCAAAAATGATACATGAAAGAAAACATGCGCGGATGATATCCTTTGTGATTTGTGTTTTGTGTAGCCTTCTTTAGCACCGCCTTCAACTCTAGGGTTCGATTTTTTTAATTTCATAAATTTTTTAAGGCAGTTTTCATATTTTTTTTTTACATACAATGCTGACATTATTAGAATGAAGAGTGACGAGTATTTGTTTAACTGTTCAACTAAATAAATACGTTCTATCCACAGAGCACGGAATACCGCGCGCGCGCGCGCGGGGGTATTCCGTGCTCTGTGGATCTATCTATTAAAAGCGCACAAACAGGAAATTACAATCATAATAATATTTTGTTCCGTATACCAAATTATTTTCAAAACATTATTTTATTTTATTTAATTTGATAAGAAGTGTTAGTTTAATTGTAAATTGTCATAATTTTATTATTCAAATATAATTAAAAATTTTGGAATTTACATAAATAATGTTCTTTATAAATATAAATGAAAGCGCCATCTTTTGTCTAGTAGCAGTAATTCTACAGCCTAGTGGCAATTAAAGGTACCTAGATACTGTTGTATTTCAACTAGATAGCGCCGTTAGTATAGAAGTATTAACAAACATTAACGCCACCTGTTTGTTTTACGACAACATCAAGAAAAATTATTAACGCCCTCTGTTGGTTTTACGATTTACAACGTTACCAAATTTTTTATATGGAGTGGTCTATCTGTCCCGACAGGGTTATAAAATCAATGGTTTCAATAAAAAAAATATATATGTATGCACTTCGAGGAGGGTGTGATGGGGCACGCGCGGTGGAGTTAATTATTGATCATAAACCATGACCCCTAATTAGCTCAGTTGTGATGGGCTAACACAGTGGTTCTCAAACTTTTTTAGCTGACGGCGCCCTTAACCCGTTCAAGAAATTGTGCGGCACACCGCTTCAATATTCGGTTGGTGTCTTCATAGGCATCATATCTGAACTGTGATAAACGAAGCATGCAAATATGTAAATCAAGTAATATTTTCGAAAGGAATAAAAAACACAATTTTGCGATGCGTAAAAGTTACGCATCGAAATGTAAATGTTTCATTATTATTTCGATTAAGTATGTAGGTAGGTACATTACTTTTATACTTATTTTGAATTTAATTATTTACTACTAGTGAGTGGCTCTGTGAGCTGTAGGTAGACCTCGCGAGTCTGTTTTTGCATAGCTTAAAACTGAATAAATGTTTACCGGCGCACCTCAACCCCCATGGCTCAGCGATTTTGAAAAATTACCAAAAACTTGTTGATAAACAGCCGGACATCCGGACATACGTACGCATTTTTGCCCAAGCTGAAACGGAGACGCTTCGCTCGCGCTTCGCGCTCGCTCGGTCAAATAATGTCCACTTTTTCGCGGCACCCCTGGCGTAGGTTCGCGGCACCCCGGGGTGCCGCGGCACCCAGTTTGCGAATCACTGGGCTAACATCACGGATGTAGTAGGTGGTGTAGCCAACGATGTTACAATCCATATTTTTTTTAAGAGGCAATATTCTTCTTTATATTGCATACACTTATATTCATCACTTTTAGAGTCACGCTGATTCGGTGCTGATCTCTCACCGCGGACTCGGCGCTGCTCAGCGGTGTAAGCGCTAATGAGAAAATGCTTCATTATAATCCGTTAGCATGACTCTGAAATTCTTTTTTTTTATGATTTTCCAGAGGAGACGAAGTAAAAAAGGAACGTGAAAAAATTATAGAAGAGCACGCCCCGCACGTCCTCGGCTACCTCCAGGCCGGCGTGTTGCAGCCCGAGGACTTGCCGGCTGTGAGGCGCGGCGCCGACGCGCACCCTACCCTAGCTGGCCTGAACATAGAGGCTATGGGCAGGAGAATTGGATTGCGAAAATTAAGAAAATGATTTACATTATTTTTGTTGACATGTTTGCCAAAATTTACAATAAAAGTATTGCATGAACTTTTCTGTGAAAAATAAATGTATTGTTGTTAGTTTAATTGTTTTATTGTTATTTTATTTGAACCAACATGGGTGGCTGTGTGGCCTGCGCGGCCGAAGGAAAGCACTAACATGGCACCTAGTTTACCAAGGTGTTGTGGGGTGACATACGGATGCTAAACGGTGATGTAGCCAACCGTGTCAGTTTCCATAAAAAAGTGTCCTTAGAATGTAGGTAATTCTGAATAGAATAAAATTAGGAAAATAAAAAAAAAATTGCTCGTCAAAACCAATTTACCTTACTAATTAAAAAATATTTATTAAAAACTCAGTATGGAAAATTCGTTAATGTACACTCCCCCTATAAAATCAATGATCACGAGTCTAAATCACCTCTCCTTGTGAAACGGCTCTCACTTAGGCCTTATCAAACAAAAGCCTGTTTAATCCTCGGATGAGCCAATATTATTTTGCTCTAGCATTTTAAAAATTTTCAAGAATATAATGCACAGATTGAATGCTTGGAAGATGTAATTGAACTTTGAAGTGAATTTAGATTGCCCTAGCTAGGGCACCTTTTTTAGACTAGCCCTATAAATTATTTATTAGAGAGACTATCAGCCAATCCATAGCACGGACCAAGAGGGGACTACACTGCAATAATTAGTATTGGTAACTTTTGTCACTACTAAAAGTTGATAGCTTTTTTTATATCATGAAAAAACTTTCATTGTCAGTGACATCTGTTGCGTTGTAGTGAAAACTTCTATGTAATTCCTTAGGTAGACTGCATTGGTGGAAAAATATGTCGCCATCTATTATTGAGTAGAAAAACCAGTTATTCATAGTTTTCCTTCCGACGTCTAGATGGCGCTAAAGAATAGAAAGTGCAATCTAGTACGTTACGTATAGAGCAGTGGTCTCCAACTAGGCTGCCATCAATCCGGGTTTCCCCGGATTTGTCCTCTTTTTGAAGGCGTCCGGACGCCTTCAAAAAGAGGACTACTTTAAAAAATCCCCCCGGACGCGTCCGGGGGGGATTTTTTAAAGTAGTCCGGGTTATACAAAATTAAAAAATCCCGCCCGCTACTTAACTCTATGATAGACGCTAAACGTCGAGCCATAGCTTGAAGACGACCGTGAGCAATGCCGTTAAATATTTTAATAATATGAAAATTTAATTTTTTCCAAAAGGTTCAAATAAAATAAATTGTCAAGAAAAAGGCAATGTCCGGGTTTTTATATGAAAATCCGAGGTTTTACTTCTTTTTGTCCTAGTTTAATGATTTTAGAGATGGCAGCCCTATCTCCAACCAATAGTACGCGTTATTTTTGGCGTCCGCACACACACAGACGTTTCAATGTACATAGAATTTTTTTTTTTTTTATGTAATCCTTTATGGGTGGCTGAGTCGGAGGGGCCAAAGCGCATGCTCCGAACAGCCAATATCACCTCCGAGAAGGTAGGTGCCATACCGGAGACTTCCCTGGATTGCTGGCTATACTGGACTAGAGGAGAACACAGCCGAGGCTGCTATGCGGCCATCTTACATCCAGTACGGTGCTACCAACCCAGTCGGCTACAATTTGAGCCTACCACCAAGTAAGGGGCAAGGGAAGGGACCTAAAGTTTTACACCGGTTCCGAACGGTGAAGCAGCAGGTGTAGGTATGTACTTAAATTTTTTCGTCAGAAAAAACTCATTGGTACACGCCGACCGGATTCGAACCTCGGACCTTTCGCATGAGAAGCCGATGCCCAAACCACTCGGCCACCCGCCGATCAGACATTAATAATACCGCGAATAAAATATATAAAAAATAAACTTAGAAATACGTTAACTCCAGAACATGTTAAAATTACCTAATGCTCTCATGCTGTCATATGGATTATGTGGCAGATTTTGTAAATCTGTCTGAAAATCAAAATAGCCAGGAATCCCATTTTATACGTTAACGTCAGGGCTTGACATAGATAATAAATAATATATGGTGGAAGTAGCTCTAAGGCGAAACCAGTTGAACACCACTGGAGAAATGGATACTAACAACTTTAAATGATACATCTATCAATAGATGGCGGTGCTCAATTACTATCGCTATTGTACAATAGATGGCAATGTGTAATATAATTAGTTTAAATAGCTTCTGCTAGAGGGCGCTGTTACGAAGTCATTTGACAGTACGTGTGTTTTTAGGACATACAAAAGCGTAATATTTGCTATCTCTTTCTTTTAAGTAGTGATAGGAGGAGAAAACACTAAAGTGGCATACATTTTAGAAGCCACAAAACACAGCACTTGACATCTCGCGCGGTGTTGAGCAGCCGCGGTGTTACAGATTGTCGTCGTCTTGAAAAACAGACGGTCGCTCGGTGATGCGCAGTGGTGACCATGGCAGAGAGTAAGGGAGCGCTCATCGCCAAGTCGATGCAAAAACACGCCGGTCGTGCCAAAGAGAAGGTAAATACCCAACATTCTGCATTATTGCGTGGCCGATTTATCGCTGCAGTGATTGCATCGACAGGTGTTTCATACCAAATTCCTAGTGAAATAATATTCCGAGTGCCGTGAAAGTGGGTCAGAAATGTGCGAAACTCGTAGCCCAAGTGTAAAACCGGCTTCGTGCGTTTTGTGAAGTTCCACGGCACCTGTTGAGCTGCCGAGGAATTTTCTCCCATGTCATGCGCGCTCGGGGCTGGTGTACAGAGGAGGTATCGGCCGGCGGCGGAGCGCCCGGAGCGCCTAGCGAAGGCGCCACCGGCGCGCAGTAACCCAGCCGTGCCAACTCCTCGGGAAGTCGCGAGCGGCGCCAAGTTATCATTTCCAGGGCACGCGGTGCGGCTAATTATAGTTGTACCGGACGTGTGATAATTTTGGACTGAATGGGAACCTACTTGAGATTTTCTTCACTTCGAACTCGTAACATCTAAGAACTTTTATGAACGCATTAAAATTGCATTACTCTGTACGCACCACCATGGTTACTTCACATGCATAAAAATAGACTGTATGAAATAATAATATTTGTAAATTAAATCCATGAAGCCGAATTAAACTATAAACCTACCAGCTTTGCACTGCAAACATTAAGTCTTTAGTATTCGGAAGGAATTTAAATTTACGATTTTTTGGTTGCTTCAAGACTTCTTTATTACTTATGAATAATATTTTTTCTTTTCCTATAATTTAATCTATCTCTGTACGTATGAGCTATCTCGTGGTCTGTTGGTATTGTGGTATAAATGTTAAGTTATAAGTAATATTGAATTTAGCGGATTAGTTAATGGATATAGAATGTCGTCGAGCTGAGGCGCGTAGAATGTAGGTCGCGACTGCCGCCGCCGACCGTCGCTCAGTTGAGTTGTGGCTCGAAGGCGCCCGGAGCTTTCCCGCCTAATCAAATTAACTAGTTTTCAAGCAGTACTCGCATACACACCTGTTTCTGAGTTATATTACTGCTGTGTTCAATACATAACGCTAAGAAGAAAGTGAGCATAGAAGTCTGTTAGTATTTTTTTTTTTACTTGCCTAAATTCATTAACCTACCTACATTTTTTTTATGTTATCTATATCTAGCATAAACTTTAAGGAAAAAAAAAACAAAGGAAATACTCTAAAATGGTAATAAAATTATAAAATCATTGGGTATTTGTAGGCAATAATTTAAACTTTGAACACACATATATTCTAACTGTAATTATTATTTTGGATGTCATTTCAACGTAACATAATACTAATACTCTTACATTACATTACATAGCGTCACGCCTGTTTCCCGGTGGGGTAGGCAGAGACAATGGATCTCTTAAATAAATACTCTTAATTAATACATGAGTCGTATAGTTCCAGAACCCGCCAAATCCATTTCTCTAAAAAAAGTAGTTATAAACAGTTTCGAATAAAGTATTAAATTTGTCACTTATCTGCAAAGACATTATGTTCCTAACACAGTTCAATCCAGAGTGAATAAAAGAAAAATTAACATTCTCTCCAGCTCCCTTGTAGTTTGTATGGGCGGCTATTTATCGAGGTCTAGTTTTTTCGTCTTACTATAAAATCATCCGAAACGGAGTTGGCGGGTTCTGCAACTATACGACTCACATAACAAACTTTTACCCGGGGCTTCGCTTCGCGCGACTTTTTTCTCACAGCTCAGGCCACCGATGACGTAGTGTTATAATTTATAGCATAAACCATCTTGAGAAGTGACAGAATGCAACAGTGATGTAAATCGATAAAGTGGTTCTCAAGTTATAAGGATATTCATGTATTGGCAATAGCAATGTTATTGTAAAATTTTAATAAACATTTATCACATAAATACCTACTTACCTATTTGTAAAGAAAAAATATTATTTTGTAAAAAAAATATCATTAAATTTGTACCTCTAAATAAAAAAAGCATCCCACACAAATGTTTATAAAATATTATCAAATAATACCTTACGCCATAGTCACGTGAAATCTACCTAATCATTTGTCCTCTTCTTTTCATAAGCTCGCTTGTTTACATGTTAATCTCTCCATCAATAGCAATCAACTTAGCTTTCTAATGACGCATTATACTAATCATTTTCTGTATTGATTGCAGCGTTATAACTTTTTTCACCGTAAACATATGTAATAATTATTAATTACCAGATAGAAAGTTTAGCTTTTTTGCACTACCATGTTAGTCAAGTTTATGGCAAGTGTGTGTTTAAGTCTTGAACAAAGTTAAATAGTGATAAGTAGGGCCCAGTTATACGTAAATACATATTTTGATTTCTCTTAAGCTTAAATGACGAAATTTTTGGCAGAATAATGCTATTTTATAATATTTGCATACACATACATATATTTAACTAGGTATATTTCCGAAGATCAATTTGATTATTGCTTAAACTAAATTAATATGCATAATAACTTTCCGAACTCATATAAAATAACCATAACCTATTTTAGCACCCTAATTTAAGCACAAAGAAGTATTTCAATGATCATAAAAAACGGTCAAGTGTGAGTTAGACTCCTCTGCTGCACCCAGGTTCCGTACCTTTCGTTTAATGAAATATTAACAGGTGACTGGCACATTATAAGCACATAGAGTGATATGTTGGTTTTTGTTTGAATAGCACCAAAGTTATTTCGTCAAATGTATTAAAAGCAGCTTTGTTTTTTATATCACTTTATATACTTACCTATGTACCAATTTTTTTTTATTTATAAGTAGCCCATATTCATCCTGATTGGACTCTATGTAAACATGTATGCAGTATTAGTAAATATTTCCCATCCTATTGGAATAAGGAGAGTAATGCAAGAATACATGAATTTTATTTTGCAGTAAATAATGTGTTTTACATAGTAGTAAAATAACAAATAACGTCGGCCCTGGCGCCATACATATTTCTGACTATTCTACTCTAGATATTTTACTTCACATTACGGTTGATTTTCCAATATCCATCTTCTTTTCTATGTTTGTCTAGCTATATTTCTCTTTACTTAATATTTAGTTTCATTGCAAAAAATTAACGCCACTTGCTTATTTATTACGTAGTTCATTAGCAAGATTCGCAACGATTGCCTGCAAAGTTCTGTGGTCTAATTACTTACCTAAGCAATTATTTTATTATCGGCTATCAACTCTAACGAAACATTGTTTACTTGACTGACCTGCATCGGGGATGCATGCACTGGCGGCTGGTCCTAAAGTGCGCTCGTGCACTACCACACCACGAGAAGTCTTCACTACACTCAAAATAAATAATATTTTACAACATACCTACATTAAAACCATAAAGATCGTGCTTCAAATAATTAGGAATGTGAATTCGACCTTATTAAACGGTTTTTTTATGGATCAAAAGGCACGTTTTTGCGAGTAAACCCGTGCCATCGCTAGTGCGTCCCGTGCGGAATCGAAAACGCACGCGGGTCTCTCATACTGCATGTATGGGGATCGGCAAAACACCGCTGGCGCGTGATACAAAAGATACTTCATAGAAACAGTATGGGCCGAACGAAATGGAGTTCTGCGTGCGGCGCACGAACGCTAAACAAGTATGCTATAATATTGTGAATAGCCACGCGTGCGACACATTGCCAGCGATTCGTTTTTGCACGAGTCCGTCTACCTAGACTAGAGTCAGCGCGCTGTCATGTGATGTCACATACCCGTTAGCGCGCGAATATTTAAAATGGAATATGGTTAGGTTTTGTGCTTTCTGTCACGTGATACTGTGAATTAAGTGGTGCGGATATTTGCCTAAGCGTTGGTTAAAGGTAAGCTTTACAATCAGGTGATCCCGGGTTCAATTCCTACTTTTCAAATGCTTTTAATTTTATATATTTTTTTTAAGTATTTTTGGGACATCACTAATGTTTTCTTTTTGAAAGCTGCAGTAGTGTTGTGGTGTGTTCATAAAGGTACGAAAAATGAGTTTAAAACTTGTTTGGTTTTTTTTTTCTGGTTTGTTGAGTGTCTTGAAAATATTCATACTAGGTACGTACATAAAAAAACGCAGGCGTTTAAAAAATTCGGAAGTCGCTATCTTAAAATACATACCTAACATTGGGAATGTTTTGGGAAATTTGGTATTTAAGTAGGTAGGTACTTAGCGCCTACTGGTCACTGAAGTCACCAGCCGCCCTGAATGCATGTATCTATCGCGATTACATAAGGTCTTATTTATTCTCAATACTTTCTACCAGATCCGCAGGCTGTGTTGTGTCGACTTTGGAAGTATTATGAATTAGTTATGCTACTGTGGGATAAAACAAACATTTTTCTCAGGTTGGTACCTACACCTTTTCCCGACACTTCTGTCAAATGTGAGCGCATTCTGTATCGTTGGTAGTTGTTTGGCGCGTTTTTACATCTGTCAAGTTTTTGCACTTCTTTGCATTTCAAAATGGAAAAAAACATTGAACAAAGAATTTGTTTGAAATTTTGTGTTTCAAACGAAATGTCTTGTGGTGATGCATTGAAAATTGTACAAAAAACCTTTGGGGACTGCACTCTCTCGAAAACACGATCAGACGAATACGAATGGTATTCGTCATTCAAAAGAGGTCTCAAAGAAATTGAAGATGCGTCTCGTAGTGGGCGCCCTTCAACATCAACAAACGATGATAACGTCGAAAAACTCAGTTAATCGAAAATCATAATCCTCAGTCGAAATCGTGATGGAAAATTACCTCGAGAGAGATAGCTGGTGAACTTAACATTGTGTATGGATCAGCACAGCACATTTTTGGTGGATATTTTGCGTTGCAGCACAACTTGTGCCAAAAGACCTGAACTTAGTTCACAAATAGTTCCGCATGACAGTGGCCCAGGAGATGATTTCAGCGGTAACAACCGATCCTACCATGATGAAACGCATAATTAATGGTGACGAAACATGGGTTTACGAATATGATGTCCTAACTATCCAACTATCGGACAAAAGAAAATGCGACAAAGGCATTGAAAGCCATTCCTTCATCGGACTATGAAAAGTGTATGGATGAATGGGTTAAACAAGCGGTGGCGTATGTGCATCGCTTCGGATGGTTGTTATTTTGAAGGTGATAAAATAATTGTACCCGAAAATTAACATAGAATCTGTTTCATTTACCAATTCCCGGAACTTTTTGATCCTAGCATATTAGTATGCGGATGAAAATCGATCCACTAGGACCCTCTCTATAGTACCTACTGTGCCAGATTTTTTACATATGTTTTTACTTTGAAATATGATTCCAGTTTTCCCATTACAGGCATAGATACAGGCAGACCTTTCTCTTTATAATACTTATATTCCTTTTACTCGAAATGTTATATATGCAATAATTTTATTGTATTTTATAAGGGGATATGTACAGGTAAAAGTTTGTTTTCAATCAGACCGGTCCCTAATGTCATCTTGGTGGAATGTGCGAGGGGGGGTAATGACCCGCGGCCACACTGGCAACTGGCCGAGCGGCCATGCTGCTATTCCGAGATTGAATTTCGAACGCCTAGAAGAGGCCACTGCGCAATTAGAATGCATGAAAGGACCTTCTGGAAGAGGCAAGTTTATAATTGGAAGGAATGAATGTGGCTTCTGGAAAAACAATAATTTTTAACTGAAAAGTGTTTAAAAAAATACTTTTTAACTGGAAAGGATTAAAAGTATCTTCTGAAATAACCAGCATTGTGATTGGAAAGTATGAAGTTGATCTTCTAGTCTTCTAGAAGATCCACTTCATACTTTGTAATAAAAAAAAATTTGAACATTTTATCAATGTCTTTTTAATTTTCATTTCACCATTGCTGCCATAGTGGCAACTTCAGTAAATTCAAGTGAAAGTTAAATTTAAGAAATCCTCATGTATAAGGTCCTTTCATTAGTAGGTAACGATACGCTAAGGGGTGTATGTGTATCAGATACTGATCACGTTCCCATACCAATTGTTTTTTTACGATATAAATGTTGCTGAAAATAGAACCGGAGAACCGTTAGTTCACAGTGTACACTGATATGCACATAAATACTGATTAAATACCTATCTAAGTACACACTTCTGAAACTCCGTAATACTTCCTTCCTCATGCCCATAGCATAACAGTCCACCCACGTCAGCCTCTTCGCATGAAATAACCGTTTTATGATAGGTTATAAAAACAGTTGATTCGCATCAAAGGCGTACCATATTACTGCAATCGTGAATGCAGCTCAATGCACCGGCGGCGCAGTGTGCAAAGTGCACTCTTGCTTGTCTGTCTCTCCCCTCCCCGCACGTTCCCCCACTACGCTAATAACATGATTGTTCTTCTACCTGTCTAGCCTGGGCTGACACGGATACACAAGAAGTGTATTCCATTCCATTAGGTTAGAACTGAATATATTTTCACAAAACAGCGAAATCGCTGACTAGTAAAATTTTAGCTTAACGAAGCGAATGTTGACTGAAGGAATATCTCATAGTGATAAGTGCCATCTTGTACTTCTGTGTTTGTTCCCATACATGTATTGTTGATTTATTTTTTGTGTGCATTAAGCTAACATACCTGCGAACATTCAGATCGAGGACGTTAAATGTTATAATATATTATAGAGAAGACAAAGATGCAACAAAATCATACTGGCATCATACATAATAAATAAGTGACCGCACCACTGTGACGCCGCCGTCATAGTAGGTACACGGTCGCCGAGCATTATGCACCTACGCCTCGGCCATTTTATTTTTTAAATGGCATTCCGCGTATCATAACACTTTGGTTCACGCTTCGGCTTCTCCGTCTCCCCTACTTTACCTCTAGGCGGAATCTCGCGGCACCCACGGGTACCGTTTCTTCAAGTTTAGCCTGTTTGAGCGGGCGCCCAGCTGAGTGGGTCGTTAGTAAGTAAATAGGTTGTTAAATGTCGTTGAAATAGGATTTATCATTAATGCGTCGCGATGATAAGAATGTTCTCAGATCTACAGCTCATAGTACTCAAAATAAACATCTAATCCGGCTCGAAGGACCATATGAACAGGAATGTTTATTGATCAACGTACCTACATGAAATGGGGCTAATCCACTTTCCTGTGTTGACTGAATGTGATTATTTACATCTATAAGAAGCGTATGCATAGGCTCTCGTTTGATCCAGACTCCTGCAATCGGCAGCGCTGAGCAATCAGTCTCAATGCCGAGCAGCACTTGGCTATTTTCGTGTTGTGGTCCAAGGCGATTCGTCATCTCCGCTTGGTTACAGACAGCCCGGGTACACTATGCTCTGCGACCAGAGAAGCATGCACGAAAGAAGAAAAGAAGCGATGCAGTAAATTTGTGCTTTTTTGTTGCTCCCGAACTGGGTGACTGTGCTCGATGTCAGGAGCCTCAGACACAGCCAATTTAATCTTCGAGGAGGTACCAGACCGGCTTAAAGGCGGACTAAAGTCGCTGGGGAAGGGCTATTAACCGGCGGCGATTTGAAGATCCGTGGATTTTAAGAGTAGGAAAAGATATTCCCGGTAGCCCATTTGGTCGCTCCTCGCTTCCTGATTTTTCCTATCGTTTTTACGACCGTTTTATTCGGATGATCCACAATCCACATCTTTGTTTGATTGTTTTGGTCGTAGAAAGAATTCTTCGCTCCAAATGTGATCCTGCAATCGTATTGAACTTATGTCAAAGTGCCTACGAGCTACGTACGAGTACGACATATGTCACACGTCCTCCATCCAATGGCCTTTGGGTCGATCAGATTTAGCAACCAACCGTTTCCCCTGCAAAGTAGTTCTATCTAACATCGTCTGAGGGAAGAGAACAACAGCAAACAGTTAACAGTTAATGGTACTCTTAATAACTGTTTCAGTTCAGCTGAGACGAGTGTGTCTGGGAAAGTTATTCAATGAATAATGCCATAGAGTCATTACGTCGCACCACGAGTCAGCGTCGCACTGAGCACATAACTAAAGTAGGCACTTACTTGTGAGCATCACATTCGCTTCTGTTGAAAAAAAAAATTATCGAGTCGGAAAATATATACATACAATACGCAAGTAGCAGTTAACAGTAGTTCTATATAGAATGAAAATGATCTTGCAGGCAGGATTATCCCTTCAAACGAAACAGTCTCTTCCAAAATGCAAAGCGAACATTCATTTTGCCCACAAAATATTTCAATAATTTGGTTTTAGAGTTTATTTATGTACTACGTATTTCTATATTCTAAATGAAGTAAACGTGAGACCACACTGCGCGGGTACGCGGCAGCGTCGTCGTCGACGCGGCAAGAAATCCGTATGAACCAATTTGTGTCGCACCCACCAGGTGCGGTTTCACTTTTAATCGAGGATTAATAATTTTAGGAATGATACAGTACAGTAATAAGGAAAATCCTAAACACTTGTCACAAAACATAGAGCGCGAGATTTCATGCCAGTCATACATATTGTGTGTTCACAAGAAGCTAAAAATACCTCCAATGCCTTAATAATCGTCTGAGTTAGTTTCGTATTAAATTAAATATGTGTCTTTAAACGGGTTTTCCAATATGCGTCTACGCGTGCGTGTGTGTGTACTCTACAATTTGCAAAGTGGGCTACCGTAAACGTCCTGCATATTTTATTTAGTTATCTCAAGTTAAAATTCGTTACAGTAACGGGCGGCAAGGTGCAGGTGTTAATCTGTGAAAATCCCAGAAATCTGAAACTCGTGAACTTTCACGACGACAACGCGTTCTAAATGACAGCGGTTGGCGGTGGGCGACAGATGACTGCAAATGAATAGCTAACTATGTAAATTTATGTTAAACACCGCCGAAGTCCATAGAAATTCTGTGGGCGCGCCACTTTCTTTCTTTTAGTCGCGGCAACGTAAACTATGAACTCTGCGGCGTGTTTTCACTTTAGATAAATAAAGGCGTTTTCGTCGTTATGTAAATTTTGACCAAATGTCCAAACAGTGCTTTCTGATGTCGCCGTTGGTGGTTAATTCACAAATACATAAATGCATTGGACGTTAAACGATAGACAAGCACCTCCACTTTCACGCGTTTGCAATTTGCTATGAGTACATATTTATGTAAGGTATAATTTTTTTAACTCTGTACCTACCTATATCAGATCATATGCGCCACGAGACTTATCATTGGAAATTGAAAATTTTCAACAATACATCTTTTGACTTTTAATGTAAACTTCGGAAATCCGCACGTGTTTATCGTGCATGCTAGTATCTTGATCGCAGTTGAAGGAAGGATACGTCAGAATAATCGTATAACATGTAAAGGTTGGACGCGTTTCTTCCGTAACACCTAACATATAACGTTTTCTTTTGTGCAACCAAATTGTATAATTTCCTTTTCTGTACGTAATTACGTACTCGTTTCCGTATCCTGATGTTTTAGTGTTCTAATTATTGCGGAATGTACGGCAAACCATTTTCCAATTACCCTTTATTATTGCAAACTACCAGCCGTCATCGTCGGTATAACAAACTGCACTAACTCTAGATCTTGTAGGTACCTGATGCAGGAAAAAGGAGAGCCGAGTCTCCTCGATAGATTGCTTTTTAAGGCTCAGCACTACCAAAAATCGGTTTCTTCCGATCGTTGTTTCTCTTAAACTGTGAGTTTTATGTTAGAAAAAATACATGGCTTTATAAGCAAGAAATACTGCTTTCCAACACGGAGCCTAAAACGCAGTTGAATCTGTTTGACTGGATAGAAAAAAAACCATGAAAAAAAAATCTCAAAGTATTTATAAAGTATATCAAAAAATCTCTCGAAAATTCGGAAAACCCATATTGCCGTGCCGTTCATCATGTTATAGTCATGTAATTTTACATTATAAAAAAAATACAATGCTCCCTCCGCCGTCAACAAGAGTACTATTTATTTTATGCCACAAGTCAATTATGTAAGTACATACAACGTCCTCCAAACTCACAGTGGTTTATGTGAAACATAATCTGGAGAAACCGATTTTTGGTACTGATGGGTCTTAAAAGGATATAGGTAACCTGACCTAGCTGAGTCCTCGGTAAGTTATAGTTGTAGAGAGGTATTACCGACGTAGAAAGGAATGGCAAATGTTGCCGCATTTTCTATTCGTGTATATTATGAAAAATGGTAAGTCAATGTTTATATTGGCTTATTTATTAGTCAAGCAAAAGTCTACTTATTTTATTCAATTAGAATTTGTGTTTCCGACATTCGTTTGGTCTTTCTGGCAGAAACCCTGGATACACCGAGCATATGTCTCCCCCCAACTCGCGCAATTTTCTTACCACGATTTCTCGTGACATCTATTCATCGAACAGGAATAAATTCTGTTCACATTTTAAATCTTTAAATCTACTTCATGTATTGACAAAATTGAAGCTTTATCGAACGGAAAGAAATTCGCTTGTCTGCCGATTACGCTGTTCCAAGAGGCAGCGTACCAAATGCGGCAACATCGGGGGCGGGTGTGGGAAGGTTGTCGTTGTCCTCGCTGATGGTGTGCGCTGCGCCTACACAACTCTCCGTACTAGGCGACGACGACGCGACGTGCAGGGCAACTCAACGCCCACCCCGCCTGCCTAACGAACTCACTTTTCTTCATCTCGCCGCGAGCGTATTACAAAACAAAGTTGCTGCATGGATGATAGACGAATGCGCATTATGGTGGCCGAAAGAACTCTCGATGTGCGTTTGACTAGCATCGACAAGGTGGTCCCTGACATCGACAAAGTGATTGTTTTCTTCTAAAATATTCATGTTGTTTAACACGCCTTGTCATGTGAGCATAATTTAATTACTCAACCAGAAACAATTAACAACAAAAATTCTCTACTGCATGGGAACGCTCGTAGGCGCTGCAACGACCCCACATTAATAACAAGAAACGTTTCCCAATTTTTTTTAAGAGACCATCAAGGCACCCTATGTTTTTTTTATTGTGTTCTCTATATTCCTCCATTTAACCAAATCCAATTTTTTTATATTAAATGTGAAATTGAACCTGAAATACGAGAAGCATTAAAAATACAGTAGATAGAGAAGGTTACATTATATATAAGTTCATTATCGGACAGAATTTTCAAAAGGAAAACAGTAAAAAAATCGCAAAACAGCTTAACAGGTAAAAATCTTTCACTTCCAAGATCTCGGAGTTTCGAGTTAGAACTACAATATTTTTTTTGCAACCAAGATATTTTAATGTATTAAATTCTTTTTCGATTACGTATTCAATAAATTGAAATATTTTTTTAATGTAAACTGATTAAAATAATATCTCATTTTAACTGCTCTCTTCAGTGTCGCCGTAGAAACTGTGTGAAGCAATATTGATCTCTATTGACGCTCACTAGAGTCGGTTTGTCTTGTTTCGGCAGTTCAACCTGTCACCTCTTCCTCTCGTAGGTGCCTACAGCTTCGATCATTTCCGTCTACGGCCTACAGTCAAATTTATACTACCTATAAATTTAGCAGAGTGTATTAGGAGAGTACGTTAGAAGAGTGGTGTAAACCGTCGTTTTAGTGATTAGTTCAACTCGCCTTTCTACTACTACTTTCTTTCTTACCTCCCTGCAGTTTAACGGTCAAATGCATTAAGCCTCGTGCATTGCGCGGAATCATGCGTATTTCCCGAGGTTGCCTATCCATCTTGACGAATGAAATGATACTCGATTGGGAGAAGTGTAAACAGTCACTCGCAAGGCACTACGCACTCGCCATTGTACTTTACTGAACACTAATTGGGCAGGGATCCTTCAGAAGTCGCTCCGCACAGCACGCCACATATATTATATATATATATATATATTTGTTCAACTTTTACTCGCAGCAAGCTCTTCATTATAAATGAAAGTAATTTAACCTGTCTTCTCAAGTGGGCTCCCAGCGATTGTGCGGAATATGCATACCTTCAGTTCGGTGCCAACGACATGCACGTTCGCTTTTAACATGCCCACGCCCCGCTCGACAGCGCCACTAGAACACGCCACCGGTACGTATTCTCGACCTCGGTCTGGTCTATCAATCTCGTGGACGACTATCAAAATCAGATTCGCATGACATGTCCATACTGAATCGTTATTTACCTGCTCGCTGGGAACTAAAATGTTGGAGACTTCTGCGCGCAGAATTTTTGAATCCACACATTCTTCTAACATACCCGTCGCTGTGTGCGGACTGCGGAGCAATGCTAAAATCTAGGTCAAAGTTATTAAATTATCAGTAAGTAGGATATAGAAGTACATCTCATCCTCAGCCTGTTTTCGAAATCTGAACTGTGAAACCACGCATATAGTACTAATTAATTAGGAACCTCTTCATTTCGGTCTCATTTGTCGTATTTCTCGAGTGTCGAGTGTCTTACCGGTATTCATCATAAAAGCAGACTCCTTCTGGTCGGTGAGAATTTACGATCCTCTTCACTCAGTGTTAATGTGCTATTGTTGTAAGTATGTCCGCGGATTCTGTCGGCGCGTTTTTGCCAGTCGGTCCGCGTGGACCGCTGCCTACACTTTCTGTTACTTTCTCCCCACGTATACCTTTGTATTCTGCGTCGATAAATCGAATTCCTCGCTTGACCGTGAACACGTTTTATGAACCTTTTATATCCGCCCAGTCGCTGTCCGACATGTTAAATATTCAATTAACCTTCTGATGTATTTGATAAAAAAACACAGAGTTAGTTTTATTTGAAATGCGGATGGCGCGTCTCCGCTCAGATGTTGCTCACTCTCAGATTTCACTTCGTGGAGATTCGAACTTTGAAGTCGACGCCCTTGTAGAAGAAACTCAATAAATGCAACGTGAATCTGTAATATGATATTGCGTTTGCGATAGAATATTCCTTGTTTGTGTACCCGCTGTTGATGGATGGAATGGAAGTGATTGTATTCAATGTCCCAAACGTCCAACACTTTCTTCTATTAGTCGACTTGGGATCAAACTGGTTTTATGTAGTATTGGTGAAATTCCAAAACAGAACGCTTCACTAATATTCGATCCGCTCATATCGCTATTATATATTATTAAGATGCTCAACGTCTGCATTATTTTTTCAAAATGAGGTCAACGTTATATCTTTCATTTTTGTCAGAAAATCTTCGAAGAGCGGTCTCGGCGGTGATGTTATCGAACTACAAATAGACTCCAGGGTCGTTGCATTGTCAATAGTAATTCGTTTAGCTGGTGTGAATGGGCGTCTCATGGATCTCGGGCCAACGCGTGATTCTTCTCTTATTTCTTATTGTGTCGGCTCGTCCAATCGAGCTGCTGCTACTGCCGTATACGATACAGCTGGCCATGTTTAAAGTTCAACTTTGGATCAGACTTAAAACTCCTATTCCCTAAGATGTAGAGAATACAGGCATATGTAGAGATAACGAGAGATAAGAGAAACTAAGTCCCAACGCTTTATGAGCGTTGAAGAACAAGTTTTGTCGGCCAGACCTCAGTGGCACCTGCACCTTCTTTCGTAAGTTTCTTTTTCCACATTCCAATAACCAAATTTATTGAATGACTTGAATCTTCTCGTTCACACTTACTACAATTTCGACTACCTAGATAGGTCTCTTTCAATTTATGGGACATAAACGAAATCTTGTATTTGAACGAGACAATATTTCGACCTTGGTATACATACTAAGCAATCTGGGAAAATTCAGCGCATTGTTGCTTGTTAGAAAATATATTATTTCATAATACTACGGATGATAGACAATCGTAACCTCTATTTGAATATTTATCACTCAAATAAAGCCTATTGTTTCCTTATAACATCACAGAAGCATTTTGCATATATCAAAATTCATCAGTAAACTTGTATTTTGAGAACCAGTTCTTAATCATTCGTATTATACATCCAATCATTGTATGTTAAATTCGACTAATAACTATGTCTCAAAGGCTTCCTTAATCTCAGGTGTCTTCAAATGATCTGGGTCGACTCACGACAACGGGCTAAGCTATAATCAATTCGAATACATACGAATGAATTCAAAGGGATTAACTACAACTGCCATAAAAAAAGGTTTTTCCTACGAAAACTTGACGAAAACCAATAAATGGCTGCCCCTCTAGGGACCAAAAATGTGCTAAACACTGCATACAATTTACTTCTCCCCAAAAGAATCTGCCATTGCCGAAAATAAACACTGAACGGCTCATACGTAGCACGCGTTTTGATATAGAAACGCGACTCTACAAGGTGTGACAAAGCTACCTTGATAAACTTCACCTAGTAAAATTCTAATATTTTCACATTCTTTGGCTGGATACAAATTCAATTTCAGTACGTTAAAAACACCATCTGAACTTAGTGTAACTGTTAACACTTGCTCGCCCATATCTATTGGTAGACGTGATAAAACATTTGAGGCTGTTTGCTTTTCCTAAAGTTTTTAGATAACTAGAAGTGAAGGCTATTTTTCTTATCTTCAAAGGTAATATACCAACTAGCATGATGAGCGTATGTAATTTCTTTATGAATTATTTGCCCATAGAATATAGAATTAGCCTTTTGATCACACACACGGTGTTTCACAAGTAGTTAAGCGATATTCTTAAAATTTGTTCGTGAGAAAATCAATTTTATTCTACAAAGAATCGGATGTTCCGTCCGAAATTATTCATCCACATGGCTTTGATTGAAGGATTCGAGTTAAGTATGCCTGTCAACTGGTTTTCTCTTCATGTGAGACCAACCTCGGCCAAAAAGACCACGATAACAAAGTTTATCGAATCATAATAAGGGAATATTTCAAAAATATAAAAATATGATTCACTTAAAGTGATAAGTCCGCCTTTGCAAGCTACTTTTCTCTTGTTTCTGTATGAAGTATTATAAATTTATATTGCTCTTCTGTATGTTATCTTCGTTCTTCTATATATTTGTTAGTGTTTTTGTGTGTAATAAATAAATAAAGTATGCGTGCAGAACGGTGGGTGATTTCTATTCTATTCTATGATTTAGTATAGACAATCTCAACTCAAATATAGCATTAACTGCCACTAGTAAACTCAACTCGCTCATAAATGGTTGCCATGCTCTGCCAACGGAACTCGTATGTGCTCTAACTAAGAATACGATCATTGACTTTATCATGCAGTTGCGTGGCTGTGTTGCATATAAACGACGCGACGACCGCCGCCGAGTCAAGTCACACCTATTGTTGTCCTTAGAATCTGCAAGTAATGACTCATTGCAGGTTGACCTTCAGCTTTATATTGGACGATTCAACATCATTCGTTGCGATCGGCTGCATGTGGCGAACTTGCTGCACACCAGTGTATTTTTTGTTCTTCTTGATTTAAAACATTACATGACATTATTTGGATTTATTTATTAGGAAACTTAACTGAACATACACATGAAAAAATCGCCTCATTGGTGACTTTGTCTGTACTTACAAAGAACCTTCAACCTCTAAAGCACAGACGTATCGTTAGGTCATTGAGCCTGTTTTATCCGTACTACTATGGCCGCTGCTCTGACGAACGTTGGTTCCCTCCTCCTGTTCGCCTTCGCCAAACCCGCCATACTCCTGCGGAACACTCCTTTGTAGTAGACAGAAGAGTTCTTCTAACTGCCCGATTTTCTGAATCGTTCTTGTGCCGCACTGCAAAGGTCTGGAACGGGCTTCCGGGGAATATCTTTCCCCACTCCTATAATCCACGGATCTTCAAATCGCGGGTTAATAGCCTTTACCCAGCAAAATTAGACCACCTCCAAGCCGGACTGGCACCTCCTCGGGGGTGAAATTGCCTGCGCCTGAGGCTTTGATCTCGGGCACAGCCACCCTGTTCGGAAGCAATAAAAAAAGCAAATATTCACTAAGTAAAGCAATTTTAAAGCGGCGGGTGGCCGAATGATCTAGGCGTCCGGTTTATCTTGTGAGGATTGGATTCCGTCCGAGGTTCGAATCCGGTCGGCGTGTACCAATGAGTTTTTTTCTGACGGAAAAAACGTGCACCGTTCGGAACCGGTGTAAAGTAAAACTGTATTATAATATATATAATTCAGCAAAATATAAAACATAAAAAATTGTGCTACGTTTTCACGTCGGGTTTCTTCGTCAGGCGCTTGCTCAAATGCAATATGTCTACGCGCTGATAGAGGTGCAATAATGCGCGGCCATGCATCTGTTGAGCACATCATTTTTCGCGTAGTTTGTTTTGCATTTGTTATATTTTGACGTAACTCTTTGCTGTTATCCTACCTATCTGTTGGCGTCCTTCGATCCAATACAGCGCCGAGCCGTCCGTCTGGTGGGAGACTGGGAGACCCGAAACTGACTGATGATCTGGAGTCTCTCAGTCACAGACGAGGTCACAGACGATTTGTAGGGTCACTCAGTCTGTTCTACAGACTACAGGTACTATCATGGACGCTGCTCGGAGGAACTTGCTTCCTTTATTCCTTGCCATCCCACCCAACTATCTCCGCAGCACTCTCCGCAGAAAACTGAGCACCCTTTTGTTGTTGACGTTGGGCTTTTGAGAACCCATCGGTTCTCAAAATCGTTTCTTTGTCGCACCGCTAGGGTGTGGAACTGTCTCCCGGCGAGTGTGTTTCCCGAATCCTTTAACCTGGGTGTCTTCAAACGTCGTATCAACGGGCTAGACAGCCTAGCAACAGTCCGCAATTCTGCTGGCATGGCGCCTCACTGAGCGTGGTTTCGCGAGGACAGGGGTTTTTGGCTCTGTCGCCTGTACCATTGGTCCCTCGATACAGCCACCCATGTTGGTTTACATAATTTTTTTTTTTAATCTAGTTACATAAAACACGTAGGTTGTAATCCTAACCTAATATCTTCGATTTTATTTATTTTAATGGAAACTGACGCGGTTGGCTACATCACCTACTACATCCGTACGTGATGTCAGCCCATAACACCTTGGTTAACTAGGTTCCATGTCAGTGATTCCTTTCGGTCGTGCCGGCTACACTTTCGGTCGTGGGGCTGATATTATCAAATCATTGTTAAAAGCCCTAAACATAATAAAAAAATATATAATAAAATAGCCGTTTCAACCGACCCTTCATTCGGTGCGGTGTCCATACTCTACCAGTTCTCCTAATGTTTATAAAAGATTATTTTTTTAGTAAACTGAAACCACAGAGCAGAAAAGAGAACCTTTATATCTCGATCCACGAAACGCATGTATTAGGTAGATACCTATGTTTCTCTTATATTTTCTAAATACTAGTGGATGTGTTGCCCAAATCGTGCGTTCCGTTTATTATAGGTTGTGGGAGATCTTATCGTTTCGTTTCTTCTCTTCTGATTTCGCTTCGCGTTCATTAAATTAGCTAGTTTTACGTTTTTTGAAAGAAAGGCTCACCTCCAATTTAAGCTCACTTAAAGCGCAAGAAACCAAGCGTTGTGGTAGCTTTGAAAACTCGGGCTGATTATTATCAGTTATTCGCTCGTATTGTCTTCCATGTGTGTGGGAACATCCTTTTGTGCGATTGTGTCGCGCGTTCGTGATTCTGATTCATCCCTGGCCTGAGTCTTCATTGGGCATGGCCATTGACCGGACACCCCCGCAAAATCGTAAAATCTTGTAAGTTATATGCTAACTTGATGCTACCGCAAAAGGATATATTGAGATTCTTCAACTAAATTATATCTATCTACCTAATACCTAGGTATATAGGTATATCGCTTGAAATAATTATATAAACCAAATTCAGTAGCTCACTGTAAATTCCTTCGTTTCAATCGAAATCTTTGAATTCCAAGAATATATCCAAAGATATTTGTGTCACTGGAACACTTGCTTCTGTCGGAATTATCTACGCCGTGTTGACATCGTCCATAGCTTCATTCATTGTAACATCCGTGGAATTTTTAACAAGCGTTGTTATTTTTGGTATACTTGTAAATACATTTACTGATTGACCTTTGTTAACATTTTCTGATTTAGCGATCTGCCTTGCTGCTGTAAACAATCGTCCGTCAAATTTCCTCATTCAGCACTTCCTCCTTCTGAGACTCAATTTTACAGCAGCTTAGGCAAACACTATTTCCTTATTTTTTCCCGTCTTTAATAGGTACGAGAGAATTCTGGGTTTGTGAACAAAATCTAAGATGATACGATGTCATGGTTTTTCCGCCTAAGTTCAACCAAGGCCTTAAGATTTCGTTGCGGTAATTATTCCGTGTTTTCGTCATCCTTATCTTCATGTACTTCGTTGTGATTGACAAAGATTGATCTAAAGGTGGCCGATTTTGTGACGTTTCAACAAAGCGTGTCGTCGGTGTGTGTGCGGTGGTTATGTAAGGATTGACGGCGGCAGCGGCGCGCCGGCGCAGGCACAGAACGAGTCACGTTAATTTCGTGCTCGATCCTCTGGCGACCGTTCGTTTTAGTTCCACGATTCAGCTGCTTCTTGAATTCAGCTGGTTCAACTTTTTGAGGATGTTAAAGTGTTTCATCGCTGAAAGTTTAAACATGTAGAGTGTAGACACATGTCAGGCCGAGACGTTTTCTTTACGTAACATCTCAATGTCTGATCTGGCGTCGCGTCGAATGCAGGGTTCCCGCCACGCCCCAGAACCACGTATGTATAGCCAGCCACTCCTCTACCAATATGTACAGTCAAGTCAAATATTGTCAAGATCTGCCAATGAGGGACGTAAGGTAATACGATAACTTACATGTAATCTTTAAAGTTACGACTTCAAAACCCGTCACTGAAACCAAATTGATTCGCCCACTGACCGAAATTAGCTCATTTGCATTTCATTACGTTGTTCGCACATAATTTATATTTGTCGCACGCAAGCACTGCATTGAATAATAAATAATCTATCCCTATAATAATCTATACCTTTAGGCACCCACGTACTTGACGCCAACTGGTCCGTGTTGCGTGACGTTGAGCTGCCGCATGAAGGAATCGAGATGAAGTTATGTGGTTATTGTTAACGCTCACTACTTCTCTTAAATTGTAGGATCAGGAAATCCAACGATTCGTATAGCTCTGTGAAACGCACCACTGCAGCCTCATTAACAGTATCTCAAATCGGTTAACTGGTTAATCGAGAAGCGTCGGTCGAGGAGGACAGTCGTTTAGCCGGTAGGAATGTCCCGAGCCCGACCCACCCACAGCCACAGCAAGGTATGCAGCGACGCAGCGGGACTGCGGCAGTAAGTGCGCACGCGACGACCGAGAGCTACTTATCAGTGCGTAAAATCGATCACCTCTAGAAACAGGCCGCGCGTCCAGTTTCAACAGGCAAACGGGACAGTTTACAAAAGATATTTTTAGAAATAATTTAGGACATTCAACATTTGCCTGATGCATACATATTATTGTAAACTTATAATAAAGTCAATAATTTCTTGATCTGATATATTTGTGGCGAAGAACCCAAAGTAATAAAACATATCGACGGTATATTTACACGATAAAAATTATTTCGTCGCTTACAAAAACAGACACCATCGATATTTACCAGCCGCCCAAATCTTCCAATAGAACCGCTTGCCTAAAATTACGTCACTGCCTGATATAAATTTCCTTTTGTATACTACGTGGGTGAAATGAAATGGCTCTAGCGTTGGCGAATCGGACTGGACATTTACACTTCCGTATGGGCTCGCTTACCTTTGATTGAACACATTCTTATTATTATTATATTTCTTAATAGTATTATTTGATTTCTTAAAAATATTTTGAATGACAAATGGTTTATCGAACTTTATCGTCATTATTTTATTAAAAAGTAGAAAAAGTAGTAAAAAAAGTAGACTTAAAGCATAAATATCTTAAAGATTGTTCCTGGACAAGCAACCGTGTTGAATTTCTGAGTGAGAAAGAAGATCGATCTATCGAAGAACAAGAAGATTAGCTAAGTATTTCCGATTCTCCGATGAGTGTCTGTGGCCTTGGACTTAATCCTCTTTGATTAGTTCAGTTACATTTCCAAGTTCCCGGTCCGGTAACGGCTGACTCCAAGGTTCGACCTTATCGTCGCTGTTTGTGTTTGTGATATGTATTGTGTTTCTATTCTTCTCTAAAATAAACTCACTACGACCTGCCTGCAATTCGCACAACGGCTCTGCGGTTCGGTCACAGATTAGATAATTGGTTCGGTAGACTCTAGTTTCGTGATGCGGAACGTCGGTATATCATCATCATCAATTAGATGAGGTTGCCCGGTGACCCTTTGTCATTCAATAATGAAAATGAAATCAAGGTCGCCGCACGCCAGCTGGTTATTGAGGTCACGACCCAACCTGTTAGTTTTTACACCAGCTAAACTGAGGTAAACGACCCTTCCTCGAATATCGCTAGCGACTGTTCCGATTTTCACGTCATAACGTCCATTTGCACGGCTGATTCTTGAGTAGTTGCGCCGCTTCGCTAGACATACTCGGGCAAAAACAAGTTGTATAGAAAACCTACTTGTACGTAACTATGCCGCATAGTCTGCGCACTATCCTTGAGTCGCACACAATGGTCGATGTCGTAACGTTGCTAACCTGTAGGAATTCGTCGCGAGTGAGCGTGCTCGGCTCTCGGCTCTACCTCTACTGCGCTTTCGTCTCCTACGAAACTGCGCAGCATCTCTGACTCGTAGCCGTTTGCTTCGGACGAAACGCGCAGGCGCGGCATCGCCGGCATCCAAATGTCACGGAGGCAAAAGCGTGATCTCGCGTGCGGTGGCGAAATTGCCGCTTTCCAAGCGTCGAACTTCGTTCTTTGAAGCTTCGTCGATTGGAGCGCTCGGCATCTGTAAAAATATTTGCATCTAACCTACGACAATGGCCCCGTTATGTGAAGGACGGGATTCTATTGTAGCACAATTTGAATGTTGTAACCTGTGGTCGTAACAAAATACCGGCGTCATTGTTATCGTGGGATCGATCGTACCGTGGTGAATCATTAATTGTCAAAGTGTGTCGAATCGTCAGCGTTCGCTCGCAATGTTTACACGCCTTTGGAAGCAGGTTTACCCGCACCTGACACTATATTTGCTTTGGAATTAATTAATTAGTCAGTTGGGGATATAAGGTGACCTTTTCTATTTCCGAGTCTTGGAGTTCCGTCCGAGTAATTGAGTAATTGCGCGTTTATACGATTTAGAGTCTGCGCTTTCATCGGAGCGCATTCGAATCTTTCATAAAATAGTTTTGTGATTTACTTTTTGTCGAACTGTTTCGCCAGCTGCGGTTGCGGCGATTGTTATTATCTCGACTTTCGTTTTCGATAGCGTTGTTATTGTTCTATTGCGCCATCGACGCAGGTATACTGTTTTCGCAGTATTCTTTGTGCTATTTTCGTGTATGCTCTCGTTAGCCGCGAGATCTGAGAGGAGTCGTACGTAAGGCGCAAGCGTCATCATAGTCGAGAGATAGGTTTTGTCCGAGTTGCAGATCTCTGAGATGGCGCGGTTCGGTTGTTTGTGGTCGTGTGTAACAGTTAGGACGTGAGGTGTGTGTCGAGCGCTGAGAGCCATCTGCGTCTGAGACGTGGATGTATCCTATCTCTCTCTCTCTCTGTCCCCCCCCCCCCCCCCCCCCCCTCTGTCTCTCTCCGGGCGAGAGATCGCGACACACATCCCACGTCACTTGTCGTTCTCTTCCGTTCATTGCTTTCTATTTTGGCCGCACTCCATCGGTGTTCTTGTCGGTCGGTGCGTCTGCCGCCTCCGACGCTGCCGTCGTCCGTCGCCGCGCACCGCCGGCGCCGCCGCCTCCTCCGCTGCCGCGTCCGCATTTAGGTGAGAGGCGTCTGCAGCGTCGCCGCCGCCGCGCAGAGGTGTATGCCCTGAAAATAAATTGCCCGCTGTAATGAGCGTTTTGAAATACACAAACATTACTCCACCTACTGGTACGTATGAAACCACACAGGCTGTAGCTGTAGCTACAGATTGTAGCTGTATGTTGGTGTTACAAAGCATAAAACCTCGATAAACCTACCATCGAAACTTAAAACTATGGATTACAAAACATCACTTTGAATAATGTGTCTAACCTAAATAACAATTTGTTTGAATGTGCCAGGCCAACTACACCATAAATCGCCACACTTATAAAAGCTTATATCGAAATCAACTCCAATTTATTTCAGCTCAGCTTTACGGCTTACATTACGAGTATCTAAGCATGTTCTCTTAGTTAGATGTTTATGCTAAAGCGATGCTCTTCACATACATTTTTGATGAGAAAATTTAAAGCGCAATTAGCATAGTGGTTTTTTTAAATATAGCTTTTGTCCACGGCTTCGCTCGCATAGCCTGTGTCCATCCTGAAGGTTCATTCTAAATATTGATCAAAGAATTTTTGAAATCAGATGAGTATTTTCGTAGATTACCTCCTATCCTACACCCAAACTTACAAACATTACCTCTTTAATAATATTATAGTGTAGACGTGCAGTACTAGCTTCACAACATTATAATGTTACCTTAATATGGCGACATTTCTCAAGTTGATATATGCTCTGAAAGTCGTCTTGATTTTCCAATTTCGACTTTACGAACCACAGAAGTAGGTTGATGAAAATATTTAAAGTAATATTTCAACTAGCAAACAATTATACCCTAGCTAGACAATAAACAACCGCTATAACTATTTCTCTATCAACCATTCAGCTTTCACGTTTCCTTTTGAAAGCTTTCGCAGTCACAAAATTATGTTCATGTAGATGTTCAATGTACCTAATTGCGTGAACTCTGTTTTCAACAATTTCAGTTGAAGGTTCATTACATCCACTATCAATCAACCGCATGGAGTCGAATATTCCATCCGCGTAGATAAAAGGAAAACTGGAAACTACCAAAAGAAAGTGTTGAATGATCAATCGAAAAGAGAAATAGTCAGTTCATTCACCTAAAAGTTCCAACTTCTGATAACACGAGTGACCGGTTTCCCAGTGGCACTGAACTGCTGTCACATAAATTCTAGAATTTTAAACCTCTAGTACTAAACATGACTGTATCCGCTTTACATTTCTTAATTAAATACAGTGGGTGGCCAAATTATTAGACTCACCACACTTAATGTCATAGTTATCAATACAAATTTGCTCTTGGGAAAAAAAATTCCACCTCCTAAACCTTTGAACCTAAACTATTGCAACTAGGTATTTTTTATTACTGATATATTTGGCATACACCTACGTTACCATTTTCAACCTATGAACATCGACTTAACTTAGAGACAAAGTAGAAAATCGAAATGTTTTAATTCTATACATAAATTATTTAAATGATATGAAAATAAATAATCGGTATTTATAAATTTGTCTCCAAGTTAAGCCGACTTTCATTGGATTATGGTGTAAATGTAGGTTTATGGCAAATATATCAATAATAAAAAATACCTAGTTGCAATAGTTTAGGTTCAAAGGTTTAGGAGGTGGAATTTCTTTTCCCAAGAGCAAATTTGTATTGATAACTATGACATTAAGTGTGGTGAGTCTAATAATTTGGCCACCCACTGTAGGTCCAAAGCCGAAAATGAACTTTAACTTGAACTTGAACTTGCAGCACCTCCCAGCCAGGAGTCTCCCACAACGGTGTAAGACCGAAGACAGCAGGAGATGCGTTTATTTTTCATGATTTTAGGAAGACACGCTCGAGAATGGGTGAGAAAGTGAAATAATCGACCGGCTTATGTTTCAGTCGGAAGCCAATATGGGAGTATGTGGAAAGACGGGATATTGGGATTTGTTGGAATGAACGTTGCTGCGTTATTGACTTCTCTCTATTTTCTGGTGCACTATCGTCTGATCGGCTCGCTGCTTGTGTCTGGTTCGTTGGTGACCTCCAATGATTCACTTGTCTCTGATTCCGTTTCTGCCTCTTGATTTTTGTAGATCTCTTTTGCTTTTTTCATTACCTCGTGGCCTTCTATACTCAGTTCTTTCCATTCCTCCTTTGACAGTGTGTAATAAATGAGGTCATGATTGAGCGAGTCATTCCATGTGAAGATAGGCCTCCCTACTTTCCTCGTTCCTCTGCTATATTCCATTGCTGCTGCTGTTAAGTGGGGCGCTTCTAAGAATATGGGCGTCCTATCATGTATTTGGGAAACTAGCAAAACGTGAGAAAAAATACGTCCCGACCAGGATTCGAAGCTGGAAGGTATGGCGCAATCGTCTGCGTTCAGTCTACTCGGGACGTATTTTTTTCTCTTCATTTTCGGTTTTGTATCTATCTAATAGAGAAATGTAAAGCGGATGCATGTTTAGTAGGTACTACATATTAAAAAAAGGATATATACATTGTGAGGAAACTTGTGTAATCTATTTGCAGTCGCCCGGCCTGCCTGACCAACTGGTGAATATAGACTGGCTGAAATAATGCAAGGTAGGTAGGATAGAGTAGAAAACTTAGAACCAAGGACTTAGTGCAACCACCTTTCAAGCGCAGCAGCCACTTGACTTGGACACGAACAACCAATCATAGCCACTTGACTTGAAAAACTGCCCGTAAAATCAGGCTCCAATCAAATTAGGAGCACTTGATAAATGCGAGCAGCGACTGGCGGCAGTAGCGTCGCGAAATCGCGGACAATGTCATGCCGCCCCACGTATTGTGTATTGTTCCGGCTGAGAAGTCAAGTGTTCGAGATAATTGACCCACTACCGCACGCCATCTGTTGGTAAACATAATAGCCTGGATGTTAATGGACGCGATTCTATCAACAACGTAGTGATTTATGCGCGTAATTAGAAGGTTCGTGTAATTTGATTCTGAGATATCTTCATTCTTGTTCGCTCACTCTACTCTTTATTGTATATTAAGCGGGTTAGATTTATTGCATATTTGATCCAGTAAAAATCGGGGATTATTTCGGTTCAGTCAAATTATTTTGGCAAAATGTTTTATTTTATCTTCTCTATTATTGTTTTTCTTTAGTTTGTTACCTAGTTCAAAATATTCTGTTGAATTTAGTAGCGACGTTTATAATTCGTGTATTTTTTGTTGTGTACAATGATGATTAACTCGGTAGTACCTACATTTCACAGTAATGTTTAGTTGGCTTATTCAGGATGCCTACATTTATAGAACTCCTATAGAACTCTTCAGCTAGAACTAGAATTTATATTTATAATTAACTTATCTTCACATTGAGACATGTTATTTCTCACATATATATATCATCGTTATACAGTTAGTCAGTAACCGCAGTGTACATACCTGATAATTAAACTGCGAAATACCTTCCAAGGTTTAATAGTACCACGGTATTACGGTACCAAGGTTTATAATTACTGCATACCTATTACCTATGTAGATCTAGAATTAATGACAATCATTCGATCAGGATTTCTGCATGACTACTGCACTATAAGTTGTTTTTTTTACTTCAAGGCCTCCTTAGTATTGTAGTATTGCTCAACGTTCTCACATAAGAAGCCTTAGGTGAGATCGTTGGTGTTGCTTCAAGTTCTGCTCAATCGATATTACAATGCCAAAATGTAAAAGGAAACCATTGAACTGGTCACACCTCAAGGAAAAATAAGGGTCAGACCTAGAAACTAGGTCTCCGTCTCAAAGCAGTGACGGCCACTGACAACACACTGCCCAGTTGTACGGATGCAAATAGGCTAGAGCTAATGTCACGATATTATGTACTCCTAGTAAATTGTTCGTTGGATGGATGTGGCTACTTTGCTCCTATACTCTATGATACGTTGAAAACGCAACGCATGCCTTATTGTTTTATTGTAATATCGCATATATTCGAAATAGATTTCGTTTATCCTCCACCCCTACATATTATAAGATCCAACGTCTCCCGTATGTGTGTATGCAGTATTGTATGTGTTTCTAGTACTCATATCATAATATAGTCCTACTGCAAATATTTTTTATCGGCTCCTGAATAACCTCAGCTGAGCATGTCACAGTGTGCTGTCACAATCTTCTTTCTGAATGATTCGTCCATCAAATTGTTATCATTTACTTCATGACTCTTTTTTTGCAGTCTTCGCTAAGATAACGATTACTATGACAGATTTCGTTACAATCCTATGCACGAAGAAAATTGAATACCTCTCTATTATATTTATAGAGTCAGCAATCAAACACACTGCGTCAGTCTACTTTTGCTGTAGTCGGTAGATTACTTTTGCTTTCGAATGTAAAGAGTTTGTATTCTTGATGTCCCTTTTCCGCGTTCACCGTCTGCCATGTGTCGCCATCAAGTAAGATATCAATAATGTCCATTGTGTAATACCATCAAGTATAGTGTCACTAACGAGGAGACACGAGTCACCGACGCGATGGCCTTGCATTTCCGTCCTTGACTAGTATTTTAACTAGTCATGTCAGATCGTCATATTGTTTCATCTCGCGTGACTCTGTCCGCTTTACTAAATTACTATCAATTAACACTTTCGTTTGCGTATTGTTTCATCGTGATGAAATGTGACTGCGAAACTAGGTTGTGGAACTGTGAGATATTTCATACATCACCGAGACATCAGACGCGTGTGAGTGAGGTCGTCCTATACGAGTACCTAAACATACGTATGAGTAAAGTATGATGAGATTGCAAGATGTCGATATAGCCGTAATACCGAAAGGTGAAGATATTACCTAGTGCTCTAATAATACCTAGTAAATCAACTGAGTCGCAGTATGAACGTAAACGCTGTGTTTGTGCATTCGACTCTAGAATTTTAATGAAATAAACTTTTTAGAAACATGTCACACGTTTATTTGCTTGCCATGTCGAGTGTTCCATCCGGGGGTATGCGGACAGAGAGCCTTCCATTATGGCAAAACTCCTAGATGTTCAGGGTTGGTTGACCGAGTTCCATTTTCTGTCCTACTCAACGATCTCGTATTTGAGCACCGTATAGGGTAGTTTCATCATTCGTGATTGACTAGAATCTGGTGCTACTGTCAAACTTGTGCAACATGCACGCATCAACGGAACCGATTTCTTCATGCATCCGACCATTAGGCCGCTTGTTGCCCGTAAGTTGCTGCTTACTGCTAACTGTACCGAGCCGAGCGTCCGCGGTCTACTGGCTTATTCTTGCCAGAACAATGGGCAGTTCTTCATCTATTGTCAAGACGTCATGTGAGACGTCCGCAACAGAGCTCTGTTTTTGAAATCCGCCACTTCTACTAATACTTTAAAGATAACATATTATGATCTATTCATTCATCCATCATCATCCCTTTTAATGTCCCACAGCTGAATATGGGCCTCCCTCATTTTTGTTAGGTTAATAGTCACGCAGGCCACCGGTTTCCAGTACTAACACATAACAAAGATCAGCTGCTTGCTCCGCCGCGCGCGCTAATAGTTTTGAAGTTAGCTCACCCGACAGCTAACTTCAAAACGGTGGGTACTAACATTAACATACGTAGGTACTATTAGATTTCTGCTTCAAAGTTTCATTTAACCACAGAACTGTGAAACCCACCTTGCCTCATTGCGTGGACATGGTTCGTGGTTTTTACAGCGATGAATTCAGATTTTCCACGTCAGTCACGCGACAACTACCATGTAAAAGGTCCTATTGTGTGCTTCAATGTACTAGACTAGCCTAAATTAACAACATGTTCGCTCGCAAGGGCCACGCACTTGCCGAGCAATCGGGTGATGATAGGAGATATTCTAGCGATCTAGGCAAGGCCGAAGGTTCTGCTACAATTCGCAAATCGTGATCATTTATTTATGCTGAGACGAGGGGACGCTTCGTCACATCTAACCGCTCTATTGCTTGTTGTGTCATGCTATGTCTCATACAGATATGATTTTATGTGCCGTTAACTTGCTAAGCCTACTTCGTTTGTGCAATAGGTCACTGCAAACTTAATGATGCGTTTCATGCGATCCATTAATTCAACACTGAAGCACAGATTACTTAATAGTTACTTCTTACTGAAGGACGTAATTTTGCATGGGTATGCATGACGCAATAATATGGACATGTTTACTTCATTGAAACTTCCATTTCACAAAATATTTCCAAGCACTACCGGATGTGCTGTTTCGCCAACGCAGACGCACATGTATACGATATCAATTTGCAACTTTTCCAAATTTGAAACACGCAATTTAATTAGGGCAGAAACCGCAATATTCTGGACGAACTCAACAGTTTCACGATCGTTATCGTGGATGGAGCGGCCCTGACGAGTCGGCTTGTGTTACGCGGTTTGTGCCAAGCCAGACGTGAATTCAATAACAGACCATTCCTGCCTGCTGTTGTTAGACAATGATACGATAGCGTATCATTGTCCATAACTTGACGTTTTCTTTGTTGGTCGCGCGCCTGACGCTATGGTTGTAGAGGTTTACTGCGAAGCTACTGTACCTATCTGTGTTTTATTCGTCCTTTCTAAGGATTCCATAGTTTAAACTGATTTCACAGATCCAGTTCCAATTCCAGAGATGGTTTTGGATTTCACAGATCCAGAATCATCTCTGGAATTACATTTCCATTTTAAAACGAACACGTTTTTAATCTGGTTTTGTGTTCTTCACCGATAATAATAATCCTGTGTTTCGTGATAAACTGAACAAAATATATATGATACAATACAAAACATGGTCATCTGCAAACGTGATCACTTTATCGATCACGTTTGCAGATGACCATGTTTTGTATTGTAACCCCTGTAAAACCATAAAATAAGTGTACCTAGTCTGTTTTTCGACCTTTTTCTTTTATATATGACGTCGCACCAAATATGTAAAGCGTAAAGTAAATAACAGTATACATGTATACAGCCACAAACGTTGAAGCACAAAGTGATGTTCGTCCATCAATCCGGGAGCGACATCAAAGCACCTGGATCGTAAACTACGAGAAATGGCTATAACTCGAAAACTGTACAGTCGACCGTGTTGCTCGCTATTCCTATTATTACACGTTACGCACTGTCTGGCAAATATTGTATTTTTACGGTTAGTTTTATAGGCGCAGATAACTGGAAATCTGAGAGTGAATGTGGGCTATCATATTCCACTAACGCCATTGTCGTTAACACTAAATAGTGTTAAGTAACTACTGCTACTTTTAATGTGCTTAAGCTATTTCTAGATATGGTAAACAAGTTTGTAGTGGTTTGAAATAATCGTGGAAATGCTGTAAGTTTGAATAATTGCTGCCTTCTTTGCTGTCGAGAGCAGCTCAGCAGCGGCAGTGTTTACGAAGGAAGCCAAGTGGAATCCGGCGTGGGTGCGTGCAGCGTGCTTGCATGGCGATGGCCGGGGAGCCGTCACGTCTCATCACTATTCATAAGTCGAGCCAACCTCGTCCGGTTCCATCCGAACATAGCGCTGAATACACAAACCGAGAAAACGTGTTCCTAACACACTCGTTGCACTCGGATAAGGAAGATGGACGCAACAGTGTGAATGAAAATCTTGTCGTGGTCGCCTCGGGTTCAATGTATCCCGCCCGACGACGATCCCAGACCGTTGGCCTTATCGTATGGAACGCATGTCGTGTCTGCCTAATAATATGTTTCGATATTATCATATCCACTAATTCTTTAAAGATAATGCTACCACTCACGATTATTTACTCAATTTCAGACTGCCTCAAGCCTCATGTCAGTACTATAGGTAGATACCAAATCATGCTGAAATTAACTACGACATTGTAAAATAAAATTGTTGTTTATTGAATAGACGAAGACAATGCAACTGCTAGCTCTAATAAAATCCGCCCACTTCGAACATTTTCTGCAGAAGCTAAGAAAATGTACGCTATCAAAATAGCTTTATGTTATTTTTTACCCCTAACATTCTTTGATCGCGTACGTCTGTGTCGCACTATTTTCATTTGTCGAACAAATCGTTTTTAGTTGTTGACATATTTTGGAAATGTTCGTTTATTCAAATCTGCGGCTTTGTCTTGTAAGTTGTAACAGAACACGAGATAGGGTGTGGATATTTTTATTTGGAGAAAGCGGACAAGAGGGCACTCAAATTTAGTATGCTAGACAATGTGCATTGAAGTAACCCTAAGATGAATTAGCTTTAGGTTACGCTAGGTTAGATTAGGTGCAAAAGGCAGTTGGACTAGATAGATGCCTTTGTTGCGAATCGAGTCTGTCAGATTGGGAACTTGGCGACCACAGTGATCTGGAGGCATGTGCCGGGAGAGGTGAAACCCGCGGACTGCACTTCTCGCGGCTGCGAGACTCCTGCCTGACCTAAAGCAGAATATAATACGTATTTTGTAGGTAGACTGAATAAATAAGTCGATGAGTAGTATTGTAAGGAAAGTCATTAATATGATTAAAATTATATTTATAACCTCAAATAAACCAATAGATTGTATTTGTGGTATATTTGTTACATTTTGTGCAGTTTATTTTAGACTTGAGCGAAGGACATAGTTATCTCGTCCATGAAAACTCTTTTTGTTCACAATATTTCATTTATCATGTTTATATCTTATCATCATCGTCTTCGTGAACGATTCCAATCTTCTCGACCTTCATCTAGTTATTGTTCGCATTTGTTTGCGTACTATCTTCATATTTATTCTTCAAAACTATGGCCTCCTGCCTACCTGACGCTTGCCTGTAATGTTTTATATTGTACATTCTAACTAAAGTACTCGCATACTCTCTCACCTTTATCCTGCCCCCAGCCTCTTGAGAGAAGATCTGGCTAATATCAAATAATCCTTCACTCGAGTTCTGCGCGTCCGATTGACGTTCTTTGATTTACTATCGAGCGATTTCGAAGTCAATCAGCCTTAATCGATGTTCCGTCGTCATCATTGTTTATTAATATTACGAGTGCATGCTTTCCTTGTTCGTCTTTGCTTTTTACTTATTTCAGCACTTCAACAATATGCCTTGTTTTCTACGTTTGTATTATTTTCATATGCTTTTTTCTACTGTCACAACTGTTCTTATCTACGCCGTAATCCATTGATAATATTCAACATGTACGCATGCGACTGCCGCATATACCAGACTGTTGTCTGTGCTGTGTGTGACGGTGTGGTAATCTATTGTGCTATATGGGCCACCGCTCCATCGGCTATACAAAGTTAATCGCATTATAGCCATTGGTAATGGCGCAGGCACCTGCCCGACAATGTTTTTCGGCCCTGGCGTATGTGTGCCAATCTGAAACTGGCAGACAATAATTATTTGTGCCATCTGCATATTTTAGATACGCTGTGTGGTGTGACGCATCCGTAAGCATATAAGTATCGAGAACCTTGGGTAAATTTTGGTCGCCCTGAGTATGCTATGCATGCAGTCAGTTTGTCTTGCTTGTGTCTTGACTTCTTGAGCTAGCGGAAGTTGGGACAGTAGAGAATCTAATCTAAATCTAGTGATAATTTGGCTGTGGAGTGGATCATATCCGGATGGCAACTACGAATCTCATTTTTAGGGTTCCGTAGCCCAACGACGACGCTGGCAGAGACCCTATAATAACATAGATCAGATGTACAACGTTCCGTCCTTTTGTCACGCGCGCTGTCCGAAGTGATGGCTTCGGAATCAATAAATATTTTTAAAACATTAAGATGATTACGGCATTATTTATTAAGGCATGAAAAATATTTTGAAGGTTATGTCTTGAACGGTTATTGAGAAAATGTAATTCATTCAATAAAGAAATCTAATTCTAAAGAAAGGTGCATCCGTGTGATCGCTTGTTGGTGTCTCGTAGAAGCAAGAATATATATGAAAGTAAAACCGCCATCTTAATCCACGGGTTGTGGAAAGCTACTTTTTCAACGGTTTTTCAATTCATTGATATAGGTACATTTCGTTGTTAAATGGTTCAATACTTGAGTTCAACGCTACAATTGCACAATAAAGTATCTCTCAACGCTGCCCATGTTATAATTATATTATTTATTCGACCCATGCAAATGAATGTGGTGGGCGAAATTGCAACAGTCAAATCTGATATTCACATGACATGTAGGTTGAGTTTATGTTGTGTAAGAGAGAGAAGGTATATTGGCATATTAGGATCCCTGTGGCACTCATATTTACATACCCACCGGGCTTACATTCTGTACCAACTTTCAACACACGTATTGTGATAGATACACTATACAACACATTTATGTGGCTTCTAATTAATTACTAGTATCTAGACATGACATTTTAATGGCAGCGTTCGGTTGTTTACTTATTCGTTAAATAGGACGCAGTATTGCCCAGTAAACGGAGTAACGGAATCGAAAATATTTTCCAGAATTTTTCAGCGTCTCTAGCTTATTTATTAAAGCTATATTTATGACTGCCAGCCAATGTACGGAATTATATTTTCGATAGTCTCAATATTGATCGTAGAGATGTATTACATACACACCATCACGCTGTATTCTCGGCTGTATTACGAAAATCGGGGTTAGCAGCTTAATCGGTGTTTCGGTGTTATGATCACCACATTCAGTAAAATATTAGGACAAGAGTTGCCTATTCAATTAGCTCAATTCAATATAATTGTTATTTTATCTACAACATTAGCTACCAGGTTTTAGTTCTCTTATGTTAGAGCGATCTGATCCCATTATGCAAACCAACTTGCATTTTCGTTCAATGTCGCTTTCCGCATATTTTTTTTCTATGTTTAGTTTAGTATTATGTCAGATCCATGTCCATGTTGACTGAAAATTGTATTTTTTTTTCCAAGAATCTCTAACCTCCCCAAATAGATATGCTTTAAACAAATGAATAATAATTTATTGGCAGCATGATTCACACAATTAATTTGCAGTGCCAAGGCAGTTGTTCAGATCAGTTCAGTTTTCAAGAACAAGGTTATACATAATTAGGTAATTATTTAACTAAGGCATTCTTCTCGCATTTTGCTATTAATTGCAAGGTAGGTATGGTTAGGAAAATATCAAATCGATTGCCTACTTGTACACCAACGCATAGAGGCGAGCATATAATGCCACAAGGCATTTTATTCCAGATAATATTTGGAATGGTTTATGTAAATAGGCAATGCGTCTGCCAACATATCAGACGGAAGGCTGTACGGTTCCGTGCCGCTGAAGGCCGGGAGGACTGGAGGAACATTGGGAGGTGTTTGCCCAGCGATGGTAGCTGACTGACCGCTAACATGTCCAACCAACTGACAATTGTTCTCTGTTGTTTGTTCCAGATCTTACAGAACTTGGGCAAGGTAGACCGCACCGCAGACGACATCTTCGATGAGCACCTACAGAACTTCAACCGGCAGCAGCAGCAGGCGACCCGGCTCCAGAAGGAGTTTAACAATTACATAAGATGTATACGAGGTAAGGTTATTACTTGTTTATTATGCATTACACAGGGTTGTCAACCGTTGGAATGCACTCCCACCTGTAGCCGTTCCTCCAATGTAAATAGCCCCCGTAAATAACCGTATGACCGTGGGCGCCGTCTCGGATAACACCTCTGCGTTAGTCTGGCTCGTGACTTATGTCGTGCTTCCCATAAAAAATACTTTCCCGCTAAGAATTTACCGTGTATCTTTATATGATAGCGAATTTTTAATACCCAAAGGTTCAAGTCATTAGAGGCAAACCAGAGCACATTAAATTAATCCGAGAAGGAACCACTCTTGAGTAAGAAGGGAATTTTCATGTGAGTTTAATTTAGGGCTTGAGGGGCATAAAAAATGTTATTTTTTTTTTTTTTTTTTTTTTATGTATCGACCACCAACGTTGGTCGATACAGCCAATTTCATCTCCCCTCACGCTCAGTGAGCTCAGCACGCTCAGCGGACTACTGTAGGGAACTTATAGCATGTGTGTATGATTTAGGAGGAAAAGAGTTCATTGACATGTGGTTGAGTTTTATTAGGTTTTGACGTGGTTTTGTTTCACGCACGTGTTGCGCCATCGCGTTCTTCCCACCACGTCGCCGTCTACGTCATATCCCTTATTCAACATCTGCAAGCGTTTAATCAAAATATCCATATGCAAATTAACTTCTTAATCCACATTTAACCAGATTCTTATTAAACATGCGAAGAGCCAAACTCGTTTCATTTAATTAAAGCACACCCGTGAAAGTGAAACCATTAAGATGTAAAGCGCAGTCTGAAGACACACTAGTTTGTTTGATTCAGAGAGGTAACAAACATTCTATGAATATGCAGAGTTGTTTCTAAAACGAATGTATTAATTATGCATTTATTTATTTATAAATGTTCTTCGACATCCAAATATTCTCTAAGACCTTTCTACACCTGACAACTGCACCAAAGAGTTTGCTGTCAATAGCTTCGCCGAAGATATCGTTACGTTTTGTTTAGCATAAAATTTCCTTATATAACTATATTGTAAAGTAATCAAATGTATGAAATAAAAAATATATAAATAATAAAAATAGGTGCATTAATGTCACAAATTGTTTTATTACACCGTGTCGCGGTTCATATAAAGGCAGTCGCCCTGGATATCTCCAAGGCTTTCGACCGCGTTTGGCACCGAGGCCTCCTAGGCAAGCTTCCGTCCTTCGGCATTCCACCCAAACTCTGTACCTGGATCGCCAGCTTTTTGGCAGGTCGTTCCATCTTCGTTACCATCGATGGCTCGAAATCGGACGAGTTTCCAATCAACGGTGGTGTACCGCAGGGCCCTGTGCTGTCGCCTACGCTTTTCTTAATATTTATAAACGATCTACTGTCCTTGGGCATGAATGGCATGATACACAGCTATGTAGACGACAGCAAGGAGCACGAGGGCTATGTTAAAGACTGGAAGAGTAGAGATTCGCGCACAGAGAGGCGCAACGTTCAGTTGTTAATAAGGTCGATAACATTCACAGAAAAGTAGCTATAAGGGGCCAGGAGAATCTTGTCGCCTTCAACGTTAGTAAGACTCAGTGCTACGCATTATCTGCTAAGGTCGATCCCTTTCCTTTCCAAGCTAGTTTCCAAGGTAACGTACCTGTCTCGGAGCACCTGGACCTCCTGGGCACCACTATATCTAAAGACGTGGATTTCCGGCAACTAATCGAGTCTAAGGCCAAAACTGCATCCAGGAAATAGGGAATACTTTTCCGCAATCGGCGGTTCTTCTCACCGGCACAACTATTCCTGTTGTACAAAACACAGATTAGGCCGGTGATGGAGTACTGCACTGCAGTCACATCTGGGAGGGTAGTCCGCATTAGCTGCTTGCGTCCTTGGACTCGATACAGCGCCGAGCCATCCGTCTTGTTGGTGACCCGAAACTTACAGATGGTCTGGAGTCTCTGAGTCACAGACGATTTGTGGGTTCGCTTAGTCTGTTTTACAGATACTATCACGGACGCTGCTCTGTGGAACTAGCATCCCTTATTCCCTGCCACCCGCCCTATCTCCGCATGACTCGTCGCAGAGAGACTCAGCACCCTTTTGTTATTGACATTGGGCTTTTGAGAACCCATCGGTTCTCTAAATCGTTTCTTTGTCGCACCGCTAGAGCGTGGAACTGTCTTCCGGCGAGTGTATTTCCTGAATCCTTTAACCTGGGTGTCTTCAAGCGTCGTATTAACGGGCTAGACAGCCTAGCAACAGTCCGCAAATCTGCTGGCATGGCACCTAACTGAGCGTGGTTTCGCGAGGAGAGGTGATTTTGGCTCTGTCGACTGCACCATTTGGTCTCTCGGCACAGCCACTCATGCTGGTTTACATAAAAAAAAATATAAGAATTATATGGGTTTTTAATTACCGTGGTTGTTAGACATTATTTTTAAAATAAAACAGCTTTACTCACGGTTCTTCCCGAGCTATGTGGCTCGACGTTTCGGGCCAAGCGTATGGCCCGTCCTCTCTGATGCCTCCATCCTCATGAGCACTCTGCCTAGTGCGACGGTTGGCAGAGAACACACCGCCACATTGCTCGGGAAGAACCGTGAGTAAAGCTGTTTTGTTTTAAAAATAACATATAAAAATTAACTTAAAACTTACGGTTAAATTTAACATTTACGGTTTTCACCACCGGTTCACACCAAAACACATATCCTTAGACACCTCAAAGTTTATGCCCTACGACTGGTAAACATGTAATACTGTATTATAAAATGTTTACGTACAAATTTATTATTGCGAATGCAGTCATTCACTTTCTTCTACAATAAATAAATGTTGAATTTCAGCCGCGCAGACGGCGTCCAAGTCGCTGATGGAGGCGATAACGGAGGTGTACGAGAGCAGCTGGTCGGGGCACGACCTGCTGTACGTGCAGGCGCAGAGCATGGAGATGCTCTGGCAGGACTTCTCGCACAAGCTCGGCGATCAGGTCCTCATACCGCTCAACACATACACCGGCCAGTTCCCGGAGATGAGGGTACGTACGTACGTACTAGCCGTTGTTGTTGAGTGGCCCGTTTCAACGCATTGGGGCCATCCATACCGAGCGATCTCACGCGGTCGGAGCGGTCTTGGCTTGGACTCGTGATCTCAAAATCCGAGGTTCGATTCCAGCCGACTTGCACCAATATGATTTATTTTTTATTTATTTTTAGGGCCTTTAACAATAATTTGTTAATATCAGCCCCATAGTACTAATATTCTCCATCCCTTAGGGCCCAGAGCTGATGGAAAAATTTACGTGCATACCTACACCTACTGCTTCACCTTTTGGAATCGGTGTAAAACTATAGGTTCCTTCCTTTGCCCTTTTTTTTATGGGTCGGCTACATCACCTACAACATCCGTGATGTCAGCCCATAACACCGGGTGAACTAGGTGGTAGGCTCAAATGGTAGCCGAATGGGTTGCTACCACGGCACTGGACGTAAGATGGCAGCATAGCAGCCTCGGCTGTGTTCTCTGGTCCATTATAGCCAACAATAGAAATAGAAGTGTCTGGGTATGGCACCTACCTTCTCGGTGGTGATATTGGCCGGTCGGAACGTTTGCTTTGAGACATTGGTTCATCTGGACACTTCAGGAGCACATGGGCGACTGTTTTGTTCTTCTCCATGCAAAGAATACTCACGCAGCTTGCAAGTGCATCAGCCTCGGTAGCTCAGTGGTGCGATCGGTCGACTGTCGTTGTGACGTGTCGTAATTTTTCAATTTATTATATAAAAAATGTTTTACTTATCATTATAATGTCACTTCCCACACTGAACTAAGTTTGTCCTGTGGGAAGTAAATAACCTATCATAGTGCATGCATACTGTTTTGACAACTTTACAAATACACTCAGCCACCTTCCAAACGTTTACAATATATTAATGCTCCGAACAAATCTGATTTCAGAAAAAGATCGATAAGCGAGGGCGAAAACTTGTGGACTACGACAGCCAGAGGCACAGCTTCCAGGGACTGCAGGCAAACGCAAACAAACGAAGAGACGACGTCAAGGTACCTTCATACTATCCTCAAGCCCGCACACAAATACATTTTCAGTACTTACTTCACGATTTCAATTAACAATGTCAATCTCTGCTATCTGTATTCTCACAGGTCAAGTTGGAGTTACAGAAATTGTTTTTACCATACCGTTTACCATACCGGCCTGAAGGGTGCCTATTCACATCCCTCTTGAAGGGCCGGAGACTGTACTTGCGGTTGAAGATATGGGCAGGGAGAACGTTCCAGAGCTTACCGGTTCTGTAGAACAGAAGATTTGGCTGTATCACTATATACGTTTTGCACCTTATGTCTGACTCACACTCACGAGATATGAACCAAAACATATATGTACGCATATAAACCACCGTGAATAGTATATAAGGTCTTTCATTAGTAGGTAACGATACGCTAAGGGGTGTACAGTGGGTGGCCAAATTATTAGACTCACCACACTTAATGTCATAGTTATCGATACAAATTTGTTCTTGGGAAAAAAATTCCACCTCCTAAACCGTTGAACCTAAACTATTGCAACTAGGTATTTTTTATTACTGATATATTTGGCATACACCTACGTTACCATTTTTAACCTATGAACATCGACTTAACTTAGAGACAAAGTAGAAAATCGAAATGTTTTAATTCTATACATAAATTATTTAAATTATATGAAAATAAATAATCGGTATTTATAAATTTGTCTCCAAGTTAAGCCGACTTTCATTGGATTAAGGTGTAAATGTAGGTTTATGGCAAATATATCAGTAATAAAAAATACTTAGTTGCAATAGTTTAGGTTCAAAGGTTTAGGAGGTGGAATTTTTTTTCCCAAGAGCAAATTTGTATTGATAACTATGACATTAAGTGTGGTGAGTCTAATAATTTGGCCACCCACTGTATGTGTATCAGATACTGATCACGTTCCCATACCAATTTTTAGTTACGATATAAAAAACCTACTCTCTCCTCAAATTTAATACGTGAAGTCTTTCACCTTAATAAGTATGTTTTTTATATCGTAAAATGTAAATGTAAATGTTAATGTTAATATTATAGTACTTATATACCTATCTATACAGTTCTCAAGAAATGTTTGTAAACTAAATGTATATAAAAAAGTATGCACAACATTGCAGGTGACCCGAGGTCGTGAGCTACTGGAAGAGGCAAAACGCACGTATGAGGTTCTCAACTCGGAGCTGCACGACGAGCTGCCCGCGCTGCACGACTCGCGCGTCCTCTTCCTCGTCTCCAACCTGCAGACACTCTTCGCAGCCGAGCAGCTCTTCCACGCTGAAACCTCCAAGGTCTGTCACTCTTCTGTTCCTGCCATCCTCTGCTAACCCAGGCACTATCGGCTCTTAGTTGCATATGCCCCCTAGAACTTAGTTGCATATGCCCCCTAGAACTTAGTTGCATATGCCCCCTAGAACTTAGTTGATGACGGGCTTGGATCAGGAGCAGTGATTCCTCCCACTCAACTACCTTCTGGTATGTTTTAGGGTTCGGTACCTCAAAAGAGGAAAAAAACGGAGGATCTTATAGGATCACTCACGTCTGTCTGTCTGTCTGTTTGTCTGTCATAGCTTATTTTCTCCGAATCTACGGGACGAAAGTAGTTGAAATTTGGTACATTATAGATAGAGCGTAAATGAAATAAATTTCGATTTTGGGGGACAAATTTTTTAATTCAAGAATGTTAATTTTTTTTTGCGTTCGTCATGTGACATGTCAATGAAAAGGGCAAGTACTTTGCTTAAAATACTAGTTGAAAAGACGCTCTGGGTGAGTTACTGATTTTCGACTAAGTACAATTTCAACAAGCACGACCGAAGGAAAGCACTAACGTGGCACCAAGTTCACCCGGTGTTATGGGCTGACATCACGGATGTTGTAGGTGATGTAGCCAACCGTGTCAGTATCCATAAAAAAAAACTTAATTGCGCGTTTTCATATATTTTAATAACAGGTGTTTCTTTATTGCAGAAATACTTATAAAATATAATATAATAAAAAAATCCTGCTTCTTCTGTGAAGGAAAATATTGTGAAGAAACCTGTACACCAGCAACTCAAAGACTTCCAAGTCTAAATACCCTTCCACTTAAACTATAGATACTGTAGAGAGAGAGCTGATGAATGAATTCATCGCATACCTGCAAAATCAATTTAATCCATCAAATTGTACGCATCCATCCGTTTAACAAAGCTACATTTGTACGTTTCAGGTTTACGCAGAGCTGGAGGCGATCACTGACAAACTGGCGACAGAGAGTCAGCGCGGCTCCTACACAGTGAAGAAGTCCATCCACAACAACATCACGCCAATCTCCTCGCCCAAGTCCAACACTCTCACGTCGCAGAACGGGAACGCAACGCCGCCCACGACCAACGCTGTACAACGTGAGTACACACACATACGCACATACCAGATGGACAGTTCCAAATTCAAACTTCTGTCACTTCAGATCCAAAATGGCCGTGCTCTTCTGCAAGCATGTTGACACTTTAAATTTCGAACATCTGTCAGTTCAGTTTCAAAGTGTCCGTGCGATAGATGTAAACACGTTGACTCATTCGAACACTAATAGACACGAGAATAGATGCGAATGCGAGAAATTATTGCGTAATAAACTTGATTGAGATCTGGCCATAATGAACATTTTACTTTGCTAATTAAGTTGACTTTAGACACATGAGAATATTCAGAATGAGTTTTTTTCAACACAGTTGTGCTCACAGAATTACTAATATCTAAGTTACCTGCGCTGCAATAGGTCCTGCCAAATAAATTCCTTGAGTGAAAAATTTACTTACTCACCAATTATTGTCGTTTTGAATGCTTACATGTTGTCGCATGTATGTTAACTTTCGCTTGAAATAATTAGAACGTTGTGGATGAAATCATTCTTACAAAGTTCGCCATAAGACCATTACAAAACTGGGCAATCACCATTGAAAATTACACTTACGTTCATGTACCTACATAAAACAAAAATTAATTGAAATCCATATCATCACCAAATTACATCAGCTTATAATAAATTTGTGTCTCCTATTTGATTAGAGGTCCTTGATGAATGTAGCCTTTTCTGTAACTGGTCTGTTAATACAGCTGCTTGTTGGCTAGCTTATTATAATAATGAGGTTGGTTCATTGGTAGAAGGTAAATTATGTTAAAATCTTCATTTATTATTTTTTTACATGTTAGCAGGAGGCATGATTTAGCACTGCAACATTTCCAGGAGTGCCATTGCATACCTGCTGCAGCAATTATTGCAAACTAGATTAATCTGTCTCACTAGGTACAGTGGGGCATGATCTTGATGAAATTGCTAATAGCGATAAATTGCTAGTAGCTATCGACTTTTCTCTTTTCCAAATTTGAACTCCCGGGACCAGATCAAATATGAAACACAATTGTACAGATGCAAAAGTCTTAGCTTATTTGGAACATTATTGCTTTGCTTCACTAAGCAATAGTGAGTTAAACCGGGACACATAATCAGAAGGAAACACCTTTCAAGAGTTTCAAGGAGGGTTTCATCAAGGGGGGTTTTGGAACCCTGCCAAGACTTTGTTGTCCTGTACAGAAACAGGAATGCAAAATAAAAGAACACAAAATCGGGGTATAAACAAATATTGTGGTGAAGTTTTGACATTGTCAGCGGGTAAGCTAAGACTTGTGCGTTGCGTCGGTGTGGTGTGTGCGTGCATCGTGTGTGTGTGTGCGTGTAGCGGTGCCTCCCTCCCCCCCGCCCGTCAACGGCAAGTCGGCCTCGCCGCCCGGCTCGCCGTCGGCGTCGCCGCCCGAGTCCCCGGGTTCCCCCGCCCTCGCGGAGGCTCCGGCCACCCCCGCCGCCGCCCCCGACGCCGCCTCACCGCTCGCCTCGCCTCCAGAGCCGCCGGCGCGCTCGCCCCCCGACGACTCGCCGCCCGCAGACAAGCAGCACAGCGTCAACAACGTGGGAGATAAGGAGACGCCGCAGGCCGCGGCCGACCGCATGGAAGAGTTGTACGATATACCTGTCGGTGAGTCTACTGTCGGTTCTATCGGGAATTAAAGCTTAAACACACGAAGCGGGCGTTCCTGCGTTTCGCGTTCGTTCATATTCCGAGCTCTTTCGCACTGAACACTTTGAATACCGTTTAGAAGTTTTGCGGAACGGCCGCTCTATGCTGAAGGAGGCCGCTGCCCGACTCGTCCCATTTGTTGATCGTGCTGGACTCTTGGCGCAGAAGGAAGGCTGTTCCCTACCGAGTCCGTCACCTATTGTTGCTACCCAGGGGCACTTGGTTGTTTTGTCGGTCTCGGATCAGCACACGCGATATGGACACGGAGGTTGCAATGCATTGTTGGCCATTTTGCAGTGCGAGCTTTGGATCTTGTCGGAGAGACGCGCAACTCCACGCAAAATCTGGCAAGACGCGCGAGTGGGCGAGTGCGCTGATCCGTTGCATGTATTTTTATCGACTCCTGGCTTTAACGATGCAACCCCAGATGGAGGAATTGTTCAGGAAATTTTGCTTACAAGAAAACCTGTTCGCGGCAGTGAAATAATCAAATTTTTGTTTACATTTTGTGGAAAACGGACAATGCTCAACCAGTGTCGTATATGTTCAGACTACCGCTTGTGTGTTCTGCCAAATTATATGATCATGATTATGATTTAAAGTGTGAGAGCTAGGGCCCCTGAGCCCTGTTGTCACTGCGACCTAGGAAGATCTATTGTGTTATCTCAAAAGTTTAGAGCTCACCCCCAAGTCCGATTTCCGCTATGACCGAGTTATATTCTTGGTGTTGACTGCTTGTATTTGGCATGGGTTAAAAATATAACGCCCAAGAATACTGCTTCTACTGTGAATAAGCACTTCACATTCACAAAGGATGTGTATGGGCGTTTCATCCTCTTTTTTATACAGAACCTGCACACCGGTGTGTCGCTAAGGCCCATTCGGTGTTGGCGTTTGTTTAGTCTGCAGTGTTCTGTTAAGGCCAAATTATGAGTCAGGAAATCTCCAAATTAATAAAAAACAAATAATTGGTTTTGTGGCATAGCGTGTGTTGACTTCGGAGTGTTTCCCGATCTATGTCGGTTATTTTGTCTCACGACAAAGGGTTCGCGCGTTGGTTCGCGGAGCCCGAACGTGAACGCATCCACTATTGTGGTGTTTCCGCAGAAGCGTGCGAGACACCGTGACGAGCGGTAGTGGTTTTGTGTAACTAAAATGAGCATTTCGTCGAGTAACAATCGTGAGCTGATATTGCTTGAATGTTATCAAGCTGAACGCGTACTTTGGCAGTCCAAACAGAAGTACCATAAGAATAATAATAAAAAGAAGGTGCACGATGCCTGGACGAGAATTAGTACCATTGTGGACATCTTCTATCTTGTTTATCTGCATTTATTTTTATATAGGCATAATTGTAGCACGCTATAGCGCACAGCGTTCAGAAGCAGCAAGCAAGAGTCCATTTTCGTCGAACTAAATTGTGAAACTTCACGAGTGTGGAGGGACATATTTTCGCGCAGACTTCATCCGCGAATAATTCGCGCCGTGATTCACGCGCGAGCTAAACTATAGCGCATGAGATTCGAACTGGCAATTCTGTATCATGAATGCGTCGTCACTATAAATGACAGCCGGAGAAATAAGTATAGGAGAAGTAGAACAGGACTATGTAGGTCACAGACTAGTTGTGGAAAGTTCAGCGACATATTTTTAGGTCTGTAAGATGTCTTGTCAGAAAATTATTGGAGTGCTGCCAAATCTTCAACTGATAGGTTTGCTACAATGACAGCCTGTATTGATTGTAATTGTTTAAAAAGTTTTGTTCAGTTTTTACTACTAAATGTATAATTTGTTGACGCCCTTTAGACATTTGTTTAATTATAATATTTACATATGTATTGTGTTTATTGTTTATTTATTTTACAGATATATCTTTGTATTTGCGCTTCTATTGGTCCCTCCATGTTGTGATTTGCATAATTGCTTGATTTCTCATGATTATGTATTTGTTTATGAATTGTTTTGTTGTGACTGTGGTGGTGTATTCTTTTTTACTAATTTATTAACATTTACTCTCTCTCTCTAGACTTTGGAAATGGTTTAAATGTAAAGCTAAGGCTGGTAAATACATTGCATTATTTTTATTATTTATATATTTTGTTTATTTTACAACTCTTATATCAAAATTATGCATCGCAAAATTTCCAAATTATTTTTCGAAATTGTATATTGCATCTACAAATATAAATATAAATAATACTGTTTCTTACCAATTTTTCTTCATATATGTTATTGAACTGGATAACAAAGAAGAAATAGTGACAAGCTCAATCGTAGAGTTGTACAACATAATATAAATAATAGAGAGAAGAGTTGGAGAGTAATAATGCGGTGCGCGGTGGTTCAGGAGGCCTCAGGCACTCTATGTACTTGCGCGCGATAACTACCTACCGCCCGGCGCACAGCCGGCGGTGAATTTCTATGGGCTGCCCAAAGAATATAAACAGCCGAAGAATATAAACAGGCGAAGCTGCAAAGCAATAATCACTTTACACTCGATCGTTAAGGTACATTTTCGCACGCAGCGAGTGGCGACGTGAAACAGTAGGCTATTAAAACCCGAAGGTAGGAACATTTTCTATGGAGTGATTTATCTGTTACGAAGTAACTATTTAGTAATCTGTGGTTCAGGTGCGACGCTGGCGGGGCTGCCGCCGGGTGTGCTGTACCGCGTGCGCGCCACCTACCGCTACACGCGCGAGGACAGCGACGAGCTCTCGTTCGACGTGGGAGACGTCATCCGCGTCGTCGAGTACGACGACCCCGACGAGCAGGTAACACACACTGTGTACAGCATGTTAATAAACCACACAACCCTGAACTGATTTAACGAATAAACACACCACACGCTGTATTCCGACAATCGGGCTAAGCAGAGTAATCGGTGTTCTGCTGCAAGTACTCTTGCACAACACTGACCACCACATTTAGCAAAATATTAGGACAAGACAACTATCAAGCAGCTAAGCAAGGCACGAAGACCCACCTGCTACAAGGTGGCTAGCCTTTCGCCCTTATGCACGGCATCTTGTCCTTATTCCTTAGTCGCCTTTTACGACATGCACGGGGAGACATGCAGTGGGGCTATTCTTTTTAATTACCTACCCCACACGATACGAATAAACAGTGGCACCCAAAACAATTATTTCACCTTCTCCATATATTTCTTACTTCAACAGATTTACTCTCTCTCTCTCTCTTCCAATCCTTTTGTTTGCATCTCTCGAAGCTCTAACGTGAGAAATGTTATCAACAGGAGGAGGGGTGGCTGATGGGCATCAAGGAGACGACTAACGAGAAAGGAATGTTCCCAGCGAACTTCACTCGCCCCATATGAACACCGCTACCATCCTCCGTCGCGCCGTCACATAGATGTATTTATATAACATATTAAATTGTTGAATGTTATTAGGTTTAATCGCTATTTATATTATTTAATTACAACGAATATCTTTACAATACGACGCCTTTAGACGATGTTCGTTCCAACATTATTGGAATATTATCACATCAAACGTGAAGTATTTGAATGCTTCTGATATATTTTTGTATATATTCTGTAAGCGAAGGTTTAGTCGATCGCTCGAAGCTGTAATCGCAGACGGAAATAATAAATGGAGAAAAAGTGTTGAGCCGTCCACAGGTTGCTAGTTGTGACAGCTAGTGGGCGAATGTTTTGCTCAAATATGGTTAGACTGTATTTTTTTAATATTGGGTGACGTATATTTGATCGCATTACGGAACATACTGATATTGTGACCTCATAAGGCACAATACAATGTCACTTTGAGAAAATATATTTGCATATTGTGAAATGGACAATAATTAGAAAGTTTCAGGTGGAGGTTATATACTGAGGATTCAATTGCTCATCTGGGCATGGTGAAGTGTCCTTAAAGAAAATATAGAGGCGTTTGTGTGGAAACAGATTTTGTAATAAAATAAGGCTATTATTTTAACTTCATGTATAGATAGAACATCACACTCACAGTACATACTCTATAATAAGTCGAGATCCACTACGAACAATTATAGGTTGGCCCTGTGACTACTTTTATTTAACAGAATTAGAACTAAAACTTGAGACTCGTAGATGTACTTTAAGAGAGGAGGTGATGAAAGTTAGACACATGAGTAGATGAAGTTATACCAACTCGGCTAATAAGTGACTAAAAACATTGTACGAAGGGGCGTCGAAGTATAAGCGTCATTGGAAGAGAATATCTTGTCACAATAATATGTAAGGAGTGAGAATGTGAACTAGATAGCTGCATTGTCCAGCCGTAAGATTATATAATGGAACGGTGCCAAATGTCACGCGAACTGTCACATCATCAAACTTATTGACTGTCGGTCTTCCAACACCTACACAGGTCATCCGTTTGGATATGTGATTATGGAACACATTTAATGTCCATCATGCATTTGAAAATTGTATGCATTTTCGTTTTCTGTTTGTCTAATAGTTATATAGTTGTTTGAATTTTGTAACCGGTGCGTTGATGACTTGTCAAACTCCTGCCGTGTGCTCGGTGAGACTATTTGTATAAACATTTTAACAATTTTAACTTGAATTTTTTTTATTCTCTTGAATATTTATTTATATTTAGTATGACTTTGGTAATAGGCAATTAAGTTAGAGTGTACATAAAATTATATTCGAAGTTAGAGATTAGGTTCTATATCATCGCCCATCATGAAACATTAATGTAAAGACTAAAGTTACATCATACTTTATTTAGATCAAGGTCGGGCAGTTGGCCGGCTATGTAGCGATATGTAAGAAGTGCCAATGCAGTGCCTCCGGTGATGAGACGTGGGTTGTATTGTTTGGTGTCGTATTATATTATCCGATGGTGCTCCCCAGTTTGTGTAAGAATAATTTCATCCCCACTTGAGTAATCTAAAGTTAAACTAATTTAGGTTTAGATAATGAAACAACCTCTATTAATGTATCCCAGTTGTTTTCGGAAGAGTTTTGTAATGAATGACCTATGAATTAAAATGTGCGATCTAAATTGAGCCATCTTGGCCCTGAAGGATTGCAATATTAAAAAAAATCTGAGCTTCTGGTCATAGCTGGAATGTTTTGGGACAAATTTTAAATTAAACTGAAAGGAATTTTTTAAGCGAAGAAACTGAAAAGTAATTTTTGGCTTCCAAATGTTAGGAATACATTAAAATTAACACAATGTAACTAACCAAGTGGGTCGGTCGGATGGGCCACGGATTTCGAATGCAGTGCCATTATGTGAACGGTCCATATAGATAATTTTAAGTTTGTTAGTACATGTACAGTTTTTACAATTGCAAATACATTTTTCTCACATTTTCTCTGTGTTTCTATTTCCACTTATACGAAATCAATATTATTTTAAATATAATCAAACCACCTGGAGTATAATAAATAATACACAAAGTTCGATCAGTGCTTGGTAAGGGAAGGAAGGATTAATGTTCGGACTCGAGTCAAAGTAGGCCGAGATATTGTGCACTGCACTGTTGTGCAACTGGTCTGCTGCTAAATGGTGAAAGACCAAACGGTGAATGTACATTATGATTATTTATGATGGGTGGTTCCATTTTCGTTATCCTGACTACCTGACGAGGACGACGAAAACATGTAGGCGCCTGAGGTACGTGCATACACAGCCTGCTATCGCCAATGGTACGAGTACTCATGACCTGGGGAAAAAATGAATCACCGTCCCCATACATCAAAGAAAAAGTCTCGACTCGAACCCATGTTAATAATATAATGAGATAATGAGATATCTATGACGTCAACGTGTCAAGAGCCATACTGCAAAGAGCCTTAGCTTAATAAAGAATATTATTTCTTTATCTTTGGCAGAGATTCTCCTTGTTTCGGTTTTGTACCGTCTAGGGCCGGTACTTTAAAAGAATAGCACCACTGCATCTCTCCCCGTGTATGTCGTAAAAGGCGACTAAGGGATATTACTCCCTTATATTAGTGGTAGGGTTTAGTTTAACGCGCCCGGGTTGGTACCACCGCACTGAATGAAAGGTCGGTCGAAACGGCTATGTAAATAGTTTATGTTTTCCGTCCAGTTCAGTGTAGCCGGCAAGACCGATGGGAAGCACTGACGTGGCAACAAGTTCATCTGGTTATTATGGGCTGACATCACGAATAGATAGGTGATGTAGCCAACCGTGTCAGTTTCCATAAAAAAAAATTGGTTGTCTGTAAAGTCGGTTTACGGACGATAGTTTTACGTGATGACGTGGAATAATCGTAGTACATAGATCAAAGATCAGTAATTTCTATTTCCAGTAGAAAGATTAATCATCTTGTGACTGGCCATCAAAACTTCTGTTATCTGATCTTGACAGTTTTACTTTATAAGACGTTTCCATGGTAACTTTGAATATCAACGCTACACACTTTCGTGCGTGCAGTCGGTGCTCATCAATTTATAAGACGTGACGTCATCACGTCAAAAAGGTCCAGCCAGTCCAGTCAAACGAACTCGTTTTCAAGCTTGGCTGGCTTGGGTTTAATTTCATTGTGTAATAATAAAGTATAAGCAAATTACGGTTCACTAATATGCATGCAGGAATTTTTTTGTTCAGATTGCTGCCGGGCTGATCCATTCTTGACGGGCTCATATAAAAAGCTGCTGGCTGGGCAGTGGGCACACTATAGATCGTTCACAGAACTACACAGACAGACAGACAGAACAGAACTCATAATAACATAGTTATTTTACCTCTGTCTGCTGACTGACACATGTCATGTCATTGTATCTTCCGGTAGGTTGGCACCACTTGCTGTCACTAGTACTACGGTCCTAAAAAGGGTTACTTGCTATTAATAGTATACCCGTGGTAGTGGAAATTATGTATGACCTGTTGTACTTGTAGTGATAAGTCCACCTTTGCGGACTCCTTCATTTCTTGTTTCTTGTCGTGTACTGTTCTCCTTTCAATTTGTGTGCAATAAAGAGTTTCTAATCTATTCTATAAAACATTATTAAAAAAATAAAAAAATAAATTTAAATCATACCCCCCTATAAAAAACCCTTCGGCTCCCGCAAACCCCGCGCGGGGTTCATTTATCGTTCAACGGCTGGCTCCCGCAAACCCCGCGCGGGGTTCGGCGCGGCGCGGCGGCGCGCGGCTCACTATTAAATTAATCACTAATTCTACCAATTTTCGACCAAAGAACTGATTCCTGGTATCACTTCTTGGTTAAAAGTACTAGAACTATTATCAAACACATGGCAGGGCAACACTTCACCTTCACACAGAAAATAATTTTTTTAAATGTCAAATAAAAAAATGTCACTTTTGACAACGGACATTTCAGCTCACACTGAAATATATTGAAGTTGTACCGTATTTCGTGTACCCGTATTCGAGAGTACGTCTCATTATCTTTATTTAGAGGTATGACTCGTATAAGGAAATTATACAGTTTTGGTCAGAAAAAATCGAAAAAAAATGTCGAGTGTGTTTTGTTTTGCCTGGAGTTCAAAAAATCGGTCTGTGCTTCTAAATAAGTGAATCCTGAAGTGTTTGGTATCACTGAATGCGCAATTTCAGTACGCAGATTACAGATTACAGATTACTGATGGATCGTTCGATTGAGGCGGGATATTCGAATTTGTGCGGGAGCGCGCGCGCCAAAATTTTGCGTTTTTTCATAAAGTATATAAAGTGCGAAGTCAGATACAAAATCAGTTCCGGCGGATATTTACCATGTAAAATTAATTTAAGTGCATGATAAAGATGTGATAATAACTAATAAAAAATATGAGAAATAACGATTATTAATTTTTGTTTAATTTATATTTAAAAAACCTAAAAAGCCAATAATATTAAAATAAATTTATAATTTTTTTCGATTACTAAAGTTGTATTTTTTATGCCGGCAGAATATATTTTATCGCTGACAAAACTTTTCTTGCTACATTCCAGTAGTGTCAGCACATCTGATATAGACAGCTTACCTCAGCAGAAATAAATTTATAAATACCGCTAAAGTATTTCATTTACTATTGCCGCTAGATGTGGACGCTAGATGTCGCTCCATGAAATTAGCTTCACACACTGTTGAGAAAATTTGATGCGATAGGTAATGGTCGATCAGCCCGCGTTGTTAAGACGTCTGGTCGGTGATGGTGGCAGGGACCGCGGGTTCGAGGCTCGCAAAAGACGGAGAAATATATTTTGTATTTCCTACTATTGTATATGCTTCTCTATCGCGCTCTCGCTTGCACACACAGGTCTCTATCGCGCTCTCGCTTGCGCACACAGGTTTAGATGGAACGTGACACTTCTTCGTGCGTGCAGCCGGTTTTCATCAATTTATAAGACGTGACTTCATCAAGTCAAAAAGAAAAAAAAAAAAACAAAAAAAAAATTGTGGGGTTCGAACCCCAAAATACAAACCCTACACGCTTACCACTGAGCTAACAAATTACATAAACTACCAAACGAATATCGCCTTCTGTTGGTTCCCGGAGTACGATTGCTGCAGGCAGGATTAAGGTTTTAAGGTTTCGAGGGATTGATAAAGTCTTTCAGGTGTCGTATCGAAATTAGCGAACTTGATGGCTAGAGGTAAAATAACTGTGAACAACGGTCTATCTATAGTCACGACAAACGGTACTTTAGGACTCTGGAATTTGGATAATACAGTTTCACAGCTCGTCATGTCCGTTTGGAGGGTCTCCATGGAAGTAATAAATATTAGACACTCGTTTCCTTAGCTCATTTTCCAACAATATCATATGGTTATATGAAAGCAGGGTGTAAAAAAATACCCGAGAGATTTTATCGACCTATTCTCGAAGTAATTTAGAACCAAAATTCTGAAGAACTATCCCTTCAAGTTTTCACGGGCAACATTTTTAAGTCGTGTAAATAGGCCCTATTGCTGAATTTGGCGCTGGGAATCGAGAGGACAGTGGAGTCACATGGGGTTCGCGGAGGGACGTCATGATATGACGGGATGTACCGTACGTAACGGGATGTCACGTCATGCTCATGCTCAAAATAAAAGAAAATTGATTTACTTAGGTTCTTTTATTATTTTCAGATGTATTGCTGAAATATTTTTTCTTTCTTTCCCTTCCCTAGACCTAATTTGAAGGAAATCCCAAATTCCGGAGTCTCAAAGTACGGATTACGGCTGTCAAATTTTCCTGCAGTGTTTTCCACAGATTAATAATTGATGGTGTTTTTCCTTCAAGCTTCCGGTTAGCGATCGTTTATTTTCCTCCTGAAATCGAAGTAATAATTTGAGAAAATGATCTGGCGGCTGAAGAGTGTCTTCACCACAATGAAGATTTCTCGAAAGCTTTGTTAGAGCCGAGCGCCCGCGTAAACGGTTCCGATCGTCACCAACTTAGCGTAACGTAATGAAAATGTAAGTCCAAAATATTGCCTAATAAAACGTTTGTAAGGGTATTAATGTTTTGTATTGACTCTTATCCTATTTTTACAGGCTGCTTACTGCTTGAGGCGCCTTCGAGGTTTCACGTAAGTACCTAGCATTGTTATTTAGTTGTATGTTACTTACAGGCCTGTCAGTTTTTAAAAGGGTTCCGTAGGACCACGATGTATATCTAGTGTTTAGTGCTGTTTTAGCATCTTCGAAAGATACAGACAGACGCTCTAATTCACTTATCTGTACGTACTCCTTATAAATCAATTTTAATATTTCTACGGTACCATACATGGATTTGAAATTATATTATCAACATTTCAAAATTATGACATTTTGCAGGGAATGAACCAAGAATTTCGTATTATCTTGCCAGAGAACTAAAAGGTATTTCTTTATTAGATCTCATTGAACTGCTTTTTATCTAAAATGCACTAAAATATTATATTATATAGGGATGTGGGAGTGTTAGAAGATATTTCATATTAACTGGTAGAGGTTTTTTTATATCTAAGAAATATTAGGAGAAGATTGTACGGAGGAGGAGTTTTGTTCTGTAGAGGACATGGCAAGAAAATGTGATCGAGGTCAGCCTTTCCGAGACCACATTTAAAAATGGTGGAGTCTCTAATAAGCAACTTTGTCAAGAAAAGTGGCGTACAGCAGTGACCTAGGCGCATACGACAGATAATGGAGGTCTCCTTTTTGGGGTATTGATTAAATTTTGAGAACCATGGCTTACAAGGCATCTCTGACTGGAGAGGGGCATAGTGCCGACCTTTCATCTGCTGGTTCGCATGAAGTCCAGTGACCATTCTGTTGCCAGATGTTTTCTCGGGAGGCTGACCAAGTCAAGAGGTTGGATTGAGAAGTAGGACTGTTCACCAGTCTCAATAGCCGCCTTGGTGAGAGCATCAATTTGTTCATTGCCAATAGATAATTTCAGAGTGACTAGGGATCCAGGTGAAAGTTGCCTCTAGATTATCGGACTCACATTCAGCAAGGATATCCTTGATGTAGAGTAGAGTATCTTTTCGTGGATTTTGGCCGTAAAGGGGTATTGGTGTAGGTAGACTGCAGAGCTTTTAGACAAATAAGTGAGTCAGTGAATTTGACAGTGTGTCTAAGCTGGTGATTCCGCTCGCTCTTTTTGAGAGATTTACCATCAGTATTACTCACCTGACATATTCTGTCATACATGTAAAACTTCATCTATCAGGACAGATCGATAGCTTTTTGGAAAAACTATGATTACTTTCGCTCGTAGAAGAAAAATAATGAAAACGTCTAAATAACGACTAATAATAAAATAACGAAATTTATTTATAAAAACGCGTTGAACGTAACGTTCGTGACCAAAGTAAGGTTTTGGACGAAATCTATTGTATTTGTTGATTATATATCTATGTCGATAGCTTTTTACGTTTTTGTTTCAATTCGTAGTTTTGCAATAAAAAAAATAAAAACCGAATTTTCGCTTACTATATAAATTTCCGTGTGATGCATTCTCCTCCAACTCGAAATAAGGGTCCCTGTCATCATTGCTGGCTATAGAACCCTGAAAAACTACTTGCCGCTATCCTGCTTGCACCCGTGGAATTTGCACCGTGCTTGCTTACTTTGTATGATTAACTAATATTATTTGCAATAATAAAAATTTAACTATGCTAGAAACTATTCACACGTATTCATCTGACTTCCAAATAATCCATCTATCAATTGTTTACAATGCTTGACGCAAGCTTCTCAGAGTTTTTGGTGTGAATATGAGAAGTATCTAAAAAACCGGCCAAGTGCGAGTCGGACTCGCGCAATGAGGTTTCCGCATCATGAAAAAAAAATATTGAAAAAACATGTTTATTGTGTGGGGACCTCCCTTAATTTTTCACTTTTTTATAATTTTATTATTTGTTGTTATATCCGCCAAAATAACACATATTCTGTGAAAATTTCAACAGGATAGCTATTACGGTTCCAAAGATATACAGCCATCGGACGGACGGACAGACAGACAAACAGACCTTGTAGGCTTAGTAATAGGCTTCGGTATGGGGTACGGAAACCTAATAAAAATTATCACAGGTGTTCGAGAAAAATAGCATACACATAGAGGTGTGAATTGTGAATACAAATTGTACGTTGCTCGAATAACTTAAAAATCACTTTAGTCTTTGGACCGTCGTCATCGTTGTCGCGTCGTCTTCGTACAAAGATGGGAAATATATACCTTACTACTTATACCCACTAAATATCTACTAGAATTATTATCAACCAAGTTCAATAGATTTTTGGGCAAATTTAGTTTCTTCGGCAAAATTACCATGGCAATAGGTATTCTGGTAGAGTATGAGACTTGAACATTTTTCAATATGGCACTATATTCCTACTAAGTTATGATTTGAGTTAAAAAAATTATTTCGAAGTATATTTATCGATCATCCTTTTTATTTATGATTTTCCTGAATGTTTTGAGTTTGTCTACATGTGTCTAAATATTATCTATGTGGATAACGATTTCTCTGGATAATGTTCCAGTTTTTAACACATTATCTACTTATAAGTTTTAGGACTATAGTTAGTTTACTTATAATATAATCCAGAAAGACCTTCTTAGTTCGCATTACAATCAATAATTTATTAAAAGTTAGTTCCATTAAAACATATAGTTTTTATGACAAAATTATTAAAAAAAATTACATTATTTTTTCCATGCAAAGACTTAAGGGACAGGCCGCCAAAATTATCATTTTTTAACACAAAACTAACACAAAAAAATTGTGTTATAATAACACAAATGTAACACAAACGCACCCCATTTTTATGTAAAGCTTGTTTCACAATGTACGAAAATAAAATGGAAGTGATGAGAGGGTAATAAAACAATTTTAAAGTTGTACTCTCTTTTAATAGGAATCAAATAATGAAAAAAGAAACTTAAGAGGCCACATACGGTGTCTCTTCTACAAACTACAAACTTACAATTCGAAACGGAGTGACCGATTGCAACGAAACTTTGTACACAGAAGCAGAACCTGAAATTGTAAAATATAATTCTGTTGTATATACTTATATTTATATTCTACAAATACAGGTTCTGTCCGCTTCTGTGTGGGAAGTTTCATTACAATCGGTCACTCCGTTTTAAAGAAATTAGAATTATAAATCTTAATGGGAAGTGAAATCGTGTACGGCCGCTTAAAACTGTGTGTACTGCCAATGGATGATGATGAATAAATAATACAATACAATCATTTATTTTTTTAACGGAGTAAACGTATTTATTGTAAGAAACATAAAAAACTTAGTACTTTCATTGGTCCTTTCTTGTGACCATTATGTATATGGCTTTACATTGGTATTGTGTTGCGTAACACAAAAATAATGGGTGACGATAACACAAACGTAACACAAACATAATACAAAACTAACACAAAACCAAGATTTCCACAACAATATTAGGTTATAACTTTGACAGTTTGTCGAACTAGACGCTAACGAAAGTATTTACGTGTACTATAAGCAACAGCGCTCACAAAGAAGATGCAGTAAACATAAATAACGTTTACTTACCGGAGCAATCTCCAAAAACCTTCGGCAGTGCCAATTAATGAACCACTGACGAAATGTACTGCGGCACTTCTTTTCTCAACCACACGTCGAAACAAAATGGCTGACTTCTTCTTCTTAACTGCTTCTGCTAGTTCAATGTTGCCACATCAAAACTTCGTTTCCCCTCGCTTTTATTGAATAAATTTGTGGACAAAATCCGTAACACAAAAAATCGTAACACAAACCCAAAAACTGTGTCATTTTTTCCAAAATGTAATTAAAACACGTCATATATTTAGTATTTACGCAAATATTACTCATGATAGAGGACGCATTTTCCAATCTTTTAATTACTTCAACTCGCAATTCAATCAGACTTAAAATAATTATTTTACGTTCATCGGAAGTTGTGTTCGCAAAAAAAAAAACACCGCATTTTTCCCCAAAAATAGGGGTCCCGACTGACAAAAGAATTTTTTTTTGACAGAGTTATGATAGTTATCTTCAATTCAGCAACTGCAACATCAAGCTAACTCATTGCTTGATGTATTACAATTACGCAAAAACATAAGACGTTTGAATTTTTGAAGAAATTCACTTGGACATTTCGATATTTTTTGGTTCTGACAAAAAATTATAATTTTGGCGGCCTGGCCCTTAAATTTGACAATATTCACATTCAAGGTCGCAGAGATCACATTTTGATAATCTATGTTTTTTATGTTCATACTGATTTTGTCTACTTACGAATTTGTTTAATGGACTGCGTTTGATATGGATGGCTGCATTGCCGATGGAATAATGATGCACATTACAGGTATTTTGTCCTTGGACAGAAAATGATGGGTAATCTACGAGTAGCTACTTTTTTTTTTTATGTAATCCCGTATGTGTGGCTGAGTTGGAGGGGCCAAAGCGCATGCTCCGACCAGCCAATATCACCTCCGAGAAGGTAGGTGCCATACCGGAGACTTCCCTGGATTGCTGGCTATACTGGACTAGAGGAGAACACAACCGAGGTTGCTATGCGCCCATCTTACATCCAGTACGGTGGTACCAACCCAGTCGGCTACAAATTGAGCCTACCACCTAGTAAGGGGCAAGGGAAGGGACCTACAGTTTTACACCGGTTCCGAACGGTGAAGCAGCAGGTGTAGGTATGCACGTAAATTTTTTCGTCAGAAAAAACTCATTGGTACACGCCGACGGGATTCGAACCGCGGACCTCTCGCATGAGAAGCCGATGCCCAAACCACTCGGCCACCCGCCGCTTAAAACGCTTTTGAATGGCTTCTGTGATTGATTTCTTACAATATCTTAACCTACCATGCAGTTTTTAGGGTTTCGTAGCCGGATACGTTGGCAGAGTCTCTTATAAAATTAGTCAGGTGTCTGTCCGGCCATCGGTACGTACATCAGTCCGTCCGTCCGTCCGTCCTTCTGTCTGTCGCACGCGTTGTCCCAGGTGATTACTCCGGATGGTAAAATTAATAAATATAAATTAATTATAAAGTAGACAATTTAGTTCTTTTTTTAAATATATTTGTAGGGTTTTTAACAATGATTTGTTAATATCAGCCCCATAGCAGGCCTCACGCACTCTATGTACTTGCGCGCGCTAACTACCTACCGCCCAGCGGGCCGCCGCCGCGCCGGCGCGGAGGTCTAATTCAGTGAAAATTCGTGTGCCGCGCGGAGTGTACCTACACGCCCGCCCACGCAACTGCGCGCACCTGCAAAGCAATAATCACTTTACACTCGATCGTTAAGGTACATTTTCGCACGCAGCGATTGGGGACGTAAAACAGTAGGCTATTAAAGCCGAAGGTATGAAACTTTTTCTATGGAGTGATTTATCTGTTACGAAGTAACTATTAAGTAATATGTCCCCATAGTACCTACTTAAGCGCAGAACAAGGGAATTTCTACGGAACCCTCTGTCTGTGAACAACGTTCGGATTTAACAGGTCTTGTCAACCATCGATATTGTCAACTACGTCTTAATAGAAGTTGAACGTCAACAGATGACCGAAATGTGAACTGTCGAAGAAGTCATGGCTCCTTCTGTGTCTGAAATGAAGTCAAACATTTGTAAATACTCAATAGGTATTCAAAAGATGCATTAAGTAGCGTGAGCAAAGCTGCGGACCAATGCTACTAGATGTATACAGGAACGACGACTCCATCCGGTGCAGTATTTCAAGGAAATTGCTCTACCTAACTGACATTCTTCCATCGTGTCGCCGTCGCACAATGCACTCATTATATTACCACAAAGGTGTCCAATCACACTTTAACTATAGACGCTTTTGCGAGGCAAACGAGATGGGGGAAGGTGTCAGGATCATTTCCCGAAAAGTATCTTTTTTATGGAAACTGACACGGTTGACTACATCATCTACGACATCCGTGAGGTCAGCCCATAACATCTTGGTGAACTAGGTGCCATGTCAGTGCTTCCCTTTGGGCGTGCCGGCTACACTGAACTGGACAGTGCGGTGGTACCGACCCGGGCGGGTTAAACCCTACCACCTAGTAAGGTAAGAAAGGACCCACAGTTTTACGTGGAATCCTAATCACGCTCGGCCTCCAACTGTCGAGCGGTCACCTATCCAAGTACTGACCGCGCCCAGGTGTGCTTACGGTCGGAACACAAAAATAATCAAAATTTTCTTTGATAATTTCCTCCAAGTTATTATTTACCAACAAGACAAATTCGCTTTGCATTGTAATAAAGCACAATACGAAATTTATGATTCTTATTTTAGCTTGATGACTTTCGTGCGAATAATGATAGGCGACTGATGTGAGCGGAGGGAGATGAAGTGCGCGGTGCTACGCTCACTTGCGGCACGAGCCATCGCTTATGTGTTCTGGCTTACTGCTCTGTGCACATCCTAGCTTGAAGCACACATTACTAGTGTGTCGAATAGACAAGGTTCTAAACGTGATATAGTAAAATTGTGGAGCCGAGTGTACCAATCCATTCCCTCAGGGGCCGCAGGTGAGAGTGGAAGATATAATAAGTACATCGTTCTGAATCATTAGGAGTACATTGACCGCACCGCGGTATCGTAAACAGCGTACTTTCACTGTCTACGGTTCGGCAGTCTCTATCGTGAATCATTGCGGGGTTATCCTGCTAGGAGAGAGTCCAGATGTTTCAGGTCCCCTAAGCCCCAACCGAGGGGTTAGCCACCTTGCCTCTGGTTGCGCCATTCTACCGGCGCGGCGGCCACCCACTCTGCAGTCCTGCCTGTTCGAAGAAGCTAGACTGCTACAGCCAGACGGACTAACCACTCACTGTTGGCAGTCTTCGTTCTTGCGTGCTAACGGTCGCACGCCTCTTCGTTGTGGAACCCGCGAGTGTAACATCGCGATTTTTTTTTTGTACAAAATCGTAGCAAAGTGCAGGCGAAGTGTAAAATACTTTGAGATTCTGCGTTGGTTCTTTATTCAAGTAAGACAACTTGTTACTACTTCATTAATCTACTTAATTATTATAATTTTTTATTTTTGCTTTTGATTTTTTTTTTCTAATTCGGTATGGGTGGCTGAGACAGAGGGGCCAAAGCGCATGCTCCGAACAGCCAGTATCACCTCCGAGAAGGTACGTGCCATACCGAAGACTTTCCTTTTCGAAGCCAAAGGGAACGGCTACACTGGACTTAGAGGAGAACTTAGACGAGGCTGCTATGCCATCTTACATCTAGTGCGGTGGTATCAACCCAGTCGGCTACAATTTGAGCAATTAAGTGGCATTTAAGGGGCAAGGGAAGGGAACTACAGTTTGGAGTTACTATTTTTTCGGTTTTTTTTTTGAGGATATCTGAAGAATATAATAAATTAATCATAAACTATCTAATATAATAAAAATAACAAAACTATCTAAAATTTACAAATATAAACTAACAAATTAATAAAAAAACCCTTAATAAAATACTACTTACAAAAGAAACGCCTCCTCCATTCTGTCCCTCTGGAGGGCGCTGAGTGTTCCCACTATTACCCCGGCTACGTTCCCGCGCGGGAATAGCCAGGCTCGACCGCTGCCTGGGATATCCGCTGGAGCGACCATCTCCGAAACTTCGTCGAGTAGATAACCCACTCTATATACCTCTACCGACTCTACGCGCTTACTTCATACTCGCAGTAGACTGTAGATGTTACGTGACACTTTCACTTAACCGAAATACGTTTGTTATAGAGCAGTCGGCTGGTATTTCTTTGATGGGGAATATCGTTTCAAAATTATGTAGAAATGAAGAGAAAATTCAACTGTTACGTACTTACTTATTTTGCAATAACAAAATATGCTCGGCTCCTGTAATATATTTAGTACCAAGCAACGATTTGAATTTTAACCGACTTCTTAAAGAGAGAGATACAAAAAAGGAAACCTTTGTCAATTTGACGCTGTTCATGGATTACTTAGACTGTTTTTTTTTTTTTTTTTTATTGTGCTTGAATACTTGTTTATTTTTATTTATTTATTTAGGAAAAACCAACAATTACATACAAATGTAAGTTATGGAGACAGTAGAAACTATAAACAATTAGGTATGTAACCTGCGACGTTTTTCACAAATAGTTTATAATAATTAATTAATTAATTAAAAGCGTACACACAATATAATTCACATAGCGCTTATGAATGAATACATATCAAATATAACAGCACCACGAGAGCAGACACCTCACCTTATGCATACTGTGCCACACCACGCACGGGTAACAATAAAGTTATCATCTCCTACTTAAACCTATTATGAACATAAAGCAGCCTATCGAGGCGGAACCCAAACCAAACAGAATTAGGACAGACCATGAAAAAAAAGTACATATACTATGTAGGTATATTATATCTGTCTGCATAAGTCTGCTTGCGTGAAAGTCCGTCTCTTGATAATAATTCTCGATAAACTCCTGAACCGGTGAACCTGATTGTTATACGGTTTTCGTAGATTATAATTTTTTTATGCTAATGCTCTTCGGTTATCCGCACGTACTGCAAATGTTGTAATTTACAACTGTATAGATTTTAAATGGTAAAAAAACCCCGACAATCCTTAAAACATTATTCCGCTTAGTTAATAAAAAGGCGTCGGGGCACTGGGTTGAATTTTTCATACTTAATGGTCCCCCGACACCTATAATTAACTAGGTGGGAATTATTTTGTACTTTTTAAGGGTTGTCGGGTTTTTTGAGACGGTACTTGTAGTGTAGTAATGTTGTAAGGTTAGGTTAGGTTAGGTTAGGTTACAAGTACATGAGTCATTTTCACGAACTTTGTCCCATAACGAAACACTATAACGAAATTATTGTAACGAAACTCCAAATATGTAACGAAAACTTATTTATAAAGTAACATTCACATTGGCTTGCATTTTAATGGAGAGGTAAATAAAAACACAAAATGTATTGAATATCCAAAAATTATTGGATCTTGTTGATTTATCAGTTGAATCTTGAAAAAATATAAAAACCTACTTCAAAAATGTATGAAATAATAATTCTTTTCGGACAAAAGCAAGCAAAAAAATTACGGATGAAAGAAAACATGAGTGGATAAAATCCTTTTTTGCTTTTTTGACGCTTTCAACTCCAGGGTACTGAAAGAAATATTATTTCATACATATTTGAAGTCAGTTTTTATATTTTTTATAAATAATGTTATGTGGAGAAGATTCCAATGTGTATGGAGCTTTATACTATATACAGGGTGTCCCAGAAACCGACGATAATCCTTTAACAGAAGATAGGGCTGCTAATTACCTCTCAGAATATCTAATTTTAGGTTTAGTAAAAATGGCTTAGTTTTTGAGATATTGTCATTTTTGTAAAAATCCAAAATTTTCTCCCTCAGCTAATTTTTTTAAATGCCACAAGTACAAATGTAAGATTTTCTTAAATCTAGTTTTTGTCAAATATTTCCAAAAAGTAAGGCTTTCACACGGTATAATTTATTTTTTCATGTTTAATCCTGTTTAGCAGAAAAACGACTTAAGAGCCACATGTTTAAAAAATTTCAGCCTCATCCCTTGAGTTTGGCCCTTCGCGGTGAAAAAAAAAATTACTACACTAAAGTGGCATTGTGCAACAAAAATACGCCCATCTAATGTAGTTTTTAAAATGGTACATCACTTACCGATTTGCCCAATAATTTATGAGATATTGTTATTTAACTGCAAAACGACCTCGGAATTTTATAACTGTTCTAACAAGTACGAATTGGAATAAAATAAACACTTGAAGTAAATTGGTCTTTATTAACCTGTTAAAGCAGATGTACCGTGTGGGGCCGGTACTTTAAAAGAATAGCCCCACTGCATCTCTCCTCGTGGATGTCGTAAAAGGCGACTAAGGGATATGACTCCCTTCTTTTATTACTAGGTGGTAGGGTTTAACCCGCCCGGGTTGATACCACCGCACTGAATGAAAGGTCGGTCGAAACGGCTATGCAAATAGTTTGTGTTTTCCGTCCAGTTCAGTGTAGCCGGCACGACCGAAGGGAAGCACTGACGTGGCACCAAGTTTACCCGGTGTTATGGGCTGACATCACGGATGTTGTAGGTGATGTAGCTAACCATGTCAGTTTCCATAAAAAAAAAAAAAGATGTTCAAATTGTTTACAACCTGCACAAATGCTAGCTCGACAATGCCCGGCTAGCGCCCGGTAGCGGCTTCTCACAAATGCCCGGTTGATACGTCGAGCAAGTACTCGATTCAAGTGCAGATACGTCCACCTATGCTATGTAAATAGTTTGTGTTTTCCGTTCAGTTGACTATAGTCGACACGACCGAAGGGAAGCACTGACGTGGCACCAAGTTCACCCGGTGTTATGGGCTGACATCACGGATGTTGTAGGTGATGTAGCCAACCATGTCAGTTTACATAAAAAAAAACTGAGCTACTGCCGTAATTCTTTCTTTGTGCTCTATCAAGATTTCCACTGGTTTCCCGTAAACTTTTTCTTTTAAATAGCCCCAATAATAAGAATCTAACGGATTTAAATCCGGTGACCTAGACGTCCGATCCATCTGTGGGGATATGCTTGGTCTAAAAAATTACGCACTTCTCTAGCGTAATGGGCTGGGCAGCCATCATTTTGCAACCACCTCCGTATGGCCAATGGTACATCTTCTAAAAGGCTCTGAAGCTCCTGTTGCAGAAACTCAAGATAATTCGCCCGTTTAAAGTCTCTACAATTCAACGGACGTCTTGTGGCCTCCTAGCCACTTGCATCCCCACAGATAGACCAGACCTACTTCAGGTTAATAAAGACCAATTACTTCAAGTGTTTATTTTATTCCAATTCGTAGTTGGTAGAACAGTTATCAAATTCCGAGGTTTTTTTGCAGTTAAATAATAATATCTCATAAATTATTAGGAAAATAGGTAAGTGATGTACCATTTTAAAAACTACATTAGATGGGCGTATTTTTGTTGCATAATGCCATTTTAGAATAGTAATTTTTTTTTTCACCGCGAAGGGGCCACACTCAAGGGATGAGGCTGAAAAAATTTTAACATGTGGCTCTTAAGTCGTTTTTCAGCGAAACAGGATTAAACATGAAAAAATAAATTATAACGTGTGAAAGCCTTACTTTTCAGAAATATTTGACAGAAACTAGATTTAAGAAAATCTTACATTTGTACTTGTGGCATTTAAAAAAATGAGCTGAGGGAGAAAATTTTGGATTTTTACAAAAATGACAATATCTCAAAAACTAAGCCATTTTTACTAAACCTAAAACTAGACATTCTGAGAGGTAATTAGCAGCCCTATCTCCTGTTAAAGGATTATCGTCGGTTTCTGGGACACCCTGTATACATAGATTTCGTTACGTAACGAAATATAACGAAATCGTAACGAAACGTAACGAAATTTTTTGCAAAAAATATCCTAAAAATTACTTCCCTGACAACAATAGAATCAAAACATTACAAAAGCACTAGATAAACGTAAGATCTATGACATATAAAATCGGGATCAATATTCTAGAACAACTTTCTGGGAAAAGGTTGTGTTTTAGCCCAGCGTAACGAAATTTTTTTCACTTTTTTGCAACGACATTCTCACCTGAACTGCTCTCACTGCTTCCAAAGACGCCATTGCAGTTTTTTCGTCCACCAATAAAAATCGGGCCGGTGTTGTCAACCGTATGACTTAAAGCAGCGTTCAATATCTCGATGGTTTAATATGTAAGTAAATTAATAGAATAATAGAAACTATTTTAAAAAAATGTCTAAACCTGCAAAGTTCGAGTGTGACATGACGATTTTTGTATGTAGAGCAAAATTAGGGCTTCGGTAATCGTACAATTGCAAAATAATTAAAAGAAGTAGAGCTTATACACTATCAATTCCCAATGAATAAAGATATTTTCTTTTAAATGACATTTAATGCTTATCAAATAAACAATGAAATATAATTAATTTCTCAATTTAGAAATTGCGACAAAAAAAATTTCTCAAAAGGACAAAGTTGGTGAAAATGATTCACATACATTAATAAATTAGTTTTGTAATAATTTCCGTTTATTTACTTAAAGACGACGAGTGACAGCGTATTAAATTTTCATTTTACAGCAGAAATCCCTTCACCAATTAGGAAAATTGCCGAGTATCTTCGAATCTTGATCTTAATCAAACATAGCTAAGAACCATCCCGGTTAAACCAGCTTTCTAATATATAAATAAAAACCGCCTTCAAAAATGTATGAAATAAAAAAAAAATCGAACCCTAGATTTGAAGGCGGTGCTAAAGAAGGCTACACAAATCACAAAGGATATCATCCACTCATGTTTTCTTTCATGCATCATTTTTTGAAGGCGGTTTTTATATTCTTTTAAATAGTTTTTTTATTTCACAGTTTTTTTTTTGTAATTTTTTGCTATTAATGTACTCGGCGGCATCCGCCTCGCTTTCCAATCCGATCTTGACCAAACGGGACCACACGGGGAGCACCTGCTTTCAAATAAAAAAAGAATCATCAAAATCGGTTCACTCAGTCGAAAGTTCTGAGGTAACAAACATAGAAAAAAATACAGTCGAATTGAGTACCTCCTCCTTTTTTTGAAGTCGGTTAATTTAAACAGCATCCAAATCGGCCCGACTGTTTGGTAGCTAAGATGCCACAGACACACACAGACAGACAAACAGTGGCGTCAAACTTATAACACCCCTCCTATTGCGTCGGGGGCGGGGGTTAAAAAAAAAGGATTTACTTCGATATAAAAATTAATTCTTTACTTCGCTTTCACAGAGTTCGCAGCTGAATAATAAATATCAAAAAGAATCTTTGACAGAAATATATACCTAGTTTTCAGTAATTCACTCAAATCGATCCCAATACAAATTCTAAAACAATTTCCAATCGATATTGTTCAAATAAAAGCCGCAACTCATTCTTATCAAAGTTTGATTTATATTCTTCAAAGTTCAAGCTTTCAAAGTACGTTGGGTAACTTTCAGAACACAATACACCGAGAAAACAAAACGTTTTTCTGTGAAAATTTGCTAACCTCCCCCCTCCCCCCCCGCACCCTTAGTCTCTCATTCCCCTTACGTATTGTCATCTAGAATCTAGACCCCCCAGACAGCAAGTTCGGGGACCTTTCGTAAGTATTCTGTAACCGCGCCGCGCACGAGTATCAATAAGCGAAAAGTCAAAAGTGCGCGGAAAGGCAACGGCATAATTTCGAATCTACACTTCTCGACACTTACGTCTGCTGCTGACTAACTGTCAAATGAGAAAATTTCATTCTAACCGACAAGCAATGTTGACGGGATACAATGATACCGCAGCGGCGGCGGGTGGCCGAGTGGTCTGGGCACCTGGGCGTCGTAGTCGGCTTGTTTTGCGAGAGGGCCGAGGTTCAAATCCAACCGGCGCGTACCAATGAGTTTTTTTTTTATTTGAAAACATTTTCTTGCATACCTTCACCCACCGCTCCATGGTTAGGATTCCATGTAAAAAAGAAAGTCCACCGGGTTGACTAGAGGAAATTGACTATGGCAATAAGCCTGCTCTTGCCACACGTTAAGTTGCATAAAATGTATTATTATTATCTCATTTATTTATTTACAATTTTTTTTATATTATTTTTACATACATATTTACAAACAACTTAAAATATTATAAAAATAAACGGCGAACCCAAACTACCGATATTCGGGCCCTAGGGAGAAAAACGTTTCGCGTCGATAAAATCGATGTTAATGCCAATCTATATGGTAAAGTCACCTGTATTAGGTATATCGATTTTAATCTATATGAATAACTAAGTATATTAAAATGAACCTGCAACTGCCCTGCCTTATGCAGGGGGAAAAGCGAGCGACCGTCCACGAGTCACGAGTAGCTACCTAATAATTCACCGACCAGGCGCATTACGCCTCTTCGACCCTCGCAACTGACCGAAAGTAGATTGCCATGCCATGCCTTGCCGCTGCGGCCTCTCGGCGACTGTTCACCTTACTAAGAGAAGAGGCCACTTTTGTGGTATATGGGTGTCAATATTTGAACTTCGTGTTTGCGGAGTCAAATGGAATATCATGGAGTGGGCCGGTGCGAGCGTCGAGTGTCAAGTTAGTGTTAAAATTATTTATGCAGTCGAAGGATGTTGCGGGTTGAAAGCTCTTGAAAATCAGCTCGGTATTGTATACTTGCAGAAGTCCTCTCTTGACTTATTTCACTCACACATTTAAAGAAGCAGGTTTTTTTACATATACATTAAAATATAAATAATGTACGCTTATATGATACTTGACCCGACGTCCCCTTTCCACCTCCGCACAACGCGCACTCTACAGGGATTAAATCCCTACACGTTGGAATACCGCGGGTGCGTACCAATCGCTTCTGAACTGGAACGCTATCCCTGCCCACATATTTCCCCCCAAGTACAGTCTCGGGTCCTTCAAGAGGGGAGTGAATAGGCGTGAATCTTGCGATCGAATGTCCATGGGCGTCGTTAGACACGCAATGGATGGCAAGGCGCCAAATGTCGCGCTTTCTATAAAAAAAAAATATGCGCTTTTATTTTCTCCAATAACATTTGTCCGGGAATGTTATGCGGATAAAACCTTTCGACCGCGGGCTTAGACGGGCTGTATAGGCCATACATACATTCATAGCGTCACACCTGTTTCCCGGTGGGGTAGGCAGAGACAACGGATCTCCACGTGCCACGATCCTGACACACCTCTGCCGCCTCTTCCACTCCCATAATGTTCTTCATGCATGCTCGTCGGTTACGGGTACTACGCACTTGGCCCTTTTTGAGCACATGCCCGATCTGGTCCAGGTATGTGTATAGGCCACTTTTATTAATAATCGTTTTAATGTTTACACTAATTCCCGTCCACGAAATCTTTAATATATTTCTTTATACGAATGACCGAAAATAAAAAAAAATGTGTTGACAGAACTTTACTTAGGCACGTTTTCATATTCACGTTCATATATTTATCATTAATAGCCCTTGCGAGCCGTGCACATATATTTTATAACAATTTGTTCTATCAAAATAGACATACCTAGTACCCACCTATAATTTACTATTACTTTAATGTGTTTACAACAAAACATGTTTATTTTCACACATAACATCGTTCTCTAAGAGGATAATAATTAATATATACGATGACTTGATAAATGCAATATGCTACAAACGAAATGCACGAGGTTGTAACACCTACATGTTTATGCACAGTGTTTGCCAGACGTTGTAATTTTTTCCTTATCTATTTTCTGTCATCCGAGGTCGCCGGGGGGGGGGGGGGGGGGGGGGGGGGGAAGGGGGGGGGCGGGGGTCACAAACACTCTTATTACAAAGTTTCCCGCGCTTTTGCAGTGAATTTTCCACCCAGCAGGTTTTTTTTTATGGAAACTGACACGGTTGGCTTCATCACCTACAACATCCGTGAAGTCAGCCCATAATACCGGGTGAACTAGGTGCCATGTCAGTGCTTCCCTTCGGTCGTGCCGGCTGCACTGAACTGGACGGAAAACGCAAACTATTTACATAGCCGTTTCGACCGACGTTTCATTCAGTGCGGTGGTACCAACCCGGGCGGGTTGAACCCTACCACCTAGTAAGGTAAGAAGGGAAGGGACCTACAGTTTTACGTGTAATCCGAACCACGGTCAGCCTCCAACGGTCGAGCGGTCACCCATCCAAGAACTGACCGCGCCCAGCATCAGTCGACTGTCTGCACCACTGAGCTATCGAGGCTGACTGGTGTGCCACTCACTGCAAGTACTATGATAAGACAGGTGTTAGTCAAATGCAAAGGCCAAATGCAAAAGTTTATGCTATCTCTGTCCTATATTAAGTCTTCCTTCGGCTTGTCCAACGGAGGCTTAGAACTAGAAACATATAGTAGGTACATGGGCGGGCGCCGGGAGAAGGGTGCAACTGCAACGGTGCACCCCTGCCTTGAAAGAAAATACACAGAAAAAGATTAAGCAATAACATTTTATTAACAAGTATTATTCTAAACTTAAACTCGTCTAGGTTGGTGTCCAAATTTGTTCAACACCATCTCAATGAATTCAGTGGACTATTCTACCTTTTTTAGGGTTCCGTATTCATACGGAAGCCTATTACTAAGCCTACGCCGCCGTCTGTTTGTGTGTCTGTCTGTCTGTCTGTCCGTCCGTCCGTCCGCCCGTCCGTAGTACCTAGGGCTGATCTTTTGAACTGTAATATAATAAAAAAAAAATCAAACTGTGAAAAATTTAGGGGTCGCCATAGGAGAAACGTGCTAAGAATAAATTAGTACATATTCACGCTACTAAATAATAGATGGCGCCAGAGTTAGTTAGTATTGCAGATGGGCCATTATTTTATTTAAGGACTAATTTGGAAAACATTTGCAGAAATTTTTAAAGAAATTTAAATTAATATTTTTTAAATGTTTTATGTCAATTTATGATCATTATTATCTGTAGTTAGTATTACAGACATTTGCAGTGATGTTTTCTTGCTACTTCTTATATTTATTGGCGTTTATTTAAGGAATGGTTAGGAAAAACAACAACTGCGTTACTATTTACAAAATTTAGTTTAATTGTTAGAAACATTTAGTTTGGTTGAAAACACATCACATATATAAAGTTTCAACAGTGTAGGATAATCTTATAATATTAAATCACAAATAGTATCAGTCTAATGATTTCTTTATTATTAAGTTTGCCACTGCGTTACTAAATTTTAAATTAAAATGTAAGACTTTTCGAAAATTGGACTAAATAATAATAATTTATACTCAAGGTTTTAGGAATAGCTTCAAATAAGGTAAATAATGGATGTTATTTTAAATTTAAGGTTTTTTTTCAATATTAATTAGCTGTATTTCCCTTTTTGTTATCAGGAAATGAGGGACAAAAAAGTAACGCAGTGGTAAAATAAGTAACACAGTGGTATTTTGACCACAGTGTTTTGTACTTTCTTGAATTTATGCTAGCAATCATAAAGTGTTTCAAATAAAAGAAAAATTAAGAAAATTCTACGATAAATTATAAACATGAAATAATAAAAAAAATTATAATGTATAATGAAATGAAAAAAAAAAGTATAATGCAGACCGGTCTCTTCTTACTAGTCTTCTTCCCCTAGACCTCGGAGAAACGGGAGTTCCTGAACGCGGTGTAGAAGGTGGTGTTTCAGCCAAAAATCTCTGTGCTGCTTTTTTTACGCTCTCGACGTTTCTTGTTTGCAATCTTCCATTTGAGTTTAGCAGATCTATGTTCCCTCTCTGTCACGTCTTTTGCGAGTTTTTTTGTAGGATGGTAGCGTTCAAGATGCTTTCTTTTAGCTTCAGCATTCTTCACTGGATTCTCTTATAATCTTTGCCTATAACGCCGTTGTTTCTCAGCCGGTGTTAGATCCATCGCGTTCCAAGTCTTGCACTATAACAAAATAATAGTCAAATGTAATATTTGTGCCATAAAATGTGTGATTTTGTGTTGCAAAAATAAAAAAACCCCCGATCTTTTAAAAAGGGAAAAATAATACCCGTTTAGTTACTTAAAGGCGTGATAGGACCGCACAGCTCTGAGCTTGATTTTATTTACTTAGTAGTTCCACGACGCCTTTAAGTAACTAAACGGAAATAATTTTTTCCTTTAAAAAAAATATTTTTTTTTTCTAATAAAAATTGTTTTTCAAGCTTTTTTAGAGATGTAATATTTTGATTACTTTATTATAAACATAGCTAAGAACCATCCCTATTACACCATCGGGTCATCCGTTTGAGAGCTATGTGGCCACAGACCGACACACAGATCACAGATACACATGTTAAACTTATAACATTCCTCTTTTTTGTCGAGGGTTAAATATAAGGAAAACCTCTGCGTTACTAAACCTACAACTGCGTTACTTCGTGCAGTAACGCAGTGTAGTGGTAACACAGTTGTAAAAATTAAACATATTTGATCTTGTTACTTAAGTGGATACATATTTGAAACAAATTATGATCTCATAAAAAATTTTACTAATTATAACATACTTTGCATTAAATAAAGTGATCAATATCTAGAAAACTCACCGTCAGTCGCCGGTAACTCAGTGGTCCCTCAATAAACACACGCTCCTCTCTTCGTGACTCTCATGCGACTGGCTTCGTCAGTTTCACCGCCCCGCGCACGTTCCCCCTCTCCAATATGAATTCATAGGCGGTCAAACGATCTTAGAAGTAAAGATATGAAAAAAGATTGATTTAAGGTTCACATCCTACGGTAACACTGGGTAGGTGTATTTTTGCATGGCAACGGGGACACGGGGAGTAATATTTTATTATTCATAAACGGTTGTGGTAAAAACATACTTATTAGCGTTTAAGTAAAGTTCAAACAATGACGTATTACTTAAAAAAAAATTATACATTGATGCCATGAATATTTCCAGAGCAAATTAAGTTTATATGTAGTGACTCGCTTAGAAGGACAGACAATTTTTATAGGAAAAACAACTGCGTTACTTAGAAGAACAACTGTGTTACCGTTATCTTCTATACATATAATAAAATCGTAGAGGTAAGAAAGTCTGTACATTGAATGTATTCGGAAAAAAACTAACCAGGGTGGCTTAAAATGAGATACTGAACATGTTAGAACAGTTTTTAAAATTTTTGTTTGTTTGTTTGTTTGTTTGTTTGTCTGTACGCGCATCACGCAAAAACCACTGAACGGAATTAGACGAAACTTTGTATAGTGGCAGTTTATATGCCGGGTTAACATAATACGTAAAAAAAAATAAAAAAAATTAAAAAAATTAACAATTACAAACATTATTGCGCGTTTAAAATCACGTAGTCCAAAGTACATAATTATATCTTGAGAACTGGCAGCAAATACAATTTGAATAAAATATTCATTCGAAATTTAAAAATAAGTAGATACAAAGAAAATGACAGTTCTTCTTTTTTATAACTTGAACACAATAGTCTATACATATCTATTCTTTCTATACATATCATAAAATCGTAAATGCAAAAATGTCTATTTGTACGCGCATCTCGCAAAAACCACTCAACGGAATTTGACGAAACTTTTTATAGTGACAGTGTATATTCCGGATGAACATAATAATTAAAAAATATAATAAAAATCACATAATCCAAAGTAAAGGTAAAAAACAATTTTAAATGTCATGTTGACAACGGAGAACTGCCATCTCGACGTGAGCTGGCCGGTGACAAATTGTTTGATAAATAAAAATAATAATTGAAAGTCGAAGTTATGTCGCTGTCATTGGTGCAATAAAATTTATATATCTGTTGCCCGCGGCTTCGCTCGCGTGAAATTCGTATTTAAAAAAAAGAAAGTAAGTAACTAAAGGCGGGCCCGAAGGCGGATCTGCGCTCACGTACACGAATAACGTAAACGATATTCTTTCTCGATGAAAGTAACTAAGGGCGAGGCGGAAGGCGGAGCTGAGTTCAGGAAGAAGAAAAACATTCTTGAAGAAAGTAAGTAACTAAGGGCGAGGCCGAAGGCCGAGCTCTATTTTGGAAGACCATAAACCTTCTCGAAGAAAGTAAGTAACTATGGGCGAGGCCGCAGGCCGAGCTGCGTTCAGGAAGAAGCTAAACCATCTCGAAGAAAGAAGTAATTAAGGGCGAGGCCGAAGGCCGAGCTGCGTTCAGGAAGAAGCTAAACCATCTTGAAGAAAGTAAGCAACTAAGGCGAGGCCGAAGGCCGAGCTACGTTCTGACAAATGATAACCATCTCGAAAAAAGCAAGTAACTAAGGGCGAGACCGAAGGCCGAGCTGCGTTCAGGAAGACGATAAACCTTCTGGAAGAAAGGAAGGAACTAAGTGCGAGGCCGAAGGCCGAGCTGCGTTCAGGTAAACCAAAAACCCTCTTCCGCCTTCGGACCTCGCCCTTAAAGACTTCCTTTCTTCGATAGAATATAATATCGTTTACTCAATCTATTTATTTCATAAAAATAAAAAAGTAATATTAATAACTAAAGAATTAAACCTACTTAACAAACATTAAAATAACTATACTCGGCCTTCGGCCTCGCCCTTAGTTACTTACATTCTTCTTTGGAATACGAATTTCACGCGAGCGGAGCCGCGGGCTCAGCTAGTTTGCTAATAAATATAGTATTTTACTGAAATTCATACATTTTTCTGGGACGTATTTCTTATTCGGTAGCTACTAATAGCTGTTTAATTTTTTCATTTGCCTGTTTTACCAACGAAATCGCCTTTGCTTAAAGGGGACCGATTATTGTTGCCTAAATAAAATAATAGCCCAGATAGACAAAAGTTATAGACGGTTATGGTTTTTTGACAGGTAGGTATGGTATAACGGATCTACAGAACGTTCCCTACGTGCGTGAGTAAAACTGGCGCTTGGCCGATGTTTCTTGTGTAGATGTATAATATGTACGTCCTTGAGAGTAATCCTGCCGGGGGCCCATGAGTAGGTATCTATTTGAAAAATTATATCGACCAATTTGACCGGCGCGGCGGCGCGCGGCGGCGGCGCAGCGACCGCTTCTTGCACTCAAACAAATGCTTTTTGTTTCTCGTTGCGATAAGTTCAGCGATACATTATCGCTATCTCTGGCGGACGTTCTAGTTTGTTGTTGTTAGCTTTATCCTTGAGACAAGTGAGAAAGACATAACATTGGATGACCGTTGTTGCGCATTTATCACATTTTACACATTAGATTTCAATATCGCCCTCAAAACACTTTTCTGTTATCTGCCTGTCTCTGTGGCTGCCCTCGGAAAGTTAAAATTCGTCCTGAGGTCTGACCTTCCGCAAAATTTCAAGACCCGTATATATGACCAGTGCGTCCTCCGGGTTATGTACCTACTTATGACGTACGGGTGTGAAACGTGAACTCTTACAGTCGCTATTGTCCTCGCTGTTGTCCAAAGTATGAAAGTTGTCCAGCGAGCAACATGGAGCGAGCCATGCTGGCAATATCGCTTACTTGATATAGTGCGTAATAAATGAAGCAATCTGTCGACGAACCAAAATAGTCGATCCAATATCGACACACTGGGTGCTTAAGCTCAAGTGGCAGTGGGCTGGGCACGTCAGCCGAAAAGACGACGACCGTTGGAGTAACCGTGTCCTACACTGGCGGCCGTGGAAAAGAAAACGGAGTGTGGGAAGACCACCCGCCAAGTGCGACGACATCAAGTACGCCGGCGAAAAAAAAAAGACCGGGAGGACTGGAGCAAAATTGGAGAGGCATATGTCTAGCAGTGGACGCATACACGCTGACTGACTGATTGACTGTTGGTAGCGTTTTACTTGTTTGTTTCAATTCGTCGTTAAACCGATTTTTCGCTTTAACATTTTCGCTTACGCTGAAAATTTTCGAGAGTTGCTCCCCTACTCCGACCCGGAAAAGCGGCGTGTCGCTATCCTGCTTGTACCCGCTGAATTTTTTTTATGGAAACTGACACGGTTGGCTACATCACCTACAACATTCGTGATGTCATCCCATAACACCACCGAGTGAACTAGGTACCATGTCAGTGCTTCCCTTCATTTCATGTCGGCTACGCTGAACTGGACGGAAAACACGAAATATTTTCATAGCCGTTTCGACCGACGTTTATTCAGTGTGTCCGGTGGTATCAACCCGGGTGGGTTGAACCCTACCACTTAGTAAGTTAAGAAGGGAAGGGACCTACAGTTTTACATGTAATCCGAACCACGGTCAGCCTCCAACGGTCGAGCGGTCACTCATCCAAGTACTGACGACCGGCCCAGCGTTGCTTAACCATCAATAGCGACAGTCGACTATCTGCACCACTGAGCTATCGAGGCTGACAAAATCTGCTTGCTACCTTATTGGGGCTTTAAGTGCGGTGCACAATCAGTTTCAGCAGATGCGTGTGTGTGTGTGTATGCAACGGGCCCTCCTACATACATAAAATTGCACGTTTAACAGTTTGTGCATTGACACGGAGGTCGTTTAGATACTCTGATTTTCCCGCCGAGCGAGCGTCGAGGAAGCACGCACGCATATTTTCGTCTTCGTATCTTTGTCAAATGCCTTGTCCAAAAATCATGTTGTAGCTTACTTGTGAGGAGTGACTGAAATTTCACACTAGCCAAGCCGCTGACAAAATAATTATTTTTCATAGGTATTTTCTATGACATGTGTGTGTTCTCTAAGTAGCTGAGTCTCAAGTAGGGTTAGCATCGCCATAAAACCGGCATTTTATGTTGTTTTACACGATTTTATTAATTTATTCGTTACGTCTTGCATGCGTCACAGAAATACTTGAGCCGAAACTGGTTTTAACTCGTAACGATTTCACTCGCTACAAATAAACAAAATTCACCTTCTCAAAGGAGAGCCAGTTCTATTTGAAGCCCAATAAAGCGCCCGCAGCCGCGCGAGCAGGACGTCGATACTGCGTCATGATTTCCGGTAAACGGTAGAGCAGCATACTTATACCGCTACGTTGCTTACACATAGCATAGTTCAGTTTTCTTCCGTGTTATTGTAGACTTTGCAAATATAAAAAAAATATATGTTCGACTTATAAGACAGAAGTGTGTATCATACATAATGTCGCTCGCTATGTACAAGAAGTATGAAAGTGCTAGATTAAATTGCACAAGTTTGATTGAACTCTATCATACAAAGGCCACCCGTCAGGTGGGACGACGACATCAAGTACGTCGGCGGAAAGCAGTGGTTCCGTACCGCTGAAGGAAGGGAGGACTGGAGGAAAATTGGAGAGGCGTATGTCCAGCAGTGGACGCTTACACGATGACTGACTGACTGACTGGCTGATACAAAGGCACGCGACATGTTGCGCCGAGCCACCCTTAAGGTGTCTAGCGACGCTCATGGACATTCGGTCGAATGCGGGGGTTGCGAATGCCATGCCGGCCTGACAGGTGCTCATTCACGCCTCTCTTGAAGTACCCGAGACTGTATTTGGGGGGAAATATGTGGGCAGGGAGAGCGTTCCAGAGTTTAACGGTTCTGTGTAGGAAGGATCTGCAGAACCGATTGGTATCCGTGGTAAGTCCAGCGTGGAACGGCGGAATCGCGTCAAACAGCTCCTCCGAGCACTCCCCGTGGAATAAGCGATAGAACACACTTAGGGCGCCTACATGCCTATAAAGTTGCAGTGGTTCTAGGTCGCGGGACACGTCGGGGTCACCCACTAGTCGCACGGCTCGACGCTGAAGCCATCCCACAAGTGCGAGCAGTACTCCAAGCAGGACCTAAGTAATCTGCGATTTATATAAAAACAGCCTTTGGCTCGACGTGAAGTACCGTCGCACCTTATTGAGTACGCCTAGCTTTTTAGAAGCCAGCTTGGCCTTGCCCTCGATATGGCGGCGCCGCGCCGGCGGCGCCGGAAGTTTAGGCCACATAGTCAAGTTTTTGTTTTGCTGCCGTTAACTTAATATGTTTCTATGAGGACATAACTCTACTCGATAAATGTTTAGGGTTTCATACCGCAAATCAAGAGGAAAACACGAAACCCTTGTGTCTGTCTGTCTGTCTGTCGGTCTGTCACAGCTTATTCTAATCTACCGGACGAACAAAAAAATACATTTGATACATACGATATTATTAGAGTTTAATGTCTCAATCGTATAGCGTAAATGAATGAATTTCGATTTTGGGGGAGAAATTAGAAAGATAATTTTCAAGTGCATCTTGAGACGTTTCAATCAAAAGGGCTCGTTATAAGGAATACAAATACATAATTATATATCTTTTTTTATAATTTTGAAATGCATAGTTTAAAAGATAATGAAGAAAAAGAAGCAATCCCATTTTTCGAAAAAAGTTGCGAATATAGGGTCTCTCTTATAGTTTACAGGAAAACCTAAAGGAAAATCCTGAGTCTTAAAGTTCTCACGGACAATGGAATGGTATGGAACTCCACGCGAGTTCAACTCGCCCTTGACCGCTTTGTTTATTATGCAATTTGGTACGGGTGGCTGAGCCAGAGGGGCCAGAACACACGCTCCTAACCAGCCAATGTCACTTCCGAGAAGGTGCTATATCGGAGACTTCTCTTTGGACTGCTCCATACTGGAGATGATGCAGCCGAGGTTATTCTGCGGTCATCTTTCGTTCAGTACGGTGGTACCAACCCAGTCGGCTACAATTTGAGCCAAGAACTTTAATGTTCTTGATTTGAGCCTACCACCCAGTACAAGGGACCTACAGTTTTACACCGATTCCGAACGGTGAAGCAGCAGGTTTAGGTATGCACGTTAATTTTACCATCAGTAAAAACTCATTGGCGCATGTGAGCCAGATTCGAACATCAGACTCTGAGATCAAGAGTCCAAAGAGTTCAAACCGAGACCGCGCCGACTACCTGCCGGCGTATCATTTCAAGCGTATGCCCATCATCGCTCTCTTCATAGTGATAGTGATAATGACAAAATTAATGGTATATTTGGTTGATTGATTATATTGAAATGTATGACAGATGCATTATCCTGGCGTTTCTCTACATACATAGGCATACATTTAGCTTGAAACTTCAATCGGATCACCTTGGCCTCCTCCCACAATGACCGTGAATTTGAACATATAATTTTGTATGCATTCCTAGATACTTGCAACATTAAGTTGTCAAATTACTTATTCACGATCTCGTATGCTTGTCATACAAATATAAATAAACTGTACCGCGTTCAGCTGCGTGCGCCACGCGTCACTATTCCTATGTAGACGTGCCCAAATATTTATCCGGCGACACGTTTCCTTCTGGCGCTCTTCCGTATCTCTCGAAGAATATCCATCTGGCAAGGCTGTCCAATAAGTGGATGAAGATTCTCTCTTTGTTTCATTTTGATGCGCGTGCGGTCCGCTCGGTGGAGCGTAAATGTCCTAATTTGTGCCATAATCAGATGATTGAGACTGCGATGCACGTCCGTGCCTTGATTCGATGGTGATATATGTGCAGAAAGCATAGGCGGCGCAAGGCGTGGGCGACGTGGTCGACCGCCCACGGCCTCGCGGCCCGAGGGGCCTCGCGCCTCGAAAGTTCATGCAGCTTTGATTCATGAAAAATATTCAGTTAGATCTATTAAAAGAGACCCCGAGTAAACATGTTTAGACTTAATCAAAGGCAAACTAAAGCTTACTGTAAAGCCTTTATCAGACACAAGATGGGAAAGCCGGACAGAGGCAGTGAAGGCTGTATTATTGCAATTTGATTATGTTTACTTTTATCGACAAAAGGTATGCTGACAAAAATGTTTGATTTGATCGGTATACCGGAAATCCATTTCAACAGTGAAAATCCATAAAATCCATCCTCTAGTGCAGCGGTCGGCAACCCGCGGCCCGCGGGCCGCATGCGGCCCGTGAGCGTCCTCCTTGCGGCCCGTGAATCTAACCAACGGGAAAAAAATTCCCGTTGGCGAGACTAGTCAGTCTGACCATCAGTCTGACCACTGGGAAAAACTCAGAATTTTTTGTAAATAAAGGTCTTATCATTCGGGATTAAATATTTTAAAAGTCATCCTGGTGCTGACATAACCGAATACGGCTAAAGCTCTAAACTTAAATTAAGATTTTTAAAAAAATTTTATTTCGCGCCTAAACTGAAATCTGTGACATTCACGAACGCGTTGGCTTACAAAAAATAAGCATTGTTCCCGATTAACTGTTGCACATTTAGATGCGATACTGCGCGTTTCTACGTCTAAGATGCAAGCAGATATTCCAAAACTTGCAAGTGAAATGCAGCCGCAAAAATAGCATATTAAGATTTTGACAGTTTTTTATACCAATATTTCATTGAAATATATAACTTGAACTCAAATAAATATGATTAAAAATGCACCAATGCGTTTTATTAATCGACTTCAAAAAAAGGAGGAGGTTCTCAATTCGACTGTATTTTATTTATTTATTTTTTTTATGTTTGTTACCTCAGAACTTTCGACTGGGTGAACCGATTTTGATGATTCTTTTTTTATTTGAACGCTGGTGCTACCCGTGTGTTCCCATTTCAATTTGGTCAAGATCGGATTGGAAAGCGATTCCGCCGACTACATTAATAGCAAAAAAATACAAAAAAAAAAACTGTGAAATAAAAAACTATTTAAAAAAATATAAAAACCGCCCTCAAAAATGTACGAAATAAAAAAATATCGAATCCTAAGAGTTGAAGGCGGTGCTAAAGCAAGCAAAAATGATGCATGAAAGAAAACATACATACATACATAGCGTCACGCCTGTTTCCCGGTGGGGTAGGCAGAGACAACGGATCTCCAAACATGAGAAAACATGAGTGGATGATATCCTTTGTGATTTGTGTAGCCTTCTTTAGCACCGACCGCCTTCAACTCTAGGGTTCGATTTTTTTTATTTCATACATTTTTGAGGGCGGTTTTTAATTTTTTTTTAAATAGTTTTTTTATTTTATAATTGTATGTACTTATGAAGATGAGATGCGGCCCGCACTGATCCTCTGGTAACAATTATGGCCCTCCTATAGTAAAACGTTGCCGACCCCTGCTCTAGTGCCACCAGAGAGGGCCTCGCAACATATATCTTATTGCCCACATCAAATTTAGGTCTTGCCCCGCCACTGGCAGAAAGTCTTGAGAGTTGAGGACGCTGACGACAACGCGAGGCTCACTCATCCGTCCTAGGATACAATATGTGTACTATATACAATCACTACGTGTAAAAGTGAAGATCCAACCATAGGTACCACCATGTATGTAAAGTTGTGTACATATATAGATAATTCTTTGTTGCTCCACAAATATTTTACAAGAATAACACAATGAATACAGGTACATGAGGTGCGAAGGCGGACTTATCCCTTGAAGAGATTTCTTGCAGCCAACCTTAGGTGTGTACAATGTGTAAATAAAGGAATGTATGTACTAGCAAATAGCAGCAAAGATAAAATGTGACAATTTTTTATTAAAAAATGTATAAGGATCTATGAAAAACCTGAAAAATATAATTAAATTTATATAAGTAATAATACGTAAGAATAGATATAAATTAGGAGACATTAATTCTGTTAAAATAAAGAAAAGATGTTAGGTCATTTTAAATATACAATAGGTATTATAATAGATAATCATACTAAGGTGATGATGAGGTCATAATATTGTGGGTTATAAAGTTGTTAGGGTTCCGTCGCAAAACTATTTACATAGCCGCTTCGACCGGTTTTTCATTCGGTGCGGTAGTAATTCAGTCGCGTTAAACTCTTCCACTTAGGAAGTAAGGAAAGGAACCTACAGTATTACGTGGAATTCGAACCACGGTCACACTCAACGGTCGAATGGTCACCTATCCAAGTCATTACCGAGCCCGGGTGTGCTTTTTCACGATGATATGTCTGGATTTTTTTTTAAACTAACAAAAGACCAATACAACAGTTCCAACAACAAGCTTCAGCGCAACATTTGAGTCGACTTAGTTTTCTTCGTTGTGATAGAGTTCTAAAAACAGATTGTCAAACATTTAGCTGCTTGTGCAGCCATCGAGGTTGTCCGTCTCGTTTTCTAGAATTTATTGCCTTACGTTTTCGTTCTGTTGAAGCTACACAGAAACAAGTTTATACACTTATATTGGGCTCTACAAGATGTGCAGTTGCACCTCTCAGCTGTTCCTCTGTTGAGGTATAGTATAGTATAACGCAGCAAGCAAGGTGACGCTTGGGGAGCAGGGCAGGGCTCCAGAATAAAAATACGGCCCACGATAAAATTAGAATATTACTAATATTACTAACTACAATTTTTATATTCCAACTAGATATTAGCAAATTGTATGTTACCTAGGTACCTACCTATTAAATTTTCGGCTGTACCTATGTAATGAATGATTTGGATTAATAGCTAATACATTTGATTTCATTTCATTTTATGTGATTGATGCTCCACATCTCGGCTCGTGTATTTTTAGGTTTCCGTATACCGTACGGAGGCCTATTACTAAGCCTACGCCGTCTGTCTGTCTGTCTGTCTGTCCGTCCGTCCGTCCGTCCGTCTGTCCTACGCTGTATCTTTAGAACCGTAATAGCTAGCCGGTTGAAATTTTCACAGAATATGTGTTATTTATTATGGTGGATATAACAAATAATAAAATATAGAAAAGGTAAAAAAAATATTGGGGTCCCCATACAAGAAACGTGTTTTTTTTTCAAAGTTTTTTTTGTGGTGCGGAAACCTAGGTGCGCGAGTCCGACTCGCACTTGGCCGGTTTTTATACTAATTAGGGTTCAGCAGACTGCGACGCTGGCAGGGACCCTTATAAAATTGGTCAGGTGTCTGTCCTACCGTCACAAAGAATCATTTTTATTCTTTAATTAGATTGATCTCTGCTGTACCCCGTCTCGGAAACCTGACTTAAATCGGAATGTTAACTTTACAGGGTGATTTTTACATTCGCGGTTCGTTCCCGAGCTTTTGAATATTTAGTGCGATAAAAATAGACTAAATATCGTGACTGAAAGCCACAATTGCGAAACTTACTGCCAGAACCCTGGAGTTCGACGTCCCACGAGCGACCGCGATAAAAGAACAAAGTTATTGCACGGGAAGATAAAATACATAATTTAACAATGTTATTTCAAGTGTCCTTATACGCATCTCCTTATCATATTTTCAACTGCCGACGAAAAAAGAGGCGTGTTAGAAGTTTAACGTGTGCGTGTGTGTGTATGTATGTGTGTATGGGTGTGTCTATATGTGGCATCGTAGCTCCCAAACGGATGGATCGATTTGGTACGGTTTTTTTAGAAAGCTGGTTTAATCGGGATGGTTGTTAGCTTTCAATTTAGCTTTGTTAGCTTTTAATTTGTAATCAAATAATTTATTTATTTATTTATATAAATGTTTAAGAGCTCACAGGAGCTGTACATTCGCTCTTTACATAAATTTAATTAAAGTGTTATAATAACTATACAAACACAATACATTGATTTTAAAAATTTTAACAATATAATTATTTAAACATTTCTTTCATTCTTAATACTTAATACAAACTATAATTACAATTAACAACTACAAATTACAATTAAAATTATTAAAACATTCTTCTAAATTATAAAATGGCCGACTGAGTAAATAAATTTTCAATTCTTTTTAAAATTCTACAATTGTGTTGCAATTCTTAATATTATCATTTAAATTATTATATAATTTGATCGGTAAATAATTCGGTGAATTTTTGAACAGCGCACATTTAGGACCTGGTGGCCGAATATTATCTTTATTTCGCAAGTTATATCCAAACTCCCTAACAGTGTCGAATTGATCTTTGTTTTTATAAACTCCAATGCAAGTTACATATATATACAGTGATATAATAGTCATTATTTTTAAATTAACAAATAAAGGTCGACAAGTATCATCATATTTTGCATTAGAAATAACTCTTATTGCTTTTTTTTTGTAATATTAGAATGCTATGTTTTACATTGGCGTTATTGCCCCAGACTTCAAGTCCATACCGAAGAATGGATTCAATATAACTGAAGTATACTGTTCTAAGTGTGCTTTGATTAATGTCGTGTCTAATGGATCTAATTGCGTAGCAAGCTCTCGATAATTTATTCTCAATTTTTTCTATTGTGCATCAAGTAATTAAGTAATAAAAAAATTATTCTCTTTAAAAGTGGACCGTTTTGCATACGGTTTAAAAAAAATCTTAAAATAAAAGTTAAATTACAAATTTAAAAAATCCCCGACCCTTAAAAAGTCAAAAATAATTTCCATTTACTTACTTAAAGGAGTTCCCCAACTCCTTTAAGTAAGTAAATAGAAATTATTTTTGACTAAGTAACCGTAAAAGTTTGACCGCTAAGTAAATAAAATATAAAAACTCGGGGGAATTGACTTTTTAAGGGTCGGGGTTTTTTTAAAATTTGTAATTTAACTTTTTTTCATTATGTTGTAATACGTACTTTATACTTAGGTATACTTTTATTGACATGGTTGGGTACATTATTCAGCGGGACAGCCGATCGCACCTTGGTGAACTAATTGCCATGTCAGTGCATCCCTTTGGTCGTGTCGGCTTCGCTGAATGAATGGAAACACAAACTGTTTTGTTTCATTCAGTGTGGTATCAATTCGGACGAGTTACATAAGGATATTGCAGATCTATTTAAATTACCACTGTGAAATTAGTAAAAATCTTCACAGTAGGTACCTGGAATATGGCTTAACATTTAGTCGCGCCGCTAGGTTGTGTGTGGTTCGAATTCCACCTAAAACTGTATAGGTTCCCTCCCTTCTTACCTTACTAGGTGGTAGGGTTTAACGATGGGTTTAAACTGGCTGGGTTAGTATCACTGCACGAAATGAAAGGTCGGTTGAAACGGCTTTGTAAATAGTTCGTGTTTTCCGTCCAGTTCAGTGGAGCCAGCAAGACCGAAGGAAAGCACTGACATGCATGGCACCTAGTTCATCAATGTGTTATGGGCTGACATCACGGATATAGTAGGTAATGTAGCAAACCGTGTCAGTTTTCATAAAAAAAAAGTTCATAAATTTAAAAGACGACCTTTTTGTCCATCTTGTGGGGTTTTATTGGCTGTGTATGATCTCCCGTTGAAGTTATTTGGGCACAGATAACCGTGCCGGCTGTCTGTAAAAAAAAAAAATCTAAGCGTGCCGTCCGTCTGTTATAATAACATCGGAAGTATTGCATCGAGTACCGTATCGGTGGTAGTGGTACCGCACACACAAATTGGTACTTCAGGAGCGATTGCACATTGTAATAGCAGAGTGGCGGTATCTTATTACGTAACGGACGCTAATAATGACATAATGCCTACCAATTAAACCGTAATAAGAGAGGAAATCAACCTCCACCCGCTGTCATTGCGAACATGACACTCTCTCCATCCTGATTGGAGTTGGGGTCCGAATGTAATCTGCTACCTTCACATTGAACCGATAATTCGATTTCACGATTCCGATTCACATAAAACCGATATAACCTGGGTAGCTATATAAGTACTTATATAGGCATATGCTTATTGCCTTTGCTATTAAACGTAAACATTATGTGAAAATGTTCAACCTCCGGATCCTCGAAGGTTGAAGCAGAAAAATCTTCATTATCAAAGTCTTCATTATTGAACCGATAATTCGATTTCACGATTCCGATTCACATAAAACCGATATAACCTGGGTAGCTACTTATATATAGGACCTTTGCTATAAAAAGTAAAAATTATGTGAAAATGTTCCGGATCCTCGAAGGTTGAAGCAGAAAAATCTTCAATTCAAAAATCTTCAGAATCAGCCTTCATTCAAACTTCATTCAAAAAATCTTCGTCTTGAGAAGCATATTTTCGGTTTTGGGTTTTTGAGAATAATAATCTCAGCATGTACAGCAATACAATAAGATCTAGCTTCATTTCATATGATTGAGCTGATTTGGAGCTGCTCCATACAAATATTAAATTTCAACGCTTCAGATATAGGTGGATATTGCTTTCAGTAAGGCAACTTCAGTAAAATTTTCTAGACTTCAACTTACTAACTTGCTTACAGATCTTTTGGACATCGGTTCATATTGATGAGCGCATTTATGTCATGACTCTTAAAAGTGACGAATTATCTAATTTTATATTTCGACTCTGTCCTATAGAGTCAGGTGTCAGATAAGTGGAATCGATAGCGATGTCCCACCTCCTGTCGTTACATACATTATTCATGCACGGCCCACGGACAACCGCCACAGCTGTGGCCGGCCGGGCCCTCGACGCGATTCCTGTGAAGGGCAAATTGATCGTGAAGAAAAATTAAACGTGCAAGGACATGTCTATTTCACGTCCAAATCGATCGTACCTACGTAACATTATTTCAATGACCGCTTTTCTTCGCGTAGTGAAGTGACCTTCTCCTGCGGAAAAGTAATGGTTGTTTAGTTTATTTTTACTTAGGCATTAAACTTTTGAATTTCGAATGCGGAACCACGCGCGCTCGAATGTGCATAGGCAGGCACGTTACGCCATGAATAGTAATTGACAATGGCGCCGCCAATGTGTTTATTGGTTATGTTTAGTTTATTATTTTCATGACTCATTCATGTGAAACTAAAGTTACTTACGTACCAAGAAAAAAAAAACGATTAAAAAAATATAAAAACCGCCTTCAAAAATGTATGAAATAAAAAAGAAATCGAACCCTAGAGCGGGCGGTGCTAAAGAAGGCTACACAAATCACAAAGGATATCATCCACTCATGTTTTCTTTCATGCATCATTTTTGCTTGCTTTAGCACCGCCTTCAACTCTAGGGTTCGCTTTTTTTTATTTCATACATTTTTGAAGGCGGTTTTTATATTTTTTTAAATAGTTTTTTATTTCAGAGTTTTTTTTAGTAATTGTTTGCTATTAATGTACTCGGCGAAATCGCTCGGCCTTCGGCCTCGCGATTCCGCCTCGCTTTTTTTGAAGTCCGTTAAAATAACAGAGCTCAATGTTACATAATAATTTTAACAATTTATTTATTATCAAACAAAATAGTACATACAATCGTAGCCTACAACACTTCTAGAACTGGATAGGAGAGGCTTGCTCGTCCGTGAAATTTACACATCCAAATGGCTGGGTTTCTCAAGATTTAGATTGTCTTGTTTGACCGCACCGCAGTGCGACGGGTGCATACAAAACGCTGCCTATTGAGTCTCGACTCTCGACCGTAGCAACTCACTATTTTTGTTAAATGAGAGAAGTGAAGTGACCCTCAGATTACCTATTCTCCGTCTGCAGCCAATGCTCCTCAAAAAAGAGACGGGCGGGCGGTTTTTAGGTTTTCATACCTAAAGTGGCAGAAAGGTTTTTTTTATGTAATCCGGTATGAGTGGCTGAGTTGAAGGGGCCCAAGCACATGCTCCGACCAGGTAATATCACCTCCGAGAAGGTAGGTGCCATACCGGAGACTTCCATGGATTTCTTGCTATATTGGACTTGAACTAGAGGAAAGCAAAACCGAGGCTGCTATGCGGCCATCTTACATTGAGTACGGTGGTACTAACCCAGTCGACTACAATTTGAGCCTACCACCTAGTAAGGGGCAAGGGAAGGGACCTACAGTTTTACACCGGTTCCGAACGGTGAAGCAGCAGGTGTAGGTATGCACGTAAATTTTTTCGTCAGAAAAAACTCATTGGTACACGCCGCCGACCGGATTCGAACCTCGGGCCTCTCGCATGAGAAGCCGATGCCCAAACCACTCGGCCACCCGCCGCTGAAGGTGGTTCATAATTTAGGCTTAACCAATTTCACCCTTAATGAATGAGGGAGACTCTAGTCCAGCTTGTAGGCGGATCGATGTCCCTCAGGAAGGGTCATAGTGTCTTTGGCGTATAATTTGACAGTGTGAGTCTGATTGCAGGATGGAGATCGGCGTGCGCGCACTGGGCATGCTCCTAGTGGTGCTGGACTGGCTGCTGCGGCCGCTGTACTACCTCCGCTACGGTGGCAAGGTCGCCTCGATGCCTCCACTGACAGATCCCTTGCTGATGCAGAGCGCTGTCTCCGTGGCGAGGAAGATACGGGATGGAGAGGTGGGCTGATGGTATTTTCAATGTGATAATCGCTTTAAGGTCTTTGCTTACGGTGACACTTGGTCCGGGTCGTTTTCCACCCTATAATATGGTTGAGGGAGGCGATGGCTGGCCCAGGCGTGGTGCTCGTGAACGGGCGCTGTTTGTGGAGACTGGCCTGCTTCAAGTGGCAGTGTGGTGGGTTTCAAAAAAAAAATTTCACTTGTTATGAATTGCTGCATCTGTCATAAATCAGCACATGCGTGTCTAGGCAGTGGCAAACATTTTTGTAAAGTAGACTATTACAGTACAGTACAGTAGTTCATTGAAAAAAATTCCAGTGAAGTTTCTTGTCAGTTCTTCTTCGCTGTGATAATCGAACTGGCGGAATGTTACAATGTAAATATGACAAATCAGACAAAATATGACAAATTGATGCTAAATAACCAACAACCAATAGTGCTAGAACGCTCTTTAGTAAATTCAAACACTTTCTAGGGTCCCGTACCGTGCGGGGCGCTATTACTAAGGTTATGCCGCCGTCTTTCCACCTGTCCGTCCTACTTTTAAAGGGCTGTATCTTTTGAACCGTAATAGCTAGTCATTTCAAATTTTCACAGAATAATATGTGTTATTATGACGGATGTCCTAAAAAATAAAAAAAAAATATTAAGTATGCAACAAACGTGATTTTTTAAACTTTTTCGTTTTAGCTCTACCGTAAAAGCGGTATACATACAAGCGTCAACCTTACTTTAATTTTAGTGCAAAGTGATAATAAAAACCGGTCAAATAAGTGGTGGTACGGAAGCCTGGGTGCGCGAGTCCGGCTCGCACTTGACGGGTTTTTTACCATTTTTGCTCAATATTTTTAATTCCATGCTAAACTGTATGATTAGGGCCCTTAACTTACTAGGTGATTAGGTTTAATCCGCCCCAATTGGTACCAACCACCGCAATTAAAGAAAAAAACATTACTAGACGCACTTACATACTTATACAGTGTACCGTGTGGGGCTGGTACTTTAAAAGAATAGCCCCACTGCATCTCTCCCCGTGTATGTCGTAAAAGGCGACTAAGGGATATGACTCCCTTCTTATATTACTAGGTGGTAGGGTTTAACCCGCCCCGGGTTGGTACCACCGCACTGAATGAAAGGTCGGTCGAAACGGCTATATAAAAGTTTGTGTTTTCCGTCCAGTTCAGTGTAGCCGGCACGACCGAAGGGAAGCACTGACGTGGCACCTAGTTCCCCCGGTGTTATGAGCTGACATCACGGATGTTGTAGGTGACGTAGCCAACCGTGTCAGTTTCCATAAAAAAAAACGGACTTATGATCGCGACTGTTGCTCTCCCAGGTAACGAGCGAGCAAGTGGTCAAAGCCTACATAGATCGCGTGCAAGCTGTGAATCCACTGCTCAACGCGGTCGTGGAGGATCGATTTCCCGCGGCGATGGACGAGGCTCGGCTGGTGGACAGGCTGGTTGCGGAGCATCGCCGCGCCAACACCGTGCAACTCCTCGAGAAGACACAACCTCTGCTGGGAGTGCCTTTCACCGTCAAGGAGAGCTGTTCTCTCGGAGGTCACTTTTTATTTAACACACTTTTATTAGCTTCACCTGTAACATTGTAACCAAATCTTTTTTTATGTAAGTAATCAGGTATGGGTAGCTGGGTTCTGACCCTGGTCCAGAGCACATGCTCCGACCAGCCAATATCACCTCCGAGAAGGTAGGTGCCATACCGGAGACTTCCCGGGGTTTTTTTTTTTATTTAATCCGGTATGGGTGGCTGAGTCGGAGGGGCCAAAGCAAATGCTCCGACCAGCCAATATCATCTCCGATGAGGTAGGTGCCATACTGGAGACTTCCCTCGATTTTTTTTTTATTTAATCCGGTATGGGTGGCTGAGTCGGAGGGGCCAAAGCGCATGCTCCGACCAGCCAATATCACCTCCGAGAATGTAGGTGCCATACCGGAGACTTCCTTGGGTTGATGGACTAGATGCATGCCGGAAAATGCTATCAAACTAAAAATCTGGAAAAAAGTGCACGGTGATGGGTAGCTAAGCACCTATGGAACATGTTCCTCATACCTCTCGTCTTGGCACTCGAAATAACCTTGCCCGCCTGGCCAACTGTTCTTACTTTTGTTTGAAATATGTCCTTTGTTCGCGTGCGTTCTAGACGTAGTCCTCTGGCTAGAACGATAAAAAAAGCTATGGACCCCGAACCCTATCCTCGCCAGCGTAACACGATATAAGTAAAATCATACTTGCTTCATTGGACGGTCGCGCGCTGGCCCGTCAGTCTGTCATCGGCCGCGTTTGCAAAAACCTGTTTAAAATGACCGCATGCTCTGTGTTTACGTGTAAAAACACTACAGCCAAGTTTAGTGTGCACAATAGTGGAATATCTTATCATCGGTAAGTACACTCCGCTCCCCGCAACTCGCTGACGCTAGTTCTCATACAAGCATTTGACAGTCCGGCGTCCATAGCTTGTTTTATCGTTCTAGTCATCTGGATTGCACTGTTGTTCAGGCATGTCCAACTCGGTGGGCTGCCTGGAGTTGGAGGGCAGGCGCGCGACGGCGGACGGCGCGACGGTGGCGCGCGTGCGCGCCGCCGGCGCTATCCCGCTCCTGGTGTCCAACACTCCCGAGCTCTGCCTCGGCTGGGAGAGCGTGAACCCGCTGCACGGCGCCACCGGCAACCCGCACTGCGTCAACAGGACGCCCGGAGGCTCTTCTGGCGGTGAGGTCCGTATATCAGTTCACTTTCAGTTTCATTGTTTTTATTTTATTTATTTTATTTATTTGTTTTAGGTACTTTCACAGAGAAGTTGACACAACACACGGCTTATCTACAACAGTTTACAGGAGCAGTCAACTCTCCAAAATAAAGTACACAACATGCTAATTAACTTGCTAACGAAAAACAATGTAGACTATATATTTTCAGTATAAAATCATAAACAATCTCTAAACTATGAAAAATTGAAATAAAAACAAAGCAAAAAAAAGGAAAATAAACAAGATATAAAATTTTACGTCTGGCTAAATCTAAATCTACAATTTTGATAACTATAATTAATTACCTTCAGAAGATAAGTTAGACAAAACTGTTGTCACACTTTTTTTAAACCGAGCTACGGAGTAATGATATATATCTATATCTGCATCTTTATCCCTGATAATTTCGTATGTACGACAAATACGAAGAATAGGACTAAAGTACGCCATATTATTTTTACATGAGGGTAAGTAAAACATTCTAGGACGTCTGATTTGTCCTACTCTCGTATTGAAACATATCTTTGACAATATATTGGTCTCAAGCCTAGCGTGAATAACATTATACAGGCACATAGCATCAAATACGCCGCGTCTGACAACTAATTTAATTGTTGATCCAATTGCAATGCTGTCGGCTAGTACAAAAACGCTGTGGCCCTGGGCATAGGCTGTTGTTGGACTCCAGTGGCAGTGATGGTTTCATCCCCGGCTCTCGACTTCGGTCGGGGGTTCCTTCGGGTGGACGGGTGGTGGCTCGGATCGGCTGGGGAATGGCTTCAGTCTGTGTTTCCCATGGGATTTATTTCGGAAGAACTGTACAGCTATGGGGGCCTCGATCTGGCATACATGATCACTGAACTCGCAAGAGTGCAGGGATAGACGTCTGGATTTTATAGCCGGAAGGCTGGTATTTCTGGACGTCTATAAACAAAACGTATGACAGATAAAAAAAAATTATAGTACCTATATCCTTTGTTGATCCAATTCCAAAAAACATATTGCTCCAGTACTCCATATTTTTGTTTTATGGTAACTGACACGGTTGGCTACATCACCTAAAGCATCCGCGATGTCAGCCCATAACACCGGGTGAACTAGATGCCATGTCTGTGCTTCCCTTCATTTTCATGTCGGCTACACTGAACTGGACGGAAAACGCGAACTATTTACATAGCCGTTTCGACCGACGTTTCGCTCAATGCGGTAGTACCAACCCGGAAAGTATAAACCCTACCACCTAATAAGGTGAGAAGGGAAGGGACCTACAGTTTGTTGATCCAATTCCAAAAACTTTATTGCTCGAGTACTCCGTCCCGTATACCGTTTGGGCCGGGACTTAAAAAGAACAGCCCCACTTAATATTTCCCCGTACACGTCGTAAAAGGCGACTAAGGGATAAGGACAAGGTTCCGTGCTAAAGGGCGACAGTATATACCTACCACTCACCTTGGCACGGTCCTTTCACCGAGACATGCAGCAGCTTCGTGCCTCGCTTGCTGCTTTATCCGAATACTTTGCGAAATGTGGTGCTGTGCTGCGAAATAATTTACCAGATTACTTGCAGCACAGCACCGATTACTCTACTTACCTCGATTGTCGCGATACAGCGTGCGGTAAGTATGTATGTATGTATGCTCCAGTACTCTTCGATAAGTCAACATAATTTTATTAGCTCGTCGAGAAAGAACGAAAACAATGGTCGCCTGCCTCGTCGCCTGCAGTACATTTCGCTTTTTATTTCAGTACTAGCTTTTGAAATCGCGTGAAATTCGTATTTAAAAAGAAAGTAATTAAAACCCGTTACCGTACCTTTATTTCGGCGCGCGGAACAATTCGTTTTGTAAGAGAGCCACATATCAGCGTAACCGGAACTGAATTTTATTTAGCCTATCCTGTGTCCCGTGTAGTAAAATGTGCTTGTACTAAGTTTCATTGAATTCGGATGATCGGTTTAAGAGTTATGGAGAAACATACATACTCGTACATACAAGATACAGAACAGATTTCTTAAAATCGTCAGTTTAGTTTTAGTATCATACATAGAGTCTGCAAACTCAAACGCAGTATCTCATAAAACAAAGTAACTTACTCCATGACAATCCCTTACAGATTTATTATTAGTATTGATGATGATGATGATGATAGTGTCGCATTGTTTTCGTAGTGGTGGTCGTCCAGTCTGATCTCACTTTTGATGTCAACAATTCCCTAAACTTGCCTGTAAACCACTCACTCACACTTTGTAGAGAAAAATCATTACTAAAAATATTAGCGTTGCTTCAAAAAGCTATTTATGAAGCAAAGTACACATCCGTGTTCCAACACTTCCAACCGTGCTTCTTGCTAAAGGTGCTAATTGCTGTTAAATTTTCGTCCTACGTTTCTGGGTGAATATTTGCGTTGGTACCTACCCTGGGTAAACCGGTACGAGTTGCGTTCGCGTTGTTCAACTGTATCTACTCTACATTATAAACCAAAATGAATGCTTGAAAAAAATAATGTACCTATGGAGTCTATTACAAAAGTAATAAATTATTTGTTTATTTTTAGTTCAATGTTTTAATATATTTTTAGATTTTTATTTATATTTTGTGCACAATAAATTATACATCTTAGATTTCGACTTTATCACTAATAAATACAAATTAATATTTAAACTAGTAAAAGTTTGATGTGTCAAATGATGATGACGAATTTGACGACGATGTATAATATGTGTATTTTTTTACTTATTGTGTACAAAATATATATAAAAATCTGAAACCAAATATTGGTGTGAAAAAAAAATTTATTAATAATACGTATATTTTTGACAAGACATATCAACAACACTGTTGTGCTAAGAGCTAAATCAATTAACTAGCTTCTACCTATTTTAGTTAATTATTTTTATTAGGTAACAAACAATACACAAATTGTTTATGTAAAATTGTAAATAATGATTGCAGGCTGCGCTGATCGCGAGTGGAGCTTCGCTGTTCGGTGTGGCGTCCGACATCGCAGGATCCATCAGGCTTCCTTCCACCTTCACAGGAGTGTTCGGGCACAAACCCACACCAGGTGTGTGCACGACCATCCAAATAACATTAAATCATAAACTACCACACCACATTGCTCCATAATTTTAAAGCGGCGGGTAGCCTAGTGGTTTGGGCATGGGCTTCTCATGCGAGAGGTCCGAGGTTTGAATCTGGTCGGCGTGTGCCAATGAGTTTTTTCTGACGAAAAAAATTACGTGCATACCTACACCTGCTGCTTCACTGTTCGGAACCGGTGTAAAACTGTAGGTCCCTTCCCTTGCCCTTCACTAGGCGGTAGGCTCAAATTGTAGCCGACTGGGTTGATACCACCGTACTGGGTGTAAGATGGCCGCATAGCAGCCTCGGCTGTGTTCTCCTCTAGTCCAGTATAGCCAGCAATCCAGGGAAGTCTCCGGTATGGCACCTACCTTCTCGGAGGTGATATTGGCTGGTCAGAGCATGCGCCTTGGCCCCTCCGACTCAGCCACCCATACCGGATTACATAAAAAAAAAACATTGACAGCAACAGTTTTGAGAAATGATTTTTTTGCGACCTAGCACCAGTAATATTTATTTTATTTTATTTGTTTATGTAATCCGGTATGGGTGGCTGAGTCAGAGAGGCCAGATCACATGCACCGACCAGCCAATATCACCTCCAAGAAGGTATGTAGGTGCACTACTGGAGATTACCCATTGTATTGCTGGCTATACTGTACTAGAGAACAGAGCCGAGGCGAGGCTACTATGCAGCCATGTTACGTGGTGGTATCAATCCAGTCGGTTGAAATTTGTACCTACCGCCTAGTAAAGGGCAAGGGAAGGGTATTACAGTTTTACAACGGTTCCGAACGGTAAATCAGCAAGCACGTACATTTTTCCATGAGGATAAACTGTTCGGCCGGATTCGAACCTATGACCCTGAGAGAAAGAGGTCAAAACTGCGTTAACCACCCGCCGACATATAATTTAAAGTGTATGATGCCCATCGCTCTCTTCAGAGTGATAGTGATAATGACAAAATTATATGTACCTAGTTATGTGTGTATGTAGGCATGTATGAAATTGCTTTACTCTTTTATCGATCAAATGGTCTTTCCATAGCTCGCTGAGCCAATTTAAATTTGTGGACCAGGCCCATAGTCGCGCAAGAAGTAGACAAGATCCTTAACATTTTTTTATTTTTTTTTATGGAAACTGACACGGTTGGCTACATCACCTACAACATCCGTGATGTCAGCCCATAACACCGGGTGAACTTGGTGCCACGTCAGTGCTTCCCTTCGGTGATGCCGGCTACACTGAACTGGACGGAAAATACAAACTATTTACATAGCCGTTTCGACGGACCTTTCATTCAGTGCGGTGGTACCAATCCGGGGGCGGGTTAAACCCTACCACCTAGTAATACATATAAGAAGGGAGTCATATTCCTTAGTCGCCTTTTACGACATACACGTGGAGAGATGCAGTGGGGCTACAGCTCCTAGGATTGAGGAAATTCCTGCTAAATGAAGAGAAAAAATTGTTAAATCTACAGAAACTCCTGCATGTACAATATTGGATGATAATGGGGGGTAAATAGTTCATCCTGTCCCAGCACCCTTTTCAGCCAAACTACTTCTAAGTAGTAAAGTTAAGGAAGGAGGAAGTAGCCAAAAACTTATATTAGGCTGACATCACGGATGTTGTAGGTGATGTAGACAACCGTGTCAGTTTCCATAAAAACTAAAAATAAAAAAAAACTATGATTGCAGGTGTAATCCCAATAGAAGGGCACATCCCGACGCTGAACGACGAGAACTACAGCAAGTTCCTGACGATGGGTCCGATGGTGCGCTACGCGGAGGACCTGGCGCCGCTCACGTGCATCATGGCCGGGGAGAGCGCCGGCCGGCTGAGGCTCCACGTGCCCGTCGACCTCCACGCTGTCAAGGTCATCTAGCCGTTCGCCATTGTTCGCTGGTCGTTGAGGAAGATGAAGGAAAGCTGGTGGCTACCCAACTAACATTATGGTGTTAAGACAGGCGTTATAAGAGCTGTTTGATAGAGGCCCAGTCTTATACAGTGTTAAGGTTCTTTGTTGACTTTACAATAGCGTTAGTAAGTGCTATAGGTAAGTGTGCAAGAGCAACTTGAGCAACAAGTGACAAGAGCTCTTCAGTTAGTGACACGTAATATTAATCCAATGAACCACTTCTAAGATCTAATAAACCTGCCGTTAGAGCCAATTTGTTTATTGAGTACTAGATAGATACCTAACCATAATGAGCACCTAATACCTGCATCTGTACTTTCTTCATTGACAAATGCAAAGCCCAAATACAGAGAAAATAAGATTCAGGAATCGTAAAAGTTGACAGGAACAACGCGTTTTTAGCTTTCTCCCTTTTTCGGGAAGGTTCTTTATTCTTTCTAAATACTAATCTATTCTAATAGATTATTAATATATAAAAAAATATTTATTCCGAACTGGGTGGCTGTCGCCGACCCGAGGTCGAAGCCTCAGGCGCAGCCAATTTCACCCCCGAGAAGGTGCCAGTCCGGCTCGCAGGTATACTAATGTTGCTCGCTCAATTAATATTATATTTTTACTATGTACTATTATACTATAATTTGTACTATAGATATAGATTATTGTAGAAGTTGCAAGTTTTCGATATTTGGAGATAATACGTCATCGACCGGGTTGCGAAATTGGTATCGCTTTGGCGGCAGGTGTCAGACGTTCTAATCCTGGCCGGGACGTATCTTTTGCGTAGGGAACTTATTTTGAAATAGCATTTTTTTAATTTTTAAATGGTTGCGCTGAGCTGCCTGTTTCTAGACCACGCGGGAAAAAGGACATTGACCTTTGAGCGTTATTTCCACTTGCACAAACGTGTGCGGAAACCGACATCTCTCCTGCGCCTCGTGACAAAATTCCATAAATATAATGTTTCACAGTCTCCATGGAACGCAGCTCTTAAAATATAAAATATGTGACGATTAGTTCAGGATGATGTTGTTGTTCTCAGGTACGGTACATGACCGAGGCGGGCCGTTCTCTCGCCTTGTTGAGCGTAAGCGATGAGATAAAGGATCGCCTAAGAGCAGCAGTCGAGTACTTGGGCAATGCGTGCAAAATGGAGATTGTTGAGGTAACTTATACTGCCTCATTTTTATTTTTATTTTTTATGGAGCGATTTATTTTTATCTTATTATAACTGTATATAGTTAAAATATTACCTTATATAGGTAGTTTTCGAACGTAATTTGGTCTATCAAACCACCTAGGTAGGTACTATGTCCGTTTTTGCATACACCTTGGTGAACTAGGTGCCATGACAGTGCTTCCCTTTGGTCGTCTTATGGCAATAATAATACTAATGCTCTGTCGTAATGGGCTGGGCACGTCAGCCGAAGAGACGACAACCGTTGGTCTATGTAACCGTGTCCTACACTGGCGGGCGTGGACACGAAAACGGAATGGGGGAAGACCACCCGCCAGGTGGGACGACGAAATCAAGTACGTCGGCGGAAAGCAGAACGGTTCCATATCGCGCTAAGACCGGGAGGACTAGAGGACAATTGGAGAGGCGTATGCCCAGCAGTGGATGCATACACACTGACTGTCATAATGTGAAGAAAGATCTTACAAGTTAATCTTAAACGAAATATATTTTTATAACTTTTCTGCCATTATGATTTTGTATTTATATTAGTCCACAAAAATTATCGTAATAATGAAGTGTGCTGATTGATTATTGTATTTCCAGGAGAAATTCGAAGAACTGGAAGAGTCAGTAGAACTATCGGTTGCAGTATTCTTCGGAATGAAAGATATTCCAAATCTCCTGCAAGATCCTAGAAATCCAAAGGTGAAGGCGGTTTATCATTTATTAAACGCTGTAGGTAGGTACTTGGCTAAAACCAGTACCCTAATCACGAAATTTAACCTACTAGGTACGCTACGCTACGCTACGCCGTGTTCTCCACATCATTTTGTATGGAGAAACGAAGTTCGCAAATCTATCACAAGAGGCGCTGCTCCGTTTCTCCATACAAAATGATGCGGAGAACACGGCGTAGCGTAGCGTAGCGTAGCGTAGCGTAGGGGGTTAATCTCGCGATTAGGGTACTGATCCTCAAAATCGGACACGCACATATTGTACTCCAAAACAAAACTTTAATAATATTATATCACTGTGCCTAGGTACGACCAAGGTTCTTGGTACGACCCTATTGGCATTTTCTCTAACTTCAGTCACTTCCTATTTACAATAACGTCATGTTACAATCGATGTTACAATACAATCCCAAAATATGCAAAATACGATTAGTGAAATCTGCATGCAAATCATGTATAACCATCGATTTCATGTTTACCCGTTACATAAATAAATCATTATGTTGCATCGATAGAGAAGGGGTAAGGACATGACGCCGTGCTGAAGGGCGACAGAACAGCCACCTGTCACCTTGGCACTGTCCTTCCACCGAGTCGTGCACTAGGTAGCTGTTCGTTCATTTGCTGCTTGATGGTTATCTTGTGCTGAAACTTTGCGGAAGGCGGTGATCGGTGTTGTGCTGTAATACATCCGAGTTCTGCAGCACAAAACTGATTGCTCTGCTAACTCCGATTGTTGCTAGATACGGCTTTATGATATGTATGTGTTTATGTTAGAGAAGGCATTAAAATAGCCCCTATTGACATGTCCCACGCAGAGACAAAAGAACCTGTTCGTGGAGATAATCAAAAGTCTGTTCGGGCTGAGCGTGCGGTCGCTACAGGCGCTCGGCTTCACACTGCTGCACGTCACCAACCTGTTCATCCCGCGCTCCAAGTACCCGCACTACTGTCAGCGCGCCAAGCTGCTGCGGGACAAGTTCCAGGTAGGCGCCATGCCTGTTGGTAGCAACACATACAGTCTGGGTAGGCTGAGCGAGCGGTCGCTGCAGGCGCTCGGCTTCACACTGCTGCACGTCACCAACCTGTTCATCCCGCGCTCCAAGTACCCGCACTGCTGTCAGCGCGCCAAGCTGCTGCGGGACAAGTTCCAGGTAGGCGCCATGCCTGTTGGTAGCAACACATACAGTCTGGGTAGGCTGAGCGAGCGGTCGCTGCAGGCGCTCGGCTTCACACTGCTGCACGTCACCAACCTGTTCATCCCGCGCTCCAAGTACCCGCAATACTGTCGGCGCGCCAAGCTGCTGCGGGACAAGTTCCAGTTAGGCGCCATGCCTGTTGGTAGCAACACATACAGTCTGGGTAGGCTGAGCGTGCGGTCGCTGCAGGCGCTCGGCTTCACACTGCTGCACGTCACCAACCTGTTCATCCCGCGCTCCAAGTACCCGCACTACTGTCAGCGCGCCAAGCTGCTGCGGGACAAGTTCCAGGTAGGCGCCATGCCTGTTGGTAGCAACACATACAGTCTGGGTAGGCTGAGCGAGCGGTCGCTGCAGGCGCTCGGCTTCACACTGCTGCACGTCACCAACCTGTTCATCCCGCGCTCCAAGTACCCGCACTACTGTCAGCGCGCCAAGCTGCTGCGGGACAAGTTCCAGGTAGGCGCCATGCCTGTTGGTAGCAACACATACAGTCTGGGTAGGCTGAGCGTGCGGTCACATTTCTCGTTAAGTAGTGTCGGTCGAGCGGTTTGCGGCAGTCTATTTGTACAGGGCGCTGCTGTTCTAAAGCATCTGAAGCCTAGAAGCTTACATATTAGTTTAGTTTACAATAAAATTAAACATATTAAGCATATATTTTTTTAAATCTTTATTTTATAGGGGCTTTGGTGCACACAGTGACCATGCCAGCCCCATTGGAAATACCATAAATTACGAGTACATATTTTTTTACATAATTTTTTTTTTTTTGTACATATTACAAAAATATATTTTATGTACCTATTTATAAAGTTCCTCTTTTTTTAATATGCCCTGCGCAAACCTATATAATTTTGTGGCCTTGTTGGAGGCTGGCTCCGCTAATATAGTGGTGTAGCTTCCAACATTGTAGTTAGTGATACCCAGTTGTTGTCTCTCGACTAAACCCCTCACACACTCCACCAGCAAGTGATACACATCCTCAGGTTTGCCACACACGTCACAGTTTGGTGATGGTACTTTCTTCATTAGATGTGCAAACTTGTTCTGCGGAACGTGTCCGGAGCGCAGCCGAAAGGCAACAACCAGGCATTCTCTTTTCAACTCGACGCCGTCAAACAAGGGGACCCTGGGAGGCTCGCTTTGTATAAGCATATATTAAAGTTTAGTTAACATTATCTATCGACAGCGGGAGCTGGGCGAGGATGAAGTATTCCTGTATCCGACCTTCCACCAGACGGCTCACTACCACAACCAGGTGTTCACGAAGGCGTCCGGTGTCATGTACACCATGATATTCAACATACTGGGCATGCCGGCAACGTGTGTGCCGCTTGGGTTCGACTCGCGAGGTCTACCCATTGGCATTCAGGTACATCGAATCGAACCCATTCCACATAATAATTTGCGCCCAATCTGATTATGCAAATGTGCTACATCGCCATCTAGTGTTAATATTGTAATATTATATTATCGTCTAGCACAAAGAGTTTGTATTACGTTGCGTCGCGGTGCGCCATCTGAAAGACATTCCCGGCTCATTTCGTACACACTTCGGCAGACTTCGGCTCGAAGGATAGTGGTATGTGAGTGATATTTTGGTGGTTTAAAAAAATAACCTAACCTAACCTAAACTAACCTAAACTAACCTAACCTAACCTAACCGGACCGGACCGGACCGGACCTGGCCTGGCCTGGCCTGGTCTGGCCTGGCCTGGCCTGACCTGCCCTGACCTGACCTGACCTGACCTGACCTGACCTGACTTGACCTGGCCTGACTTGACCTGGCCTGACCTGACCTGACCTGACCTGACCTGACCTGACCTGACCTGACCTGACCTGACCTGACCTGACCTGACCTGACCTGACCTGACCTGACCTGACCGGACCTCACCTAATGTGGAGGCGGCGCATGTCGTTTTTGTTACGAGTCTTCGAGCAGAGTGTTCCAGAAAGGAGCCGGGAATGTCTTTCGGGTGTCGCAGGCGAGTAAATTCACAATAATAATGGGACCGGACCGAACAGCGTGTGCATCCCTACACGCTGGACTTACCGCAGATGCGTGCCAACCAATCGATTCTGCAGATCTTTCCGAGATCTTTCCTCTAAAGAACCGGTAAACTCTGGAACGTTCTCCTTGCTCATATATTTCCCCCCAAGTACAGTCTCAGGTCCTTCAAGAGGGGTGTGAAAGGGCACCTGTCAGGCCGGCATAGCATTCGCAACCCCCGCATATGACCGAATGTCCATGGGCGTCGTTAGCATCTTTATGCCTTAGATGCCCTTCCATCCTCAATCCAGTTGAAATATATGTAAAGTACAATGTATATAAGTATGTATGTATAGTATATAAGAGTTGATGTAGGTATATTATATATAATATTTATACCGTTTTGTACCGTGTGGGGTCGGTACTTAAAAAGAATAGCCCCACTGCATCTCTCCCCGTCGCATGTCGTAAAAGTCGACTAAGGGATAAGAAAATTCGTCAGCCTCGGTAGCTCAGTGGCGCGGTTGGTTAGTCAACTGTTATTTATTAAGCAACGCTGAGCGCGGTCAGTGATTGGATGGGTGACCGCTCGACCGTTGGAGGCTGACCGCGGTTCGGATTCCACGTTAAACTGTAGGTCCCTTCCCTTCTTACCTTACTAGGTGGTAGGGTTTATCCCGGCCGGGTTGGTACCACCGCACTGAACGAAACGTCGGTTGAAACGGCTATGTAAATAGTTCGTGTTTTCCGTCCAGTTTAGTGTAGCCGACATGAAATGAAGGGAAGCACTGACATGGCACCTAGTTCACCCTGTGTTATGGGCTGACATCACGGATGTTGTAGGTGATGTAGCCAACCGTGTCAGGTTCCATAAAAAAAAAAAAATTCTTATTGTATATATGTAATTATGTATATGTAACGATTTATATTGATTATATGTATCTTTGTACATTTTTATATGTGTGTATTTATATTTCATACTACTGTTCCCTCTTTAGTACTGCATTGTCCGCCCGCACGTGTTTTCCACATCCCAAAGGCTAGTTCGTAAAGAATGCCGCAAGGCATTAAACTCGCCTTTTGTAACCTTTTTATACAATGGTGTACAATAAAGTATATTTTCATTTTTCATTTTTCATTTTCATCTTTGGGTGGCTCGGCGCCATATGTCGCGCTTTCAACAAAAAAATAAATAAAAAATAAACTTATCTTTGTTATTTACCTGTGCATAACAAATAAAAATGATATAAAATGCAGGTAGTGGCTGCTCCATACCAGGACCGTCTCTGCCTTGCGGTAGCCAAGCAGCTGGAGGTGGGCTTCGGAGGCTGGAAGCCGCCGGTCGCCACGTAGCTGTACACGCGACATCAATCTCTACACCGACCTACAATCTTAGCTGATACTTGAATAGTGATTGTAGGTATTTGTTCATATGATGAACAACATTTAGACCGCTACCGCTCATTGGCCAGCTAAGCTAAACATTTTAATTTAGACAGGCTCTGCGGGTTGGGGGATTATCCTCTAATTGTCGATGGTTCACCTAATCTTAGGATAATCTTACGAATACAAAATAACAGATTAAACATTTCCACGAGATAATTTTAAGATTAGCGGAAGCGCAGACGGTAATCCTCCTCGCAATTAGGCCTAGCAACAAACAGTCAAAGTTCATTACAAGTATTTCCAGCAAAGCTATCAATCTTCCGATATTTGTTGCGGGTTTCTGGCATGATGAGTTATCGTTTTACGTTTTCTGAATATTTGTTGTTTCAACTCAAATTGAGACGTTTCTTATTGGGAACCTGTGTGCCAACTGATTTAACTCGTCTGTTTTTAAGAAACTAAACATTTTGTTTATTTGGACAGTGCGTAGTAGCGGACTTGGTGTTTAAAATCTACGAGAATCATTTACTGATTGACTTAATCACACTTTGGTTATGAAACACGATTTTTTTCGTATAAATAATTTGAATTTATGTTATTAATCTTCCTTCAGGATTGTCCCTACTGTAGTTGGTACAATCACCTTATGAACCGCGTGGAAAATGATCTTTCAATTAATTCCTAGGATTTTTGAAGTATACTTCTTTACGCATGTTATGAAAATATGATAAGAAAATATGTCCTGAAAATGGCGATTAAATTCAGGAAAAACGTCACCGTTAGCGACATCGTCATCGTCACAGGTCACAGCGTACAATTTATTTGTATGTAGATAATTGTGCGGTGCCAAAGTCAAATAAGTATAACTTCTAATGCGCGTACAAAAAAGGTACGTGTAAGTACTTAATCTTCTTTAAAATCAAATATTATAGACTGTTTTTGTGGTAGAAAAAATGTATTAAAATACACACTTCTTACACTTCACAAGCACGGACGTACTTCCTAGGTATGCATACATATATAAGTATGTACAGTGGATATGTACCGATGTATGTTATGTACCTAGGTATAGTACAAAATATAGATGTTTCAGGAAAATTATCTGTACTTGGCTGTAGCTAATAATTATTAGACTAAGTATAATAAATTGTGTGTAAAACACGCAGAAGGGTAAATAAGAGAATATTACTATGCGAAAGTACCTACATTGTAGAATTTACGATAGATGCCTTCTTTATGCATCTACAAGTCGTATTACAATACTTAATGGAGCTGTGAATGAAGTGTTTAGGTATACACGTATAAAAATTATTTCTGTGATGGTCATTAAAATTGCAACATTTTTAGAATAGGTACTAATTTTTTTATAATTTATTATGCGATGTTTTATGCACGTAAGTTTTATTGTTATCAACATTCCTTTGAATATAATTTTAGGTATTAACTCACATTGACAATGAGTTTGGCTATGTTTGTCTAGGTGAAAAAAATATTGCCAAAGAAAATTGTTTAAATTACGTAATAAAAATTTCTAAAATGTTATAGGTTGTTTAATTTGTCCACTTTGGGCCGCATAAATGTAATCCAAAGAGAATATAACCACATGGAAGGAAGGAAGCCAATTCCAACCGTACGATTCAAAAATGTGGCCCAAAGTGACCTGCCTGCTGTGGCGGAAGTCGGAACAAATAACTGTCGCTGTGTCGCTTGTCCCGACTCCCGACTCCCCGAGTGTTAAATGCCTGACTGAACTACGCCAGAGCAACACTACGACACTGCCAGTGTATGGCTACGATGGTATTGTAGGTCGCAAGGTGTAGCAGCACGACTCCCACCCACATTCAGTACCTATACGAACCCCGCACTGAGCGCCGCGCCGTACAAATCCGTCATCATCAGCATCACCCATGCACGGCGCGCGCCTCACAAGAAGATGAGCCGCGCGCCGAGCCACTTTAGTGCTCACACGCGGATTTATGGCTAACGAAATTCGGCGTACCATGCACGCACGAGACGTTCACGTACAGTGAAGGCCGACCTCAGCCTCATCCATCAGTCATCCCATCCATCATCCCTAAGTTACTCATAGACGGAGGTTACACGTTCGTTCAGTTTGGTATCAGTTCAGTCCATCAGTCTGGTTAAACTGAAGCCAGCAGACTGACCATTTAATCTATTGACCGATGGACTGATGGACCAGACTGATCGATTTTTAAATATTTTGATAATTTTCGTCAGGCAGACTGATAGTGCGAATGCATTTTACGTCTGGCGTCAGTCTGGCGTCAATCTCGTCGTGATCAAGGTCACGGACTGAACTGATGCCAGCCAGACTGAGCATGTAAACTCCGTCTTAACTCTATGATCAAGATCATTGATCATCCCCGTCAACCGTTGACAACAGCAGCGATCCTAGCGGATAAATCGTTACACTTAAAGTTAGAGAAAACGAAGGAAAAATTGTTTCTAGAGGGTCATACTTATTGATGTTAATGTATGTTCACATAGATAACTCTCCACGTGAGGTGGTGAGTGTGTGAGATCAGATGCGTTCTTTGAGATAGAACAGAATGTGTAAGTGAAGTACCACAGATGTGTGAAGTACATTGTATTTATTTGCTTAGGTACAGGTACAGTGAGTAGGTACGCTGTACTAATTTTCAGTAAAATAGTTCGCATCGCATACTAATCTTCTGAGTTGAAGGCGGTACAAAATCACAGCTGAAAATTGATAGGTGGATGGACCCCTTTTGTGCTGTACCGCCTAGCCTTCAGGGTCCAAATATGAATCAAAACATTATTCTACACTTTTAAGTTGGTTCTTTGTTTTTTTAAGTCGGGTCAATGTTTTTTTTTAACAGTTTTTATTTACCATCGTCTATCTATATGAACATACGTTTAACATCAATGCATTGATGAGCATGTATGACCATTCAGAAACAATTTATATTTCCCGCGTTTTCTCTAACTTTTAGTATAACGTGTTATCCGCTAGGAGCGCTGCCGTTGTGAACGGAACGGAACGATTGACTTGACCTTGACAGGGATGATGAGGCCGGCCCACCGCCCGGCCCGCCAAGGAGACGTTATTCGTACAGCGAAGGCCGGCTCATCATCCCTGTCAACGAGAAACGAAACGATTCACAAAAACGACATGCGCCGCCTCAACATTAGGTTAAGGTTAAATGCGTTAATTTATAGAAGATGCGTCGCTACGCGACGCATCTTCTATAAATTAACCCTGGTTATTTTTTTTTTAAACCACCAAATCTTTCCCCCCTACCACGCCTGCTATTTGAGGGATGATAAGGCCGGCCTTCGCTGTACGACTAACGACTCGTCGCCCGCCGGCATTCGCTCTTTATATTATCTGCCCCTGTACCGGCGGCATATTTTCAAAGTCTATAGGGTGAGTTGCTCTGATAGGTCGATGCCAATTTGGCGGGAAATTTAAATTTCGAAAGTATTTGAACTGCACTATACGAGTTTTCTCCGTTTTAGTGGTTTAAAAAAATTACCAGGGTTAAATTATAGAAGATGCGTCGCTACGCTACGCGACGCATCTTTTATAATTTAACCCTCGCACCTCACCCTATTGCATTGGTCACGTGAAATAGTCAGGTTGCATATTCCTGTCATACATGACGGACTCGTCCACATTCTCCGTGAGTAGAGGAAAGCCCGAGGGAAAACCTAAATTCTTCTTTTTTTTATTTTGGAAACTAATCGTACTAGGCCTAGCGGCGTCTTTTTATCTGCCAGTATCCATCCAGTGACGAGGATTGGACGAGGACGAGCAAACATAGTCATCGAGAAACTTGGGGGCTGTAGTGAAATTACATACAAGGAGAGTACTCCGAGTTGTGCTGCAGGTACTCTTGTAAATTACAGCGCAACACCGACCACCACGTTTAGCAAAGTATTCGCACAAAATAATCTGCAAGTTTAGTAAGGTACGAAGGCCCAGCCGCTGCATGAGCATGACTCGGTGAAAGGACAATTTCAAGGTGAGAGGTGGCTGACCTGTCGCCCTTTAGCACAGCATCTTGTGCTTATCCCTTAGTCGCCTTTTACAACATGCACGGGGAGAGATGCAGTGAGGCTATTCTTAGTACATTTACATTGAAGTAGTGCCAGCCCCACACGGTACTACTTCTATGTCAATTTTATTTATGTAACTGTCAGCTTGACATTATGAAAATTTTTAATGCATCGTTATTTATTTAATTTATCTGATTCAAAAAGTACAAAACTTTTCACAAAAATTTATATTGACCTCACGTTCGTTGACAAGGATATGCAGAGTGCGGTCCGCCACATGAAAGACTTTGTTAATCCCGCGAATCCTTAATCCTGCAATCCTTCGTTTGATTCTTCGGCAAGTGATAAAATTAAATAAGTGATGTTTTGGTGGTTTAAAAAAAAAAACCAGGGTTAACCGGTGCATGTCGTTTTTGTTACGTTTTTATTTCCGAAAATAAAGCTTTTAGGTGGCTATTAAAAAAAACAAAACACCCTGAAAACATTTAAACACCTTAACATCGCTTAAAAAAAAACAAAAAAAAAATTGTGGGACTCGAACCCATGGTCAAAAAGTACAAACCCTACACGCTTACCACTGAGCTAACAACTTACATAAACGACCAAACGAATATCGGCTTCTGTTGGTTCCCGGAGTAGGATTGCTGCAATCCTGCAGGATTGAAGGTATAGCAGGATTAATACAGGCTTTCAGGTGTCGTATCGCGCAGAGTGCGGGAACATTTTCTTTGATTATATCGCTTCCTGGCAACACAAAATGCGCGTTTTCGTTAATCATAACTTCATAAGTGGCAGCACTGACGGACGACATTTTTCATTTTCAACCAGCGTTACCAGACCGTACTTTTTAGTACGGTTTTCCGTACTATCCATGACCCAGCCGTACCAAAAACGTACCTCAGCTCAAACCGTACCTTTACCGTACTTTTTGCCTTCGTAAAATTGTTTACAAGTTTTTATTTTATTCAGCATGAGGCAAGTCAAAACGTGTTGACTTCTCACTCCTGCAAAAAAAAGGAGACGTTCCGTTTCCCGAATCGGGTACCTAATTTTACGATTCTGTGCGGGTAAACCGAAAAGAGAATGCGGCAACACTCGCAGTGTTGTTTCATATGAAAAAAAAATACGCGGGAGAAGCGCATAGGGCCGTCATCATATAGTCTGTGGCCGTCATAATATTCCCTCGTTCATTCGGAATGAACCATAGAGTAAAATACCTACGAAAGAGAGAGAGGGAGAGAGATCTGGAGAAAGCGCCCGCGTGCGAACCCATCATCCAACCTCTACGAAGAAGACACCTCTATTATTTTGTAAAGTAGTGAGTGCTCAGAGTATAGTTCCTCCAAGAGGAGTGTGATACTGATAACTAGTTTTGTTTGTTACTGAACGATACCTAAAAGTACCTATTTTTATCTAACTGTGGATAATAAATAACATCAATAATCACTGATAAAAGCAAGGTAGGTACCTACCCAAGTTTGATGGTGAAAGGATTATAAATTTTTTCTGATAGGCTCTTTGTTTGTTTACCTCCATATTATAATACATTTGATTAAACTAACTAATCAAACTCAATTAAATGAAAATATTTCGAGGAATGCGAGCATTTTTTAACCTTTGGTTTCTTTCCATATTTATTACTTTCCTAATGTTTATTTGTTTAAATTTTTTTGGTTTATTCATCCCTTCCCGGGATAGGCAAAACTTTTTAAGTATACAGCCTTTTCTGTTGTAAGTTTTCTCGTCATATGTTTTTCTGGTACATAGAAGCAATACCTTAGTGATTTTTAAAAAAACCGTACTTTTTCGTCAGATTTCGTACTATTTTGACAAGCTTGTCGTACTTTTTAGACAATCCAGACTGGCAACACTGTTTTCAACGTCGCGCGGTGCGTGGACGTGACGCCGTGACACCGCCTCCGCCGGTTGAAAAGCATAGTGTTCCAAAAGCGAAGTGTGACGTCGAATTCGATACAAGGTAACCGGGCCGAGACGTCCCGTCCAGTAACCGCTCGCTCCCGCTCCTTGGTGTGCGCTTCAAAAAGTGAAGTGTTATTGCGTGTGTGTGTGTGTTGCAGCGCTCCACACCGGGCGGGCACGAGCAGTGAGCACGGCCACGATGGCGGACCGGGTGGACTCGATGTCCGACGCGGAGCTGCGTACGAAGCTCGCCGAGCACGGCTTCCCCGTGATGCCGATCACGGCGTCTACGAAGAAGCTTCTTGTGAAGAAGTTAAAACACGTCCTCGACAACAAGGGCGAGGCGCGAAACGGCTCGGCGTCGGCGGAGACGCGGCGTTCTCTAGCCAGGTACTCGAGCGGCGAGGACTCGGATCTTGATGCAGACGCGGGCCGACAGCGGCGCGGGCGCCGCACCACCGGCGGGGCGATGCCGCCGCCGCCCGCCGCGCGCACTCGTCGCGCCACACCCAAGAAGGATTCACCGGCGAAGAAGGTGGAGGAGGAGCATGGCTCCGAGTCGGAGGAGGAGGGACACAACCCGATCAAGACGCACGAGGAGGTGGAGACTGTGACCACTCGCCGCGTCACGCGCCTGTACAAGCCGAGCGACGAGTACGAGACGGGCTCAGACAGTGACGTGGACGCGGACAAGGTGACTGCGCCTTACCGCAGCGACTCGCGCTCCAGTGACTACATCTCCAGCACCCTACCGGCGTCGGAGCCGCCGCGTGTCAGTCCCCCCAAGCCCTCGTACCTGTCCCCCCGTTCCACTATAGCCGGGGGCTACACTTCTCCGCTCAGCGGCAGCGAGAGTCTCAACTCGATACGCTCACGCCTCGGGCTATCTTCCTCTTTCATCGACAGGCCCACGCTGGGCGCACGATCTTCGAGTGGGTACACGAGCACGTTTAAGTCTTCGGTGGGGTCAGATGAGGTGGAATCTCCGTACCTGAGTAACTTTGGGAAGCGCCTGTCCACTCTGGCATCGGAGCCGCTACGTGCACTGCCACTGGATCGCGACGACGGTGTGATTGGTCCCGCAACTTACGTGCGCAAGCCCTACGCGACGCCAGCGCCACGTGTGCACTCCGATTACAGGGCGGCTGATAAAAAGTTCTTGCGGAGCAATGTCGTCTCATTAGCTCTCGTGGCGATCGTCACTCTTTTTTTTTTTTTCTTATTCTCCATATATTTACTTAGAAAAAATGACATGGCCGCCATCATTGACGACAAAAATGGAGTAATACCTACTTGTCAACTGAACATTCCGGGCAACCGGCCGGGCATCAACTGCGTTCCCAAGGAGCAGGTCAGCTACGCCAAGAATCTGCTGCAACGTCTTCGGCCGGAACTGAGTGCGAGAGCTGCTGCTTTCAAGTGCGGTGAATTGGACGCTTCGCCCTTCCTCACTGAGCGGGAGATCCTCGAGCTGCCGAGCACCACAGTTCTACACACGGACCGGGAGCAGCGCCGCACCGACCTCTATAACCTTCAGGTGTTGCTCGTCAACAATCCGCAGTGGGGGATCTCCGTCGTGGAGATGAAGGGTATATACAGCCGAGGCTCCGAGCACACGCAGCTAAAGAACATGAACGATGTTGCCCTGTATCGGGCCAAGGGTAATGTGGCGCTGATGATCACGGACCCCTCGACGCCCCTCTCTTGTTTGCTCGCCGAAACAGTTTACTCTACCGGAAGCACCATCCTGCTGCTGGTGGCGATGGCGGCGGGCGGGTACGGTGCGCACCGCGCTTGGAAGATGTACGCGGCATACCGCAAGCGTCGCAGCGACGACGTGTACTCAATGGTAGAGCAGATCATCGACGTGATCTCGCAGGAGTGCGAGGAGAGCGGGGAGCCGTACATGTCGGTGACGCACGTGCGGGACATGCTGATCGCGCCTCACAACCGCGACCGCATGGTCTCCGTGTGGGACGCGGCCATCGCCTTCATCAAGAAGAACGAGAGCCGCATGCGCATGGAGATGCAGTGCGTGGACGGGGAGGACTGCCAGGTGTGGCGCTGGGTGTCGCCGCGAGGTGGCAGTCCGCGCGTCACCGGCGCCGCGTGGCAGGGTCAGGCGTTCGAGACGCAGGAGGGCTCCGTCAACAACTTGTCCGTCTCGCCGACGCCGTGCCTCAAGATTCGTCACATGTTCGACAAAAACGAGAACAATGCGGAGCTGCGCATCATCATTCAGGACGCGATCCTGGAGAAGGTCGGGGACCAGTGCAAGATCCTGCACATCGATCTGGACCGCGCCACGTGCTGCGTCTACGTTAAGTGCGCCTCGCCCAAGGATGCGGGCGTTGTGTACAAGAGCCTGCACGGCTGGTGGTACGAGGGAAAGCTCATCACGGTCAAGTACCTGCGTCTGGAACGCTACATGGTCCGTTTCCCCAACTCGCCCTCCGTAGGACCTTACTTGAAACCCTCCCGAATGAGGCACAGCACTTGGAACGACTAATGTGGACATTGTCTTTATTGAACCCAGTTCTGGTTAGTAGTGTAAGACTCTCATGTAGGTGCATCAAATTGCCTTTATAATTATAGAATGCAGGCTTCATTGGACACTGCTCGATGCATTATTTAGACTATTGGTTGATATTTAATTTCACAAGCTTTACATATTAGGGGAAAACTGTAATGACAATTGCTGAATTTGTTTTTGTATCGTAGGTAGTTTGCGGATGCTCAGTGACAATGTTTTCATAACACGTTTGTGTGGAGTGAAGAAAACTTTAGAATTTACATATCAGAACAATTTGACCTTGTCCAATTTGGTAGAAATGTCCTGATATTTTGAGTTTAATTTAATTCTTTCTTTTTTAACTTTTAATTTTAAGTTCTAGTATTTAAGCTGACCTTCAGATGTTGATAGTTTTGATATTGTGTGCACTATGTTTTATTGGAATGAGAATAGGAGTGACGGTGTGTATTCGCTTGGTAATGCAGCGTTGTCATTCTGCCATTCCTAGTCTCATTTAATTCAAGCTTTGCCTCTTTAAATGCATCCACTTGCCCTGAACCCGTGCATTTACAGTTTGGATTAACTTTGCAAAAATGAATTGCCGACCAACATGGTAGTCGCAGCCCTCGTAAATATCCGAATGCCAGTGGATGCCATGGGATTACACCTCTGCGTTATCTGGGGCGCGCCATATGTCGTGCTTCCCATTAAAAAAAATATCATATTTTGTTTGTATGTGTACTCATAAGTTGCTAGAAAGTTCTTTGAAGATTTATTATACCATTTACGTTTTAAGTGGAGTTAAATTAAAAGTTGCTTACAAAAAATATGTCACAAAACAAGCAACTTACGACTAGGTATACTATGAACGTTGTAATTCACAAACCGCTCAATTGATTGTATGGAATGTGAATTTATAAAATTAGTTTAGTTTACTTTTATTAATGTTGACTAATTTTTGTCTAATAACAAGACTTTTTATAATTGTAGAAATTCATACAAAGAAAGTTAAGTTTATTTTTGTAAGGTTTTAAAACTAACATCTCGTATGTAATTTATTAATTTTGCTAATTCTGCGAATTATAGTTTTGAGTTCCATTTTTGCTAAAATTTTAGTTAATTTGGTAGGTATGTTTTCACAATAAATTATAAAAAGAAATTATTGCTTGTTTTATTTTTTCAGAAGAAAGATTTTTGTTTAAATCCTAATACCATCAATGACAATAGTTATAAAGTCAATGTTGTGTGCAGGCAAAACATGAGTAGGTCATAAAATAGTTTGCCCATTAAAATTTTGTTTAAAAATTAAGACCATGTATGCATTTAAAGAGGTGAAGACTGTACTGTTGCTATAGCCCTTTCAGTGAATTTTTGTTCAGTTTACATTAAAACTGATTATTTTTTGAAAAATCACTGAAAAAAAAGTACTACCGGAGATTTGCCTATGCCCTTAAAAACTACCTATACATATCACAATTCTCCAGACCAAAAATTGTAGTGGTGTTACAATTGTAACATATTCAAAATTAACATCATTTGTACAAAGTCACTACAATAAAAAGTGACGATTACCTTAGTATTTAAAATCTTATTTTTTTTTTCACAACGTTAGTTCAACTACAATTTCACATTATTCACAATGCTGTCTCTAACAGTGCTAATCTACACATAAAAAACTGTTTAGTAATGTTTTAAAAAAATAAGATTTAAAAAATTAAGGTAATCGTCACTTTTTATTGTAGTGACTTCGTACAAATGATGTTAATTTTGAATATTTTACAATTGTAACACCACTACAATTTTTGGTCTGGAGAATTGTGATATGTATAGGTAGTTTTTAAGGGCATGGGCAAATCTCCGGTAGTACATTTTTTTTTCACAGTGATTTTTCAAAAATTGATCAGTTTTAATGTAAACTGAACAAAAATTCACTGAAAGGGCTATAGCAACAGTACAGTCTAGGAGTAAAGGAGGAAGGTGTGGATCTAAGCTTACGATGGCTTCACCGAACATATCCGGGCCCATCGGCAGTAGAGGAGGGTAATAATCGAGGTCGGGACTAGCGAGTGGCCACTCTAAATTTCCCGCGCATGCTTCACGTTTCGGCTCGCTTCAAGCCCTCGTCAGCTAGTCTGCGTTGACTAGGACGCGGGGAAACCACCAGTCCCGCTCTCGACCTCCCTCTCTCTACCTATCCATATTCTGTAGGATGCTTCCAGTGACGTTTTCGAAGCTCTCTCCATATATGAGCTTAGCGTCGATCTTGGGAGCCCTAGATTCTTGAAGAGACTGTAGAGCGACTTCGCTGGTAGTCCTCTTGCTCCGACTTCCACAGCGAAGAGATCAGTCTTGAATCCGTTTCTCACAATCCGGTCTACTAAGTTGCAGTACTTGTTAAGTTTGATGATGTGGTCCTTCGGTATGTTACTTTCCCATGGAACTGTAAGTTCAACAAGTACTACATGCTTTGTCGCTTTTGAGAATATGAGTATATCCGGTCTTAATGCTGTGGTACAGATTTCCGAAGGCATTTGGTAATGCTTCTCATGTGTGTCCATCAACAATTCCCAATCCTTTGCTGCTCCCAAAATTGAAGAAGGTTTAGTCCTATCTTTGGGCAGCTTATTGGCTCCAGGTTTCACAAAGTTGACCTTCTGGAAGCCGCTACTGGTTTGCCCTTTCCTGGTCCGTGCAATTGACAGGTTGATGGCCTCTCTGATGATTTGGAGGACTTTATCATGACGGTAGGAATACTGGCCTCGCTCAAGTAGTATTTTGCATCCGCATAACAAATGTTTGGCCGTGCCTACGAACTCCTTACATGACGGGCATAGTCTATTTGTAGATTTCCCCCATCTAACTAGGTTACTCGGGTCGGGGAGAGTAAGCTGGAATGCATTTAAGTAGAACTTAAGCAGCTCAGGGGACCAGTTGTATATTATGGATTTCCACTTCAATGCAGGAGGGATGCAGAAGTCACCCACTGTTAGCCAATCATTCTGCATTTCTAGGTTTAAGGCGTGAAGTTTGAAGCCTTGTTCCATGTCCTCCTGAGCAAAACCTTTCAGTATTTCTTTATCAGACTTTGCTGTTTCTATGCCCAATCCAGATCTATTGGTGCGTGTACCAACTTGGAATGATTTGTAGAAGTCGAGTCTCGATTCCAGTTCATCTGATAGTGATGTGTTGGGTAAGGCTTGAATAGCGCTATCATTGGAGTCTTTGAGTATACATCGTTTGGCTATTCTCGCCTTTTGATAAAATATCGACGGTTTCTTAATGTTCAGTCCAAAGTTATTGTGAGATCTGTATAGCGTTGACGAGTCAGCCGGGTGAGCCAGTCCAAACCATGATTTCAGGAATCTGGTCACATACGAGTCTAATTTAGTCAGGTTTTGCTTTGTGAAGTCGTAGACGAGAAATGGCCATGAAAGTTTTGATGTCAGGTAGTTATCGTAAATCCATGCCTTTTGTGTACCCAGGAGGGGAAGATTGTCAGTTTGGCGGAGGCTCTCTTCGAAAAGTTGGACAATATCATCAGTAGGATGCTCCTTTCCTCTGCTGGTGATCCTTTTGCCCAAGAATTTAAAAGGAGCTTCATCAGCCACGGTTGCGATCGGTTTTCCGGCTACTGTCAGACCTGGATTGCTCGAGGTAAACTTTGAACCTTTCCTGGTTAAGCTCAAACAGTAGCACTTCGCTGGTTTTATCTTCATCCCTTTGGTCCATTCACAATAGTCATCCACCACCTTAAGAAGCGCCTGATTTTGTTTTGGATTGCGGGTTAACAGCGTAATATCATCCGCAAATGCCAGGATGGCCGCCATATATGTGTCTCCATATTTGAACCTGTATCCCCATTTGTTTTCTTTTACGACAAGCGTATCAATTAGAATGTTGATAACAATGTTAAATGTGACAGGAGAGAGGCAGCAACCCTGGAAAAGTCCTATGCCGTAACGAATTTCTGGTGTCTTCTCCGTTTCGCCTTTTACTTGTATTACAAAGGAAAGTTTTTTGTAGTAGGAGGCTATTATATTACAGATCAGAGGTGGCACATTATACCACTCTAGCGCCTTTAATAGTAACTCATGGCGCACCGAACCGAAGGCGTTTTCAAAGTCTAACCACGTGGCAGTTAATTGTCTCTCATTCTTCCTTGCATCTCTAAGACATTCAGTCAGCAAAGAATTATGTTCGAGGCACCCTGCAACTCTTGGGAGAAAACCTTTCTGGTACTTCTTCGGTAAGTAGTCGTTGGTACACATGTGTTTGAGTAGTCTGGCCTGTATAATGGAGAAGAATATTTTCGAAATTGTGTTCGTAAGGGCTATAGGTCTAATATCCTTGGGATCAGTAACTTCTTTCTTTTTTGGTAGAAGAACAAACACGGCTTTACCAAGACAGTCTGGCACTTCTCTGTTCGTCCAAATTCTTTTGTAGATGTTCAACATGTGTTTCCGCACTGATGGACATTTTTTGTATATGATGTATGGTATGCCATCGGGTCCCGGGGCGGAACTATTTGGTTTCCTTTTTATGTGGTATTCCAGCTCTTCCATCGTCGGTGAATCAGCATCAAATGCTAGAGCAGGTTCTTTGGGTTTTGGAGCTGGTGGATCCCTGTAAGTTATATCTGCCTCCGGGGTGGTATATGTGGATTTAAAGTAGTTGAACATCTCGTCCGTACTTAACCTAATTGCACCCTGCTGTTCCTTAAAAGCTTTTTTGGCGAAATAAAAGGGGTTCTTCTCGAAAGCTGCTATATTCTGAGCCTTTCGAAATTCATTGCCAGCAACCGTAATTTGCTCAGATACTTTCTGGATGAGTTTTAGGATAGATCTCATCGCTCTGGCTAATTGGTGGCATAGATTTCTGTCTCCTGAGGCTTTAGCCTTCCTTAGCTGCTTTATCAACTCTCTCTTCCTTCTCCTAAGCTTTGCTTTGAAAGTGTTTTCTCTTTCCATTGGGTTGTGGTGATATCGAACAGGGTACAATTCGGAGAAGTAATTGTAAATTGTTCCCTGGAAGTCATACAGCTGATCTTCGGGACTCTGCCTGCAGCCTGGGAGGTCAAGTCTTTCGGCTAGGCATCGATCATGTTGCTTCCAAGTGGTCTCGGATATGCTCGGTAAGCTTAGTCGGTCTCTGGGCGAAAATGCTTCATGGTGAGAGGAAGGTTGCGCAACACTTTGTGACGTGTGAGGTTGTACTCTGTCAATAGTGTCAGGTGGAGAACTTACAGGCGCTTTCTGCCCTGCTTCACTGTCGCTATGTTTCTCCTTCACGTGCTTTTCTAGCCAGATTTTTCGCTTATATTGTTTCCCACACTTCGAGCATTTCAAGTCCATATTCATGCCAAGGTTGTCAGAGATATCGATCGGTGAGCGGTTCATCCTCCCTCCCTCTCGGACCGCTCTGAGGGTATTTACTCTTTTGACTGTCGTAGCTTTTATTTCCTGGCGCGGCTTGCTAGGCCTAACGCCCGTCTGTCTCTCCAGCGTCACCAGTCTTTCCCAGTCGTCAAATGGACTTTCCCATTAGTCAACGGTCTTTCCCGGTCGCCAGCTGTCTTTCCAGCGTCATCCCGTCTCTCCGGGCTGTCTTGTTTCGAAGGTGTGGATCTAAGCTTACGATGGCTTCACCGAACATATCCGGGCCCATCGGCAGTAGAGGAGGGTAATAATCGAGGTCGGGACTAGCGAGTGGCCACTCTAAATTTCCCGCGCATGCTTCACGTTTCGGCTCGCTTCAAGCCCTCGTCAGCTAGTCTGCGTTGACTAGGACGCGGGGAAACCACCAGTCCCGCTCTCGACCTCCCTCTCTCTACCTATCCATATTCTGTAGGATGCTTCCAGTGACGTTTTCGAAGCTCTCTCCATATATGAGCTTAGCGTCGATCTTGGGAGCCCTAGATTCTTGAAGAGACTGTAGAGCGACTTCGCTGGTAGTCCTCTTGCTCCGACTTCCACAGCGAAGAGATCAGTCTTGAATCCGTTTCTCACAATCCGGTCTACTAAGTTGCAGTACTTGTTAAGTTTGATGATGTGGTCCTTCGGTATGTTACTTTCCCATGGAACTGTAAGTTCAACAAGTACTACATGCTTTGTCGCTTTTGAGAATATGAGTATATCCGGTCTTAATGCTGTGGTACAGATTTCCGAAGGCATTTGGTAATGCTTCTCATGTGTGTCCATCAACAATTCCCAATCCTTTGCTGCTCCCAAAATTGAAGAAGGTTTAGTCCTATCTTTGGGCAGCTTATTGGCTCCAGGTTTCACAAAGTTGACCTTCTGGAAGCCGCTACTGGTTTGCCCTTTCCTGGTCCGTGCAATTGACAGGTTGATGGCCTCTCTGATGATTTGGAGGACTTTATCATGACGGTAGGAATACTGGCCTCGCTCAAGTAGTATTTTGCATCCGCATAACAAATGTTTGGCCGTGCCTACGAACTCCTTACATGACGGGCATAGTCTATTTGTAGATTTCCCCCATCTAACTAGGTTACTCGGGTCGGGGAGAGTAAGCTGGAATGCATTTAAGTAGAACTTAAGCAGCTCAGGGGACCAGTTGTATATTATGGATTTCCACTTCAATGCAGGAGGGATGCAGAAGTCACCCACTGTTAGCCAATCATTCTGCATTTCTAGGTTTAAGGCGTGAAGTTTGAAGCCTTGTTCCATGTCCTCCTGAGCAAAACCTTTCAGTATTTCTTTATCAGACTTTGCTGTTTCTATGCCCAATCCAGATCTATTGGTGCGTGTACCAACTTGGAATGATTTGTAGAAGTCGAGTCTCGATTCCAGTTCATCTGATAGTGATGTGTTGGGTAAGGCTTGAATAGCGCTATCATTGGAGTCTTTGAGTATACATCGTTTGGCTATTCTCGCCTTTTGATAAAATATCGACGGTTTCTTAATGTTCAGTCCAAAGTTATTGTGAGATCTGTATAGCGTTGACGAGTCAGCCGGGTGAGCCAGTCCAAACCATGATTTCAGGAATCTGGTCACATACGAGTCTAATTTAGTCAGGTTTTGCTTTGTGAAGTCGTAGACGAGAAATGGCCATGAAAGTTTTGATGTCAGGTAGTTATCGTAAATCCATGCCTTTTGTGTACCCAGGAGGGGAAGATTGTCAGTTTGGCGGAGGCTCTCTTCGAAAAGTTGGACAATATCATCAGTAGGATGCTCCTTTCCTCTGCTGGTGATCCTTTTGCCCAAGAATTTAAAAGGAGCTTCATCAGCCACGGTTGCGATCGGTTTTCCGGCTACTGTCAGACCTGGATTGCTCGAGGTAAACTTTGAACCTTTCCTGGTTAAGCTCAAACAGTAGCACTTCGCTGGTTTTATCTTCATCCCTTTGGTCCATTCACAATAGTCATCCACCACCTTAAGAAGCGCCTGATTTTGTTTTGGATTGCGGGTTAACAGCGTAATATCATCCGCAAATGCCAGGATGGCCGCCATATATGTGTCTCCATATTTGAACCTGTATCCCCATTTGTTTTCTTTTACGACAAGCGTATCAATTAGAATGTTGATAACAATGTTAAATGTGACAGGAGAGAGGCAGCAACCCTGGAAAAGTCCTATGCCGTAACGAATTTCTGGTGTCTTCTCCGTTTCGCCTTTTACTTGTATTACAAAGGAAAGTTTTTTGTAGTAGGAGGCTATTATATTACAGATCAGAGGTGGCACATTATACCACTCTAGCGCCTTTAATAGTAACTCATGGCGCACCGAACCGAAGGCGTTTTCAAAGTCTAACCACGTGGCAGTTAATTGTCTCTCATTCTTCCTTGCATCTCTAAGACATTCAGTCAGCAAAGAATTATGTTCGAGGCACCCTGCAACTCTTGGGAGAAAACCTTTCTGGTACTTCTTCGGTAAGTAGTCGTTGGTACACATGTGTTTGAGTAGTCTGGCCTGTATAATGGAGAAGAATATTTTCGAAATTGTGTTCGTAAGGGCTATAGGTCTAATATCCTTGGGATCAGTAACTTCTTTCTTTTTTGGTAGAAGAACAAACACGGCTTTACCAAGACAGTCTGGCACTTCTCTGTTCGTCCAAATTCTTTTGTAGATGTTCAACATGTGTTTCCGCACTGATGGACATTTTTTGTATATGATGTATGGTATGCCATCGGGTCCCGGGGCGGAACTATTTGGTTTCCTTTTTATGTGGTATTCCAGCTCTTCCATCGTCGGTGAATCAGCATCAAATGCTAGAGCAGGTTCTTTGGGTTTTGGAGCTGGTGGATCCCTGTAAGTTATATCTGCCTCCGGGGTGGTATATGTGGATTTAAAGTAGTTGAACATCTCGTCCGTACTTAACCTAATTGCACCCTGCTGTTCCTTAAAAGCTTTTTTGGCGAAATAAAAGGGGTTCTTCTCGAAAGCTGCTATATTCTGAGCCTTTCGAAATTCATTGCCAGCAACCGTAATTTGCTCAGATACTTTCTGGATGAGTTTTAGGATAGATCTCATCGCTCTGGCTAATTGGTGGCATAGATTTCTGTCTCCTGAGGCTTTAGCCTTCCTTAGCTGCTTTATCAACTCTCTCTTCCTTCTCCTAAGCTTTGCTTTGAAAGTGTTTTCTCTTTCCATTGGGTTGTGGTGATATCGAACAGGGTACAATTCGGAGAAGTAATTGTAAATTGTTCCCTGGAAGTCATACAGCTGATCTTCGGGACTCTGCCTGCAGCCTGGGAGGTCAAGTCTTTCGGCTAGGCATCGATCATGTTGCTTCCAAGTGGTCTCGGATATGCTCGGTAAGCTTAGTCGGTCTCTGGGCGAAAATGCTTCATGGTGAGAGGAAGGTTGCGCAACACTTTGTGACGTGTGAGGTTGTACTCTGTCAATAGTGTCAGGTGGAGAACTTACAGGCGCTTTCTGCCCTGCTTCACTGTCGCTATGTTTCTCCTTCACGTGCTTTTCTAGCCAGATTTTTCGCTTATATTGTTTCCCACACTTCGAGCATTTCAAGTCCATATTCATGCCAAGGTTGTCAGAGATATCGATCGGTGAGCGGTTCATCCTCCCTCCCTCTCGGACCGCTCTGAGGGTATTTACTCTTTTGACTGTCGTAGCTTTTATTTCCTGGCGCGGCTTGCTAGGCCTAACGCCCGTCTGTCTCTCCAGCGTCACCAGTCTTTCCCAGTCGTCAAATGGACTTTCCCATTAGTCAACGGTCTTTCCCGGTCGCCAGCTGTCTTTCCAGCGTCATCCCGTCTCTCCGGGCTGTCTTGTTTCGAAGGTGTGGATCTAAGCTTACGATGGCTTCACCGAACATATCCGGGCCCATCGGCAGTAGAGGAGGGTAATAATCGAGGTCGGGACTAGCGAGTGGCCACTCTAAATTTCCCGCGCATGCTTCACGTTTCGGCTCGCTTCAAGCCCTCGTCAGCTAGTCTGCGTTGACTAGGACGCGGGGAAACCACCAGTCCCGCTCTCGACCTCCCTCTCTCTACCTATCCATATTCTGTAGGATGCTTCCAGTGACGTTTTCGAAGCTCTCTCCATATATGAGCTTAGCGTCGATCTTGGGAGCCCTAGATTCTTGAAGAGACTGTAGAGCGACTTCGCTGGTAGTCCTCTTGCTCCGACTTCCACAGCGAAGAGATCAGTCTTGAATCCGTTTCTCACAATCCGGTCTACTAAGTTGCAGTACTTGTTAAGTTTGATGATGTGGTCCTTCGGTATGTTACTTTCCCATGGAACTGTAAGTTCAACAAGTACTACATGCTTTGTCGCTTTTGAGAATATGAGTATATCCGGTCTTAATGCTGTGGTACAGATTTCCGAAGGCATTTGGTAATGCTTCTCATGTGTGTCCATCAACAATTCCCAATCCTTTGCTGCTCCCAAAATTGAAGAAGGTTTAGTCCTATCTTTGGGCAGCTTATTGGCTCCAGGTTTCACAAAGTTGACCTTCTGGAAGCCGCTACTGGTTTGCCCTTTCCTGGTCCGTGCAATTGACAGGTTGATGGCCTCTCTGATGATTTGGAGGACTTTATCATGACGGTAGGAATACTGGCCTCGCTCAAGTAGTATTTTGCATCCGCATAACAAATGTTTGGCCGTGCCTACGAACTCCTTACATGACGGGCATAGTCTATTTGTAGATTTCCCCCATCTAACTAGGTTACTCGGGTCGGGGAGAGTAAGCTGGAATGCATTTAAGTAGAACTTAAGCAGCTCAGGGGACCAGTTGTATATTATGGATTTCCACTTCAATGCAGGAGGGATGCAGAAGTCACCCACTGTTAGCCAATCATTCTGCATTTCTAGGTTTAAGGCGTGAAGTTTGAAGCCTTGTTCCATGTCCTCCTGAGCAAAACCTTTCAGTATTTCTTTATCAGACTTTGCTGTTTCTATGCCCAATCCAGATCTATTGGTGCGTGTACCAACTTGGAATGATTTGTAGAAGTCGAGTCTCGATTCCAGTTCATCTGATAGTGATGTGTTGGGTAAGGCTTGAATAGCGCTATCATTGGAGTCTTTGAGTATACATCGTTTGGCTATTCTCGCCTTTTGATAAAATATCGACGGTTTCTTAATGTTCAGTCCAAAGTTATTGTGAGATCTGTATAGCGTTGACGAGTCAGCCGGGTGAGCCAGTCCAAACCATGATTTCAGGAATCTGGTCACATACGAGTCTAATTTAGTCAGGTTTTGCTTTGTGAAGTCGTAGACGAGAAATGGCCATGAAAGTTTTGATGTCAGGTAGTTATCGTAAATCCATGCCTTTTGTGTACCCAGGAGGGGAAGATTGTCAGTTTGGCGGAGGCTCTCTTCGAAAAGTTGGACAATATCATCAGTAGGATGCTCCTTTCCTCTGCTGGTGATCCTTTTGCCCAAGAATTTAAAAGGAGCTTCATCAGCCACGGTTGCGATCGGTTTTCCGGCTACTGTCAGACCTGGATTGCTCGAGGTAAACTTTGAACCTTTCCTGGTTAAGCTCAAACAGTAGCACTTCGCTGGTTTTATCTTCATCCCTTTGGTCCATTCACAATAGTCATCCACCACCTTAAGAAGCGCCTGATTTTGTTTTGGATTGCGGGTTAACAGCGTAATATCATCCGCAAATGCCAGGATGGCCGCCATATATGTGTCTCCATATTTGAACCTGTATCCCCATTTGTTTTCTTTTACGACAAGCGTATCAATTAGAATGTTGATAACAATGTTAAATGTGACAGGAGAGAGGCAGCAACCCTGGAAAAGTCCTATGCCGTAACGAATTTCTGGTGTCTTCTCCGTTTCGCCTTTTACTTGTATTACAAAGGAAAGTTTTTTGTAGTAGGAGGCTATTATATTACAGATCAGAGGTAAAAAAACTATTCATTACGTTACGTACTATACTCAAATCAAAACAAACGTGCAGCTCGCACTACAAAATTTTATGGCTCAGTGAAGGGAGATTCCCTTCACTGAGCCATAAAACTTTATTATGCGAACTGCACGTTTGTTTTGATTTGAGAATAGCTACATGTCTCCTCTACTTCCATACCAAATTTTATTAGATTTTGTGAAATAGATATCCAACTAGCTCTAGTTGGATATCTATTCCACAAAATCTAATATTCTAATTCTAATAAATCTAAAATCTAATCTAAGGTTTATGTGACTAAAATAGAGAAATTTCAAAAAAAGTTTAAAAAAATCATAACTTCTCGCGGAACTAATGTTTTTTTTAAATGAGTCAACATGATGTCCTCCATCTAAAAAAAAATTTTGGACCATTATAACTGGGCCACCCTGTATAATCCTCAAAGGAAACAAAAACATTTTAAGAAGTAGAATTTTTTTATTTATCTGCCATCATAACATATTCAGCGAAAACTTCAACCGGCTACCTATTACATTCAAAAGAAAGAACCATCTAAAGGTAGCACAGACGGCGGAGGCGGCGGCGTAGGCTTAGTAATAGGCTTCCATGAGGGATGGAAACTTAACAATTCGTGGAGCAAAAGTTGCTTGCAATAAAATTCAAAGTGTTGCATTTTCTGTCAAGTGTGAACCATGCAAACGTGCTGAGGGTCCCGTCATCGCTGCTTTGCTCTCATTTAATCAGGTATATTTTCTACGAAGGCGCGGTAACAATTTGGATGAATGGGTGGCCACCCGACATGAGGTTGACTGGTTCGGATCCCACGTGAAACTATTACCACCACCCTCACCTTACTACATATTATATGTACATACTATGTAGCTTAACATAATAATAGGGATGGGATAGGACAACCGCACTGAATTAAGGTCGGTCGATTGGGTAGCCGCGCCGGCACGACCAAAGGGAAGGACTGACATGGCACCTCGCTGGCGCTAACTGACTTACTACCTAACTCAGAACTCTGGTGCACAACTGACTCGTGGGTGCACAGCACAACTATAATATATAACAGACGCACAATTATATAGAAATCTGCGCAAAGAATCTAATACTACTAGGGATCTGCGTGTGACCAGCACAGCTGGCGGGCGGGCACTCACTCACTCGGTCGGCGGTAGGGTAGGCCGTACCGTGGGCCTCCTTCCTGAATGAATAGGGATAGGGAGGGGAGGGACATAGTTGCAAAACTTACGAATTATTCGGAATAAATAAGGAATACTTCGAAAATCATGGAATCTTTCCAGGATTTATAGAAGTTTATTCAGAATGGAGAGGAATGCGTAATACCTATTTTGTTAATTTTAGACCGAGCCGGATTTAATCAGTTTTTATTTTATGCATATTCGTAGATACATTATATGGAATGCCCCAAGATAATTATTATTTCAAAATGACAATACCTACTTATTTAAAAATGATCGAAAATCGCGCGAACGAACGAAACGAATCCATGCAAGCGGCCTTCCTACACTCGCACGCAGTCGTCCGGGGCGGCGGAGCGACGGCGGTGCGCGGCGCGGAGGGGCGCAGCGAGACGGGCGGGCGGGCGGCACGCGACGCGGTAGGTAGGTACCTGCTATGCGCTGTGTGGTTGTTATGCGTATAGTTTCGCGTGACGTAGGCAGGGAATACTTCCCAAAAGATCGAAAGCTTTCGTCATCTTTCGTTGAATAGATACGGAACGGACTGATACTGTCTGGCAGCGGCGCTGCGCGCGCGATGCGTCATGCGAGTTGAGGAATATTTAAGAACTATATTGTGGTTGTTTATTGTTTGTGTGGTAATTTTATTATATTGGTGGTTGATGTTTGAATTGTAGATGTTTTTAAACATTGTAATAACATTAAATAATGTTCCAGTTACAAAATAATTTTGAGCGATTTTTTTTTTCTGACGATGTAAATGTTTTTATTTTGTTTAATTTTGTAAAATTACATAGATGCTGTTTATTTTTTATTGTATACCAACTTAAATAGAGATTAAATGAGGGTCCCTGCTTATTAAGCAGGGACCGAAAAGGGTTCAAAAGAACCGGTTCGAAAAAGGTTCTAAAGAGGTTACGGTTATTAAAGAACCGGTTCATAAAATAACTGTTTAGGAACCGGTTTTCTGAACCGGTTCAAACACCGATGAACCGGTTCTTCAAACGAACCGGTTCCGCAGGTGGGTTCAAGAACCGGTTCGAAAGAACCCTTTAAGAACCAGTTTACAGAATGGTTCTTAGAACCGGTTCGAAAGAACCCTTTTAAGAACCGGTTTGCATGGTGGTTTTGAGAACCGGTTCTCGAACCGAGCTGCATAACCGGACTTGTTTAAGAACCGGGTCATAACTCGATAACCACTGGTGCTAGACCCATCGTGTTGGTACTCAAACTTCAGATCTCGGTGAGATCTATCCATCTGTCACGTGAACTTTTGTTTTGGTCATAACTCGAGAACCACTGGTGCTAGACCCATGGTGTTGGTACTCAAACTTCAGGTCTCGGTGAGATCTATCTATCTCTCACGTGAACTTTTGTTTTGGTCATAACTCGAGAACCACTGGTGCTAGACTCATCGTGTTGGTACTCAAACTTCAGGTCTCGGTGAGATCTATCCATCTGTCACGTGAACTTTTGTTTTGGTCATAACTCGAGAACCACTAGTGCTAGACCCATCGTGTTGTGACTCAAACTTCAGGCATAGTTAAACCACACAAGTTAGCCGTCTTCATACAAACGCGCCGATTTCGCACTCACACAAGCGCGCGCCTGCGCACGCTGTCTGTACACAACCACTACATGCATTCTCACTGTCTCTCGCGCGTAGTCAGTGATGGTCGCCCCGCCCCCGCGCTCGGTGACGCACACCACGTGACGGCCGCTGCCTGCCGCTTCCCGATAGAAAGTATTATTATTCGAATTTTATTTTATTGCACTAACATACTGGCTCCGCGTTTCTGCAGTGTGTACGGCTGCATGAATAGATCAGGCTCGAATCGCGAGTTAACATTATTCTCATTACCTGCTGCCATCGAAAGGTAAGTAACATACAAAATATTATTAAAGTATGTAGTTAAATTATATAAGTTATTAATACGAGTAGGTACTAAGCGAAGGAATTGACTTGAGACCTGGCTCGGTAACGTCAGAGCAAAGTACCTATTAGTATTTAATTATAGTATTAATTAGTTATTAATAGGTAGCTGCAAAAACCATTCGCGAACCCCGGCATCGGGCGCGGCCGCGCGGGGCACGCGAAGGCTGCGCCGCGCGCGGGCCCGCGGTTGTCGACTTGTTCAGACTTGTTAGAGATACCACGCACAACGCATTTTCGCGCGGTTTTGTCTTCTATAAATGGCCACAGCTCCTACCGCGGACACTTTCATGACTGCTAGCGACCAACCAAGTTATTAAGTAATTCATTTAAATAACAAAAATAAAAATATTAGTTATTAAGTAATAATAAAACAAAATTAATAAATACATTTTAAAATTATTTATTTGATAATTTTTTTATTAAGATTAATAATTATATTAATCTATAATTCTAAATATATTTTCTATAATTTTTATAGTTATAAATTTTTTGCCCACTTATTAATTCTCTTCATCGTCCGCGACTACGAAATGGTTGTCCAAAGACGGACGTGAGTTAAAGTTGAATTTTGACATTGCATTAATTTTTGGGAGGTTAAAGTTAAAAAAAAATTTTACCCGACTGCGCGAAGCAAAAATGAAGGGTTATCTTTTTAGCAATTTATGTGTATGTTTGTTTTTACGTATGTTCCACCGTAGCGCCAGAACTAAGCATCCGATTATTGAGTGGGTTATCGTTGTCAAGGGCTCAAACATCAAAATAACATCGTTCACTGTCTATCGAAAATACAGCTTTCGAAAATATACCATAACGCCAGTATATAATAAATCTATGACAACTCATATATTTTGTTAGAGTAAAATTTTGGGAGCTGGCTCTATAAATAAAAAAATACATAAATGTACATAATAATTTTAAAGAATAGCATTTCCACCATGAAGGGCTCACTGCATGTCAATTGTGTTAGTGTTGTGAGTTGTGACATCCCTGGAGGCTCGGCGCAGCGTAGGTAGTTATTTTAAAAATGGCCTCCAGTTATCTTACTCGTCTTCTTTTACTATGCTTCAGGTCTCGGTGAGATCTATCCATCTGTCACGTGAACTTTTGTTTTGGTCATAACTCGAGAACCACTGGCGCTAGGCCCATCGTGTTGGTACTCAAACTTCAGGTCTCGGTGAGATCTAACCATCTGTCACATGGACTGTTGTTTTGGTCATAACTCGAGAACCACTGGTGCTAGACCCATCGTGTTGGTACTCAAATTTCAGGTCTCGGTGAGATCTAACCATCTGTCACATGAACTGTTGTTATGGTCATAACTCGAGAACCACTGGTGCTAGACACATCGTGTTGGTACTCAAACTTTAGGTCTCGGTGAGATCTATTCATCTGTCACGTGAACTTTTGTTTTGGTCATAACTCGAGACCACTGGTGCTAGACCCATCGTGTTGGTACTCAAACTTCAGGTCTCGGTGAGATCTATCCATCTGTCACGTGAACTTTTGTTTTGGTCATAATTCGAGAACCACTAGTGCTAGACCCATCGTGTTGGTACTCAAACTTCAGGTCTCGGTGAGATCTATCCATCTGTCACGTGAACTTTTGTTTTGGTCATAACTCGAGAACCACTGGTGCTAGGCCCATCGTGTTGGTACTCAAACTTCAGGTCTTGATGAGATCTATCCATGTATCACATGAACTTTTGTTTTGGTCATAACTCGAGACCTGAAGTTTGAGTACCAACATGATGGGTCTAGCACCAGTGGTTCTCGAGTTATGACCAAAACAAAAGTTCATGTGACACATGGATAGATCTCACCGAGACCTGAAGTTTGAGTACCAACACGATGGGTCAACCACCAGTGGTTCTCGACTTATGACCAAAACAAAAGTTCATGACGAATTTTGGTCAAAAAATCCTAAGCTCTCACTAGTTCTCACAGAAAACGGGATGGTAAGGAACCCTCTTTACGCGAGATCGACTTGAACTTGACAACTTTTTTTAAAAATTATGTTACTCCGGGATATACACTACCCCTGTTTCGTCAAAGTCCGAACATCCGTTCAGGCGTGAAAGAGGAACAAACAAACAAATATACTTTCGCATTTATGATATTATAGTGAGTAACGTAATTTTATTATGAGTGTTGCATGCATTCAGTTTTTGTTGCGTCCGCGGTCCGCGCGACACCTCTGCGCCGCATGCGCCTTTGTCGTATCTGATATCGTACTTTTGACCGTATCTTAGCGAATGGGCTAAACCTACCTACTCGGTATGGTAGGTGAATTAAAGTACGTAGTGTTAAATTTTGTACGATGATACGGAACCCTTCGTGTGCGAGTTCGACTAGCTCTTGGCCGGTTTCTTGTTAAAATTACTTCTCATCATCCTACAAAATGTGAAAACATCACAGTTGGATAAAACTACAGTTAATTCGAAAGATTCCGAAGCTTTCGGAAGCTTTAGAATGATTCCGAATGATTCCCTTTGGAAGTATTCGGAAACATTCCTTCTCGCATCTATAGGAGGGACCCAAATTCCGGATACACAGAATACGGCCAACTATCTGTCAACAGAAGAATTCGCTTGTCTATGGTATAGTTGCCTGATTGGGGAATTTTTCATAATTTTGGAGGAACATTTCATAAATTGCGAGATTGAAGAGAGACTAAAGTAAAACAACAAATAATAAAAGCCGACCAATACGGTACTCTCGGTGCGTGATTCCGATTCGCACTGGCCGGTCTAATAATAATAAATATCTATTATTTAACCCTAAATTCCTAGTAACTTCATTTTGGGAAAAAGTTGATAAAAAGTATCAAAGAAAATTTGGATTTTTTTTTCTGGGAATTTTAAAATCTCACCTGGTAACTCTAAACGTAACAACACGATATTTTAAACGTAGTATTTATTTGAATAATTCCATTATTATCACTTTACTTAATCAGGCAATCGCGAAGTACTTTTTTGTGAAATCAGAACACAAACTGCTTACGTCATCCAGCCAGCTAATTATACTTGCTGATAAGAGAGAGGAATTACTTGCTTGTGGTCTGCATTAAAGTCGCCGACCGAGGCGGCCTTTAGTGTGACGAAAACATGTCGAATGTGTGGTCAACTGTGTCTCGAGTCGGCCGATTCCTCGGCAGAGGAACAGGGAAGCGGCCGGCGTCACACTTCGTGTACCACCCGGAATCAAAGACGCAACTAGGTATTGATGGTGAGTTCGTGCTTCACCGGTTGGCTTGAAGGCAACAGTAATATTACCGCTTTGATCTAGTGAATATGAAGAGTTCACACCTGCATATGTAATAATTATTGTAAAAATTATTGTAGGAGAGGCGACAAAGATGAACATGATGCAAGCAATCAACAACGCTCTGGATCTAACCCTCAAGTCAGACTCGTCCGCTGTTATATTCGGTGAAGATGTCGGTTTTGGAGGCGTCTTCAGGTGTACACTCGGTCTTCAGGTAGGTAGGTGGTAACACTCTCATTTCAATAATAACGAGCTCGAGCGCCGGCGCTAGCTACGCTCCGCGAGTTTCGACGTCATAGGTTCGCACACGTAAAAGCTGCGAAAACCGATTTTTTTAAATATATATGAACACTGACGACAAATTTACCATGGGAGTAGGGTTGCCATCCGTCCGGGTTTCCACGGGCAGGGTCAGGGTTTTTAGGGTGTCCGGAGAAGTCCGGACGGATTTTTTTAATCATCCTAGGTTTTTAAATACCGCGCCAAATGTCTGTTTCTCGGGTCTCGGTTTGGTGAAATTTTCACGAACTCTGGTGTAAATACATATATACAATGGTGTCCCAGTGAGGAGTTGTATATGGAACTGCTGAAAATTGCAAAATTCGTTTTCTGTATTCCCGGCCACAATGCTTATGCCGAATGGATATTAATCGCCGCTTTAATGGAAAAATTATTAAATTTTTATTTTGTGTCCGGGTTTTTGTCCAAAATGTCAGGGGTTTTAGATTTTCTTGTCCAAGTTTTACCAACATGGAGATGGTAACCCTACATGGGAGTAATGTTGGCAAAATTTTCTATAACTTACAGTGCGCTGACCTTTGTTTTGATTCCAAATTATGAGTTGAACACTGCACTTCACAAATATAGTGAGGTAATATTTCATCTTTAGATAAATGCAAAGCCGAAAATGAAGAGAAAAAATATGTCCCGACCAGGATTCGAACCTGGAACTCCGGCTTCAGCCGCAGGCGCGTTGCCAATTCCGCCACCGGGTCGCTGACGTATCTCTCTAAATTTTCGAACCGTTGCTTGCATGTTCTCTCGTAGCTCATAGGTATGACGCATCTTCTGCGTTCAGTCAACTTGCACAATTAAATATTGATTCTTATGCTGTCGTCACCAAAGTCATATTTGGCATCGGACACTAGAAGTTGACTTGGGGATTTTTAATATTATATTTATTTTTATTTTTTTATATGTTAGTACTACTAAGCATGTAATCACTTTTTATATTTCTTCTTCACATTTTTTCTCTTAATTTTCGGCTTTGCATTTATCTAAAGAAGAAATGTAAAAAGCGAGTACATGCTTAGTACTAATAATATAAAAACAAAACAAAATAATATTGAGGTTATGTTTTGTTTCGATTTCACACGCACACAATTGGATGTTGTGTTGTCTTCTTTCAAATTTATACACAAACACAAGAAAGTAATGAATGTCAAAAAAATAATTTTTATTAGTAATGGAGGAGAGCAAAAACCGTGCGCTCGTCACGACTCCACTGTGAGAACTGGAAAGTTCGTTAATTGTTTTTTTCAAAGTTAGCAACAAAGTACAATATCTTCACCTTTTTTGACGTGATAACGTCTTATAAATTGATGAACACCGGCTGCACACACAAAAAAGTTTCACGTTCCATCTGAGCCTGTGTGTGCAAGCGAGAGCGCGTAACAAGCAATAGAGAGGCACAATCGGCCCAAGCGTCGGCTTGTACACATTTATCTCTCTTGTTCTAAAGTACCAGGGCAGCACAAATTGAAAGGAGGTTACTCGTACCATAATATATTAAGCGCATCTGGCCGGTCGGAAAAGATTTTAAATTTAGAATATTGACGTTATCACGTAAAACTATCGTCCGTAAACCTACTTTACAAACAACCAATATTTTTTTCAGAAGTATAATAACATTATATACTTACTTTCCAGGCGAAGTACGGAAAAGACCGTGTCTTCAACACGCCTCTGTGTGAGCAAGGCATAGCGGGGTTCGGCGTGGGACTGGCCACTGCCGGAGCGACAGCCATAGCTGAGATTCAGTTTGCCGACTACATCTTCCCTGCTTTTGATCAGGTATAACTACTCTGCAATATTCCAACAGCAGTAGCACCATGACTCAACAATACAAAGTAAACCCATCAGCTCTAAGCTGCTTTTGTATCTGTTGCAAATTTATTGTAAGATCTGGTTTCTTATAAAAAATAATGGGTGTGTGTACTTACGTACGCGCGTTAGAAGTTATAGACCAGACTACTCAAACACATGTGTACCAACGACTACTTACCGAAGAAGTACCAGAAAGGTTTTCTCCCAAGAGTTGCAGGGTGTCTCGAACATAATTCTTTGCTGACTGAATGTCTTAGAGATGCAAGGAAGAATGAGAGACAATTAACTGCCACGTGGTTAGACTTTGAAAACGCCTTCGGTTCGGTGCGCCATGAGTTACTATTAAAGGCGCTAGAGTGGTATAATGTGCCACCTCTGATCTGTAATATAATAGCCTCCTACTACAAAAAACTTTCCTTTGTATTACAAGTAAAAGGCGAAACGGAGAAGATACCGGAAATTCGTTACGGCATAGGACTTTTCCAGGGTTGCTGCCTCTCTCCTGTTACATTTAACATTGTTATCAACATTCTAATTGATACGCTTGTCGTAAAAGAAAACAAATGGGGATACAGGTTCAAATATGGAGACACATATATGGCGGCCATCCTGGCATTTGCGGATGATATTACGCTGTTAACCCGCAATCCAAAACAAAATCAGGCGCTTCTTAAGGTGGTAGATGACTATTGTGAATGGACCAAAGGGATGAAGATAAAACCAGCGAAGTGCTACTGTTTGAGCTTAACCAGGAAAGGTTCAAAGTTTACCTCGAGCAATCCAGGTCTGACAGTAGCCGGAAAACCAATCGCAACCGTGGCTGATGAAGCTCCTTTTAAATTCTTGGGCAAAAGGATCACCAGCAGAGGAAAGGAGCATCCTACTGATGATATTGTCCAACTTTTCGAAGAGAGCCTCCGCCAAACTGACAATCTTCCCCTCCTGGGTACACAAAAGGCATGGATTTACGATAACTACCTGACATCAAAACTATCATGGCCATTTCTCGTCTACGACTTCACAAAGCAAAACCTGACTAAATTAGACTCGTATGTGACCAGATTCCTGAAATCATGGTTTGGACTGGCTCACCCGGCTGACTCGTCAACGCTATACAGATCTCACAATAACTTTGGACTGAACATTAAGAAACCGTCGATATTTTATCAAAAGGCGAGAATAGCCAAACGATGTATACTCAAAGACTCCAATGATAGCGCTATTCAAGCCTTACCCAACACATCACTATCAGATGAACTGGAATCGAGACTCGACTTCTACAAATCATTCCAAGTTGGTACACGCACCAATAGATCTGGATTGGGCATAGAAACAGCAAAGTCTGATAAAGAAATACTGAAAGGTTTTGCTCAGGAGGACATGGAACAAGGCTTCAAACTTCACGCCTTAAACCTAGAAATGCAGAATGATTGGCTAACAGTGGGTGACTTCTGCATCCCTCCTGCATTGAAGTGGAAATCCATAATATACAACTGGTCCCCTGAGCTGCTTAAGTTCTACTTAAATGCATTCCAGCTTACTCTCCCCGACCCGAGTAACCTAGTTAGATGGGGGAAATCTACAAATAGACTATGCCCGTCATGTAAGGAGTTCGTAGGCACGGCCAAACATTTGTTATGCGGATGCAAAATACTACTTGAGCGAGGCCAGTATTCCTACCGTCATGATAAAGTCCTCCAAATCATCAGAGAGGCCATCAACCTGTCAATTGCACGGACCAGGAAAGGGCAAACCAGTAGCGGCTTCCAGAAGGTCAACTTTGTGAAACCTGGAGCCAATAAGCTGCCCAAAGAGAGGACTAAACCTTCTTCAATTTTGGGAGCAGCAAAGGATTGGGAATTGTTGATGGACACACAGGAGAAGCATTACCAAATGCCTTCGGAAATCTGTACCACAGCATTAAGACCGGATATACTCATATTCTCAAAAGCGACAAAGCATGTAGTACTTGTTGAACTTACAGTTCCATGGGAAAGTAACATACCGAAGGACCACAACATCAAGCTTAACAAGTACTGCAACTTAGTAGACCGGATTGTGAGAAACGGATTCAAGACTGATCTCTTCGCTGTGGAAGTCGGAGCAAGAGGACTACCAGCGAAGTCGCTCTACAGTCTCTTCAAGAATCTAGGGCTCCCAAGATCGACGCTAAGCTCATATATGGAGAGAGCTTCGAAAACGTCACTGGAAGCATCCTACAGAATATGGATAGGTAGAGAGAGGGAGGTCGAGAGCGGGACTGGTGGTTTCCCCGCGTCCTAGTCAACGCAGACTAGCTGACGAGGGCTTGAAGCGAGCCGAAACGTGAAGCATGCGCGGGAAATTTAGAGTGGCCACTCGCTAGTCCCGGCCTCGATTAATACCCTCCTCTACTGCCGATGGGCCCGGATATGTTCGGTGAAGCCATCGCAAGCTTAGATCCACACCTTCCTTCCCTTTGTCATGATGAAAGAACCCCTCTCTTTCTCCCCCTCTCCCCTCTCTCCCCATAAAATGTCTGTATAATGAATGAATGAGATAATTTTTACGATGGAGTTAGTTTATATTTATAGAAAGCTTGATGTCCATATATGTACAGTAGGCGGCAGTAAATAATAAACATCGAGCTTTAGAAAGAGCAAATCTGATTGTAGAGCGTTTTCTCTGTCGCACGAACTCGCACGTCTCTGTGCGACAGAAGGATCACACTCTAAAACCGGATTATATTATTATTATTTCATCCATTTATTTACACATTTTTTTTATATTAATTTTACATAATATTTACAAACTTAAAATCTAAAATTAATACAAAAACAAATGGAGTTTCCACCACCGGCGGCGGGGCGAGCCCAAGCTACCGATGGTCGGGTCCCAAAGAGAGGAACCTCCGGACGATGCGTGCAGTGTCGAGCAGGGCTGCCTTCTGTATCTGGCCCTTGACCCAACCACTCAGCGAGAGCCTCTCAAGGTGGTCGTCGAGGCTCTTCGCTATCAGCCCATGCGCCGAAACGACTATGGGCACAACGATCGTCGAGTCGACGGGCCACATTTTGGTAACCTCATGCTGCAGATCCAGATATTTTAACATCTTCTCTGCTTCCTTACTGACGAGGTTACCATCGTGCGGCACGGCGATATCGACGAGCGTTGCGCGCCTTGCCTCCCGGTCTACTATCACAATATCAGGCCTGTTCGCGAGAATAGTCCTGTCTGTGATAATGGACCGGTCCCAGTAGAGTGTGACATGACCGTTCTCGAGAACTGGCGGTGGATTGTACTTATAGTAAGGCACCTCGGTACCCACAAGTTTGAACTTTAAGGCAAGTTGCTGGTGGATAATCCTGGCTACTAGGTTGTGTCTATGCAGATACTCGGTGTTGGCAAGCTGCGAACAACCGGAAATCACATGTCTGAGGGACTCGCCAGGTTGGTGGCAGGCGCGGCAGATGTCAATGGTGCCGTCCTTCATTATGTGTTTCCTATAGTTGTTCGTCTTGACAACCTCGTCTTGTATTGCAAAGACAAAACCCTCGGTTTCCCCGAAGAGGTCCCCGAAGCGTAGCCAGTGCACGGAAGCAAGTTGGTCTACATCCGGTCCCGTGAGAGACCGGAAGTACCTACCGTGCAGCTCCTTGCCTTTCCATACTTCCATGCGGTTCTCAGTGCTCAGTACAACCGGCTTCCGCCAGTTCTCTTTTCCCATGCTCAGCGGGGTAAGACCTTTATCGCTGCTGACGACATCGCGATGCATCTCACAAACATCAGTCTTTTCCAAAAAGTACTGACGGAGATTGCATACCTCGCGGTTGTGCAGGTTCTTGGCATTTAACATACCTCGACCCCCACACTTCCGCGGGATATACAACCTCATGACCGATGATCGTGGGTGGTGCATACGGGATTTCGTCATCAGCGTCCTGACCTTTCTGTCCAGCGAGTCCAATTCGGTCTGAGTCCATCTGAGAATACCGAAGGTATATACGAGCACAGGCATGACCCAACCGTTATAGGCACGAATTTTATTGCCGCCTGACAAAAGGCTATTTAGCACTTTTGTAAGACGGTGAAAAAACTTTTCCTTAACTGATTGTTTCATGTCCGTATCCCGTATGTTGAGAGCCTCCGATATTCCCAGATATTTATAGGTTTCGTCTTCGGAGAGAGCTCGAACATTCATGGACTCCGACAACTGTATGCCGCCGGAGTTCACGATCACACCTCGTTCCACATGGATGGTCCCACATTTTTCCAAGCCGAACTCCATTCCAATGTCGTTGCTGAAGCCTTCAGTTATCTTCGTCATCGACATTAGTTCGGTGTCTGACTTGGCAAACAGTTTGAGGTCATCCATATAAAATAAGTGCGATATTCGAGAGCCTCCTCTTCGAAGACAGTAGCCCAGCTCTGAGTCCTCAAGCAGAGTGCTAAGAGGGTTCAGAGCCAGACAAAACCAAAGCGGACTCAGACTGTCTCCCTGGAAGATCCCCCGTCGTATGGGAATCCGGTCGTCTGCAACCGAAGTCCGTTGGCCACCTGGCACACGAAGGATAGTACTCCATTGTCCCATACATGCGCCAAGGAATTGACAGATATTCGTGTCAGTTTTATTATTATTATTATTTATAGCACTAACAGCTTGAAGCTGATGCGTGCATATCATTTTTTTTTTCTTCAGAGTGCACTTGTTTTTATTTTATTAAGTTCTTTTTTTTTTTTTAGGCTATTTACATTATATTAGTTAATTATTTTTTTTCTTTTTTTTTTTCTTTTATGTGTTTATCTAACTGGTTTTTAAATCCATTTACACTTTTAGCACTTATGACCTCTTGCGGTAGTTCGTTCCAAGAGTCCACAACTCTGTTCACCAAGAAGTGTTTCCTCGGGTTAGAATGAAATGCTGAGCGGTTTAGCTTTAAGCTGTGTCCTCTAAGATGTGCATTGGTATTTTTTGTGAACATTTCTTTGAGATTTGGCAAGTCATAGTAGTCATTGAGGATTTTGTATGTTTCAATGAGATCTCCTCGTTGTCGACGCTCCTCTAGGGTGCTAAGTCCGAGTGCTTCGAGTCGGCGTTCATAGTCTTGTTTTTTGAGCTGTGGGACCATTTTTGTGGCTCGTCTTTGAACACGTTCCAAAAGATCTACATCCTTCCTGAAGTATGGATTCCAAATCTGAAAGGCATATTCCAATAATGGGCGAACATAAGTTTTGTATAGTTTAAGGAATAGCTCTGTAGTTATGTAAGAGAACGCCTTCCTGATCATGTAGAGTAAGGAGTTGGCTTTCTTGACAACTTCTATAATGTGTGTCTCCCACTTGAGATCATCTGATATTGTCACACCGAGGTCGCGTTGCGTTTTCACTGCCTGTACGATTTTTCCATCAATAAAGTAAGAGTGATGAGGATTTTTAGGCCCGAGGTGAAGTACAGTACATTTTCCGGCATTGAGCGACAGCAACCACACCTTTGTCCAACCTTTTTTATGTTTCTAAAGCTTGATGTTCAATACTTACTGCTTTACACATCTTTTTTTTAATCAAAATAATTTTTCTTGGAATTTACAATGACGCCTGATAGTAACACAGCTAACAGAAGAAACACCTATACATTTCCAGCTAGTGAATGAGGCGGCGAAGTCCCGTTACCGCTCGGGCGCTCAGTACGACGCCGGAGGGCTAACGGTGCGCGCTCCGTGCGGAGCGGTGGGACACGGCGGACTCTACCACTCACAGAGCCCGGAGGCTTACTTCGCACACACTCCCGGACTAAGGGTGAGCTTTTCTTTGATTAGAATACTGGGATACATGTCTAAATATTGGGATTACTAGAAATTAGACAATACAATTATTTCCCAACTCATATAAGTGGCTATCAACAACAATGGGGTAAACAATTTACCGCTTTGCGACATCCTGATACTGCCAACCGAGCGGCTTATATCGTGATGCCTACGACATGACTGGGAAGATATACTGTGGCGACCTCTACCGCAGCGAGCCACTCGCACAGAATAACCAGAGCTAATAACGCTTCGCACTGCAGAGACGGTTGGAATAAACGTGTCCTACACTGGCGGCCGTGGACAGGAAAACCGAGTGTGGGAATACCACCCGCCAGGTGGGACGACGACATCAAGTACGTCGGCGGAAAGCAGCCGAAAGGAGGACTGGAGGGAAATGGAGAGGCTAATGTCCAGCAGTGGACGCTTACGATCTAACGATCAAACATCAGATGTCATACATTCCTACAACCACTTCACACAATTCTCTCGACGCTCAATATTATAAGGTCTTTGAAAATTAGTTAATAGTACGTTAAGGGGGGGGTTCTGTATCGGAAATAGATCACTTTTCCAAGGTCGAAAACCCCCCCCCCCCCCCCCCCCCCTCTCCCCTTAGCGTACTATGAACTAATTTTCAAAGACCTTATATATCCAATTTAGCATTATGTATGACTCAAGAACGGCTCAGCCTGCTTGTTGTTTTTTGCCTATGTAATACAACATATCCCCGCCAGGTTATAGGCTACATAGATCACAACATTGTTCATAAGAGCTGAGCACTGTGGAAGGAAGTGAGCGCAGTTGGAAAAAAATTAACACTTTGATTAGCTTTCCTGTTGTTTTATTTTTATTGGAAGCACGACATATGGCAGACGCCAGACTACCACAGAGGTGTAGTCCGATGGCGCCCACGAGCATTAGGATATTTTCGTGAGCTGCGAATACCATGTCGGCCGGCTAGGTGCACCTTCACATTATGTTTGAAGGACCCCAGACTGTACTGTACCTGAGCGGTTAATGTATTTTATACAAATAAAAATCCCCAACCAATTTACATTGGGTTTGCAAGTGATCAGTGATGTTGTAACATCACGCCATCACTATAATAATAACCATCGCTGAATAGTAAAGTCAAAAGCGCTCGAAATTTGAGAATTGGCTTTCTTTCATGTGATTTACAGGTTTCCACAAATATGATCTGTGATGTATGAGAGTTCCTTTCTTGTGTTGAGTAGAGGCGTGGTTTTGCTGTTTCGAGCACCTGGATTTCATCAAAAACAACCAAATAACTGGATAAATCATTAATGTATTCGATACCATACTCAATGTAGGTACTCTTATAAATGTTAGAGAATTTCCTCTTAGCATAAGGTGATAATGTAAAATTTTTTCAATTTAATAATGTGCAGGTAGTGATCCCACGCGGTCCCATCACGGCGAAGGGTCTCCTCCTGTCTTGCATTCGCGAGAGAGACCCCTGCATCTTCCTGGAGCCCAAGATCCTGTACAGGTCTGCCGCTGAGGAAGTTCCCGTTGCCGACTTCACTCTACCGCTTGGACAGGCGCATGTATTGAGAAAAGGTTGGTCTAATTTTTACAACACTGTGTTGACTTGGCGTTGTAACATAAAGTAAATGGCACAGTAAACAAATTATGAGTCAAGCTGTCATTTTATATATATATCTTTTTTTATGGAAACTGACACGGTTGGCTACATCACCTACAACATCCGTGATGTCAGCCCATAACACCGGGTGAACTAGGTGCCATGTCAGTGCTTCCCTTCGATCGTGCCGGCTACACTGAACTGGACGGAAAACACAAACTATTTACATACCCGTTTCGACCGACGTTTCATTCAGTGCGGTGGTACAAACCCGGGCGGGTTGAACCCTACCACCAAGTAAGGTAAGAAGGGAAGGGACCTACAGTTTAACGTGGAATCCGAACCACTTTCAGCCTCCAACGGTTGAGCGGTCACCCATCCAAGTACTGACCGCGCTCAGCGTTGCTTAACCATCAATAGCGACAGTCGACTGTCTGCACCACTGAGCTATCGAGGCTGACAATGCAACAGTAACGACACACCAATGAAAATAAGCCACTCCATGAATGGATATGTCCATAAACAAAAATTCACTCTTGTGGCCATTGTCACCACATTCGTTTAAGTCTCGTCCAACAGTTATTTGTCGGTGAAAGTGATGTTTCACATTCATTTGACAGGAATTAACTGGCAGATATATTTTAGCCGAAGGTGGTGTATTCGGCCATGAGGCACAGTAACTAGACAGTGCGTTTCCTCTTTCCTTTCACAAAGTCGAACAATGAAGAAATATAAAAATTCCGTTGTGTTAGGTAATTTTAATTTTACTGCCATGAATAAATAAAATTATATTTTTGTCGTTAAATTTATAGATATATGTTGAACTACAACCAGAATTCCGAGTTGTATATGAATTTACGATGTTCAGGTGATGCGGTGACGCTGTTGGGGTGGGGCACTCAAGTTCAAGTGCTGCTGGAAGTGGCGGACCTTGCGAAGGAACGGCTCAACGTAGACTGTGAGGTCATCGACCTCGTCTCCATCCTGCCCTGGGACCACGACACTGTCTGCAATGTGAGTGTATGGTTCAATGGAGGTGGCATTTGAAAATGTTAAGTCAGTCAGTCTTAATGCGTACACGCTGCTATCATACGAATATGGCTGAAAAGAATTTTATGAAATAATAGGTTTTGCCCGCGGCTTCCCTCGCGTGAAATTCCTATTTAAAAAGACGAAAGTATAAGTAAGCCCGCCCGCTACCGTACCTTTATTTCGGCGTGAGGAACAATTCGGTTTGTATGAGAGCCACATCTTAGCATAACCGGAAGTGAATTTTATTTAGCCTATCCTGTGTCCAGTATAATCAAATGTGCTTGTACTAAGTTTCATCGAATTCGGGTGATCGGTTTAAGAGTTATGGAGGAAAATACATACATACATACATACAGAAATTTCTAAAAATCGCAAATTTGATTTTAGTATCATACATAGAGTCTACAGATGCAGTATCTCATAAAATAAAGTAACTTCATGACCATCCCTTACAGATTTATTATTAGTATTGATTGATGATTAGTATTGATATTTAGTCTGCTGAGGTGGAAGATATCAATATGTGCAAACATATTATTGTATGCGCAGGTAAGATGAGGCACGGGTGCATTGCGCGAGTAGTTGTGTGTGCTGGTTCATGAGAGTATTGTGTGTCGTGTTCGACGCACAAGCTAAGATGTGGCTCTCATACAAACCGAATTGTTCCGTCCGCCGAAATAAAGGTACGGTAGCGGGCTTACTTACTTTCTGCTTTTTAAATACGAATTTCACGCGAGCGAAGCCGCGGGAAAAAGCTATACTCCGTTCATCATAGCAACTAATGCCGAGCGGTTTCTCTTTCTCTGACTTCTCACTCTCGCAAAGGGTGATTGAAGTGACTGTGAACTGAGGTTATGAATATAGTTTAATTTAAAAAAATTATTGAATTATTGTTTATTTATTTGATTAATGAAAATTTTGCTATAAACCTGTTTATTTTGATTTTTTTGCTTGGAATGAAGTTAAATATTTATATTTTCACTGTAAATTACTGTAAAACTTAACCAGACAGCTTCTAACACAAACATCCGAAAGCACTTCATAACAAATCGAGTGGTGAACGCCTGGAATAAACTCCCACAGGATGTGATTGACTCCCCAAACACAAACACCTTCAAAAACCGATTAAATAAATACATAAAAAGTACATCAACAAACAAATAGCTACAGTGCCCAAGTACGAAAACTAAAAAAAAAAAAAAAAAATTAAAACATTCATTATAAAAAAAAAAAAGACTGATATGAACACATCAGCTAGAGCTGCTTGTTCATTAAAAAATAAATAAATAAATAAATAAATAAAATTATTTAATATTAAAATTATATATTATTTAAATTTTGTGCCTAATCTACTTACTTCAGCTGTTCGTTCTATTGTAGGTGGATAAGTTAATCCACCAACACAAATAATATACGAAACTTCAAAATAACATGTGAAAAATATGAAAAACAATTAATACGTTATTATTATGACGCGTAGGAAAGGCTACTGATTGTAATGTGCGACTGACCGGCCGACTGCACTTGGCTACCTGAAACCTTCTCAGAATAAAAACGCAAAACTAACTCCAGGCGCAGCGGCGCACGCGCCGTTATGGTTTTGAGATGACTTTCGAATACACCTATGACTCACAAACACAACCTTGTGTCCTGTGTAAAGAAGAGTAATAACCGTTGTGAGAGCGAGAAACCGCTCGGCATTAGTTCCTAGGATGAACGGAGTATAGTTATAAATAAATAAATAAATAAATACTTATATACGCATTTCACCCATGCTCTGCTCATTCAATGGGATAATGAAACGTCTGAGGGTAATATTTTATAGAGATAATATAAAACATATTCTATATTTTTTGATACATAGTTTACTATTATCGGTTTCAGTCAGTGAAGAAGACGGGTCGTGTTGTAGTGGCTCACGAAGCTCCACTAACGTGCGGGTTTGGTTCCGAGCTCGCGGCCTCCATTCAGGTAACCAACAGTTTGTGCAGTACCCGGCAGTCAATAATGTACATCGAGCTTTAGAAAGAGACAATCCGGTTGTAGAGCGTCGTCTCTGTCACACAGAGACGTGTGAGTTCATGCGACGCTCTACAATAGGATTAAGTTATCTTAGTCAAGTTTTTTTTTATCGAAACTGACACGGTTGGCTGATATCGCGGATGTAGTAGGTGATGTAGTAATAACACCTTGGTGAACTAGGTGCCATGTCAGTGCTTCCCTTCGGTTGTGCCGGCTATACTAACTGGAAGGAAAACACGAACTATTTACATAGCCGTTTCGACCGTCGTTTCTTTCAGTTCGGTGGGCGGGTTAAACCCTACGACCTAGTAACGTAAGAAGGGAAGGGATCTACAGTTTGGGCATCTTGACTTGTGCTATGAGTAGCGTGTCAGTTCACATACCTTTCCTAATGTCACTATGTGTCGCTTTTTTTATGGAACCGGAAAGGTTTTGAATCAGATTGAGTCACTGATTCAGAGGGGCCAAGATGCATGCTCTGACCAGCTAATATCATCTCTGAAGGTAGGTGTCATACCGGAGACTTCACTTAGCTCGCCATACTGGATTATAATAGGTAACACACACAATATTACAATATTACAATAGGCTCTGCGACTTACAAGTGACGTCTAGCTATGTAAAAAGCCCTGTGGAATACCTGCCTTTGTCTATTTCATATTGAAAGAGAGGAACAGTACCCTTATCACGAGATTGAACCTACACCGCGTACTACGCTACGCCGTACGCCGTGTTCTCCGCATCAAATTGTATGGAGAAACGGAGCAGCGCCTCTAGTGATAGATTTGCGAACTTCGTTTCTCCATACAAAATTATGCAGAGGACATGGCGTAGCGTAGTACGCGGTGTAGGTTAAATCTCGTAATAAGGGAATAGGTCTTCACCGGTGCTCAGAGGTGTGCGAGAGGTGCAAGGGAGGAGGACAAGAAGGAATTGTTCCGTGTGGGGCCGGTACTTTAAAAGAATAGCCCCATTGCATCTCTCCCCGTGTATGTCGTAAAAGGCGACTAAGGGATATGACTCCCTTCTTATATTACTAGGTGGTAGGGTTTAACCCGCCCGGGTTGGTACCACCGCACTGAATGAAAGGTCGGTCGAAACGGCTATGTAAATAGTTTGAGTTTTCCGTCCAGTTCAGTGTAGCCGGGACGACCGAAGGGAAGCACTGGCGTGGCACCAAGTTCACCCGTGACATCACGGATGTTGTAGGTGATGTAGCCAAACGTGTCAGTTTCCATAAAAAAAAAAGGTTCGCTAGGACGCAGCTAATATAACAACACAGAACTAGGAGGGAAAGAGAGCCAGCTCCACTTGCGTGCCGCAGCTCCTTCTCGATGAGGGTCCCAAGTCACGTATACGTGCATATACAGGGTGTCCCAAAACTCAATGCCAAGCGGGAACCAGGGAGTAGGCCAGTTTATGAGTACCCAGGGAAAAATAAGAAAAAAAAATCCGAGTCATATGTTTTTTATGATATGAGCATTTTTTGAGAAACGTTGAAAATTTACATTTTTAGGTACTACAACTACAAATTTGCAAATATAATTGTTAAAAAAAATTTATTGGTAGCTTAGGGGTCAATTCACACTGGGACGGCAGCGGCCGGCAGCGGCCGGCGCGGCAGGCTCGCTTAGTCGCGCGCGGGCGCCCGGCGTCTCGGGAGCGGCCACGTGCGCCGCCGCTCGTCCTTTTCGAACAAGCGATATTGGTCTTTTTAAGTATGAAGATAAAGTTTAAAATTATTTCACACCGAAAGTGCGCGCCGCGCCGCTGCCGTCCCAGTGTGGATTGAGCCTAAATAACTATGCTATTGATCAGTATCCCAAACAAAACCAGAATGCCTGTGGTTTTACCAAAAAAAATATTCAGTTAAATTTTTTTCTAAAAAAATAAATGACTCAGATTTTTTTTTTCTTATTTTTCCCTGGGTAGTCATAAACTGGCCTACTCCATGGTTCCCGCTTGACGTTGAGTTTTGTATATAGATGTGGCACTAATCTGTGATTGTCGCGTACGCAGGAGGAGTGTTTCCTACACCTGGAGGCGCCGGTGCGCCGGGTGGCCGGTTGGGACGCGCCCTTCCCGCACGTGTTTGAGCCGTTCTACTTGCCGGACAAGTGGCGTTGCCTCGACGCCATCGCTCAACTCATCAACTACTGACCTTATGCTATTGCATACATTCCCACTGTACACAGTACTCGCTATGGACTGAGGAACTATGAACTGTGTTCTAGTGACCTACGAGTGACGTAGAACGCAGCGCGAGGTCGCTAGAACGCCTGTTGCTGCGCTCAGACGTCGTTCCAGCGACCTTCATTTTTTCACTATTAAATTTGACAGTTCAACGCATCTAACACTGCGACTGCACGTACTTGTGAGCGTGTTCAGTCAAAGCGTTGAGGGGAGCGAGGGTGGCGCTTAGAGCGTTGCCTAAGCTAGGCTTTGACATCTGTCAGACGGTGCTTGTTTAACGCTATTCTTACCTAAATGTCACTTTAAAGTCACTAGAATGCACTGATATTGTCTGTAAAATATAACATTATTGAAATGACAGCTGTCAAAGTGCCTGAAACATTTAGTTAGAGAGCGTTCCAACTAAAAGTTCCCTTCGCCGTTATGTTGGCTCCACTGTATATCTGTCAAAACAGCGTTAAGGGTTGCTATGTGTACAGATTTAACCGTAATTATCAGTATTTACCGTATTTTTAGTAGGCAAATACCGATTACATTATTAGGTAATATAATCTTCACAATCTGGCAGCACGAATTTAAGCACTGACAGTGACACTGACAGTGGAGCCAACATAACGGCGAAGGGAACTTTTAGTTGGAACGCTCTCTTCCATAAAATTTACCAAATTGAATTTGTTGTGTGTTATTGACTGTTATGCTAATGTAGAATGTAATATCGGGGTTGTAGGCTAATTGAATTAAACAGAATATAAATAGATATTTATTTTTAAAAAGCATTATTCGAGGCACTTTGGCAGCTCATTGTAATTGTCTTACATTTTACAGGTAGGTACAAATGATACAAATATGTTAGTCATATAAAAAATCTGACCATAATAATTTTTAATATAATTATAATCTCATCCCTGAGGGGTGTGGTTATGGTCCGGAATGGGTTTTGGCCACGTTTTGGCAGTGTTATGTAATTAAATTCCATTTTGCATTTATTTTGTAAGCTTACAAAATAACTTTTTAAGAATGCTTTACACATTCAACATACAATCATAATATTATGTAGGTGGTGAGAATATACATATACAGTGCGACAAGGCTTGAAATGAAAGTGGATGACGTTTGTGGGAGGGCGCTACTGCAGCATTAGGGTTGTCAATTTTGAAAATTTCCTTATACTAGGGGAAAATATCGTTGCAACAGAAATGTATGTATAGTACCTATAAGATAGGTAGGTACTTACTTATTTTTAGGGTTCCGTACCTCAAAGGAGGAAAAAACGGAACCCTTATAGGATCACTTTGTTGTCCGTCTGTCTGTCTGTCTGCCTGGCTGGGTGTCTGTCTGTCAAGACCTTTTTTCTCAGGAACGGGTAGAGGTATACAGTTGAAATTAATATCAAATACTAAGGTCTAAGTTTCCTCGGAGGTGTAAAAAAATTAGGCTTATAGGTCCACGCAATCACTAGACACGCCCATTTAAGTCACATATTTTGCTACCGGCAAACCAAATCAAAACCTATAGAGTACTTCCCGTTAACCTAGAATAATGAAAATTGTAAATTTATATTTATGTGACATTAAAAAAAATGTTTGTTTGTTTTGTATGTCAAGGTCCCTTTTTCTCAGGAACGGATCAAGATAACAAATTGAAATTAATACCAAATACTAAGGTCTACGATCTCTTTAAGGTGTAGAATATCAAAGCTTCTAAATCAACGCAATCAAAAGATACGGCCATCTATGTCAGATTTCATACTCGCAAACTCACTCCAATCAAATCAAAACCTATAGGGTATTTCCCGTCAACCATAGAATCATAAAATTTGGTAAGAAGCAAGGTCTCATAGCATAGGTAAAGGAAAACATCCTAAAATGTTAAACTTGTAGTTATATGATATTTAAAAAAAATTGCTTGTTTTGTGTGTCAAGAGTCAAGACCCTTTTTCTCAGTAACGAGTCAAGATATCAAATTGAAATTAATATGAAATACTAACGTCTGTGATCCCTTCGAGCTATAGAAAATGAAAGCTTCTAAATCAATATAATCAAAAGATACGGCTATTTATAGGAAATTTTAATAATTGCAAACTCACTCAAATGAAATCAAAACCTATAGGGTACTTACCGTTGACCTAGCTAGAGTAATGAAATTTGGCAAGAAGCAAGGTCACACAAGTAAAGATAAAATCCGAAAAGGATATGTCGTTATGTCATATAAGAAATATATTTTTGTATATTTCAACTTCACGAATGCCGCACAGTCAAAAACCATTGCTGTAGTGTTTATTTAGGCGGTTCGTGATTTTCCAAAACAATTGTTTTTGTACATACATAATACCTACAAATATATTGAGTGATGCTGATGATACGGAACCCTCGGTGCGCGAGTCCAACTCGCACTTGCCGACTTTTTTTTATTTTATGTATTAAATTTTAGGAAGACTAGCTCACTAATAAAATAACAGATAGACTTTGATTTATGCTAACAACACCACAGACTAAGAAGCGATACTAACGTACGCATGAACGGGTGAAACACGAGACGGTCATCTGGAAAACGATTCCTTTATCGCAGGAGAGCTTTGACGCAGTGCTGTGGTAGCAGCCAAACTGCACTATAGGAGTTTAACAAAAACGACATGCACCGCCTCAACATTAGGTTAGCGTTAAATTAAAGAAGATGCCGCGACGCATCTTCTGTAATTTAACCCTGGTTATTTTTTTTTAACCACCAAAACAGGTTAATAATCTCTGTTTGGGGAGAAAACTCGCATAGTGCCGTCCGTCGCAGCTGCAGCAAAACTCTCCTGCGATGAAGGACTCGTATCTGGAAACACTGGCGGCGTTAGTTCCGCTGTCAGCCACATTCGTTTCAAGCCTTGTCACATTGTATAATCATATTTAAACATTTATTTTTACTTATAGTACAAATTGAGTTATTTTTTACTTAGGGCTTTAGCCAACGTTATATTGATTGTATAGTGCGCGGGACGGATCTCGGCGTGTCGTCGCCGCAGCGGGCGACCCGCTACGCGAATACACTATACAAGTACGGTGCGGGTGCGAGGGAGAACACTGACGAACCGCTGCGGCGGCGACACGCCGAGATCCGCCCCGCGCATTATACCAGCCCCATCGTGGCTACACTATTCTGTCTACACTATTAAATTACATTTTAAAAGGGTTTGAATTTTATATAGGTACTGCGCAAGTACAGAGTCATATAACTTCACAATTCAGTTAAGTTTACTTGGAGCTGTCGGTCGCAGCACTTGGTCCATCAAGAGAAGTGAAAAATTGTGTTAATTTTACCAACTTCAAATAAATTTGTTGCGAAAATATTGCAAGTCATGGTAATGTGATTCTACACTCACATTGATAACAGCAGCTGTGTAAGCAGCGCACTATTTAATTCGTATCATTATAAATAATAACGAGAAAATATTTTTGTATGTTTCTACATGGTTGAAGTATAATAATTATTTGAGAGGACTACGTTTGTTACAGATTGTTTATTAAAGTTTTAAAATTGTTTATCTTTTATTTTTCTACTCAACTACAATTTTGGTATTTTCCTAAAATTCTGCGGATTCACTACTACGTACATAATAGCTCAGATAGTAGTAATTTCCTCTGTGCATTTTGCAATGAGTGTTGCCCTCTTTCGAATGAAAAATTTTACATCATAATCTCCTACAGTAAAATGACATACAATTAATTTGTCATTATACACTTAGTGCTCATGGCTCTGCTCATGGCCATTTAATATGTGTACTGTCGAATACACAGACAAATTAAACCACATAATAATCCATACTATCCATATCCATATCCATACTAATATTATAAATTCGAATGTAACACTGTTGTCTGTCTGTCTGTTACCTTTTCACGCCTAAACCGCTGAACAGATTTCGATAAAATATTGCACGAAGATGAATTGCATCCTGAGGACGGACATAGGCTACTTTTTGTCTCAAAAAACAACCCTTAAGGGGGTGAAATAGGGGATGAAAGTTTGTATGGGGATCGCAGCATTTCTTAAGTTAGAGATATGACAATTCATATTTGGGCTTTTGGTATGAAATAAAGGATTACGTGTTTCAGCGTTTTTGCTAAATGAACCCTTGAAGGGGTGAAATAGGGGATGAAAGTTTGTATGGGGAACCCATCATTTTCCAAGTTAGGGATATGACAATTAATATTTAGGCTTTTGGTATGAAATAAAGAATTACGTGTTTCAGCGTTTTTGCTAAATTAACCCTTAAATTAAAATAGGGGATGATTTCAAAATAATATTTTAGGATTTTATAAAATTTTGTACGGAGATGAATTGCATCCTGAGGAAGGACATAGGCTACCTTTTGTCTCAAAAAACAACCCTAAGGGGGTGAAATAGGGGATGAAAAATTGTATGGGGAACCCAGCATTTCTCAAGTTAGGGATATGACAATTCATATTTAGGCTTTTGGTATGAAATAAAGAATTACGTGTTTCAGCGTTTTTTGCTAAATTAACCCTTAAATTTAAATAGGGGTGATTTCAAAATTAGATTTTTTTAAAGGTGAGAACTTGAAAATCATAATTATAGCTACTCATCATAAATAAATAATGACGTGTTTCGGGATTTTTTTATTTTCACATTTTAAGGGGGGGAAACGGGGGGTTAAAAATTGTATAGGAGTATCAGTTTTTTCACAGAGCATCGAATAGCGCGCGCGCCCCCTCCTAGAGACGCCCTGAGCGCGATTTCCCTACAACGCCGTTGAAGCCTGTGGGCGTGGCCTATGACTTACATATTATGTGTGTTGTGCGTGTGCATTTGTTTTGTACGTGTGCCTAACTTGCTCCTCTTTGTGTGTAGTGTCGATACTAACACACACATACACACACATACGCAGAGCTAGCAGCACTGCGTGCTGTTATTGGGTTTCAAATATTATTGTTACTTTCGCCTCTAGAGAGGTAGCGCTACTAACTTTCACTGCTGTGTGTTTTTTTAAAGGTAGAAACTTGAAAATCATAATTCTAGCTACTCATGATAAATAAATGATTAAGTGTTTCAGGGTTTTTGGATTTCAAATTTAAAGGGGTGGGAAGGGGGGGGGGGGGGATGAAAAGGTGTTTCCTCTTCCTGAACGCAGCTCGGCCTTCGGCCTCACCCATAGTTTAAACCTTACTTACACCGAGAAGGTTTATAGTCTTCCTAAACGCAGCTCGGCCTTCGGCCTCGACCTTAGTTACTTACCTTCTTCGAGAAGGTTTATAGTCTTCCTGAACGCAGCTCGGCCTTCGGCCTCGCCCTCAGTTACTTACTGTCTTCAAGAACGTTTATGGTCTTCCTGAACGCAGCTCAGCCTTCGGGCTCGCCCTTAGTTACTTACTTTCTGAGAGATAGTTTATCGTCTTCCTGAACGCAGCTCGGCTTTCGGCCTCGCCCTCAGTTGCTTTCTTTCTTCGAGAAGGTTTATGGTCTTCCTGAATATAGCTCGGCCTTCGGCCTCGCCCTCAGTTACTTACTTTCTTCGAGAAGGTTTATGGTCTTCCTGAATATAGCTCGGCCTTCGGCCTCGCCCTCAGTTACTTACTTTCTTCGAGAAGGTTTATGGTCTTCCTGAATGTAGCTCGGTCTTCGGCCTCGCCCTCAGTTACTTACTTTCTTCGAGAAGGTTTATCGTCTTCCTGAACGCAACTCGGCCTTCGGCCACGCCCTCAGTTACTTACTTTCTTCGAGAAGGTTTATAGTCTTTCTGAAATCAGGTCGGCATTCTGCCTCGCCCTCAGTTACTTACTTTTTCGAGAAGGTTTATCGTCTTCCTGAACGCAGCTCGGCCTTCGGCCTCGAAATTAATTACTTACTTTCTTAGAGATGGTTTATCGTCTTCCTGAACGCAGCTCGGCCTTCGGCCTCGCCCTTAGTTACTTACTTTATTCGAGAAGGTTTATCGTCTTCCTGAACGCAGCTCGGCCTTCGGCCACGCCCTTAATTACTTACTTTCTTAGAAATGGTTTATCGTCTTCCTGAACGCAGCTCGGCCTTCGGCCTCGCCCTCAGTTGCTTACTTTCTTCGAGAAGGTTTATGGTCTTTCTGAACGCAGCTCGGCCTTCGGCCTCGCCCTCACTTACTTACTTTCTTCGAGAAGGTTTATAGTCTTCCTGAACGCAGCTCGGCCTTCGGCCTCGCCCTCTGTTACTTACTGTCTTCGAAAAGGTTTATGGCCTTCCTGAATGTAGCTCGGCCTTCGGCCTCGCCCTTAATTACTTTTTTTTTTTTTTTTTTTTTTTTTTTTTTTATGGAAACTGACACGGTTGGCTACATCACCTACAACGTCCGTGATGTCAGCCCATAACACCGGGTGAACTAGGTGCCATGTCAGTGCTTCCCCCTTTGATCGTGCCGGCTACACTGAACTGGTCGGAAAACACAAACTATATTCATAGCCGTTTAGACCGACGTTTCATTCAGATGTCTTCCTGAACGCAGCTCGGCCTTCGGCCTCGCCCTTAGTTACTTACTTTCTTTGAGAAGGTTTATAATCTTTCTGAATTCGGTCGGAATTCTGTCTCGCCCTCAGTTACTTACTTTTTCGAGAAGGTTTATCGTCTTCCTGAACGTAGCTCGGCCTTCGGCCTCGCCCTTAATTACTTACTTCCTTATAGATGGTTTATCGTCTTCCTGAACGCAGCTCGGCCTTCGGCCTCGCCCTCAGTTACTTACTTTCTTTGAGAAGGTTTATTTTCTTTCTAGAATGCAGCTCAGCCTGAAGCCTCGCCCTCAAGTACTTACTTTCTTAGAGATGGTTTATCGACTTCCTGAACGCAGCTCGGCCTTCGGCCTCGCCCATAGTTACTCACTGTCTTCTTTGAAATACGAATTTCACGCGAGCGGAGCCGCGGGCTCAGCTAGTAATTATATATTTTGAAAATAAATAATGATGGGTCACCCACCAAGTAGTACATTCGTTCAACAGCTGACGGCAGGGTAAGTGCAGCAGTTACGAAATGTAAACCTGGTGTTTGCAGAGCGACTTGGTTCAATGTGTGAGATGCAACTTTTTTTTTATAGGATACTAATTACGGGTTGCTACATCACCTACTACAACATATCCGCCGATGGGCACGGATATGTTCGGTGAAGCCATCGGAAGCTTAGTTCCACACCTTTTTCCTCCGTGATGTCGGCCCATAAAAACTTGGTGAGCTAGGTACCATGTCAGTGCAATAAATGGCCTTTTTACAGATTGTTTATAAAAGTTTTAAAATTGTTTATCTTTTATTTTTCTACTCAACTACAATGTTGTTATTTTCTTAAAATTGTGCGAATTCACTACTACGTACATCCAGCCTCGTCGGTAGGCAGGCTCTTGGAAAAAAAACTAAATATTACATTTATTGAGAAGATGACAAGTCTGTCCTATTATTAATAGGACAGACTTGTCATCTTCTCAATAATGTAATATTTCGTTTTTTTTTCAAGAGCCTGCCTACCTGACGAGGCTGGCTACCTCAACTACTACACCCATGATTGAGGTGTTCTCCGTGGACCAACTGAGTGGAGGGCACAACTAGTTGTGCCATCCCGAAAACTGTTCCCAATAATGACAGAACTACCTAGTTTTGTGTCATCGGGAACTTCAAGATTTTAGCACACCATCTTCGTATGGCAACCAACTAGGTGCCACGCCAATACTTCCCTTCTAAAACTGGGCAGAAAACATAGACTGTTTTTTTATAGCCGTTTTGAGCGAGCCTACCTTTGAAACCTTCATGCAGTCGTTGTTCTTCACCAATACGAGGGGGTAAAGCCAAGCGTAAGGAAGGATGATATGTGCACAGATAACTGAAATTACATACATACCGCACGCTGAATCCCGAAAATCGGGTTAAGCAGAGTAATCCGTGGTGTGCTTCAAGGACTAAATTACAGGACTATTCTTTTTAAGTACCGACCCCACACGGTACGAACGCAATTACACGTTCATGTAAATAGTTTATACAGCTGTTCTGTACCGCTGAAGGTAGCGAGAATATTGGAGTGGCTATGTCCAGCAGTGGACTCAGATAAGCTGACTGATAGATAATACAGATATGTACATCGGTACTTAAAAGTAGCTAGGTGGCTAGAAGTAAGTATTGGATTTGCAACACTGCCAGGGCAGTGAGAGGTCAGACTCGGTGTGACAACCTTGCGGTGGTCAGTAATGTAGAAAGGCGTGTCAGATCAGATCATAAGGCATTCCTGGCTGCTGTCAAAGTACCTACCTGTTGTAAAATACGTTGCCGTAGGCTGTAGGAATTAGACAGGCACGAAATCGGTCCTGTAAGAGTTGCGTTTTTTACTCATTTTTCCTCTTTTGAGGTACGGACCCAGGGACGTATTTATAGCTTCCACATGGGGGGTGTTCTGGGATCGGCTCAACTTAATAAGATTCTAGTGTTCCTATTGAGTTGTTCTGTATTTCGGCCTAGAGGGGTACCGACTACCGATATCGAAAGTTCTACACGGTGTTGCAACCCCAACCGTAAAACCCGAAAAGGGGTGATTCTGTACGTGAAATAGAACAACTTTTGTTCCACGACTTTTTAATTTGAAGAAAAAAACCTTTTTTTTCTCCATACCTACATTTTGAGAACAGGTATTTAAAATTTGTATGGAAAAAAAAAATTCGTTTCAAAAAAAATTTCGCCACAGGAGTCGTTTAGTTTCACATATAGAATAACCCCCTTATGTCAGTTAAATATATTACGGGGGCAACTGCAACACCGTGTGTAATTGTGTGGCAGTAATTGAATTCGACTAAATTTTCTTAATATAGTATAGGATAGACCTCTATCCGATAGAGTTTGAAAATAAACTGCGTGTCGAGGGAGGGGGGGGGGGGGGGGGGGGGGGGGGGGGTTCGGACCCCTAAAGAACCCATACTTTATTTTATAAACAATTAAAATATGGAACACAAAAGGCGAGTTTTAATGCTGTGCAGCATTCTTTACAAATTAGTATGTATCTATTTAAAAGGTCAGAGATTGTGGTATAGTAAATTTTGCTATAGAGTATTATATTAACTATGAAGATACCTACTTATTACCCTACGAATAAATATTTAATCGTAGCTATTACCTAAACGCACGATATTGCAGCCAATGCAATGCAATTAATTGAAAATTATTAAGTAGGTAAGTATTGCTTTCTCATAGGTTGTAATTACTCTCACAAAATGAATGTCCTAATTTAAAACCCCAATTATTGCTCCATTCTTATAATGGCCTCCACCGCTTTGGTCTGGTTGAGTAAGTTGGTACATAGGTACCACTTCGTCCGTCTGTTCGTTTTTCACAAGCACTAGTTTCTCTTTATCTTTTTAGGTCTATTTGCATGACCACTTTTAAATGAAACATTTTAATCTAAAGGTAAGTGCTAAAGGTGTAAAATCCAGAAATAATAGAAAAAAAAAACATTATCTATCTATGGTCAATAACTTCAAAAGGGCCTATTCACAGCGTGCGCGCCATAGCTCGTTGGTAAGGCCTTTCCCATACATCATTCCCGAAAAAGTATGTTATTATAGACCAAAGGATCTTTTATGATCCTTTCACAAGACAGCAGCCTTTGCAGCAGCTTGTGGAGAGCGAACGAAAAAAAAGAATAAAGTAGTGTTTTGTGCAAGAGATACAGTGACAAACGGTGTCGCTTATTTCGCCTTTGCATCTTGTCGCGTGTTCAGCCGAATACTGTCAACGGTCCGCGACCGATGCCGAGTCGAGCGCGGCTTGTATGGTGTAAACTGTGTGCTTGCGGGTGTGTGTAACTCACCTATCTTCTCGTGTCCGTAAATACTCGAGTGAGGAGCGTTAGCTTTTCCATGAGATTATTTTTGGTTGAATGAATGCGAGATCATGTAAAGGCACGCACACTTGTTTACCAACAGTTAAATTCCATCGCGCTATACCGCTTCTATAGGTCTAGTAAGGTGTATTTAAGAGCAAAAAACGCAAAAAGAATATGCCGTTATGGATCTTTCCTTCACACCTACTTCAATAAATAAAAAAAATGTTTGTTTGTTTAATTTTCTAGAAGATAAATTAAGTAATTTTTTTAGTTAAATCTATACGTCTATGCCAATATTTTGGTATATAGGTAGTTCCAACCCTTCCAATTAGTTTTAGAGGCGAACGAACATAGTTTTTTTTTCTTCTATTCAGCACTTTGTAATTAATGTAATGACCCTCGCTTATCGGGCTCGGTAGCCAACGACACATGGTTTTGTGTAGGCGGTGCGTGGGTGGGGGTCGATACAGTACAACTTAGCGACGGTACCTTACTTGGCGACCTAGGTACCTAGGTACCACTAGTGCCGGTAAGTATCTAGCCTGTCGATCTGATGTGAAGCAGGTTACGATAATGTAGGTAAATTACATACTAAAATTACATGCGCGCGCATACATACTTAGTACATGAACAATTTCCACCAGCTTCAGAAAAGGACGTTCTCAATATGACCTATATTAATAATTTTCCTGATACCGATTCCTAAAGGAAATAAGCCACAAATATTTGAAACAGTCTTGAATTATATGTAACCGACAATTTAAAATATTTATTACTTTCTTATTTATTTGATGAACCCTTAGAGTACAAAAGGAGCTTGGGTTTTTACTTGGCGGAAGTTATAAAGGTAATGAGGTAATCTTTGGAGGGCATACAACAATTTTATTTTATTTATTTATTTCGTAAAATTTTACTTTTACTTTTACTTTGTTAGATGTAAAATTAAAATTACACTATACGTATACTTACATACCTATACACTAATAAAGTTACAATTGTAGTAAGTATGTATGTATACAAAACATTTGAGGCAATGCTAAAAACTTAATTGGGAGAAAATTATAGCACCAACAGTGAATATAAGTACTGGAAAACGGAGTGTGGGAAGACCACCCGCCAGGTGGGACGACGACATCAAGTACGTCGGCGGAAAGCAGTGGTTCCGTACCGCTGAAGGCCGGGAGGACTGGAGGAAAATTGGAGAGGCGTATGCCCAGCAGTGGACGCTTACACGCTGACTGACTGACTGAGTGAATATACTATAGCACTGAACATGGAACTTAGTGGGAAAAAATAATAATTTTAAAAGTTTTTTTTAAGTATGACGTAATAGAAAAAAATCTATCACATGTTAGCCAATCAGCTTGGTAGCGCTAATAGTGAATGATTCTTTCCTGTGTATTTATATGTTTTTCTCACAATGCGTTTCCCTTTGGATAGGTAATATTATTACTTTCATGAATAAATTGTTTGTACCTACATGAAGTAAAGCTAAGTAGTGGTAGGTATCGATAGTTTTGCACAGCTCTAGCTCAAACTAGTTTATATTTTAATTTGAGCCTAGTCACGAGCTCTGCGGGTGCAGGCGTGGAGCAAGTAAGGTGGCCATACTTCAAGATACCCGGTACACGTTGTGCACTTGACATTAATTAATAAAAATCGTCATTGGCAATAATAAGCAAAGTTGTTCGCATGGTTGCCAAAATTAAGAGAAGAAGAAGAAGAATGAATGAAAATAGTGTCTTCCAGTTAGTGTGTGTGTTCTCCGACCTAACTTAATATAACCTGGGGGGGGGGGGGGGGGGGGGGGTCTCCCTCCAGGTGGAATGCCGATAAATTTGACAACAGCCCTTCTGTTCATCATACCATACATCTTACTATTTGGTACAGCTACTCCTTGCCACTGAATTAGAAACGTCGTCGTGCATTGAATTAAAACTGGCGGAATTTCCACGTATCCAAGCGCAGGTTTACTGCCTGCGTGAATTAAATAATGCAATGCTAATTATTAGCAATAATCTACTTAAAAAAAAGAATAATAAGAGAACGTCGCTGCGGAGGCGTGGACGCACGCGGAGGCTTCAGAAGGCATGGTTGACCGTACTCCGCGATCGACGTTCTCGTCACCAATGTCTACCTCGGAGCCTCACCATGGGTTTTCAGCATTTTTAAATCAGTACATTAGCAGCTTTCACCCGAGATCTGTATTGCCTATTTCCATCCTAATTATTATTATTGCCATTTCATATAAAATTGAAATTTTGGCTCTTCAGAAAACTAGCTTTTTCTCAAAATCGATGAATTATAATTTTGAGCAAAATGAACAATTTTGTGCACAACAACATAAGGGTACTTAACTAAATTGTTAATTTTTTTCAGAATGTTTAATCAACAGCTAACAGGAATAAGTTCGACGATAAAACTGCAGTTTTTAGTAAAATTTCAAACGAAATATTTGTTAAAGCATCCATTTGTCGAAGCAGTCCCTTTTTTGCAATTTTACGACGGGACCCTAAAAACACAAATTATTATCAGACCAACGCGCATGTCCTCGCTAATGTCGTGCGGCTGGTCCCCCCACCCCGCACTACACAGCTAGTGCACGCGGCTTGGATACGGATAACCCACATATCGGGACCACTTTTACTTTCGTGTCTTGAGCGAACAGGCCGACACTCTGGCTAGAAGCGGCAGCCGGCACTCCGCTGTTACTAGACATTTCGTTTAGTTACATTGTAACATTGATACATTGTTACGTTTATTTGCTCGCTGAGAGCGCCGCAGAACACTACGGACCGCAATGCTTTACGGCGGCAGGTGGTCGCTATCGCTCACTTACTGAGCGCGCGCCTGTGACAATGTTTTACAGCTGAATTTCCTTGTCTATATGTATACGTATTCATAGGAATATGAATTTTTTGTCTAACAATCTTGTCTGTTGGCAAAAACCACTGTCTGTTTCAAATGTTTTTTTTTTTTTTTTGTCAATAAACGACCTACATAGAATTGGTAAGCGTTGCAATCGAGATCGCGATTCAGTCCGCAAGACATGGCAGAAGTCAGTTCTAGAGTTTTAAGAGATCCGACCGTTCATGCAGAGTCGTCACTTGATTGAATTTACTACCCAGAGAAGTGAAGAGAAGAAAACAGTGCATCTAATAGATTGCGAAGTCTACAGTGGCGCCGCCGCGCGCCGTTTACTCCGGCTTGCGGTCGGCGGCGCACAGTGGTTCGAAAATCGAACGTAGAAGACTTAGGGTTTAAAAAAAATTTACTTCTTGTTTTCGATATTTTTATTATGTTAACGTATTGTCCATATTATTACAGATATTTTTTAATCTTACACGTTTTTTTCTTAGCCTAACAGTTTAGGAGATATACCACTTTTATGGTTTTCAATGTATGAAAATAATTTTAAAAAATTAATTCCTCAAAAACCTTAAAATATATTACATAATTCTTTTCATGATACGATTAAGTAACTATTCGACTATTTTCATGCAAACGCTGTACCCTCGCAAATGCTCGCAACTCTGCACAGTGGACAATTTATGTGAATTTTATTTTTAAAATTAACTCATTCAAATTGTGTCACCCTACAACTCTACTTAAGAAATACTTCAAAAACAGGATTACAGGATGAATTCTGCGCAAAGATTTAAATGCTAACCGTTAACACTTGTTAGCAAATTAGGGTTATAAAAAGTTTAAAACTGGCTCATCAATTTTGTAAATTGTAGGGTATGCATACATTGGAGTTATAAAAAGCTAGTACACTATTAATCAGTGTAGAATAATACACATTTCGTTCATACATACCACTGTCATATCTACAACATAGAATAAAATAAATTGCGTTTTGTGAATTTTTTTTTTTCATAGAATATTTATTTCTATAATAATAACATTTAATATGTGCCGCTGATTAATGCATACCCTGAGTATACCACCCGAGTCAAAGAATTCATCTTGAAAAATATAGATAAGCATATACTTACGCAAGAAAAATCTCTCGGAACCATGCTATCTACAAAACTGACCAAATGCCACGAGAGCCTTGGCTGTGTTAACGCCATGAGAGCGATAACACAGAAGGAAGGAGTGACTCTTTTTCCTTCATACTATAAAATTAAAAAAATCCAAAGAAGAGTGCTACCCAGCAAAAGAAGACGTCATAATCATTGAGACAGATGTACAAATAAAATTACAATCTTTATTAGATTTGACAACGAAAAGGCTATTCATGCTTATATCGGATTACGATAACGAGAATGTGGAGTACAAATTAGAAAGCAAGTGGGGAGTAGACCAAAGCACCTATAAACAAATTCTACCCGAGGATAGCGACGATTCGTTTGTCTATATGGCAAGTCTGGTACCCATAAAGCTTACTTGTGGCGAGAAAACAATGTGGAAAAATCATAGACCTAACTCGACTGAATTTTGTACACCGATGTTTTTTAAATTTAATAAAGAGACAGCATTAAATGTTACCAGTAAGGTCAGTGCGATACGAACCGAAATTCAGAACTTGGTATCGACTCAAATAAATAACAAACATGTAAAACACGTCCTTTATTTGACGATGATTGACGGCAAAACATCTTCGATTCTCAGTGACACGTCAACTCAGTGCTGTGTATTTGTAAATTGATACCGAAGGAGACAACCAACTTGAAATTTCTGGAATCAGTGGATTCGATCGAAGGTGACAAGGAGATGTTATAAATACGGGTTCTCCACCCTCTATGCGTGAATACGCATGATTGAGTGTGTATTACATATATCTTATAAGATCGAATGCAGAAAGTATCATCCAACAAAAGAAGAAAAATTGAGAGTGGAAGAGAGGAAACTTCGAATCCAAGAAGACTTTCGAAATCAGACAGGCCTTCTATTGGACATCGTTAAACAAGGGCATGGTACTACTAACGATGGCAACACTGCCAGAAGATTTCTTGCAAAATCTCATGGCACTGCAACAATAACCGGAGTTGACGAAAATCTAATACATCGACTATATGTAATACTAGAAACTCTATCGTCTGGAAAGTTGGTTGATGTTATAAAATTTAAAGAGTACACAAAAGAAACTTACAGACTATACATAGAGCTCTACAGCTGGTATTATATGCCACCGAGTATGCACAAAATACTCGAGACGTGATAGCAGAGTTCAGCTTAATGCCCATCGGACATTTATCGGAAGAAGCCTCAGAGGCGAGAAACAAAAACTTTAGAGAGTACCGACGAAATCACACGCGGAAGTTTCTAGATTAGCTAGAGGATATTCTTCACCAGTTACTACTCACTTCTGATCCCTACTTATCTACCATTCGACCTAAACTAGAGAAGAACACAAGACACCACTAGTAGATGTTCGTAAATTATTAATTTTATCAAATGACGACAAAGAAAACATCGTATCATAGATGTCGAAAATGTTTTACCGCTGTAATTTACATAATATTTAAGTTTGTAAATTTTTTCCTGACTAGTGGACTAGGCCTACTGGGGAAAACACTTAAAAAAAAATACGCCCGGTACTTAACCTCAAGGGTGGTGTGGAATAAAGTACGAAGTAATAAAAACATTTATTGACACATTGTTATTATTATAGAAATAAATTCAGTCGAGTTAGGTCTATTATTTTTCCACATTGTTTTCTCGCCACAAGTAAGCTTTATGGGTACCAGACTTGTCATATAGACATACGAATCGTCGCTATCCTCGGGTAGAATTTGCTTATAGGTGCTTTGGTTTGAAGCTCCGTCTACTCCCCACTTGCTTTCTAATTTGTACTCCACATTCTCGTTATCGTAATCCGCTATAAGCATGAATAGCCTTTTCGTTGTCAAATCTAATAAAGATTGTAATTTTATTTGTACATCTGTCTCAGTGATTGTGACGTCTTCTTTTGCTGGGTAGCACTCTTCTTTGGATTTTTTAATTTTATAGTATGAAGGAAAAAGAGTCACTCCTTCCTTCTGTGTTATCGCTCTCATGGCGTTATATGCCATTTGGTCAGTTTTGTAGATAGCATGGTTCCGAGAGATTTTTCTTGCGTAAGTATATGCTTATCTTTATTTTTCAAGATGAATTCTTTGACTCGGGTGGTATACTCAGGGTATGCATTAATCAGCGGCACATATTAAATGTTATTATTATAGAAATAAATATTCTATGAAAAAAAAAAATTCACAAAACGCAATTTATTTTATTCTATGTTGTAGATATGACAGTGGTATGTATGAACGAAATGTGTATTATTCTACACTGATTAATAGTGTACTAGCTTTTTATAACTCCAATGTATGCATACCCTACAATTTACAAAATTGATGAGCCAGTTTTAAACTTTTTATAACCCTAATTTGCTAACAAGTGTTAACGGTTAGCATTTAAATCTTTGCGCAGAATTCATCCTGTAATCCTGTTTTTGAAGTATTTCTTAAGTAGAGTTGTAGGGTGACACAATTTGAATGAGTTAATTTTAAAAATAAAATTCACTTAAATTGTCCACTGTGCAGAGTTGCGAGCATTTGCGAGGGTACAGCGTTTGCATGAAAATAGTCGAATAGTTACTTAATCGTATCATGAAAAGAATTATGTAATATATTTTAAGGTTTTTGAGGAATTAATTTTTTAAAATTATTTTCATACATTGAAAACCATAAAAGTGGTATATCTCCTAAACTGTTAGGCTAAGAAAAAAACGTGTAAGATTAAAAAATATCTGTAATAATATGGACAATACGTTAACATAATAAAAATATCGAAAACAAGAAGTAAATTTTTTTTAAACCCTAAGTCTTCTACGTTCGATTTTCGAACCACTGTGCGGCGCGGGCGCCCGCGATCTCCCCGGATTGTTAGACAAAGTATATTGTCTATAGAGGTTTCCCAGTCACGTTTCTTGTCAATTCTTCTTCGCGTGTGGCAATCCAACAAAATCCAACATTCCTTTATGACTTTTTAGGTTTCCGTATCCCGTACGGAAGCCTATTACTAAGCCTCCGCCGTCTGTCTGTCTGTCCGTCAGTCCGTCCGTCCGTCCGTCCATCCGTCTGTATCTCTTGAACCGTAATAGGTAGCCCGTTGAAACTTTCACAGAATATGCATTACTATGGCGGATAAAACAACAAATAAGAAAATGATAAAAATTAAGGGGGCCCCCATACAAGAAACGTAAAATAAAATCGATTAGTTACACTATTGCATAATAGGTGGCGCCACAGACTTTTATACATTGCATTGTTATAGCCGCTAAATTGCCAACGCACTCATTGAGGCGCTGTCATTTTCCCACCGTAAATTGCTATCGACCTCATTGAGGTTTCTCTCCGATCGTCCTACATATTTTCGAAATTAAAATTCGAAGACCATGCCACCTGAGCGGATAGGCGGATATTATTGATAGCGGATAGATACGGGAACCTCCGCGCGCGAGTAAACCTCGCACTTGACAGATTTTTTTCATTTTTAGGGTTCCGTACCTCAAAGGAGGAAAAAACGGAACCCTTATAGGATCACTTTGTTGTCCGTCTGTCTGGCTGGCTGGCTGTCTGTCTGTCTGTCAAGACCTTTTTTCTCAGGAACGGGTAGAGGTATCAAGTTGAAATTAATATCAAATACTAAGGTCTACGTTTCCTCGGAGGTGTAAAAAAGTTAAGCTTCTAGGTCAACGCAATCACTAGGTACGCCCATTTAAGTCACATATTTTGCTACCGGCAAATCAAATCAAAACCTATAGAGTACTTCCCGTTAACCTAGAATCATGAAATTTGGTAGAAAGTAAGGTCTCACAGCACAAGTAAAGGGAAAAAACGAAAAGTGTAAATTTATGGTTATGTGACATAAAAAAAATTGATTGTTTGTTTTGTATGTCAAGGTCCCTTTTCTCAGGAATGGATCAAGATAACAAATTGAAATTAATACGAAATTCTAAGATCTACGATTTCTTTACGGTGTATAAAATGCAAGCTTATAAATCAACGCAATCAAAAGATACGGTCATCTATGTCACATTTCATACTCGCAAACTCACTCCAATCAAATCAAAACCTATAGGGTATTTCCCGACAACCTAGAATCATAAAATTTGGTAAGAAGTAAGATCTTATAGCCCAAGTAAAGGAAAAAATCCGAAAATTGTAAAATTGTAGTTATTGACATTTAAAAAAAAAATTTAGTTTTGTATGTCAATGACCCTTTTTCTCAGGAACGGATCAAGATAACAATGTGAAATTAATACTAAATACTAAGATCTACGATTTCTTTAGGGTGTATAAAATTCAAGCTTCTAAATTAACGCAATCAAAAGATACGGCCATCTATGTCAGATTTCACACTCGCAAACTCACTCCAATCAAATCAAAACCTATAGGGTATTTCCCGCCAACCTAGAATCATAAAATTTGGTAAAAAGTAAGGTCTCATAGCACACGTAAAGGAAAAAATCCTAAAATTTTAAGGATTTTTTTTGTATTTATATATTAAAAAAAATTTGCTTGTTTTGTGTGTCAAGATCCCTTTTCTCAGTAATGAAATGAGTCAAGATATCAAATTGAAATTAATATGAAATACTAACGTCTGCGATCCCTTCGAGTTATAGAAAATGAAAGCTTCTAAATCTATATAATCAAAAGATACGGCTATTTATGGCAAATTTTAATACTTACTTGAAAACTCACTCAAATGAAATCAAATGCTATAGGGTACTTACCGTACCGTTGACCTAGAGTAATGAAATTTGGCAAGAAGCAAGGTCTCACATCACAAGTAAAGAAAAAATAAAAAAACAAAATTGTAGATATGTCGTTAAATATGTCATATAAGAAATATATTTTTGTATATTTCTACTCCACGAATACCGCACAGTCAAACCATTGCTGCAGTGTTTATTCAGGCGGTTCGTGATTTTCCAAAATAATTGTTTTTGTACATACATAATACAAATATATTGAGTGATGCTGATGATACGGAACCCTCGGTGCGCGAGTCCAACTCGCACTTGCCGACTTTTTGACTTTAGTATTATAGGTGAATAAACATAACAATAAATAAACAAGTAACTAGTAGTAGTGATGTGTCGTCGTGAACTCGAGGCGCTACGTGGTGCTAGACCACGTAGTCACCCACTAGCTAGTAGGTAGATACATTTTGCGTAACGCATATCAACGCACAATGCTATTTTGTCAGTAAACATTTGTGCGTAACAAACAACCTTTGATGTAATTTAGTTAGAGGGTTCCTTACTATACATTGATAATATTACCAAATAGCTTTTGCCCGCGACTTCGCTCGCATAGCCTATCCCGAAGGACCATTCTAAATATTGGTCAAAAAATTTTAAAAATTGGATGATTATTTTCTGAGATTACAGGTCTGTTAACCAAAGCTGGCGCGTGCACAGTACTCAAACCAATGCAATTGTGCAAGTGCGAGCGAGACAGATCGGGTTTACGTGATGCGTATGCAGTGCGACGTCTCACTCGCACTTGCACAAATGCATTGGTGTGAGTACTGTGTACGCGCCAGCTTTGGTTAACCGAACTGTACCTCCTACATCAAAACTTACAAACATACAAACTTACAAACTTTACCTCTTTATAATATTAGTGTAGATGAAACCCTTTTTTATGGAACCTGACATTCTTAGCTACATCAACTTGTTATTTTAAGGTGTATTTATTGTACTGCCTCGTGATCGAGAATTAAACGTTTTTTACTTACTTTTACTTACTTACTTACATCACCTACTTCACCCCCACAATACCTTATTGAACTGGGTGCCATGTCAGTGCTTCCCTTTGGTCATGGCGTCTACACTGAACTGAACGGAAAATAAGAATTAACGTGTCGGTCGGCACCGACCTTTTCAGTGGTACCAACCGTAGATTCTATCTATCTAACGGTAGATTCGAAAACAACTCTACGCGTAGATTATGTAGTAAGACAATTATTTATTGCTCCACAATAATTGTTCACAAAGAAAAAATATAAAAACCGCCTTCAAAAATGTATGAAATAAAAAAAAATCTAACCCTGGAGTTGAAGGCGGTGCTAAAGAAGACTACACAAATCACAAATGATATCATCCACTCATGTTTTCTTTTCATGCATCATTTTTGCGTGCCTTAGCACCGCCTTCAAATCTAGGGTCCGATTTTTTTTATTTCATACATTTTTGAACACGGTTTTTACATTTTTTTAAATAGTTTTTTATTTCACAGTTTTTTTTAGTAATTTTTTGCTATTAACCAAATTTAAATGGGACTACACGGGAAGCACCAGCTTTCAAATAAAAAAGAATCATCAAAATCGGTTCACCCAGTCGAAAGTTCTGAGGTAACAAACATTAAAAAAAAAACAGTCGAATTGAGAACCTCCTCCTTTTTTTTAAGTCGGTTAAAAATACAAAGCCATATGAGGTGCAAAAGCGGACTTATCGCCAAGAGATTTCTTTCAGGCAACCGTTGAATTTTTGACCATTTATATAAAGTATGTAGGTAGTAGCATAAATATAAAAGTGAACATTTTGAATAAGCAAACATATAAATCTGTTCCGATTAGGGGGAATATATTCTAAAATGGCAATTAAAACTATATTATACTTATGGAGTAATGACATTAACACTTATTTATTGTAAAATCAAAATAACTAATCATTTATTTGTCAACCTCGATAGCTCATTGGTGCAGACAGTCAACTGTCGCTATGATGGTTAAGCAACGCTTGGCCGCCGGTCAGTCCTTGGATGGGTGACCGCTCGACCGTTGGAGGATGACCGTGGTTCGGATTCCACGTAAAATTGTAGAAGGGACCTACAGACCCTTCTTACCTTACTAGATGGTAGTGTTCAACCCGCCCGGGTTGGTACCACCACACTGAATGAAACGTCGGTCGAAACGGCTATGTAAATAGTTGGCGTTTTCCGTCCAGTTCAGTGTGGCCGACATGAAATGAAGGGAAGCACTGACGTGGCACCTAGTTCATCCGGTGTTATGGGCTGACATCGCAGATGTTGTTGGTGATGTAGTCAGTATCCATAAAAATATATATATATATATAAATTACATATAACCAATAAAACTTGTCTACTTCACTCAACATAAAAAACAAACACACAAAATAACAGTATTAGTGATTCCAGCAAATAAGATTGCGCGACCCAATCGTTGAAGTTTTCCTGGAAGCGGGCCCGCCGCCCCGCTACGGCGTAGAGGCTGCTACGGCGCCTGCACAGAGGACGGCTCCTAGTTGGCGCCACAGAGCCACAATGCTACGAACCGGCGCGGAGCGGAGGCGGCGGCGCGGCGGCGGGCGCACCGTGCGTAGCACCGGGCAATGTTCGTAGCGACAGGACTTTCGTGACGAGGTGGGTCGCGACGGGGACTCTTGGGTTTGTTGATGCGACGGATCGGAAAATGCTGGTAGATAATTTAATATAATAATATATTATCAGTGAAGTTTTCTATAAAACCAGTTGAAAATTATGATATAAAATTGTATAATAAGTAGTATATTTTAGATATGATGGTATAAATAGGTACCTACAAATGTTACTACCTTTTAGTATTGAACATTAGTAGGTACATAGATTAGTGGCTTATCAGTACAAGCAAATGATAGAAATAAGTAGTCACATAAAAATTGCGCAAGCAGCAAGTAAGGCAAGAAGTGCCAAGGTGAGAGGTGGCTAGCCTGTCACCCTTTAGGACGGCAACTTGTCCTTAAAAGGCGACTAAGGGTTATCCCTTAGTCGCCTTTTACGACATGCACGGGCAGAGATGCGGTGGGGCGATTCCTTTTAAGTACCGGCCCCACACGGTACGACATTAGATTAAATAATTAATTTAATTTATAATATCACTTATATATGTTATTTTATATTTCGATTGATATTTTATAAGTATTTAGTCAATTTGATTTTCCAACGTATGCACACTGTCACATCACGTCAGTACACGCAACACATCTTCACCTCGAAGCCTACTGACCGCTATCGAGAGTGAACCACGCGGTCGGAGGCTTCGTACGCGCCTCGTCTCGACCGGTACTCGTTACGTTACGTTATGTTACGTTAACGCGCATAAAGTGTTACGCTGCGACCTTCTTGTTCGTGCGATGCGCTGAGCACTGGCGACGGCGGATGATATACGAGCGAGATCGCGCTGGCGCAAGCTGCAACAAACATCGAATGAAATTGAACGAAATAAAGAAATAGTACATAATAAAATAATATATTATAGTATACCCAAAGAAAATATATGTATGAAGAGTAAAAGGGGCAAATACAATGACAACAAAATGGAGCCCACTCTTCTGCCGCGCTATTTGCTGACAACGAAGCTTATTTTCAGAGGTAATATTCACAAAATTACATTATCAAAAATAATTAATTATGATAGTACCTAACCTAGTATAGTCAACAATCCATTTAAAATATATATAGGTACATATATATTATTTAGGAAAACATAGAGTAAAATAAAGAGGCAAAAAAATAAACTAACTTAACTCTAACAAAATTTAAAATTATTTAAATAGTTAAGTAATATAGATAGATATGTAGATGTAAAATACTTTATCGCTGCATTTTTTTTACAGAAACAAGCGAAATACAATATTTACATGAAGTGCAAAGACAAACCTCTAAAGGTGAAGGGAGTTAATGAATATGAGAAACTAAGTTCATTCGCTAAAAATACGGTGACGTGACGTTCTTGGTATACGCCTTAATAACATTGTTTGTGTATTTATTTTTGTATATTTAAGGTAGTTAATTATGGTAGTTAATTAAATTATAGTTTATTGTATATTAGATTATATATGTATTTTGCACAGTGTGTGAAGGCCATGTTACGATATTTTATTTTTCCATCATCGCGCAAGTTACAAGTGCAACTTGCACAAGTAAAATAATTCAAATGTAAACTAGTATTAGTGGTGGGCATACTACAAGTCGGAGATCGTTATCGAGAAGGCCTATATGACCTGTAATGAGAGTGTTTTGAGCGCAAATTCCAAAAGACGCGTTTGGTGTTTCTTATGTAAATAAGAAAACACCCACACCTTGTACGTGTTTATCTTTTGCTTCGTGCTTCTTTCGAGTTCACTTTTGGACGTTGATTGAACGATTGAGCTTGGTCGATAAATTATTTGTTTAGTAGTGAATCAACTCGTCTATTTATTTAAATTTAATTGGTGCGATAACGACCACTAACATAAAATATAATATACAAGGTGTGATCGAATCGTGAATCAGATGGTAACGAGTGTGTTGGTTTAGAAAACTATACTAGATAGCAGATACGGGCAGACCGGAAGTTCGTTCCCTTCCTTCCCGGAAATATCGAAGAAAATCAACAAACATCAAAACGACTCCAAACTCTCTCCCTCATTTCCTGTAATTAATCACAAAATGGTTTCGTGAGATTCCGCTTGCAAATTAATCATTCGGTCACATCGATGTAGGGTCTCGTCGCATCAGTAAACATATTTATCTACTCGTCAAAATTAAATATATTTAGAGACCGTTCAAATTATGGACAACTTTTCTAAGAGACGAAATGAATTCGATATGGTTTCGATATTCGGTTTCATTTCGTTTAACCTCTCTTGTTTCAATCATCAGATTCAGATTCAGATATTTATTTCGCAATAAAGAACACACAACGTTAATTTATAAAATAATTACATCATACTCGTTTACATGACATAGATAGGGTGTTTATAAGAAGAAAACAAGATGGATTTATGTTGTAAATAAAAAAAATATATATATTTCGGAATAAGTATATTTTTATCTTTTCTTAGGTTACAAATTAAATTTTAATGCTGTAATAGCGTATAATCGACTTCGCAAATTTACTTAATAAAATATTAAAGACACCATTTAAAAAAAAACATTATTAATCTAGAAATATTAGTTTTTTAGCCACTGTATACTCTTTAAGACGATAACTACTTGTCTACAACAAAAACCCCACTTCAAATTTCGTTGGGATTTTCGCCAATTAATCATTTTTGCATTATTGTATCTATAATCCATCTTGCAATCGTCTGAATATAATGTAATATTCATGTAATCCATTAAGACAATCCTATTTAATTTGGATTTTTGGTCAAATATGATTAATTAAAATAGGTATATGAGTCTCAGTACAAACCAAGATGACAAATTGGCCATCAAATCGTTATATCATTATGAAATTACTGTGTCTTAATATTTTAATGTGATTGGTGTTTTGGAAGTTGTTAAAAATAATCTGTATTTCTTCAAAATTATTGAATATTCAAAATTATAAAAAAAGATATAACACAATAAAGGTAATACAATTTACATTAATTTATCTCTTGAAATCACCCGGTCGGTATTTCATCTCCCACTTATGGCTAGGAAAAGCGCTAGTGATCGTATGGGGAATATGTCACGTGACGTACCTTCTGTCTGACACTCTGTAGAAGTTGAAATACTTAGCCTTAAATATCTAGTGAGCGAATGCATTAGAATGTTCTTTAGTACTGTGCGGTAGTCTTACATACTCGTACGTCTTATTAAATTTTTTGGGTGCGCTGTAGAAAGAGGCGAGTTTAGTAGAAGATTGCTGGTAGCTGGGAATGGTAGGTGAGGGTCTAAGGAATTATTAGGCCATATTTTTTTGCCGGAGACTTATACTTTTGGAGAAATGTTTTTTTAAAGATATCCAAATATTAGTGAAATTTAAAATTTAGTACAAAATTCACCGCCCCGACATAACCTGTTAGAATGGCTATTCCCTAGAGTGTTTTTTATAAGCCGGAGAACAGGCAATCCTAAGTTTTTTATATTTTCTTTTTTGTGTAGTTAACTTATAAGTACCGAAAAATGCATAATTATATCTCCAATGAAGGGGAGGGGGAGTATTCAGAAGATACTTATCCCCTCCACCCTCTCCTATACCACCTCCTAGCATAGCACCCTCTTTTAAACCCCGTCTCCCCTCACTGAGTCATATTACGTTTTTGCCTCCCCCACTTTCCCCTTACGCGGGGGGGGGGGGGGGGGGGTGGTTATACCCCAATATACGAACTCCAAGGAACTCCTTGCGGACGAAAATTTTAAATATCATAATCGCTTTAATTGCAAAAATCCTATATCTGAAAGGTAATATCGTATGTTTTATTTTTAAACGCAATCTTTTAATGCATTTACTACGTAGCGGTTCAAACGCTCGGACTATTCTAGCGTGCGCCGGAATAATACATTATTTCAATGATTAATATTCTTTGTGCGTGGCTCCTGCGAATGTGTTTTATTACAAAGTCTTGTCCTCTCTGCATGTAAGAAGGGGTAGAACGGTTTGGGGCAAGGGGTGAGGTTGTGCACGACAAGGAAAAGCTCTATGCAAAGTTTCGGGACGTCTTAACGACTTTTAAGGCGGGCGGCGACGGGCCCCCCCCCCCGGCGGCCGGTCGAGTCCGTACTCAATTTTTTTCGCTCGGAAAATAGCGTTTTCTAGTTAAATAGTGACGGTGGAACTCACAGGTGCACCGTACTTATGTGTTGTAATGTTTTATACAATTACTTAAGTAATAATAAGGCGAGCATTAATTTTAACCACGAAATAATTCAAAGTAATGACAAAGATTGTAATGATGAAGAAGATTACAAAGTAAAGTATGTACTTTAAATTAAAAAAGTTAATTATTTACTTATTTGTGTGTAGTAATATTATAGCAATGGTTATTTGAACGTAAAGAGTTAATTTTATCTACTAATGAATGAATAAGAACTACGAACACTGTATTCTTATTTTCTGATTACTTTATAGGTAGATAGATGCACACACAAATTAAAAGGAAAAATATATATCTGGAAAACCACAGAAAGCAATGAAACAGACAAATGCTTGAATACTCTCATTAGTTAGATACTCATCTGATTTAAACATTTAAAACCCTTTAACCCTGTCACTTTTTATTGTGCAGTAAAGGATATTTTCTTTAAATTTCAAATATTCATCTTAGTAGTACTTAGAAGTAGATCTTTATACTTCTTCCAGCGTTACTGTGCTGTGGGCCGACATATGTATCGAAAGAATCCAAATTATAATACATAATTCTATGTCCAACGAATTAAAAATGGTTAAATAATATAAACTCGTCAACAAGTGTAAACACATAACTAATAGTAATAAATGATGGTCACTTGTGGTTAGTTAAACGGAAAATAAATTTCACCAAAAATTTAAAAAAAAACTTCGACTCAGATACATAATTTCTCCCTTCAACAGTACGCTATACCTTTAATAGGGCAGCCTGTGTAGTCAGAGTGGAATACATAGTAAAACATCTATGTTTTCATCTATATAAAATGAATCTTACTACAACAGACATCTCCATAGCGTGGGTGTATGAAAAGGATATCCTAATGCACCGTGGCACACAAATGTGAATGGCACTGCACCGCGTGGGCAGATGTATTAGTACTGACGTGGATAGACATGACATGTACATACTGCGTATATCTATCCGCCCGCCGCACGTACGTCAGCTTTGCCGATTTAAACGAGCGAAAGCTCAATATTAAATTCATTCTAAATTACTGACTGCTGAAAAAGCCATTCTAATAACACACCATTAAAACCCAATAAAATTACAGTCTTATACAAGCACCTGAGTCGTCGCGAGCGCAAGTTTTTTTTTTTTTTTTTTTTTTTTTTTTTTTTTTTTTTTTTTTTTTTTTTTTTTTTTTTTATGGAACCTGACACGGTTGGCTACATCACCTACAACATCCGTGATGTCAGCCCATAACACAGGGTGAACTAGGTGCCATGTCAGTGCTTCCCTTCATTTCATGTCGGCTACACTAAACTGGACGGAAAACACGAACTATTTACATAGCCGTTTCGACCGACGTTTCGTTCAGTGCGGTGGTACCAACCCGGCCGGGATAAACCCTACCACCTAGTAAGGTAAGAAGGGAAGGGACCTACAGTTTAACGTGGAATCCGAACCACGGTCAGCCTCCAACGGTCGAGCGGTCACCCATCCAAACACTGACCGCGCTCAGCGTTGCTTAATAACAGTTGACTAACCAACCGCGCCACTGAGCTACCGAGGCTGACGAATTTTCTTATCCCTTAGTCGACTTTTACGACATGCGACGGGAAGAGATGCAGTGGGGATATTCTTTTTAAGTACCGACCCCACACGGTACAAGTAAAATAAAATAATGCAAAATAATGCAAGTAAAATAATGTTTTACTCTCTGTTCGGGCACGCCGCGCTAGGTGGCCAAAATTTTCACCTGATCGAATCTTATCCAGTGCTGCACGGCAGACTTGATTTTGTCCAAAGATTTAAATCGATAGATAGTGCATAGTCTAACGTGGCGCACTACAGACAAGGTAACAAATGAAAGGGCGGCTACGGCATGCGGCTACTTCGCATCTGACGCAGCGCCACGCGCGTGTTGAGAGGACGTTTCATGGAACGGAACGGAACGCGCCGATGCACGAGTGTGCGTTAGCGTTTTATTAACATGAGGCAGCTTTTGATGCCATTTTTGATGACTAACTGTACATGAAGTCATACACGCCGTTATGTCTAATCGGTGACGAAGTCTTGAGCGCTTTGGCCTCTCTATCGATTTAAATCTTTGGTTTTGTCCATGTAACCGCTCTAATATTATGTTTTGATTTTTAACAGCTGCTCTGATATGTTCGGAAATCCGTTCTGTGACACTGAGATTTGTTTGGCCGATGTATTTTGCTGCATCAAGAATTGCTGCCTACCCACAGCTGCTTCTACAATCTTCGCAGCCGCGTTTGGCACGTAGTGTTCTGTCAACAATGACTGCGATTACCAAGCATGGTAAGCCAAATAAATACCAATAATAAGTACATTTTATTGTTACCATTAAAACGTATAAAAAGTTTTCATTTGCTTAAAAAAAATTGATGAAAACTGTGTATCGATATAATGAAAATTATTTTTAGTAGACTTTAAAGTATCGGATTGGTAGGTATTGTGACTTGGATATGTCAAGCGAGAATTTATTTATTTATTAATGATTGTATTTGTGCTGCAGTAACTTCCATTATCAGTACCTAGTTGTAATTTTTTTCCACGTTGGCGACTTCTATTTTATTCGACGTTTGGTGAATGAACGAGTTCCAGAGCACAAAAGTCAAGCGGTTTCAGACTAAGTGTGTGAAAACAGTAGTTATGACTATTGATATTATCTATTAATAATTTTAAAAAATTGTTTATTTTTGCGTAAATCATATTTTTCAGTAACCGGTATCAATTTTCTCACTTTTCGTTATTAATTATTCAAAGTTGCAAGCATAAAATTATTTCGCTCAATCAGATCATCAAAACTAACCACCGTGCGGCGATGCTCCGCACCACCCCGCCGCGCCGCCCGCCGCCCACGAATTTTCCGATACTAAAGCGGGGGCGCCTCCGCCGGACTGAGATTACTTCAGCTTCGAAATTTCCCTAAACATATTGAACTAAGCGTGCGTGGCGGAATATACTGGGGTAATTTTTACGTAAAGTACACACAGGTATTTGCAGGTACTGCGTAGGTTTACTTCGCAGCTTATTGTTTTTTTTTAATATTTTTTTTTTAGTACTTTAGGATTGAAGGGCAATAAATATACGTCATTACCGGCCGCGTTATTAATACGCATTTTAATGGTTCGACAAACCGATTTTATGAAGTTGTTAAAAAAGTCAACATTATCAGAACTATCGGCAGATATCACCACCTTCGGCTAAATGCAGCTTTCTGTTAACTCCTGTCAAATATATGAGTAATCACACTTTAACCAACAAGTAATTACTGGACGAGACTTAACGGGAGGTAGTGAAAGCGGTCATAAATATATATTACGTGCAGCTTTGTGTAAACTGTGAGTTAGATTGGATTTATATATAAACTTGGATTGGACTAAAAGAAATTAAATTAATGTCGAGTACCTGCTCCGTATCATCGTCTGCTCGAAACAAGATGAACTACATTGTAAATGTTGCACTCTAGAGGTATACAAGGCACAATACCAATTCTTTGTCTGTGAAATTGGCACAGTATGCTCAACCGTTCGATTTTGATTGGCTCACTCATTGCCTACGTCCGACGACGACGACGACGTTCGTGAGACAGGTCAGGAAATACGAAGTAAACGGCATACATTTTTTTTTTCAATTATTATTAGAGTGTGATGGATGATTCTGAAAATGATAGTAATTATTTTACATAGAAAATTGTGTACATAAGTACGTAGCTTACGTAATACTGAAATAATATTATGTATGTACTGCAATACTTATCTGCAACATTATTTTAAGGTTTGGTGGGTAAAATCGGAAATTGTATTAGTGTCGTTATAATGGCAGTCCGTCTGTTTGTCTTGTTATCTATCCACCTATCTTATATATAAGCCATACTAGCTGAGAATGCAAATAAGAACGAAATTCATATATATTTTTTAATATTTGCGGAGTCAAAATTACATGACGAAGACTTGGTACTCGTAATTTATCTAATGCTCAGTTCATTAGACGTTGCACAATGCAGCGATATAATAATTCATAAACGATTAATATATAATTAGTTCGGTGATATTTTTAATTAATAACGGTCGCTACACGAACACTGTAGATTCTCTCATTCGTAGTAAGAGCCAATGAGATGATTAAATTGTGGCGTGTACGTTGCTCTCATGCAGTCAACGACAGGAAAAATGCACGAGATCGTCTTTGCAAAATTTCTACCTATACACGTAATCTTAACTTTTATAATCGTTACAACTACAGCTTTATGTGTCCCGTCGATCTGTTCTAGAACTCATGATGTTTTACTTTCATTCTTACGTAAGCGAGAGTGCACTATGAACAGATCTAAACACTTCAGTCAGTCAGTATTGACTCTTCGCATTAGCTGTTGCGACTCATGTTGCCTAAATAGATATTTCACAAACGCTTGCTGTACCGCGAGGAATGTAGGCCAGCAAAAATGCAATTCAAATAAAGTGGATAGGCCGTCATTTTGTAAACGTGTAGGTACGCTGGCAAAATGCAATATCATCGACGCAACGAGACACGTGCGTCGCGCCGTCCGCTCGCTCCACTCCAAACTGCAAGGTAACAATCTTTATGACTATGTAGGCAGTTATTTACGCAAACATATTGGTGTTCTCGACGGCCGAACCGTAGTTTCTGCAAATTCCGGATGTTCAGTCTTCCCAGACGCCAACTTGGAGCTGAGTTGCGGCCTAGCGTAGCACGCCGCTGCCTCCTCCGCGCCGCGCCGCTGATCGGTGGTAGGGACAGCAGCGGCGCGCGCGGGCGGCGCGGCGGCGGCGGCAGCGGCGGCGTCCGAGCGCAGCGGAGTCAGTCTCGCTGCCACATCCGCCGAAGCGGTCGCGTTCGTCGCGAATTCTCACGAGCTGCCCTTCGCGCCCTCGCAACGGTTTTCCTAACCTATTTCGCCACGATTTTCCTGCGACGACGCAGTAAAGTTAACTAGACTAACGAGCAAGTTCGAGTAGTACGACGCGTCCGTCGCCCGGTGACTCCGTCGACAGTGCCCGAGTGTTTGGCTCTAAAAGTATGTTTATTGCCTTTTATGCAATTTCTTTTTTATGTTTTTATGTGCTAGTGTGCCGTAATTGTATCGAGCGGAAGCCATAGGACGGCGGCTGCAGCCCGCCACCGTCGCCGAGCCTCTCACACACAACACCGATCGACGAGATGATTTGTTTGAAACTACCGTCGTTTCTGATTCGGGAGCGGGCGAGTGAACGGCGCCCGCGGCTGAGATCCGCTCCGCTCCCATTCGTCGATGTCAACAGCGGGACCGGCGGCAAACACAATCCAAACTCGATAGGTTCCGCGGACGTGGGAATTGAACTTGTTTATTGTGCAAACACAAAATACTAATTATATCGGGGCCGACCTTCGGCTCAAGCGACATGTGTTTATATTTGGTCGATAATTACGTTAAAGATCGAGTGCTTTTATGGATAGGCGAGCGGTCGGGTGCGACTGTCGGTCAGCGGCTGTCGACTCGGATGCCATATAAAGGATGTGGCTCCAATTAGATCAGAGTTGGAGATAAGTCGGGCGGGAGGGCGCGCGGGCGGGGCGGGACGCGGGCTGCCGCGCGGCGCGCGCGGGAGCGGCGCACGCGGGATCACGGATCGCTGAGGTAAAAGCGAAAGTAAACGGCGACGCTTACTTTCAAGCGTTGAAGGCTTCTCGAGTTATGATTAGGTCAAGTGTTGCCAAATGTGCGAGCGGCGGCGGCGGCGGCGGAGGCTGCTGCGGTGCGCGGAGGCTCGCTCGACGCGCCGGCCGCCCGCCTCGCCGCCTCCGCCGCTCCGCACGGCACCGCGCACTGAGAGGACCCGTCTGCGGAATGTTGCTTTTTTTATTTAATTATAATGTTTTCCTTGACATGAAAGGTTAATTCGAACATAAATTGTTGAAAGCTTGTATTCACGTGGATGCGCTGTGAAGACGCTAAGCCGACAACGTCTCTCGATCGTTGTGCTCTGGCGGCAAAACAAAACCTTGTTTTTACTCCTAGATTAATGTTATTTATTAGTGTCCCTTTTAGGAATTTAATAAAAACAGGAAGCTAGTCACTGTTCGATGTCTGTAAGACAGTACCTATGTCCGTTCTGTAACTCAATAAGTTTAAACTTTAAAGGGAAAATTCTGAAAAACATGCGTAAAAACGAATGCAAAGAAATATCACCCAATTAGCAATAAACCTGCACTCCATCCCGGGTTTTATGTCAGAATTTTCCAAAAGCTTTAGTTTGAAATAAAGTAAAGAAACGACTATTATGATGGAGATGGAGAACATCAAAAGTCCAGCCAGGGCTCTATTCCTAGACCACTGTTTGTCACTAGCGAAACGTGAACTCGCGCGAAACAGAACCTGAGGGCTAGATGATAGCGAGCGTATGAATGAAAGAACTTCACTCGAAATAAACTCGCGTTAATCCTTATGAATCCGAGTTCTGTTGTCGCTATGGGAAACTCGTAGCTAGTGGGTAAAATTGTAAACATTCTAACAGGCTATAAAAAAGATTGATTACTTCCGTGCGTCATTGCGACGTATGATAAATGTTACGACTGTTTGCCATCAGCATCACGTACTGCCTTCTAAACATTCCGCACCTTTCTTTGAATGCCTAATTAGTTGGAAAATGGCCTTTTATTTTACAATAGGTTTAAACGAGCGAATAAAAAACTATACGATTGAGTTGCTTTATACTGAGATAACAGTGCAGCCCGGAGCACACTCGTAAATTATGCTCATTTTTGTTTATAGGACAGGACATGTTCTGACTATAATTTGGTGAACTAGGTGCCATGTCAGTGCTTCCCTTTGGTCACATAATCAATAAATTAACAAACTTTAACAGCTTGTTTAGGTTTAGATTAATTATTTTTGTCTTAAATTATTAATATAGACTATATTCTGCTAGATTCTGTTTAGGTAAAAACGAGGGTAAAAAGGAACCCTCGACTGTTTGGATAATAAATTGGAAACGAAGAAAAAATAAAGCATTACTCAGCTACTTTATTTATTTAATGTTATTGTTTTAATTTTATTAATTAAATAAAACAGACAGCCATTAAAAATAATAATTTATAGGTAAATTGTTTCTTATACATAGCGTATGACCAATTATATGTTTGACTGTTTAGTTTACATGTGTGCGCTGGACATAAACATTGATGTGTCTAAAGATTTGTGTGGTGTGGAGTTGTGTATTGTTTGTGTGTATTGTGTTACTTATTTAACAAATACATTACACATTTTTATACAGGGCCTACTGCACTACATTCGATCTGTCTCGCATTGCTACTAGATCAGCATTCTCAAGTCTCGCAAATCACAAATAAATCTAATGTTATTATCATAGATTTTATTCTAAGGGAAAATATATTTATTGAACAAATAAAAAAACAATTAAATTATACAGAAGACAATTATTATAATATATTACAGATTATAATCATGTTTGTGTAGGCAATGATGATCATTCGCAATCAGTTATATATTACAACAGGTTTATGTGTCTGTCACGTTTTTCCTCATCAACATAATCGTAAATGCATATTATAATAAAACTGTAAACTTTGCGTGACTGTACATTGAAAATATTTGCAAAAAAAATGTATTTGGGGATGAAGGATAATTGGTAGAATGCATTAAGATAATTCTTGGAATGTTGGGCTGTTCGTGCACGCATCACTTAAAAATACTAACCCAATCGATCTTATAGAATCATGCCATTATTCATATGACATAATCAGTGGGCTCGGAAGTGAAATATAGAAATTATAAAATATTTCAAGTATTGATTTCATTTTATTTCATAAAATTTAAAATCGAAAAAAAAATTTTTTTCTTAAATTCAATATCTGATCATTCCTCTAACTAAATGCTCTAAACGGATTTATCAAACAAAACAAGTGCGAGTCGAACTGTCGCACCTAGGGTTCCGTATCGCCATGTCATGGTCATCGCCACTCACGCCATCTATGTATCAGTTAAAATGCTTCATACTCTTTTCGGTAGATGGCGCGCATACACTTCTTAGTTTCTTCTATGGGGACCCCCGTGATTTTTTTACTTTTTCTTATTTGTATTATTTGTTGTTATATCGGCCATAATAACACATATTCTGTGAAAATGTCAACGGGCTACCTATTACGGTTCAAGAGATACAGTACAGCCCTCGGACAGACAGACAAATAGACAGACAGACGGCGCGGCGTAGGCTTAGTAATAGGGTCCCGTACGACGGATACGGAATCCTAAAATAACAAGAGGCAATACGAAAACCCGAGCGCGGAATAAAACGCGAGCGGAGTTATGGGCTAGTAATAATTAAAACAATACCTTATTTTAGGAAAGTCCATGATTGGTACGAGTACTTACCTACTGCTCGCGAATGAGCGACAGCACTTGTAGGGGCGTATTTATAAACAAAATTATTTTCCCAATAGGTGACTGTGTGGGGCTTCCCTTTTGTCTGCAAATAATACACCGCTGAGCCTCCGCACCAAACACATATTTATTTACGCTAGTTAGGTATGAATCCAACACGTGGGTATAGGTAATCTTGCAATGCAATTCGAGAAGTTGAAAATGGGGAAAATAGAACATAACTTAATTCAAAGAGGGATTATAGAATATATTAGGGTACCCCGACGACGACGGCCGGAGAGAAAAAAAAATAGTTTTCAATAGCATGTAGGTAAATATACGTAGTAAATATTCGGGTATAATGTTAAAAATCGGCAAAGTTTCCGAACCACAAAAAAAAACTTTGAAAAAAAGACACGTTTCTTGTATGGGGACTCACCTTAATTTTTGACCTTTTATATATATTTTATTATTTGTGGTTATATCCACCATAATAAATAACACATATTTAAAATTTCAACCGGATACCTATTACGGTTCCAAAGATACAGCAGTAGGACAGACAGACGGCGGCGTAGGCTTGTAATAGGCTTCCGTACGGGATACGGAAACCTAAATAATAAAACCGGCAGTTTTCCCATTGGTAAATTTTCATTCGCTCGCCTCGCCACCCTGTTCTTTATTCCTATATATTTTTTAATGAGAAAACAAACATTTTTGTTATTTATACATTTGTAGTAGTAGACGGGTTCCACCAATTCGTGTCATTCTGTTACTCATTCATTATACTCCTATAAGTAAATAAATATTCACGTTATCTCGGGGAATTCAGCGGATCGTAACCTCTTACACGAAAACCAGGTCGGGCGATAGAATGCTAACAGAAGATATTGTACTCGGAACATTGACTTATACAGGATGTTAAAACGGCGAGTACATTAATTTCGCCAGCGCAATCCTCATGTTTTTCCTAGACAAAAAAGCAAATAAAGTTTTTCTCTAAAGTGTCTAGTTTTCGAGGTATGAATTTTTGAAATGTATGTTTTCGTCTAGTGTAATTTAACGCCTTGTTGCCGCTCCGCACCTTCCGCCTGCCGACCTCCAGTCCTCCACTCACAAAGCTAACCCCCGCCCCTCCCGCCAACACCTCCGTCCGAAGCGCTCACGTCTCACCCGCTCTTCCCCCCTCCGCGCCGCCCAGTTGTCATTAGATCATTTTTACACTAAAATAATCAATTAGTTTGTATGAAAACTGTAACTTATTATTTATAGGGAATTCAGAAAAAAGTTATTTGACTTTTTTGTTACTCTTGATCCAAATAATCATTTCCTAAATTTAATGTACTCGCCGTTTTTACATCCTGTATATTACTAATGTAACATAACGTTATATCAGCATCGGTAGCTCAGTTGTTAAGCAACCCTGAGCGCGATCAGTACTTGGATGGGTGACAGCTCGACCGTTGGAGGCTGACCGTGGTTCGGATTCCACGTAAAACTGTAAATCCCTTCCCTTCTTACCTTACTAGCTGGTAGGGTTTATCCCGCCCGTGCTGATACCACCGCACTGAATGAATTGTCGGTCGAAACGGCTATGTAAATAGTTCGCCAGTTCAGTGTAGCCGACATGAAATGAAGGGAAGCACTGACATTGCACCTAGTTCAACCGGTGTTATGGGCTGACATCACAGATGTTGTAGGTGATGTAGCAATCCGTGTCATTTTCCATAAAAAATAAAACGTAAGGACATTCCCATACGATAGTAATACGAAATAAATAATGTCCTCACTAAGGTGGGGGTCAAAAATTATGATTATAAAAAATTATTCATTCAAACTAGTCTCTAAAAAAATGAATAAACTAATGTTTGTAGTATATTCAGTTTCCAAAAAATAGTGTTTTCGTCATTTTAGGAGTTCTTACTATGGTTTGACCCCCCACTTTAGTGAGGACATTTAAGCTAGAAACTCATTGGGCCCACGTACGCTACGCACGCGTACGTGGGCGCGTCGGTCTCCACACATTTTATATGGAAGAGTGCAGCACGCAGTGTGTCGCGTAGCGTAGGGTGGCGTGGGCGCAATGAAACTGCGTGGTGAACTCTTCCATATAAAATGTATGGAGACCGACGCGCCCAGATTCGCGTGTGTGGCGTACGTGGGCCCAATGAGTTTCTAGCTTTATTGAGTTCGTATGGGTCCTTACGCTAATGTAATCGTCATGTCCTTACATTATTAACAATGAAGGTATGTCAGTGACTCGGAAGGGCATTTAAAGAATACAGTAATCATAAACCGTATGTACCGTACCTGGGGCCGGTACTTATAAAGAATAACCCCACTGCATTCCTCCCCGTACATGTCTTAAAAGGCGACTCTCGAAAATGATAAGATGATCTGCTAAAGCGCAACAGGTAGCCACCTCTCACTTTGGCACAATCCTTCCACCGAGTCATGCAGCGGGTGGGTCTTCGTGCCTCACTTGCTGATTGATAGTTATCTTCTCCGAATACTTTGCGAAACGTGGTGGTCGGTGTTGTGCTGTAATTTACAACAGTCCTTGCAGCACAACGCCGATTACTCTGATTAATCCAATTGCCGGGATACAGCGTGTGGTATATATGTATGTAGTAATCATAAACGACTGAATTAATTTAGATTAGCACGGTATCTGGTCCTTGTATCCTTTAGTCGCCTTTTATAACATGCACGGGAAGAGATGCAGTGGGCCTATTCTTTTGAATTACCGGACCCACACGGTACGGACGGGCACGACGCCGACCCACGTATAGTTCCAACTGTATTCCTGATTTGTGTTTTCCTTCAATAGGGCGATGGACGCGAGTTGCAAACTCGCTGAGCACACACTATAATTTTTTGTTTAGTATATTCTGAACATTTTCGCAAAACCGAGGCATGACATGTGGAATTGGTGTCGCATCACATTGACAGAGTACATTTCATTAGTACCTATGTAATTGTCAGAGGATTGCACTATTATTAGTTGGTAGAATGCGCGGGACGGATCTCGGCGTGTCGTCGCCGCAGCGGGCGACCCGCCACGCGAATACACTATACAAGTACGGTGCGGGTGCGAGGGAGAACACCGACGAACCGCTGCGGCGGCGACACGCCGAGATCCGCCCCGCGCATTATACCTCCTATGTAATGAAGAATCAGCTTTTTTTCTTCATTCTGACGTTGGAATCCAATCGCTGAAACCGCGCCAGTGTGTATGACGCATTCCACATGACGTCTGCGAAAGTATTGTCACAGTACAGTACAGATAGAACAAAACAGTAGGTTACTTCATATAGTTTGAAACGCGACTCATGCACAAATACAGACCCGAGACAGACTACAGGCCGGACAAACTGATTAGATTGTTGGTTTTACATACCATCACGTTGTATCCCGACAATCGGGGTAAGCAGTGCAATCGGTGTTGTGCTGCAAGAACTTATGTGAATTACAGCACAAGACCGACCAGCACGTTTAGCTAAATAGGTATTATGATAAGACAATTATCAAGCACCAAGAAGGCGCAAGGGAACTTATCTATCTCCTGCATGCCTACGGAAGAACCATGCTAAGGTGAGAGGTCGCCTTGTCGCCTTTTAGGACGGCATATTGTGCTTATTCTTCAGTCGCCTATTACTAGATGCACGGGGAGAGATGCAGTGGGGCTATTATTTTCAAGTACCGGGCCATGTACAGTACCGGGCGGGCCACACAAGGTACTGGTTTTACCAAAAAGCTATAAATGTGTTGACTTACCAACGTAGTCTTAAAAAACTACACACATAATGCGCACACCACCTCAGGGCGATATTTCGCACCGAACCCGTAATCACGTTTGTTTTATATATAACTGAAAGAAAGGAAGAAAGAAGAAAACAAAGTTTATTAAAAAAAAAACACACACACACACACAAATAAATTACAACACATATGTAATCAATAATCATAAAGAAAAATTAAAACATTTCAACTTTCCAAAGCGACACCGAACGCGTACTGATTAACTTTTGGCAACTTAAAAGAAATTAAACAGTTAAAAGTGCGTAAGTATTCACGAAGTTACTTACTGTTCCATTATGTTTACTGTGTGGTCGCATAGACACGACTTGTGTTGTGTTGTGCGTTTATATCCTCGTGTCTCCACTTGTGGTCACTGTTCCCGATACACGCTGTACCGCCCGGGGAGATTACTAATGGCGGTCCTAGCGTGACTTTTATGACTTGTCCTATGATTGTTAGTCAGACCTACATCGTAGATTGAATGTAGTGCCTATTCAATCTACGCCTATATCCATAACGTCAGCCAGTCTTTCAAAGGGGTAGTCATATAAGGAATTTCAACAGACTTCGGTCCGGACGGATACATCCCAAGCGCTCTTTTACCCGACTGCGAACGCAAAGGAGGGTAATGTGGGTTGAGTGAGTGTTGAGTTTCTATGTTCACTCATAATTCCAAAACGGCTGAATGGATTTTAAATAATGAGGTGTCCACCGATATGTCTTAAATTTAAGAAGTCGGGTTTTTTTTTATTTTATTTTTTTCCCTTAATAATCATCGGTTTCTGGTAATCTTAACAGTCGACCCTTTTGGAGCACCTTGTCCAATTAAGGTCTAATTAGGTGTTTGCATCTATGGCGACCCTTCCCGAGTACATTTCTTCCGCTCACATTACATGCGAAGTAATGAAACACACTTGCTCAACAGTGATACTGTTGTAGGACCTTGTCACTGTATCTACATTAGCTGCTAGAATACCCGAACTTCTAAATGCGAGAGCGAGCGCGACGACGACACAGTTCCATAGTTGTATATCTACATTATTCGACGACCGTAACTATCGGAGAGGTCGGTCGGTGCGCGCGCGCGATAGGAACGCAACGCCCCGCGTGCGTTCGTCGTCTCTGCCCGCACTCTCAGGAAATGGCGTGTTGCCTGAAATACGATTGCCTGAAAGTGGGCATACAGTAATGTCGCGATATTTCTACCTTATTGTTACAAATGTCACGTACAAATTCACGTGCAGTCCGAATGTGATTGTATAATTAATTGCACGATAACGGAATAATATGTAGAAGTAATTTTGTGAAAGTAAGCAGCAATTTTGAGCGAATATATCAAGTTACGAGCTATATATCTAGTGGGCAAGCTAGACAGACCGATACGGAGGACCTGAATATATACGACGGGCAGACAAACTTACATTATACGAGTATGATCATTTATGTTTATCCTTACCTATAATAAAATCCAACGTCTGCTTTCTGTCTGAGTGTCTGAGTGTCTGAGTGTCTGAGTGTCTGAGTGTATGTCTGTCTGTCCGCTTATAACTCGAGAACCACTGAACCGATTTTAATAAAACTAAATTCTACGGATAGCTTGATTCTTCCCATCAACTATAGGTTACTTACTATCACGCTAAATGGCTTATGAGGTTAGCAGTGAAGTGAAATATGAGAGCGGGCGGAGCCGCGGGCACAGCTTGTCTATAATAATTATGAATGCTCTCTACAGCTTACAGAATATAATTTCAAGTCAGCATCATTCCTGTACAAACTTAGGTGATTTCCAACACAAAATACAAATCAAAATCAAATCAAATCAAAAACGTTTATTGAACTAATAAAACACACATTACATTATTTTTCTCTGTCCTCTACACTAGTCTGGGTAGACTGTGCCGTAGAGGACAGCTTACAATAGGTAGTTAGCGGTAATATTTTAGGTATGCGGGTAACTTAGTTTTTGGTCGGGCATGTTCTAGTAATATATTGTACCAGGCACAATTTCAATCGCAGGTATTGATTACAAGAAGTTTCCTACTTACGAACTTCATTGACTTCAATACATGAAAATTATGAATATTTGCATATTACCTAAATCATTTTAGCAGCCAAATGAAGCCTTCCATCGTGCGCTTTGTGAATCTGTAATGATATTAGCTTAAAGATTGATTTTTTTTTTCATATAAAAACATTATTCCAAATCGACCCTTATCGGAAATATTTACCAGTATTTTCTTTATCACTTGATAATACTCTTCAAAAATCACTGGGAAATAGCAGGCTAATAATTATTGAAATAACATTGTGGAAATTTGATCACAATTTTATTCCCTAATTTTTCCTGGAAACGGTCTTCCTTATTTAGGTTTTATAGTGAGCTGGCATTTGTAAATGATTATGATTTTCCCACCCGATCGAAGCTCATTGCAAAGCTGCAATTTATAATACCTAGAGGTCGAGGAGTTCCAGGTAACTTTCAACCGATGCAATTACGAAACCGCACCTTAAAGGCTTTATGAAATAAAGTTTGTTATTAGTCGAAGCGTTGCTAAGCGATAGATTGTCATATTTATGGCGCTACTTACGTTCGAATTATATTTAATACTGACTTACAAGTATTGTAAGCGACTAAGGGCCGATTGCGCGAAGACATACTTAACAACCACTTATGCCTAACGACACTTACGATAAAAATCAGTTGCGCCAACAGTGAAGTGCGAATCCTAAACTGAATTAAAGTTAAGTCTGGGTGTGCATCCATTTAACTTTCTAGCATGCACTTAAGAAAAGTCAAATTGACATGTGTCATGCAGAGCGATTGAATAGCGTCAGCTGTCTGCCAAACAGTTGTCTTAGGTACGATTATTACTTTATTACACCACGTAGTTCCAAAGACTAAATCTTTGCTCATTCTTTGCCATAGAATGCTGCCAGAGCGGAGAAATTTATGGTTCGATGAAAAAAGGCACTCTTATAGTTTAGGACCATTTAGCTAAAGTCGAGTCATTTTGCATTGGTGCAAGTCGTGGTTTCACTTACCGCGTTACGGATTTAAGCTGTCGTTAGTTAACGGATCCTTAAGTAATTTAAATCTGTGTTAACGCAATCGGTCCTAACACTGGAAAAGGAAAATAGAAACATTTATTTTATTTCTTTATATCCATTGAAATAATTACAAATGAAACATAAATTGCTATAAAACATTTTGGAGTAGAAAGGGAGCTAGCTCAGCTTAATGCTGCAGATACTTAGTTAATTTTTATTTGTTTTTATTTTATAAGGAAACTTAACAGCTATTTACATACATTTGCCCAACTTAAATAAAAAATAAACGGTTTAGCCTATAAAAAAGTTTCACTTTTTACAATATAAGCACTTATAACTAGATCAACAATTTTGACATAATATACATGTATAAATATATAGCTATTTAAAAAAAACATTAAATTTCAAACATAATATGTAACTTATGATTAAATATATAACACTGCATTAGTGTAGCGCGTAGAGTGTGTGTGAGTACCTATACGTAACCAGAATGGCCGCGGTGATATTCACTTAACCCCATGATATTCCCACAAAACAAAACCAACATAAAATAAAATATAAAAAAAAAGAACTTGAAAAAGTTCAAGTACCTACATATTAACTTAAGAAGAAGATAATCATGCATGCACGAACAAAATTCACAAATATAATAAAAGTTTAATGTCAACAAAAACATACCTACACATAAAACTAAAATACGAATTATTACGAATTGTGTGCAGGTGTGGAATGTGCATTCGAATAATATAACTTGAGACGACCTTTGCCTTTAAGTTTGCACGAAAGAGTTTTGGCAAGAGATTTGCAAATAAGGTACATTGTATTGAGTGTCCTTTAGATTGAATACTTACACACCACTTCGGGGAATTATTCTGTGTCTAAAACTGAATAACTTTTCTCACTTAAAAAAAACTGTTCAATTAAACGAGTAGATTTTAACTTCCATAGTCTTATTTACTTTGAGCTTTCACCTAGATCCAAATTGGTTGATACAGAATAAATCCTGCAGACATCACTGCTCATGAAAATCTGTAGAAGAGTTACGTGGCATGATATGAAACTCCACCTTCAAACTTTTCACACACGATGTATTTTTAAATAGAGATATGTGAATTATAGTTATTGACGGATAAAATTGATTAGGTTATATTATAATATAATACACCTTGCTGGATCTTAATCCATTCACATTTATGTCGGCCGAGGTCATCATTCACGTACCCACATATCAATATCTGTTATTAATTTGGTGCGGAATATATTATTCAAGTTTTATTAAGTCCGACTGCAGTAGGTCACACTGCATAGCATAATCATCATACATGTTCGTTTTTTGTTGTTTTTCGTTGCGCATCTTGTTAGGTTTTTTTTACATTTTCCACTACATATTTATACAGAAATATGTTACAAGATTTTTTTTAATATACGGTTTTGATCGCAATCTTGGCTAGAAGTAAAGCATTTAACAATTTTACTTTATTTTATCTTCTCTCCAACTATTCCACGTGTCACATAATACTATTTGTATGTTAAAACATTGGCCAAGTGTGTAAGTATGAATTAATATTCGTATTTGGTATCGCTAGCAGGGTTGCCAGAGGTTTCAGTTGAAAAAACCGGACATTATTCATCAAAGGGCCTTTGGTTTTTCAGGTACAAATGTTTCATAAGAAATTAAAGGGTTTTCCCCCTTTAATTTATTTGATTTCAAGTACATATAAATGTTTTTCATGACTTTACATTTGCAAATGAATGGGAGATAAGGGTAATAAAAAAACTGTTGAATTGATTAAACCAGCGGTCGGCAACCCGCGGCCCGCGGGCCGCATGCGGCCCGCGAGCGTCCTCCTTGCGGCCCGCGAATCTAACCAACGGGGAAAAAAATTCCCGTTGGCCAGACTAGTCTGACCATCAGTCTGACCACTGAGAAAAACTCGGCATTTTTTGTAAATAAAGGTCTTATCATTCGGAATGAAATATTTTAAAAGTCACCATGGTGCTGACACATCCGAATACGGCTAAAGCCCTAAACTTAAATTAAGATTAAAAATATTTTTTTTTTATTTCGCGTCTAAACTGAAATCTTTGACATTCACGAACGCGTTGGCTTACAAAAAATAAGCATTGTTCCCGATTAACTGATGCACATTTAGATGCGATACTGCGCGTTTCTACGTCTAAGATGCAAGCAGATATTCCAAAACTTGCAAGTGAAATGCAGCCGCAAAAATCGCATATTAAGATTTTGACAGTTTTTTATAGTAATATTTCATTGAAATATATGTGTAACTTGAACTCAAATAAATATGATTAAAAATGCACCAATGCGTTTTATTAACCGACTTCAAAAAAAGGAGGAGGTTCTCAATTCGACTGTATTTTTTTTATGTTTGTTATCAGACCTTTCGACTGGGTGAACCGATTTTGATGATTCTTTTTTTATTTGAAAGGTGGTGCTTCCCGTGTGGTCCCATTTCAATTTGGCCAAGATCGGATTGGAAAGCGCGGCGGAATACCGCCGAGTACATTAATAGTAAAAAATTACTAAAAAAACTGTGAAATAAAAAACTATTTAAAAAAATATAAAAGACGCCTTCAAAAATTTATGAAATAAAAAAAATCGAACCCTAGAGTTGGAGGCGGTGCTAAAGCAAGCTAAAATTATGCATGAAAGAGAACATGAGTGGATGATATCCTTTGTGATTTGTGTGCTCTTTAGCACCGCCTTCAACTCTAGGGTTCGATTTTTTTTTATTTCATACATTTTTTTAGGCGGTTTTTATATATTTTTAAATAGGTTTTTTTATTTTAAAATTGTATGTACTTATGAAGATGAGATGTGGCCCGCACTGATCCTCTGGTAACAATTATGGCCCTCCTATAGTAAAACGTTGCCGACCCCTGGATTAAACTGATTGCAAAATCGAAGAACACAGTAAGATTAATATTAAAATGTTCTGAAAAAAAAGAAATATTTGCGTTATATGAAGAAAAAACCGGACGTCTTCATGTCCGGTTTTTCAATATTTTGGAGACCGGACACAAACCTCTAAAACCGGACTGTCCGGTCAAAAACCGGACATCTGGCAACCCTGATCGCTAGTGAATATAAGGTAAGGCAATGCATAATGTTTTTAAAATAAATTATTACAGAATTTTTTTTTGCTAAAATTAAAAAAATTATCTTCTATTTATCTTTGTTGAAAATGTGAAGTACCTATATTTTATTTAAACTTTTCATACTCAATTTTATTTGGTTGCATAGGGAATGGAAAATATTTCTTGAATTTTCAGCAAATGTCCCAAATAAAGAATATCTGCAGTATTTTCGCGACACCATGTATTTTAATGACGCAGCCTGTTCTACAGGGTACGATTCGATTATATCAAGAGAGGTACATACCTATGTAGATGTTGGTCTAACCTCGAATGGTACATTTTACCACACCGAGTTGAAACATTTCTAGGTCACGTACTGAACTATTGACCTTATACTGTCATAAATCGTTACCTACCTAATATGATGTCCTAAAGGAGCCGTCAGTAATCAGAAATAAAGGCTGGTCAAGTGCGAGTTGAACTCGCTCGTCGAAGGTTTCGTGGAGAACTCTTTTTATGACTTGTGTAACTTTGAGTAGTTTTTTTTACGGATGAAAAGAGTTTCCTTTAATTATAGTAATGATTACACAGCAAATTTCTTATGGACAAATGAAAGAATTCCTGTTAGTTTTAAGGAACTTTAGAAAAATCAAAATAGTACAATATCGTAAATAAAAAATAAGTCAGATGCCGTGGGACGCCCGACAAAAGCGAAGCATCTTACGATTTGTATTTAAATTAAATTATTAATTTAATTTCAATCGGGATACCGCCATCTATGCGATATTCCTTTCAACTTATACAATGATTCGACTTCAAAAGACTCATAGTAGCCGGCCAATGAAGAGCGTTGCAACTTCGTTCGTACTTTCGTGACGTTTAACTTTTTCTGAGCTAGGTATCCATCCCAAACTTGCGTTCAGAAGCTTCGCTTCAAAACATTTATTGTAGCAAGGAAAATGTTACCTTATGTTTGTCACATTGAAATGTCTGTATAAGCACTTTTAAATTGTTTGATTGAGTATTTAATTGAACATAGGCAAATCTACATCTCGTCCCTTTAATTATACGATATAAATATAGGGTAATGCACAGAGAAACCAAAGAACAATAGCCGACAAAGCCGGACTTATCGCTATACGTGATTTAATCCAATCAACCTTTGCTATCATTCGTACTAATGCTATCTCTCTCAAACCTGGCGAGATAAAAGGAGACAAGTCTGAAGTAAACTTTAAGATACACGCAAAAGTGACCGAAGCAAGCACTGCACTTAGGTGCATTTCTGCTAGATTAGTCTCCAAATTGCGGTGCATTTTCCAGATTAAAACGCATCTAATGGACGGCATGGAGCGATGCACTTTCTCCTATGCCTTGCAAGAGCGAGAGGAGTCCGACTGGTACAAATTACTCGCTCGATTGTTACAAGAGAATGTTGCGTAACAACGTACATTCAATGTACGCTAACAATCACGTGCATTGAAACGACGATTTGACTTAAGCGTAATTTGTTCACCATAAATATACGTAGATTTCAGCTTTAATGAAGTGGCATACTTGAGATTCTTAAAACGGAAATGACGTATGAAATATTTTTTATTGACATAACCCGTATTTTTCTAAGAAACCTTTTATGGCTACATTATTTTCAGCTTTATCAGTATTTTTTATATGAATTAGTCCGTTAGGAGTCATTCTTACTTGTCTGCCAGTATACCTAACTTCTTGAGGATACTGGATGATAAACTGAACTAGATACATTAATGAAATCCATTTTCACGTACCTACTTGCTTGGTAGTTTAGCCTTGCGTTCAACATTATATAATTTCTAATTACAAACACACAGTTTGGCAATTTCATAGGTAATTATAATCTAAAAACTAAACTAATGCAATTAACTAAAAGTAACTACTTAACTAAATAAAATAAAATACATTCCTCCATGGGGACCAACCAAATAGTTTCAAAAAGGCAGTGAGTGTTTCCACGGAAAATTGTTGTAGCTACCCTCTGTAATGACGGTGCGGTGGAAACATTTGTGTACCCACGCACGATACGGCACGACCAACAAATTATTGAGCAAAAGAGTAAATAGACGGAGAAATCCAAACATGAAATACATTAATAGAAGTTTGTAAACAATCCTCGACATTAATTGGAAATTATATACTTACTATTGCTTAGTTCTATTAGTTAGTTGCCAAGCGACATGAAAGTGTAGTGGGAGTGTTATTTCCTGTTTTGATACTTGTCATCGTGGTATTTACCTTATTTGTCTGATATCAGAAGACCTTGCAGGCACATATAAATATCTTGTTCATTCTTGATTCACAAGTGCTTGCTGTTATAAATAATACACAACACAGGCCAGGCAAGCTAAATAAAATGTAAACTAATCAAAATACTCTTTCACCAAAGCAATAAAAATATTGTGGTATTTCCGTAGTCGAGTGGCTTTGTTATTTAATGTTGCAATTAAATATAATTTGAATTTAAGAGTTTCCACTGAGTTTATTGTCACGTAAGTTTTTACCAGACATCCCAAATCAAAAGGAGGGTTATCTGTTTGACCGTAATGTTTGTAAATTTGGTACACAGTCTGCATATTGTTATAGAATAAAATGAAATAAATAAAAAATACAATAATTTTTTTTAGCAGTCTGTTTGACAAAATATTTTTTAATGCACATTTTTATCTCTTTAATCTTTTGTATTTCCTTACACAAGTATACATATTTTGTTTCCTGTGTTTTGTTTCCGTCTTTATCTAAATTATCTATGTTTTCGCTATTTCCGCTTAAGTCCCAAGCCCAATAAATAAGCTTACATATAAGTCAATGGTCCAAGAGTTATTTGACGGTTATGGTGACAGTTCTCATACCTACATTTGACAAGAGATAGCTGGCAACTACATTGTAGCCGGAGGTGGTCGAACGAAACGGCCGACAGTGCTTCATTAATTTATGACAGGTTTGTAGGTACGCACTTACTGTATTTATTGTTAAAGCTGTGCACATAGTAACTATGTGTGGTGTGAGGGAGGTGTGAGCCTATTTAAATTAACGACATATTGTTTTAGTTGTGATGTATAGGTGTAAAGGTATATGTATGTGTGAACGTGTTACGCTATATGTGTGCGTGTATTATTAGAATTAGTATTAATTATTAGTAAGTCTTTTATGATTGCTAATTTTGGTATTATAGTCACTGTATTTGATCGATTATAAATATTTAGTTAAATATTAAGGTTCGATGTCTGGTTGGCCTCTCAAATTATTATATATTTTAAATAGGTAAGTGGCTGACACACTGGACTGGCTTAAAATCAACGCCGCACACATAGCCTCTGTATCTGTTGTGTCGCGGGTCGCGGCATAGGCTGTGCCAGATCCTTTTTTTTCTCTTCTTCTCAACACACGTATATAATCCACGGTGTACTTTAAAATAGAGAAAATAAACATTATTTCTTTCTTTTTTTTAGAAACAACCGGTTTTGCATACATTTGTTAGAACTTCCCTTACCCCTTGGTGGTAGGCACAAATTGTATAGCCGACTGAGTTGATACCACCGTACTGAACTAAGATGGTCGCATAGTAGCGTTGGCTGTGTTCTCCTCTACCCAAGTAGAGTAGTACCCAGTAATTTAAAGGTAGATAAGTCTCCGGTATGGCACTACTCAAAGATGATATCGAGGGTGATATTGGCTGGTCGGAGCATGCGCTTTCGCCCCTCTGACTCTGACTCAGTCACACGGAATATATTTTTTTTTAAATCGTTACATGGTTTACCGGTGAGTTTTATATAGTTGGTTCAGTTAGTAATCTGCCATCTCGACCGGCTCGTTTAGTATTCCGCTATCGCTTCCCCGGCATCGTGGGAGATGTTATAATAGGTATTGCGTCAGATCGATCTAGCGCTCTAGCTAGACTAGAGTGTTTCTTATACAACCCGAGAGAATGTATCGAAAGCAAGTGTCTGTGTGCGGAGCGAGGTGCGGAGTCAGATGCGGTGTCGTCCACTCACTCGCTCACTGACCCATACTTTGCGGTTCTCTTGAATATTGTATACAGTTTATAATAGCACCTAGCTCTTGTCAGCGGCTTCGCTCGGTTCGGTTCGAATCGGTTTAATAGCAAATCAGATTTAAACGCAAATATGATAATCAACGATCGCTTCTCTTATATTTTCTCCCTCTCTCTCTCCCGTCCATAGTATGCTCTTTTTGATACTACTCAGCCCTAAGACTATTTAGCGTGATGGTATATATTACTATAGTGAGCCTCAAGAACTACTCTTTCCAAACCGCATGAAAATATATTCAGTGGTTCCGGAGTTTACCTCAAACAAACATACAGACATGTTTCCTTTTGTTAAAAGAAGTAGAGATTTGTTTTTGTTTGTTTCAAAATTTTAGCTTTAGAAACTTAGGCGAAAGGGGGGGGGGGGGGGGCGGTAATTTTTGCCATTAAGGTCACCTACTCGTCTATCATTAAGATCACTGAACTTAAAATTGTAAAAAAAATTTTTTTAGAATACTAACAGCTCTTTCACGCGATATGTTACTTTGAACTTTTTTTTTATTGGTACCAAACTGACCCCCCATATTATTTGTAACTAGTTATTGACGAACAATAATATGCGCGTCATAAAGATCTATCATTATGCCAAACAAGATTCTACGTTACTTTGTTTTCGAGACAAGTGTGACAGACGGACGGACATGGGAGTGATGTTGTGAGAGTTCCGTGTTTTACGGAGGTGTGGGATTCTAAAAATGATGCTTTTGAACAGAGACGTGGGCGACGTGCGGCCCGAGGGGCCTCGCGCCTAGAAAGTTCATGCAGCTTTGATTCATGAAAAATATTCAGCTAGATCTATTGAAAGAGACCCCGAGTAAACATGTTTAGACTTAATCAAGGGCAAACTAAAGCTTACTATAAAGCCTCTATTAGACACAAGATGGGAAAGCAGGACACAGGCAGTGAATATTGCAATAATATAGTGGTTGTATTATTGCGATTTGATGATGTTGTTGAATCTTTTGAGTATTGGCAAAATTGAGAGGGCCTCGCAAAATTTATCTTGCCCAAATCAAATTAAGTTCATGCTCCGCCACTGCTTTTGAACCTAAGCGATCTCGCATATGTAGGCCTGATTTCCGCATATAACTCACAAGCAGCTCTATCCTCTCCTCTATCAGATAAAAACCTTAGCAGCGGATAGGGAAAACAAAATACACATATTATTGTCTTGTCGCCCATGAAGTGTCTGAGTGTCTGTAAGTGCACACACCACTGATTAGCGTTTTAACACCGCGCACCACAAACACTGACAATGTGTACTTAACGACACAGCAGCGTCCGGTCATTTGGCTCTGAAAATCATTACAATTATGTACAATTGCCTCTAAAAGTGTACATAAGTACCTATGCCTGTGTAATAATTTCAGTTTTTCCTGTTTAAGTTATCTAATCTGTTTAAGTAATAATAATAAAAATAAATTAAGAAAATCTGTTTAAATTTATTATGTTTATGAAACAACTTGAAAGTATTAAAAAAAAATTAAGGTCTACCATTCCAAAATTTTCAAAACTTCAGTATGTTACGAGAATAAATTAAATGAGGAAATTACAACGATTTCTGTTAGTTTACAAGAATACCTTAAATCTGTCAGCCTCGATAGCTCCGTGGTGCAGACAGTCGACTGTTGCTATTGATTGTTAAGCAACGCTGGGCGCGGTCAGTATTGGATGGGTGACCGCTCGACCGTTGGAGGCTGACCGTGGTTCTGATTCCACGTAAAACTGTAGGTCCCTTCCCTTCCTACCTTACTCGGTGGTAGGGTTCAACCCGCCCGGGTTGGTACCACCGCACTGAATGAAACGTCGGTGGAAACGGCTATGTAAATAGTTTGTGTTTTCCGTCCAGTTCAGTGTAGCCGGCACGATCGAAGGGAAGCACTGACATGGCACCTAGTTCACCCGGTGTTATGGGCTGACATCACGAATGTTGTAGGTGATGTAGCCAACCGTGTCAGTTTCCATAAAAAAAAATCTAGTAACATGAAAAATTATCTCGTAAGTACTTACGAGTGAATCGCGTTTTGTTCGAATGCATTCTACATGTCGGTCGGTAGCCGTGTACCAAGGTAACTCTAACTGGAATTTAATTTCTATTCACATTCATTACTCTTAACATTATAATTAATTGCAATTGATGGCAACCTTTATCGGACGCGGCCAAAGGGGCAGCTACTTACGAAATTGGATTAGATAGGAAGGTAATTAAATGGGATATTAATATATACCGCTCCTTCCGTTCCTTTATATTAAACTTTAGTTAGTTTTCGTAGCCACGAAGACGCACTAGCACCCAATTGTTTCAAAAATTTCTTGTGAGAGATTTTTATTGCTCCACAAACATTTAACATACATTGACATCGCATCGTTAGACACTTTATGGGAAAAAAAGTGCAAAGGTGAAATTATCCCTTGAAGAGGTTTTTTCCAGCGTAATATAAAATATATAGTGAAGTAGGTAACAGTAGGAATCGGGACTCATATATCTCGATCGCGAGTGTCTGTTACCAAATCTAAATTCACTCCAGCAGCCCCGTATATATGGTCCCCGGTCTCCGTATAAAAATGCCCGGGCCCCATATAAATGGTTACCATATAGTGTTCCACTGTTCCAAATAGCCGCGAGCGAAATCTTAATAGTAGACGTCGAAAATATCTAGGCACCTCGAAGGAATGCGCTTTCCCGCCCCGCGCCGCCCTTCACCCCGGTAATAACGGTACAGTAACGGGGTGAAGTGCGGCCCGGGGCGGGGAAGCGCGTTCCTTCAAGGTGCCGGGATATATTTTCCGACGGGCAGTAGGTACCTTTAAGAAACTCGAAACGTCCAGCGAGCGTAGACTTGTGAGACAGGCTCACAGTATTGATTGTCGCGCGCTTGTATGACTCCTGCCTGATACCAGATAGCGCGGAGAGTGGGCGCCCCTAGCCCTACAACCTCCCCCTCCCGCCCCACCGGCCGCGTCGTGCGCAATCAGTTTAATCAATTGTAATCTGGCTTTCAGTGCATTAAGACATTTTAATCAAAGTGCCCTCGTTAGGTGGATTACATGTTAGGAAATGTGGAGATCGAAGCTGAAGAGAATGGAGTGCTCATATTACAGTTTCCCCTTTGGGCATCTTTAGACGTTTGTAGACTTTTAATGGCGAAAAAGAGTAGGTATACAACGCGCACTGGCCAGGCATTGCATCCCTATACGACGGACTTATCGCGGGTGCGTACCAATCGGCTCTGCAGATGTTTCCTCCGCAGAACTGGTGAACTCTGGAACACTCTCCCTGCCCACATATGTCCCCTCACATATGTCGTCTCGGTTCCTTCAAGAGAGACGTCCAAGGGCATCGTTAGACACATTATCGTCCCGGCGCCACATGTCGCGCTTTATAAAAAAAGGTATCCTGTGGCGAAACTTGTGCAAAATATTTGAAAAATAATTGTCTGGTTTTCAGTTTAACTATTTACAGTAAAATGACTATTTACAACATACAAGGCACACTCGCTTAGAGACAGCTACAATATGAAAACCTCTAAATGTAGACTATAAAAACACAACTATCGAAATAAAAAGAAAATGCAACGTTGGTACTTTTCTAGATCTCACATTTCAAGGAGTTTCAGAGCAACAATTAAATCGAGAGTTTGAAACTACATAAAAACTAGTGACCTCGGTTCGGCGTACTTACTGCACGCGAATGGCTGAGCACTTCCGAAACCAACAACAGCTTAATTGAATCGTATATGTAAATATATATACTATTATTATTATTATATACTAATCGTTTGTGCGTACAACCCGCTAATCTGAATGCGGCGTGAGCGATTCGATCGATAAATACTTCCTGACAAGCACAAACAATCTCTACTCGGAAGTGAAGGCAAAGGAAATTACATCAAACTGTTGCACGCGCTCAAAATCAGGCGAAGGGCCTTGACCCAAATAGGGCTGGCAGCGGCCGTCGGGCGCAAGGTCAGCGGCCGACACCCCCTGTCAGGGTTGCCACTTGTTGCATCCGCCAATCCGGCTCTCTAGTGCGTCCCTGCATCGTTCCCACCCTCCCCAGGAGGGGAGCATGTTGCGACTGTGACGCGAACAAGGCAATTTTATTTTATTATTCTACTCGAACAAGTCAATACTGACGCTGAAGAATCCTTGACTTCGCATTTTTCTTTCGTTTATTATATTTAGTAAAGAAGCGAGAATAGTGAATGCAAATAAACATGTTTGGTTGAATTTTGTTGATCTACTTAGCACCTGAAGAAGCGCGCGTGCTGTAACTCGTCACCGAGTAAGCGCTGATCTAAGACTTTGCTTGTTGCAGGATCGTCGAGCGGTCGGAGTCGGAGTAGATGCCTGCGCTCGCGAGTGTGTCGATCAACATGTAGTGGCGGCCACGGACGTACGCCTAGCCACCTGTACACTCGTCCCACCCACGCGAATCCCACCCCGTCATCATGGAAGTGACGTATCAGGTTGAGAGCCATGAGAGTAGCCCCTGCGAAGTCGAGGCCTCGTATGGCGCTCAGTCCCAAGAGTTTCCACGTGAAGAGGAATCTTTCGAGGAAGGGGCCGGCCCCTCCTCGGAAGGAGATGGGATCCAATACCAGATCCCGGATATAGTGACGACGGACGAGGCGTACGACGCCTCGACGGAGTACCAAGGGGACGATTCCGCCTACGGCGCTTCTAACGATGGCGAATCGTACCGGCGCGACTCTGACGGCACGTCGCACAGCCCCGGGCTCGACGAGACCAAGTACGAGTCGTGGGAAGGCAGCGACAGCGGCGTCGACGGCGGCAACAGCAGCGGCTGCAGCACGGCCGATGACTGCCCCGTCGTCTCCGTCAACGATGTGGTCGCCTACTACGAGGTGCGCACGCGCCGCGTACCCCCACCTCCGCTCAGCTTCTACAACCTCGACATGGATAAGATGGCGCTGGCTGCTACTCAGGTATGTAACGCTCTGCCATTACTTAACTCATAGTTACATCAATTTAGTCGATGCAAAATTATCAAATATTGATGAGAATTTTCCTGCTCTTTAAGAAAATAATTATAAGACAATGTTGTTGTCATCTCCTCAGAAATCAAAGAGAAGGCGGTGATAGAAAACGCGAACGCCGCCGAAAGCGCCAAATATGAACTGGATTAAATTATAAAAGAAGAGCGGCGAGCGAAGCGAATGCGGGACGTAGCGAAACGTTTGAATGAAATATTGTTCGTCACGGGTATTCACGAATATCAACTTGCGGTTATGTAAATGTTTCGTACGCTCGTTCGTTGCGCAAAGTTACTATTCGACTACCGTCTTTAGCTATCGAGATCATTGCATTTGAACGGAATTCGTATAAAAGTTAACTTCACGATGAGTGGTGTACAATTGGATATTTTGTATGTGTGTCGAAGGCAATTAGATTTATGTATAATGTTTAAGTTGAACAGCAAAGTTGATTTTCCCCTGTACAATTGAGCGACCTTCTATAACTGTGATTTAAAAGTGAATGTGAAAATTGTCAAAAGAAACACGCGCCGATGTCTATGTAGAGCGCAGTATACACACGAGTACCTACACGTTGCTACTGACAATAACGTGCGAGCCGAGAGTGGCTCGCTCGGCTACGCCGATAATGTTAGACATTACACCGGAGTTACTACTACACCAGACCACACGCTAATTGATATATGAATCACTGTCATCTTCAATCATATTGATTATAATATGATATTGTATACCTAGTTGAATAGCCATTTCGTTTGATTTTCTATTATCTGACCAAATTGTTTTTGTAGTTGCACCGCAGTTCACATTTTCTAGATTAACGGTGCCAGCTCAGTACTTGATTACATTTATGGGTTTATAAGTATCATTAATGTACAATATAGTTATTGATAGGTAATTGAGTCTTCCGTTCTGTGAAATGCGTTTCGATAGCAAGTTTAATCAAACTACCAAGCGGTACGATTTGCTAGAAATACCCGAATTGGTCATCGCGCGGTTTACTACTATCCATATTGTAATATTTCCTGAATAGTTAATGCGAGTAGTTTGCCAGCGGCCTTTGAGCATTAAGTTTGTTGCATCTCCGCTATATCAGATGTCATAGTCTGATGGAGACGTCAAAATCGGTCGACTCCTAACGAATGGTTCGTGCATATGACATTGACATTTAAAGGTGAGCGGGACGGGACTGGTAGATCCTCGCGACTGGATTACAAGTTGGTTCGACGTTACACGCGTCGCTAATTATTGCACAATAGTGCGTCTGGTGACGTCGATATACTAGATACGTGACGTTCCACTGCATTGGGACGTTCCACTGTTTGTACAGTGCTTCCACAGCATCCTATACTGGACATATGAACCTCTGTGCATATCCTTGTGTCTCAGAAATTAAGAATTTATCGCAAACGTTCCTCTACCAAACCGCTTACATACCGAACTGACACTTTTTCGAGGACGGAACCGACCGTAGCTGGGGACAGCTGCGGTTGGTTCCGGAATACATACATACGGATTCCATTCTCGAGCTGAACGAACTCCTATCCAACTACCGTAAAAATATCTGAAATAACGTGTGATATTACAATTTTCCGCAACTGTGAATTTTATTCCTTATTGAATGATGTGTGACACTGACGAAACGATCAGCACAATAATATGCATAGGCCACGGAGACGAGCGCGGGTAGGGGTGCAAGGACGGAGGCATGTGCGGCCTGCGATAGATCGCACGTAGCACTTGCACAGCACGTTCCCTCTCCGCTTATCTCGACAACGCGGTTACTCTTAATTACAAGTATAGTTGAGCAATGCAATATTACATTTACCTTGCCGATATTATTTGTTGATAGAGTATCGTGAAAGTCGTTCCTTGCCGCATGCAGATGAATTTCGTAAGAAAATTGTAAGAACGGGTTCTAGCTACGGTCGGTAAACGCCTTATGCAAATGCCTCGCGTTCGTTGCGCCTCCGCCGCGCCGCCGCACCGCGCCTCTCGGTGCAGTGAGATTTTTTTTACTGCGTCGGCGTACATAGTATCGGCGGCGAGTTGCTCGTTGCGCCGCCGGTCGCAGTGGTGCCGTGACCAGGACAAATAGTAGACGTATTTGCTATTATATTGTTGTGAATATTTTCAACCTACTAATCCACACTAAAATATAGACCTTTTTGGAGATCAACATACTTGGAATCGTGTAAAAAATATTTACTTACCAAAAATCGTCCTAAGATATGATTAATTTGTAAAGGCGCTAGATTTATTTACTAATTCGCAACGCAGCAGGGTCAGCTCAGGCGGCACCATTCGTGTCTATCGCAGGCTACGAATTAATAATTTCATTCGTAGCTAGCAGGACCCAATATCTCTTTGATTTGTCGCAGTTATTTTAATCGATTTCGTTCATCGAACAAAGGAGTTGAAAAATATTAGCGGCGATATTGCGCAGTTCCTTTATAAACTAACGAAAGTCGTTCAAGGCTCCCGCTTACTCGCGCTGCGTACCTGCCTACATACACACGCTGCTGTCCTTACCGACCGACCCGCGCTCGCTGCTCTGTTGGCCGGCCCGCGCACCTAATTACAAGTCACTCGCTCGCTTCACACTACCGACAGATAGATAACGCTAGCGTTCACCGCATGCCAAACCTTATGCACCGCTCGCTGCATGCACAACTTTAGACTTTAACTCGATGCGTTAACTTCGCATACGGCTCGACTATTCACGCAACTAGCACCTTTGTTTGCTGCCGATATTATTTCCACATGCCGGCCAATGAAGCCCTATTGTCAACAAATCTATGTGCGCGGAAAATCGATAGAACGTTTCGAGATTATGTCCCCGGTGTAATCTGACGTCCTTGCAATACGCAAACCCGCTCGAGTGCGCGGCGCGACCGAGCCGCGAAATGCCGTTCTTCATGTTTGTCTGCTTGCACAGGTGAGCTGTGCATTGTTTCAGCGTGTTTGCTCTGTCTCTCAGTGTCAACAGATTTTTGCGGTCTTCGGCTACTTGCGCAAAATATTCATAATAAACACTTTTAGATAGGTATTTGCAAAGATTGCAAAAATGCTAATATACGGTCAATTTGGTATGGATTCGCGCGAAAGACGCTCACGGGCGGCTAACGGGATGGCTGCTCTCTGCGTCATCCACTACTTACTATGTACGTTGGTTGGTTGGTTGGTTGGTACATATTGTATTGGATTACAGCAGCGGTGCGGTGGTGGTATGAAGCAGAAGCTTAAGGTCGGAATTAGGCACCACGCACGTCGCAGAATATTCTTACCAGTATTTTGCTGTGCCTAATAGGATTTTTTCGAGGCGTCACGATATTTTGATCTAATTAGTTATGAGCGTCCGAACTGTATTACAATTAATAATGAATTATTATCGATGAGGTATCGTTGCGTCCTTTTTCGGTGAGCGCTAGTTGGAGAGAAAGGAATGCGTGCCGGTTCACCTTGAACTCGCATTTGATATCAGCCAATAGTACTCGTCGAATGTCGGCATGAGCACTGAGACCCAGTTTTACCGAGATTTTCAACCGGCGATTTAGACATAAGATCACTAATTAACCAGACAGTTTCTTGGCACTTCAGATCCCCGATTACGGTGGGCAATTAGTGTTGTACTGTCAAAGAGCTGTCCAAGTGCATGAGACATGATTATACGAGTTGAATTAATTTTATTCACTGATTAACTCGGATTAACTGATTAATTTGAATTATTTTTATTACTCGATGAAACTGATTTCTTTCTTTATTTTCTTAATTGCTTGCCCTTATTCATAATAATCGTATTATCCAAACATTTCTACTTTGTCAAAATTTCTTCTGTACTCATGATGGAGGATATGTAGGTACATGGGTTTTATTAACACTTGTTCATTTCTGTAAAGTACCTACTTACCTACACAAGCTGTTTCATTTTCTCTGTTCATTCATTTCTACTGCCTTTCTTATTCTTACTAGGTACGTTTGTGTAGGTAAGTAGGTACTTTACATTAGATACGATTTATCGTAAAATATAATTTGCCCTTCTCTTCCGAGAGCACCTGGTGGTGGGTTGTGTTTAGCGAGTGACCTTGCTCGGTAGTTTCCGTGCGTTAGTAATGCCTATGTGCATTCAGTCATGCCATGCAAGCCTCATGTAGGTATGCGACACGATTACTTATTTCAAAACAATCTGATATTTGCTATATACTCATAGATATAGTTCCTGAATTCCGATTAAACTATAATAAGTAACTTTTATGACTTCCATGATTTGCAATAAACTTATATATAAGTAATGGTAAGAGGTAGTCTTGGAAGGATCATTCATACAGAATTTGGATGAAAAGAGGCAAGGGAAATTTCCAATGTCGGTCGTAATAAAATGTAGATTAGCTGATGAATTGCGATGCGAAAGGAAAAATGTTTCTGGAGCATTCACGAAAAACTGGCCAAGTGCGAGGCAGACTCGCGCATCGAGGGTTCCGTACCACCACGTAATTGGCCGGTTTTTACTCTTTTTTGTTTTACTTTAGAGTTTTGCACTATAATCACACCAAGTCTGACGTTGTATGTATTGCGGTAAAATACGTTTCTTGGGGATCCCCCTTAATTTTTGAATTTTTTTTATTATTTGTTAGGATATTCACCATAATAACTCACATTCTGTGAAAATTTAAATTGGCGACCTATACCGTTAAAAGCGTTCAAAAGATACAGCCCTTTACAAAAGGTAGGACGAACGGACGGGCGGACGGGGCGTAAACTTAGTAATAGAATCATGTACGGATACGAAACCCTAAAAGCTGATCATCTGCATCGGTAATCGATATATATTATATATATATCTACTTCTTACTGTTTACTTTAGCGGCCGTACCTCAAAACATAAGTCCGTACATCATAATAACGCTGTGAAAATAATACATAATGCTGTAAAAAACATTATATATTAATACATGGGTGTCCATATAATTTATAAAAAATATATATAACCATTTTTGTAGGTTATCATCAGCTAAGGAATCGCCTGGTGGCAATATAATGCGGTCGATTTGGTACACACTGTATATAACTCGATTGCCGTTATATCTGTGATAACTTGGTATAATTATGTCGTTTATAAAATGCACTAACTAAGGACACGCGAGCTCAAAATGAAGAAAGCGTATCGCAGGAGAGCTGACTGACTAACATGCCCAGCTATAGTCCGGCCGCTGAGAGAATGCGTTCCTGACGTCTGCCAGTTGGTCATTTCATCACTCATTTTACAAGTTTTAATTACCTACTCACTCCTGCAACTGCACGTTCGAACTATGCTAATTATGGCCATTTTTCTATTGTTTATACGGTTTCGTACTATTTCGACAAGCTTGTCGCACTTTTTAGGTAATCCAGACTGACATTACTATTATCAATTGACAGACGTCAGTAACGCATTTTTTAAGCGGCCGTACTATAGTGAGGGGAGTGAGTGTGCGAACTGTGTGAACCGCCCTGACCGCCTGCAGCCTGCGGCCTGCAGTGCAACCGTGCACAATGAATGACAGATGACTTAGGTTGCGTATCTCCGCGACCAGTTTGAATGAGTCGCCGACTTACAGAACTGGATTATTATTTTTAGCTTTCTGCGAGGTGGTACTTTATGGTCTTTTCGTAAAAAGTACGACATGTTAAATGTTCTTTGTTTTTATTTATTAGTATTTAATGAATATTTTGAGATTTGTTTTATTGTAAAATGCAAGAGTTAGAAAAAAAAGACGCAAGTTAGAAGTGAAAGACTTCTTTGGCGTGATTAAAAAAATAAAAGCTCTCACAAATCATTGTATGCGGTGACGATGACAATGAAGATGACGTTTTTTATGAGTTTAGTCCTCATTTTCATATCATATTTTCATAAAGCGCCTAAAGAGCAACTAAAGAGGTACAACTCAAAAAAGTGCAAGTGCCGGGACATCAGCGATATCTCACTCGCGAGCATCATTGTTTGTTACTGTCACTAGTGTTACCGAACGGCAATTCACTCCAACCCCGATACATTCTCGGGGTCCCGATTTAACAGACAGACCGATTTTACTAATCAATAAACATCCGAGTATTACACAATTATTTTTTCGCATATAGGTGAAGCTAGGCCATTTCGTGTTTGCTCACAAGTTCGACACAATTTCATACAGATTCACTGAATACAGTTGCACACGATTGCCGTCGTACTGTTGATAAAAGCAGTACGTTGCCGTTTCACCGTAATATGGATAATATATCATTCAAAGGTATCTATAAAATCATATTACAAGCTCTACCAAGCGCGCCCGATACCTCGGAGAGAGATAAGAGGTGTCACCTTTAGTAGTATGTTCTGCGCAGTGAAATCCAATATTTGCCACCCGTAGGAGGCAGTTCCGCTTTTATATTCGGTTTCGGGGTTTATATTTCGGAGGGTTTGATTGGGCTCTGCAGACGACATTTTGTTTGTATCTGAGTCGACAAACAATGCGTATTCCTTCGTTTCGGGCTCCGTTTCGGGTTTCGTTCATTCACGAAATGAACATTTTGCTTTTAGGACAATATTTGTTTATGTCCATATTTGCCGTGCCAACGGGGTAGGACGGAGATATTTTCCAATAATATAAACAATGTGTTAAGACCTAAACTTATTGTGGACTTCGTATCGACTTATCAACAGAGGAGTTAATACATTATTTTATTGTAAGCGCAGAGAGAAAATCTACACCTATCTAGATAAACTTGAAAAAAATAACATTATCTAAATATAAAATTTCATTCAAATCGTTTGAGCCGTTTCCGAGAATCCAATTATAGATAGGGTCACTGGAAATTCGATCTATTCCTTGAAACTAGAGGTTATTTGGAACAATTTAACCCCCATCAACTGGGGGTCGGAAATGCGCGGTTTCCGAGATATCGGGGTTTTAAGATTTTTTTTTTAATTGTCTGACTTGTGATGGAAAAAAAAGTAAAAAAAAAAAAACCTCATTTTTGGGCACTCCCTTGATATTTTTATGAAAGCTGGTAAGCTACCATTGATTTCAAATAAAAATATCGGCCCAAAATTCTCAATATCTTAGAAATAAAAGGTCTATGATTTTTTTTTATTTTATGTAAATTTTCCGAAAATCTACATGAATTATTCGAAAAAAAAAATTTATGACACTTGGCATACAAATTACTAAAATAATTACACGGCTTCATGATCTTTCTAACAAGGTACAAATTTTATAAAATTTCTTAAGAATTTGATAGAAAATCAACATAATACGACTAACTTGTAATTTTAATTATAAATTTAATGAGCTCGATAAAGTTACCGGTGTTTAGTAATGGATATAAACTTGTAATATAATAAATTGTAATATAATATATATTTTTTTCTTTTTTAATTAGTTATATTTGTCTATTTAATTTGATAGGTAGTTATAGTTTGTGTATTGTGTATATTTTCCTGTTCATTCTGAAATAAAGTTTTTGTACTGTATATTCAAATTAAAAAAAAAATTTTTGTACCTAAGCAAAAAAAAAAATAATTGTTATTAAAAAATAAAACAGATAATTAGTAAAAGAAACACAAGTCGTCATAAAAATCATAAGATTTAAATTGCCGCCCATTTAACGAGAATCTCATCTGGTGGTCTTCTTTGATTTATTTTGGGTTTTGACCCTTAGGGGCCCAGTAGTGGGCATTGTGATAGTTTGTGATACCATCACGATCGAATTTCGACCCGTCGCGTCAGTCCAAAGAATTTTTGTGAGGTATTCGGGCTCTTCAATATCGGCGTTAATAATCTACAAAAATCTATTATTGCAGGATCAATTGTACCGTGTGGGGTCGGTACTTAAAAAGAATAGCCCCACTGCATCTCTCCCCGTCGCATGTCGTAAAAGTCGACTAAGGGATAAGAAAATTCGTCAGCCTCGGTAGCTCAGTGGCGCGGTTGGTTAGTCAACTGTTATTAAGCAACGCTGAGCGCGGTCAGTGATTGGATGGGTGACCGCTCGACCGTTGGAGGCTGACCGTGGTTCGGATTCCACGTTAAACTGTAGGTCCCTTCCCTTCTTACCTTACTAGGTGGTAGGGTTTATCCCGGCCGGGTTGGTACCACCGCACTGAACGAAACGTCGGTCGAAACGGCTATGTAAATAGTTCGTGTTTTCCGTCCAGTTTAGTGTAGCCGACATGAAATGAAGGGAAGCACTGACATGGCACCTAGTTCACCCTGTGTAATGGGCTGACATCACGGATGTTGTAGGTAATGTAGCCAACCGAGTCAGGTTCCATAAAAAAAAAAAAAAAAATCACCCTCAATAGCTTACACTGGAGTGTAGTGTATTCAGTTGTGCTGTATGTGCAATGAACCAGGATTTCCATTGCGATATCCCTAATCGTCTTGCCACTTGTCTAGTTGAAACAGTGGAATCTGCTCGAAAGCATTCCAGAATCTCTTCCTCTTCGTCAGCATTGTGAATGGGATGTCTGCCAGCATCTCTTTGGCGTCGTTGAACCGAGCCCGTTTCTCGAATACACCGATAAGTAGTACCAAACACGGCCACATCAGGTAAACGGCGGTAAGGGAAACGCCTTCGGTAATCTCTTCGTGCTGCAGCAGCGTCACCAACACAAAACCCATAACAATACATGATGTCGGCGTATTCTTCATTTTCAAAAGCAGCCATTGCAAACGGTGGTAATTGTCAGGTTAGTTTTGTGAGATAACAACGACAGGTCAGAATTCAATAGATAGTTGAATCTAACTGATAAAAAAATTTAGTCGAAGAAACGTTCTAATTTGAAAAACATCACGCGTTTGATTCCGAGAAATCATTTTTGTTTCTCGGAATTAATTGATTCTAGGAAATGTTTACTATTACTATCGGAACGTATACGTTTTCGGAACTAGCTCGTGGAAGCGTGCACTAACAACTAAACTGCTCTCTGATACCACTCTTGAATGCGTTATAGCTCTTTTTTAGGGTTCCGTAGTCAACAAGGAACCCTTATAGTTTCGCTGTCCGTCCGTCTGTCCGCGGCTTAGCTGAGAGACCCTTAGTACTAGAAAGTTGTAAGTTTTTTCAACTGTTCGTAAAAGTTTATAAAATGTATACCTTGTTAAAAAGATCATGAAGTCGTGTCATTATTTTAGTAATTTGTATGCCAAGTGTCATAAATTTTTTACGAATAATTCACGTAAATATTCGGAAAATTTACATAAAAATGAAAAAAAAAATCATTTAAGAACTTGTATTTCTAAGATATGAATTTTGGGCCGATATGTTTATTTGAAATGATTGGTAGCTTACCAGCTTTCAGAAAAATATCAATGGAGTGTCCAAAAATATATTTTTTACAACTTTTTTTTTTCGATCACAAGTCAGAAAATAAAAAAAAATCCTAAAACTCCGAAAACCGCTCATTTCCGACCCCCAGTTGATGGGAGTTAAATTGTTCCAAATAACCTCTAGTATAACCCCTTTCAAGGAATAGATCGAATTTCCAGTCACCTTGTCTGTATACATATGAGCTAAACTTATATATAAAAGTTAAATATACGTCTAGAAAAGTTCAGCTCACTTAAAGTAATAGGATTAAGGCTAATTCTTAACCTGAACGAGGTACAATTTATGGATTTGAAATTTCACGTACATCCGCACCACAAATAATAATAATATTTTTTGTTGAAATACCATTAACATTGCTCGATAGAAAAGCAATGGCGAAAATTGGTCAATTTGTCCACATTTTTAGTTATTTCTACGAATTGGTCTGCATTACAAAGTCAGAAAATACTTATTACGTATTCGCATCGTGCTTATACATTTAGGCCATGATTATTGTATAATTCGACACATCGTTTCATTAAAAACACCAAAAGAAACAACAACAGTAACAAATGTTCAATGTTCAAATTTTCTACTGAAATAGACATTTCCAATGGTATACGTATAGTTAATTGTTTATTTACACGTTCCTTTTTATATAAATTTTACATCTTTTTAACAATTAAAATCTAAAATTAATATAAAAATAAACGGAGTTTCCACCACCGGCAGCGGGGCGAACCCAAGCTACCGATGGTCGGGCCCCAGGGAGAGAAACCTCCGGACGATGCGTGCAGTGTCGAGCAGGGCTGCCTTCTGGATCTGGCCCTTGACCCAACCACTCAGCGAGAGCCTCTCAAGGTGATCGTCGAGGCTCTTCGCTATCAGCCCATGCGCCGATACGACTATGGGCACAACGATCGTCGAGTCGACTATTATTAAGAGATTGGAGGGGTGGGCCCAAAATGCCCGTTCTCTTTTAGACTTACTCGTACGATTAAATTATCGAGTACGTCTATCCATTTCGTTGTTTTATCGATTCCCTATCGCTCTATCGTGTCGTTTTCTAGTCATACGCAGCCTTAAATCTTAAACCCACAGAACAAGAAAATACGAAATATATACATACTTGATGCCAATGATATTATAAGTTAAAAGGAGGTAGATACGTTATCTGAGCTCCCAAGGTGGCACATTAAATACAAGACCACAGTCCTGTCTGAAGTTAGTCGCCCACCAACTACGCACGCGTTCGGACCGCTAACCACGAGCCGCTAACACATCGAAAATGCCGTCGTGTGTAATGAATGAATGAGATTCTGCACTAATTCTAATAATTGGAATAAGACTATTCGAGTCGGCGCATCACTTTATAGTTCTTCCTCTCAACTTTTCAAGGGCGTGCCATGTGTGAGCACTGAATGTCATATAGATAACCTATCTTTCCTAAAATATCATTGCTTGATGCCCATCTGTCTGTATTTTCTTTTTCGCTCATACTCATAATAACACAGCTCATAACTCGAGAGCCGCGGGCATAGCTACTATTCCGCTAACATATTGGAGATGATCGTATACGTTTATAGTTATCCTTTGATCGCTCATAAATAAATAACTCACTTGAGTTGAGAAAGAGAAAATGCTCTCTGTACATATTTTCTCGCTGCTTATCGAATGATGATGGAATCAGTAATCCCGCTTGTGGTGGCGCCGCGGGCGTGCTGATTCTAGGGCCAACGCAACGGTCGATAAGATAACTTCACGTGTATATCGATTATAGCTTTATTGTTCTTTAAATAGTTTCCAAACCTTGAACTCTTGTACTCGCACGTTCGTCTTATCGAGACATTTTATGTTTACATATCTACATCATAACATTCATAATATTTTGTTTTTTTTATTATTATTATTTGTTGGCGCATTGTTGGCCATAAACGTCACACCGATTTATTGTTTATTGTATAATTTCATTCATAGGTAGGTAACCTACGCTTGGATACGTCGAAAATTCCGCCAGTTCTAAATTCAATGCGAAGGAGAACTGACAAACAACTTCCCAAGTCACAATGTTTTGTTAGTACCTTATAAGTATTAGATTATAGTAACTTACAAATAATTAACTCATACTACCGCTCACAAGAGCATTAATATTTACAGCATAAACATTAATACTCAAGAATCTGACCACTCTGCCTATTTACATTACCTATATCTGGTGTATAGTGCCATCGTCAATTTGATACTTAAATATATCAAGTCAATTCAACAACAATTAGTAAAAGTTCATTACAAAGAAATGTAATAAATAAGTCATATTAAAAATCTAAACATACAAAGTGTATCCAATTGTCAAGTTATTTATTGGGAAAAACAGTAGTCAGATTCTCAGATAAAATTATGGTCAGCTAAAGTTTCCCGATGGGATAGGCAGAGACAACGAATCTCCGCGTGTCACGATCCTGAATTCCTGACACACGACTGGATCCTTCATCTACTTTCATAATGTTCTTCACACATGCTCGTCGCTAAAGGAGGATTTACACCGGTAGATTTTTTGGTCTAGTGACTAGACCACACGCCGAAAGTCGACCACGTAAATGCGGCCAGTCGATTTGCCATTCAAGTCAGCCAGTCAGTCAGGTGATGGATGGCTGCCTGGCGCAGCGAGTCGTCTGACTGACTAGTCGGGCGATTTTGGTCACCAGTGTAAATATACCTACACACTTGAACCTTTATCAACATTTTATCTTTACGACTAGGTGTATGTCCGAAATGTATGCTTTGCTGCAAGTGTGGAAAGTTGGTGCAATGTGTTTTTATGTTAAACAACATGGTTGGCTACGTCGCCACCTGCTATACTCGTGATACCACGCCATTGACAGCACGTTTTGCTGGAATTAGATGCTACATCGGTGCTTTGGCAGTGGCTACACTGAATGACGGAAACACGAAATATTATCATGGCCGTTCCAACCGACCTTTACGAAAATAAGAAATATAGCAATTTTTAAGCAGTGGTATGTATTTTTTTAAAGATACAGTTATATACACACGCTGTATCCCGATTATCCCGACATCGGGGTAAGCAGAGTAATCGGAGTTGTGCCGCAGGTACTCTTGTAAATTACAGCACAACACCGACCACCGCGTTTAGCAAAGTATTCGAACAAGATAACTATCAATTACAGTTACATACTATATTAATTATTTATTTATGTGACATAAAATAAATTCTTTGATGGGAAGAAAATGTGTACCTAAACAATTTAATTTGTCATATAACGTGGTTAATATCATTGTACATATGTGGTAATCACCAATCATTCTATACTGACCAATGGGGCTCAGCGGTTGGAGAATAGTGAACATATTTTCTCAATTAATGATACCATATGTATGACAAGTGAGGTGGCACTGTATTAATATACATTGAACTCGACGTCAGTTTTGGTGTCGAAGAAAGTTTCAAATTTGGCATTTATAAAACGGAGAACAACTCATTAGACGCCTGCTGGATGTTCGCCAAAGTTACGTTTCCGTAGAGCTATTTACAGTCGACACAAACATGTGACATTTGAAAGGTTGGTTCATTACCACCTGCATTGCAACTATAATTAGCGCCGATTGCGATAAACATAAAGCGGCATGATGGATGTTGAGCAACAATCAGAAATAAGAGGCGCTGTAATGATAATACGTGATTGATAAGTGATTGATAAATCCACGTGGGGAAGGAAGGTCTTGATTTGAGAGGTCTGAGATTTTGAAATTGGAATCTGGCGCCATAGTAGTTTGAGATTCACCATCTTGGTTTTCGGTTGCTGTGAAGCTTCGGGTTATTTTGAAATTGGAATTGGACGCTATGGGTTTGACAACATTTCTGTGCTACCATAATATTATCTTCTCGTATGCGTGTAGAATGAGTGGTCTGAAAATCTTGCACAAAGCATCCGATAGGTGATGCCAACGCCGCCATGACAACGGTTGAGTAGCAAAATTGACGGTTACACTATACACTAGATCCTTATCCTTCCTTTCCTTATTCCTTTCCTTATTCCTTTCCTTATCCTTCCTTATCCTTCCTTATATATATACCTATAATAAAATCCAACGTCTGCTTTCTGTCTGAGTGTCTGAGTGTCTGTCTGTCCGCTTATAACTCGAGAACCACTGAACCGATTTTAATAAAACAAAATTCTACGGATAGCTTGATTCTTCCCATCAACTATAGGCTACTTACTATCACGCTAAATAGCTTATGAGGTTAGCAGTGAAGTGAAATATGAGAGCGGGCGGAGCCGCGGGCACAGCTTGTTTAATATAAATAGGTAGAATGGTCAGATTTTTAAGTATTCATCTTTATGCTGTAAATAATAATATTCTAGTGAGCGGTGGTATCTTTAAATTAATTATAAGTGTATAGGTACTAATAAAACACTGACTTGGGAAGTTTGTTTGTTGTTCTTCTTCGCATTGAAGTAGAACTGGCGAACGTACCCATGATCCTAACCTAACCTAACCTATGGATAAAATAATGCAATAAACACATTTCCAAAGAGTTTGTATGCGCAGCGACGTAATACAAACTCTTTGCACATTTCTTTGTTTTCTACTCACAAACATCTTTAACTGTGTCTTTAACACGATCTATGGAAGACTACGCATTGTCTGAGCTATAGGACGTATTGGTGTGTAAATGAAAGAGGAATCGAATTCCATATGCATCTTTAAATCTACTCATACGTTTATGGCTCGAGTCTTATGTATAAACTAGTATTTGCGCGCGGCTTCACTCGCAGTAGACTCGGTTTAATAGCAAATCCGATTTAAACGCAAATATGACAATAAACGATCGCTTCTCTTATATTCTCTCTTTCTCGTCTTCCGTCCATACTATACCTACTTTCTTTGATACTGCTCAGCCCTATAGGCTATTTAGCGTGATTGTATATAGCCTATAGTGAGCTTCAAGAACTACTCTTTCCATTGGTACAAACCTAATCAAAATATGTTCATTGGTTCCGGATTTTACCTCAAACGTACATACAGACACTTTTCCTTTTATAAGAAGTAGAGAAGACATTAGACAACCGTACCGCACTCACTGCTGTGTTAATAAACTATTCGGCTAAATTACTGTTCTATTCATACATGGTTAAGATAGTAAATTATTTGATTCTTGACTAAAATACATACTAGCATACCTGTAAGTGGCATCAAAAAGGCGTACATGTGAGTAGCGCGAGGTCGCAATGACGTCGCGTCTTCTTAATTACAGATCGAAAAATAATGACAATGTGTGTGCGGCACGAGACATCCGCTCTGTCGACTTTGTCTGCCTTCCTCCTTTCTCGGCGTCTTCATTCATGTAGGTATACATCTTCATGGTCGGTTAGGTTAGGACTAGTTATAGCCTCATCCAGCTCATCGAGATGTTTTATCGCTTGTGTATTGTGTAGTAGGATAGCTACTGACTGATCTATTACCGGTTGTTCCGCGAAAATGTTTACTGTGTTTTGTGTTTCTTGAACTTACTTATAATAAAATTATAACGAAAAGGTAGCCAATCGGCAAAGAGGAAAATAGCGTCCTGAAAAAAAAAACGAAACTAATACTAGTTCTACGATGCATTTTAATCCAATCATTTTTATTCAAATTTCTTACAACCTTTTCTTATAGCATAGCTATAAAACGTCAACCCACATAAAATGGGAATACTAGTTGAAAAAAAAATGTGGGTGCCGGGATTCACGGTTGATGTGTAAACATCACTCGCGAGCGTCAAATGTGACGACAAATCTTAATTTACTCCAGCCCCAAAAACCTCGAGGTCTCGGTATAGATAGATATTTTGGTTACCGGCACATAAAAAAATACGACCGCGCAACTTAAATCAACATGCGCTGAATTATCTTTCAGTATGAAAATGACGTATGAAACCTCTAACTAACCCCGTGACAACCACCACCATCCATGCCCACCACCATTGCTCACCATGTACATAATTTTTTTAAATTTTTTTCTTTATCTTACATAATAAAGATTTTATTGTTTTTCTTCAAAATTGTTACTAGATGTATAAACGGTTAAGTATGTTGGTTACGAAGGAAAGGTACATTTAGTTCTATATACAAGTGCTCGATATCTAAGTATATCTCAGATACTTTTAACCAAACACAGCAATGACGCGAGCATAGCTGCGGGCAAAAGCTAGTTAAGCATATAAATGTAGATTGTAATGTAATTAGAGCCTGATCTAAATCCAAACCGGACTTTTTTCTTTGTCCTTGTTATTTATTTCTCCTCGAAAGCTTTTAATTGCGTGGAAGTTCTGTGCCCTTCATTTACAATCTCTTTCTTCGAGGATAAGGCCCTTATTATTCTTAGAATTGGTGTTATTGCTGTAACTTGTGAAATAAATTCAAAAGAAAATAAATTTATAAAAGCCAGGTGTTTGATTACTTTTGCGTTCAGCCTTTGTATTACTGAGGTACCTGACGGTTTGGGGATGCCACTTCAAGAAGGGAGCCGTCCTCTTGCAGAATAATTTATTCTATGAAAGAAAAAAAATTTAATGAATAGTTTTGAAAATGAAATTGTCGATGACTCCGGACCTTCTAACCTTGTCACGCTCGGAATCCTCCCAAAGATATGTGAAGATTGAATTTCACTGGAACTAGTGTTTCATTTACAAGAAATATACCGCAAAAATAAATAAAAAGAGATAAGAAAACTAAAGAATTATGTCAGTAAACCTGGCTAGGTAGCACCACTCACTGTGCAACAACTTCGAACAGTGCACAAGCATTCGAAATCGTAAATGCGCTCATAGATCGCATGAAATCTCGCACTCCCGATGCGCAAGAGTGGATCCACGTAGCGGCTCATGCATGAATGGCGCTCAGTGGGTTGTGCGGTTGAGGCGGCGGCGGCGGCGGCGCTGCGGGGAGTGAGGCGGGGAGTGAGGCGGGGAGTGAGGCGGGAGGGGAGGAACAACGTACATCATTCATTACCCTGTAATCATAACAACACGACTGTCATGTTCAAGGTCGCGGCAATGCCGCATTTTCCATTCTTTTTGTCGCGTACCATTGTTCGAGTCGAGAATGAACGAACGGAGCACAAGTTAGTGCGGAGATAATTCACGTTTGTTTTCAAGAGCTAGCTAGTACTACCACCTGCTACGAACTGGTACGAACGGAGCCGTATCTTCGAGAATTAGTTGAACGATTCTTCTAATGAGAGCTTGACGTTTTCGTTTTGTGCGTGTGCTAATTAGGCATCATTCTAGAATGCAAAGGTTCTTGTAAACATATTTGCATGTCTGCAATTGTTAAGAGCACAATGAGAGCCCCATATTTGGAAATTTGCGATTTTGTTCGCTGTCTGTCTCTCTCTCTCTTCGTTGTCTCCCTAAATATCGAGCAAAAGGGACAACTACCGCTCAGGGATCTAATTAATTACGTATAATTTAGCAATGAAGTCGACTTTATGGGCGTGCCTGAGTGATTACAATCCTCAAATGTAAAATTGTTTTTTTGTTGTATTAAGAAGACTGTATTTGCACTTTTTATTTATTTATTTTTTTTTTCAAATTATGCAATTATAATATTTTTTATATTTACGCTGTTAATTAGTGTGAAACTGCGAAATTAATGTCTAACATTCATTAAAAGTTTTAGAGGCGGAAGCCTAAAAAAATCGGCTAAGTGAGAGTTTTACTCGCGCCATCTATTATACAGCAGCGTGACTAAACTATTCTTAGGTTATTCCTTTTATGGGGACCGTTTTTTTTATTTTGTTTTTTTTTTTATTCGCACATTGTTGGCCATGTTAAGACATTATTCTGTGAACATTTCAACCGGCTACCTAATACGGTTCAAAACATACAACATTCGGATGGACGCACAGACAGACGACGTAGGCTTAGTAATGGGCTTCCGTATGCATACGGAACCCTAAAAAACGTACTGACACATAATCCGCCAATTCCTTTATTATGAAAAACAGAACAATAATTTTTTTTTATTGACAGCGCCACATATGGCGCCAATCCACCGATAAGGTGTCTAACGACGCCCATGGACATTGGACATAATCCTTAATTTAACGAGAAAATGGCCAAACACGCACCGTTGCATGGGAGTTGGTCAATTCTAAGGTTGTGAAATATATAAATAAATATACATCAACAAGATTTTACACTCCACACCTGAGAGACTTTTTGACAAATTATCAGAGATTTAATGAAAAATAAAATGAAAGTTAAGGTCTTTGGATCACGATAAGCAAGCAACACATGTTTATCGAATGGCTGTGATGGAATGGAATGATATCGCCGAGCGAGACGGAGTGACATGTGGTCGCTATATCTGTGCCTTATTCGCGGCCTCGATTAGCATAATTTATTGTGTTTTCCCTGCACATTAGCCTGCGCTTCAGACGTCATTGCATTATGTGTTTTTCAAAAGAGAAGCCTTTTTACGCAATCTTCATATTTTCATTGTCAAGTTTATGTACTTATGTACGGAAAAGAACGACTTTTTTCGATGAAAACATATGTTTTTTAATGGATTGTGCAATATTAGGCGCCGAGCCACCCATAAGGTGTCTAACGACGCCCATGGACATTCGGTCGTACGCCGCGGTTACTAATGCCATACCGGCCTGACAGCTGCCTATTCACGCCTCTCTTGAAGGACCCGACCGAGACATACTTGGGGGGAAAGATGTGGGCAGGGAGAGCGTTCCAGAGTTTACCAGTTCTGTGGAGGAAAGAGCTGCAGAACCGATTGGTACGCATCCGCGGTAGGTCCACCGTATATAGGGATGCTATCCCTGCCCAATGCGTGTTGTGCGGAGGTGAAAAGGGTACGGCGGGATCTTTAGTGCCTAGTTGTAAAGTGATAAGTCGGGTCTGATTCAAGGTGTTATTATTAGAACAGAGTGCATTGATTCATGCTATTGCACGTTGGGATTTCCAAGTACAAGTTGTTCTATTGTCATAGCGACGGCGGCGCGGCGGCGGCGGCGCGGGTGATGTGACCTCGTGTCTAGCTACTGGAACATATTATTTCACTATTCAATCAAATACCCGACTGGCGGATGTAAATGTTATCACGTAGCAAGCGTTGTAGAACATTTGAACCTCGTTATTTTCGTGAAATATCGAATGTCGGGTTTGTCGGCACGTACATACCTAGGACAGAAAATTTATATGTTTGTTGGTTGATATTGAATATGAGAAACTCGAATGAAACAAAAGTGACACGACTTGATAACTCGTAGGTCCCTTTCCTTCTTACCTTACTAGGTGGTAAGGTTTATGCCGCCCGGGTTGATGCTACCGCACTGAATGAAACGTCGTGTCGGTCGAAACGGCTATGTAAATAGTTCGTGTTTTCCGTCCGGTTCAGTGTAGCCGACATGCAATGAAGGGAAGCACTGACATGGCACCTAGTTCACCCGGTGTCATGAGCTGACATCACGGAAGTTGTAGGTGATGTAGCCAAGCGTGTAAATTTTCATAAAAAAAAAACTCGTTTTGTGGTTCAATCGTTCGGTAATTCATTAATTATACTACTACAAAATATTGTACCTATAACAAAATTGGTGACCTACGCGTGATGCGAGCACAACTTGATTTAGGATATCAGTACCCTAATCACGAGATTTAACCTACGCTACGCTACGCGGACCGTGTTCTCCCCATCATTTGTATGGAGAAACGGAGCACCGCCTCTAGTGATAGATTTGCGAACTTCGTTTCTCCATACAAAATGATGAGGAGAACACGGCGCGGCGCGTAGCGTAGCGTAGTAGGTTAAATCTCGTGATTAGGGTACTGTACCTGGGCGACCGGGCTTCCCTGGCGTCTACACCATCTAGATAGATTGAAAAAAAAATACATTATATAAATACAAAATTTCATCCAAATCGTTACAGCTGATTTTTTTATGGATTTTCTATATCAACGACATATTATTAATTAATCTCTCTACCCCTTAGAGCCCACAGTCCCTAAGGGATAGAGATCGTTCAACGAAGACTAATATAAATATTAAATCCTTTTTCACTTGGGCTCGCCAACAACGGTCTGATTTTGATCGGCAACAGTCATGCTGACGACTTACATATGCATATATGAAAAATAACATATAAATAGATTTGGAGGCCACAGCATGGTCGGTTATGGGGCTCACCTCGCATTGTAGAACGACGAGTGACGACACATTACTCTGACTGAAATGTTGGGATAATGATGAAGAAAATTATTTGGCATATCTCATGATTTGTAATTATTTATTAAAATAAAATAAATAATTAATAATATACTGACAAAATATGCAGAGTTTCTTACGCAATTATCCTTTTTCTTTTCGTCAGAGGGTAATTCTGCATTATAAACTGAAACATCTTTATTTAACAAGATTTTATTTTGAGTCACAATTTTACTTTTTATGGTATGCCCATGTACCTATGTATGTACTTCTGAGAACGCATCGTTTTTCGAAATCGTTCTTGTGTCGTACGGCGAGAATATTGAACGATGAGTGTGCAATATTTAATACTACCTGCAACCTGGTGATCTTCAAAAGGCGTCTAATAAATTAGGTGACCACGTGCTGGCATTACGCCTTTCTGAGTGTGGTTACGCGAGGAGTGGTGTTATTGGCTGTGCATGATCTTCTGTTGAACTGGGCACAGCCACGCGTGCCGGTAAAGTAACATACAATGTAATGCATAGTGACCTCACAGCTATATAATTTCATAGAAACACATTCGTTAAACACTGTTATGTGTTGTGACGTTCGTGTTGGAAAAATTATATACTACAAACTAATACAAGAGCTATGCGAACATTACACGGAAAAAAAGGATTGCTCGAAATAAAGCAAATTGCATTGGTCTAAGTGAATGCGCGATTTCAATACTCGGAAAACAATCATTTACTTAAAATTAAATAATTATATTCTTGAAATTCTTGCATTACTACAAGTAATTATATTCTTTCTTTGAGAGATCAAGCTTCTCTACCATTGAAATTACCACCGTGTAAATATAAGAATATTATAATCTCAATGCAATTTTCTACTGGAATCCATCTAATAATGACCTATTCAATTTAAAAGTTCGTTAACTTGAAAGTAAACACTACACTTCTTATTCTAAGAAAATATAATATTAAAGTGAAATATATTGAATCCTGCATTAAAACTTTGTGAACTTCAAAATAAACATTTGATATATTGTTTTAATGAACTGATTTCTTCCAATACATATATTATGAATTTGAAATAAAATTTACTGTATTTCAACTGAAGATATTCAGTGTTGTATAGAGTATATGTTATTATCATTATAATGCTACATTTACTTGGAATAAGATTATCTGTTCTTCAATGTGGACGTTCGTCAACTTAAAGCAAACATTAAATTTCTTATTCTAAGAAAATGTATTGCTAAAGTGACACAAAGATTTTCTTCAGGCAATTAATTTAAAACTTGAATTAAAACTTTGCCAATTTAAAAATAAAAAGTTTATATTTTGTTTTAATGAATTGATTTCTTCAATGAAATTTTTTTAATTTTGAAATAAAATTAATTGTATTTCAACTGAATATATTCAGTGTTATACAGAGTAAATGGTATTATTATAATAAAATAATTTGTTTTGTTTTTATTAAACCATAATTTTGAATGGAGTTTTTCACTTCTAGAATAGACTAAAATTACTTTTTGATGTAAGAGAGTAAGTGATTCAGAATAAGATTATTTATTCTCTTGATATAACTCATTTTCTATTTTAATTCAAGAAATGTATGCTTTCAAAATAAAAAGAAATATTCTTGGCAGCCATAGCCAGTTCAGGAAAAAAGAAATTTAAATATTTAATAAATTAATGATAAATTAATTAAAGCGATATCGGTGACAAAATTTATTTACTGTAAATTACAGTAAATAAATTTTGTCACCGATATCGCTTTAATTAATGTATCATTAATTTATTAAATATTTAAATGTCTTTTTTCCTGAACTGGCTGTGGCTGCCAAGAACACTTATTTTAAATTCGAAAGTAGGTGTACATATTAAATTCAACTTATGTAGGTAACTAAAGACAAAGGATAAAAATAAAAATCAATAATTTTTAAACTGTTTATTAGGTACTTTGGTCACTTTTAGGTAGATGTACATTATAAATAAGACAATATAAAATTGTTATATTCTATATTCTAAGCACATTTTATAATATAAAGAATGTATGTACATTTGTCGAGCGAGGAGGAACAAGCTCTCCTACCACGTACTAAATGCTAAATATCCGTGTATGAGCAATCACCTATACCTGGTTGTACAACGGTGTGTCTACAATATCAAGACAGAGTATGATGACGTTGCTCCATACCTACTTGACATTCTTTCACTATAAGTAATCTAACTTCATCTTCATAAACATGAAGTGCGGTAAGTGCGGTAAAGATTTTCTTAATTACAAGAAATACATTTTTCACATCGAATATGTACACGGAATTCAACATAGCTTTCAATGCCCCTGGAGGAGAGCGATCTTCTCAACGACCGCCAATACGGCTTTCGCCCAAAACGGTCAGCTGGAGACCTCTTGGTTCATGACTGTCATGGGATGGGTGATGCGCTCGAAAATCACGGTGAAGGCATCGGCTATCGGCTTGGATATAGCGAAAGTTTTCGATCGGGTCTAGCACAAAGCTCTAAAATTTTGCAGACATTTTCTCTTATCCTTTCAGTTGTAATTTATTATAGGTACATACTTAATGAAATATCCTCTCATACATAAACTAAAATCTACTATCTACCTACTACAACTAATATACGAATCGACACACTCCCTGCAAAAAATTATTTTAGTCCAAATAGAATATGAACAACCAATTCTTATTTTATATGGAAGCAATTTTCGGCACTAATAAAAGAAGAAAAGTATGGTATTAATTTAAAAAAAAATTGGGGCTCAAATTTGGACGCAATATTTCCCATATTCTTTCAGTTGTATTTATGTATTATAAGGTAATATCAAAGTGACACACATTCACTGGAATAATAATTTTAGTCCAAATTGGAAAACAATATCTTATTTTTCTTCGGAAACAAGTTTAGGCGTTAATGCCATTAAATTAAAAAAGTTAATGCCATTAAATTAAAAAAATATATTATAAATTAATTGTGTTTCAAAATTGGACAGCATTTTGTATTCGCTCACACAATTTTAAATAAAATCGGTAAAACAAACATTTTCAGTGGAAAAAATTTTAGCCTCTAGTGACATTGAACGAAAAATAATTACTTATTAACAAATAGAATATTCTGTCAAAAATAAACGAAAAACTACAATCTATAACTATTAAGAACTTAGATATAGGTAGTAACTATACCTGGTACAATGCAGAAATTAAATTAGTAAATGTGGAATTCAGACGTTGATAGCTTTAAAATTTCCTTAAAAATTTTAAACGAGACAATCTCTTGCCCAATTACTGTTTTACAAAAAACATTTATTATAAAATTTCTATATTCATAAACCCTACTGTAGCCTATATATAGGATCTTTCAATAGTAGGTAACGATACGCTAAGGGGTGTATGTGTATCAGATACTGATCACGTTCCCATACCAATTTTTTTTACGATATAAAAAAAATACTTATTAAGGTGAAATACGCGCACTTTACGTATTAAATTTGAGGAGTAGGTTTTTTAAATTGTAAAAAAAAGGTATGGGAACGTGATCAGTATATGATACACATATAACCTGTCTGCTTCAAGTTTGCCGGTGGCTTGACTTTATACGGCTTCACGAATACCTATCAGTAGGGTGAATAAAAGAATAAGCTTTTGAAATTAGCTATTTGCAAGGGCGGCGTTGCTATCGGTACCGAACTGGGTAGCGGGGATTGCGGCGAACGGCGGGAGCAGGAGGTTCATCAGGCCTTCTATGGACTCCGCAGTTGAGTATTTCCAGCGCTTTCCCGTGCGTCCTTTCGGAGGAACTAGAACTGCAAGCAGTGCTACTTGTGTTGGTATTTTCTTGTCTGAAATTCAAGATAATTTATTCATTAGAATGTATAACAAAAAATGAAATCGCAAAACTCAAGATTAGTTCCTAGTGTCTGATGTTAGTTGTTTACCTATCACTCCAAGTTTGCAGTGCGTGCTGCACTGACCGATGCACTAAGCGTAACAAAGTTTGGCATGAGGTACCATGAAAATGATGTCTTATGTGATAGGTTTTTTTTTTATGTTTCCATAAAAAAAAATTTAAAAAAAAACCCCGAAGGACCCGAACCTCTAGTACTACTACCACACAACCAAAGTTGGATACACAAACGTACGTATAAACTATACATAGAAAGATGGGCAGCGGGCAGCGACTGCAGACAGGCGAGGGAGGCGATGGCGAAGCCGGACCTCCGTCTCGCCAAGACGCTGCTCCGTGTCCATAGATCAAAACTACGTGTCGTGATAGGTATGCTTACTGGTCACTGTACACTTAACAGGCACCTCTATGTAATTGGAGTAACGGAAAGTCCACTGTGCAGAGCATGCCTGCAGGCGGACGAAGCACCCACCCACGTGCTGCTGGAGTGCGAGGAGTTGGCAGACATAAGGGCGAAGGAGCTGGGAGGCCCTACTACACTTCGAGAGGCGTGCCAAGACCCAAAGAGAGTGTGCCGCCTCCTGGTTGGACTAAGGCCGTAGGACGCGCAAAAGGCCTGCATTGGAGCGGGCTTAGGCGCGGAGAACAAGAAATACACAAATAAATAACACACCTATGTAGTTAGCTACGAACTATCCATTACAGAGGAAAGTCAGTTAGAATGACTTAGAAAGTTAGGTAGGTAGGTACTTACTTATGAAGTTTTGGATGATGTCGGGCGGCACATTCCAGCAGTAGTTGAGGTAGGGTCGTTAGGAATTCGCTCATCGTTTCACGTTCATTCACGTTCATTCAGTGTCCGTAAAACAGCAGAAATAACCGATGACGCAATTAATTATTGAATAACGCTCGCACGCGCACCCACGATGACGAACCACAGACAGAAAGAGCGAGGCGTCACTCGTCAGGCGATGAGGCGAGTGTGTTGAGGGGGGGGGGGGGGGGGGGGGGGGGGGGCGAGCGAACGCGTTCCTGCGTGCGGAGAGAAAAGGGCTAAGTCATGGAACTAATAAAATTTCGGGAGAGCAATGGCGAAATAAAATTTGACTTTGTTTGTTAGCGTCATAAACACGATATTAGTAAATCTGCTTGGAATAATTGTCTTAATTGTCTTAATAATTGCAATAATTGCTTTGATTTATAAAAGCCACGTAAAAAATATTATTACTATAAGAAGCTTTATTGACTTCTAAATGAATGTGACCTATTACTCAAACAAAGATTATTTATTTAGATATACTGTTGCACCTTAGAGCATCACAGATGTAGATCCAGTGCACCTTAGAGTATCACAGATGTAGATCCAGATATCTTACCACCGCTGCGCTGAGATGCGAGTTGACTAGCAACCAGAAGCAAGCAACTAATATGACCACGAGAGAACGCGGCAAAAATAAATAATTTACCTAATTACTTATTACTAAGTAAGTACCTACATAGCAAGGTATCGAGAATAGACTGGACAGAATAAGAGACCCAGTCAAACATAACCTAAAAATGGAAACCTTAATAATTTGTTTTTGTGACTTCGTCCGGCAAAAAAAATATACACCAATTTTAAGAGGCTTTAACAGAACCTAATCACATTTTTTTATTTCTAGACGATGCCAAATAATGCCAACTATAGCTCGCCATTGCTCTTTAAAGGAACGAAATTACAGACCGACCAAGTTATCTGTGAAAGTGGTGCGCTGCCGTCGTTTCATTGTTGCCAGGTTTGTGAATGTACCCATTTTATTTGATGTTTCATTCTTGAACAGTTCAGTTCGTATGTTGCTTTGTGCAAACAATATTGATACTGATTTATTGATATTCTTAGTAGAGGAACGGTTCGAGAGTGTAACATCAAATAAAACGGCGGCATTCACGATTGCACCGGAACTTTACTAGGTACTACCTACTACGGTGTTGTCACGGCGCGGCGTCGCCGTCGCACCGCGCCAGGGCGGTGACGGCGCCGCGCCGTGGTGATGTGGCCGGGCCCTAAGTGAAGATATTTTACGTCATATGTGGTTGAATATTTTAGAATAGCTATTTTGCTACAATTATTATCAGCCACAAGACGTCCACGAAACGTTAACGAAATAAGTAGAGGATGCAATTTCAATGTGAAAAATGAGTATGTAGGTACTCAAAACTAATTGTTTTTATTCAAATCCTGGTTTACAATAAGTATGATCACTTGATTTCGCTGTGATTTCAGTTGTACACGTATTATGATAGTCGTGATCAATAGGCATATTGTTTTGGATGGTTTTTTCTTGCGAATATCTGGCTCTCCAAGCAGTTATTTTGTGTTTTCCCTTGTTTTTCTAGTACATCCAGAAGTTTACGAATGGTTGGTATTTCTTTTCTCACCGAATAAAATTCGTGGACTCTTCTTCAGATGACCCCACGGTCAAATACCTAACCTGGGGAGCCCCTGAAAATCAGCTTCGCTATCTCGGATAGTGAGTCAGCTGAGTGGGCTCCCTTTTCGTCACATGTTATATGTTTATTTGTATTTGTAATTATTTGTGTTGTTATGTGTGACGAAATAAATCATTTCATTTCATTTCATTTCAACCTAACCTAACCTAACCTAACCTAACCTAACCTAACCTAACCTAACCTAACTTAACCTAATCTTGAGGCGGCGCATGTCGTTTTTGTTAAGTTTCGTTGAAAACTCCCATAGTACAGTTTGTCCTTTGCGTCAAAACTCTCCTGCGATGAAGGAATCCTACTTTTAATCAGATGAAGTAAACTGACAGAAGCTAATGTCACTTTGCAAAATAATGTTGCCATGTTTAATGTATTAGTGATGTGATACAATAAAATCTATACTATGAATAACTATTTTTACCTTTAGTAACTTCAAGACGTAGCTTTTCGACGTGAGCGGGCCGTGCCCGGTTGAAAAAGGCAAACGCACACTACACAGACCGAAGTGAAATCTATACACTGGCTTAAAACTACACCGGGGTTTTCGCACTTTATACAATATCTTTTTCAACACAATTCTTTCGATTTTTCAATATTCACTATAGGTTATAATATTGATAGTAAACTTATAAGAAAAGGCGGAATTGTGAGTAGTATAATGTTAATGACCGACGCAGAAGTTGAACTCTTCCCTTCGGCCCGCACCTCGTATCTCACCGCCAAACTGACCTATTTTTTGCTACTGCGCAGAACTACTCGCGCGCAACGTACGAACTGCAGAGGGGTTAAGATCCGTGCCGGCCGGCCACTATAGGGATACATCGCATCCGTCCATTCCTCTACCACGCACGCACGACTGATTCAAACATGAAAGCAAGTGTGGGAAGATGGAAAGCAAGCAATGCTACTACATCTGAAATAATGATTTCTAAAATTACAGAAATTCATATGGCGTTCGCATTAATTTCTATATAGGAATGTAAATTTTTAGACTTACGCATTTTTTCGATATAGGGCTTGGCTATGATTGGTTAAGCCACGGTTAAGCCGTTATACAAGGAGAAAATAATTTTCTCAAAACAAGACAATCGTGTTCCGTTTAAAACTAATTATTTTTTTATTTTTTTACAATAATCATAGCGAATTTCAATGAAGATACGGAATTACATCATTTAAAAATACGTGGTTATCTTAAAATGAGAAAATAATTTTCTCAAAACAAGACAATCGTTTTTCGTTTAAAACTAATTATTTTTTTATTTTTTTACAATAAGCATAGCGAATTTCAATGAAGATACGGAATTACATTATTTTAAAATACGTGGTTATCTTAAAATAAAATTTTTGGTCTTGATTTAACAAAATTCTAAAATTACATTAAGCATAGTCCGCTTGAAATGAGATACTGAATTGGGATGTTTGGAAACTTCCGGATGTTTTATATATGGCCGGGATTGGATGGATGACGAGAAGATCGTGTGTGGTGGGTGGGTGGCGCACCCCGAGAGAGGCTTACATACAGCACTGGATGTTCTCAGCCTGATGATGATGATTCTATGCAATGAAGTAGTTGGGTTTGCTGAATAGTCGTTATATCATGCAAAAACACGGAGAAAGACTTTTTGTTAAATCAAAACACTCGTGCTTCGTTTAAAACAATGAAAATATTTAGTATTTTGAAATTAGTACTGCTAACTTGAAATAAGTTACCGAATTGCATCGTTTTAAAAATACATTATTGTCATAATACAAAATCCTTGGCTCTTAAAATGACAAAGAAACATATTTACATTAAGTATGGATAATGTAAATTTATTAAAAAAAATCTTTCCTTCATGTAACATTATTTATTCCAAATTATGATGTTATACTTATATCTTTTATATGGCCGGGAATGGGTGGATGACAAGATCGTAAATGGTGGTGCACGGCGCGGCGCACGCTATCGAGAACAATGGATGGATTCAACATGATGATGATTCTGCTGTAAAATTAGTAGTAGTTGAGTTTGCCGAATAATTTTTTAAGCAAAACAATCATGCTCCATTTAAAACAATAAAAATATATTATTTTGTAGGTAAGCATGGCTAACTTGAATGAAGATAGGTACCGAATGAAAAGTTTAAAAAAAAATGTTCTTTAAATAATATTCTCACTCTCGAGTTAAAACAATTAAAAAAATAATTAAGTTGCAGGGACATTGGACATTGAAGTTGTTGTTGTTGTCCTGAACACGTTGACAATTTTGATCTAAGATTATAAAAATATGTTAAACCAGACTAAAACACGCTTGATTGAAGTAATGTATTTGAATTGCCTTGAAGTGATGGGCAACATACAAGGAGAGCATTGCTTTCACTGGATAGCTTATATATTTTTAATTCAAAATTTTATTTTTTGTATTAAGATTCCTAACTCAAAGTAAGAGTTTTATTTGTATTTTTTTCTAAGAGTATGATTGTGTTGTAGCAAAAATGCTATGACGATGCTTCAAGACTATATTGGACTTTAAATGGATAAAATTACTTAGTTTTAAATAAAAGTAATACCTTTCTTAGATTAAAAGTAGTTTTTTTAATTGAAGATAATGTAGTGACAAAATCGTAGTCTAAAATGAAGGCTACAGAAAATCATAATTTAAGTTAATATTCTAGAGATAAAATAAAATTGTTTTGAATTTAGACAACAGACCCAAGAAAATATTTTTTCTTAATTTGAGCAATCCTTTTTTACCGTGTACAACTTTGCAAACGAACAATGGATGGCTCTGATCCTTGAAATTACTAGTTATTACTTTAAATATAATGTTATATTATAATAACATTCAACTACATATTTTTTGTACATTTCCAATACATGGATTGAGAAAAGAAACTTATCATTTATCTCTTATGATAATGTTATTTGACTGACTTCTTCACTTACCTACTTCACTCACTACATTACTTCACTTGTAATTTTTTATATTAAAACTTTAGATAAAATTTATTATCCCAGTCAGTATGTCGTTATCACGATGTCTTGAACTACGCCCGATCATGCGTAAACAGTATTGGGCAGTCCTTGTTACATAAGAAAATTTGGTTATAATTTTTGTGTCACTAAATAAATATTATAGTCATAACATAAGTCTTTATTAAACATAATTACAATGATATTATTAAAAAGATAAGGAAAAGAAAAAAAAAAACAACAGCATAAGAAACCTAATAACTACATTAAATAAAAAGCTCTACCATTGGGACTGTGACCGCAGTCCCAAGGACCGAAGCAGCGTTCCCCCGCTGAATGGCAAAGCTTATGTTTTGTGTGAGGAACGCTCTGGCACGACGGTCCCATAAGCAGTTTGCCCAGCTGCTTCACCAGTTCTTTGACGATAGGGCTCCACACCCCTCGAGTCTCCACAGCAAAAGCGACTAACTAGTAATTTTGTTTGACAAAATTATTACTTGTGTTCTCCATGATCTCCACACCACTTTTTTCTAATTATAGCCCTCTCTGAGCTGCCATCAAACGTAGATGGATGTACATGTATGCACAGCATACAATGTTACTTTGACGATTCACGTTTGACGAGTATGAGTGCTGGTTTATGGCCGGATTTAAGACTGCCAGGGACGCGAAGCTAGCGATCTAGCGGGCGAGTGTGGATGAACACGTCCGTACAGTTCAGACTTAACAAGAGGTCCACCGCCTCCTCGTACATTCGATCTATCGCATCCGGATTTCAGTGGCGGCATCCGTATCTATCGAGTGCAAACAGTAGAGGCGCGATCGATCGACCTGTTGCCGCATGTTTGGTTGGCGACGGCCGCGTCGCGCCGCCCGCCCGCCCTACCGCCGCCGCCGCCGACGACGCCACGAGGCGACGGACGACGCGACAGGTTGGGCGGGAGAGGGGACAATCATTTCCCCCTCGACCTCGAAGCCTGCGCGCTCCACTGACCTCGATAAGAGAATTTCTCGACAGCTGGGGCGCCGCTCTACGCAGAGCGCCACCCGCCCGACCGACAAGCCGCCCACGGCCGCACACGCTAAAGTATATATTTCTACGGTGGCGCCCCCTGTCGGAGGACTCGGAAGCGGGCGAAAGTGCTCCTCGTTGTCTCCGGGGCGGCGGTGATGTCTGTCTCCGACACGGCTCGGCGCGGAACTATTTAGAACCTTATTGTTTTACAGAAAGAGTCCTATTTTCGCTTCTACAATCTAAGAGTAGCGTCGTCAAACGCGGACAGTGTAACGTCAGCCATTAGTGACATCCCCCGGTGGAATTTTTATATTCGGGCGCGGCAGAAGAGTTTTCGGCAAAATATATTTAAATATTTTATGAGGATCAGACAGTAATTTGTCAGAGAGTGCCAAAGCTATTGTGTGGGTACGGCTTCTCTCTTTATTTCTGAAATAAAATAGGACATACAATAACGGATGAAATGTGTCCGGCAAACTGCCCGCGGTGCGTGCGTGTTGACTTGAAGAATGTGTGCGTACGTCACGATGTTTACTCGTATAATTTAATGAACACATACATAAAAATGTCGTCGCGCGGAAAAAGCAGTCAAGTGCAGCGTAATCGTGAAATCAGGGCGACGCGTGACCCGCCCCCGCCCCGCCCCGCCCCTGCCTCACCGACAAAATCTACGTCAAAACAAAAGACAACAAGCGTTAGCATATTTCCGTCGTTACCCACTCCACACGATGTTGACTCTTTGGTTGCTGATTCGAGCGTGCTGTGACTGTGTCACGGCCTTTTGTCTGTCGCGGAAGATGCCTAACTCCCGAAATTGTTCAATTGTCTTGACATTTTTTTGCTCGACTGTTCTCTGGTCCGTACATCCAGTGTAGTGAGACATGAATGAAATTTGCTGACATGGCATTATATCTCTCATTTCATTGGATGTTGGTCTAGTCTAGGTGAATGCACTAAATTCTGTACGATTCTCCAAGCTGAAGTCGGAGATCAGATTGGGCGCAAGAGATTTCTATACTTTAAAATAATATGACTTTGTATTTATTCTCGTAAATATAATCATTAACTGATTTATAAATCAATTACTCTGTCGATTCCAGTGATAAAATTAAACGAAATAATTTCTATATAACGGCGATAGAACTAATCCAGTTTCGGTTATATTCACTTACCTATTTGGAACTCGAAAGGCGCCACCCGAGTTAACTCTGAATACAAAATTTCGTTATCTCTCCTTTGACTAGTCGATTGAAAATAATCGGGTTTTGCGAAGCGTGGATTCTCTTAGACTGCGTGCTAGGAACTACGAAAAACAATGAATTGACAAATTTGTCTTTTCACAGAAAATATTTAGAACGCTTAGTCGAGTTCATAAAATTAAAAATACAGGAAGCGAGAGCTGAAAATATGAAAATATGTAAAGCTGGAATTCATAACGATAAGCAAATGAAAATGAAATTGCCTAAAGGAGTTATATTTATATATTTAATGAGTCTAAAACAGAAATATAGACGGAATGAGGAACACTACAAGATGCTCACGAAAAAAAATTAACTAATTCATAAGGTGTACCGTGTTTCGTGCTACTGCTACTAGTAAATATTGTTATTTGTCGCTAATAGTGCAGGTCTCGTGTGGCCGAGCTCCACTCGATGAGCAGTTCGTTTATTGCGAGCGGTCACGCGGTCTTACTACTTTCACGATACCTACGGTGACGGTGTCGGTCATCCGCACGAATATTGTGAGCTGATACCTGGAGCGACGAAACTCTGGTGCTATGGGCAATGCGAGATCTGTTAGTTGACAATATTCTAAAATTAATACGGCTACTTTAAACTTACTTTTTTTGCCAATTGTCACAGCATTTTCGTTGATTGTGGACCATCCATTTTCAACATATTCTTGTTTCTCTGTCTCTAAACAACATTTCTTGCACATGTTCAACATGTGTGTTGAAGTGACAAGCGACAACATGTCTCTTGTCGCTTGTCACTTCAACATCTCTAAACAACATTTCTTGAACAAAATGTTATTGTTCGCCTGTATGTCCTTGTCCCACATTCCAATGGTTAGTTAAAATAGGATGCCTCACGGCATTAAACTCGCCCATTCTACCAAATGTTTAATGAATTGAAATGAAAATAAAGCATATAATATACATAAAAAAATCGTTTTGCTTGCCGTGGAGGGCATTATGTCTGTATGAATATTTATGTGCTCTACACTATTTTCTGTGTTTGGAAAAATTATCAATTGCAATTTTCTAATTGTGTGATATTTCTTTTCTCTGTGGAACATCATTTTCTTCGCTGGCCGCGAAGTCGCCTAGATGTATATTGTTTGGGCGCTTGGTTGCATATTTTTGTGGAGGTCTCTTTCTCAAAGTTCGCACGTTTGAAAGTATCAACCGTTTTAGGCAAGTGATAGTAAATATTAAATTATTTTAAATGCTGAAAACTCTAATCCTACCTACTTCCGCTGGTCGGAGTGAACCATTTAGTGAATTATTTATTTATTTACTTTATTAGAAAACACTACAGCATTTACATTTTCAACTACTGGTATTACATGCGCTAAGATACATGGGCATTCGGTGTTCCCCCTTTAGGTTCTTTAATACAGCGATATACCTAACAGTATACATACATATAATAACAAAAAAATTTTTTATTACGTACTAAGTCTTAACCTGTCAACAGTTTACATAGATTAAAAAAAAAAAATTAAATTACATTGAATTATACATGAATATTTCGGCGCTCCGGTCATGTTGGAAGAATGAATGACAGGAGACTAATGAACATATTTGTGGAACGAACGAGTGAAAGAGTTGGGATGGGTCGCCCTTAGACTAGGGTTGCCATTCGTTCCGGTACACCGTCACCGGTTTAGAATCTCAGTCCCGGTCGTCCCGCCTGACCACCAAATGTTCCGGTCGGGAACCAAAAGCCAGCTAGTTTTATAGTTTTATCCATACTAATATTATCAAAAAAATTCTTTAAAGGGTTTAGTGTTTCTTCTTATTTCCTAACACTTCTTACAGGGCGTTTCAGGCATCATAAGTCGCAGATTTCAGTCGCAGATGTGAATTATGTGTATACATAGACAACTGACGTTCAGAGGAGACTTTTGACTAACTATCTGTGAGCTTACAGAGCTGTGTGGATCGTTCTGAATCGGACCCTTTTCTGGGGCCTATAATTTATTAGCTATGGACATTTAAAATCATTGCCTACCTTATTATCTAATATAATGTATGAATAAACTATCCTTAAATGTAAAAGATAATACCTATTATTTAAAATTTAATGTAATATTCATAGAACAGGGGCTGAATTTCCCCGCTCAAAGACAACCAACCTTTCTTAGGTTTTGATATAGTGTCCCGGTCAGTACCTGCACCTTTATTCTAACCCTAACCTAGACGCACGTAGCTTGACCTGATCGGGCATAAAACCAGGCGACAGAGGTGTGTCAGGATAGTGGCACGTGGAGATCCGTTGCCTCTACCTACCCACCCCACTTCGAAACAGGCGTGACGCTATGTATTAATGCATGTATCTATGCATGAATACGTAATTTTCCATGTAATCATTATGACCCGATAATACATAGAAAATACCATAAAGATATAAAAATATTTTGCACGTTTATCATGAATGATGATAATATATTTATTATACAACAAACAAACAAATGAGCTACCGGAACCGGAAAAATATAAATAATGCTATTTTACGAATAACTTTGAAGTATGCGTGTCAATTCAGTTATTTTAAATGTTTTTCCTTCTATCCAAGGATCATAGACAAAGGCAAGAAGATCTCTGACAAAGAAAAAAGAAAAAAAAGAGCTTTTCATCCCCGCTGAGTTTACCGACACGCTCGACAAATGAAATTAATTTATGAACTGGAGTGTATTTTATTGTGGGAGATAGGAATGGAGAAAAAGAAAGAAAACTGAGCAGCGAATTTGTTCGAACGCTGCTGACACCGGCTAATTAGCTGAATGTTTAATTTCACGTAATGTGAATCTGGGTTCGTTCGTTAAAAATGTAAAGCAAAGTTTTGTAAGGGATTTTAATTAACCATTAATTATATTGGATCAATCTCTTCATCTATATCAAACCTTCCGAAAATCTTATATAATATATATATATATATTATATGGAAACGGACACGGTTGGATACATCACCTACCTACATCATCCGTGATGTCAGCACCGGGTAAACTAGGTGTAGGTGCCATGTCAGTGCTTCTCTTCATTTCATGTCGGCTACACTGAACTGGACGGAAAACACGAACTATTTACATAGCCGTTTCGAACGACGTTTCGCTCAGTGCGGTGGTACCAACCCAGCCGGGATAAACCCTACCACTTAGTAAGCTAAGAGGTTAAGGGACGTACAATTTAACGTGGAATCCGTACCACGGTCAGCCTCCAACAGTCGAGCGGTCACCTATCTAAGTACTGACCGCGCTCAGCGTTGCCGTATGCAGTCGACCGACCGTACCACTGAGCTACCGAGGCTGATATATTTTATTCAAAGCACATTCTGTCGACACGTCGCACATTGTCGAGTCAACCATTCGAAACTCTTGACACAATAAACGATCTCAATTTCTTAAAAATAACTATTTTTATTATAACATTATATAAAAATATTCCAGCCAAACATAGGTATGTTATATATCCAAAATAATAATACCTACATGAGGCCATTTGCTCTGCCGCTTTCTAATTAACAAAGCCATGTTCTAAACCGCTAGTAAAGTAAGTATAAACATTCCAACATAAACAATAACAAAATATCACGTAGGAGAAGAGGATGGCTTCATAATGAAATGGCCCGATTGGGGCTTGTAAAATGTTGTTATTTTAGGCAGGTACCTACGCATGGAAATAAATACGTAGAAAATGGGACGAAAAAAAAACAACATTACAAAGCCGAAATTACCTATTTATGTATCTATTGTCCCACTTGCTTACTCACGTATAGGTACTCTGTCTGCGACCAATTGTGTGCACGCCGACCAAATGCCGATGAGATATTCTTCTGTGCAGTGGCGATTCCTGGTGCTGAGTATTGGGTTAGCTATGTTTTTTTTTCATAATTTCATAACTTATGCGTTAATTTATTTCTACCACAATGAGTTCAAGAACTGAAAGACCATATTATTCTCTTTTGCAGTCTTTATGTACAGACTTTAAATTCGACAAACTTGAGCAAGGGCGACCGTTTTGAACAATTAAAAGTTTTTCAGACAATGTCCTCGTTGAGAATGGATTTTCCAAAAGATCTTTCCAAAAGAAAACACACGCACAGAATTCATCCATAACAGGTCCACACCTACAAAACGGAATATATGCAGCTATCAACTCGCGAGATTTTGTTTACAAAATCTCGCAAAATCCGTGTATGTCGTAAAAGGCGACTAAGGGATATGACTCCCTTCTTATATTACTAGGTGGTAGGGTTTAACCCGCCCGGGTTGGTACCACCGCACTGAATGAAAGGTCGGTCGAAACGGCTATGTAAATAGTTTGTGTTTTCCGTCCAGTTCAGTGTAGCCGGCACGACCGAAGGGAAGCACTGACGTGGCACCAAGTTCACCCGGTGTTATGGGCTGACATCACGGATGTTGTAGGTGATGTAAGCCAACCGTGTCAGTTTCCATAAAAAAAAAAAAAAACAAAGCAGTCACACATACGCTGCCGCAGCAGCGCGCACTCACACGCACACACAACACACCTAGCCTAGCTCGCTAGTCGCTAAATGCGCTCCCCGCTGCGACAACTCGAAACCACCCTCGAAACGCTGATCAGCGGGTGCGCGCGGGACGGGGGGACATCCGCCGCTTGTATGCAATACGATGGCGCTTCAAATGTAACCAACCAGCCAATGAATGCCTTGATGTGTCGTCATTCGTCGGCCGCGTGTAACGCGCGCGAAATATCAAATTATGTAACGGGGTTGACGTTTTAGCTAATCCATCGTGGGTTATATAATAAATATAATATAACCCCGATATATTTTCACATTTCTTTTTGCTTAATACTTCGATATTAATGCTGGCATTAATTTTATTTGGGTTGGTGGCGCCAACCCAGCCAACTTAAAGGAATCGCCGCTGCTTCTGTGTCTCTTGTGCTAACTCGCTAGATTGTCGTACAACAGAGATAGAGCTCCCTCCTACATCTCTCCACAGTCATCCATAATTGTTTTTATTTTCTTACTTATATTTAATTTTTGGTATATGGTATATGGTGCTGTGTAACAGAATGACCAATGTATTATTAAGTCATTTTTTGTAACTATATTCTATGTGTTACTCGTTGGTGTCTCCAAATAAATAAATAAATAAAAGATGCACAAGTCCTGGGTGGGACCGAGTATCAGCGCGCCACCACCACTCAGAAACTCAACGTAACTATGGCACCCGACCCGACACACACCGCCGCCTGCGCTGAGAACCGCGCTCGATTGGCCGTGCCGTGCCACTCGGGTGGCTCCTTCCCGGACTGTCGCCGTTTCATTCTGCACACCTTAGATTTTTGGCGCACTCGATGGCGATTCTGGGTATTATATTTCCACGCAGGCACTCATAAATTTAATACGCTCTGAAATACGGTTGGGTTTGAATATAAATATGATGATTCCTCCAGCGTATAGACTCGTAAAAGTATTTTGTTTGATCAAAGTGAACACAGAATGATTCAGGCACCGAACCTCCTGTCCTAACGGACTAACAATTCTGCCTGGATTTTTAATTTATAAACGTGCGATTGAAGCGTTTGATTCGTACATTCGTTCGTAAATATATTTAATCTAATGCCGCTACTACACGTGTTTAGTGAAAGTATCCGTAAACTGTTTGATTCCGATGGCGATGAGTAATATTTTATTTTACACAATTACATTCTTGAAACTTTTATTAATTTAGTCTTTTAATATAAAATATATAACATGTAGTTTATACATAAATGTAATATGTATTTATATTATAGTATTTTATATAAATATAAATAATATTTCTAGTTTTATGTATGTATCTATGTAAGCAGTGGTTCCGTATCACTGAAGGCCGGGAGGACTGGAGGAAAAGTGGAGAGGCGTATATCCAACAGTGGACGATTACATGCTGACTGACTAACTAACTGACTGATTATGTTTATGTTTAGGTCCATGTATTTTATATTTTTATGCTTTACTCTCAAAGTTGATTTTACTTTTGACTGCATTGCCCGCTCCATGCGCTTCTCCACATCCCAAAGTTAGTTTGTAAAGAATGCTGGACAGCATCAAACCCGCCTTTTGTGTTACGTGTTTTATGGTGTACAATAAAGTTGATTGATTGATTGATTGATTGATTGATTTAACATTATACAGGATAGTATAGTTCAATACACGTGAACAGAGCTCTCGTCGCCATATGTTTTATATATCGGCGAAAGCTCTGTTTACGTGTGTCGAACTATAATTTACTAAACGAATAACCCTTCCTTTAACTTTTTCGAAGTCGGTCAAAGCCCACCCTTTATTATACGCCTGCCAATTAATTTCCACTGGCTGCAATATTAAATGTAATAACAGGCGCATATTATCATCAATATCGCCGCTTATTTCACACATTTTATTTTGCAACATTACTGAGTATTGAATCGCTTTTATTTACCTACTCACAGATTCAGATCAGTTGTTTTATCTCACGATGGCGGGTTGGTTTTAGTTAGTGTAGATGCACATGCACATTGTTTGTGTGTGCGTAAGCTCGAGAGCGCTCAGTATCGCCCGAGCCGCGCACACACACACAAGCGCGCGTGTCACAACTACACGTATGGTTCGCCCGCCTTTGTGAGTTAAAACCTGTTAAAACATACTGTAAACGAGGAAAAGGGCCTCCAACTCAACAATTAACCGCAACTGCCGGCCTCTGTGTAATGTCAGCCAAATGCTAAAGGTGCCATCGAAATTAGCATCCTGCTACACCACTCCTAGAGTCTCCTGACAGCGAAAACCAACTTATTCATTACACGAATAGTTTATTGATATGTATGACAGCGCGAGGCAGGGTAATTTAGTCGAGGTGTACGTCTGAGAGTTTATTTGGCACATTAAGTGCATGTTTTATGCAGTTTGAGCGATAAGGCATCGTAATAATTAGCGATTTCGAAAGAGAATCTACGCTTAAGCAAACTGTAATTTTCTTGGAGATTTCACACTCACTGCGCTGCTTGTACGAAGTACAGTTAGCGGATGAAGAGAAAATACTTATGTTGAACTTTTTCGCATATATTGATTGCTCGCTGCGTGTGGAGGAACCGAGCAACTGACGAGAATTCAGTTCGACCAGATCGTTGTCTAATTTATTTAACTGTACAATTTACTAAAACTTTCTTTCGATTTTTGTATTGCCTATTTGGAAATGTATTGGAATTTCTGTTATTTATGAAACAAACTAGACCTAAGTGGTTAAAAGAAAATATAAAGACTTTCCTTCATACATACATAAAAATATAACGTTACGCATGTAGGCAGAGACAACAGATCTCCACGTACCACGATTCTTCCTGATACACGAAGTTTCATCTATTAATTTACACATAATTATTTTTGTCGTATAGGTAGTCTTTCAAATGTTGACAAGTTGGTCTGTGCGTGTACATTAATCATGCCGAATCACAGCATGCACGAAATGTTTGTGAAAAGATACTTACTTGTTCATTGTTTCGGAGAACCTTTTTCAAGACCATCATAACGCCGCGAAACCAAGCATTTTTGAAGCCTTATTTCTTGAAAAATGCAAATGCACGTTTTTTGCACAAATGACATGATAATTCAAAGCATTTCAGACGTCTATTCCGGACTGGTTGTGAATTAAACACTTTTTTTCTAATTTAGCTGTACTAAACATTCTCTCTTTTTTTTTTCTTTAAAAATTATAATGTAATATTTGTTTATGAACACAAGTTGTGAAGAAAAATTTCATTATTTTGATGCATAGAAAGAACCTCTTGAAGTATGCCTGTGTTAATTCATTGCCTGCCGCAATGTAGTCGGCGCACAAAGTAAAGAATAGGGGCCGGTCGGGAAAAGATGGCAACGGAGCGCCGCCGTTCTAAGCACACTGTCAACTAAAAATATTGAAAGGTCAATCGAAGCGGTTCTGTTAATAGTTCGCGTTTTCCGTCCAGTTCAGTGTGGCCGGCACGACCAAGTGGAAGCAATGACTTAGCAACTAGTTCACCAGGGCGTTATGACATCACAGTGTGATAGTTATAATTACTAACAACCTGAAAGTGACAACGACACTTTCAGGTTGTTCGTTTTTTTTCCAAAACTTCGTTGTCATTTTCAGGTTGTTAGTAATTTTTTCCAAAGCTTCGTTGTCACTTTCAGGTTGTTCGTTTTTGACGTGATGACGTCACGTCTTATAAATTGATGAGCACCGGCTGCACGCACGAAAGCGTGTCACGTTGATATTCAAAGTTACCATGGAAACGTCTTAAGAAGTAAAACTGTCAAGATCAGACAACAGAAGTTTATTGATGGCCAGTCACAAGATGATTAATCTTTCTACTGGAAATATAAATTACTGATCTTTGATCTATGTACTACGATTCCACGTCATCACGTAAAACTATCGTCCGTAAACCGACTTTACAGACAAGCAATTTTTTTTTCCAAAACTTCGTTTTCATTTTAAGGTTGTTAGGTATTTTTTTCAAAGCTTCGTTGTCACTTTCAGGTTGTTAGTTTTCTTTCCAAAACTTTATTGTCACTTCAAGCTGTTCATTTTTTTTTCCAAAACTTCGTTGTCAATTTCAGGTTGTTAGTTTCCTTTCCAAAACTTTATTGTTACTTCTAGAAGTTCATTTTTTCTTCCAAAACTTCGTTGTCACTTTCACCTAGTTATTTTTTTCTAAAACTTCGCTGTTGTTCGTTTTTTTCCATAACTTCGTTGTCACTTTCACGCTTTTTTTTTCAAAACTTCGTTGCCACTTTAATATTTTTCGTTTTTTTTTCGCTTAAATGTTCTATCAAAACCAATACTATTTTGAGGGTATTCAATTACTAAAATGTAAAATTGGGTATCTACTATCGTAAATTAAAGTTAATCATCATATTGGCAACTATTATTTAATCTGTGCTATTGGGCCGTAAGTACCTATCTAGGATCCACATCGAATAACGCACTTCACATTAAAATTTGTACATTTTTACAGTCTCGGGTCCTTCAAGAGGAGCGTGAATAGGCACCTGTCAGGCCGGCATGGCTTTCGCAACCCTCGCATACGACCGAATGTCCATGGGCGTCGTTAGACACCTCATGGGTGGCTCGGCGCCAAATGTCGCGCTTTCTAAAAAAAAATTGTTTAGTAAACTGTACATTTCCGATTTCTGCAACTGTTTGAAAGCACGCACTGCGCATCAGATCAAAGTCAGTTGCTTGGGTACTCAGTTGCAGTACGAAATATTTCGCAAATTTTTAGACACAAATTGAATTGATACCAGCCACATAAGAGTACAATACTGAAGTATGGAGGATGGTGTATGGAAGACGGATGACAATTCGTGCGACAAATAATTGATAATTTAACATCGCCTCTGTTTATTTTCGCTCGAAGTCAGTTGCAGTGGAGTGGTATATTACGTCAGAGCATTGAGCTTGCGACGAATCATCTGCCACTTGCATCCAGCCGTGCCTTGCCTTGCCATGCCAGCCGCCGAGAGGTGTCAAGGTGTCATTTGACTACGAAATGTCACTCTCCGACCGAGGTGACACAATCACCTTCCTTCTGTCAGTGGGCCGTTCTCACGCACGCTCATCCTATTGTTTTAAAGTCATTGCCTTCCATCTGTGTTGGCGGGCGTTGCATTTTTTTAGATTTCCGCTTCGAGGAAAAAATAAATACAGGCGGGGTTAGGGTATCACGAAAGTGTTACCGATTTGTCACACTCTTCGATCATATTTTTTCTATATTCGGTCATACTCCATACGACAGCTTTTTTATGTGGTTCGCATTGGCCTTTTTAAGACTACTGTTTGGTAATAATTCGGTGTGACAGAATTTGTGAATTATTTATAACATCTACCTGCTATTTGATTTATGCTTTGATTTTTGGTTTGATTTGTGATATTATCTTATTCATGGTGGGTTATATATAAATAATATAACCCCGATATTTTTTCACATTTGGTTTTGCTTAATACTTCTATATTAACGGTGGCATTCACTTTATTTGGTTTGGCGGCGCCAACCTAGCCAACTTAACGGAATCGCCGCTGCTATAAATTATAGCAATAAAGCGTTCACGCTCGTGACTGTTGAGTCTCGTGCTCATCTTTAAACATTCGCAATGACGATCAAATTGCTGTTACGTAATGAACCGTGCTGGCTGACCACTCTAACTAGATACAGAAAAAAATACTTCGAAGTAGGTACCTAGAGATACAAAATGACGTCGGGTCAACGTTGACGTTTTCAATGCAAATCCTGTTTGCGATATGCCCGCCTATTGCCCGCCCACATTCGGCACTCGAACGGGACGGTGCGTCATCTGCGAGCGCTCCTAAGCGATCCCTGAAACTGGGCCTACGATAACACTAGCCGCCGATTTTACCACCTTCGCTTAAATGTAGCTTCCAGTTAACTGCCGTCAACACGGGCTGACATCACGGATGTAGTAAGTGATGTAGCCAACCGTGTCAGTTTCCAATCAAAAAATTGGTTGTCTGTAAAGTCGGTTTACGGACGATAGTTTTACGTGATAACGTCATAAAGAAACACAGCTATAAGAATTACCGTGTTTTTATCGCTGCCGTACGCCGCACATTTGTCGATTTCTAGCCTCGATTACCGACGATACGGCAATTACCGTACGTTTGGCAACACTGCCGCTTGGGCCGATTGTGCCTCTCTATCGCTTGTCTACGCGCTCTCGCTTTCACGCACAGGCTCAGATGGAACGTGAAACGGCTCAGATGGAACGTGACACAACGTGACACTTTTTCGTGTGTGCAGCCGGTGTTCATCAATTGATTAGACGTTATCACGTAAAAAAAAAAAGTTGAACGAGACTTAACCGGAGGTGGTTAAAACGGTCATAAGTTGCAATTCTGAATTCCTAAGCAGCCAAAAATCATCCCCTACCGACAGCGCCCCGCTAGCCCGCCCCTCGTCGTGTTGTTAAAACATAACCCTCTAAGGGTTCCGGAGCCGACGCGTCACGTGATGCCGTAAGAACCCCGCAAGGTCTCCGTTAAACTTGTTAAGCGCTGCTAGGTGGAATTACGCGTTATGTAAGTCTTCATTACCGTACTCCGCGCCGCCGCGCCGCCGCCCCGCCGCTCCGGCGAGCGTCCGGCCAGGTGCGTCATCGTAGGCCGTCTGCCGGCAACAATACAGTCTACAAACTTCCATCCAATCCAGAGTCCCAGGTCATTCAGAAACGAGGAAAATGAAAATCTGTTATTTTATTACACTGCAGAAGTTTGTTTTTCTCGCGACAAACTTAAATTGGCGCCAGAACCTAAGTTGCTAACTTAAGTCGCTTATGCTAAATCGACGCAGCTTTACACGATTTGAGGTCAGAAGGACGGAGAGCGGAGGAAGTGCAATGCTCTTAAGGCGATGCGATAGGATCAGTCAAAATGACGTAACTACAAAAATAAAAAAAAAGTTTTAAAAAACATAAAACCGACTTCCTAAAAAAAGTAAAACTAAAAAACTATTTAAAATAAAAATATAAAAACCGCCTTCAAAAATATATGAAATAAAAACCTAAAAAAAAAAACCAACCCTAGAGTTGAAGGCGGTGCTAAAGCAAGCAAAAATGATGCATGAAAGAAAACATGAGTGGATGATAATATCCTTTGTGATTTGTAAAGCAAGCAAAAATGATGCATGAAAGAAAACATGAGTGGATGATAATATCCTTTGTGATTTGTGTAGCCTTTTTAGCACCGCCTTCAACTCTAGGGTTCGTTTTTTTTTTTTTAGGTTTTTATTTCATATATTTTTGAAGGCGGTTTTTATATTTTTATTTTGAATAGTTTTTTAGTTTTCCTTTTTTTAGGAAGTCGGTTTTATGTTTTTTAAAACTTTTTTTTTATTTCACAGTTTTTTTTAGTAATTTTTGCTATTAATGTACTCGGCGGAATCGCTCGGCCTTCGGCCTCGCGATTCCGCCTCGCTTTCCAATCCGATCTTGACCCAATTAAAATAGGACCACGTCAGCTTCGATAGCTCAGTGGTGCAGACAGTCAACTGTCGCTATTGAATGTTAAGCAACGCTGGGTGCGGTCAGTACTTGGATGGGTGACCGCTGACCGTTGGAGGCTGACCGAGGTTCGGATTCCTCGTAAAACTGGAGGTCCCTTCCCTCCTAATCATACTTGGTGGTAGGGTTTAACCTGACCGGGTTGGTACCACCGCACTGAATTAAACGTCGGTCGAAACGGCTATGTAAATAGTTTGTGTTTTCCGACCAGTTCAGTGTAGTCAGTACGATCAAAGGGGGAAGTACTGACATGGCACTTAGTTTACCCGGTGTTATGGGCTGACATCACGGACGTTGTAGGTGATGTTGCAGAACTTAGTAGAATGGACAGACATAAACATGTTACGGAACCCTACTTTTATTATAAAATAACCGTCGGAGGACCTTGGTTGAAAATTGTGAAATTTAGTAGAACGGACAGACATACATTTGTTACGGAACCCTACTTTTATTATAAAATAACCGTCGGAGGGCCTTGGTTGAAAATTGTAAAATTTAGTAGAACGGACAGACATACATTTGTTACGGAACCCTACATTCATTTTGAAATAAATGTTAAATTTTGTAGAACGGACAGACATGCATTTGTCACGGAACCCTACATTCATCTTGCAGAACTTAGTAGAATGGACAGACATAAACGTGTTACGGAACCCTACTTTTATTATAAAATAACCATCGGAGGACCTTGGTTGAAAATTGTAAAATTTAGTAGAACGGATAGACATGCATTTGTTACGGAACCCTACATTCATTTTGAAATAAATGTTAAATTTAGTAGAACAGACAGACATGCATTTGTTACGGAACCCTACATTCATTTTGCAGAACTTAGTAGAATGGACAGACATAAACGTGTTACCGAACCCTACTTAACAGTTGCACTCCGGGAGTGCCGGCAGATCCCGTGCCACTCTAACTTAACCCTTAATGCAATGACTTAAGGTTTCATTTTAAAAATGACGCTGACGCGATGTCGCGAGTTATACATTTTTTACCCACCTAAAAAAGTGCCAAGCGCCGCTAAAGAAGTTTTCACTTCAAAAACCTCAGGGTTATCCCCTTTCAAATAAAAAAAAAAAGAATTTTCAAAATCGGCCCACAATTGACGGAGTAATCGCGTAACAAACATCAAAAAAAAGAAAACATACTGTCGAATTGAGAATCTCTTAGGTCTAAAGTAAATTTCTCGTGAAGACAAATGCAACGAGCCCAAACACGATGGGTTTATCATGTGTAGTTTAGGAGTTCCTATGGCCACCTTCTGTCTCCATCATCAGACCAGCTCGATGGTACTCGGTACAGTAGGTACCGGTCAGGTACCATAATAAATTATGCGCACCTGGCCGGTCGGAAAAGATAAAAAATTTCAAATTTAGAATATTCATGAAACAAGGGTCCGAATATGTATCACTAGTAAATATCGATTCATGTATTTCAACAGGACAGAGAAAATTTCAAAATATTAGGTATTTAATACTTTTTAGTTCTTTTTGTTTTTTTGTTTTTTTGAAATCGGTTTAATATTTTTTAAAACAGTTTTTATTTCATTCTTTTTAGTAATATTACATAAATAAGAATAATCGAAATCGAATAATCGAAATCGATTGAAGTGGTACAGAATTATTCGCCATATGTGTCAGACTGCAAATTGCTGAATAAGTCCACATCACAAAAGTTTTGCTGAAGGTAACCACACACCATACTAATTTATCAAACTGAAAATTGCCGAATACGACCACATCACAAGTTTTGCTGAAGGTAACCACACACTATAGTATTATGCTGATTTTTCGAAAACCACTCAACCAATTTCGATAAAATTGAAATGGGACCACCTCGGAAGTATGACCTAACTAACAAAAAAAGAATTTTCTAAATCGGCCCTCAATTGACGGAGAAATCGCGTAACAAACATACAAAAAAATAAAAAAAAAAATAAAAAAAAAAATAAAAAAAAAAAAAACATACAGACGAATTGAGAACCTCCTCCTTTTTTGGAAGTCGGTTAAAAAATAGCTACGTTTAGCACTATTCACGATGCTACACTTTGTGTTGGATATACATTGCGACATTTTAGTATACAGAGTGTATTAAATTTTCATTGATTCCGACATTTCTTCAAACATTTTGCACTTTTTCGAGTGTATGCCAGAATCTGTATGGAAATTTAATAAGATATTTATACTAAAACATGGCAATTCGTTATAATGTATCGACCCAGCTCAACTTAAAGTGCTACTTCGTAAATAGTGCAAAATATAGATTTTTTGCAGAGGCGTAGTATAGGCGGGTCTTTGCTTCTTAATCAATAGGTTGTGTGTTCGGAACAATCATGGTGGCCGCAGACTAGGCAAATTTGTCGTATACCGTAAGTCCAAACCGTATGTATGACCATTGGATAAATATTCTGAACCTTAAATCGAAAGACACATTACCAATTAACCAACTGTCATTCATTACATTTTAATCATACAATCGTACTTTAATCAATCCTTATTAATCAATCCTCCATCCCAGACTTTAGAAAAACTCGGTCTGCAGCGATTTTGGATGGCGGAAGACGCAGGACGCGGAAATAATCTTGTGCCTTTGTCATGTCATGAGGATCAAAACTGTTGGTAAAAAGTGGTCTTGAAAAGAAAGGAGTGAAGTAACTTATCTTCAACATAATTGTTGCAATAACCTGCAACATTTAGGTTGTACGTTGTTTAGGTATCCAAGAACAGGATGCTTATTAAAAAGTCATCCCTCGCGCCAGAGTCAATCCTCGAGTTCGCTAGGGGGCAAATGTCCTCCCAACATGCGACATAGCTCGGAATATGTATGCGGCGATAACACTTCCACAGAGAACATGTCCCCCGGCATGTCTCAACATGTTTAGTTTATAGAGTTTTTATTTTCTCAAAAGAGCATTTGACATGCTTGCTAGCTTGCAGGAGAAATAATATTATACTTGCGTTTACGGTGACAGTATTAAATTATGCATCCTTACCTATAATAAAATCCAACGTCTGCTTTCTGTATGTCTGAGTGTCTGTCTGTCCGCTTATAACTCGAGAACCACTGAACCGATTTTAATAAAACAAAATTCTACGGATAGCTTGATTCTTCCCATCAACTATAGGCTACTTACTATCACGCTAAATGGCTTATGAGGGTAGCAGTGAAGTGAAATATGAGAGCACTTGGCAATATTTGTATGTAACGGACACGGAATCATTCACCCGAGTAAGAACCGATGACATTACAATATCCTGAAGGGGGAGGGGAGGAGGGGGGGGGGGGGTAAGTAGATGCATATAGGGAGGGGGGTGAGGGAGGGGCGGGAGGGGAGGTGGAGGTAGAGCGATGGAATCCCCCTTATCCTTATCCTTTCCTTTCTTCCTTACCTTTAATAAAATCCAACGTCTGCTTTCTGTCTGTCTGTATGTATGTCTGTATGTCTGTCTGTTTACCATCTTTGGGCTTGCCATATTTACTCCAAGTATCGATGATGGCCAGACTCAACGGAAGGGAGGGAGAGGCAGGGAGATGGAGGGAGAGGGAGAGGGAGAGGGAGAGGGAGAGGGAGAGGGAGAGGGAGAGGGAGAGGGAGAAACGGAAACGGAGTGTTAAAGATTGTATGGGAATATCGGTTTTTTTAAAGGAAAATTATAATTAAAGCTACTCAAAACAAATAAATGGGGGGGGGGGGGGGGGGGGGAGGGGGGATGGGTGTGTCGGTGGCCTCGCCCTTAGTTACTTACTTTCTTCGTGGAGGTTTATTGTATTCCAGAATGCAGCTTAGCCTGAAGCCTCGCCGTTAGTTACTTACTTTATTTAAGAAGTTTTATCGTTTATCTAAACGCCATTACTTTCATCGAGAAATCGAGAAGATTTATCGTCTTCCAGAATACAGCTCGGCCTTCGGCCTCGCCCATAGTTACTTACTTTCATCAAGAAGGTTAATCCTCTTCCTTAACGCAGCTCGGCCTTCGGCCTGACCCATGGTTTATCCTCTTCCTGAACGCAGCTCGGCCTTGGGCCTCGCCCTCAGTTACTTTCTTTCTTCGAGAAGGTTTATCCTCTTCCTGAACGCAGCTCGGCCTTCGGCTTCGCCCATAGTTACTTACTGTCTTCGAGAATGTTTATCGTCTTCCTGAACGCAGCTCGGCCTTCGGCTTCGCCCATAGTTACTTACTGTCTTCGAGAATGTTTATCGTCTTCCTGAACGCAGCTCGGCCTTCGGCTTCGACGTTTGTTACTTGCTTTCTTCGAGAAGGTTTATAGTCTTCGTGAACGCAGCTCGGCCTTCGGCCTCGCTCTTTGTTACTTACTTTCTTCGGGAAGGTTTATAGTTTTCCTGAACGCAGCTCGGCCTTCGGCCTCGCCCTTAATTACTTACTTTCTTAGATAAGGTTTATAGTCTTCCTGAACGCAGCTCAGCCTTCGGCCTCGCCCTTTGTTACTTACTTTCTTCAAGAAGGTTTATAGTCTTTTTGAACGAAGCTCGGCCTTTGGCCTCGCTCTTTGTTACTTACTTTCTTCGGGAAGGTTTGTAGTTTTCCTGAACGCAGCTCGGCCTTCGGCCTCGCCCTTAATTACTTACTTTCTTAGATAAGGTTTATCGTCTTCCTGAACGCAGCTCGGCCTTCGGCCTCGCCCTTAGTTACTTATTTTCTTCGAGAAGGTTTATAGTCTTCCTGAACGCAGCTCGGCCTTCGGCCTCGCCCTTAGTTACTTACTTTCTTCGAGAAGGTTTATAGTCTTCCTGAACGCAGCTCGGCCTTCGGCCTCGCCCTCAGTTACTTACTGTCTTCTTTGAAATACGAATTTCACGCGAGCGGAGCCGCGGGCTCAGCTAGTAAATTATATGACTAATAATGTAAATTTAAATAATATGTCAGGATCGTGGCCCGTGTGGAGATCCGTTATCTCTATTACCCCGCTGGTGAACAGGCGTATCGCTATGTATGTATGTATGTATGACTTATATAATAATGTACACATTTTAATATTTTTACAAAGATAAGGATCGCAACATAGAAATTTAGACGAATTTAACAGTCTTCTAAAGAGTAATTTTCACTGTTATTTGTATATGAGACATAACATATACAATGTTATCTGGTTCCATATGCTTAATTTGATTTGGTAAATTATTATAGATGTGTACCCCCTCGAAAGCCATATTCGTTTTGCCGTAATTAGTTCTCGGATTAGGAATATGTTCCCTATAACATATTTATGTCAATAAATTGCCAAGCGAATTACGTAAGGACTGCCGATTACCCACACTTAAAAATTATAATTTACTCACTGGTTGAAAGATCAAACATTCTACAATCTCGATTATTTTGAAGTTTTGGCATAATTACCTACAAAATTTATATTAATAATTATAGGTTATATACGACGTGTCTATCACGAATTAAATTTTAATTCAATAGTGTTGATAATTATTGTAAACTTAACCATGTCTCTAAAATGTGTACACAATTTAATTTCAACATACACCGTAGAATGTGACATGAGAAATATTCCGCGACATTTGATGCCTAGTGAATCCAAGCCTTGATTAAATACACACACAAAATGAAAGACCTACCTTCACGAAATCGTATCCAATGCATCGAGACATTTAGTAAAGCCAATGGTGTATGGAGTAAATGAACCGTGCCGGGACTGAAGCAACCGGTTGGTGTCCAAACTGTCGCGTCGCACTCCGTTCAAATGAGAACAAAAGAAATGCAGTGACGAAAAGTAACCGACGACGACGCGCTGGTGCAAACGCCTCATTGTCGAAGGTTTGCGTCATCGAGAGGTGCATTCGCCGCAAATGTCAGAAGCGCATTAGATTGTGACGGCCGGCGCGGCGCCTTCGCCTCGAGGAGATGACTAAGTAATTTGCAGTTTAGTCTATTAGGGCTAAAGGCCTAATCTAAAACTGGTAGCATACGTCAAACCTTGACGTAGTGTTCGTTTTTGTTCAAAACGCCCTGCTGCAATAGGATCTACAACATGAAATCTGCCAGAGGCCGAAAGCCGAGCGAGAAATTACATTTTCGTAGATTCAACTTTCACATAAATATTTTTAAGTAGGGAAAAGAATTTCGTAATGACGTGGAAAAATAGCAGGAGCTTAATGAGCTATTCAAAGCGAGGAGCGAGAAATGATAATTTTATTTACATGCTTGTTTCGTCCTGTTTAATCTGGAAAATTTATTTTTGATATAAAATAAGTATTACGAATTTGGCGGTTATTTTTAATAAATACAGAAAATATCCATATTGATTGATACATATTTGTCGACATTCACTTTAGCTAATTCGGTTTGATGAACGCAATTCATCAAAACTAGCGAGCGAGCTGGGACGTGCGCTTTTTATTGTTAAAACGGTGTGATTTTTTTTCTATGGTATAACCAGTTGTACATATTAAACATTCCAATTGATTCCAAATCTTCATATTTAAAATCACACATTTTTTTTTCTCCTTTAATATTATCATGCTGTGAGTGTATAAACTAAACTGCCACGATTATTTACACCTATATAAATAAAACATTAATTAACTCTCCATACAACTTAATTGACTCTCATTTTCACATTGTCGATGTCATAACTTTCCATACATATTATGTGAGTGATTACGGTCGTTCAAGTTATTTCGTTATTCAATTCCAGCAATCAAGTGAATGTATTTTGTATTTATCCACCTAGCTGTGCACTCGGCTCCTCTCGCGCGAACGTCGGTTCAATAGCAAATCTGATTGAAGCTCAAATAAAAAGTACCCGTCCATGACGACAAGTTCGCGGCTCGTCCAATTGATCGAATTCATACTACCGACTTCTACTCACCCCGATTTTGTTTTGTTCTATGTTTGGATTTTAACGTCTACACTAAGTAGTCGTCCATTTGTTACTGACAAAGCATTCGTTAGTGTTCCACGAAATGGTTGTAACAATGCCATGATTTTTCACGAAATATAGATTTTTTCCTCCTCAAAGTCAGGCATTCACTATGTTGGCATTATGATCGGCATTACATTTCCGAATTACCTTTGCCAATTGTTAGTTCGTTTTGAATAGATGAAGCATGAAAAGCGATTGTTTCTTCCGTTGATGACGTCTTTACGGCTGTTCTACTACATAAGGGCAAGCGACGGCAAAACGACTGTGACCGAAAGTGTTCATGGTTAGGTATACTCATTTTCGTGGGCTTTTATTCCAAGAGGATCTTGCTGGGTTGGCACAAGACAACAAGTGACAATTTAGTTGACAATCGACCTATACACACACAGATTGTGTGTGACGTAGTGTGAACGCAGTAGACTAGAATTTGTGTTATGGTTTATACAATATGTTGTGGTTTATAAAATTTATTGAGTGTAATTTAATTTAATTGGCAACTGTCAGTCAGTCCATAACTATTATATCGTGAAGAAATATGCACACCTTTTGGCCATGCGGTGCCAATTAATTGCCACCCGGTAATGCTTGGTTTTTCTTCATTTGTCGCGATTTCTTTCAACTTAGTGCTATCTAACTATGTGCTTATCTCTGCTACTGAACAAAAAAATATCTCAACCGAATACATTTTATCAGATTTTTATTTTCAAGCGTTATCGACTATTCCTCTTTGGTTGAATGCTCACCTAGAGTAAAAATAATTTCGGCTGATATAACATTTTAACCCATGATGGTTTGTATTGAGAGTAGCGTTTGGGTCTCATTTTCTCACATATGAATAATTAGGGTTCCGTAGCCCCACATATAAGTAGCTACTGTCGGTGTAGCTAAACGTATGATTGTTTGTACGCAATCTTGACACGACGAAGATGATTCGATTGTTGATTTTCTACGAAATGCCAGCGCAAGTCGGTCGCCTTGACTAATGTTAGTTTTTATTATGGATGAGTCGGCGCAGCGCTGTAGGAAACTCGAGTAAAGTGCACAAGAAAACAACACCATTAGTTCTGGCACGTTTGTGGTTAGTTACTTAAACAGTTGTTGTGCTTCCTTAGGTACTTGAATAAAAACAATTTTTTTTCGACTTGCTTTTTTTATTGAAAGCGCGACATGTGGCATCGATCCACCCATAAGGTATCTTAACGATATTATAGTACTGATTCTACTTAAATTTTCAGAATAGGTACTTCCCTCCCTACCTACTTATTAGACTTTAGGAACGAAGCAAGCATAAATTATATTGAACCGCTCACTGGTCCTAGTTTTTTATGTTTATAAAATTCCGTAGGTACCTCAGAATGAAAAGGCAGACTCCTTACAGCATCACTTTGTTGTTCGACTGTCTGTCTATCTGTCCATCAATAGTATTTTTACCACGAATGACTACAGATATAGGATTTAATAATTCGGATCATGTACTCGGATCATGTACATTGTAAATCCAAATGTGTTTTTTTTTCCTACTAGAAAAAGTATTTCGTGTTTTTAATGTGCCTTATGTGCGAGTGATTTTTAAGTGATTAAGTGCTGATACATAGCTGACGTTATTTTGTAATGTTTTATGCTTACGTGTGTTGGGAGTTGGGACCAGCGGAAGACCAGCGCTGCGGCGCTCTCATCGCGAGGGAGCCGCAGCACATAAGCCTCGACATAAGCTGAGCTGGCTCCCTTTTCCTCCTAGCCCATGTTATATAATGTTCAGTATTACTGATGTGAAGAAAACCCTATTCTATTCTATCAGATTTTTTGAAGGTATTGTATTGCTGGTTTAACTCGAGTTCGGAGTCTCAGGCACAGCCAATTTCACCACAGAGCAGGTGCCAGTCCGCTTGAATGTAAAGTAAGAGTAATTGGGGAAAGGGCAGCGATTTGAACATACCTGGATTTTATGCGATATTACCGCAGTCACTTAGCAATTTGGTGCAACGGTGGTCATATGTTGCTCTTACTATAAATTAAATTAACTGCAACATAACAGTCGAAACAGTAAATTCGACATAATATATTTCAATATATTTTGTATCTCATTTGTTTGAAACCAGTGGAGCTAGTCATGTCTTTTCCACCCGAAACCGTGACAATCTCCGTCCTGTTGAACACAGACTCGCCAGATCTGAAAAATCGGTTTTTGTAATTGGGCCAAAACTCTATAATAAAATAAACACAGAAATTAAAAATGCTGAATCATTCAACAGCTTTGTCGGCAGACTGAAGCGCTTTTGAAGAGAAGGCGTACTATTCGGTCGAGGAATTCCTTAACGAATGAGTTTCTGCTTGCTTTTATAGGTACCTAATGTATTATTGATGTGCACCTATTCGACTGGTGATTTTATGTCGGATTTTTATTATTAATAATTTTAATTTGAATAGGATTTATTTATTATGTTTGAATTTTTTGAATTGAAATTGAATTGAATATCGTTAAATTGTATTTTATTTTGTAAATTGTAAAATTTTAAAATGTGTGAATGTGAGTTTGTGACTTGTATATGTTATATACCAATAAATATTCTATTCTATTCTATTCTATTATTCCACTCCAGTAGTAGCACGATTTTTTCTTGCGAAACTCGTAAAAAACTTATCGCAATGGGAATTTGGTAATGCTACGTATAATTAATTACCGAAATATACAAGTTTATTGCCTTGGATTGTTGTTTACCGCGGACTTGCTAATATTATTTCATGCTCACCTGTGCACACATCACATGGTGCTGTTTCGTTTCTGTCTTATTACATGTATGTAGACATTCTACTGCGCACTATCCAAGTATAATTACTTACATCATCCTCGTCATTTACAGCCCTTTGATAGTCACGCCGCCGCCCGCTGCTGGGCACTGGTCATACTTGACATGATGAAGAAAAATCTAGGAATGCGGCTATTTGAAAATTGTTATTCGAGAATTTCTTGCATTAAATCCATACCTAGGAGTCTGGCTATCGTTACTTGGTGCGAATATGGCAACCCAAAATGTTTAAGTCGCATGGCAACACAATAATTTAATAATAAAAATTTGGAATAATTTTTCTGTCCGTTAGTAAATATTCTGGTAAAGTTTTCAGGTAATCTCACTGGACTTTAAAGTAAGTCACTAAGGGCGAGGCCCAAGTACGAGCTGCGCTCAAGTAAAAGAAGTAAATTCACTAAAGGCGAGGCCGAAGACCGACCTGGGTTCAGCTAAATGATGTGCTACTATCTAGAAGAAGTAAGTCATTAAAGGCGCCCTTATTGATTTACTTTTTTCGAGATAGTACATAATCGTTTACCTGAACGCAGCTCGGCCTTCGACCTCGCCCTTAGTGGCTTATCCTCTTGTGGGTCTATCGTTTGCCTGAACTATATGAAATATAAGAAACTACCATACGTATGTATGTCCGTACACCATTTCATTAAAATACATATATAAGTTATATTTTTTTTATTGATATGTGGCGCTAAGCCACGCATAAGGTGTCTAACGACGCCAATAGATATTATTTTCATGGAACAATTCACATTTGTAAACCCTACCTTAATGCGAGTGGAGCCTGTTAAAATTACCCACCTTTAGGGGTACAACATTCTAAGCAAGTGTACAAATGCTATTTAAAGGGAAGTCGTACTGAAAAAAAATATAATTTGAGTGGGAGTCCTAATTTAACGCGACCGGATAGGGTAGCATGTATAACTAAACTTGAAAATATTGTGTGCAATTGTACAAAATTGCGTTGATTTACGCGTTTACTTGGAGTTTGTACGAAAAACACTGCCATTTGTATACTTCAACGCGAGCGGAACCGTATAAAAATTGACCAATCCCTAGATATATACAAAATCATGCAGGTGTACATAATTTCATTCAATTATCTATTATCTAGCCGTTTATGAATTAAGATATTTTAGAAAGTGTACATTTGTATGGATTTACTACTCTCTCAATATTAGAATCACTGCAAGGAGTTGCAATCTAATGGAATAATCCGATGCTTAGTTTTTTAATAAATCGTGAACATAAATATACGGGAAGACAGACACAAACGTTTTTATAGTTTTTCGGATATTCTAAGCGAAATTTTCTTTTTCTGATTACACAGGAGGATAGTTCGTTTAGTTGGCATCCTAATATTTTTTATATAAATCGACATAAAACTTTAGTGGCAACGAGCCCTTTTGTGTCGGACTGCGTTTTGCATTTTATATTATGTATTGATAAGTATCAAGTCTATTTAGTCCAGCTGTGCCTTTATTAGCAGGACTACCGGACTCGGATTGTTTTTAAGTATACTATTATCAAAACAAACGTGCAGCTTGCACAACAAAATTTTATGGCTTAGTGTACGGAGATTCCCTTTACCAAGCCATAAAACTTTATTATGCGAACTGCACGTTTGTTTTGATTTGAGTATAGGGTTGTCATATTCGCAACAAGTAACGATGGCAAAATCTAATCACAACCATAACGACTATTCTTATTTTAATGGGCAGTATTTAGCGATTCTATCCGTGATGTGATGACAGACTGGCTTGAGAATGAAAGAACCAACACCAAGTTAACCCTTCGTTACGACCACAAACAGTGGTGGCGGTACAAAGATGCAAACAAGGGGCTTATCGTAAAAAATCGCTCACCAATTCATTTGCATATTTCGCCAACAATTTATGAGAGCAATCACGTCGCTCTGCACTCCCCCTCCCTTCCTCCCACCTATCTCGCCGCCCCCTTCCCCACTCAACCTCCCGCCCCCCCCCCCCCCCCCCGCTCCCCCTCCGACACTCACAAAGGCAACCCACGTTGGCAACCAGTTGTCAAGTGGCGAAAATATTCCTTATGCACAGATGTTGGAAAAAAGAGAATTAGTTTTGCCTGCTTTACCGATATTAATTAGAGTTTCGCAGCTTCTCATCTAGAGGGGATTTTTTTTTGTATTTAATGGTTAAGTCGTCGATCAACCAAATTCCTAGATAGGGGATAGCAGCGTAGTGAATGGCACACACACACAAAACGGAACCTGGTCGTATGAATTCAGTCAATGTACGAAATCGATGAATGTACGACAGGGCGTAGATCAATCTAGGGCCAGGGTCGCAGTATCTTGTAAATATATAGGTATATACAATATGTATTAATTCATTACGAAATAGTACGTATGTTGGTAAAGAGAAAATGTGTTCCACTCACGAGTTTGGGGGTCGTATATCTAGGAAGGTTGGTTGATCGATGCGTCAATTACTAAGCACACTTCGTAAAATGCGAGAGCAGACATGCCTCATCTGACTCCGCAACCAGTTGGATATAATTATGTTCCACTAGACAACTGGTTGTCAAACTTGCTTGCCCACTATTAACAAAGGACCCGGCAACCGCGCCGGCCACCGGGCTTGGCATTATTCCGCCCCGCTCCGCGCCACCGCCCGCCCGCCCCCGCGCATCGCTTCCGGAAAAGCTCTGAAAACGAATGGCTGCGTGGTAAAAGCGTAGCCTTCGCGTTTGTAATTAAATTTTACGTGGGCGAAACGGCAAAAACGTCTGGCGTTATTTATTAAACGTAGTTTTCGAAGCTGACATTTTCCGTTGCGGTTTTGTGGCGCGATTGGAATTATTGCCGCTTATGGCACTATTTCCTTGGTTAGAAGCACTACGTACTATGTAAACCGTAATATATCGCCGTATTGTACAAGTGTTTTGTTCGAATTAACTGATGTTGCCATGAAGTTTAATTACCCTGTTTAAACAGGTCCTGTACACACGAACAATTGCCAACTTGGCCAGGAATACACTTTAAACTTTTAACTTTATATACGGTGGTACTGGGATGAATAAAGTTCGTAACATTATACATTTTCAGTACGTTAGGCTTGATTATTTCAGCTGATACTGGTTTCATGGTACAGTGAGGAGTGACATAATCTAATTATAATATTTGAAGATTTAAGTTTTTTTATGGAAACTGACACGGCTTGCTACATCACCTACAATATCAATAATGTCAGCCCATAACACCGGGTGAACTAGGTGCCATGTCAGTGCTTCCCTGCATTTCATGTCGGCACACTGAACTTTATTATTTATTCTTTATTCATCATCCATAGACAGTACACTGCACTCGGATTCATCATATTTTAACATTTAGCATTGGACGGAACTGGAAAGGAAAACACGAACTATTTACATAGCCGTTTCGACCGAGACGTTTCATTCAGTGCGGTGGTATCAACCCGGGCGGGATAAACCCTACCACCTAGTAAGGTAAAAAGGGAAGGGACCTACAGTTTTACATGGAATCCGAACCACGGTCATCCTCCAACGGTCTAGCGGTAACCCATCCAAGTAATGACCGCGCCCAGGTGTGCTTATCAACAGTCGACCGACCGCGCCACCAAGCTACCGAGGGTGAAGTTTTCAAGATGCATGCAAGCTTATCTGGTCATTCGGGTACCCTTTGAATGAATTGTGAGGATTTTCATAAACAAGCTTATAAATCTTCTTTTTAGGTTTCCGTATCCCGTATGGAAGCCTATGCCGTCTGTCTGTCTGTCTGTCTGTTTATCCTACTGCTGTATCTTTGGAACCGTAATAGGTAGCCGATTGAAATTTTCACTGAATGTGGGTTATTATGGCGGATATAACAACAAATAATAAAAAATAGAAAAAGTTAAAAATTAAGGGGGGTTCCCATACAAGAAACGTGTTTTTTTTTCAAAGATTTTTTGTTGTGCGAATTCCTCGGTGCGCGAGTCCGACTCGCACTTGGCCGGTTTTATTTGCATCCTCAATTCGCAGTGCAGTGACGTAAGCGACAAATGCAACCGGACACGCGAGATGCCCGCTTCCCTGCGCAACAAGCCCGGCGCCTCAGACCGGTTCCGCCATTGTGTGCGCTCAGACGCAGGACGTTCAACTGTCGCCGCTTGCGCTGCGGAACTTCAAGCTTATGTCACACCTAAGTGGATAAATAGTCCGCAAATGTCCTGGTATAGTGGCTCGGCAATCGTTATGTCGTGAGGTTAGGTCGATTTGTCTGTTTCGAGCACCTTTGGTCTCTCGGCAGACCAGCCAACCTTACCGGTTTTCGTATTTTTCGACGTGACCCTAAAAAGACAGCGGCCTTCATTGCGATGTGTGGTTCAGATTCCATGTACAATTTAGGTCCCTTTCCGTCTTACCTTACTGGGTGGTAGACTTTGACCCGCTCGTATTGCTACAACCGCATCGAATGAAAGGTCGGTCGAAACGGCTATGAACTAGTAATTTTTTTCCGCCCAGTTCAGTGTAGAAGCACTGGCATGACACTTATTCACCAAGGTCTTATGGGCTGGCATCACTGAAGTTGACAAAAAAAATTTTTTTTTTTAATAACCTAATCTCAGATTTGCACGAATGCGATTTTGGGTTTTTTGAACAATTTACTTGCATGTTTATATGAGTCACTCTGGGTAGGTAAATGCAGCGATGAAACTTGAACACTAACAGTGATAAAACGTTTTTGTAGCCAAGGTTGGCGATAAAGCAATGCGTCCTAACATTTCCGTATAATAAATTAAATTAAATTAAAAATCCTAATTCCAATTAATTTTTTCCAAAAATATCTTCGACCCAACTTTAAAGTCTGAAGATCTCTCAATTAGGACATTTCGAATCAGCCCTTGCAGTTAAAATTTATCTGTATATAATATATAACCACGTGTAATGTTTCTGTAAATAATGTTTTATGTGTGAATCGCGTACTTTGAAGCTCATATTTTTGCAATTGAAAAAAAGGGTAACTGAGTAACCAGCGCTCTATATCACGCGGAATACCCGCAGGGAAAATTATCCGTCCGAAAATTATTTCGCAAACTCTGTACAAATATTGTTTTTTTGTAAACAGGCCTCCGGCAACGTTATTTCATACTTTGTCCGTGTATAAATTGTATTTAGCTATGACTTATTCGCCTTTACGGACTTGTACAAACTCCTAGCTGCGAACACATTAAGCGGGTTGTCCTTGAACCCATCAATATGACTTTTAAGCTCGTTAAATTAGTTTTGTTTACATTACCTAACTAACAGTCTAGCTAGAGCATGTGTATAGCTAGAGCTTTTCTTGCAATGATTATGATTATTCAAGATTATTAGACACAATATAATACTTTTCCTTACATATATAATTCTTCTGTATGTGTGTTTGTCACCTAACTCCGCTTAAACGGCTGTATCGATTTGGATGAAATTTTGTGTGTATATTTGAGTGGGTCCCTGGATGGTTTGAAAATACAATTGGACCCGGTAGATGGCGTGATAAGTCCACGCGGACGAAGTCGCGGGCAAAGCTAGTTTTAAATAAAATACTTTAAAATAAATTAATACTTTAAAAAATACTAATAAAAAGCTAGTTTTAAATAAAATACTTTAAAATAAATTAATACTTTAAAATACTAATAAAAAGCTAGTTTTAAATAAAATACTTTAAAATAATTTTAATTTTAGGTCTTGTTGTGTTGTAGGTTAGGTTATGTTGTGTCACATTCATTAATTTTTCATTCATCTTTTGTTTTTAATTTTCATGTTTATCTTGTAATATATATTTGCCTCGTTTTATTCTAAATGTGTTCTAATTGCTAGGTGTGTTAATTTGTTAATTTAGTAATATCGTTAGTAGTAGTTAATTTGTCATTTTCACTTTGTTATATATAGCAGTACGAAGCATATTTATATTTTATTTATTTTGCCTTTTTTATATTCATTTTATAATTAAATTCTGTATATTTATTAATGTAAATAGATTTTAAACATCTGTCAAATAGGATATTCTGGAGGCTGGGCTTAAAATCAGCGATGCTGGGTCGTCTCGGCTCAGTATCTTACGCTGCGCCCAGATCCTATTTTTCATAGTATTAGGTATGTTATTATTAGTTATTTATTAGTTACAACTGTTGTGTATGTTACAAACTATCTATTTATGAAAAATAAATAAACATTTCATTTAATTTCATTTCAAATAATTAAATCTAGACCTAAAAATTACTAATTAACTATAAAAATAAATCTAACTATAAATAAAAATAATCGTCCCCATAGACTATAGATTATTTTATTGTGGGATTAATTTGTGTGTTTGTTTGGTTACAGGTAACTCGCCGTGGATACCTGTTTGCAGTTATGCAAGTTAAGCTCTAGTTAAGTTCTTAGATTTAAACAAACGCTTAATAATCCCACTACTTGGACAATATACAACGAGGAATGTAGTTCTTTAAACGTTTCAATACACAATAGGTAGGTATGCCATTTCATATATTTATGTATATTATTATATTTTCTTCAAATTGAATATATTTTAAGAAAAAAACCCCCGACTCTTAAAAAGTCAAAAATAATTTCCGTTTACTTACTTAAAGGAGTCGGTAGACCGCTAAGTGAATTCCCGCGCAACTTTTGAGTCTTTATATTTAATTTACTTAGCGGTCCCCCGACTCCTTTAAGTAAGTAAACGGAAATTATTTTTGACTTTTTAAGAGTCGGGGGTTTTTTAAATTTGTAATTTAACTTTTATTTGAAGCTTTTTAAAAAAAACCGCATGCAAATCGGTCCACTTTTTAAGATAATTATTTTTTTTTATTACTTAATTACTTTATTACTTGATTAAAAACATAGCTAAGAACCATCCCGATTAAACAAGCTTCCTAATAAAAAAAACCGCATCCAAATCGGTCCATCCGTTTGGGAGCTACGATGCCACAGACAGACACACACACACACACACACACACACACACACACACACGTCAAACTTATAACACCCCTCCGTTTTTTTCGTCGGGGGTTAAAAATATGAATATCTTTTTACAAGACGATGAAAATTAAGAATAGTATGTAACTAGGTTTCCACAGAATCTTGAGCAAGTTTTTCTTGCATAATCCTTTCATAACATAAACAATGAAATGTATGAGCGGTCCAGATCCTCTGGTTAGCAATTCGGCTTTACCTAGTACCCAAAGGTGGCTTAAAGCTTAGCCGCAAGGAGCTTCTTTGAGCTTAGTTCATTAAAACAATATCTATGTAAAATGTTGATACATATACGAGTATTTAAATTTAAAAATAGAAAACATATAAAAAATCTTTAGAAAGAAAAATGAACAGTACAGAGTGGACCTATTGTTCCTCGAAAGAGCCCTGTAGGACGCTGAGTAGGACTCGAGTTTCGCACACGATTTATCAGCTTACGAGTACATGCCATTTTTTGCGTTATTTTCCGTATTAACGAAACTTGTGTAGTGAAGAATAGACCCACTGCGCATGTCTCTCCGTGCATGTCGTAAAAGGCGACTAAAGGATACGGATAAGGTGTGTTAAAGGGCGACAGGCTAGCCAACTCTCACCTTGGCGCGGTCCTTCCGCCGACTTATGCAGCAGGTAGGTCTTCGTGTCTTACTTGCTGCTTGATAGTTATCTCGTCCCAATACATTGCTAAACGTGGTGGTCGGTGTTGTGCTGTAATTTACATGAGTCTTGCAGCGCAACACCGATTAATCTACTTACCTTGTCGGGATACAGCGTGCGGTATGTAGTATGTAGGTAGTTGTGTAGTAAAATAATTTCTACACAAAAGTTATATATTATTTGTTATTAACTGTTACGTTGGACTACATACGTGCGTCGCGACGCCCCGGCTCGGCGCCGGCGGCGGCGCCGGCGCCGGCGTCGGCGGCGGCTTCCCGGGCGTCTAATTATTATTGGATCCAGCGACAAAGAGAGCATATGTAGGAGAGCGTCCTTTGATTAGGTCCCGCCCGACGTACTGGCAGCAAACACTACGTACGCTACACGGTCATTCATTACAGGCCACATGAGGTGGCTCGATTAGGGTTGCCAACTTATACGTTGTAATAAAGTATTATACATTGCTTTTTTTATGGAAACTGACACGATTGGCTACATCACCTACAACATACATTATGTCAGCCCATAACACCGGGTGAACTAGGTGCCATAGTCAGTGCTTCCCTTCATTTCATTGTTTTTGGTCGAATAACTTTATTTCCAGTCTTAGGAAACGCGCAAACAAACATAATTTTTCGAAATTTTATTAATTGTATAAAATAGAAATGAATGCACGTGCTTATGTAAACATTTGGAAAATAAAAAATACATAAAATAAAATTCAAATATTTTAGCTTTGAAAGAAAAGTTAATAATAATAATAACTTTATGCCACTTAATGTATGGAAAGGGCGGACTTATTGCCTTAGGCAGTTCCCTCCAGTCAACCGGGTGGACCTACCGTTTTACATGGGATCCGAACCATGGACCGGCTGGTGAAGGTATGCATCTAATCTAAATTTTTCAAGTCAGAAAAAACCTATCGGCACACGCCGACCGTATACAATCGTTGGACCTTTCGCAAGAGAAGCGGACACGCCCCCAGATAACTCGGCCACTTGCCAGGGTGGAAAGTTATGTTATTTTACTAAAAAAAGTTGGCAACCCTAGGATCGATACAGTCACTCGTTTCGTTACGTAACGCGTACTCAGTTCATATGTCAAAAGGACAGGTTACCTACTCGTCGATATTACATTTGTTTGAATTGAATGTACCATCGTGAAATCCTGTCGCAACGTAGCCTCCATTGTTCGGAATCGACCTTGAAAACAACGATACAAACTTTTTCTAGCTTTATTATGTGGACAAGTGACGTGGTTAGTTGGTCGTGTTAGAAATATTGCCGTCGTCGGGATAGTTGAACAGTGATACTAATGCGAAAATATCCTCTCAAATAGGTACACTTTTACAACCGATTTTCATAAATATAATATCGGCTTTATAACGATAGAAATTATCAATCTGCACGAAGAGCCCACTCTTTCCTTGGCCCCTTTGTGATGAACAAACTGGATCCTTCTACCAGGGATATATAATGTTCAAAAAATCTATTCACCAGTGGCTGTTTGGGCTTGGTCGTGTAAAAATACGTGTAAACATCAACCAGTTGCCGGCCACCTATTAATACGGCTTGCGCTAGTTTAGGGGGCAGGGGTTCCTCCGTGGATAAAGTCTTCAATGATTGTATATAAGTATGTGTGGTCCATCACTTATTCCATGGGGAGTACTCGGAGGAGCTGTCTAACGCGATCCCGCCGTACCCTTTCCACCTCCGCACCACGCGCACTGGGCAGAGATTGCATCCCTATACGCTGGACTTACCGCGCATGCGTATTAATCGATTCTGCAGATCTTTCCTTTACAGAACCGGTAAACTCTAGAACGCTCTCCCTGCTCATATATTTCCCCCCAAGTACAGTCTCGGGTCCTTCAAGAGGGGCGTGAATGGGCACTTGTCAGGCCGGCATGGCATTCGCAACCCCCGAATACGACCGAATGTCCATGGGCGGGCGGCGCCGTTAAACACCTCATGGATGCCTCGGCGCCATATGTCGAGCTAACAATAAAAAAAAATGTGTATTGTGTGTAGTAATGTTAAATGTTGTTTTACATGTAAATAAATAATTGTAATTTGTAAATTTGACAAATTCACGATACTTTCGCGTCTTTATAGTTCGTTTGCTAAGGTCCTCAAGGCGGGTTTTCGGAATGGATTGTCGATATATTTTTTGGCCAACTTTCGTATTGTAATTAGACTAGTTTAGCGCCAGATGTAGCCAGGTATAAGGTGCCATAAGAGCCTCAAAAGGCTCCTAAGTAAATACTGGAGGCGACAAATAAGAGCCGACTTTAAAAACATATTCACAGAACATTTTAGAGTTTCGGAATATAATTTAGCTTCCCTTCAGTTCGGGGAGATTAGATTTTATGTTATTAACAATAATGCATTTTAGGGAAAAAGTAAAAATTTACTTTTGGGAACCGGTTACTTTCTCTCCTACTTTCTATATATTTTAAACTATGCTTACTGCACTTTTGGAGCGAACACTTCTGTTTACCCGACTACGGCGAAGCCAAACCAAAAAGAGGGTTATGATTTTGGCAGCGTATGTATATATATATTTTTTTATAGAAAGCGCGACATATTATTCCGTGCCCCCTCGTCGTCGTCGTCGATTGGTGTCTGACGACGCCCATGGACATTTGGGCTAACACGGGGATAGCGAATGTCTATTTGATCCTACGTGTGTGATTGCCCTCCAATATTAGATACCTGTTCCATTACAAAATGAATTTAGATTTCAATTCGAGACGACACATTTTGAATTAAACGGACATCATTCTCTCGGAATTGCTTCCATCTCGAGCTCTCAACCCCCCCTACCCCTAGTAAATCTGAAGCCAGAAAGCTCGCTGATCGTCTTGATTAACAAATTCGGCTGTACATTTTATAGCGAGCGGCTTTTCCGATATCTACGATTACTATTCGTGTCCGTTGTCAGAATTGTCTGAGAATGTTTGGAACAATTCGATCGGATTCTTGGCTGATCGTGAAGTCTATAACTGTCGTCGTTCTGTCTATTTACGCGGTACCGAATGATGTGATAGTAAATTTAGATGAAGAGAAAGTTTAAGTTGTGGAAACTTATAATTATATTATTTCTATTATTTCCATTTGTTAGCTATATAAATACTTTGTATTATTCGCACGTAGGCGCTAGGTAAAATATAATAAAAACCATCCAAGTGCGAGTCGGACTCGCGCACCATGGGTTCTGTACCACCACACAAAATATTTGTTTTATATATTTAAAAAAAAAACATGTTTTTTTTTTCTTTATTTCTGTTCGAGATCCTGAGAGAGAGAGAAAGAAAAAAGAAAAGAAAAAAAAAAAAAGAGAGAGAAAAGGATTAATAGCGCGAGCCCGACTCACATCTGGTCGGTTTTTAATACTTGCTGTTTTACTTTAGAGCTGGCACTATAATCGCATCAAGTTTGACGCTTGTATGTATTACTGTGTTTACGATAGAGCGAAAACAATAAAACGTTGAAAAAACATGTTTCCTGTGTGGGGAATCCCTTAATTCGTTACTTTTAGTTTTTTTATTATTATTTGTTGAGATATCCGCCATAATATAATAACACTTATTTTGTGAAAATTTCAACCGGCTACCTATTACGGTTCAAAAGATAAATATACGAATGGACGGACAGACGGCGTAGGCTTAGTAATAGGGGGCCCATGAACTCTTTGTATCCCGTGCGGAACGGGATACAAAGAGTTCATGGTATTAAATAAAAAGAGTTCATGATGACTAATGGCCCCTCAATAAATAAACAATTTAGACATGAATAATGTGAAAGCACCTGCGAGCAAGGCGACAGCCCCGCAACGCAATCAGTTTGCGGGGCAGATGGCGCGCTAAGTAGTTTCCATTTGTGGCTGCGACCGGATCACCTAACTCGATTTGTCTAGAGCTGAGCCAATATTGCCTGGGACGCTTCGGTTGCAGCTCTATTGAAACAGCTCCTATTTCTGTGTCACGTTGCAACACACTAAAATCCACCCTAGGGCTGAATAGAATAGAATAGAATAGAAACTATTGCACACAATTGAATTAAGAATAAGGTCGAAACGGCTATGTGAATAGTTTGTGTTTCCGTCCAGTTGAGTGTAGCCGGCACGACCGAAGGGAACTGACGTGGCACCAAGTTCACCCGGTGTTATGGGCTGACATCACGGATGTTGTAGATGATGTAGCCAACCGTGTCAGTTTCCATAAAAAAAAGACAAGAAACAAGAAATACAGGAGTGCGCAAAGGCGGACTTATCACTGCAAGTGATTTATTCCAGTCAACCTTTAAGCTGAAAGTTTTAGATAAATTTATTTATTCAGTTAGCAGATTATGTGCCCCGGCTATGCTCGTTCGTAGCACTCACGGTGTGAAGGTTGGGAAATAATTTTCCTAACCTTCACACTGGTGTGACAGAGCAGTGTGAAGGTTAGTCGGTCGCCGTATTTTATAAGAATAAAGTCATTTTCAACCATCTTCTAAAAAGGAGGAGGTTCTCAATTCGTCTTTATGTTTCAATTTTTTTCATTTAGGTCTCCATCCCAAACGAACGCGCGTTCAAAAGCTTCGCTTCAAAAAGTAATTCTATTACTTATCCGGAGATAAATATATCAGAATGCCTAATCGACAGCAGTAAATCAGCAAGCAAACTTACCAAACATATAATATCAGATGTTGCTGCAGGTATTCTGTATTTCGAGTTCGATTTCATAAATAACTCTGCCTGAGTTATTATCCGAGTACAACGAAGCCAAAAGAATGGTATTGTTTTTTATGTAGCCTCTGAGTATCTCAGAGGTTACATGTTTTATTTTATGTACACTTAAATTTTTTATATTATATTTATTACAGTACAGTCTCGGGTCTTTCAAGAGAGGCGTGAATAGGGCCCTGTCAGGCCGGCATGGCATTCGCCACCCCCATGTGCATAGGCGTGGTTAGACACCATACCATATGGGTGGATCGGGGCCACATGTCGCGCTTTCTAAAAAAAAATATACTTACTAGTAACATAGGCTTTAAGTATGCGCGGTGAAAACTTGCTGTTGAGCGATATACATATTATAGAGATTTACTTATGTTAATGTTTCCCTATAACCGTGAAGTTTTCACAATATCCAATAAGGGAAAACTCCTAAACAAACAGGTAAGTAGGTATACCTGGAAAGTTTTTTATGAAGGCCGCTTTTTGACAAGACCTCAATTTTGAAGTATAGCCAATATATATTGGATGAAAGGAATGTTACCTTGGTGTTTGGAGTATTGGGAAACTGCGTATAAATATTTTAAAGCAAGTAATTTTTATTCGTGCGCCTTTAATTTTTTTTATAGAGATCCCATAAAATATCATAGTATTCCTTGGATTACGTCATAGAATATCAAAGCAGCCCATGAAACCAGGATAAGCTGTAGAAATGGAGTATGTGTGCAGATACAAGCACAGTGCTGTAGTGCGAGAGCGCTGTGGTCTGAAAGAAGATATAGTGACAAGGATTGAGAAAGCAATGCTTCGGTGGTTCGGTCATGTTGGAAGCATGGATGATAGGAGACTAACGATAGTCTCCGATAAGAATTCTCCTATAAGAAATTTATGGAGTGAATGTGAGTGGAAGAGTCGGGAAAGGTCGCATTAGATGCGCCTTCCTGGACCAGATCGGGCACGTGTGCTCTAAAAGGATCAAGTGCCTAGTACCCGTAACCGACGAGCATTCGTGAAGAACATGAGACTGAAAGCGGCGGCAAAGATGTGTCAGGATCGTGGCACGTAGAGATCCGTTGTCTCTGCCCATCCCACTGGGAAACAGGCATGACGTTATGTATGTATATTTGTACTAATTTTGCGGTTTACACATCAGCAGAGCCCGTTAACACAATTTCAAATATCGTCGACTCAATTCTAAATGCCGTTGGCTCTGCGCTAGAATCGTTCGTTGCAAGAACATTTAATAGGTAAGGACGTCAGGAACCACCTATAATACAGCCATCAATGGCCAGTTTAGGTGGGAGTGATCATATTTATGTCGATCTAAAACATGCAAAATGTAAAAAAAATCTGAGAATAATGTTATTTGTATTTGTAATGTTGGTATTTGTAATGTTTATATGTTTTAGAATTAATTAATAAAATCTTTTTTACTTTTACTTTACTTTACGTCGGACCTTCCCCGCGCCAGCGTAACACGATGTTTGTATAAACGTACAAATTCCATAATCAAAGCGCGATACCGCCCGATACCACCCAATCAGAGCGCGCGCCGTCCCCTCCGCTACCCGCGGAGCTCGGCGACGCTGTTTCTTATATAAGCATTGGACAGTCTGAAGTCCAAACTCTCTAAATGTTCTCGGTTCGTTGCTTGGCTGTTCGTTCCGCGGAGTTAGCCACCCAGGGCGGCCCGCCGCGTCGCCGGCGGCGCCGGAGGCCGCGGGGCACTTTGTCATTCATGAAAATAAACGTAGACGCGCCATCAACTTGTCTGACAAGTTTTATAATAAGACTAGCTTTTGCCCGCGGCTTCGCTTCGCGTGCCATTTTGCTCACAGATCAGGCCGCCGATGACGTAGCGTTATTATGACCTATAGCCTAAAACCATCTTGATCAATAAAAGAATTGAACATTGAAAACTATAAAGTGGTTCTCGAGTTATAAGGATGTTCATATATTGACGTACGTTACACGGTCGGTCGCCGGGCGCTCGCGCCGCATCGCCGCCCCGCCGGTCGCCCTTAGATACTTCGCTTTATTTGGTAGGATTTTAGTGAGGACCACATAAGATTCAATTTGGAATCACGCAAGTTGACAGAAGCTAGGAGCTTGCGTGACATTATAGAAGTTAAAGAACTGATTGAAAAAAAAAATTGTTTTTTTGTAATCCCTTATGTTTGTCCTCATGCTCCAACCAGCCAATATCACCTCCGAGAAGGCACATGCCATACTGGAGACTTCCCTTTGGATTTTAGAAGATTTTAGAAGAAAAAATAATTTTTAACGCATTGGCTGCTCCTGCCAGAGGACCAGATTCGAATCCTGGTCGGGACGTATTTTTTCTCATTGTTTTCGCCTATGCCTCTATCCAATACAGAATAATATATATCTCTATGTCGATACACACGCGTATCTTCTGACTGATGAGAATGTAGTGCAAGCCGACCATTGGTCACTAGTTATAATGAACGCAAAGTAGGAGAATGTCGTTTCTGTGTGCTTATGCCCATGTTGTCATTGATATAAATGGTGGGCTTTATTGATGTGTTGCTTTGTCGAATACAGACGCGTGCCGTAGCTGCGGGCGTCAAGGCACTGCCGCGTAGGGAGCCAATTAGGAATAAACATATTGTTTTGTTTTGTTGTTTTTTTTAATGGAGATGTTTGCGGAGGAACTTCTCGTATGTCCACTGACTGAATTGATGAGACCGCAGAAAACCAGTCGCACCGCGTACAGATTGGTGTCTATCAGTCTGCACGTGTCTTGCAGCACTGCCCCGATTGTCGAGATACAGCGTGTGGTATATATGTATGTTTGTTATTTACCGAGTATAATGGAAATTGCCGCAAAACTACCTAGTGGTACTTATTTTTTTTTCTATGGAGAGAAGTTAAAAAATTAGCTGTTCCACCTTTCCTGTTTACTAGAGATGATAATGTAGATTTATTATAAATTATTTTGATATTTCGGACTTTATTATTTATTTACACATTTTCATAATATTCACATTAATTTAAGAAATAAGTTTTTATTATATTCAAATAATTATAATGAATATTTATAATGGAGATACTAGAACATTTTCATACTTACCTTTAAAGTTTGAAAGGTCTGCCATCAATCCTACGTTACAGGTTACCTTTTTATAAACGTAAAGGACGTTGTATGTTATGTATGTCTGAGGAGAAGGGACAAATTGCGCACTTGGCCGCGTAAGTTCACTTAGGTACCTACTTCGTACTAAAAAACTACTCGTATTAGTACATTTATAGTGTACTTAATTTTTTTTTTGTTTTTATTTCTAAATATATATCTTACTAATTTGAGAAAACAAATTTACTACTCAACAATTTGAACTTTATCATGACTTCATAAGAATTTTTTTTTGTAGTTTAATTAAAAAGTCGAATAAAATTAAATAAAAATTATCTATAGTTTATTTCCACGTCAGAAATTAAATAAACAACAAGAAAAATATGAGGAACACTAGTGTGCAAAAGTGGATTTATCACTAACATGAATTTCTTTCAGTCGAGCCTTTAAATTTCATAACAAATAAGTTCGAAACAATTACAAAAATGTTAAACATGTAAGTTTAACTGCATTCTTTATTATTCAACACGAATAGTATAACCTAAAGTGCGCTAAATTAATTTCCTTTTGTTCCGTTTAGTAACTGACTCCACGAATATAATCACGTGATAATTCATTATTGAGATGCTCGTTGCCTCGTACTCGTCGCGTCGTTGGGCGGGCGGCGGGCGACGACGACGGCGCAGGGCGTGGGCGGCGAGCACCGTGGGCGGCCGGCTAGGGCGGCTGACGAGAAGTATTGTACTCGTGCTGTATTTACGCTCAGAAATACTCAATTCCTCGGACATTCGGGGTATTTGCTGAATAAAAGAGCATTTTTCTTCTTTGTTCAAGATGTTAAAGATTTGGCTTAAAATAGCACTCGGTAAGTATTATGTTTCGTGATTGTGTACCGTGTTCTGTCGTTTGAGCTTTGATATTATAAAGTGGTACTTTTACTTGAAGCTTAGCAACCAAAAATTTCAACAGTATGATTATAATGCGCGGGACGGTTCTCGGCGTGTCTTCGCCGCAGCGGGCGACCCGCCACGCGCATACACTATACAAGTACGGTGCGGGTGCGAGGGAGAACACTGACGAACCGCTGCGGCGCCGGCGCCGGCGACACGCCGAGATCCGCCCCGCGCATTATACGAATAGGTTACCTTGAGGTCGTCATTCATTGCACACCACTCCATGCTTGGGGCACAAAAGAGAATATTGAAGAAAAAGTACCAGAATGTTTTTAAATTTACTGAATATAATTTATGTATAAAAATGGGAACGTTCTTCACACACAGAGGCTTACGTGGCCATTTTCTTCTTGCACGCATAGCGAGTGCGCGCAGCGGTCACGCGGTCACACGGTGATGCGCTGCAGTTCGCTAGTATGCAATTTTATAATTCAAAATAATTATCATAGCGTAAGGACTAAATTAATATATAATTAATAATAATATATAATTTTTTTTAGTTTTATTTACCTTTACGTTTCGGAGTAATCACCTCAGACATCGCGTGTGACAGACAGATGGATGGACGGTCAGACACCCGACCGATTATACAGGGTGTTTTGTGACCATAGCGATAGGTCATAAAGTAAACCAGGTACTCCTGAGCCTATTTGGAGCAAAAAAGTTAGATGACATGTTGTTCTACGGTGAACTTTTTTTTCCATAAGTACTAAACTAAATAAAGAAACTCCATTTACGAAATGCTGCCTTGTGAATAAACCGATGAACATGTGCGGGCGTCGGCAATGCACAGAGCGGAGCGGCAACGTCGTAATGTAGCGAGCGTCGGGTCGGTCGCACTACCGTAGTATTTTGCGCGCGAAAACTAATTTAAATAATAACTCCTTATTAAGGCATATCTAGCAAAACCTTACTTGGCCTTTTAGACTTCAAATTAGTCAAGGAACTGGTTTGCTTTATGACCTATGGTCATAAAACACTCTATAAGCGTCGTTGGCTACGGAACCCTAAAAATTCAGGCAATCGGTACTTACATTTAATACATCAGTAGGTTTTCACAATCGGCAGAAGGTAATCCTTATTCCACAACGACATGAAAATTGTCAACGCAGTTCGAAATCCAATTCGGCAACATTGATGTTTGGCACACGTCTCCGCTTCCTGCGGGGAAGGCGCTCGCGTAATTCCAACTACGAGTGTTTGTGACATCCGAGGGTCCTTCAAGGATGTCCGGAGACCGGACAATGGGCAGCACTCGACAGCGACGTCTCGGACAACGATAGAAGAAGCTGTTCTGTCTCTACCAGCAGTCTCTTTTTTTTATTATAAGTTTAAATCAGGGAAATGTACTTATATACCTATATACACAAACAGTAAACAGTTCAATCGTCAACATGTATTCGTAGTAGTCGTGTACAAACTGTTATACAGGTCGAAGTACGATTTCATACCACGCATTGCGAAACGCTTAAAGAACTATCATTTACTGACTGACCTTCTCGGGCAGGGCTCTTCGCAGGTACGCCAAACATAGATTATTAACTAAAAACTCGTAGGTTTGCCAAACAGAGATTATTAAAGAAGAACTGGGAGTGTCCTATTTGATTTCCTGCGAATAGATCTACCAGGCGGGACAGTGCTATTCGCAGGTACCTATGCGGTATGAGGTATTCGTAGGTACGAACTGCACTATGCGAGTTGGTTTAAAAAAAAATAACCAGGGTTAAATTACAGAACATGCGTGACGCATCTTCTGTAATTTAACCCTAACCTAATGTTGAGGCGGCGCATGTCGTTTTTGTTACGTTTCGTTGAAAACTCCCATAGTGCAGTTTGCATACCTGCATGCAGGTTTACCTGCGAATAGACATGCCCGATCGGACAGGGCTATTCGCAGGTATACCTGCATGCAGGTATACCTGCGAATACCTTCTCAACTTCAGAACCTTTTATAGTTTTTATAATAGAAAAAAAAAATACTAGATAAAATTTGTCACTAATCATTAAAAAAGAGCAATCATCCTAAGAGAAAATTTACAAAATAATTTTTTTTTCCAAGAAATAAATAGTTCTGATTTTGAATATGACTTTCCCAGATTCAAAACAATTCACAAATCTTAATATTCGACAAACGGTTTCATGTGTTAGCTTTACGCTTGACGAATTTAATAATGCTTCACTAGTGCTTTCTCTATGTACATAGAAGTCGAGTGACATGGAATGTATTCGCCGGCTCATAATATCCCTGGTTTTACTTATACGTGTATGTTTAGGTTAAAATTGAACATTGTAGTGTAATAAAGTGAATGTGCTATAACTCAAGCATAGTGATGAACTTATACGCAAGTATCGTCTCTACCGCGACAATGTGAGACGACGTGGATGCTAACGCTTGAACAGGATCACAGCCAGGAGGCAGAGGCGTATTTAGGACTTACATAATAGAGGGCGGAAAGCGAGACGAGAGGGCCTGGTTCCCGATTCAACTCCATCCTACCCCCGTCCCTCTCTAGTTTGCATAAGAATAAACAGCTGAACATTTTATTTTATGGGTGGGATAGGGGAAAGCAAATCTTAGTTCTCGAAGGCGTATATGAAACAGTAAATTAATGCATTAAAAAAGTATAATTCAATTGTATGGTTTGTATTTATTTATTTTGAAGCACAGTCAATATGAACCGACCATAGTAATTGCCGCCCAATCTGTCAATTTACAATCTATCAATTTGTTTATAAGTATAAGTATTATATACTTATAATATTTAAATCAGTTTCTTTACGATTGCAGCCTAGTGATGTTCTAGCTAGCTAGATGTATTGTAAGGAGGTGACTATACGTTTTCATAATGTAATTCGAGCATTCATTCATATTATATTGCCAAATGAATTTAGTTTTAAAAATATTTATTACCGAAAGAACATATGACGACGAGAGCTCTATTTACGTGTCTCTATGTCTATCAACTATATTATACTCTTTATACTGAGAAGACACTTTGTTGGTAGTAGCTTTCTTCGCCCCCCTACAGATACTCGCCGGGTGTGGCGGTGCGGCCGGGGCGGCGCGGTGTTGCGGCGCGGCGGCGGCGGCGGCGTCGCGGCGCCGGCGCCGGAGGAGCAGCGAGTTGTCGCGCCGACGCGTCAATCGCATTTTCCATTTTCCGGGCCGCTTGGCCTCGCTAACGAGTTTCGCTCTCCCGTGGGCGGCGGAAATTTGCATAATACACGAGTTCTCACAATTTTCCGCCGCAAGCATTGTTGCCGATCGCATTTTTATTTACAAGTCCGCAAGGATCAGCCGGATTGGTCCGCTATTCGGATATTTGGGTCGGTGTTTTACGTTAGGGTTAACGGGATAATTATATTTTGGCAGTTTTGATTGATTCAATGTTTCGTACTTCCGGCGGAACGGACTTCTACCGGCAATCGTTACCTGAAATCCATACAATCAAACTGCGGATAAAGCTGTATGTATTTCTCTCAATAGGTTTGAAGAAATTATTTTCTAGTATTTCATTATCTGAGATATCTAATATCACACAAAATAAATAAAACCAGTCGTGACTTCATTATACAACTCTATATTGGATCGTTATCTGCAGTCATAGTATGCAATAGATAGTCGTAACTATCAACAAGTTTCTTCATAAATTCATTCTGTGGGGTAGCGCCTCCCCTACCCCACTAGCCTCACTCCTTCGGCAAGTTGAATGAGGCCACAAAGCAAGCCAGTAACATACGCGAGCGAACATGCGCCATACATATTTCAGAGGAACGGCGTCGGCAGATTCTTATTAAACTTGAGCGAACAAAGTTGTGTATGCATCAGTACTTCCGCCCTCCCCGCTGCCTCCACAATCTCTCACCTGCTCTGCGCTGGGTATATATACCCGCGCACTGTCTTAGGGCGCCGCCCACCGATTCGAGCACAGTACCCTAATCACGAGATTTAACCTACACCGCGTACTACGCTACGCCATGTTCTCCGCATCATTTTGTGTGGAGAAACGAAGTTCGCAAATCTATCATTAGAGGCGCTGCTCCGTTTCTCTATACAAAATGATGCGGAGAACACGGCAGGGGGGGGGGGGGGGGGGGGGGCGGCATAGCGTAGTACGCGGTGTAGGTTAAATCTCGTGATTAAGGTACAGAACTATAATATAATTTGAATGTGTATGCATACGTGTGTATCTATACCGCATTAGCAGGTATATCAGCGTCGGGTGGCCGAGTGGTTTTTGGCATCGGCTTCTCATGCGAGAGGTCCGAGGTTCGAATCCTGTCGGCGTGTACCAATGAGTTTTTTCTGACGAAAAAATGTACGTGCATACCTACACCTGCTGCTTCATCATTCGGAACCGGTGTACAACTGTAGGTCCCTTCCCCCCCCCCCCCCCCCCCCCCCCCCCTTCCCCTGGGTAGTCGCTGGGGAGCGATCGCAGTGGTAGACTTCGGTCTACCCAAGGTGTCGGGCCCGGCCACCAGTATCCATAGACCCGTATTAGCGACCTTTGTACGGGGTCGCAGAGGCGTTTAGTCGTCCAAGGTGTCGGAGTTGGGTACTAGGATCCGTGACGTTTCCCTATGCAGACCACACGGTGGCTACCCTTAAAACTAGCAGTTGGCTACCCTATCCCGCAACTGGGCGGTGTAACGGGCGTCACTGTTAGAAATAATGTGTGGTAGAGAACTTGTTCTCGACGATTACTCATTAAACGTTGCTAGTCTAACATGAGTACTAAGTTGTGGGTTTCGGCCTCCTCTTAGCTCACGCTGCTGACTCCACTCAGGTCGGTGGGTCAAATGAGATACTACCCTAAACGCTGGGTTGAGTACTGCGGGGTTCCGTTAAAAGCCCCAGAATGCTTCGTGCTTCTGCACGGAACACTGGAGTTGGTCTCGCAGGGGTTGTGGTTTAGCGTTGATTCCCTGGTGCTTCCGTACTTGTGTTTAAAGCACCTAACACGGGAATAAGTAGCGAAAGCTGCGAGTGGTGAGCCACTTAGAGCTCCGTAACCAATGTGGAGAATTGGTAGACATGCGAATAATGTAGATCGGTATGTCGGTGCTACACACACTTATATGTGGATGTGGGATGGATTTCCCACGAGCTAATGACGCTGACGTAAGTCTGTCATTCGAGACCGGTGGATCCCCGGTACACATTAGGTGGTGGTCATATGCACTTCCACGCATATACATAGCTGGTGAAAACAAAAGCCTTTGGGCTAGTACAAAACGCTGAGGCCCTGGGCACAGGTTGCGGTTGGATAGGGTGCTGACCCCAGTGGCAGTGAAGGCTTCACCCCCGGCTCTCGACTTCGGTCGGGGGTTCCTTCGGGTGGACGGGTGGTGGCTCGGATCGGCTGGGGAAAGGTCGCAGCTTGTGTTTCCCATGGGATTTTTTCGGAAGAACGGACGTTCGACAGAGCAGCTATGGGGCCTCGATCTGGCATACGTGATCACTGTACTCGCAAGAGTGCAGGTAGTAGACGTCTGGATTTTGTAGCCGAAAGGCTGGTATCTCTGGACGTCTATAAACAAAAACGTAAATCAAATAAAATGATAGAAAAAGAAAGTTTTGTAGGTCCCTTCCCTTGCCCCTTACTAAGTGGTAAGCTCAAACTGTAGCCGACTGGGTTGGTACCACCGTACTGGATGTAAGATGACCGCATAGCAGCCTCGGCTGTGTTCTCCTCTAGTCCAGTATAGCCAGCAATCAAGGAATGTCTCCGGTATGGCACCTACTTTCTCGGATGTGATATTGGCTGGTCGGAGCATGCGCTTTGTCCCCTCTGAATCAGCAACCCATACTGGTTTACATTAAAAAATATATTAAGATCAAGCGAGACAAGTGATCGCTACCGATCAGCTAGATCTGGTATACATACATAGACATAGCGTTTTTTTTTAATTTGTTTTCAAACAATGTTTTGGAAACACAAGGCCTTAACATTCTTCGAGATATACGTTTATGTAAAAATCTATATGTAGAACTTTACGCTTCTTTTTATTGAAAGCGCGATATGTAGCGCCAAGCCACCCAAAAGGTGTCTAACGACGCCCATGGACATAAGGTCGAATGCGGGGGTTGCGAATACCATACCGGCCTGACCGGTGCCTATTCACGCCTATCTTGAAGGACCCGAGACTGTACTTGAGGGGAAATACACGCTGTATCCCGAAAATCGGGGTAAGCAGAGTAATCGGTAGTGCGCTGCAGGTACTCTTGTAAATTACAGCACAACATCAACTACCACCTTTAGTCAAGTATTCGGACTAGCAGGCAGCAAGTAAGGTCACTGCTTTCAGACTCACCTGCTGCATGACTCGGTGGAAGGATCGTTCCAAAGTGAGAAGTGGCTAACCTGTCGCCCTTTAACACGACATCTTATCCTCATCCCTTAGTCGCCTTTTACGACATGCACGGGGAGAGATGCAGTGGGGCTATTCTTTTTAAGTACCGGCCCCACACGGGGGAAATATACCTACATATGTTAATGTAAACTTGACTACATAAGTCGATATGTTTGAATGTTTCGAAAATATACTTTCAAGAAAACATTATAATGTAAAACAAAATGTATATAAATTAGTCTAAATTATTATATTTAATTATACCTACCGTAATCGAAACTGATTAAATGGTTTCTGATTGTGCTACGACATCGACGAGATAGTTGTACAACACGAACGATCCTGTCCAAATAAATTAGCTTTTTCTTACCAAATAATCGAAGTCGCAGCGAAACAAAGGCCGAGCGGCAGCTGTAATTAGACGGCCTCTCCGCTTCCGGGCCTAATAGCATTAGCGAAAGTATCCGACTTCCATACAAAAAGAATTCACCGGACCCCTCGTCCTCCCGCCAGACCTTTCCACGTCCTTCGTCATATTCCACGAGATAAAGCGAACGACAGGGACAGCGATATGACGGCAACTCGAGAGGGACAAGGATGTTGACATTGCGATAGACCCCCCAACGGCAATTACGTCTAGACATCTAACCGCCTCAATAGGTGTCAAACACTATGAAAGGAATATTCCCGAAAATCGACGAGATGTTGCCGACCGAAAATAAACTCTGACGTTTAGGTTTTAAAGCTCACTCGAGGTCGCCGCCCGTCAGTCGATACATATTCGAGCACACGATGTCCGAACGTTTATGTCCTCGTTAAGCGAGAGGAAAGAAAATCGCTGCGAAATATTTTCACTTAAGTTGCTCTTGCGTGGGCGAGTGGGTTGTTTCGGTGTTAAATATTAATATTTATGTCCACTTGAAATTCTCAAGAATTAAGGACTACTTTGTTGGAGCTTACTTTACACTCGCTTTGCCGAGAGCTGTCTCATCAGAGCACTTTAACTAAATACCGCCGGCCACTTTAAACCTCCGCACAACGCGCACCTGCTTGGAATATTGGGATTGCAGTTAGACCTACCGCGGATGCTTACTAATCGGTTCTGTATGTCATTTATCTATATTACAGCTATGGAGTTTTACATATTATCAAGTAAATAAAACTGCAAGCAAGAATAAAACTGCTTGCGATACCACTACAATACAAACTGAATTATTAATTAAAAAAAACGGTCAAGTGCGAGGCCGAACTCGCGTGAAAAGGGTCCAATTCCATTTTTCGTGAGAATTTTAAGACTTAGGATCTTCGTTTATACTAAGCTATAAGACACACCCTATATTCCTTTTATTCCCTTTTTTTTCAAAATTTTAAACTCAGTAGTATCGGACTTAAGGCCCCCCCCCCTCTTATGTCCTACGGGTATTTACGACGGGTACCAAATTTCAACTTTTTTCTTCCAGTAGATGCGGAGAAAATAATGTGGGACAGACAGACAGGCATCAGTATGGTCCTATAGGTACGGTGCTATAAAAATCCGGCCAAATGCGAGTCGAACTCGCGCACCGAGGGTTCATTATCGCTATGTCATGGTTAGCGCCACTCACGCCATCTATGGCGTGTTATGAAATGTTTGATATTAGTTAAATGTCATGATTATTTAAAATGCTTTATTTAAAATTTATAAACTTTTTGGTTTCTTCTATGGGAACCCCCGTGAATTTTTTACTTTTTCTTATTTTTATCATTTGTTATATCGGCCATAATAAATACCACATATTCTGTGAAAATTTCAACGGGCTACCTATTACGCTTCAAGAGATACAGCCCTCGTACAGACGGACGGACGGACGGACAGACAGACGGCGTAGGCTTAGTAATAGGGATAGTACCGGATACGGAATCCTAAAAACGAAATAAAACAGCCAGCAATAGGTAAGTTATTTTATTAACCTATATGTTGGACTACATAACGGCGTGTTGGTGTGCTCCACCATTTACATATTTTTATATCATGGCTTGAGAGCTTTCTGAGACACGACTTAGCAACAGCAGTGGCGGCGGCGCGGGGGCGGGAGGCGGTGTATAGTACTGTATCTAGCAAACAATACAATTGCGAAAAAATAATAGCAAACTTCAATGTAGCACCCAATTTTGTTTTTTAATGAACCTAATAAGCACAATTTGTAATTTTGACGAGTGGTTTGTGTCTCTAATGGCAATAGTATATCAAATAAACCTAATTTACATTAAGATAAGCTGTTACCTTGACTTGTAATTCTAGTGTCAGTTGAACACAGTACTAGTAGGGCGGGCGGGGGCGGACCAGGCGCCACAGATTATTCTAAATTTGCGCGGCGGCTACCGAGGCGGCGCGGCGGCGGCGGGGTGTCGGCGTGTCGGCGTGTCGGCTTGTCGGCCAATGTCGGCGTCTCGTCGGCCGACAAACTGTCGCCGCTCTAATTACTCGCGATAAGCCATTTGAGGCTTCAGTCTGTAAGTAAAATTAATCTATCTAGAAGTTTCGGCTACTTTCGGCACGCGCGTATTTAACATTTTATTGTATTAAGATAAATATTGTAGTTTCGCTTTTCATGAAAGACGATGTAAACTTCGAGGCGTTTAAATGTCGAGACAATGCTGTAAGAGTGAATGAACGTGAAAGTGACAGTTATTTATTATGCCACCAATTCTGTATCTATTTTATTTCCATCTTCAAGAGGAGAATAGCACTAGACACGTATCGTATTTTTGTTAGCGTAGACTTTTAAAGACATCGTTAAACTTACAGCATTTTTAGTCTATAGGACTTTAAAGGGTTTTTCATTGCGTTTTCGTTTTATAGCAAAATGTTCTTCTGTAATGTTAAAGACAATTAATTCGTTCTGTAATGTTAAAGACAGTTAGTTCGTATAGTTTGTATAGAAAATTATAAAATTTTACAATCAAAAACGTGTGATCGGCAGTAAAAGAATTGTTCTATATTTTGCAGTAGTTTTTAGCCTTTAGATTGGTCTAGTCATCACGGGCTGCTTCTTCAAAAACCAACATGTGGCCTTACTAGTCGCCTTAAAAGTAAGCCTGGACATGTTTCTTTAGATTTTCGCCAATACAAATTTAGGTAGGTATTGTAAAATTGAGCTTAATTTCACGCCCGACCGCGCCGCTGCCTAGTTTTATAAAACATATATTATATTATACAGCACTATAAATCTGACATTAATTATATCGTTAAGCCTGTGCCTCTAAGGTCGGCTGCAAATTCCACAGGGCGGGGCGGCGGCGCGCGGCGGGGGCGGGGCGGGGCGGAGCTCAAGTGGGTCAGTTCAGTGCTCTCACGTCGACACCTCATTGCCTCAACTAGACTAGAACTAAGTTCTACTTAGGCTTCTGTCTCGTTCACAATTTTTTTTATATATTGTTTTTATGGATAGCGCGACATGGGGCATCGTTTCACCTACAAGTAGGTGTCTAACGATGCCCACAGACATTCTGTGATGTGCGGCGTTTGCGAATGCAATGCCGGCCTGACAGGAGCTTTTTCACGCCCCTTTCGAAAAACTCCAGGCTGTACTTGGGAGTGCGTTCCACGTTTTCCCGGTTCTGTGAATAAAATACATAAAGCACCGGAACCTGAAATGCATGTATGCAGCATACATGCATTTCAGGTTGAAAACTGCACAACTTGTCCAAGTAAAAGTAAATGACACATTTCACCCAATTTCCTTGTTATTTCCTATGTTTTTCGTTGTCGAGTTTTATAAAAATGCAGTAGGTGTCTAACGATGCCCACAGACATTCTGTGATGTGCGGCGTTTGCGAATGCAATGCCGGCCTGACAGGAGCTTTTTCACGCCCCTTTCGAAAAACTCCAGGCTGTACTTGGGAGTGCGTTCCACGTTTTCCCGGTTCTGTGAATAAAATACATAAAGCACCGGAACCTGAAATGCATGTATGCAGCATACATGCATTTCAGGTTGAAAACTGCACAACTTGTCCAAGTAAAAGTAAATGACACATTTCACCCAATTTCCTTGTTATTTCCTATGTTTTTCGTTGTCGAGTTTTATAAAAATGCAAAATAATACTCTGTAATTTCGTAGAAATGTCAGCTTGGTACGATCAACGGTTTAGAAGTTATGACTCTGTGACACACAGACAGACGGACAGACGGACTCACAAGTCACACCATTAGGTTCCGTTTTCACTTGTTGCAATTGAATCCATAATCAGTTGAACTTTAAGAATTGTGTATTGTGTATATCAGGATACCTTAAAAGCGGAAAACTGAACCCTTATATGATCACTCTTGTGCCTGTCTGTTCGTCTGTCACAGCTTATTTTCTCCGAATCTACTACTGGACGAAAAAAATTGAAATTTGGTAGATATATAGAGTTTGATGACCCAATCACGGGCTTATAGCATAAATGAACGAATTTCGATTTTGAGGGTACATTTTGGGGACTAATTAAATACCTAGATAAAAAAAAAAATTATATGCATCATGTGACATATAAATAATATTAATTGGAAATGATATAAGGAATACCAATTTTTTTTATAATTTTAAAATGCCTAGTTTAAAAGATAGAAAATATACAAAAATGAAGCGTAATCCCTCCCGCTTACCTCCGAAATTACTGAGTCCAAAATTTTGAAAAAAAAAGGAATAAATATAGGTCCTCTGTTATAGTTTACAGGAAAACCTAAACAAAAATCCTAAGTCTTAAAGTTCTCACGGAAAATGGAATGGTGCGGAACCCACTCCACGCGAGTTCGACTCACTTGACCGCTTTTATTTTTATTAAACAGACATAAAAAACACGTGTAACCTAATAATGATTTCTGATTTCCTTGAAAAGTTGTTTTCAATGAAATCAAATTGAAATAGCTAACCCCGATAAATAGGAGCAACACATAAGTCACGGAAAACATGCTTCCGTAGTTGATCACAAAAGACAAATTAAACAGATACTTAAGATTTATCACCCATTCGCTACCATCGCTTATGGATGTGTCGCTCGCTACGTATTCTAATCTAACCTTGCAACTCGCCGAAAAACGTGGCTAGTTCTCGCTCGAAACCAAATTCGCAATCTCGCTAATAAATTTATTGTCGCGCACGTGCTAACCGGGGGGCAACCACCGGACGCCTGCCAGGGCGCAATAAGATGGGGGCGCGGATAGAAGGCTGAGGGGCAGAGGTCGTTGAACGTGAAAGAACTGGTTTTTTTCACTTTTCAGTTTTGCCGAGGTTCGTAACACAAACAACATGTGGTGAATAAATAGTAATCGTAGCGATAAATTATAATGTAATGAAAATACGAAATGAAAATATATTTTGTTGTACAACATTATATAAAAGGCGAGTTTAATGCCTAATTTTTCAGTATTTCAGGACTCGAGTTTCAGTAGATATTTTTCACGGACAGACAATTCTACAGATAAAGTTTTTGTTTTAAAAGTTATAGAGGTGACTCTGCGTTCACTGGTGTGAGTGAGGTAGAATTAGCCCCCGCAGCTACCTAATCTAAATCAATCTTAAATTATTAAGTTTCCCCGAAAATATAAAGCAGGTGACATAACATGACACAGAAGTGGTTATTCCGAACTTTGACGTACGGAATATGCGCACTGTGGTGGCGCGCCGCGGCGGAGCGGGGTGCGCGGGCGTCTGCGTCGATCTTTCGCCACGTTACGTACTCGACGCCTATTGGATAACAAGTTATGTGGCAAGCGGCGCGACCGGTGGCGTGTCCTTGCCGCGGGCACCAGAAAGTTGCTCCGGTTCGTGTTATCAATATTATACCGGTTGCCCCAATTAACGGGTAAACTGTACGCGCTTTTAAATTTAGAACGCCCTTGCGGGGTTTTGTGACCAGTTCTGTGGTGCGATAGCGTACAATTTGAAAAAAAAAATCGTAGGCGGCCTTAGTCACATATAAAATAGGTAATAAATAACAAAATATTGAAAAAAAAAAAACCATTGAAATGTGGAAATAGGAGACAATATTTTCTTGTGATGAATGAAACAAATTTACTTCATTGTACGTATGTATGATAACTTGATAAGAATGTGTTGTTTTAAAATAATTATATTTAATTATTTGCCTAGAGCTGAAGACCCGCTGAAGGTCGCGCTCATGTGTATAATTATATTTCAGCAAAAGCGTAAATTACTATGTTTCGGTCCAATTATCCATAATTAAAAGTTGTATATCTTAATGGCTGAATGCTGGTATACCTGGTTTTATCTATAGGTAGTATGTTACTATATGTAATTACATAACTATCTACGTATGATAATAACGTAAGCAATTTTATGTAAGCGTATAACCTTAGAAGCTCTAGAACCTCTAGAAGCTTAGAACAATTAAAAGGTATCATATTCCTGTGATTATACAGAATGTCCCAGATCGATCGTAGCTTATGAGCTAAGGAACCACGTGGTGGCAGTAATGCGGTCGAGCTGAGACGCCCTGTAGGTAGATGAAATTATTGATTGCACACCAATCAATAATACATACATAAGCATTGATACACGCAGAAAACATTCAGAAGAACAAAACAAACATATAATAATACAAATAGAAACAAAAATGGAATGCAACACTTTACCAAGATAATGGTTTGTGTTTAGGGCTTAGGCTGTTTAGGGTTGTGTTAAAGGCTGTTTAGGGGTGCTTAGTGTTTTGTGATGGAAGTATTATAGTATAAAAACAATTAACTGGAACAAACGGCAACGACAGCTTTCAATGAAAAGTTCAATATTGGTTACATTCCAAAGTTAAGTACCGTCTGCATAAGCAAACGTTTACATTTACATTTTTAAATTTACTCCATTTATTACATTTACAACAGTATCGCTTTATAATTTATCGATTTAACCTGTCGGCATTATCACGACTTAAAAGTGAATTGGCACCTACACATGCGTGTATAAATTACGTTATTTAATTACCAATCAAACGTATAATCGACCTTGAGAAGCCATTAGACGCCATTAAAATGTTGATTGACTGAAATTGCGGTTTATTATTTTATTGTTATCTCCGCAGGACCTTCTTAGCTCTACCTCAGATATCAATCAATTTGTCATTAATTTTATTTATTTATTTATTCCGACTAACGCTATATAAGAAAACGATCAAGTGCGAATCTAACTCGCGTAGAGAGGGTTCCGTACCATTCCGTTTTCCGTGAGAACTTTAAGACTTTACTTTTAGGAACTTTTCGTTTAGGTTTTCCTGTAAACTGTTTTCTATTTTTTAGGGTTCCGTATCCGGTACGGGACCCTATTACTAAGCCTACGGCGCCTGTCTGTCTGTCTGTCCGAGGGCTGTATCTCTTGAACCGTAATAGGTAGCCCGTTGAAATTTTCACAGAATATGTGTTATTATGGCCGATATAACAACAAATAATAAAAACAAGAAAAAGTAAAAAACTCAGGGGGGATCCCATAGAAGAAACCAAAAAGTGTATGCGCGCGCGCCATCTACCGAATAGAGTGAGAAGCATTTTAAATAATCATGACATTTATCTAATATCAAGCATTTCATAACACGCCATAGAGGGCGTGAATGGCGCTAACCATGACATGGCGATAAGGAACCCACGGTGCGCGAGTTCGACTCGCAATTGGCCGGGTTTTCATTATTTGTTGTTATATCCGCCAGAATAACACATATTCTGTGAAAATTTCAACTTTTACAGCAGTAGGACAGACGGACAGACAGACGGCGTAGGCTTAGTAATAGGCTTCCGTACGGGATACGGAAACCTAAAAAAGTAAAAAATTAAGGTGGGTTCCCATACAAGAAACGTGTTTATTTTTTATTTTTGTGGTGCGGAAACCTCGATTCGCCTGTCCGACTCGCACTTGGCCGGTTTTCACTCTCTTTGTCTTCAGTGCGCAGTGTGAGGCCCGTATACATAGAGCGTACTCACATTGCTTCTAACGATCAACTCAGTAAAGTCTCTCTGCAATCTTCCTCGCGCGTGCGTACTCAATCGTATTCATAGACAAAAAGCTTGTCAACGTTTTCTTGCTGACTGCCTTCAACTTTTTTCAATCATAGGCATTCATCTATACATATAATAAAATCGTAGAGGTAAGAAAGTCTGTACATTGAATGTATTCGGAAAAAAACTAACCAGGGTGGCTTAAAATGAGATACTGAACATGTTAGAACAGTTTTTAAAATTTTTGTTTGTTTGTTTGTTTGTCTGTACGCGCATCACGCAAAAACCACTGAACGGAATTAGACGAAACTTTGTATAGTGGCAGTTTATATGGCGGGTTAACATAATAAGTAAAAAAAATAACAAAAATAAAAAAAAATTTACAATTATAAACATTATTGCGCGTTTAAAATCACGTAGTCCAAAGTACATAATTATATCTTGAGAACTGGCAGCAAATACAATTTGAATAAAATATTCATTCGAAATTTAAAAATAAGTAGATACAACGAAAATGACAGTTCTTCTTTTTTATAACTTGAACACAATAGTCTATACATATCTATTCTTTCTATACATATCATAAAATCGTAAATGCAAAAATGTCTATTTGTACGCGCATCTCGCAAAAACCACTGAACGGAATTTGACGAAACTTTTTATAGTGACAGTGTATATCCCGGATGAACATAATAATTAAAAAATATAATAAAAATCACGTAATCCAAAGTAAAGGTAAAAAACTATTTTAAATGTCATGTTGACAACGGAGAACTGTCATCTCGACGTGAGCTGGCCGGTGACAAATTGTTTGATAAATAAAAATAATAATTGAAAGTCGAAGTTATGTCGCTGTCATTGGTGCAATAAAATTTATATATCTGTTGCCCGCGGCTTCGCTCGCGTGAAATTCGTATTTAAAAAAAAGAAAGTAAGTAACTAAAGGCGGGCCCGAAGGCGGATCTGCGCTCACGTAAACGATATTCTTTCTCGATGAAAGTAACTAAGGGCGAGGCGGAAGGCGGAGCTGAGTTCAGGAAGAAGAAAAACATTCTTGAAGAAAGTAAGTAACTAAGGGCGAGGCCGAAGGCCGAGCTCTATTCTGGAAGACCATAAACCTTCTCGAAGAAAGTAAGTAACTATGGGCGAGGCCGCAGGCCGAGCTGCGTTCAGGAAGAAGCTAAACCATCTTGAAGAAAGTAAGTAACTAAGGCGAGGCCGAAGGCCGAGCTACGTTCGGATAATTGAAAAACCATCTCGAAGAAAGCAAGTAACTAATGGCGAGGCCGAAGGCCGAGCTGCGTTCAGGAAGAAGCTAAACCATCTTGAAGAAAGTAAGCAACTAAGGCGAGGCCGAAGGCCGAGCTACGTTCTGACAAATGATAAACCATCTGGAAGAAAGCAAGTAACTAAGGGCGAGGCCGAAGGCCGAGCTGCGTTCAGGAAGAAGCTAAACCATCTCGAATAAAGTTAATTAATATTAAGATTGAGTTAATTTAATTTAAATTTTATTATAAAGTCCACGCTTCTAACGGCAAATATACCGTGCATCCTAGAACCTCGCGGTTATTCTCGGTCGGATGGCAAGAGGCCCGATGCTATCACCTTAGTGCCATAGACTAAGGGTAGTTCTTTGATGTGGGACGCCACTTTTTTTCTCACATTGGCTCCAAGTCACGTTAGGACATCTTCAAGAGCGGCTAGCGCGGACGAGGCTGGGGCGGAGAGCCTCAAACGCAGCAAATATAGAAATATAATTCAAGATTTCGAATTTGTTGCGTTTGCGGTTGAAACCCTCGGTCCGTGGAGCAGTGAAGCCAAAAGAGGCTTGAGCTGGTTGACGCAACTGTCCCGCCATCAAGGGCTTATGTACTTCATTCAAAGGGTAAGCCTTGCCATTCAGCGGGGTAATGCCGCAAGTGCTCTAAGAACATTTGAAAATGCCCGTTTTGATAGTTATTTTAATGTTTGTTAGGTAGGTTTAATTCTTTAGTTATTAATATTACTTTTTTATTTTTATGAAATAAATAGATTGAGTAAACGATATTATATTCTATCGAAGAAAGGAAGTCTTTAAGGGCGAGGCCCGAAGGCAGAAGAGGGTTTTTGGTTTACCTGAACGCAGCTCGGCCTTCGGCCTCGCACTTAGTTCCTTCCTTTCTTCCAGAAGGTTTATCGTCTTCCTGAACGCAGCTCGGCCTTCAGCCTCGCCCTTACTTACTTCCTTTATTTGAGAAAGGTTTATCGTTTACCTGAAAGCAGCTCGGCCTTCGGCCTCGCCATTAGTTAGTTACTTTCTTTAAGAAGGTTTATCGATTACCTGAACGCAGCTCGGCCTTCGGCCTCGCCCTTAGTTACTTACATTCTTCTTTGGAATACGAATTTCACGCGAGCGGAGCCGCGGGCTCAGCTAGTTAATAATACAAATGATGCGAACTCCACAGCGATACGTCACAGATGAGATATTAGCGGTTACGTGGTGGCTAACTAACCTACAAAATTGTAAGCATTTTATTTTAAATAATTGTAAAGACAAATTACAAGGTTCTTTAAACCAAAGAGTTTGAGCGCAGCGACGTAATACAAACTGTTTGCTTTAAACTATCCATGGCAACGTTGTAAGACTAATTTCACAACGGTGAACCTGACGGTCGACAGACTATGTAAACTACTCGTAGATGTCTGCTGCCTAGATTCTCGGCGTGACATCCGATCTACTCTACTCGGTCAATAATGAGCCCATTAACCTTGACATTTTTCGACCACTTCCTATTTATTGAGACGAGGGTATTCGTTGGCAGCTAGAATGGCCGAAGCAGACTTAAGTCTATCGAATGTGTCTAGACGTTTGCCAAACAAACTTTTTAGTTTGAATTTTTTATTTATATTACTAAGCCTACACCACCGTCTATTTGTCTGTTCGTCCTAAGGCTGTTTCTTTTGAGCCCAACTCGCACTTGGCAGGTTTTATTTGGTCCACCAGTAGTGGCATAACTCAATAATCACAAACATGTCACAGCATCGATAGCTTAGTGGTGCGAAATAAAATATAAATGTTGTCAAATATAATTAGGTACATAGTAGCAAAAATAAAGTATAATGAAAATAGTATAATATACTACATACGAGTATAAGTACATACTAGTACGTAATAGTGAATATAAAAGTGCATCAATGCACATAATTTTATTTCGTTTCCCACGTCTACTATTTAGGTTCAATTTGCACAATGATGGTATCGGAAAATGCAATCTTTATTGGCTTTCGCGTGGTTCTAGTTATATGTAGTTGCTGAAATATAATTTCTTGGCCACTTAAATTATTACTTAAGCTGTACGATTAAAATCTATAAGTTGAAATTTTGCAATCAGAATTATAGTTTCTTGCACAGAAATATAGTCTAAACTAGTTTAATATATCTTTTCAATTTAACATACATAGGGATATAAATTTAACAACGATGTTATCTCGCATTATGAAACAATAAATATGTAAAAGTAATTGGGTCAGTTAACAGGAAATGTAGAAAAAACTTGATTTGTTGCGTTTTTGACACAGAATTTATTACGTAAATGCCATTAAAATGGCACATAAACTTATTTAATGAATTTATTGCATCGGCTTCATGCACCCGTTTTACATAATATAATGATTTGTAGGTTATTTGGCAATTCAATAGTAATTTTGGCCGTATGCCTGGCAAAGTGATTATTATTATTGAATTGCAATATTATACAACAACGTTGTTATTGTTTTTTGAATCATCGAACGAAAATTATTACTGTCGAATTGTTATTCCACTGCTAACCACTTATCTGCCATTTACACAGGGACTTGTTTATTTATATCTCCTAAATTGAAAATCAAAACGAAATAGATGTTGCTTGTTTTCTCCCGATGAATCGATAGAGCGGCCACAGGGCACAGGGCCTGGTGCGCTGCGACCCTACGTTCTACGATTGACTTGGTTGCGGTCTGATATTTTATTTATTTACTAGCTTTTGCCCGCGGCTTCGCTCGCATGAAATTCGTATTTAAAATCAGAAAGTAAGTAAGTCCGCTACCGTACCTTTAATATCGGCGCGCGGAACAATTCAGTTTGTATGAGAGCCACATCTTAGCTTAACCGCAACTGAATTTTAGTTAAATGTGCTTATACTAAGTTTCATCGACTTCGAATGATTGGTTTAAGAGTTATGGAGGAACATACATACATACATACATACAGAACAGATTTCTAAAAATGGTCCAATTAGTTTTAGTATCATACATTAGAGTCTACAAACGCAATATCTCATAAAACAAAGTAACTTACTCCATGACCACACCTTACAGATTGATTATTAGTATTGATACGCACAGTTATGTGGACAGATTATCGCCATTACCTACTGCCCAACTAGGCAAAGCCTATTCTAGGGCTTCGCTCGCGGTAGACTCGGTTTAATAGCAAATCTGATATAAACCCACATTAGTCCACACCTCCAAGCCGGACTGGCACCTCCTCGGGGGTGAAATTGGCTGATATTATAATAAACGATCGCTTCTCTTATATTCTATCTCTCTCTCTCTCTACCATCCATACTATAGGTCTGTGCTATTTGATACTGCTCAGCCCTATGGCTATTTGGCGTGATGGTATATAGCCTATAGTGAGCCTCAATAACTACTCTTTCCATTGGTGCAAACAGAATCAAAATCTGTTCAGTGGTTCTGGAGTTTACCTCAAACATACATAAATACAGACAAACGTCCCCTTTTATTAGAAGTAGAGATTACATTTTACAATCATATTGTTATCTATATACCTGACCAAGCAGCTAATAAAATTGTCAATATAAATCATATAAAAGTATATAAATCATTTTAAAATAATACAATAATAAAAGTAATAAACAAAAGAAAAGAAAAAACTACTAAGACTACTCGTGAGAGATTAACGGTTATATTGACATGTTCACTGACTTGCACTTAAGGTAGTCTTCCACCCACGTCATATGTCTTATTTTGCTTTATTCCAGAGAATTTTCTTCATACCACGTATAAATGTCTACCAAATATTGAAAGTTTAAAAAATATTTCAAAGCTTATCTGTTTTATAATTTTTAATGGTAATCGTTTCGTAAATTTTTTTTTTTTTTTTTTTTATGGAACCTGACACGGTTGGCTACTTCACCCACAACATCCGTGATGTCAGCCCATAACACAGGGTGAACTAGGTGCCATGTCAGTGCTTCCCTTCATTTCATGTCGGCTACACTAAACTGGACGGAAATCACGAACTACTTACATAGCCGTTTCGACCGACGTTTCGTTCAGTGCGGTGGTACCAACCCGGCCGGGATAAACCCTACCACCTAGTAAGGTAAGAAGGGAAGGGACCTACAGTTTAACGTGGAATCCGAACCACGGTCAGCCTCCAACGGTCGAGCGGTCACCCATCCATTCACTGACCGCGCTCAGCGTTGCTTAATAACAGTTGACTAACCAACCGCGCCACTGAGCTACCGAGGCTGACGAATTTTCTTATCCCTTAGTCGACTTTTACGACATGCGACGGGGAGAGATGCAGTGGGGCTATTCTTTTTAAGTACCGACCCCACACGGTACATATAACATTTTATCAAAATATTTTACAATTTGTAAAATGTTTTTTCTCAAAACCACCTAAAATTTGCTTCTTTTCAGTGTACACGAGAGACCTTGGAGTTTTAATTATGATTTTTGATGCATATAGACAGGCGTTGTAACAATACTAAAAAAACACATCACATTAATTAAAAAATATATGGTCAAGTGCGAGTGGAACTCGCGTGGAGAGGGTTCCGCACCATTCCGTTTTCCGTGTGAACTTTAAGACGTAGGATATTAGTTTAGGTTTTCCTGTAAACTATAACAGAGGCTCTATATTCTCTATTTTTTTTTTTTCGAAATTTTGGACGCAATAATTTCAGAGATTAATTGCTATCTCAGGTGGGGGGATGCTAGAAATATCCAAAAATTTACCCCCAAAATAAAAATTGGTTCATTTACGCTACAAGTAGGTACGTGATTGGATCATCAAACTCTATATCCTATGTACCAAATTTAAACTTTTTCGGTCAGTAGATTCGGAAGAAGCCGTGACAGACGGACAGACAGAAAGGAAAACACGAGAGTGATCCTATAAGGGTTCAATTTCTCCCCCTTTTGAGGTACGGAACCCTAAAAACAATTTACATTTTGTCTTTATTTCGAAAAGTCACGTCGACAATGGAGGAAGTTTTGGGTTACCGAAGCGCCACGAGCACAATATATCGTTAAGGCATTAAAGGTAAAATTTCGCTCTTTCGATGTACCACCAATATTACTTACCTGACATATTAAGCTTCTTAAATATATAAAAAACTTCATTTATCAGGGCAGATCGATAGCTTTTTGAAAACACGATTTGTTTTTTATTACAATAATTAGTTGAGAAAAATAGTTGGCGTTGAAGGTCACTAAGGCCCAATTGCGCCAACACGAATTTAGAGTTAAGTAGCGAGTTATGGATTTAAACGCGGTTCTAACAGTCAACGGGTACTAGCTTAACGAGTTAAACTGGTTTATATCGTAAAATTCGTGTTGGTGCAAGTGGGCCTAAGTCTGTTCTACAGGTAGTATCATGGACGCTGCTCGGAGGAACTTGCTTCCCTTATTCCTTGCCATCCAACCTATCCTCGCAGCACTCGCCGCAGATAAACTGAGCATCCTTTTGTTGTTGACATGGGCTTTTGAGAACCCATCGGTTCTCAAAATAGTTTCTTTGTCGCACCGCCAGGGTGTGGAACTGTCTTCCGGCGAGTGCGTTTCCCGAATCCTTTAACCTGTGTGTCTTCAAACGTCGTATTAACGGCCTAGACAGCCTAGCAACAGTCCGTAAATCTGCTGGCATGGCGCCTCACAGAACGTGGTTTCGTCAGGAGAGGTGTTTCTGCCCTGCCTCTGTCGACTGTAGGTACCATTGGTCCCTCAACACAGCAACCCATGTTGGTTTACATAAAAAAGTCATATTTGAAACTATTACCTATTTTAGAAAGAACGCTTAGTATTTTTAACCGCCGACAAAAAAAGAGGGGTGTTATAAATTTAAAACGTGTGTATGGATGTGTGATGTGTGTGAGGGTGTGACATCGTAGCTCCCAATCAGATGGACCCATTTGGTTGCGGTTTTTTTTTATTAGAAAGCTGGTTTAATAGGGATGGTTGTTAGCTATGTTTGTAATCAAGTTATAATTAAGTAATGAAAAAATAATTACCTTAAAAAGTGGACCGATTTGCATGCGGTTTTTTTTTTAAAAGCTTGAAATAAAAGTTACATCATAAATTAAAAACCCCCCGACCCTGGGTTTTTAAATAAAATATGAACACTCAGAGCAGGGCGGGAATTTACTTAGCGGTCCCCCCGACTCCTTTAAGTAAGTATACTGAAATTATTTTTGACTGTTTAAGGGTCGCGGGTATTTTAAATTTGTAATTTAACTTATAATGTTATTGCATTTTGTATTTCGTAAATGGTAACATTAAATGTAACCATAATATGCCTATACCACGCTTAACATGCTCGTGTCAGCCATGTTCTCTGCCCGCAATAATAAAACGCGTTTATCACTTGACATAATAGTGCATAATACGTTGTGCAAACTGGCAGTAGGTGCTATTGTGTGGTGACTATGCGGGTTCTATCTCCACGTAAACAGATCAATCAACCGGCAGCCACGAGTACCGCGCGCCGCTCATACTAATGCCCTCATTGACAGACGATGTTGTATACCTAAATATTTGTGAGTGTATAGTTGTTATTTTTAGTTTGAATTATATTGTTTTAGTTTTGTAAACAAGTTACGCGTGTTTTTTATTTATATTAATAGTATCTTAATTGGTATTTCAATTTTGTCATGTGTTTATTCTGAGATAGTTCAATCCTTGTTATATATATTTATTTATTAAGTTTTACATGTATAGAATATATTATCTGTGTGGATAAACTAAATAAAAAAATACCGCGGTTTGAAGTTCATAGCAAAATTTACTTTATGTAAGTATAGCATGAAAATGAATTTGCTACATGGCACAATGTTTTCAGAAATTACGAATAATAAGAAAGTAATTACCTATTAATAGAAAGAAAATTACATAAATACATACCACACACTGTGATGGAGCGCGGACTATTGTATGTTGTATTGTAGTTACAGGCGTGGATGATGAGAGGCGCGATGAAGAAAAGCAAGACGTTATTTACTGAGCACAATTTATTCAGCAACACACACGTGAAAAGGCAGGGCGGAAGTGCCAAGAAACAAAACAGAACCAAAAATCCCGACAATCGGAGTAAGCAGAGTAATCGGTGTTGTGCTGCAAGGCCTCTGGTAAATTAAAGCACGACACTGACCACCCCGTTTCGCAAAGTATTCGAACAAGATAACTACTTAACTATCAAGCAGCAATTAATACACGAATACCCAACTGCTGCACGACTCTGTGGAAGGACCGTGCCAAGGTGAGATGTGGTTATCCTGTCGCCCTTTAGCATGCCATCCTTTTCTGACCTTAGTCGACTTTTACGACATGCAAGGGGAGAGATGCAGTAGGACTATTATTTTTAAGTACCAGCCCGAAACACACAAAAAGGAAATTATTAAATGATAATTTATTACTAGAGAATTTAGTAAATAGACGCTGAGTTACATTTTGAATTCAAAATACAATAACGTTTCAAGCATACTTTCATGCCTATGTCGATGTGTTAGCGTAGGTCTTACGTCTTTACAATTTAGCCAGAGTGACTTATAGTCACAGTTTCCACCGACAAATTTTATTCCAGTGCCATAATAGTTTGTGCGATTTAATTTTCATATGTCTGTATGTATAAACTACATATACAGACATAGGCGACATGTACACGGCATATACAGGCTGTTAAAACGGCGAGTACATTAATTTCGCCAGCGCAATCCTCATGTTTTTCCTAGACAAAAAAGCAAATAATTTTTTTCTCTAAAGTGTCTATTTTTCGAGATATGAATTTTTGAAATGTATGTTTTCGTCTAGTGTAATTTAACGCGTTGTTGCCGCTCCGCACCCTCCGCCTGCCGACCTCCAGTCCTCCACTCACAAAGCTAACCCCCGCCCCTCCCGCCAACACCTCCGTCCGAGGCGCTCACGTCTCACTCATCCGCTCTTCCCCCCTCCGCGCCGCCGCGCCGCCCTGTTGTCATTAGATCATTTTTACACTAAAATAATCACTTAGTTTGTATGAAAACTGTAACTTTGTATTTAAAGGGAATTCGGAAAAAAGTTACGTGACTTTTTTGTTACTCTTGATACCAATAATCATTTCCTAAATTTAATGTACTTACTCGCCATTTTTATTTTACATACTGTATATGCGAGCGTTTCGTCGTTAGCGTATGAAATTCAAACTAAATTATCCCTTACAAAGCGCTACAATTAAACTTTCTAATTAGGGAAGGAGCAGCGCGCGTCTGAACGTGGAGAAAAGTTTTCAAAACGGTCTATTTTCTCGCCGAGAGTTGAGAGCGCAAGAGTAATGAGGGTGTTGACCCCGTGCGGCTTTTGTGCCGTCAACGACGCTGACTCGAAATAATTCAGCCTTGCAGACCAGGACTCTCCTCTCCGCGGTGAGACCACTACTAACGGTGTTTTTTTTTTACTTCCGAGCTGGGTGGCTCTGCCCGAGGTCGAAGCCTGAGGCGCAGCCAATTTCACCCCCCGAGGACGTGCCAGTCCGGTTTGGAGGTATGGACTAATGTCGCTGGGGAAAGGCTATTAACCTGCGATTTGAAGATCCGTGGATTGTAGTAGTGGGGAAAGATATTACCCGGGAGCCCGTTCCACACTTTTGCAGTGCGGCAAAAGAACGATTTAGAGAATCGTGCAGTTAGAAGAACTCTTCTGTTGACTACAAAGGGGTTTTCCGCGAGAGTATGGCGGGTTTGGCGAAGGTGAACGAGGAGGAGGGTTAGGGGAAGCATAAGTTTGTCAGAGTAGCGGTGTGCTTGAATGAAGCCAAACTTTATGAATAACAACAACTTAGCTTCCTCGGTTTGGCTGGCCGCGTATTGGCTACTCCGCGGCCTTTGTTCAATGGTAAATTTCAATGACAACGGCTAGCTCGGGAAATCATCGATGAGGACACATTTTTTATCTCACACTTAAAATATAATATGATAATTTAGGTTAATATTTGTTAGTATAGGCTGTTTAGTTTCTGAGCATAATAAAGATCCGCATTTTTTTCTAAAATTAAAATAATGTTAATTAACATAAGATAATATACAAAATTTGCATAAATCGTAATTAAATTATCACTTGAATGATCGAAGTTACTGGCGTATCATGTTAATGAACTTGAAAGTGATGCGATAACAAAGTAGGCATATTTTATCGTTTTGTATCTCACAATCATGAGGTGTTGCCTCATAAAAACCTGTTAAGTGTGAACGTTGCTCAAACGCAGATAGAGGGTTCCGTGGTCATTCTCTTCTTGCACACAATATGGTGGCAGCATTGAACTATATAAAACAACAAGAAGCACCATCAGCTTTCCCCTGCGTGTCCATTCAGGTATTCTAAATCGAACAACTTAGAATACCTGAGCTGTCAGTTTCGATTCATCCGTCACTGCGTTTGCGCGGGTTTGCCCAATATATAGGTACCTACAAACTGCTCTATGGTCGTGGAATTATGCCGTCGTGTTGGGTGAAAAAATTTAAAAACTATTATGGGAAAGCCAAGAAGGAAAATGGAATCACATATCACAAATAATCTATCGAAATTTTATGAAATGGCATTTTTTTTTATTGTGCTTACTTCGACACAAATATGGCCGGGCCGGTCCGACATTGAACGACACAACTAACGAAAAAGCCGGTATCTCTTTCTAGCATACGTATATCCTATTGAAGTACCTCACTATCGGTCTCTGTCAGTCATGCATTTCATAGTCAATAACACCACTCATCGCGAAACCGCAGGCAGGCGCTAGGCGCCATGCCAGCTATAAGGCGGATAAAAAGGCCGTTGTCTAAACACGCCTTGTGGGGCTATACACTCTGACAGACAGACAAGACAGACGGGCGGACGGACAGTCAGACGCCTGATCGATTTTATAAGGGTCTCTGGAACGGAACCCTAAAAACAGAAATACACAAAACGACCTTGCTGCAGCACGAAATAAAAATCGCGCTCCGCCGCCGCGGCGCCCCGCCGCCGCCTCGGCGCAACAAACAGAGCAACACGTAAATCCTTTCATACGCGTACATACTCGTATGTTTGTTTGTCTGTGTGCCTGCTTAATAGCGGATCACCTTGAGCCGAAGGATCGCGTTCGCGCTGTCGACGCGGGCGGTCAACTTTCAGTAGCGCCGAGGGTCTTGCTAGCGCTATTGCCTATTTCGAACGACTCACATTCGGCTACGTTCTAGATCGAATGACACTCTCGATACATTTTCTAGAGATTGAACGTTTCAACTGTGGAGTTTGACATTGGGCTTTTGAGAACCCATTTATTCTCAAAATCGTTTCTTTGTCGCACCGCTAGGGTGTGGAACTGTCTCCCGGCGATTATGTTTCCCGAATCCTTTAACCTGGGTGTCTTCAAACCTCGTATCAACGGGCTAGACAAGTAGACAGCCTAGCAACAGTCCGCAAATCTGCTGGCATGGCGCTTCACTGAGCGTGGTTTCGCGAGGAGAGGGGTTTTTGGCTCTATCGACTGTACCATTGGTCCCTCGACACAGCCACCCATGTTGGTTTACATAAAAAAAAAACAGCGCAGGACATACGCCTGATCCATTGTCATCTCTTATTGTCAGTTCAAAATCGTTTTCTGAACATATTGTGGCCTTCAGTCATTTTTATTTTAGTAATCCAACAGAATAGTATGATTAGTCCAAATGCTGGTAATATGAGGACTCACTGTCTAAAGTTTTTAAGTTTACCCTGTTATTAATTTATACTAATTTAAATTTTTTACTGATTAACAGTGGTACTGAGGACTTACATAAGTCGACTTATGTAAGTCTTACTTATGTAAGTTACATAAGACGAAAAAGTTTGTACTTACATTGAAAATGTCCGTAGAAATATTCGAGCTGTTGTCAATTGAAAATAGCATGTAGTATCCCTATTAGAATCGAAACTCAGCGAGTGTAGAATACCAGGTGCAGGTTTCCGATACGGCATATTGAGAAAGGCAGCGCATATTATAACTAAGTTTATTGACGATAGCAACACAGGTGCGCTCGATAAACTAAATGATATACCACATCAGAAAACCCACCCGTTCCTTACTGACTGAAACACTCCGTGTTCTTTTTTTTTCTTTTTTTTTATGGAAACTGACACAGTTGGCTACATCACCTACAACATCCGTGATGTCAGCCCATAACACCGGGTGAACTTGGTGCCACGTCAGTGCTTCCCTTCGGTCACGGTTCTACAAAAAACCCAAAGTTCAGAAATTACCGGTTCAATACTCAAGAAATTGGACCTTTTCACGCCCAAACTTTGCAGAAATGCATTATTCATAGGAAATAATACCCACGTGCGCTTAAAGGCAAATGGAAATGTATTACACCGCGAGGTGCAAACGTGCGAGATTGAATATTTGAACGGCTCGACACCAGCAAAACAAATATCGAAGCTTAGTAGACGGACGTGCCGATAGTCCCGAGTCAAATAATAATCATACTGCGCTAACCCGTCACGAGCCCGTCGCATGTCAAGCGGGAGTCAAAATAACCTGCTAGACACACACCAAACTAAATGTAAATAAATACATTTAGAACAAGTTAAACGGCAAGACAACTCTTTGATTGCAGCTCGTGACCTGTCGATCCCATTGTTTCATTAATCGACAGTCATTGCATCGCAATAATTAGGTACTAATTTACTGAATTCGTCAAACACATCGTGTCCATTAACAGAATCTTGTCGATCATGCTGACATCGATATAACATAAGATTATCTAAGCATCAACATCGATACCTACCTCGCTTCCAAAGTTGATTGCGAACAGAAAACTCGGAAAGGTAATGTCGCCTTACTAGTTTAAAAGGTTAGCAACTTGTTGGTGTTACATTGTAGCCTGTAGCAATTAGTTTAAGTAAATATAAGTCAGGCGCGGATACAGCATTTCGCTTAGTGGGGGCAAATTCTGTTGACTTTACCTGTTCCACAAAATTTCTTGTACACAAAAAACAATTATAAAATTTTAGTTCGTTTTCCATGAAATACTGTAAAAAAAAATCAAACGTATAGGGAAAGTTAGTACCTACATTATATGGTTTTTTAAATTTTAAACTCCAATTTATTTTTACAATCGGTTTTCGAAAATCTTGTGATGCTTTTTCCGGCCTATGAGTGTATGCATAAAAGCAAGACTGATGAGGCGATTTTTGGTTTCGGTTGCTCTTAAATAATGTGTTAAGGTTCCGCAACAACGAGAATTACCTTTCAGCACATCCATTTGTCACCATAAGCATTTATATTGAAAATATTTTTGCTTGAATAAGGGGGGGGGGGGGGGGTGGGGGGGGGAGCAATTAAACCCATTGCCTCCTTCCCCCCCCCCCCCCCCCCCCCCCCGCACCCCTTGTAGACGCTTGATACAGTATGTAAGTCATAGATCGCGGTTGCGAGTGTGGGCTCGCCTCGCAGTCTGCGCAAAAACGAAAGTAATGTCTTGAAAGTGGACGCCGGTGGTGATTCATCGCTACGCGAAGGCATCCGAGGTATATGACCTGCATCTAGCGTCTCCGACGCAATACCACCTGTTCGTCTGATTACCGGCTTACTCTTTTATAATTTATTCAAATAATATGGCGGCACTTGCTCGGGAGCCGGCGGTTTTATAAGGAATATCTCAGGGTTTCGTAATGGCTTCGTTAACATTTCGTGCGTGTAATTAGGTACCTACTTATCATCCCCTATCATCTGACTGGTTGGTACGCTTAGTAGTAAAACTGGATTAGACCGGGTAGTCTGACGTCACATCAGCCAGATTTGATTCAAAGTAAGTCCACAACAGACTCTGGACTATGTATAGCTTGATAACTCATACACATGTAGTATAACAATTTACTGTTAGATCGTTCTATAGTCTATATATTTAAATCAGTTACGTTCTTTGATGAAACATGATGTGTTACTAAATATAATTCTTTGTTTGTTTCAGGTAAGGCTCAACAAACTCCGAACTACGTAAGTGGTAAATTTTCGGCAAGTCTGTCACACCGCAATACAATAACGAATTTCATAGTCCATAAATTCTAATATGAAGTTGGTTGTGTGAGCCTCGGCGACGCCCAACTCGCGCGTAACTTACCTCGCATAAAACTCCGGAGAATTGTTCGACAAACGCAAATAATGCGGGTCTTTCGCAAACGCGAGTAATGTGACTTACAATCTAAATTATAGTCGAAACGGTCGGCTATAAGGGTTCGCACTGTCGCTATCTCCAAACAGGTTTTTAAGGAAACGCGTAGGAAGTGAATTACAATCTTTACGAGTATCATACTGGCGCTACGGCTAATAATGACGTAGCAGCTCAAGAGTTCGATGTTCGCTTTATGATTTCAATGGAATGCTCAGAAATAGTTCATATGTTATAGGAACGACCTCATATAATGTGTAGCTGTAAAAAGCTGCCCATAGCAAGATTAATTGTGCCGACACATTACACAGTGGGGCTTCATCACCAAGGCACAGACCGAAGTACCATGCTTTTGCGTTTAGTTTTATTTTTTTCAACAATAGTAAACGGAGAGACTATTGTTTTAATTTTCAAACTGGGCCAGTACCAATCCATCCAGGCTGGCAATAAGTAAAACAAAGATACCTGCAGTTCCGCGAATAAACCTATAAATGATCTCGAAAAGTCCAAAAGGCTTAGAGCAAATTCTCGGAAGGCCCTTCAGATATTTATGACGGAGAAATGCCTTTGGAAACCCCCCAATTATACCGAAGATGAGGAAAGCGGCTTACACTTCTCGTTCCTTTGATTACCGCTGCCTTCAGTACTTGTTCAACAGTTCCAAGGGAAATTTTTGAAGGCTCGTGTTTCTGAGATAGATGTAGGTAGGTGCTTCCGAAAGCTTTCATGTAACTCTCGTGCTTGTAATCTATGAGTGCGCACGGAAGCATCTAAGAGCTATATTCTAAGGAACAACGATCTTTTCAGTGAAATGTAATGTATTCGTTATTTACCGCTCGGCTGACCCACTTACCAGAGGACTCTACCATAAGGGGCACGGGAAGGGGAGGAATTAAATTCACTTACTGTGTCCGCGTCGGCGGTGGTGGTGGAGAAAGCACTAACGACACGAGACGCGGGAGAAATGTTTCCTGCCGAGAAATGTTGCAGATCTGTTTTACGTGGGATTATTTCAGAAAACCACGGAATAAAGAAAATAAAATAAAAATAGCGTGTGATTTTAGTGGACTGTGCTCTAAATGTTAAATTATCGCAAATATCTGTTCCTACCTACCAGCCCAGTCATATAAATCATTTTAGATTTTAGACCCTAGAACACCCCGTATCGATTTTTAAAAGTAGCCGGGCTGGGTAGATAAGTTGGAGCCGAGCATGAATACAATTTCACTCCTAACGAAATGCCACTCTGTCACACTGGTTTGAAGATGCGTAATAGTATGAGTGATTAGATGAGTCCTCAGGGTAGCTGTAATAGTAATATTATCCGTAGAAGTGTCTTAACGATCCAACAATGCGTCTTTTATTTAGTGATGGAAGGTCCCTGGGGACAGTTTCCAAGGAGACGAAAGTCGCGTCTCTAAATAAAATCCAAGGCTAAGAGCTGGTACCCAAGGGGATCCTTCAAAAAGACAGCTGCACTATTCCATCACTGATCCTATTTAGGAATAGGTATAGTTCGATGTCTCATCTCCTTTTTTCATTGCTTAGTATATTAATGTTAGTAAAATAACAAACTTGTCATTAATGCTCATAGAATACGATATACATTAGATACCGTATACTACGAGTATTACTCCATCATTTTAATCGTTTTGCTGGAGATATATGTTTCTTGCTATATTGCGCACAGTATTTATGGACTATATGCCATTATACTTCCGATATTGCCCTAGTTACCGCGTGCTCTAGTTACATTGTGCTGGCTTGGACAGAAGAAGAGTCCCCTCTTGATGCATCCGCTAAGATTGCTGCGGCTTGATAACTCTATACGCCAGTTAATTAAAAAAGAGAACCGACTCTACCTTTTCTTGGTAACTCCCTTGCTCCAGCAGCTGCAAACTGAGAAATTCTTCTGGTGGGTAAAATGTATAACTCTTTGTCATACCAACGCTCTCTAATCGCAAGCAACGTTCGGAGAAACGCGTTGGAAACTATTGAGTGTGATATGGTTGTACAGAAGTATTGAGTAATAAAATATGCGCGCTACAGCATCTTATTCTTTTTTTTCCATCGTCGCAGTGTCCCTTTTAGAAATGATGTGGAAACGGGTCGCTGAAGAAATATACCCGTTCTTGAGAAAGCTTTTAATATTTTAATGTGTTCGTATTCAGTAGAACTGCACAAAACTCGTTGCTATTGTAACTTAGAGAAATAAGTATGATGGCTCAAAATTACTTCTCGGACCTAATAAAATAACATATTTATTTACAAAGTCTTTCTGCATTAGGAGCAAAAATATTAGGCAGTAAGAAATGCAATATTTGTCATGTAACTAGAGAATGACTCAACCCATTTAGATTCGGTTTTCGCCAGAGTCTGAGTAGCAGCGTTGGAACTAATAGCAGTCAAACAAAAGTCCGAGTCATATTTATTTGTAGTAAACTTCGACTTTATTCGTAAGATCCTCTTTGTAAACGAATTGAGAGCAGCTATTTACTTTCTGAGTATAGTTACACAACGCAATGATTTAGTGCTGAGCCAACGACAACGTTATGAGCCGTGGCCGTTGGCGAAGTAGTAATAAAACTTGACTACGGAATTGTGCACCTGGAGTAGAACACCTAGTCTATATCTCTACATTTCGTTTGTACATCTGACTTTTATTACGCAACGTGTGCCCACTTATATATCGAAATAATTCTTGGGACGACGATGAAAGTCGTCCCTATGGATGAAATAGTTCCTGTACATTTTTAGGTTTCCGTATCCTTACAAAATCCTATTACTAATTTCTACACCTACGTCTGTCTGCCCGGCTGTCTGGTTGTCAATCTGTCTGTCTGTCCAATCTTTAAAGGACTGTTTCTTTTGAACGTTAATAAGTAGTGGATTGAAGTGTTTACAGAATATGTGTTATTATTATAGCGGATATAGTTACTAAGAAATTATAAAAAAAAGAAAAACTAAAAATTAAGGGGGTCCCCACCCCATACAAGAAACGTCTTTTTCACGTTTTTTATTTTTGCTATAACGTAAAAACGGCAATACATACAAACACCATGGGTGTGATTATAGTGCAAACTAAAGTATATCAACAAATAATAAAAAACCGGCCAATTATGCGGTACGGAAACCTCGGTGCGCGACTCCGACTCTCATTTTTCCGGTTTTTATATTAATTTTTGTTGAATAATTTTTTTCTATAATCGAAATTCAATCTTCAGATATTGATAACTTCTTCGTGCAGTTGTTGCGTATATGTAACGTCTTACGTCACAATGGCATAGAAGCTAGAGAATGAGCACATTGTATCTATTGGATCAGAGTTGCTAAATATAATTAAAATATTTATTATAACAATTTGACCTATGCGAACTCCGAACGAGTAGGCAACGGCCAAAGTCACTTAATTCCACTAGATACTATATCTGCAAAACTCAACTATACTTTCCTGACTCGCCACTCCACAGACAAGCGAAGATGTTTCACAGGATGATATAGGATAAGAGAGGGTAAAGATAAGTCAGGTAGGCTTTAGCGGTGCTGAATAGCTGCGCGAACTGGGCCCCAGGAGTCCGAGAGCCGACACCGCAGTAATGATCTCATTTAACTTCATAAACCGCTGCATCCCCTGCGCCTCTACGCTATTAGTCTGGAGCGGCGTCGTGCGGTCGGTAAATCTCGAGTATACTCCGAGGTCCTCGGGGGCCGTCTACTCGCCCAAATTGGGTTATTCGAATATATTCTGCTTCGATTGGGGCGATGGCCGCGAAAATTACGCTAAATGATGCGCTGAAGCAGTAGTTCGGAGGATGAGGATTAACTAAAATAGGCGAGGGTGCGTAGGAGGGGGAGGGAGAGAGAGAGTTAATATACAGATTTAGTTACTTTATTAATCTACTATATTTTTCAAAACATGAAGGCCTTTGAATATTGTGAAATGTTACCGGCGTTTTGACTTAAACTTTGATTTGAGCAAACACAACACTGAGATTTTGGCATAAACGGTCCGGAGGTAGGAGGCATCATATAATTTATTATGGAACTATGTACGTTAGTTAACATAAATCGAAAACCGTCATCCGTTTCCTCCAGTCATCCAATAACCCCACCAGTTCATACAGTAACATCACTTAGTTTGGACTTTTGTTATAAATGAGAGTTTTGGAATATCTGTTCTCTTCGGAAAATCTAGGTTACGAAGTCATCTTCATAAACTCATCCCTACAAAGACTACTCGTATATGAAAAAAGAGTCTATGCTCTATTCTTAGACTACTCCAGTGCTATATAAAATTCTTTCTATACTTTCAGAGAGCTCGACCGTCACAAAGCTCCGAGTATTTTCTGAGTATTCTCTCGCTTATTCCCCGTTCATAGTGGCGGGTGCAACGACTTGTGACGTCACTAACCAGTAACCCGGGCGAGTCACTAACCTGTTGCTTCGCATCCACTCTGTAAAACGAATAGTCATATTTTATTGGATCGAAACCTGCTTCGAGAACTGGTGGGAGCGGCGCTGAGCGCTTCTCGCTCGCATCGCTGATTGAATTTCTGAACAGAAGCATTTCTATAGCTGCAATCAAAAACAAAGATAGCTACATCGATTGATGGTGTCGTCTGTTGAGCGATTTTACTTACGTTGGCTCGACACCGTTACCAATTAATCCGTACGCTGAAAGGAATCTGATTTAAAAAGTTTCAACTAGGCACATTTTGTGCGTAAGCCTGGATCATACATACGCAAAACTTTAACGAGTCTCACAGTATTCACCAATGATGTGTAACATCGGTTGACAGCTGTCGACATGCGCCAACTGTGGGCCGCATCTATGAATAATAATTCACAAAATTACGTCACTTCTTTAACGAATTTCCGCTTCATTCACAAAATTACTCTCATACAGAGAGCTAACATGTTAGACGCCAATAGTAGAGCATAGAATGATGCGGCCATAAGCAGTACTCAAATTTTTGTGAGATCATCTGGATCAAAACCATCCGATCATTATAGCAGAGAAGATAATATATGTAATACATGGAGACTGGCTCATTACATGCTTGATAGTTTTTCCACTGATTCTTTGAAATATGTCCAGAAATACCATCCGCAATCTCAAAAGGGGAGAGCTTTGTCCAGAAAAAAAACCTCAACTGATTTAAGACGACGACAAAGAGATCGAATCCATCCATATCCTCTTTTATTCCATGCGCAGGTCCTTGTAAAAGTTCCTGCGGTCGTTTTGTCGGTGACTGGCCGCTTTCAAGTTGCATTTATCGCTCAAGATATTTTATTATTGTTACAATATGTTACAATGACAGTGATAAAACCTTAAATGGGTTTGAACCGATCAAGCTCGAAGCCTTGCGAGAGCAAGGAGACCTTTCGCAATTTATTGCATTCGAATTTGTCATCGCTTCGACTTGTCAGATTTAACTTTTATTAATTGTACAACTTTCGGTACTTCGTTTTATTTATCGTTGAGAAGGCGACGAGATTTATCGACCTTGCTTTATTTCAGTAAAATGTATTTTTGAGGTTGTGCTCACACATTATCATCGTTCGCCGTTCGTTACATTGCAATCACTGTGGATCACACATCTGAAAATGCTATATGCTCATGGGTACTTATGTGTTCAAGGATATTTTCAGTATATTCGCCGGCATCATGGTGACACACAAAAATAAATGGCGTAGACTTTGGAAGATGAGTATGAGCGAGGTTGTGACCGTGGCGGCCACGGCGCGTGACGGGCGCTCGTGCCCGGTGACCGGATGGAGTGTCGCTCCAGCCGGTGTCAATGCCATGCGTACATCACATGTCATTTCTGACGTTGTAGTTACACTAGATAGGATCCTATTGTCCCGGCTTTTGCTGCAGTTTCGCTTTCGTGAAATGTTGAGCCATTCGTAAAGTCGGAACGTCAACGCTAATGCAAAATTTTAGTTTAAGAAGTTGCTTAGAACAAACTGACGATACTCTAGCAGACACACATACATGCATACCATCACGCTATATCCCGAAAAGGGTAAGTAGAGTAAACGCTGTTGTGCTGCGATAGCTCTGATGAATTAGGTAGGTAGGAAGTGGTGTGAGACTGCGCGGAGCTCAGTAGGGAACGACTCGGTTCGACGGAGCGACGCGGAGACGTGTAGAACGTGTGTGTGTACCGACCGACCGGGCACCGAGTTCTTTCTCTACTGAGCTCTGCGCGGTCGCCTCTCGCACCACTTCCTACCTCGTTGTACCCCTCGTGTCTTCGTAAAATGAAAACACTCAGGTCAGACGATAAATAATACATGACGAAAGTAAATATGCCCCCATTGACTCACTTTTATAGTACCAACAACAATTAAACTGAGATGCTCCTTCAAAACGTTCCAATTTCTGTGATTAAGTTCAAAATTATTCAGCTGGATTATTTATGAATAAATTTCTAACTAAAACCTGTTATCAAAATATTTCTTAGTAATTATTACAATCTATTTATGAATGTAATAATAGTAATGTTGGACATGACACAGTTTCGACCTGTCGAACGAAGCCTACGAGATAGTCCAATGTGATGTAAATTCTCCGCCGATCAATTATTTATTACTGTAACTATAGGCCTCCCAAATTACACACCTACACACAAGTAACATGCGTGTCTCCTAACTAATGCGCACTTTAGACGGGGAAATACGTCAGAACTTGCCTCGCTTGTCTAATCCTATCTAGTCTAGGTTACCTAATTCTATATAGCTCATATACCATCTGATTAATTAAATTATCTAGCTAGACAGAAGCGTATTACTATATTCCCTAACTGAATATTGTCTATTTGAATATGCCCCGATAATATCGTTTATTGTATAATTTCAGCCATAGGTAGGTAACCTACCTACACTTGGATAGGTCGAAAATTCCGCCAGTTCGATTTCAATGCGAAGAAGAACTGACAAAGGAACTTCGCAAGTCACAATGTTTATCTCGATGTTTATATATGAGAAATAATAAAGAGTAAATAATAACTAATAACTGTAAGAGAAGAATAATTGTAATTTATAATTATTATATTTTTACAAATTATTAACATGAACTTGATTACAACTTGAGAACATGATTATTTACAGCATAAAGGTGAACACTTAATAAGAATCTGATCACTCTGCCTATTTAGATTACCTAATCTTTATAGCCTTCGTCAGTTTATCACGATTAAATCACTGATTTGTGGCGAACTATGGAAGTTTTGGCGTCTTTTTTTGGTGAGTGTACGAATATACGTACAAAGAATGATTGTTTCATTGAAACCTCTTGCATTTTCAGAACAGAGTACTACTCGTAAATTCCATATATAGTAAAACCTTAAAGCATTAAACTAGCCGTATAACTAATCCACTTCAAATAAAATAATGAAAGCTCTTCTGATAATGTTAACGGCACTATTGACATCCTGGGCACAGTGCCAGTAATTAGAGGATAATAAGTCCTTTTAGCTTCGGTTTCCCCCGCCTCCCGCACATCGCCGACGATATTGATTTGACCCGCGCGCCACAGCACAGTCTGACCGTCCACCCGCGAGTTTGACCGTCCACCGGCGAGTTTGCTCGGTTTGCACAGTTGCATATTGTTTAGCTACTCGAATTACCGTGCATACATCCGTGCATGTCGTAAAAGGCGACTAAGGGATATGACTCCCTTCTTATATTACTAGGTGGTAGGGTTTAACCCACCCGGGTTGGTACCACCGCACTGAATGAAAGGTCGGTCGAAACGGCTATGTAAATAGTTTGTGTTTTCCGTCCAGTTCAGTGTAGCCGGCACGACCGAAGGGAAGCACTGACGTGGCACCAAGTTCACCCGGTGTTATGGGCTGACATCACGGATGTTGTAGGTGATGTAGCCAACGGTGTCAGTTCCAATAAAAAAAAAAAAAATTACCGTTGTCATTGTTCATAGAAATGACATGTTTGAAGAAAGGCTTAACGAAGATTTATTAACCAGACGTATAGCCGCTTGCGTATTATATTATGTATATGCGTGGCACCAAGTTCACCCGGTGTTATGGGCTGACATCACGGATCTTGTAGGTGATGTAGCCAACCGTGTCAGTTTCAATAAAAAAAAAAAATAAAAAAAAATGCTTAAGTACGTATTATTAGGCGACCGATAACGGCAGGGCTAAGACTTGTAAAAATATAGTGACTGATTTGGTTACCATGCCGGATATTTCCTAGGGTTAACCTGTATCGAAAACTAATTTGATAAAAAAAGAACGGTAGCAAATTTGGAAAATAAAATTGAGTTCTCAATACATTTTGAGGTTAGGTATTTACGAAAATTTATGGAGAACTATTTTTTTTTTCCAATTTCACCGCTGTTCTTTTTTGGAAGCAATATCTGGCACGATAACAAAATCACCTTGTATTAAAATCTGCTGTTTCACTCGCCGTTGATGGCAATGATGCCGTCACGCAACGCACGGCAGTTCATACATTGTTGCCTCCACTGCTGCTGGTTCTGTGTTCGTTACCGTTCCATTATCGTCTCGTGTGCAATGTGCAAGCGGTCAATAGATGAGGAATCTGTTGGTAAATCGAAAATTGTTCATTTTATTGAAGAAAATCGTAAGATGTGTCACGGACCTCCCTCAGAACTTTTCGTAAACATAATAGTATTGTTTGAATACTATTTAACGAATTGATTCAGGGTTTAGTACGAGTATTTTTGTATCTGTGTCTCAAATTAAAATATTTTCTCACGCTACGAGTATAATACAGATTAAAATAAAAGATTGTAAGAGAATGCCTCTGTGGTGCAGTTACTTTTAACTCATGTTTGGCTAATTTGATCACTGGAATACGTCTAATCTGAATGTATTATCAATTTATCATAGTAAATATTATTCCAAACCGATAAAATACATTGCATGAATGAATGCGATGGAAGTTAATGACTATGACGTAATACAACTTGTACGTGATATGATAGGTTAGATAGACGGTCAAGTTCTTGTGTGACGTTCACTCAATTTTAGCACTAACTAACACACATCAATCAAGCTACGCTGCTGGTCCTGTCTCAAATAATTATGCAAATCACCAATCGTATCAAGGCGAACTTCGATGACTGCATATCGATGATGACTGCGATTCACGATATTTGCGGACGAGAATTTGACCGTGACTGTTTCATTTCTGTCGATACCATAGCATAATATTGTATGTGATACAGATTTTATCGACAATGCGGCGGCGTATGTACCTACAAACTCATCCTTATATCACCTTCTCATTGCACATCCCCTATGCTGCCCTCCTCTCATATAAGCACCATTTTTATCGATATTGAAATGTTGTACAATCGCATCTCTAATCGCCATAATCTCATGTCATATTTTTTATCGATATCGCTGTGTACAAGCACATCGCTACGTCGTCGTCGTCGCTACGGGGATGCTCATTATCGACACAGGCCCCGGTCATCGTCCGCTCGCTCGGCGCTCTACATAGCCTAACGCACACCACTACGCACACCACTACGCTTCTCGTACCAGTATAGCCTCCGTTATATACCTACCGACCGATCTTACTTACCTACCCAGTTACCACATTACTGGCGCTATGGTGTTGCAGAACTGTATGTTGCTACGTATGTTGCTACAAATGTGGCTTACGTATGTTGATGCTACTTTTGTTACTTCTTTCCTAGAACTATTTACCATTCTTGAAAGCTTTTTGTGACCGTTTTCGAAACGTTCGACAAATGGATCAATAAATAATTGAATGTTATAATGAGCTCCGGCTAGGTGAAGGCACATACGACCTAAATAACTACGTATCTTCTTCCTTCTACCACAGATTACTTAATAGTTACTTCATAACAGATAAATCACTCCATAGAAAAAGTTTCCTTCGGCTTTAATAGCCTACTGTTTTACGTCGCCAATCGCTGCGTGCGAAAATGTACCTAAACGATCGAGTGTAAAGTGATTATTGCTTTGCAGCTGCGCGCAGTTGCGTGTGCAAGCGTGTAGGTATGCTTCGCGCGGCTGACGAATTTTCACTGAATTAGACCGCCCCGGCGCGGCGGTCCACCGGGCGGTACAGGTTGGTTAACTAAAGCTGGCACGTACACAGCACTCACACCAATGCAATTGCCCGCGTGCGAGTGAGACGTCGCACTGCATACGCATCACGAAAACCTGATCTGTCTCACTCGCACGCGGGCAATTGCATTGGTGTGAGTACTGTGTACGTGCCAGCTTTAGTTAAACGACCTGTAGGTAGTTAGCGCACGCAAGTAAGTACATAGAATGCGCGAGGCCTGCTTCTACCGGGAGTGAGGATGAGAAGAGCGGAAGATAGCGTCTGATGGCGTTCCTTGGGAGAGGCAGTCCTCCTATGTCCATCATTGGACCGATACGGACTGATGGTGTAGTTCAGTCATACAACTTGTATTAAATATTACATGTTCTGGACTATAACGACTTGCAGTCGTTTTCACCACCACCGGTTAAGTATCTTCTTCTTATTTTATTGTTGGCAACCAAACGAACACTTCGCTTATTAATACTGATGCTGATATCCAGTGACGATGCTGCATCGTAAAAGTTAAAAGTGTTCATACAGACAGTGATAAAAAAAAATTTTATTGGACTAAATGGAATGAAATAGCTTTCTACGAGTATATTTACAATTTTACATCATTACATTTTATACTTTTTTATATTTTTATGTATTTATTTGTAATTATTGATTACATATGACATTACAGAATATATTTTTAGTACGCAGTATGGTTTTATGCTAGTAGGGAGAGGAATTTTAAAAGAATACAAGGCAGAACTAAAGGAAGGGCAACCGCGAATGTAATTGGACAATCAAAGAGGATAATATGTTCAGGTTTTCTTCGTCCAGTTCGAACTCGCAGATTGAAGTATCTAGAATGGTAGAGGCATTATATGGGTGTATGTAGGGTATGTATGACCCGCTGAATTCCTGCATAGTGAGCCCCTATCGTTCGACTGGATGTGAACCATTCATCCGACCAGGATTCATGTAGAATTTGGAAGTGCCAACAAATCATGGGGGAAATTTAAAGGAGCCCTATTCCCACAAGATTGTCTCGAATGTCTGTATGTGAGGGTATCCAGGCGAAGAGAACTCGTTTTTCACCTAAAAAGTGAGTTTTTTTATTAATATAGAAAACTATAGAATTTTGAATGTGGCTATGAAATGTATTCTGTACTAATGACTCGGTTTAGTCTCGTCCAACGCTATGCGTAATGTAATTAACATTATAGAGATGATACAAATTTCTTATCAGAATTTTGAGAAAGGCTCATTATATCTGATACACTTATCTTCTAAATGTTTTGTGGTGAGAATTCTAAGTAAAATTGTTAATCTTGCTCTCAACATGTATTTTCGATAACCGTAAGTGGTATATATTATGTGGATAGACACTAAATATTGTAAAATAAGATACTTGTAAAAAACCTCTGCGAAGTTTCTTGGCGGCTTTTCTTCATGGATGTAATCGAACCGGATATAAAAAAATTGTGGCAAGTTCGAGAGTATTAACTACCACAAGAATGATAGAATATAATATAACAATATACATCATTTACCAAACATTTGGCAGGAGTTAACCAATAGTTATATTTTAACCGAACGTAATGAAATCACCCGTTAGTCAAAATGATACGTCCCCGTTTCGTGTTCTCCGTAGTAAATGACTGCGCTAAGGCTCTGAGCACTTACGTCTTATTTCATCGTAAACACTTCCTCTTTCACATAATGCCTTCCTTTATACACTGCTCACATTGTCCTTCCCTCCTTCCTTGATCTCTCCTTCTCGTTCTCTCGTACCTCATTCCCTTTCATCATAGTGGCCTTGTCCGCGACCTTTCTCGGCGTTACATCAGTGTTACTGTCACTAGACATCTCCGTGCGAGGTGACAGCTAGGTTACAACGCCGTCATGGAAAGAAATACAAAGAAGTGGCCATCACTTTAACGTTATTTCGCACAAACGTTAGGAGACTATCAGAATAAAAACTATCACTATAAAAAACCCAATGCAAACTAACGTTTGAAATTTATCAAACGTTATCCGCCAAACGTTTGAAAATCGTTAAACTAACGTTATTCTATTCGTTTGTGTTAGTGATAGTTATTTACCGCCCACACGAAAACCGCTGCTATAGCGAAATGATAATAACGAAACAAAATAACGATTCAACTAACGTTTAAACTATCAATTAAGTCACTTAGGTAGGCCGCCCCCGCGCCGCACCACCCCGTGGCGCCGTATAACGTTTGCGCGTAGGGTTATTTCTAACGTTAGTTTTATGTTAGTTTGCAAACGGTTCCTATTCTGATGTTTTTGTAGCGTTTGTCTTCAAACGCTACCAAAATCAACCTATCAAAACGTTAGTGCACGGATATTTTTTCTAACATTTACGAACCCTCGGGCGAGGTGAAAGAAAAATGCACAAAGGCGAATTTACAAATGCATTTAGGCGGCGGGTGGCCGAGTGGTCTAGGCGTGTCGGCATTGCGGCATTGCGAGAGATCCAAGACACGATCAGATCTAAAAAAAAAAGATAGATCTATCTAAATATTTTTACTCCAATGATCTTCAGAATTCTCTGATGAAAGGTTCACCGCGTACGTCTTTATATATCCTGTATACAACCAGTCAGGTCGAGCGAACAGTGGTTCCGTGCCCCTAAGCCCAAAAATTAAAAACCAGCCAGCCAGACGGACAACAAAGTGATCCTGGGTTCCGTTTTTTCCTCCTTTGAGGTACGGAACCCTAAAAAAATGGAGAGGCTTTTTTCCAGCAGTGGACGCATGTTGCTGTTGTTGTTTGGGGTCGTCCTTTGTGCAAAGCCCCTTCATCTCTTGCTGCCCGAGCCAGATGGTTTCCTCCATAAAGGCGATGAGGCGGCCCGGGTGTCTGCAGACCTGCGCAAGCGACGTACGCGACGATAGCAACAGCAGTGGACGCATAATCGCCTAGCTAGGTACTGATCAACATAATACACAATAGTTTTAATTCTCGGACATTTTTTGACAATTGTTATTTATTTCGTACATTCTTTTGACAACGAGTTATTTTTAATTTTTAATCAATTTTTTTTATTTTTATTTTCTTGACATTTTGTTAGTTATAGGTCCGTTATATATTAATTAATTAATTAATTAATTAATTCTGTGTTGTGTATTGAATTTTTGACGATGGCCTATTTTTTGCTTAAAACTTAAATGACGAACCTAAGTGTATCTTGTGTACCTACAGATGATGAAGAAATAAATAAAATTCAATGCCGTTTCTTCGTATACATATATTTTCATGAAGGCTTGTACTCTTGACCTCTACGACCTGACGTACGCACGCTCTTGCGCGCGCACACTCTACCTATGGGATAGAAGTTTTTGACAAAAAAAAAAAAAGAACTAGGTACATGGAAAGGGCATCAGAAAAGTAACTTAGCATGGAGCAAGAGGGTGTGATTTATCGATGTTTGTATCAACTTTCTTGCATGATAAAAAGTGACATTATTTATCCTATTAGAATTAATCGTTTTTAGGGTTCCGTACGAAAATTAATAGTTTTTAGGGTTCCGTACGAAAATTTATACTTTTTAGGTTACCTTACAGTTGAAATTTTCACGATACAATAATATGTGTTATTATGGCAAATATCAAGACAAATAATTGAAAAAAAATTAAAAGTAAAAAATTTATGGGGTCCCCATAAAAGTAACGTGTATTTTCAACGAATTCTAGTTTTTGCTTTATCATAAAAACGGTAATACATACAAACATCAAACTTAATGTGATTTAGATGTCAGCCTCGGTAGCTCAGTGGTGCGGTCCATGTGCGATCGGTCGACTGTTATTATTAAGCAACCCTGAGCGCGGTCAGTACTTGCATGGGTGACCGCTCGACCGTTGGAGGCTGACCGTGGTTCGGATTCCACGTTAACCTGTAGGTTCCTTCCCTTCTTACCTTACTAGGTGGTAGGGTTTATCCCGGCCTGGTTGGTACCACCGCACTGAGCGAAACGTCGGTTGAAACAGCTATGAAAATAGTTCGTCTTTTCCGTCCAGTTCAGTGTAGTGTAGCCGACATAAATTGAAGGGTAGCACTGACATGGCACCTATTTCACCCGGTGTTATGGGCTGACATCACGGATGTTGTAGGTCAGGTAGCCAATCGTGTCAGTTTCCATAAAAAAAATAAAAACATTATTTACATAGCACCTATTCGCTTGTTGCCTATCGTATGTCTTTACAGTTTATTACATTGCCACAAAATATTCTTGTCTTATTATTACGTTTCTATTCTCAATCTTACTATTCTTGCCTGCATTCTCTCCCGCACTCCAACGGTGTAGTTTGAATAGAATTCCTCACGGCATTAAGCTCGCCTATTAACTTTAAATTTGTGTAAATTGATTTACACATACATACATTTTGCAGCCGCCTGTACAAATGTACTCAGTGTTAATATATTGCGCAACACTCACATTGATATTTGTTAAGTGTTTATCTATCGGTTTGATAGTTCAGAAAATTAACACGAATGTTACTGAGTGAATGTTGCAATAGTTTTGGAGCAAAATATAAAAACTTGAGGCGCTTGAAATCCGGTCAAGTGTTTAACTTGGCAGACAGTGAATGACAACTCAATATCCATAACTCAAACATTTGAGTATGGACAAAGCTTGAAAACCTTCGGGTGGCCATTTGTCGCGCACTTTTAAAGCATGCGAACTTTCATGCTAAAGGATTTGCGTTTGAAAGCCCAGTTTAACTTTCTTTTTAATTAAATAATGTTTACGACCTAGTCTATGCGTAATTTGCGCAATTTTCTCACGAAAACGAAACGAAAAGAAAAAAATCTGTTTGAGTTTGATCGAAACAAAAGTATTTTGGGGTCAAGGTTTCCACGAATTTTTTTTATGAAAGCCAGCTTGGGTGTCTGCTTGTCTAGCCCCTCTGACTCAGCCACCCATACCGAATTACATAAAAAATATATATCCCTCTGTGCTAGCGATGTCTGCCAGCCGTGTCGTCTCGAAAATAATGATATCTTCTGTGCTCGCCCCCAAATGCTAATACCTATGAAAGTCGGCTCAGTTTATGGTTATTCCTTCGGATTATAGTCTATACTTCCGCGAGTGACATGGCGAAATGAAACGGGCGTAATCGAACATAATATGGATGAAAGGTTTTTTGCAGACTCTCCTGCTTTACTCTAAAGTTGGGCCACCAAGACGAGATAAAGAAAGTAAACAAACTAAGGTCAGTTTGACTTACGTTACGACTGCAACAGATTTATATCTCTCTCCGTTCCTTCGCATGCAATAACGTCAGAAATGGATGTCGCTATGTGTTTCATAGTAGTAGAAAGATTCACTAGTTCATAACATAGGGCATAGAATTTCTATGCATTTGGGTCTAAATTTGGTGAATTTTAGTTTTATCCTTCTCGAAATTCGCTCCTCTGCGAAATGTTGCTGTCGTTTCCGTGTCCTGTTTGATATGTTCTTATAAGGGTTTTTAAATTACCGTGGTTCTTAGACATTTTACCGTGACTAGAGCTGTTTTGTTTTAAAAATAATGTTCTTATAAGTTCGTTATAGTTATTTTTAGTTTTGTTGTTGACGTTTGCTGTTATTGTGAGTGGTTACCAAAGTTTAGGAACTATTATTTATGGAATAACATCTTGGCCCCTGAAGATCTTTGAAAGATATTATTTCACAACCAAAAAACATCAAAAGGTTGCGAACTTGCGACTACGTCGGCGGAGTCGTCCTCCACAACCCACGAAGGTATTCGGAGCACCGAGGTAGGTGCGAGCAATTTTAAAAGCTGCCCCGTCACGAATTACGACTCCAACAAAAACAAATTATGAACACCTGAGAGTTGATGTACATTCTTTATTTCGTCTCGATCGATGGCCCTACTATACTCGCTTGAATCGAATTTGATCGACACAATGCTGTCAGTCTGATTGAATAGTTAAAATAATAATGTTTTTGTAAGATCGTAAACCTAATAATTTCAAAACTCTTGAATCTTAAGAGAAAATTTTATGGCTTTTCTAATTAACTCAAGGCCGTCCGCGTCCGTCAGTTACTTGTGTACGAGTATGTACATTATGTTACAAACAATTCAGAGTCTATGGTAAGTTCAACTTGCGAGGACTATAAACGGTTTTCCAATGTAGAGACGAGTCGTTCAGCATTCTCATTTTGGTTATTAAGCTAATTGCTATTCCGCGAGTTTCATTACCCCGTTGGTAAAATCTCTAAATCAGATAAAATGGCCTTGCGTCAGAGCCCAGGTAAAAACAAACGGTTGCGCCAAGGGTCAGATTGCCGGCAGCTCTCACGTATTCATTTGTGTAATATTCAATCAGATAAAAAGAAAAACCTCTGCTCCGACGGCACGTGACGGGAAAACCGAGCGGCGGCGTCGGGCGAAAGTTAACCAACCGGTACAAATCAAAACTACGTTTAATTTGATAGCGACTTTCGACACAATACTGACGGCGGATTTTGTCACGCCGCTCTGCGCTTGACAACTGCGAGTTAGGGTTCAGTACTCTCGGAACAGGATATCCCTATCCTTACATCTGTTTGCTTGTATAACTCAAATGGCTGTAACGATTTATACGTCATTTTCTCAAATCCCACCTGATATATCCCCGGAACGTTGTAGGATGCACAGCATGACGCCACGATGAAACTTTTACACAGTCTAAACAGCTAGTGCGAGTGCAAGAATTGGCCCTAATGTTACGCGATCTCACAATTTTCTAAAGCTGGCTACCTCCAAACAAAACCTAAATAGCCAGGGCGGGCGTGCGTCCCTCAAAAAAATTTGAGCACATAATGAAAGGCCCAGGCGTATGAGAAAAGTTGCCATTGTTCCCACGATGCAATAAAGCTCGCCATAGACGTTGAAGATGCTATAATATTGTATCTTAAGATGCCCTAAGATGAAATGTTATAGTATTTTCATGTCACACCCGGCTAAGATATGATATATTTTATGAAACTAATACATTCTCATAAAGACTACCGAACGGGTAATCACTACCGCAGGATTGATGCAGACCTGTGAAAATTTATTGGTAAGTATAGATAATGTTTTAGTTTTTAAATCTACAGGACCATCTCTAGTGAACATAAAATCTGAAACAGCAAATTGAATTAATTAAAGAAAACAAAGAACGTTTATTTAAATTTTTCATGCAAATAAAAATAAAAACTATTTGATCAAAATGCCTGCCTCCGTCATTTTGTCATTATGCGCCTTGAGGCGATTCCATACCGCTTCACTAAAAAGGAAAATGCATCGCGCTCTCTTTGTCTACTGGCGTTCCTGTCCCCGCTGAATAATGAGGATTCCGCCGAGCGCATGATGTCATTATGGATGATATCGCCTAAGAGTCTGCCTATGTGCCACATGTCTGTTACGATATATTTCCACATCGCTTGGTATCTTTCGATATCGCTCAATATCTTAAGGTACATACTGTAACATTGAAATATGCGTTATCTTCGTCGTGTGCGATGGTTTAAAGTTTAGAGGATTCTATGGTGAGCAAAATTGTGAAATATGTTTTTTTTTGTTTTTTTTTTAAGGAAACTGACACGGTTGACTACATCCGTGATGTCAGCCCATAACACCGGGTGAACTTGGTGCCACGTCAGCCTTTCCTTCGGTCGTGCCGGCTACACTGAACTGGACGGAAACACAAACTATTTACATAGCCGTTTCGACGGACCTTTTTATTAATTTATTTGCATTATCTGCAAGCTTACAAACGACCGACGACGCGACGCGGCGCGACAACTGTATCTGCAATGTTCGGTAACAGACACGCCCGCCGCTGAGACTGCTGTTGCTGCAGCAGTGTGGATTATTACTGCGGCTCGCCCGGCACGTACTGTTGACCGAACAGTGTGAACATGCCTTTGTCGAATAGACACTGAGGGCAACGTGTAGAGCGGTCACAATGAACAATTTAAAAGGATAGTACCTAGTAGGATCAACTCGTCGAACAAGGGAAAATTACACTTTATTGTATTATTAGCTTTTGCCCGCGGCTTCGCTCGCGTGAAATTCGGATTTCGGATTGGATAAGCCCGCTACCGTACCAATCATTTGCGCGCGGAACAATTCGTTTTGTATGAGAGCCACATCTTAGCGTATGCAGAACTTGAACTGAAGCCTATCCTGTGTCTCGTATAGCTTAATGTGCGTGTACTAAGTTTCATCGAATTCGGATGATCGGTTTAAGAGTTATGGAGGAACATACATACATACATACAGAAAATATGTAGTATCATACATAGAGTCTACAAACTCAGTATCTCATAAAACTAAGTAGCTTACTCCATGGCCATCATCCCTTACATATTTATTATTAGTATTCATGATTAGTATTGATTGACACAGGACGATTCAGCAATAACTTTCAAAATTGTAAGGGATGATTCTGCAGTTCGCTTATTCCATGGGGAGTACTCGGAGGAGCTGTTTAATGCGATCCCACCGTCCCTTTTTCCACCTCCGCACCACGCGCACGGGGCAGGGATTGCATCCCTACACGCTGGATTTACCGCGGATGGTACCGAAATCGATTCTGCAGATCTTTCCTCTACAGAACCGGTAAACTCTGGAACGCTCTCCCTGGAAGCTCGATTCTGCTAATTGCACAATTTTCAAACATACTTCGTGTGTTGTGTTTGAGTCAAACATAACACGAGTAAGTTTGGACGTGGTTTCCACATGATGCTATTCTGCTATTTACAAAACACGTTTGGTTAGTGTCTATGGTAACAGGAGGCGGAGCTTAGGGTAAGGTTTGACATCGCGTCGCCTAACGCGAAAAATTCTGACAATAATGTTGACTAAAGTTTTTTATTTTAAATACTTACCAATAAAAAAATAAGTTCAAAAACTAAAACCCGACTACTGAAAAATCACGCTCTAAAAAGTATGAAACAAGAAAACATTCTCATCTGAAATTGTTATGTCCAAACTATTCAATATTTTATCGTTTATTAAATAAACAACTTACACGTAATATATTTTAATCTATTTAATAAATATTCATAGTGTTGTTCAGAGGATAGCCGTGGTCGTATGCCACCTACCCTGGGCAAAGTGGCATACGACCACGGCTATCCTCTGAACAACACTATGAATATTTATTAAATACATTAAAATATATTACGTGTGAGTTGTTTATTTAATAAACGATAAAATATTGAATAGTTTGGACATAACAATTTCAGATGAGAATGTTTTCTTGTTTCATACTTTTTAGAGCGTGATTTTTCAGTAGTCGGGTTTTAGTTTTTGAACTTATTTTTTATTTCAATTATTTTGGGGTTATAACTTCGTGATAAAGTATTTGCAGAGCCGTTTTACATGTTTTGTTTGTTTAGGCACAGATTACTTAATAGTTACTTCGTAACAGATAAATCACTCCATAGAAAATGTTCCTACCTTCGGGCTTTAATAGCCTACTCTTTCACAACGCCAATCGCTGCGTGCGAAAATGTACCTTAACGATCGAGTGTAAAGTGGTTATTGCTTTGCAGCTGCGCGCACTTGCGTGGGCGAGCGTCTATGTATACTTCGCGCGGCAGACGAATTTCTACTGAAAAAGACCGCCGGCGGCCCGTCGGGCGGTAGGTAGTTAGCGCGCGCAAGTACATAGAGTGCGTGAGGCCTGGTTTAGGTTTTATATAATTTTAACACGTGTACCATAGTCCATAAGGGCGAGCTGGGTTCAGGTAAACGATAAACCGTCTTGAAGAAAGTAAGTAACTGATAGCGAGGCCGAAGGCCGAGCTGCGTTCAGGAAGATTATAAAACTTCTTGAAGTAAATAAATAACTAAGGGCGAGGCCGAAGGCCGAGATGCGGTCAGGAAGAAGATAAACCTTCTTGAAGATAGTAAGTAACTATAGGCCAGGCCGAAAGCCGAGCTGCGTTCGGGAAGAATATAAACCTTCTCGAAGAAAGTAAGTAACTGAGGGCGAGGCCGAAGGCCGAGCTGCGTTCGGGAAGACTATAAACCTTCTCGAAGAAAGTAAGTAACAAAGGGCGAGGCCGAAGGCCGAGCTGCGTTCAGGAAGACGATAAACTTTCTCGAAGACAGTAAGTAACTATGGGCGAGGCCGAAGGCCGAGCTGCGTTCAGGAAGAGGATAAACCATCTTTAACAAAGTAAGTAACTGAGGGCGAGGCCGAAGACCGAACTGCGTTCGGGAAGACTATAAACCTTCTCGAAGAAAGTAAGTAACAAAGGGCGAGGCCGAAGGCCGAGCTGCGTTCAGGAAGACGATAAACTTTCTCGAAGACAGTAAGTAACTATGGGCGAGGCCGAAGGCCGAGCTGCGTTCAGGGAGACGATAAACCATATTTAAGAAAGTAAGTAACAAAGGGCGAGGCCGAAGGCCGAGCTGCGTTCGGAAAGACTATAAACATTCTCGAAGAAAGTAAGTAACAAAGGGCGAGGCCGAAGGCCGAGCTGCGTTCAGGAAGACTATAAACCTTCCCGAAGAAAGTAAGTAACAAAGGGCGAGGCCGAAGGCCGAGCCTCGTTCAGGAAGACGATAAACTTTCTCGAAGACAGTAAGTAACTATGGGCGAGGCCGAAGGCCGAGCTGCGTTCAGGAAGAGGATAAACCATCTTTAAGAGAGTAAGTAACAAAGGGCGAGGCCGAAGGCCGAGCTGCGTTCGGGAAGACTATAAACTTTCTCGAAGAAAGTAAGTAACAAAGGGCGAGGCCGAAGGCCGAGCTGCGTTCAGGAAGACTATAAACCTTCCCGAAGAAAGTAAGTAACAAAGGGCGAGGCCGAAGGCCGAGCCTCGTTCAGGAAGACGATAAACTTTCTCGAAGACAGTAAGTAACTATGGGCGAGGCCGAAGGCCGAGCTGCGTTCAGGAAGAGGATAAACCATCTTTAAGAAAGTAAGTAACAAAGGGCGAGGCCGAAGGCCGAGCTGCGTTCGGGAAGACTATAAACTTTCTCGAAGAATAATATAGTCTTCCCGAACGCAGCTCTGCCTTCGGCCTCGCCCTCAGTTACTTACTTTCTTAAAGATGGTTTATCCTCTTCCTGAACGCAGCTCGGCCTTCGGCCTCGCCCTCTGTTACTTACTTTCTTCCAGAAAGTTTATCCTCTTCCTGAACGCAACTCGGCCTTCGGCCTCGCCCTTTGTTACTTACTTTCTTCGAGAAGGTTTATAGTCTTCCCGAACGCAGCTCGGCCTTCGGCCTCGCCCTCAGTTACTTACTTTATTAAAGATGGTTTATCCTCTTCCTGAACGCAGCTCGGCCTTCGGCCTCGCCCATAGTTACTTACTGTCTTCGAGAAAGTTTATCGTCTTCCTGAACACAGCTCGGACTTCGGCCTCGCCCTTTGTTACTTACTTTCTTCGAGAAGGTTTAGTCTTCCCGAACGCAGCTCGGCCTTCGGCCTCGCCCTTTGTTGCTTGCTTTCTTAAAGATGGTTTATCCTCTTCCTGAACGCAGCTCGGCCTTCGGCCTCGCCCATAGTTACTTACTGTCTTCGAGAAGGTTTATCGTCTTCCTGAACGCAGCTCGGCCTTCGGCCTCGCCCTCAGTTACTTACTTTCTTTGAGTAGGTTTATCGTCTTCCTGAATGCAACTCATTCACAAACTTTCGCGTTTATAATATTAGTAGGATGTGTTTTGGGTAGGTTTGGAGTGAGGCCTGATTTTAATTTATTTAGAAATTATTCCCAATTATCGGGTGCATGCAAGCAAATCCGAAAGCAACAGCTAACAATATATATATTTTTGAAATGTGCTAATTAAGCTCTTTCATTTGATACCCAACACGGCATCATTACATTTTTTTTATTTTTTATATCATGACTTTTTGTGATCTAGAGGGCGCCATAGTCAATTTTATGTGACGTCACATAGCCTATAACCAGCGGACAATCAAGACGCTTTCAACGATACCTCATTTGTCAAATTATGATAAGTAGTTTAGAAGTTATGAGGGAACAGATGAACATACATACATACATACATACATACATACATACATACATAGTTCTTGGTGGGAGGACTGGCGGAGTCAGTCCGGCGATCAGGTCCACTAGGTTGGGACTATATCGCCTTACATACATACATACATACATACATACATACCGGTCAAACACATAACCCTCCTTTTTGCTTCGCCGTAGTCGGGTAAAAATAATGAATTATGCGTAATAGGTGCATAAAAATATGCAAGAATTAATTATTGTGACAAACATTCATAATTAAGCGAGTTATACATTTATTTTGTTCAAATTGAGTGCAAATGTTTACTGATTTTCGTCGCTCGGCGACACGCTCATAGATGTGATACCATTTTACAAATCCCTCTTTGTTGGGGATTTATTTGCTAGAAAGAATCATTTTTACAAAATGTTATATAATTATTATTACATAAATATAAAATATAATATGCATAAAAGTAAGTGATATTACAATTAATATAATTTCACTGAAATAATCTGAATAGTAGGTACGTTAACATAATTTATTTTGAAGCCAAAACGGCCAACATGAATAATTAATAATTACCGTTTTTATTAAATTCGTACATTTGATGTATTTTTTATTAGTTTTAGTTTAAATATGTAAAATTAATATAACATTTTAAAAATGTGAAATAAAGGATTTAAATAAATAAATAATAAATAACAAATAACTAACAACCAATAATAAATAATAAATAATACATAATAAATAATAAATAATAAGTGACAAGGGACAAGTGACAAGTGACAAGTGACAAGTGACAAGTTACAAGTGACAAGTGACAAGTGACAAGTGACAAGTGACAAGTGACAAGTAACAAGTAATAAGTAACAAGTAATAAGTAATAAGTAATAAATAATAAATCATAAATAATAAAATAGCAAATTCATCGGTACGTCGAGAGGGTTTGACGCGTATCTCCGTTTTCTCTCGGCGATCCCTGTCTCCTCATTCTCATTTCTAGATAGCCTTCTGCCATTTTTCGAAACTTTCACAATCATCAATTTAAAATTAAACCCAAAACTAAAAACAAAACATTCGAAATCACCTCAAAAATAATATGTTTTCAACAAAACACATCGTTACTTTGAAGCAGACGGCGTGTTAGTGTTTCACAAACATAACATAACCTAACACGCGCGTTTGGTCTAACTTAGCGAGTAGAATAGCATTTCGGCGAAACGTGCGGTTTTGACGAAACACAAACATAACACACGCACTAATCTTATAGCAGAATCGAGCTTCTGCCCATATATTTCCCCTCAAGTACAGTCTCGTACTGATGAATGTATAAGGGCTTTGGAAGTGTAGATAAGGGGCAGGGGGGATTCTGACGCCTCACCGCATGAAGAGAATACTAAATGAACCTTCCAAACTGGTGAGGCTGTTGTGAGGTGAACCCATTTTACTATGTGCTTTATTATGTTTATTGTTTACATTTGACTACAGCTTAGCTAGTATTAAGCAGTAATTAAAATACGAAGAACATTGAAATATTTAATTAATATTAATTAACTGTACGTACTTATATGTAGTTCAATATATTATATTATATTTATATTTATATTATATTTTTTGTCAGCCTCGATAGCTCAGTGGTGCAGACAGTCAACTGTCGCTATTGAATGTTAAGCAACGCTGGGTGCGGCCAGTACTTGGATGGGTGACCGCTGACCGTTGGAGGCTGACCGAGGTTCGGATTCCTCGTAAAACTGTAGGTCCCTTCCCTCCTAATCTTACTTGGTGGTAGGGTTTAACCCGCCCGGGTTGGTACCACCGCACTGAATGAAACGTCGGTCAAAAACGGCTATGTAAATAGTTTGTGTTTTCCGACCAGTTCAGTGTAGCCGGCACGATCAAAGGGGGAAGCACTGACATGGCACCTTGTTCACCCGGTGTTATGGGCTGACATCACGGACGTTGTAGGTGATGTAGCCAACCGTGTCAGTTTCCATTAAAAAAAAATATATATATTATGTTATATAAAATATATTTATATATTTGTTTTATTTACACATTATCACACTCAAGTCTTTTGCTACTACCTACATTCTTATATTTCACAACACACAAGTCTCAAACATCCAAATTTTGAATGGAAGAAATCCATGTAAGCGATAATTCTGCCTTAGCCCCTCTTGTTAATTATATAACGAGCTTGTTTCTGAAAAAAAGTTTTGGAGCATTAAAGTATATCTATCCATCTTTTTAAATTAATTCATGAATTCGATATGGGCCTTACCTATGTACAGTTTACACTTCGATGAACAAATCATCAATGATAGATGAACAAATTGTTTTTATTAAAAGGTCAATGTCTTACAACTGGTCTATCAAACTTTAACTAAACTAATATAATATCTTACAGCCTTCAAATATGGTAATCGATACGCTAATTATAGTTTAACGAATTTAAATTGCTGATTAAACTCGGCTTACATTTGATACAAGAGACGAGAAATTAAAACTTTTTGCACTCACTCAATAACAATAATTGTTACATAGTAAGCAATTACTCTATAATCAGTGAAGTTGATTAATGTTAATTATAAAATAAAATAATATTTCCACCAGCTCTATGCGGAGACCAGTTCGCAGCTACTGGTTCATGCTATTGTCTAGCTAGAAAATTATTTTTATAAAAACCTATTCACTTAGATTATAAGAATTATCTAGGAAGTTAATGCTGTCTTGAGAGTGAGAATGTTAATTTATCGGAAAGAGTAATAATATATATAGAAAGTAATAATAATATATACGGAAAGAGTAGTAATATTTCTTCGAGAAGGTTTAATGTTTACCGGAAGCCTGAACGTAGCTCGGCCTTCGGCCTCGCCCTTAGTTACTTACTTTTATCGAGAAGAAATATCGATAATTTGAACGAATTTCGGCCTTCGGCCTCGCTTTTAGTTACTTAGTTTCTTCGAGAAATACATAGATCATGTACCTGAACGGAGCTGGGCCTTCGGCCTCGCCCTTAGTTACTTACTACCATTGCTGTTTTTATTTAGGCATTTCGTTATTTTCGTAAACGCAATTATTTTTGTAAACACATAAGACAAACACTTAAAGACATGAACATTACTTGTGAGCGCAGTATGAATATACTTTGTTTATTAAAAAAGTATTTCTGGGAGACAGACATTTTCAAGTGCAGTAGACTTGTTTATAGTGTGGTGGTACGGGACCCTCGGTGCGCAAGTCCCACTCCCAATTGGTGGCTTTTTTATTAGGGATGGTCTCATATAAATTTGGTCAAGTTCTGATTATATAGGACCCACGAGAAAATAATCAAACTTAAATTTGCATAAGCATGTGCATGAAAATGGGCGAATAATTCTACACCACGCCAACCAATTTCAATTATTCTTTTTGTGTTGGAAAGGAAGTACTTCAGGGGTAACTAAAAAGAGTAATTCCAGTAGTATTATGGAAAACATTCATTCTCCCTCTCCGCTACGTCTCGTCGATATTCAGCGTTAAAATATCATACCAACCTAAAGTCAGTAACTTCGTGTGCACCGTAATATGACTAAGCAACCACACAAGGCTGTATTTTCAAATTGGTCCTTTATCCTCAAATCACTTTTAAAACTTCAATCCTACTTCACGCACGCGCAAAACATTCAATGGGTCTTGAATTCTTGATACGTGAATAGCATTTACTGACTATACTGCCGTTTTCATTCTTCTGTCGCATCATTGCATAGCCTTTTTCAATAGGTTTGCCCAACAGTTGCGCATCGTTAGAGCGTTCAGCAACTTTTTCCCGTGGCAACTGGCAACGCATCGCGTTCGAACTTGTACGTTATGCAACGACAGCTGGCAGTAGCCACGGCTTGTAATTAAGTGATGTGCTTTGTTATAATGATTGGCAGAAAATGAAAGGTGTTTTGGCTGGACTTATGCATGTGGTAGAGTATAGGTAGAAAATAATCATTATGTGACTCCAGATCAAAGCACCGATCATCCGAATTCAGTGAAACTTAGTACCAGCACATTTGATTATACGGGACACAGTATAGGCTAAATAAAATTCAGTTCCGGTTACGCTAAGATGTGGCTCTCCTACAAACCGAGTTGATCCGCCCGCGAAAATAAAGGTACGGTAGAGGGCTTACTTAATTTCTTCTTTTTAAATACGAATTTCACGCGAGCAAAGCGATAAAAACTAAACAATCGAGAAACTGATAGAAATAAAAAATAAATAAAGAGCAAAACCATGTCAACTAGGGCACGTTTGGCTGTCCATGGTGGAGTGCTGGCCCCTACACTTGTAAGAGAGTGAAAGTTGGGCATGGCAGACGAAGCATGAAAGCAGGATTAATGCTGTGGAAATGCGCGCGTTGAGGAATTTGTGTGGAATTACAATGAAAGATAGATTGAGAAATAGTGTAGAGCGCTGTGGGCTGAAAGAAGATATATTAGTGACAAGGATTGAGAAAGGGATGCTTCGGTGGTTCGGTCATGTTGGAAGAATGGATGATAGGAGACTAACGAAAGACATTTATGAAGCAAATGTGAGTGGAAGAGTCGGGAAGGGTCGCCCTAGACGCACGTACCTGGACCAGATCGGGCATGTGCTCAAAAAGGGGCAAGTGCGTAGTACCCGCAACCGACGAGCAAGCATGAAAAACATTATGGGAGTGGAAGAGGCGGCAGATGTGTGTCAGGATCGTGGCACGTGGAGATCCGTTGTCTCTGTCTACCCCACCGGGAAACAGGCGTGACGCTATGTATGTATGTATGCAAAAACATTATCTGGTAGGTAAAGGAAGGGACGCACCTGTTTCTGGCTGGTTGTATGAGTGTGGGCAAGAGGGCCCTGGATCTCTTATAACCTGCTGTGTTGTGGAGTCGGGTGAGCGCTCGAACTCCTCGATCGGCGGTGCCCACGCAGCTGTGGTGTCCAGGCCTGGACGTGGGGATTGCACCGAGACGAGTCCTCTGGTTTGCACTCGATTGAACCCTTGACGTGATTCTTGAAGCCCGTGCGTGGCACATTCGCTTTTGCGACACTTTTCTTCACGAAATAATAACTGCCAAGCTCTCAACGTGGTGCCTCAGCAACGAACTTTTTTCAACTCATAGTTTTTTTCTTCAGTTTTCTTCTGGTGCGAAGATTGGAGAGGAAAGGGACCCTCCCTTAGTAAGTAAGGCTCCCTTAGGCAGTAAAAACTACAGTGTAGGCGGGAAATTTGAATGTCAACTGGCGATCTTTACAAACCATTATCTATACGTAGTTTTTGTGATATCTACCTTTTTTTAGTAATTAATTTAAATTAAATATGCATGTTAGGTATTGGTGCTATATGTGTGATGGTGTCGACGATGTCACCCTATCACACCTTGGTGAACTAGGTGCGCTGTCAGCGCATTTCCCTTTGATCGTGACGGCTATACTTAAGTGGACGGAAAACACGAACTATTTTCATAGACGCTTCGAGCAACCGTCATTGAGTGCGGTGGTAAAAATCCCGACGGGTTAAACCATACAACCTAGTGAGGTAAGGGAATGGCCCTATAGTTTTACGTAGAATCTGAAGTACGGCCATCCACAACGTTCAAACGCTCAACATTGGTCCAACATTGAATGTTTTGTTCACAATGCCCGTAAACCCCGCAGATCCTCGGTTGTGTTCTCCTCTAGTCCAGTATAGCCAGCAACCCAGGGTACTTTCCGGTATGGCACCTACCTTCTCGGAGGTGATATTGGCTGGTCGGAGCATGCGCTTTGGCCCCTCCGACTCAGCCACTCATACCGGATTACATAAAAAAAAGATCAGTAAAGGGAATTTTCGTAAAAGCTCAATTGCTCAAACTGCGTCAAGGTTTTCGCTTCAAAAACCGTCTTACTGATGAACACATGCGAAGCACCTGCTCCACCGCCAGACTCGCTGCACCAATAAAGATGCCGGCCATTCAACCCAAACAATGCAGAAATAGTCGGCGCGTTCGCGCAAAATGGTTGACCTGAATACCTCCTTCCGATGCACCGGTGGTGGCGGCGCGGCGGCGGCGCGGCGCGCGTCATTTTACTTTCAATTTTGAAACACGTGCCGGAGGCGACGCGCGCGCGCGAGCAAGACAGAGCGAGTGCGAGCGAGAGGGCGCTAGCAGTCGTGACTGAGCTGTTGTTCATCTCGAGACGAATGAGTTCAGAAGTTGATCGTTTTAAGGCCCGCCGATGCAAAACATGCGAACAATGAGCGATGTGCCATTTGTTAGAATAATTTTCGAAACCAAATACTCATATTTTTCGATCGGATTTTTTTTTCTTTTCAATAAAAATATATGAATTATAACATGCTTAGTGATTCATTTCTTATAACATGTAACTTTTGCCAAAAAAAAAAAATACGACACAGGACCATAAATTACGTTTTTTTCGAAGAAATTGTTAAGAAAATCAAGACATCTATACAGAAAGTATTCTGAAGAAATACAACAAAAAGATGAGAACGATTATTTATCCTGCTTGTTTTTTTAGTTTTTGTATAGGTTTTGTATAGAATGGAAAAAGCTGCTAAAACACCATGTTAGCAACAATTATTGTTTACGACACGGTGGGGTTTGAAGGAGGTTTGTTAAGTAAATAAGCCACATTTTGAGTACATTTTTTTTTTTAAAGTTCTCTTTATTCTTGGCTTTCGTGATCAATTTTTATATTTTTTGTGTGTGGCCTGGTTTCTCTGAAGTAAATTTTTGAAAATTTCGTTTTGTCCTAAAATTTGCATACGCAGCCAATGTTTCAACAATAGTTGCCGGTTTGTACTGAACATTGCCCTATTTTCATTATAGCTCCAGAAAAATATTTTACAGAAGCCTCTTCAAGAAGCCAAAAGCTTCTTGAAGAGGCTTGGGCCTTTGCCGGTGGACGCAACTGGCGTCCACCAGAATTGCCGGAGCAATCAAGGGCCTACTTTATTCAAAGGGTAAGGTTGTGGGAACCTTTGAGGAGTTTGAGGACACCCCTTTTCATAGTTATTGTAATATTTGTTAGGCAGTTGTTAGTTGTTCACAAGTAGTTATTTATATTGCTTTTTTAGTAAAGAAATATTTGTTAACAACCATAATATAAAATTTACAAGAGGTTCAAAGGTAAATTTAACCCTCACAGAGATTTCTTCCAGTCAACCTTTGGATGTTTGAGAGTTTGAAAGTAAGTAGGTAGTAGCAAAAAAGTCTTGAGTGTGAGAACTGAAAATAAAACTTAAATTAAAAATTAAAAAAATCCCGACCCATAAAATTCAAAAATAATTTCCGTTTACTTACTTATAAGAGTCGAAGGACCGCTAAGTAAATATCCGCGCAGCTTCAGTTTTTATATTTTATTCACGACCGAAGGGAAGCACTGACATACCACCTAGTTCACCCGGTGTTATGGGCTGACATCACGGATGTTGTAGGCGATGTGGCCAACCGTGTCATTTCCATAAAAAAAATTACTTAGCGGTACCCCGACTCCATTAAGTAAATAAATAAAGGGAAATTATTTTTTACTTTTTAAAGGTCGGGGGTTTTTTGACAATGTTACCAGTTTCTTCTAACACTGAGAGACTGTGTTCACTTAGTCCGACCGACTGCTCAGCTCATATGTATAAGGGAGTGAAGTGGGAGGCCTATGTCTAGCAGGGGGGTAATAAAAGGGCTAGATTGTGATTTAAATTACCTACGGCAAACATAATTATAAATTATAGTTGCAAATAAAATTAATTGGAGTGATCCCCAATTAATTTTATTTGCAAATATCTTCAAATACTTATAATTCACGCAAATTTTAAAATGTTATTATATGTACGTTAAGTTGATATAAATAACAATATATATATATATATATATATATATATATCTTATAAATAAAAATTTAATGCTGTTCGTTGGCAAGCGTATTACTGGAGAACGGATGGATCGATTTGACTAATGTATTTTTTTGTGTTCGTAATAGTCCGAATAAAGTTTTTACTTTTTAGGGAGTTTGAGCTGTTAGCAAAAAGTCACGCGAAGCGAAGCCGCCGACAAAAGTTAGTATTTATTTATATACAGGGTGTATTTTAATTGACTGCGTTCCTTTTAGGGGGTTGTTCTGTATCTTAAACTGAGCCACTTTTGTTATAAAACTTTTGGAATTTTCAAAAAAAAAAATTCACTTTCCCCATACATTTGGAGGTTAGGTCTGCCCTTAAATGTATGGAGAATGTGATATTTTTTTTTCCAATTTCCAAAAGCTGTAGAACAAAAGTTACTCAGTTTAGGATACAGAACAACCCCCTGAAAGGAACGCAGTCAATTAAAATACACCCTATATAAATATATACATTATGTGTATCGTTCTGAAATAAAATATTTTTTTACTCAAAATTAGATGTGAATGAAAGTAATTTTGGCAACATAAAGAAAGAAACGAACACGAGAAAAATTTTAACAGCTTCACGGGGCTCTAGTTGAAATTCAGATGAAAGCTTGAAACAGCACTATAAAGGAAAATTTGAATAAATAATTTCACCGAATAAGGTAGTAATTGCCTGTCATCGTAATTTGACGCTTTAGCTAAATATTGGAAATGTACAAAATCCCGATCATTTTACCTCAATAATAAATTATATAAATTGTTCGTAGATTTTACCATCACCTCCTGAATTACTTATGCGCTATAAAACAATACGAGTATGCGTATGACTTATGTACGGGAGTGAAAGTTGGGCATGGCAGACGAAGCATGAAAGCAGGATGCTGTGGAAATGCGCGCGTTGAGGAGTATGTGTAGAGTTACAATGAAAGATAGATTGAGAAATAGTGTAGTGCGAGAGCGCTGTGGTCTAAAAGAGGATATAGTGACAAGGATTGAGAAAGGAATGCTTCGGTGGTTCGGTCATGTTGGAAGAATGGATGATAGGAGACTAACGAAAGAAATTTATGGGGCAAATGTGAGTGGAAGAGTCGGGAAGGGTCTCCCTAGACGCACGTACCTGGACCAGGTCGGGCATGTGCTCAAAAAGGGTCAAGTGCGTAGCACCCGTAACCGACCAGCATGCATGAAGAACATTATGAGAGTGGAAGAGGCGGTAGAGGTGTGTCAGGATCGTGGCACGTGGAGATCCGTTGTATGCGTAGTATGTGTATTCTCATCTTCTTCTTCATCAACCCTCTACTGTCCATTGTTGAACATATATCTCCCCCAAACGACGTTAATTTCTTCCGTTCTCTGCTTCCCGATACTATAACTGGCTTCAGGTCGTCAAACCATCCGGCGGGCGGCCTGCCGACGCCTCTTGGTCCATAGAAACCAGAACAATGCCCGTTTACTCCAACGGTCTTCTCTGCGGCTGCAGCGCCCCGCCCATAGCCATTTGGGCTTTGCCAATGATTGAAAAATATCAAATACGTTTAAGCCTGTCGGGTGGCTTCATACCGAATTCTGTCTCGTAGTAATATTTCTTACATAATATCCCCGTATGGCTCTTTCGTCAACTTTAGTTTTATACAGGGTGTTTCAGGATAGGGTTTCGTAACTTCAGGGTTCGTTTTTATTTGAAGACGAAAAGCTCTGAAACCTTTTCCCAGATTCGGTCATTTTATAGTAATTTTTGGTGAAAGTAGTTTAATCGAGATTTGGTGGACGGTTAACGTCCGCTTTTATTAATTACACATAAAATTACTAACTTACATGCTTCACTAGTATAATTGAATTGCGTTCTACACCCAACCACTTTGAATGATATCAAAAGAAAAATGCCACTGGACTAGGTCATTGCACACCCTAGACTTAGACAGCACTGTTGCCAAATGTCCCCAGACTCACTGTCCATAGAGTTTTTAATACAATTTTAAATATTTGTATGAACCAAAAAATACGGAATTTCGATTTGAGTGAAAAGGTTCTTTCTGTTCCTGAAGTTTCTCAAACCTACCTTGAAACATCCTGTACATAGCACCTACCACGGTTTAATTTTCTCTGTTCTCATGGTCTCTCTCTGAGATCCACTGACAACTTACTCCTAGCAATACCAGCCCACTCGAGTTCGTTCTACTCTGACTCATTTACAGTTAGTGCGGCTCGCATGTGGAATCAGCTTCCTGAGGAGACAAGTCGCTCCACTACTATCCACATGTTCAAAGAACGTATCCACAAACGATTTCTGAAACCACATGGCAATTAGTAGGTAAAATAAATGTATATACTCACCGATGCCCTTGCGTCTTCAATCCAGTTGAAATATATGTAAAGTATGTATATAAGTATGTATGTATAGTATATAAGAGTTGATGTAGGTATATTATAATATGTATATTTCTTATTGTATATATGTAATTATGTATATGTAAGGATTTATATTGATTGTATGTATCTTTGTACAATTTGTATATGTGTGTATTTATATTTCATACAACTGTTCCCGGTTTAGTACTGCATTGTCCGCCCCTACGTCTGTTCCACATCCCAAAGGTTAGTTCGTAAAGAATGCCGCAAGGCATTAAACTCGCCTTTTGTAACCTTTTTATACGGTGTACAATAAAGTATATTTTCATTTTCATTTCATTTCATTACTACATATTAAAAATTATTTAAATAAAAAAAAAACATTCCGAATCGAATATTATGTACATAAATATAAATAATAATAATGTATGCCTAGGTTATGTGCGTTTGGTGTGTGGTTTGATGGCGCAGAATTTCTCATGTATTTCTTCATTGATTTCCCTCGGGAGGGCGTCGCTGCGGCGCGTAATGTTACATTAGAGGTTCTCCCCCGCCCCCGCCCCCGCCCCGCGAACATCACCCCTCTGCCTGCGGCAGTCAGAGACGACGTAGGCTTATTTCGATTCCAAGGTGACATGCAACCTAGATCACTATAGGTTCTGTACCCCGACATTGCATAAAATACACGAATTAAACTAAATAATTTTATCTATTTATGTATATGAGAGGAGAGGAGAGGCCTATGTCCAGCAGTGGACCGATACAGGCTGATGATGATGATGATGATGATGTATATACTTGATAGGATGAAGAGCCTCGTATAGAGCTTTAGCTTGAGCCACCCGGTGTCCAGTATCGACTGCTTTAGTGCGTCGGCGGATTGCCTAGTTATGCACCATATCACCTAGCGATTCCCAGCATGGCTCGCTCCATTGCTCGCTGGGCAACTTTCAACCTTTAGACAACAGTGACCGTCCGCCGCACGGTTCACACCCGCACTTCATAACCGGGAGGACACACTGGTCATATATACCTAATTTTGTGGAAGGTCAGACCTCAGGGCAAACTTTCCCAAAGCAGCCCAACCTAGTTGAATTCGTCTATCTACCTCTGTCTACCAATCCGCAGAATTTGACCTCAAGTGGCAGTGGGCTGGGCACGTTAGTCGAAGAGACGACGACCGTTGAAGTAACTGGGTCCTATACTGGCGGGCATGGACAGGAAAACGGAGTGTGGGAAGATCACCCGCCAGGTGGGATGACGAAATCAAGTAGGTACGTCGACGGAAAGCAGTGGTTCCGTATCGCTGGAGGCCGGAAGGACTGGAAGAAAATTAGAGAGGCATATGTCCAGCAGTAGACGCTTACACGCTGACTGACTGACTGACATGTACATATAGAAAATCCCATTTCAACCGAATTTGCTTACCACCGCGGGATTCCTCGTTGAATAAGTTTAAAAAAAGTGCAGTACATTTTTTTCCAAGTGCCTACTCGTATTTTTCGAGATAAACCTTGGAGGAAATAGAGATAAACAAATCCGGTCGAACTTGGACACCCAGTATAATTAAAATCATTAAGCTACCTGACACCGCTTATCACTGATTTCTAGAAGTCCATCATCAAGCTATACGTAAGACATATAAACATTTCACAATCGACATCTACATTGTCAAATCGGAACGTTAGTAGTGGAAGATAATTTGACAAATAATTTAAAATACTATAGATGATGAAGAAGAGAAGCTAGAAGCTGAATAACAGTTTGTAGTTCCCTTACTTATCTTACTTAGGTGGTAGGATTTAATTGGTTCGATTAGTATTACGCGCACTAAATGAAGGTTCGTAAATAGTTCGTATTTTCCATCTAGTCAAAAATTACTTAATAGTTACTTCGTAACAGATAAATCACTCCATAGAAAAAGTTCCATACCTTCGGCTTTAATAGCCTACTGCTTCACGTCGCCAAGTGTAAAGTGAGTTATTGCTTTGCAGCTGCGCGCAGTTGCGTGGGCGAGCGTGTAGGTATGTTTCGCGCGGCTGACGAATTTCTACTGAATTACCGCCGCCGCCGCCGGCGCGGCGGTGGTCCACCGGGTGGTAGGTAGTTAGGGCGCGCAAGTACAAACATAGAGTGCGTGAGGCCTGATCTAGTTCAGCTAGCCGGCATGACCAAAGGGAAGCACTGCCATGGTCATGGCACCTAGTTCACCAAGGTGTGTTGCGGGGGCGTAGAAGGTGGAATAGCTAACCATGTCAGATAATTCATACAGCTAATTATTTTGTCATTATTTATCCTTTCGATAAAATAAAATAACCACAAGTAAAAGTAATTGATTAGATAAACTATCTTCACGGCGTCTTCACACACCCCGCCGAGGGGAAACGGGGTAACGGCATCGAGTCTAATGCCTCCTGACCGTGGCAGCTAGTCGCTGCCCTTGACGAAGGGCAGGTCCTCCTTCCATCCTTGATTAGCCCAGGTGTGTAGGCAATCTGGGCGCTTCGGAGCCGCTCATTCGCCGCTGAGGGCGAATGAGCGGCTCACGAAGTCTGTCCATGAGGGAGGGCACGGGGTTTTTACCCCCTTTCCAGCGCTTGCAGCAGCCTGTGAATGATGCCCAGCATCACCCTCAGCTGGGACGTCTGGCCCAGCGACTAAATAGAGAGATAACTAGTAGAGTGAAGCACATATTGTACCAAAGATGTCGTAAGTCGGTCGCGTCCTGCAAATTGGCGTCTGAGGGAGGGGAATGAGCGCGGAAGCCAATCATCTCTCTCCGGCAGTGAGGTGGGATGACGTCACAGTGTCGCCGCAGAGATCGCTTCAGACTGCACGGAGAAACTGTATTTTGTATTTTCAATGCTAATCCATTCGATAATAAGTTAACCGTTGGAGGCTGCCCGTGGTTTGGATTCCACGTAAAACTGTAGGTCCCTTCCCTTCTTACCTTTCTAGGTGGTAGAGTTTGCCCCGTCCGGTTGGTATCACCGCACTAAATTAAATTTCGGTCGAAACGGCGATGAAAATAGTTCGCGTTTTCCGTCATGTTGTGTGTAGTCGGCACGACCGAAGGGAAGCACTGACATGGCACATAGATCACCAAGGTGTTATGGGCTAGCATCACGGATGTTGTAGGCGATGTAGCCAACCGTGTTAGTTTCTATAAAAAAATGTATTCACGAAGTAGCGTGTTAGCGCGCACGTTCATGGCCTTTGCGGGCGGAGGCCGATAGAATAGATCTTTAAACGATTATCCCTGTTTTGTCTTCGTACTTCAACCACGCAATAAAACCTTATTAGATAAATAATTTAATGCCATAAATAAAAAAGAGGTTTCGTAAATGTCGTTACTTTCAGAGATTGATTCACAACACTATACATTCCATTCTCGCTTTCCTGCCGGAGGCCACGAACGTACGCGCTGACTGTAAGTGTATATAAAAGGTTGTACGTACTGTACGCTCGTTGATTCTGCGGGTGGTAATAATGCACACCGTATGATCTTGTTAGCCGCATGACGTCACTCCACTCATCTCCGAGTGACTCACTCAGTGCCACGTTACGTTGCACACAACACAGACAGACAGACATACCGCTACGCTATACCACGTGGGGGATGGGGTTGGGGCTGGGGGGTAGAGCTAATAACCAGTCGTATCTTCTCCCTTGTTAATCTTGTTACGCTATATAATTTCCAGTTGTGACCCGTGACTTCGCTCAAGTTACATTTTGAACATGATACGCTTAATCAAAGACTCTGTGTAAAATGTAAGGTTTATAATAACTGGCCTAGATAACAAGTTTAAGAGTAACCAAATACAGAAACCATCTCAACACAATTGAAATTAAATACATAGATGGCATGACCAATAATACATTTCAGGATATAAGGGAAGCACTGCCATAGCACCTAGCTAACCATGATGGATGTACGAGAGACTGCTGGCGAGTTTTCTTGCCCGTTTATTAAGATAAAATTACCTTGTCAGCCTCGACAGCTCAGTGGTGCGGTCAGTCGACTGTAATGTTGTTAAACAACCCTGACAGTAGTTGGATGGGTGACAGCTCGAACGTTGGAGGCTGACCGTGGTTCGAATTCCAAGTAAAACTGTAGGTCCCTTCCCTTCTTACCTTACTAGGTGGTAGCGTTTATCCCGCCCGGGTTGGTACCACCGCACTGAATGAAACGTCGGTCGAAACGGCTATGTAAATAGTTCGTGTTTTCCGTCCAGTTCAATGTAGCCGACATGATATGAAGGGAAGCGCTGAAATGGTACCTAGTTCATCCGGTGTTATGGGCTGATATCACAGATATTATAGGTGACAAGCTGTGCCCGCGGCTCCGCCCGCTCTCATATTTCACTTCACTGCTAACCTCATAAGCCATTTAGCGTGATAGTAAGTAGCCTATAGTTGATGGGAAGAATCAAGCTATCGGTAGAATTTTGTTTTATTAAAATCGGTTTAGTGGTTCTCGAGTTATAAGCGGACAGACAGACATACACTCAGACACTCACTCAGACAGAAAGCAGACGTTGGATTTTATTATAGGTAAGGAAGGATGTAGCCAACCGTGTCAGTTTCCATTAAAAAAAACATTTGACGTGCCCAAGTGTAGTGTAATAATTATATTACAAGTTATTATTGTAATAAACTGCAAAAAATCCAAAAAAGCTCACGTGATTAATGGATGTCCCCAGTCATAAATATTTTATGAACATGAAACTTTTCTTTTTTATTTGTGAGCTTAAATCGATCTTCTATACGATCATTCTATATTAACTTTTCTTTATTTTCATAAAATATAAAAAAGTAATACTAATAACTAAAGAATTATAAAACCTACCTAACAAACTAACAAATAACTATGAAAAGGGGCGTATTCAAATGTTCCCAGTTCTCTGCCAACCGTCGCACCAGGCAGAGTGCTCTTGATGATGGGCCATACGCTTGGCCCGAAACGTCGAGCCACATAGCTCGTGAAGAACCGTGAGTAAAGCTGTTTTGTTTAAAAATAATGTTCCCAGAACACTTTCTGCATTACTTTCTGCATTATTTGTACCGTGTGGGGTCGGTACTTAAAAAGAATAGCCCCACTGCATCTCTCCCCGTCGCATGTCGTAAAAGTCGACTAAGGGATAAGAAAATTCGTCAGCCTCGGTAGCTCAGTGGCGCGGTTGGTTAGTCAACTGTTATTAAGCAACACTGAGCGCGGTCAGTGATTGGATGGGTGACTGCTCGACCGTTAGAGGCTGACCGTGTTTCGGATTCCACGTTAAACTGTAGGTCCCTTCCCTTCTTACCTTACTAGGTGGTAGGGTTTATCCCGGCCGGGTTGGTACCACCGCACTGAACGAAACGTCGGTCGAAACGGCTATGTAAATAGTTCGTGTTTTCCGTCCAGTTTAGTGTAGCCGACATGAAATGAAGGGAAGCACTGACATGGCACCTAGTTCACCCTGTGTTATGGGCTGACATCACGGATGTTGTAGGTGATGTAGCCAACCGTGTCAGGTTCCATAAAAAAAAAAAAAAAAAAAAAAAAAAAAAAACCCCGCTGGATGGCAAGGCTTACCCTTTGAATGAAGTAGGCCTTTTATTGCGGGACTCCAGTTGTGTCCACCAGCCAGAGGGCCAAGCCTCTTCAAGAAGCTTTTGGCTTGAATACAGTGTTTGCGAACATGTTATTTTTTTTCCAGAAAATCAGCCAAGAAAATCTGGAGCATAGCTTTGAACGTCAACCACTGAACTTTGAATTAAAAAAAATAGAAAAAGAGCTTTGACGGAGGCTATTTTTACCGAACTTAGGGTCCCGGCCAGCCGCGCCTGTGTCCACAGTCTCTAATCTTATCTAATCTAAAAGTGACGGGGCACGCGCTCTCGGACGCGGGTCGCACATCCGCGCAATCTTATCTGTAATCTATTTGTTGTGGAGGCGACCATGTGTCTCGCGTCTGTCGCAGCTAATCCACAAGTTGGGAGGGTGTCTGCCTCACGTACGCATCAGGGTCATCGCTGGACCTTGAGATCTGAGCTTTGGGAACCAGTTTTTTTTTACCATATTCAGTGCTTCACTCTTTTAAATATTTGCTTTTTTCGCATATAATTAAAAACTAATTTCACGAAGTGGGGATGCTAATGATGAAAGAGGAAAATTTGTTATATTGATCTCCTGTACAACTCCTGCAGTATCACGGGACGTATAATAGTTTACATACAATACTCTTACGATCTGGCTACACGCTCGATCTTACTTATACAAATTATAATTTGCACAAGCAAGCATGTGCGTTAACAAAAGGGCAAACCGCCCAAAGGCTTGCCCAGACGCTGATTTGTTCAAACTAAACTTGCACAAGCAAGCATGTAGGTACGATAAGTTAAGACGCCAAAACGACATATCGCTCAAAGGCTTGAACAAACGCTGATTTGTTCAAACTAAACTTGCACAACTAAGCATGTACGATAAGACGGCAAAACGGCATAACTCTAAAATTGTTTGCATACAATTTGATACGTTTGCGACGGGTTTGCACCAACCTGTAATCTTCCGCTTATGGAAGGGGGTGGCGGCGGCGGGGCTGCTTTTGCACGCAAGACTTTGCGCAAACTTTTGCACAAACTGTTTGCGCATGCAAGTCGCTACGTATAACCAGGGCTCAAGACTAACTAATTATATAGAAGCTTGATGATTGATATACTTATCTACATTTTATTTTAGTCACTGGACAATCATCATCTTAGTTATTTACGAATCAAAAGGTACTCATTGAGTATTGTTGCGTATACTCTGATTTCACTCACTTTTTTAGACATTTTTGGTAGGTGAAATTCCAAACAGTTTTCCCACACAAAACACTCACTTCTGCGACCACAAAGTCAGCTTAGCGTCCGCTTATTCTCTCGAGAATTGCAAGAACTGAAGCTCCCAACATAATAAGGCGAACATCTTCACATTATTAACTTTTGATGTTAACTTCATAGCGTAGGTATCGCCTCGACGGCGCGGAGGTAGAAATTATTTTCCGATCTAAAAATGCCTCCGCTCCTAGGTTGATTGATGTTGTCGACAGATGCGGGCGTCTAAAGCAAACAACAAATAGAAGATGAAAAATTACCTCGCCCACTCAGGTAGAAACGTCATTAGAATTGTAAGTTCATTCGTTATACGAAAGAATACCGGACACTTTTCCTTTCTTGCATAGTTTGGCGTTACTGTCCAACAATGGAATAAGTCACTGTATACCCTTACACTCTACACAGAGTGAAGAAATATCATTACACCTACCGAAACACGTGTCTGGATTTTTTTACTATATATTTGGAAAGATGTACCTATGTTCTAAGTTGATAATATTACATGAAATGAAAATATGTATAGTTTATTTCACACATTGTACAAAGTTACAGAAAAAGGCGGACTTGATGTCTAAAGGCATTAGCTACCAGTCACACCTGAAATTATGAGTGAATTTAATGATGGTGCGAGGTATGCTAAGGAAGTGGCATTATAATAAGCTGCTTGTTCCACATCTGTTTGGCAGTGATTATTGCGACTAAAGATGAAATTGTTGACACAGACGACGTGTGAATTCGAGAGTAAATAAAATATTCCAGAGCCTATATATATACCAACTCGAGGCACTGGTGAGTGTATTATATCGGAATGGCAATAATATTATTGCTTATCAGATATATAGGTTCATAAGCGCCAATATGCGAATATTGAAAAACAATTCAACGGGCTACCTATTACGGTTTGAGAGATACAGCCCTCGGACAGACGGACGGACGGCGTAGACTTAGTAATAACCTACCGTACGGGATACGGAAACCTTAAACAGAGGTAGTTACCTATCGTTGAAGCACTTGGTTATGTTATGTATAAGTCAGTCAATAAATGGCTCAATTGCAAGTAATTTCACTTACAGAATACGGAAGAAGCATGTATCGCGCGCGAAAGAGAGGTCCGTACGTGAAACAGCTTTGTCTTTTAGTGTTAGCGGATGTGGGTCGATACGAAATCTCACGGCGCGGAAGGGAAGGAGGTAAAAACATTGTGCGGGGTGCGGGACCACCTGCGGGACGTACGAACGCTTGAATAGGTACTCTTCACTCAAGGTATATGGTTACTTCCAACTGTGCCCCATTGTAAAATAGGGATTTTTTTTTAGATTTCCGTACAATTAAGGAAGCCTATTACTAAGCCTACGCCGTCTGTTTGTCTGTCTGTCTGTCTGTCTGTCTGTCCTACTGCTGTATCTTTTGAACCGTAATAGCTAGCCGGTTGATTTTTTTTTTACAGAATATGTGTTATTATGGCGGATATATAAACATTATGGCGGATATAAAAACAAATAATATAAAATAGAAAAAGTAAAAAAATTTGTGGGACCCCATACAAGAAATTTGTTTTTTTTTTACATTTTATTTTGTGGTGCGGAAACCTTGGTGCGCGAGTCCGATTCTAACTTAGCCAGTTGTTTGGAGACTGGCATGCCTGTCTAAGTTTCTATAGAGGGGTCACAACATACAGGTAGGACACACAGCAAATGTATGAATACAGTATTTTTACTTTAACAGGAAAATCGGAAATTTGAATTACTTGACCACCAATTAGTATTATTCCATTCAATCCCTTTCAAATTCCATTATTAAATACAATTATCTTATTACCATCAGGAATCACTATTACGAGCCCATCATGCCCATCATGAACTATTTAAAAGAAAATGAAGCTATCAATTGAATAAATTAAAAAATAACTACTCAAAAATATTACAAGGATTATTTATTACAGTACAAATACTGTACGCTACGTGTATGCTACTGGACTGGAGAACGTCTGTACTCTTCCCACTTAGGTGTTGGCTGTCCTTCTCTAAAATCCGATGTTTCTTGTTTAAATTAAAATACTTTACACGCTCAATAATCTAGTTTAAATCAACATAAAAAAATTCAATAGAATAATAGTGTACAATACACACCATAGGATATTTATTAATCAAAATCATGACATGCAATCGAAAAATATCAATAAAACACAATTTGCTTTATGTATAACTAATATTAAAAATTACAATACATAGTATATTAATCTCCTTTACCTGTCATCTCACTTTATTTATAGCTTAAAATAATACGCCCCAAACACGCCAAATCGTATTTATTGTATTACAGTCTACAGGGTTTAAGTTCAAACACCTATTTGATACTTTATAATGTGCATTCATATAATGTTTTTTTTTTGTTACAGGTGAGTGAATATTCATCCACGTTGGCCTCCAGCTCGAGTTTGGTAAAAACGCTCCATATAATTTTATTTCGTTAGACATAAATTGACAACGGGATACATTTCTCGGGACTGGCTAGATTCTAGATATTGAACGGAGCTCAGTAATATCAAATTACACTAAAACTTCAGTTTTTTATTTATTTTCAGTAACTAAGATAATATTGGTTTTGTATGAATTGAGATGACTGTATGGTGAACGAATTGTAATGAAGCGAAAATTGTTAAATGACTATACAATTAAATACATCAGTCACGTCAGCCAGCTGACCGACATTGCCAGCTACTGAATAGATTTTCCGCGTCATATACACCGGTTGAATAACTGAACATATAGCAGTCTTCTTGCGTTATTCTAATACTCACATAAGTGTTATTTCTCACGAGAAAAAGCACCGGTCGGTTGCAACTATGCGAGCCATATAATTATACTTTATAGCCGCTAGGAAATAAAAACCCTAACACCAAGATTTCCTAACAATTTCTCATGTGCGTAGCGACGCAATTAGTTAATGAATATTCTACTAGTTTTGCAATAATGTTGCTACTGATGATTTCATCTATCTTAATTTATATAAATACTAGCTGTGCCCGCGACTTCGTCCGCGTGGACTTATCAATTTGGACCGGGTTCAATTTGTATTTTCAAACCATCCAGGGATCCACTCAAATATGCACACAAAATTTCATCCAAATCGGTCCAGCCGTTTACGAGTTAGGTGCAAACACACGTACAGAAGAATTATATATACAGGTGTCCCAAAACTCAACGTCAAGCGGGAACCAGGGAGTAGGCCAGTTTATGACTAGCCAGGGAAAAATAAGAAAAAAAAATCTGAGGCATTTATTTTTTTAGAAAAAAATTTAACTGAATGTTTTATTTGGTAAAACTACAGGCATTCTGGTTTTATTTGGGATACTGATCAATAGCAGAGTTATTTAGGCTACCAATAAAAACATTTTAACAATTATATTTACAAATTTGTAGTCGTAGTACCTAAAAATGTTGTATGAGAAATTTTCAACCTTTTTAAAAAAATGCTTATATCATAAAAAACAAATGACTCCGATTTTTTTTTCTTATTTTTCCCTGGGTAGTCATAAACTGGCCTACTCCCTGGTTCCCGCTTGACGTTGAGTTTTGGGACACGTTGTATAAGGATATATATATATATATATATATTTACTATATCTGATCACGGCACCACTGTAACTATTCTTGCAATCACTGAAGTTCCCAGAAACTGATATTGATATAATATTAGATACTATAAACGAAAGAACACAACAATAGATGGGAACCTGGGAATAACAATGAATTATTTTGAAATTGGCAAACGAAACATCTCTGTAATCTGTCGCCTCTCAAAACAACCTCGCGAGAGTTCCAAGCCGTGACGCCACTCCAACGTCTGTTTATAATAGTTAATCGGATCCTCCGTTATTATTATCTGGGGATTGCCGAGCAGGGACTTTAATCCAAGCGTGGTCTTGTTTAGTATTGATTATGATTGATTGATTAGTTATGTATGATTATAAAACAGTTTCAGCGTCTAGTAAGAAATACGTATTGGAGAACAATATAACGGGCTTGCGGGGTTCTTATTTCCGGTGCAAACTCTCTGCCGCATGTGAATTTGGAAATGTCTATTCGTAGGTATACCTACGAATAACCCTGTCCGATCGGGAATGTCTATTCGTAGGTAAACCTGCATGCAGGTATGCAAACTGCACTATGGGAGTTTTCAAAGAAACGTAACAAAAACGACATGCGCCGCCTCAACATTAGGTTAGGGTTAAATTATAGAAGGTGCGTCGCATCTTCTGTAATTTAACCCTGGTTATTATTTTTTAAACCAACTCGCATAGTGCAGGTCGTACTTACGAATACCTCATACCTGCGAATAGCACTGTCCGCCTGGTACGTCTATTCGTAGGAAATCGAATAGGACACTCCCAGTTCTTAGTTAATAATCTCTGTTTGGCATACCTACGAGTTCTTAGTTAATAATCTCTGTTTGGCGTACCTACGAATAGCCCTGCCCTGTGAATTTACATCTTAGTCGTAAGCATTCCCGTACTAGGAATAAGTTGCAAAGATCGTCTGCTAAACGAGATGTTAATAAAATGACCGACAACGTCTCCTTGTAGATACGATGTTAGAACACTAATGACGTCGGTGGAGCATCGTCTCGCGTGAGCGTGATTGAGATAATTATGGTGAATTCAGTGTTATTTCATGTTTCGCAAACCAAGCGAGTATCAGGATAGTTTCCAAAGACAGGATGCTATTGATCAGTAGAAATATTGGACGTTACAAGTAGTATCAGATAGAGAGAAGAGGTAATTATTTGAGCAGGTTTTGATTTAGAAACTACGGAAGACTTTATACCCGATTCGATAGATGCATCTATCGACCAGTAACCACGGACTTGCAGTAACCAGTAGCCAGTATAATAAATACCTATCTTCCAGTAGAAACCGTTGTTAGTCACGTGACTCGTCATCTGTCCGCAGCATCGTGTCTGCTGAGGCGTGCTATCTTAGACTTGCTTCACTCGACAGGTTTAGCTTAGATATTGACAGTTAAGTTATTATCAAATTAACTTTAAGTCGAGCTTCAATTTACAAATTTAACACGAATCATATTTTTATTGCAAGAAAGTATTATAAATAGATTTTATGTTTGAATGTTATTCCACATCTTTATAGAAGTCGCTATGAAAACAAAACAGGGAAGGTATTGAATCAATAGCGACTATTGTCATGAATCATATGCGATAGCGTGTTCCTTCAAAATACAAAAATATAAAAAAATCTCCAAGCAACATTTGAAGGTTCATGTAATAAATGAACCTTCAAATGTTGCTTGGAGATTTTTTTAACATAACATGTTATGTTAGGTGTGGTAGGGTTTAACCCGACCCGATTGGTACTACCCAACGCACGGATTGAAGGATCAGTGGAAGCGGATATGTAAATAGTTCCCAGTGTAGCCGGCACGACCAAAGAGGGAAACACTGACATTGCACCATTGTTCACAAAGGCGCAATGGGCGGACATCGCGGATGTAGGAAATGTGGATAACCAAGTCAGCTTCCATAAAAATAAAAAATAAACATTACTACTCCTTTCATATTTATCTTTCTTGTCGAATGTATGGACACTGGTCTATTGCTTACACTGGCTTGTGATTGCTTATTAACTCGAATCGCAAGGTGTTCAAGGATTTCTAATATATTTACTATTCCTAAAATGTGCCTAGTATCTAGTACTTAACTTTTAAACACTTAACTAACTAATACTGATTGATCTGACGAGAGGATCTTTAACTTAACTATCTTCAACTTCCCTCCGAAAGCGCGACTAACGGCGCCCATGGATATTCGGTAGCATGCCGGGGTTGCGAATGGCATGCCCCGATGCCGGCCTGACATGTTCCTATTCAGTCCCTCTTGAAGAACGATCGTCGCACGGCTCGACGCTGGATCGAGTACAGAGGCGCAAGTTAGCTGAGCCATCCAACAGGTGCGAGCGTACTCCAAGCGGGGCCTAATCTGCGATTTATGCAAAAGCACCTTTGGCCCGGCGTGAAGTACCGCCGCACCTCATTGAGTATGCCCAGCTTTTTAGAAGCCAGCTTGGCCTGTCCCTCTTGCGCTTTCGTTCAACGTTCGTAAATAAGGCCCTAGCTGTGCTCACGTGGCTCCGGCGCGGTGGTTGCGGAGGCTGCGGAGAGACGAGCGGCGGGAGCGGTGGTGGAGATTACTCGGCATTATTACTCGTACCTTTCTACATTAAATCTCAAATAATGAAACGTTTTGCTTTTGTTGGAGCTTTTCCATTTGTTGAAGCAGGATTAAATTTTTCATTTTCATTATTGGCGACATATTTGAGGATTGGTTGACTGGCTGAATTTGAAGGCTTTGTAGGATAAACCAGAAATTATTTCCACACGGTAATATATCGTAATTGTGATTACTCATACCTACCTACTGTGTTTTGTAAGTTAAATTGTTTTTAAATATTACATATTTGTTTGAGAAATTAAGCGTGTGCGTATAACCGAATCGACAGCGGGCTCCTGCAAGCGATAATCGCATTAATTATTATAATTCAATCGATACGCACTCGGTAATAACTCAATTAACAGCTAAATTAATTCTCATTAATTTGCTAACACGACCGTCTATCCTGTTGTTGCCGCTTCCCAATAAACATGTCTGTATTTTCTTTAATTATTATAAATATACATAAATACATACACACCGCACACTGTATCCCGACAATCGGGGTAAGCAGAGTAATCGATATTGGGCTGCAAGGACTATGGGAAATTACCACGTTATTGCGAAGTATTCTGACAGGATATCTATCAAGCAGCATGTAAGGCACGAAAACTACTTAGCAATTTTTGGAAATGTAGAATAAAATTCGGTTCCGGTTACGCTAAGATGTGCCTCTCATACAACCCGAATTATTTCGCGCGCCTAAATAAAGATACGGCCTCGCTCTTAGTTACGTACTTTCTTCGAGAAGGTTTATCATTTACCTGAATGCAGCTCGGCCTTCTTCCTTACTTAATTTCTTCTTTTTAAATACGAATTTTACGCGAGCGAAGCCGCGGGCAAAAGTTAATAATTCATAAAAACGTATTACTTAAATTAAAAGGCAGGCGTATATTAAAAGGCATCAAAGGCGCGACTGAAACTCACAAAAACTTAATAAACATTATTTGTATACGATGTACGAAGTTGAGAACAACATAAATTATGCAGTGTTTACAAACATAGCAAACAAACCGAATATTCATAATGAATTAATAACACTAATTACTACGAATACTAATTGGATACAATTTGTATCTTTAGATTTTTAACATGAAATATTACATTTCTTACTTATTGTTTTATATAATTAACTATCAAAATGGACGATCACACTATACACCAAATGTAGTAATCTAAATAGACAGATTTGTCAGATTCATTCAATATTCACATTTATGCTTTAAATAATAATGTTCTTGTGAGCGGTAGTGTATTCGTTCAGTCGAACCCAATGATATTATTTATGTTAAATTTATCATTGATAGAACCGCATTACGATAACTTAATTTTCAATTACAATCAACTATTAATTATGTCAATTAATCAACCCATAAAATTATTGATAAAATGACTACATTAATATTTTTGTCGGTAACTGGCAACACTCTTTCCTCAAGTCTTCCAACAAAACAGACTTTAGTTCGGCAGGTGGCCGAGTGGTTTGGGCATCGGCTTCTCATGCGAAAGGTCCGAGGTTCGAATCCGGTCGGCTCGTAGCAATGAGTTTTTTCTGAGGAAAAAATTTACGTGCATACCTACACCTGCAGCTTCACCGTTCGGAACCGGTGTAATACTGTAGGTCCCTCCCCTTGCCCCTTAATAGGTGGTATAGGCTCAAATTGTAGCCGACTGGGTTGGTACAACCGAACTGGATGTAAGATGGACGCATAGCAGCCTCGGTTGTATTCTCCTCTAGTCCAGTATAGCCAACAATCCAGGGAAGTCTCCGGTATGGCACCTATATTCTCGGAAGTGATATTGTCTGGTCGGAGCATGTGCTTTGGCCCCTCCGACTCAGCCACCCATACCGGTTTCCATAAAAAAAACTAGGATGTGTTTGGTTTCGCGACATATCATAAAATATTGTGAAGTAAGCGAATGCCTGTGTATCTATGGAACCGGACGTGTCGGTTTCAGCCACGTCCGGTTACAGGCGAACTGAAGGCATGTGCATAACGATACGTGGAAAAACTGCACCAATTTCGTATGCAGATTTAGGCCAAATTACATTGTTGAATGTTTCCAAACTGGTGTTAGTAGCAAAATGGCTGAAGCCTTACTTCACAATATGCACAAGTCGGTTAATACATATAATTTGGAAGAATTTTTAATGATTTTAACATATAATTAGGAAGAATTTTTAATGATTTTAATTGCAAACTGATTAAATTTAAAGGTTATCTTTGAGATTTATTGACTATAAATTGTATTGATTTAGTGTTTAGTTTACAGATTTTAATTAATTAATTACTATTAGTTTCAATTTATACACAAAATGTCTATGTCATAGGCATTTTGTTTTAGTTTGAATAATTTTGAATGAATTAATGAATGAAAGTAATGACTTAATGTGACATCCATTTTAAAATTTGAAAGAATGATTTCATGATTTAATTGTAATTCAAACAATTTGTTCTTCGAATTTAATAATTTTATTACGATTGTTTTTACGACGTGGAATATAGATTTTACTATAATTTTATTAATTTCACATGGGTTAAATTTTATTGATTCGTGTTTAAATTTATTTCAAAACTGTACTGAAGAATAATAATTTTTATATGTCTATATACTATTTATAAGACTATGAGAATAATGTTGTCAAGTGTACCTAGCTGTTTACTGTTAAGTGTCTTCTATTTTGAACAAATTGTTTATAAATACGCAAGGTTTGAGAGAGCTATTTATGCTGAACAAATGAAAAAACCGGTCAAGTTCGAGTCGGACTCACGCACCGAGGGTTCCGTACCACCACGTATATGGCCGGTTTTATATTGTTGTTTTACTTTAGAGTTTGCACTATAAATTGTAACAAGTTTGACGCTTGTGTGCATTACCGTTTTTAAAATAGAGCAAAAACATACAAACAATTTTATATGATGTAACTACAAATTAACTTGTGCTGTGAGACTTTAGTAATTTCAACTTCATATCTCTATCTGTTCCTGAGAAAAAGGACAGAATTAAGAAAAATTGACAGACGGACAGACGGATGGACGAATAAAAAAGTGATGAAGGATTCCTATTGAGGTACGGAACCCTAAAAAATGTATGTATAGGTATTTATGTTGAAAACACAATCCTTATAAGCAAATATCCTGCCTGAGTGTGTGTTTTCATTTCGGATAATTCCTAAAATTCATCGGAGCGATTTATAGAAGCCACTAAAAAGTTTGAGCGTGGGTGTCGAATCGGCGAGATCTTATTTCCGAAACTTCGCTGTGGGCTCATGTTTTCGACGTGCCGTATCTAATCTATTGAGATGTGGGTTAGCAATTACCTATACTTTGAGAAATATCATATTTTCGAGTTTTACGTATGTACGTACGATTAAATTTAGGTCTTTATTACATGAAAATAAACTCATCGGATGAGTGAATTTGGGTTTCTGTGGTTGGATTTCGGGGTATTTAATTTTTTCTGCGTACGGGCAATTTTGTGGTAGGTACACATAATTCAGTCCACCACAAACTATAAAGATTATAGAAACCAGAAGTTTCAACGTAAAGAGATCATAATTTTGAACTTCACTGCTTAACACAAGTCTCTGCACGGCACGTCCTTTGGTCCACTTTCATTTTGTTTAGATTGCATTGTCTAGGTACAATGGAATTGTTTGTCAGCGAACAACTGTTCATTTAAATGTTTACAGACCTCGAAGTTGCGACCTTTTTTTCCGTTTCGGATCGAGAAGTCCCAGAAAAGTTGCAATGTAGTTACGTGAACTGAGTAATTTCGTTCAGCACTCTCGGGGGGGTCGAAGTTCGTGAAAGTACTATATTTAGGTCGTCGACGCGTTCGGAGGCCTAGCCTGAGGCGTCGGGCTATAAAATATTTGGCTTCAAATCTAATTTGATTTCCAAGAAATGTCTGGCTTCTTGCGATCATTGTCGTGACAATTAGCTTGTTCTGGGAGCTAACTTGCGAGTCAATTATGTGGTGTTTTTGTGCCTTATTTAGTAAACTAATAAAACGCATTTAGTTAGCACGCCGAGCACGAGCGCCCCGCGCCATCTGATATTTATTTATTATTTTACTGCGCGACGACAGTAACCGACTCCCGAATCACAAATCACCATATCTTACAATTGAATACAAGGGGGTGGATCAGTTAACTCCAGCATTGATCGCAAATTGCTGGTTAGCTTATTGTGTAGACTGAATTGAGAGATGAAATTATTATAGTGAAAGAATTGTTTGCCGGAAATACGTAGTTTCGGAAAAAAAAAAAAAAATTTCATACAATTTTTTTTTATGGCACCGAAACATTGATTTTGTATATAAATGTATGTAAAAACAAGGGAAGTGGTATGGACGAATGTTTTGGTGGTTAAAAAAATTTACTCTAACCTAATGTTGAGGCGGCGCATGTCGTTTTTGCATAAATTCCAATTCAAAATAAATGTTTTGATGCGTTTAAAAAAAAATCTAAAATTTATTTTGTATGAAAAAGATGTTTTTCAAAAATTGTTGTCTCCGAAACTACGCATTTCCGGCAGACAATTCTTTCACCATAATTCATCTCTCAATTCGGTCTACACAATAAGCTTACCAGCAATATTTGCGATCAATGTTGGAGTTAACTAATCCATACCCGAATACAACAATATTTTATCATGGTTGGCTACACCGCCTACATACTACACCCGTGATGTCAACCCATCACACCTTGCTGAACTAGGTGCCATGATAGTTTTTCTTTATGGATTTGCAGTTTCGACCGAAATTTATTCAGTGCGGGGGCAGCAATCCACGGGTAAGACCGTACTGTCACCTAGTACGGTATCTATGACAATAGGAGTTCTATAGTGTTGACTTGTTCGCCGTGGATGCAGTGTGCAGGTTGCGTGTGAACGCGATCGAGTCGAGCGAGGCGGTCGTTCAACCGACTCCGCTCCTCGCGGTTAGCGTGGGCTCACACGCGGCCGAAATCGGTCGCGACACGAACGGCATTGCTACACTTTCGTTCTGCCACTATCTGCTACGAGTACATCTCACTATTCAATGAGATCAAGAGCAACCACTAAGCTTATAACAAAATTACCCGCCAGTGGTGGAAATTCCATTTTTTTAAGGTTAATTTAGTATGTTTTTAATGTTAGGTTTTTAATATGTACAAAATTAGTTATAAGATAATGTGTTAATAAAGAAATTAGCTTATATTATTATAGGTTATATCAGAATTAGCCACGCTTATTTGGTTTCCGTATCCCGTACGGAAGCCTATTACTAAGCCTACGCCGTCTGTATGTCTGTCCGAGGGCTGTATCTCTTGAACCGTAATAGGTAGCCCGTTGAAATTTTCACAGAATATGTGTTATTATGGCGGATATAACAAAAAATAATAAAAAATAGAAAAAGTAAAAAATTAAGGGGGGTTCCCATACAAGAAACGTGTTTTTTTCAATTATTTTTTTGTGGTGCGGAAACCTCGGTGCGCGTGTCCGAATCGCACTTGGCTGGTTTTCTTTTGGTTAGTCAAGTAGAGAGTTTACAACAGGCCCGATTGCGTGCAGCAGGATTATCCCCTTATTGTCTATAGTTCCACTAATGTTAGGATCATCTCACGGATACAGAAAATTAGATTATAGAATTCCTCGGGATAATCTTAAGATTTGCTTAATCAGACGATATTTCTCATTCCCGTAATTGCACCTTAGCTATCATTAACGTGATCTTAACTCACAAGGGCGAAGTTACTTGAACTAGCTGTTTGGCTACACACTTTGTGTGAGGTTAGATTTTGGCATAGCATACTTTAGCCCATAACATTATCTAAAAACTACCCTAAACTAGTAAAACCTAATGATGAATAAAGAATAACGTGAAATGTAGCAGATAGTGGCAGGAATGTCAGATAAGTAATTAACTGGAAGTTCTTTCAAGAAAATATTAATTGAATCTTTATCGCATACACATTTACAAAATGTAAAAACAATGCTCCGGCAGATAAAAATAATTACCTTTCTCATTTTAAGCACTTTTCAAAGGCGTACTTATCGCTATGAGTGATTTCTTCCACTCGACCTTTGCGTGATGATAATATTGCTAGATAAAAACAATTTTAATTACTCAGCGATACCAAATATAATATTCAATATTATCTGGCGGAAACTCGCCGCTATATGATCGGCCGGCGACTCCGGTTTCGCAGTCCTTGGAAGGCCGCGCGGCTCTCACCCGGTGCCGGCGCGGGGCGGAGGCGGCGGAGGCGGGGCGGCGATGGCGGGGCGCTTGTGCAACGGATCACGCCGACAGCTGCGCAGACGGCGCCGGCGCTAGGGAGGATTTCATTACATTGATATGTCACATCCTTCAATGCATTACGTATAGCGAATTAAATGTTACAAAAAAAAACAACTGATGAGAGTGAGCCGTACAGAGGGTTCCGTAGGCAGCCCATTCTTGTGCATAGCGAGAGCGTATAGCGCCGCGACTGCGTCCCGGTTCACTAGAATGTTATATTCTCCATATCTGTTTAACTATAATAAAAACTTCAGGCCCTAGTTGGCTGAAATAAAGACATAAATAAATAAAAATTAAATAAAAATATTTCTTTTCTTCCAGATATCCGGTCGAAAAAAATCTTTTATTTTGTATATACATAATATAGTGATATAATAATAGTGTAATATAGTTGTATTTTGTACTATATAAAAAGCGGCAAGTGCGAGTCGAACTAGCGTGGAGAGGGTTCCGTACCATTCCCTTTTCCATGAGAACTTTAGGGTTTTCGTTTAGGTTTTCCTATAAGAGAGGCCCTATTTTATTTCTAGAGGGAGGGGTGCTCGATTTTTGTATATTTTTAACCCCCGACGAAAAAACGGAGGGGTGTTATAAGTTTGACGTGTGTGTGTGTGTGTGTGTGTGTGTGTGTGTGTGTGTGTGTGTGTGTGTGTCTGTCTGTGGCATCGTAGCTCCCAAACGGATGGACCGATTTGGATGCGGTTTTTTTTATTAGGAAGCTTGTTTAATCGGGATGGTTCTTAGCTATGTTTGTAATCAAGTAATAAAGTAATTAAGTAATAAAAAAAAATAATTCTCTTAAAAAGTGGACCAATTTGCATACGTTTTTTTTAAAAAGCTTGAAATAAAAGTTAAATTACAAATTTAAAAAACCCCGACTCTTAAAAAGTCAAAAATAATTTCTGTTTACTTACTTAAAGGAGTCGGGGGACCGCTAAGTAAATTAAATATTAAGACTCAAGAGTTGCGCGGGAATTTACTTAGCGGTCCACCGACTCCTTTAAGTAAGTAAACGGAAATTATTTTTGACTTTTTAAGAGTCGGGGGTTTTCTATAATTCTTTTTTCATCTAGTAGATTCGGAGAAAATAAGCTGTGACCGACGGACAGACAGACAGTCAGATACGAGAGTGATCATATGCGGGTTCCGTTTTTTCCTCCCTAAAAATTGTTACACTTTGTTTGTTTGTTCGTCTTCTATGCGTTCGTAAACTGTTCATACGATTACAATGAAACTTTGGTGGGTTGTTGTGCGCGCGCCCACGCATCTTTCTAACAAAATAAAAATCACGCGAGCGGAGCTGCGGGCAAAGCTGGTAAAATATAATATTTTCAATTTGAAGCGGATAATAACGCGAAACAGAATAGTTCAGAGCGATTATTTTACATTCCAAAAAATCTACGAAGAAGACAAGTAACATGTGAAGGTATATAAATAAATATAACTATATACTATATATATATATCTATATATAGAGCTACTGGAACTGGCAAGCGCGCCACAAAGGAAAGTAGAGATATTTTCTTTGAACAAAGACCAAGCTCCAGAGAGAACGTGTACGTATGTTTTCGCGTCTCACCCGTTGCCGGCGTCGTGGAACATATTCCTTATAGTTGTGAAATGCGTAGTTGGGAAATATCTAGCGAATCCTTTACTCGTATTTCGCTGCTGAGATTTGTGTTGAGGTAACATTTCACGAACCACTTTTACCTGTTCTGTTTACACCTTTCATCCTTATTTCTAAAATAAGGATGAAAATCCTAGGCATTTCAGAAATATGTATGTAATATGTATGTATATTTATTGAACACAAATTTATATAAATTAGGCACAATAGGTGAGCTTAATGCCGTGAGGTATTCTATCCTAGTCGACTGACCGCACCACTGAGCTACTGAGGCTGACGTATTGGCAGCTTGTACATCGTTATATGTATACGCACCGTGAACCCAAGGACATTCTTAAAATGTTCTTGCATGGTCTTTTCTCCAGCATTTTGGTGACGAAACTGTAAATGACTTTTTTTATGAGCCCAATACTTATTGAGATATTAAATGATTTAATTTTTATTGAGCATGGAAAATTAAAAAAAAATGTAGTTTTGACTTTTGTATGAAAAAGAAAGCATGTGTGATGATGATAAAACAATATGAACTAGATTTCTTAATTCAAAATTACCTCGGGACATGCCATACTTAGCGATCCACGTTAGGCCTTTTGGAGGAAACAAAATGATGCGCGTGCCGCCGATCGTTTCTCTGTGTTACGTCTATTGCGCCACCATCATCATCATGGAAAATCTATCTTCGTTATTTTAAACTCATCCAGCAACCTGGATATAAGTGAAGGCCTCGAAAGTATAAATAAGCAATTAAATTCAATATTCATAAAAACGGGAACCGGAAACCTAAACAATAGGCTGCTTAATTGAAGTGCCTTAAACGAGCGGCCGCGTCTTCGTCGCTCCAAACATAAAATATTTGCTCCAAGCTTCGCTGTGCCGTTATAGATCTTTCTCTCTCGATCTAGGGAGAGGTTGAGCTTCGAACGTAGAATTCAAAATATAGAATTACTGTTTACATTGTTGTAGATATGTAGGATCCCTAAGTGTGTCCTATCGCTTAGGTATTCCATGGGGAGTACTCAGAGAAGCTGTTCTACACGATCCCGCCGTCCTCTTTCCACCTCCGCACTACTCGCGCTGGGCTGGGATTGCAGTCATACACGCTAAACTTAACAATGTTTTCTGCAGATCTTTCCTCCCCAGAACTGGTAAACTTTGGAACGCTCTGCCTGCACATATATTTCCCCCCAAGTACAGTCTCGGGTCCTTCAAGACGGCAATGAATAGGCACTGTCAGGCCGGTATGTCATTCGCAACCCCCTTATGCGACCAAATGTCCATGAGCAATCTTATTGGTGGCTCGGCGCTACATGTCGCGCTTTCTGTAAAAAAAAAAAAACATTACATTGCATAAAAATATAATTTGTTTTGTTAGTTTTTGTGTTCACGTTAACACATTATCTGCTCAACAAGTTGGCCTCTCCATACTTTCGAATAATTTGGCTCCGAGGCTTTTCAGCGGCACCTTGGCCGCTTATTTGCATAGCTTTGAGGCCGCCCACGCTCCTCCGCCGCCCACGCGCCGCCTTCGGCGCCGCCGCCGCCGCGCCGCCCGCCCTCGTCCGTTAGGCGCGGATTACAGCTGGTTTTCGTACGCGGTTTTCTTTATCTGTTACCGCGACCAGAATAGGTTGTACTCTCGTCGAGGCTTGATTGAAAGTGGACGCGACTTTTGTTTCGTTTTCATTATAAAATGAGACTGGCTACCTATGTTCGAGTTTAATTATAACTTTGTAGGTTACTTTCCCGGGATGTGTCCTATTTTTATTGATTCTGAAAGCCATATAATAGACCATGTTTTAAAGAGAGTTTACCGGAATAACTGAACAGATTTTGCGGTTTTCACCAATGGAAAGAGTAGTTCTTGAGGCTCATTATAGGCTATATACCATTACGCTAAATAACCTTAAGTCTGAGCAGTATTGGAAAAAGTATAGTATGGACGAGAGAGGGAGTATATAAGAGAAGCGATCGTTTGTTATAATACTTGCGTTTAAATCGGATTTGCTATTAAACCGAGTTTACCTCGAGCGAAGCCGTAGGCAAAACTGGTATATTTATATTCTTTATAACGAGCTCCTTTCATTCATACGTCACATGATGCACGTAAATAATGTTTTTTACCTCTCATTGACACCCAAAACCGAAATTCCTTCATTTACACTATCGTCCCTACAGGTCCGTGATGTACCAAATTTCAATTTTTCGTCCAGTAAATTCGGAAAAATTAAACTATGGCAGACGGACAGACACCAAAGTGATCCTATAAGGTTCAGTTTTTTTCCTTTTTTTTTAGGTTTCCGTATCCCGTACGGAAGCCTATTACTAGGCCTACGCCGTCTGTCTGTCTGTCCGTCCGTCTGTCCGTCTGTCTGTCCGAGGGCTGTATCTCTTGAACCGTAATAGGTAGCCTGTTGAAATTTTCACAGAATATGTGTTATTATGGCGGATATAACAACAAATAATAAAAAAATAGAAAAAGTAAACAATTAAGGGGGATTCCCATACAAGAAACATGTTTTTTTTTTCAATTTTTTTTTTTTTGTGGTGCGGAAACCTCGGTGCGCGAGTTCGACTCGCACTCTACCGGTTTTTGAAGTACGGAACCCTAAAAACGACAAAAACTACAGCTGGGCTAAAAATGGGTTAGTAATGCGCTGGCGACAAAAAAGGAGAGATACAGAGCAGGCGCGGCGGTGGCGACAGCGAAAATGTCCGGCGCAATGGATTGTGAAATAGCAGCTATACGTCACCCGTATCTAGGGGAGCACTACAGTAGCGTCCCCACCACAGGTCCCCACACACGGCGCGAATTCAAAATATATAAAACATTTCTTATTTAAGTACCTAGATGTAAAGCAGAAAATGGAGAGAAATAAAAACGTCCCGACCAGGATTGGCATGGCTAAGCACAAGTGGCAGTGGGATGGGCACGTTAGCCGAAGAGACGATGACCGTGTCCTACACTCGTGGACCGGAAAACGGAGTGTGGGAAGACCACCCGCCAGGTGGGACGACGCCATCAAGTACGTCGGCGGAAAGCAGTGGTTCCGTATCGCTGAAGGCCGGGAGGACTGGAGGTGAATTGGACTGAGGCGTATGTCCAGCAGTGGAAGCTTACACGCTGACTGACTGACTGACTGATTGACCAGGATTCGACCCTGAATCTCCGGCTTAAGCCGCCGGCGCGTTACTATTTCGCCATCGGGTCGATGGCGTATTCTCTCTAAATTTCGAACCTTGTATAATAGGTATGACGCAATTTCCTGCATTCAAAATGTTTCGCGTTATAACTTTTACGTCTACTAACTTACTCCTTATTAAGAATGTCGCGCTTACTCGTATTTGTATTTAATTAATCATCTGGAAACATGTCTGATGCCATTGGTGAAAATCGCATGTAAATCGATTGAGCTGTTCTGGAGATAGAACAGGGGCTAAGTGCTTCGGAGCGAGTAAGTTGAGGTCTATTTCTGTGAGGATATGAGTGTATGTGTGCGTGTGTGCGTGTGTGAGTGCATGTGTTGAGGAATGTTTGAGAAAATGTTTATACGTCTGTATATTTCAGATTTCCTAATCTGTATTTATCTCAAAGAACGTTTTATAAAACAGAATAGAATAGAATAGAATAGTAACTCTTTATTGCACACAAATTGAAGGAAGAACAGTACACGACAAGAAGCAAGAAATACAGGAGTGCGCAAAGGCGGACTTATCACTACAAGTGATTTCTTCCAGTCAACCTTTGGGTGATCTGATGAGGAATAAAATACAGAGAAAGAAATATGGGTAGTGCAAGCGAAGTCAGTCAGTCAGCGTGTAAGCGTCCACTGCTGGACATACGCCTTTCCAATTTTCCTCCAGTCCTCCCGGCCTTCAGAGGTACGGAACCACTGCTTTCCGCCGAAGTACTCGATGTTGTCGTCCCACCTGGCGGGTGAGACCACCCGCCAGGTGCAAGCGAAAGGGAGGAGGAATTATTTTATGAATATACCTACATGTAACATTCATACCTATTTATACAATACACAAAATACAAACAGCATATACATACATAAACAAATATAGAACTTAGATACTACATACAAATAATACATACTATACTATATACTAATCCAGAAGTGAATACAAATAGGCAAAATTAATGAAGGTAGAATTTCTTCAATGACTTTTTGAAAGAATTTACAGTTTGGGAGTGACGGACGTAGTGCGGCAGCGAGTTCCATAGACGAGCAGAATGGACAGTAAATGAATCGGTGTAGAAACCAGAAGCGTGACGTGGAATCCCTAGGATGTTATCATCACTAGAGCGGAGAAGAAGACCGTGAGAGGATAAGGGGAGGAAGCGAGAACGAAGGTAGTTGGGAGCGTTATGATTGTTTAATACGCCATATAAAAGACTAAGGATATGACAGTTCCTACGGAGACGAATTGGGAGCCATTCGAGCCGAGCTCGGTACTGGGAGACATGGTCGTACTTACGCAAACCAAATATGAACCGGATGCATAGGTTCTGCAAGCGTTCAAGCTTGTCAAGAAGAATTTCGGTTAAATCCAGGTAGCAGACATCCGCATAGTCAACAATTGGGAGTAAGAGAGATTGTGCTAGAGAAATCTTGGTGGAAACTGGGAGAAAGTTCTGTAGGCGTCTCAGGGAGTGCGCAGCAGCAAAGACCTTCCGACTGACCTCATTAACCTGAGGCACCCAAGACAGTGTTTGGTCCATGAGGATGCCCAGGTTTTTTACTGTCTTAGAGAAAGGAATTAAAATCCCATTATATGTAACCGCGGGCAAGGTGACAGTGTCAACCTTCGACAGCTGTCTTGCACTGCCAATAATCATTGCCTGCGATTTAATTGGATTGACGTTGAGGCCAAAATATTTAATCCATGTGTGCACGTATTGCAAGTCAAGGTTCATGCTATTGATTGTTTGGGATAAATTATCCATAGTCGCGTGTAAGTAAAGCTGTAAGTCATCGGCGTACAGGTGGTAGCAGGATGCTAGAAGTTTGGTAATGACATTTATAAATATAGAAAACAATAAAGGAGATAAAACACCACCCAGGAGTACGCCAGCAGCGAGGTTATTCCAGCTAGAAAATTCATTGTCTGTTCTAACACACTGCTGACGCCCGCGAAGATAAGACTCAAACCAGTCAAGTGTCACCGGATATAGGTTAAGAGAACGCAAGATACCCATCATTATGTCAAAGTCGACTGTGTTGAAGGCATTACTGAAATCAAGTAATACAATAACTGTGAGTTCTTCAGAGATAGGTGCATTATTACAACTTGCGGTTACAAATTAGTCAAATACTAAAATTTTAAAATCTTAAATTAAACTTATTCTACAAAAGACAAAGATAATCAATCTATAAATATTCAGAAAACTGATCTACTTATAACATATTCAGATCTTCAGTACTGATATTAAATTACCTTGTTCACGTTACATTATTTGCTTACGTGAATGAAGTTAATTAATAATAATATGTATGATAATTTTAGGAACACGATTAATTAGCATAGCATAAAATATATTCTTTACGTTTTATAGTTTAGTTAGGCCTTATACGAATAAATCGGAAAGTATGTGGTTCGATACTCGCATATTTAAAGTTAGCAAGACGCATCTCGTGTTTTATTTGCTCACCTAGAGTTGAATACTATTTGCGATATTGTCATCACATTGAACAAAAACTCTTATGGCGGCGCTGACACGTCCTCGTGTTCCGGTAGGATGGGGCAATCGGGATCCAAGACGGTGATTTCATCCGTGGAATGAAACTTGTTAAAACTGTGACTAGTGACACAAGTTAATACGACCATTTTCACTAGTATCTTCGAGTAAAAAAAAAATGTTTTTATACAAAGCGCGCCGATGTTGCATCGGGCCACCCATAAGGTGTCTAACGACGCCCATGGACATTCGGTCGTACGCGGGGGCTACGAATGCCATGCCGGCCTGGCAGGTGCCTATTTACACTTGGGGGGAAATATGTGGGCAGGGAGAGCGTTCCAGAGTTTAACAGGTCTGTGGAGGCAATTTTCTTTAAAGCGAAAATAATTTAGATACAACCCAATGATGGCATAATCAGTAATATCAATAACAAACAGTTTGCTCAGGAATTTAAAAACAGCTCAAAGAAGCTGACCTAATTTCACTTTTACGCGACACAAGGTGGAATAAAATTATCTTAAATTTCTGAATTTCTCGGAGGGCCTCGATCTCCAATATAGCGACATTTTGGTGCCACCTACGCAGACCTATTCACTACGAAGGGCTCTGACGAGTCCTAATTAGCTTGCTTTAATTTTATATCTAGCTAACTGCTTTATTTTTGTTCGATATTTTTTTTTTAGATACTTACCCAAAACTTAGGTATCAGTGGAAAAAGATACGCAAGATAAATGTACCTTCTTACCTCGTCTACTAACTAGTACGTCTACGAAGTAGTACCTACCTACATACATACTTCTTCAATACATCATGTTCGAATAATGCCAGAAAATATTTCTAAAAATCGTCAATTTAGTTTTAGTATCATACATAGAGTCTACAAACGCAATATCTCATATAACAAAGTAACTTACTCCATGACCATCCCTTACAGATTTATTATTGACTAGCTTTTGCCCGCGGCTTTGCTCGCGTGAAATTCGTATTTGAAAAGAAGAAAGTACCCGCTACCGTACCTCTATTTCGGCGCGTAGAACAACTCGGTTTGTATGAGAGCCACATCTTAGCGTAACCGGAACTGAATTTTATTTAGCCTATCCTGTGTCCCGTGTAGGTACAGTACATGTGCTTGTACTAAGTTTCATCGAATTCAGATGATCGGTTTAAGAGTTATGGTGGAACATACATACATACAGAAATGATTTAAAAAAATCGTAAATTTAGTTTTAGAATCATACACAGAGCCTACAAACCCAATATCTCAAAAAACAAAGCAACTTACTCCATGACCATCTCTACAGATTTATTATTAGTATGATGATGATGATATGATATGATGATATGATGATATGATATTGATGATGATTGATATTAATATGGTAGTCTACGAAACTACTACTTTACTATATTTAGACGACATAGAACAAGACTTCTGAGCACACAGATCTGCCGCAACCGCCGGAGTAGGAACCCGACTACGTGGTTTCCTATTCCATCCTTATAGGAGAATATTAAATATCCGAGTGTATCCCAGGCATAGCGTCGTCGCTTTGTTGTTTACGGCGAGACCCCAGTCACTACCCCTCCAGCTCCGTAGAAATTAATATCTAGATGGGCATCGACGCGTCGAGACGGTGTGAAAGAAAAGTGCTCAAAGACGAAATGTGAAGGTGTATCCGGTACGGGAATCATGAATTTTTATGAACCATTTCATTAACACGCCATAGATGGCGCGAGTGGCGCTGACCATGACATGGCGATACGGAACCCTCGGTGCGCGAGTTCGACACGCACTTGGCTGGTTTTTCTCAAAATATAAAAGTTATTATCTCTCTTATTACATTATATCTAGTATCTAATGTAGTCTAATGTAGGATCTAGCGTTACCATTGTAATGTATGTAGTGACTGACGCAAGTCAGTCAGTCAGTCAGCGTGTAAGCGTCCACTGCTAAACATACGCCTCTCCAATTTTCCTCCAGTCCTCCCGGCCTTTAGCGGTACGGAACCACACCTTTCTGCCGACGCACTTGATGTCGTCGTCCCACCAGTTACTGATGCAAACCGGGATCAGTGGGTAAAAACATTAATTCGTTTTTCAATGGAAACGGATCCTGGTATCAGTGGATACAAATCGGCGTGATCAGTTTCCAATTCAATCTGATCCCGGGATCCGTGGAGACAACCCCTTCTATATAATAATATCTGTAATACATGACAATATACCGTTTCTGGGTATTTATTTGCACGCCGCCACCCCGCCCGCCCGCCCTGCCCCGTCACCCCCCCCCCCCCCGCCCGCCCGCCCTGCCCCGTCACGCCCCCCCCCCCCCCCCCGCCCGCCCGCCCTGCCCCGTCACGCCGCCCCCGCCGCCGCCTCTGCCTTGTAAGCGTTATGAGAAAATATTCAAAGTACGTTATTATGTGGGGTGTATTTATCTTTATTGATACCGCAACGGCTTTGAACTTTGATCCTCGGATGCTGGCGATATTTTCAGGGGCTCGATCGCAGAAAAATAGCGCGCGCGACTGCGCTGAAATAGCAACTGGTTGCTGTCAAATTCTATATTTAAAAAATTGAAGTTTAGTACCCATGACATAGGTTCTAACCAACTCCTAAGATTTTATAGTGTACGAGAAATAGGTATATAAACCGCACATTTTGCCTACACAGCAGGTCATGCCCCGCGGCACCGGCCGCGCACGCGCTAACAGTTTAATCTTACCTCAGTGTACAATATAATTTCACCAGCAACAGTCGCGTTTTATTATATTTCGCTCAATATATGTAACGAACCATACATCTGTTGTAATTTTTCCATTTTTAATTAGTTTTTATTAATTACCAGTGTATTTTGAATAAATAAAAATTTTAGAACAAAGAAGTATATAAACACATTCAAGTTTCAAGATGATATCTCCAATGGTTTAGAAGGCGGAGCATATTATGACAGACCGATGGACGAACGGACAACTGACTGACTCTTATCTATCGTTTCAACGACCAAACCAAACACAGGTGAGAGCTGTCAAAATAAACGACAATTCAAATGCACTCAGCAATATTTAGTGTCTACGTTTTCACAGTAACCAGTTGTGATTTCATTTACTATAATTAGCTTTTGCCCACGCCTTCTATTCGCGGCGTGTTTAGGGTTTTACAATTTTGCTCACAGCTCAGGCCGCCGATGACGTAGCGTTATGATTTATAGCCATTTTGAGACAGAATGTAACAATGAAAACCGTATGTAAATCAATAAAGCGATTCTCTAGTTATAATATAAGGCTATTTATATAATACTAGCTGAGCCCGCGGCTTCGCTCGCGTGAAATTCGTATTTCAAAGAAGACAGTAAGTAACTATGGGCGAGGCCGAAGGCCGAGCTGCGTTCAGGAAGTCGATAAACCATCTCTAAGAAAGTAAGTAATTAAGGGCGAGGCCGAAGGCCAAGCTGCGTTCAGGTAAACGATAAACCTTCTCAAATAAAGTAAGTAACTAACGGCGAGGCTTCAGGCTGAGCTGCATTCTAGAAAGAAAATAAACCTTCTCGAAGAAAGTAAGTAACTGAGGGCGAGGCCAAAGGCCGAGCTGCGTTCTGGAAGATTATAAACCTTCTCTAAGAAAGTAAGTAATTAAGGGCAAGGCCGAAGGCCGAGCTGCGTTCTGGAAGACCATAAACCTTGTGGAAGAAAGTAAGTAACTGAAAGCGAGGGCGAAGGCCGAGCTGCGTTCAGGAAGACGATAAACCATCTCTAAGAAAGTAAGTAATTAAGGGCGAGGCCGAAGGCCGAGCTGCGTTCAGGAATACTATAAACATTCTCGGTGAAAGTAAGTATAAACTATGGGTGAGGCCGAAGGCCGAGCTGCGTTTAGGAATAGGATAAACCTTCTCGAAGAAAGTAAGTAACTATGGGCGAGGCCGAAGGCCGAGCTGCATTTAGGTAAACTATAAACCTTTTTAATAAAGTAAGTAACTGACGGCGAGGCTTCAGGCTGGGCTGCATTCTGGAATACAATAAACCATCTCTAAAAAAGTAAGTAATTTAGGGCGAGGCCGAAGGCCAAGCTGCGTTAAGGTAAACGATAAACCTTCTCAAATAAAGTAAGTAACTTAAACCTACATACGTTAAAAATTCAGCTTTCTAGACTTAGTAGTTTTGGCTCTGCGTTGATAGGTCAGTCAGGACAAACAGTTTTATAAGTATAGATTAGTAGGTATGTACTCGTATATTGATTTGCGTTTAAATCGGATTTGCTATTAAACAGAGTTTACCGCGAGCGAAGCCGCGGGCAAAAGCTTGTATTGTATATCTATATAGCATTAGCATAGCGATTTGATAAGACGCAAAACTCAATCGTGCGGTCAATAACGTGTGGGCCACTATATATATCTATATATCTACTCTTTGTTCTATTCGTCTCTTCTACCAAAAGCATCTGCTATCTACACTAACGCAACGCAACAGAACTGCTTACGCCATCTATTACGACCATTCAATACTAAATTCCGTTATACTATACTTTTTTTGATACTGCTCAACCCTAAGGCTATTAAACTTTATGGTATATAGCCTATAGTGAGCCTGAAGAACTACTCTTTACTTTGGTGTAAACCGCATCAAAATCTTATTAAGTGGTTCCGAGTTTACCTCAAACATACATAAATATGTACATGCAAACAGACGTTTCCTTTTATAAGAATTAGAGATACAGATAGAGAAAAGAAGATAGAGATTAAATTATCCTCCCTTCCCCTCTCCCCGCGGACAACTCCCCCCCCCCCCCCCCCGCCCCAACCGCAACCCCCTTCTTCAAAGCCAACCCCAGTACGGATAAAATTATTTAAAATCATTTAAAATCCTAAAATATAATTTTGAAATCATCCCCTATTTTAATTTAAGGGTTGATTTACCGAAAACGCTGAAACACGTAATTCTTTATTTCATACTAAAAGCCTAAATATGAATCGTCATATCCCTAACTTGAGAAATGATGGGTCCCCATACAAACGTTCATCCCCTATTTCACCCCCTTAAGGGTTGTTTTTTGAGACAAAAGTTAGCCTATGTCCTTCCTCAGGATGCAATTAATCTCCGTACAAAATTTTATAAAATCCTAAAATCTAATTTTGAAATCATCCCCTATTTTAATTTAAGGGTTGATTTAGCAAAAACTCTGAAACACGTAATTTTTTATTTCATGCCAAAAGCCTAAATATGAATTGCCATACCCCTAACTTGAGAAATGCTAGGTTCCCCATACAAACTTTCATCCCCTATTTCACCCCCTTAAGGGTTGTTTTTTGAGACAAAAAGTAGCCTATGTCCTTCCTCAGGATCCAATTCATCTTCTTGCAATATTTTATCGAAATCCGTTCAGCGGTTTAGGCGTGAAAAGGTAACAGACAGACAGACAGACAGACAGACAGACAGACAGACAGACAACAGAGTTACTTTCGAATTTATAATATTAGTATGGATATTGACGTACGTTACACGGCCGTAGAAAATACGCTTTATTTATTAGGAATTCCACTCGTGCGCGCTGTTTTACTTTTCTTTTGCATCTAATTTGACAGTGACAAACTTTGATTTATTTTCGAACTCTCCTTAAATTTTACGTGGTCGGACACCGCATCTCCTTACCGTTTACTGAGCCCGAAAAAATCCGTGAAGCAATTTCGCCTCCATTCTGTGAATTATTTCTTCATAGGGTTTCCACCGTGCGACTTCCGGAATTTCTAGTGAATCCAGCGGCGACTCCTCTCAGTTGGCGAGGTTGGCGCCGCCAAACCAAATAAAATGAATGACACCATTAATACAGAAGTATCAGGCTAAAATAAATGTGAAAAAATTTCGGAGTTATATTATTTATGTCATATAATCCACGATTAATAAGATAAAACGTCAATCCCGTACCCGTTACATAATTTGAAATTTCGCGCGCGTCAAACGCGGGCGACGACGAATGACGACACATCAAGGCATTCATTGGCCGGTTGGCTACATTTTGAAGCGCCATCGTATTCCATACAAGACGGAAGCGACCGATGTCCCCCCCGTCCCGCGCGGACCCGCTGATCAGCCTTTCGAGTTGGCGCAGCGGGGAGTGCATTTAGTGACGCGGTAGCGAGTAGAGCGAGCTAGCGAGCGAGCTAGGTGTGTGTGTTGCGTGTGCGGGTGTGTGCGCGCTGCGTCCACACGACGAGTATTTCTTGTGCTGTGCGAAGTGCGATGCGATGCGACTAGCGAGCTAGGCTAGGTGTGTTGTGTGCGTGTGTGTGTGCGCATTGGCTCGCGAGTTGATAGCTGCATATATTCCGTTATGTAGGTATGGACTTTGTATGGATGAATCCTGTGCAGTGTTGTTAAATTTAAAGTGATTTATTGGTAATTATAATGGCAAACTCCTACCGAGCTATCTACGGAGCACTCAAGGACAAGAGAGACTCAGTAATTTGGCACTCTTACATATCTGTGGAAAAGGAGTTGCTAACAAAATTGAGGAAGAAAGAAGATTTTCACGATCGAGTCATCGAAAATTTCTTGTCTGTGGAACGAAGAGTGGACTTCATGTACAAATAAAATGTAACAATTCAAGCTTGTATGCCTGTCTCGTCGTCGTCGTGCCAGAGGAGACGTCGCTGTTGTCGGCTGCACTGCAACTCGACAGCTTTGACACAACCAGTAGGTACCTATCTACAGACAAATAAATCGTAAGTGAGCAAAATAAATCATTTAAACTAAATATTATAAACTATTTATATCGTAATCGTCTTTCAGTTTTTGAACTCATTGTGGTAGAAATAAATTAACGCGTAGGTACCTAAGTTTTGAAATTATGAAAAAAAAAATCCTTAGCCAGAGCCAACCCAATATTCAGGACCAGGAGTCGCCGCTGAGTGAATCCCAGCCTTTATTCTGTCTTATGGCATGAATTTATTTATTTTGTAGTTATATATATATATGTCTATGGTTCTGTACCTTAAAAGGAAAACGGAACCATTATAAGATCACTCCGGTGTCCGTCCGTCTGTCACAGAGGTTTTTCTCAGTCAAAAATGTATTTGAAATTAATATAAGGGGGGCCAATTTGATACCAATAAAAAAAATTATTAACATATCGGTATCATTTGAAAGAGCTAACTGTAAGGATTCTAAAAATATTTTTTTTTACAATTTAAATTCAGTGATCTTAATGTTATAGCTAAAAATGTGCGGAAAATTTTACTTTGAATCTTCTTGTTTCAGGTATTACTTGTTTTGGAAACTAACAATGGATTCTTGGTAAATATATTATTTCGATGTACACGCAAGATCTAGGAACACTTATTAATTTAATAACATATTAAATTTATTAATTTAAAAATGTATAAGTTACATTTTATCAATTTAAGAATGTATGTGTTTAATTCTAATAATTATTGACGCTTCGGCCGGGCGCAGAAAATCATTTACAAAAAATATATACATATATGTGCCTGCGGCTCCGCCCGCTCTCATATTTGACTTCTCTGCTAACCTTATAAGCCCTTTAACGTGATGAAAAGTAGCCTATAATTGATGGCAAGAACCAAGCTATCCGTAGAAGCAAACTGCATTAAAATCGGTTCAGTGGTTCTCCAGTTATAAGCGGACAGACAGACATACGGACAGACAGACAGAAAGCAGACGTTGAATTTTATTAAAGATAAGGATATATTATCAGATCCTACTTCTAATTCGTTTCCCGGAGTAATGTATCAAATTGTTTGACATTTGAATCGCACCGAATGTTTTATTCGCGACAAGCATGAAATCTTAATGAATAATTTGTTTGGGATACAGTTTTAAATGGCTTGCGACATTTAGCGGAATGCAATGGAACTCCTTCGCCGCCGCTGCTCGAGGATAATACAACGTTTAATCATGTCGATATATTAAGACAAAAGTCAAGGAAACACCGGGGCCTAGCACCTGCTGTAGTGTAGTTTTGAGTATTTTTTTATACATGTACTTCGCTGTACATAATTTGAGTAGAGTTCCAATAGATAGAGGGCAAATAAAAGATACTTAGTCCAATTAGCTTGGCGACTGGCGTTCTCATTACTAGGTTACAGGCTTAGACAAAACTTTCAATAAATACTTTCACGACTCTATCAAGCTTTCCGACAGTGATAGCTATTCAAGAACGTGATTTACAATGAATATACGAAATATTACATATATATTTTTATTAATGTTAGCATAACTCTCTTTTTTTTTCTTTTTTTTTTCATTAGATAAAATGCAAAGCCGAAAATCCTGGTCGGGACGTATTTTTCTCTTCATTTTCGGCTTTTCATTTTATCTAATGAAGAAATATAATATACGAAATGTTTATTCAAAATTATGCGAATGAAAAAAAAAAAGTTTTTTTCAAGTAATTAGGTACGCTTTACAATACAATTAATAATTACAAAATAATGTAACATTTGATCCTTCTAAATAAAGCTTAGGTTCTAAGGCCGTGTAACGTACGTTAATATATGAATACCCTTATAACTCGAGAACCACTTTATCGATTTATATACGGGTTTCACTGTTACATTATTTCACTTCTCAAGATGGTTTTGGGCTATAAATCATATCGCACCGTCATTGGCGGCCTGAGCTTTAAGAAAATATAAGTCACGCAAAGCGAAGCCGCGGGAAAAAGCTAGTACTTTTTTTTATTTAATCCGGTATGGGTGGCTGAGTCTGAGGGGCCAAAGTACATACATGCTCCGACCATCCAATATCATCTCCGAGAAGGTAGGTACCGGAGACTACACTTTGGATTGCTGGCTATACTGGACTAGAAGGGAACAAAACCGGGGCAAAATCTTACATCCAGCGCGGTGGTAGCAACCCAGTCAGCTACAATTTAAGCCTACCACCTAGTAAGGGGCAAGGGAAGGGACCTACAGTTTTACACCGGTTCCGAACGGTGAAGCAGCAGGTGTAAGTATGCACATAATTTTTTCGTCAGAAAAAACTCATTGGTACACGCCGATCGGATTCGAACGTCGAACGGGTTCTCGTGCAAGAGGCACGAGAACCCGATGCACGGACCACTCGGCCACCAGACCCTTGAAATTAAACATACTTAAACTTACATCTGTAGGACTTGAAAACCTCCGCAGAAGGGAAGTCTCATTATATTTCAAGCTGATCAAGTGGGACCCGCGTTACGCCACGCCACGCCATGCCACGCCACGCCAAGCCACGCCACGCCACGCCACGCCGCCGTGGTGTCGGCTAGCCGAGCACGGTTCTACTAGATTAACGACAAGAGCTTTATTGATAACGACAGTGCCCCAGCTACGGTTACTCAAGACTGGACCGATCGTGCTGCTGTAAGCTAGATGTAATTAAGTTGAGGTAGACCTTTATGACCTTACATACATATCTGTTAAAATAGTCAGACCTGTAAGTAAAGTCAGGTTGGGTTAGGTTAGTTAGGTGATGTTAGGTTCGGTTAGATTAAGTTAAGTTAGGTTGGATTAGGTAGATAGATAGATAGATAGATAGAAAATTCTTTATTGCTCCAGTAAACATCAAACAGTAACAAATACATTGGAAAATTTACATAAGGTGCAAAGGCGGACTTATCCCTTACAGAGATTTCTTACAGTCAACCTTTGGATGTTTGAGATTCGATAATATAGTGGAATGTAAGTAGGTAGTAGCAAAAGAGTTGCGTGACAATTGGAGATAAAAATAATAATAAGAATACTTATTAATACATACATATAAGTACATGCTAGTAAAATATAAGCCATACATGTTTAATACATATAAATTACTAAATATATAGAATATTATATACAAATAAATATACATACATACTTGTCCATCTAGGTAAGTATGAAACAAAAGTGATTTTTGTTTTTTAGGTTTTTACTTCACATTGACGGAGGTAATACAGTTTTAGGTGTTTTTTGAATAAGGGAAGCGATTTACAATGTCGGATAAAGTGTGGTAAGGAATTCCACAGTCGAGCTGCGTGAACAGAAAACGTTAGGTTAGGTTAGGTTAGATTAGCATTTAACACCATTGATAATACGCACTCCCTGTTCTTAAATTTCCTCCCAAGACAACCTCCCTTGCCACTTACTATACAGGATGTTCGGCACATCGACCGACAATTTTTTTTTTGTAGGTAAGTGGGGTCATTTGCTACATTTTGACCTATGATACCTTTTGTCAGATGTCACGTGGTATCGAGATACGAATTTTTTTCTTTATTTTTGAAAATTACCAAAATCCCAGCTTTAAACCCTAGTAACTTTTTTGTTTATGATTTTATCAGCACGAAATAAAATTTATTGAATTTAACGATGTATCCTTGTTCTAGAAAAAATATTATTTGATGAAGTTAATACCATGAAAAGGTTTTATGACCTCCCAAAGTCCCGAGCACGAGTAAAAATGTGACAGAATCATAATTTCTTAATTCATTTAAAAAAAACTAACAGCAATTGAGTGCTTCATATTCTTTTAAAAAGTTCGCTAGTTTAGGCCCTTTCCAACGGTATCCCACATGTCATACTTACAAATATACATAATACAAAATTAGACACAGAGATAGAACAGAACGACAAAATTAGGGGTAATTTGCAAGAGTGCCCGCGCGACCGATACATGTTCTTAATTTGAAAATGCTCCCGAAAACGCTGTCAACGGGAAGCGACCACCGATTAGTGCCCGTGTTGTCGTTCTGTTCTGTCTCTGTGCCTAATTTTGACCACTTAGTGAATTATTTGTATGACTTGTGGTATACCGTTGGAAAGGGCGTAAACTAGCGAACATTTTAAATGAAGCTCTGAATAAAATGAAGCTCTCAACTGCTGTTAGTATTTTTTTTAATGAATTAAGAAATTAAGATTCTGTCACATTTTTACCCGTTCTCGGGACTTTGGGAGGCCATAAAACCTTTTCATGGTATTAACTTCGTATAATTCAATCAATTTTATTTCGTGCTGATACAGTCATAAACAAAAAAGTTACAAGGGTTGAAAACTGGGATTTTGGTAATTTTCAAAAATAAAGAAAAGAAATCGTATCTCGATATCACGTGACATCTGACAAAAGGTGTCATAGGTCAAAATCAAGGTCAAAATGTTGCAAATGACCCCACTTACCTAAAAAAAAATTTGTCGGTCGTTGTGCCGAATATCCTGTATAAATATCAATAAAATTTTTTTTTTTAAAAATTGGTTGCGTGCTCCAATGCCGCCGACTGTGTGTGTACCACCGTACTGGATGTAAGATTGCCGCATTGTTGCATCCGCATTTTTTATTTTTTTCCATACTAAAACTAAATAATTTTATTTAGTTTAGCATGGAAAAAAAAGTTCACCGTACAACAAAATGTCATCTAACCTAACATTTTTGCTCCAAATAGGCTCAGGTCAGGAGTACCTGGCTTGCTTTATGTATGACCTATATTCATCAAACAACCGGTATATTACGAATATAAACTCCAACGCCTGCCTGTATGTATGTTCGCTTATAACTCAAGAACAGCTCAGCCTATTCGCTTGCAATGTTTGCCTGTGTAATGCGACGTCTTACCGCCAGGTTATAGGCGATATTCCATTATTCATATGACCTGAGAAGTGGGGTCGAAAGTGAACGCAGTCGGAAAAAATCTACCATTTAGATTAGCTTTCATGTGATTTACACGAAAACTACACAACTAGTCTGTGTATAAATATGAAAAAAGATAAGGATAGTCGAAGACCTACGTATGTCGGTGTTCAAGGTTGCTTGAAAGAAATCTCATTTTGCAATAAGTATCTAACAAGAGAGGCCCACACCACCGACCGACCGATTTATGAAAAGTTCCCCTTTACTGTACAAGCACTTTGAAACATAGCGGGTCCCCCACGCTTGACCGCGTGGGTTTAATGATGACTACAAACAATACCACAATGAACCAGGATAAGTCACTATAAATTGTGTTACACCAAGATGGAGTTACGAAAAGTTTATAGCTTTATATTTCTGTCATTTGTGGACTAACGTATATTAATTTTCAATATTTTTAAAGATAGATGCAAAGCCAAAAATTAAGAATGTTTTTTTTTTTGTTACCGACGGCATTTGAACCTCGGACTCTGGTGGGCCACCAAAGACGATTGTTACTTTTTTAACCGACTTCTTAAAAAAACGAGGTTGAGAACCTATATTCAACACGTATGTATGTATATCGTTGGAATTACACAATATTCGTATATGTTAGTCTATGTGGGCTTCTAAACAGGTGTGCCAAATTTTATAAGTGTATGTATGTATGTTTGTATGTTTGTCCACGCATTTCTCCGACACTATTAATCGGATTGGAAACATTATTATTTTTTTTATTGGCTTACATTTACTTCAACTTGGAAACATTTGCAAGTTTCATCAAAATCGGTTAAGTAGTTTTCAAAATATTATGGACTTTTAAGTGTGTACCAATCACTGGAAAAAAGTATGACAACAGTGCCTAGTTCTACCGTTTTCATTTCTTTTGGGTGGCCAGCATTTTTCCCAGCATTCAGAGGGTTGCGGCGGGGCCCGTTAGAGATCATAAAACTGGGCTAATGCAGCTGCGACCATTAGTGGGTTACCTTGATCGCTCTTGCGACATAGTCTGGCGATATCTTGAGCCAGTCTACCTACGTCTACGTGGCAATGGGCGAGATTTGTGAATAATTACTGCTTTATATTCCCACTGCACGTGAGCTTGTCTCTTGTTATAGAGACAGTTGTTTGGCTTACAATATTTTTCAAACGAAACTTAATGTTCGTGACATTTTCATTAAAAGTAGAATTTTTCGTCAGATTCGATCGTAAAATTAGAAATAAGTAATTCCGATTGGCATCAGGACCGAGGAGAGTCGCAGGGAAAAAGTAAAGAAGTGGTAGTCACCGTGAACTAACGTTAATAATTTATGCATCAACTACTTTGCATAATTCTGAGCTACTTTGCCTCGGAGGGCACTCGTCGTTGATTTGTAAACTTACCCTGTGTACTTACCTCAAAAAAAATGTTTCTTAAAGTCGCGAACAACGTCGGGGACAAAAAGCTCTTAAACATTTAAATAATTTACTACCAAAGACGAATTCAGCTCTTTGAATACGGTGACCAAAACGGTGTGCTCTTTATGAACAAAATTAATCACCTCATTATTACCGCCCGGTCGATCTATTAACCGCTTACAAACTTCAAAAAAATACCGCCATTACCAGTTCCATTTTTAAATGTCACAGAACTGGTGCAAGCTTTGTTTACACGCCTCAAGTAGAATCCGGATGTAACGCGGACTGCCTACGTGGACGCTACGCGAAAATGGACGCAACGATCGCACACAATTAAGAGTAAATTTAGAACTACCGCCGTTGGGTTAGAGCTCAAATTTCCATGAAAACCCCACGAGTCTCAAGGTCGGAATCGCGGACAGACGTCGTCATCTATGAATGTCAAGGACCATTGCTGCCATTTGTTGGGCCTACGTGAGTTTTTGTCCGCGATCGCGTCGCTCCGCTCTGCAGGATTTGGAAATTTTACTGAAACTTCGAAAATATTTCTCTTTAGGGTTCAGTAGCTACGCTAGCAGTTGATCGGTTGATAAAATTAGTCAGATGTTTGTCCGTCGCGTCGGTCCGTCTGTCTGCAACACGCGGTGTCCGAGACGATTGCTACGGAACGTAAAGCTCAATAAATCTATTGTTTAATGTGCTAGTCGATTTAGTCCTTACGGTATTATAGATATTTTGAAGTCAATATCTTAACGATTATTGGGAAAATAACATTCTAGTGAACAGCGGCGAGACCGCGCGCGACCGCTGAAAACGGCCCCCTACCAACGCGATCGAAAAAACATTTCCAATGTTAAAAAACAGGTCTAAAGCTACCGGCAAAGCATGAAAATCGGTCAAGCGTGAGTTTTACTCACGCATGGTTCCGCAGATCTGCTATAACATACCTGTCAAAAAACCATATCCGTCTATCTTTTGTCTGCCTGCAATGTAAACTACTTACCTGTGCCGCCATCTATTATTTAGTAGCGTGAATATGTACTATTCGATTCTTAGCACGTTTCTTGTATGGGGACCCCCAAAATTTTTGACTTATTTTTTTTTAGGGTTCCGTTTCCGGTACGGGACCCTATTACTAAGCCTACGCCGTCTGTCTGTCTGTCCGTCCGTCCGTCTGTCTGTCCGTCCGTTCGTCTGTCTGTCCGAGGGCTGTATCTCTTGAACCGTAATAGGTAGCCCGTTGAAATTTTCACAGAATATGTGTTATTATGGCCGATATAACAACAAATAATAATAAAAATAAGAAAAAGTAAAAAATTCACGGGGGATCCCATAGAAGAAACCGTAAAGTGTATGCGCGCGCGCCATCTACCGAATAGATTATGAAGCATTTTAACTAATCATGACATTTAACTAATAATAAGCATTTCATAACACGCCATCTAGATGGCGTGAGTGACGCTAGCCATGACATGGCGATACGGATCCCTCGGTGCGCGAGTTCGACTCGCACTTGGCCGTTTTTTTTATTATTGGTTGGCTTATCCGCCATAATAATGAATAACACATTCATTATGTAAAAATTTCAACCGGCTACCTTATATTACGATTCAAAAATACTGACGGGTGGACGGGTGGACGGACGGACGGATGGACAGACAGACGGCGTAGCTTAATATTAGGCTCAATATGGATACGGAACCCTAAAAAATAAACAATATCAGCTGCGATACGTCGTCGGTGGTGGCGGCGACTAACACAAAACGATTAAGTGACTAATTTGTCTAGACTCGGCTAGACCGAATGAGACATTGGTACCCCGCCGCGCCGCCGCCGCCGCCGCGTCACCTTACCGCCCACTAACTCGTCCGTACCGAAAGACATTAAAACTGTTATCTAATTAGGCTATGTTATATCATTAAGTTAACCATCTATACGACAATGAAACGTATTTTGCACGCGTAACGTAACTTATGAATGGTATTAATAAAATGGTTCTTGCTATTATGTACCTATGATTTTGTCCTCACCAAAAACGTGTAGAGGATATATAAAAACTTTAAAAAAATTACCGAATTGAAAAATCTAATATTATGGTATTAATTAGTTTTGTGCATGATTTACAATTTAAATATTTCGGCGCTGTTGCATTCATCAGTAAGTAATTTAATATATTAATTGACAGTTATTTGAATAATGACTGACAGGTGATGGTGATACTGCGTGTGCGACAGGAAGAAAAAAAAGTTAGACTTTGTGGTTTTTTTTTCTTCCTGTCAAATGATATATTATATTACTTACTGATGACGGCAACAGCGCCGAAATATTTAAATTGTAAATCATGTATAAAACTAATTAATACAACACCACAAAGTGGTTAAAAAAACGCAAGAGTGTTTTAAATATATTTTATTATAATATACATATATATAAACTTTCTATAATATTATGGTAGAGATTAGCACTCTCGAAATCGTTTTTGATTGGAAGATTACAACGAAATTTCAATAGGTAGGCGACCTTTCCCCAGAACCTGAATTTGCTAATTAGTTTTCATGAAACAGTTTCAATTTATTTCACTATAAATTTACCGGATTTGTTAACTCGGTTCAAGTAAACAGAAAACTTATATATTTAGGTAAATAAGACTTGGTAGTACCTATTGTTGGGTCGAGGGCAAAAGGAAAAATATAATCAAAGATTGTTTATGAAGAGCCGGCTTCTTTCCCCGCTGCGGCTTTTGTTCTGCGAATGCAAATATTTTTTCTTTTCAGCACAAACAAAACAACTAAACAAGCAAAGAAGGTCGACGACTTTTTCTGTTATATTACTAATTTAATATAAAAGCTACACAGTTTTTTTATGAACAGCCGGAACGGCCGTCCCACGTATTGCGTTCTAAATCTGTATGGGGCTAGGAAAAGTTATTTTATACTTTTAGCTCGTTTTAAAAACGTTGTTTAAAAAACATTCCGTTCCATCAGTGCAATATTTTTTTTTTCAAACATTTCTTTCGCATAAGACTTCATTATAAAAACACATACCACGTTCATTATGCTTCGTGCAGAGCTAACGCAAAACTTAGCAGGATGTAGAGTAGATAGAGTCGACGACGGGATTCGCCTAGCGAGGCCCTACATAACCGACTCACCGTTCAAATTGCGATCGCGACTACCGATCTAGTCTACAGGTTCAGGCCATGTTATTTAGATTCGATTATTATGCCTAAATGTAATATTTAAATGTAAAAGCTTTATATCATTCAAAGTAATAATAACATTATATGACAGAATAAAACTAATTTCGAAATAAAAACTATTTAATGTAAAACTAATTAAATTAAAAAAACCATTAAAATTTACGTTTTATAATCGGAATATTTAGGCAGTAATCAAAATTCATTTGTAAGCTGTGCTAAGTTTTGCTAATTTGTAAGTTTTTTGTGTTTGCTTATTTATTGTTTGTTGTTATATATTTCTATTGCACATAGTTGAGGACTTAAGTATCTATAAGAATTAACTATGTTTTCTTCTGGCACGAGCCACTACACTACAATATTGTTCTTCAGAACAGGATAGGCTTAAAAACAGCTTGGTGTGTGCGCAGCGCACACCTGACTAGCTGTGTCTATACCCTTTTCATTGGTTTATTGTTCTACTGGTTACTTGTTTCTTACTAAATCTAACTCTATAGGTATATTCAGAATATGTAAATAGAATCGTCTTTTGTCATGTTGTACTCGTTCTCTATGCCTACGGATAATAATGTAAATTAGCAATAAGCCAAAGGGAAATAAAGTTATTATTTATTTATTTATTTAAAATGTGATAGATGTAATGTGCCTAACTGAATAGGTCAGCTTAACCTCAACGTGGATTGATTGAGTAGTTTGAGTTAGTAGTCCATCTAGGAAGTTCGTAATTGAGTCTAGACCTAAATCAGGAACAGTGTTTACCTCCAATGTCCAAGAATTAATTGTTGGCCAAAGGTTTAACATAACTTTGCTTTCAGCGGCTGACCTCGTTAGTGAAACATTTATATTTCTCTCTCTTTCTATCCTATATTCTAATCAAATGAACAATCTAGTATGGACACAGACTATTGTTAGCTTTCTAATAGGTTTGCCCACCTATTCAGGGTGTTTCAGGATAGGGTTTCGTAACTTCAGGGTTCGAAAGGGGTCCATATTTGAAAACGAAAAGCTTTGAAACTTTTTCCCAGATTCGGTCATTTTACAGTACTTTTTCGTGAAAATCGTTTCATCGAGATTTGGTAGACTCCAGTCCAATCAATGAAGAATTCCACTCGGAATAATTCATCTGTCGCTGACACTTTCCAGTGTGATAAAGTAGGGTTTAAAGTATACGTTTGACAAATTATCTAGGATTTTTGGAACCGGTGTAAAACTGTAGGTCCCTTCCCTTGCCCCTTACTAGGTGGTAGGCTCAAATTGTAGCCGACTGGGTTGGTACCACCGTACTGGATGTAAGATGGCCGCATAGCAACCTCGGTTGTGTTCTCCTCTAGTTCAGTTTAGCCAGCAATCCAGGGAAGTCTCCGATATGGCACCTTCCTTCTCGGAGGTGATATTGGCTGGTCGGAGCATGCGCTTTGGCCCCTCGGACTCAGCCACCCATACCGCATTACATAAAAAAAAGGCAGAAATATGACCTTGAGATTAAGAGTCAGAACGCCTCCGCCGTGGCTGTGCCGACCGCCCGCAAAGTCGGAGCGAGATATTTCCATGTGTAACATTTCAGACTAGCGAGTGGTCTGGATAGTTTGTAACAAACAACAGCTGCACAGACATCATCTGAAGTTTGTGTTCTCCTGCCTGACTCTTCCCTCGTGTTATGTTTTATAAACACCCGACGCAAAAGGCTTATAAGTGCTTATTGTTTTATAAGTGCCCACGTCGCGTCGGTCTGTATGTCTATCTGTGGAAGTATATCTCCCAACCGTATGGGCTGATTTGGATGTGTTTTTTATTAGAAAGCTGGTTTAATCTGGGACGGTTCTTAACTATGTTTGTAATCACTAATCAGGTAATCAAAAGAATACGCCTCTAAAAAAGCTTGAAATAAAAGATAAATTACAAATTAAGAAAAACCCCGATCCCTTCAAAAGTCAAAAATAATTTCCGTTTATTCACATAAAGGCGTCGTCGGGGGACCGCTAAGTAACTTAGAGCTGCGCGCGGTTATTTAGATAGTGGTCCCCCGACGCCTTTAAGTAATTAAATTTATATTATTTTTTAAGTGTACCGTGTGGGGCCGGTACTTAAAAAGAATATCCCCACTGCATCTCCCCCCATGCATGTCGTAAAAGGCGACTAAGGGATAAGGACAAGATGCCGTGCTAAAGGGCGACAGGCTCGCCACCTCTCACCTTGGCACGGTACTTCCACCGAGTCATGCAGCAGGTGGGTCGTCGTGCCTTACTTGCGGCTTGATCGATTAAATCTTGTTCGAATACTTTGCGAAACGTGGTGTTCGGTGTTGTGCTGTAATTTACCAGAGTTCTTGCAGCACAACACCGATTACTCTGCTCACCCCGATTGTCGGGATTCAGCGTGTGTGATATGTATGTATGTATTTTTTAAGTTTTAATGGGCCAAGGTTTTTAAAATTTATAATGTAACTTTTTATATACTAGCTGTTCCCGCGACTCCCTTACCATCCTCAGATGTATCTGAATCTAGGAAAATTGATTGAGTTGATTTTGACGTATAAAGTCGCAAAGACATAAGAGTCGACGACGACGGCGCGTCTCGTCGGTCGATCATCACGTCGTTACACATTGTCCGCTTCATTGATTAGAATATATCTTGTATATCTTCGCATCCATTTCGCATCACCCAAAAGTTGACTGAAAGAAGTCGCTGATATTGATAAGTTTCGCCTTTGCGCGCTGTTGATCTTTTATTTTTTGTTTATTATTGTTTATTTCTTTTGCTCTTTCGTATGTTTTCTTTACGTATAATTTGTTATTGTTCGGGTTGCAATAAATAATTTATATCTATCTATTCAACTTAAAGCGTGTATGGAACGTATTAAGATGTGGATAGTAGTTTTTTTTTAAATTTTTTTTTTATGTAATATGGTATGGGTAGCTGAGTTGGAGGGGCTAAAGCGCATGCTCCGACCAGCCAATATCACCTCCGAGAAGGTAGGTGCCATACCGGAGACTTCCCTGGATTGCTGGCTATACTGGACTAGAGGAGAACACAACCGAGGCTGCTATGCGGCCATCTTACATCCAGTACGGTGGTATCAACCCAGTCGGCTACAATTTGAGCCTACCACCTAGTAAGGGGCAAGGGAAGAGGGGAGTAGTAGGTCATTTGCGCTTTATATGTTTAAATTTATATACTTCGTGGAGTTCGCGCATAAAAATAACTTTTTCCAATTAAAACTTACTCTTAGTTTCCCAGACCAATAAGACGGAATAGTACCTACGCGTAATAGTCGTAAAACTAGTAAAATATATATTGGCAAACCCTTTTCCGCGCAAATAAGGACTGCTGTTCATACGATGAGGATGAACGAGTACGTTTCAAATGATTACAAGCAAAGTGCATTAGGATAGGCGTAATCGCGTTAGTAAGCATCTACCCCCGCCCGAGCGGCGCAAGGAGTGCGCGAGAGCTTTTTGCCTGATTGCAGAGCCTTGCCGCTTGATTGCCTTTTTACATTCTCTGTGCTAAGCTGGATATTTGCCTACGAAATCAATTATGATTTCGTTAAGAAGGTTCCGCATATGAACCGCATTATCCTAATAAATAAAGAGAAGTTTCTACGGGCAACCGGCGGGCGTGTAACATACGTGAATATATAATATGAATATCCTTATAACTCGAGAACCACTTTGTCGATTAACATACGGTTTTCACTGTTACATTCTGTCACTTCTCCGAGATGTTTTTAGGCTATCAAATCATATCGCTACGTCATCGGCGGCCTGAGCTGTGAGCAAAAAGTCACGCAAAGCGAAGCCGCGGGCAATAGGTATAGTTGAGCATACTCGTAATTTGAAAAAATAAATTAATAAAATGAATACCATTTTTTGTCATGTTTCATATTTTTATTATATACTAAAAAAGGTTAATCTGTTAAAAAAAAACATAGAATTTATATTCGTCCATAAAACTTAAACGTAGGTATATAAACACTTTTTACTACTTTCAGAAAATCTATTTAAAAGTCACCATTTTCAAGGAAACATTTCAGCACTCAGAATGATTTCCCTCCGGAGAAAATTACGAATTCATCAGTTTTAATGTCGAGAGGTACGAAATGCTGAACCTGTTACTAAAACCAGTTTAACTACAGTTTACTGCAATGTTACAAATTAAGCTAACTTTTGAATAAGTTAAAACGAGCATTATGTTCTCGCTGTTGTTTTCGGGTGCTACAATAGGTTTAATACTATTATTCAAGCTTTAGGAAATATAATTTTTTATTGTCAGTTTTTTTTTTTTATGTAATCCTGTATGGGTGGCTGAGTCGGAGGGGCCAAAGCACATGCTCTAACCAGCTAATATCACCTCCGAGAAGGTAGGTGCCATACCGGAGACTTCCCTGGATTGCTGGCTATACTGGACTAGAGGAGAAGACAACCGAGGTTGCTTGCGGCCATCTTACATCCAGTACGGTGGTACCAACCCAGTCAGCTACAATTTGAGCCTACCACCTAGTAAGGGGCAAGGGAAGGGACCTACAGTTTTACACCGGTTCCGAACGGTGAAGCAGCGGGTGTAGGTATGCACGTAAATTTTTTCGTCAGAAAAAACTCATTGGTACACGCCGACCGGATTCGAACCTCGGACCTCCCGCATGAGAAGCCGATGCCCAAACCACTCGGCCACCCGCCGCTTAACGCAGTTTATTATTTGAATGAACTGTAATGTTTCAAATTATAATAAAACTAATCAAAATACTTTAGCACTGCAATTCGGAGTAATTCCTATTATATGCATTTTAAAGTCATATCTAAGTAAATGTATGGGTGTGCACAAATTGAAACCAAATAATAGCTATATAACCTTTTCGTGTAATATGGGGAATTAGCATTATATTATATCATATTTGATTTCATTTTTATTTTTTATTGAAAACGCGACATATGGCGCCGAGCCACCCATAAGGTGTCTAACGACGCCCATGGACATTCGGTCGTATGCGAGGGTTGCGAATGCCATGCCGGCCTGACAGGTGCCCATTCATATTTTGTTTCATTACTTTAATTTCGCTAAATATTATTTTATTAATAGGTATTGATGAGTGTGTATATGATTTGTATTTGTTGTTTTACTTGATAGTTTGCACTATAATCATACCAAGTTAGACGCTGGTATTATCGTTTTTACGATGGAGTAAAACCTCATAAAAACTGTATGGGGACCCCCTTAATTTGTTATTGTTTTTTTTCTAGCTACCTATTACGGTTCAACAGATACAGCCCTCTACAGACGGACGGACGGCCAGAGAGACAGACAGACGGCGTAGGCTTAGTAATAGACTTCAAGTGTCTCGCTTTAAAATGACACAATAATTTCAATGCTTCGATAACGTTGACCGTCACACGTCCAAGTGTTTTCAAACGTTATGAAACAAAGCTGCTTTTCACGTGTCAATCATTACAAAAGAAATGAAAGTGAAAATGAGTCCAGCGAAGCGTGCGCGACCGCCGAAAATGCGCCCGCAAGTCGATTCCAACCTAAGCGAGAAACTTTATCCTAACTAATAGAGCGATCCGGGCGCGGGCGCCCTCGTCGCGTCGTCGATTCTATGTTCGCCTTTAAGTCAAGATCTACTCAATAAATTGACATGTTATATTATGCTGCGAAGCGAAGCCGCGGGAACCTATAATGACGTACGATACTGAATGGACTGGAATTATTGTATAATGTAGTTATGTGTTCCATAATATGATGAAATAAATATCTGAATTGTTGCAGAAAACTGTGACTTGTATTATATAGGTGCTTACGAAATGTTTTTGCTCTGTATGAGGTGGACTTATTGCACATAATTTCTTACTTTGGACCTTACAAACAAATATTTATTTTGTTAGTGTACAGTTTAGTTTCCTCATGTTTTATTTTCACTGAAGCGACGAATGAATCGTTCACGTAAATTCTCACAAGGAAATCTGTAGGTATGCAGTGCCTCCATTTATCGACTGGTATAGATTTCTGTACCAAACCTAGTTCGAGAGTGTCAAATTGTAATGAACTAAAACATTTGTGTTGCAATCGTGTATAGTATGTAGTTCATGTTTTTTTAATAACACTTCCGAAATGTGTAACGTACTCGTGCAAGTGTTCGCGTCCTACTTGGAATGGAGTCACTGCAACGACTTTGAACTTGAACTTTGCGCACGCGACCTCGTCCGGATTGCTCCACATCGCTCGACTCACCTTCTCGTTCGCCTCAGCGCGACCGTGCTCTTCTCCCAGGCTAAACAGAATTCAATAGTATAGAATTGCTTTATGAGTTAGATTAAGTATCGGTTTTTTTTAGGGTTCCCTACCTTAAAATAGGAAAAGACGGAAGCCTTATAGGATCACTATCGTGTCTGTGTGTTCGTCTGTCACAACTTATTTTCTCCGAATATACTGGAAGAAAAAAGTTGAAATTTGATACTATACAGGGTGTAAAAACGGTGAGTACATTAAATTTAGGAAATGATTATTGGGATCAAGAGTAACAAAAAAAGTCTAATAACTTTTTTCTGAATTCCCTTTAAATAAAAATTTACAGTTGTCATACAAACTAATTGATTATTTTCGTGTAAAAATGATCTAATGATAACAGGGCGGCGCGGAGGGGGGTAGAGCGGGTGAGACGTGAGCGCCTCGGACGGAGATGTTGGCGGGAGGGGCGGGGGTTAGCTTTTTGAGTGGAGGACTGGAGTTCGGCAGGCGGAGGGTGCGGAGCGGCAACAACGCGTTAAATTACACTAGACGAAAACATACATTTCAAAAATTCATATCTCGAAAATTAGACTCTTTAGAGAAAAAACTTCACTTCCTTTTTTGTCTCGGGAAAACATGAGGATTGCGCTGGCGAAATTAATGTACTCGCCGTTTTAACACTCTGTATAAAAATATTTGCTGTTACAATGGAAACATCCTTATATAGAGTTTGATTACCGATATGTTTGTAGTTTCGTCCCTGTTTATAACATTTAGAAGTTTCACCTGCTCTACGGGTCGATAGCTCGTCATAGTTTTTCATTCTTTGCCTGCAAGCTATACTCGTTAAGTGGTTATGATCATGAGCGCTGTGACAGTTGATTGCCATTCAAAAAGGCCTGAGTATGTTTCGATAATGGTGATTGATTATAGATAATATACAGGGTGGTCCAGTTATAGTGGTCCAAAAATGGTGTGATATGTATAGGTAGTTTTTAAGGGCATGGGCAAATCTCCGGTAGTACTATTTTTTTTCACAGTGATTTTTGAAAAATTTATCAGTTTTAGTGTAAACTGAACAAAAATTCACTGAAAGGGCTATAGCAACAGTACAGTCTAGGAGTAAACCTAAAAACTAATCATTACGTACTAGCTACATGTCTCCTCTACTTCTATACCAAATTTTATTCAATTTTGTGGAATAGATATCCAACTAGAGCGGTTAATGTGACTAAAATGGAGATTTTTCAAAAAAAGTTTTAAAAAATCATAACTTCTAAATTATTGATTTTCGCGGAACTAATGTTTTTTTTAAATGAGTCAACATGATGTACTCCACCTAAAAAAAATTTTTGGACCACTATAACTGGGCCACCCTGTATATGTACCTTTGGTCTGAATATCTACCTACCTATCGAGTGCAATTATTATAGAGAATGTGAGGTCACATTATCGATTTTGCTCTCGCGTTGTTTTAAACGTGTGCCAAATTGTAACTTTTGCGCTAAAGTCGAAGATCAATTCCATGTTTTATTGGAGTGTGACCGGAATATTAATTTAAGAAATGCTCTTATCATAGATTTAAAGTCGGACCGATTAAATTTATTTTTGCTATCCACAGGGCGTTAGGTGATCCCCTCACGGAAAAATGCAAAATTCTCGATACATTTTTTCAATCATCTCTAGCCCTCAGAGGCTAGAGATTGTTTAGTAGTTACGATGGGGCTGGCATAGTCGACAGGCGGCTAAAACCCTTTTTCAAAAAGTACAATTTTTTTTTTATAATCCTCAAAAATATTATTGAAGCAGTTTCAGCAACTTTTTGATATTTGAGAATTTCAGGCAGTTTATAGGGTTTTGTAGCCATCGAAGCTGACAGGTACACTTATAAATGGGACAGTTTGTTGTCCGTCTGATCTTTCGTCCGTCTTGTCACATCATGTACCTCCTAAACGGCCTGAGCAATCATCGTAAAACTTGGGATTTATAGAGTTTCGGTAGTAGGCAACAACATCTGAGAGGTAAGCAAAGTCAGGCGTCCTCAACCATAACTTAATATGGCCCACAAAAGTCAAGATCAAAATTAAAATATTTTTTTAATAGCCTATTTTATTACTTCATTTTTTTTTATTGTATGAAAGGTACCTATAGGTTGAAATAAAGGGTGATTTTGTTACCATGCCGGATATTTAAGGAGGTTAATCTATATCGAAAACAAAGTTTATTCAAAAAATAAACGGTGGCAAAACTAAAAAAAAAATTGTTTGCTATAGATTATGAAATGAGGTTGGTTATAATACCAAAAACAAATCTAAGCTTAGTTGACTGAGAGAAATCTCTGTAAGCGATAAGTCCGCTCTTTGCCCCTCATGTAAATTACTTATCATTTGTTACTGTAAAAATATTTTGGAGGAATGAAGTATTTCTATGTAAGTATCAAAAAAACATATATATTTAAGTAGTCCATTTAGTCCTTACGTCATGAAATTATTTTGAATTTTGTTAAACCGTTAGAGTTATAGAGAGAACGTAGAAATGTGTAGGACATTGTAGGTGATGTAGCCAACCGTGTCAGTATCATAGAGAAATAATATACGGGGGTCTATGGTCAGTATCCATAAAAAAAATAATGTCTCACGGACGCGAGGCGCGAGATACGGATGCGAGGTGCGACGCGGCGCGGCGCGGCACAGAGCTGCGATCGGTGGCCGCCGTCTCCCAGCCGGCCGCGACTTGATTTCTTGTTCTGTGAGCAGCGGTTTTGCACAAGTAGGAAATGTCTATGGAACCCTCTGTGTGTGATCACTGATCACTGATCAATCACTGATGATCATCGTCCTCATATAACAGACTTTTAAAAATTGTCGATTTCCAAATATTGTTTTAATTACTTAAGGTATGCGAAATATTTATTTTTATTTAAAACCAAATCAAGAAAAAAATCTCCGTCCACATTTTAGGAGCCTGTATGCACTCTCTTTAACTCATCGTCCAGGTTTATTCCCCGAACGGAAGGAGATCGGGACTTAGAAAGTAACTAACTTCAAGCCAACTTAAATCCGTTCGATCTCAATAAGTTTGTGTGCTTCTATCGAGAAAATTCTAACAAGATGTCCGGATTTTCCGGAACGGAAAACTTTCCTAATGAAAACTCTCTTAACTTTATAACAAACTTTGTAGAAAACGACTAGGTACCTAGTACATATAATATGTATTTTTGACCCCCGACGAGAAAAACAGAGGGGTGTTATAAGTTTGACGTGTGTGTGTGAGAGTGTGTGTGTGTTTCTGTCTGTGGCATCGTAGCTCCCAAACGGATGGACCGATTTGGATGTGGTTTTTTTTATTAGGAAGCTCGTTTTAATGTTATTTAAAACCCTAATCTCTTAGATTGTGTGGCTTCTGTCCTTTTTATTATTGAAGAAGTACTGTTTTTACAACTATTTGCCTCATTTCTTATGAAATGAAAGTAATAAATTCTTAATTAAAAATCTAGTTTATTTTAATTCATCAAGCTTACAAATTTTCATGATTTTATTATTGTAGTAAGTAAAAAAGTAAATTAGTTATTCTTAAATTAATTACATCCAAATTAACACTACCTATCAAATTAAAATTAAATAAAACAACAATTAAAATCTAAAACAAAAAGTCCTACCAAGAAATCTAAAGTGTCCAATGATACCTAACTCATAGGCGTCAAAATGATCACTGCTACTAAAAACCTGACTAAAGTCATACATGTAGTTGCGTTCCGTTCCATTCAATGTTGTGTTTCGTTCAAATTTGTCAGCCTCTGTAGCTCAGTGGTGCGGTTGGTCGACTGTCGGTCGTGATCATAAGCACACCTCGGCGCGGTCAGTAGATGGTTATGTGACCGCTTGACCGTTGGAGGATGACCGTGGTTCGGATTCAATGTAAAACTGTAGGTTCCTTCCGTTCTTAACTTACTAGGTGGTATGGTTTAACCCGTCCGGGTTGATACCTCCGTTCTGAATGAAAGGTCGGTTGAAACGGCTATTTTTCATAGTTCGTCTTTTCCGTCCAGTTCAGTGTAGCCGACACGATGGAAGGGAAAACATGGCACCTAGTTCACCAAGGCGTTATGGGCTGACATCACGGATGTAGTAGGTGATGTAGCCAACAGTGCTAGTTTCCATAAAAAAAAAAAAGTGTCGGTCTCCATAAAAAAAAGAAAACTTAACACGACAGGCCCGGCCCTAATACGGTGTTAACTCCTTTTTCAGATTCGTCTGCATGCCGTCCCTAGCTACCTTTCCTTCGCATAATATTCCTTTACAATTCACAACGCCGGGAAGCCCGGCTGTTTGTGATTCAAAGCTCGCCCGCCGGGCCTCCGTTCGTGCCGAACTGAAAATGTTTCGCAATAAAGCTGAAGCATAGGACGTGCGTCTGGAGGCGCCCACTCGAGATGACACGCGGGGGTGGGCGGAGGGGTGTGTCACGTGATATAGACAAATGGGCACTTATTGGAAGGCTACACTCCAACTCGGTGATGGATGGGAATGGTGAAATATAAACGTGGAAAGGGCCCATCCGACCCAGTGATTGGTCCGAGAGAAGTGTGTGGGACCTTTTTTCGCACCGATTACCCGATTAGCACACGCGAGTTCGATGTTTGAAAATTTCTTCGGTTTACGACGAACCAGATGGATATCAATATTAAAAACAAAATTAAATGAAAAATACAAATATATTAGTTTTATTTTAGTTTCTCTTCCAAAAGTACTCTATTAAGTACGCACTTATTTGAGGATATCATATCTAAGTAGCTATTCTCATAGGAAATTTTCAATACTACGAGTACATGTCAGAATTTATACGAAAAAAAGATTTCCAAAATCTTTGATACGAAACGAAGCCATGCCTCTATCTCGTTGTGAATATGACGAATCTATGCAGGTTGTGCTATCCGAATATACACCCATGTGTGCCTGGACAACATTGGGTCAATGTTCAACAGGCTGGTGGTGGTACTTCGCTAGTAACACGTGGAGATCCATAACTCCGCCTATTGGGAGCGGTATTCATATATTCTCCTATGTATGCATCAGGGTTGTTGCTGATGCACATTTTTTCACATCAGCTGATGCTGATTTTAATTAGTTTCTAAAAAAAAAGAGGGAAAAATACTGGACTATATGAATATTACGAATTTATATCCAAAGTTTTGGTTGGTATTGAAATAAAAGATAGTGTTTTAATAATTTTGTGACATTTAATAAAAAAAAGATAGATAGATAGATAGAAAATTCTTTATTGCTCCAGTAAACATTAAACAGTAACAAATACATTGGAAAATTTACATAAGGTGCAAAGGCGGACTTATCCCTTACAGAGATTTCTTACAGTCAACCTTTGGATGTTTGAGATTCGATAATATAGTGGAATGTAAGTAGGTAGTAGCAAAAGAGTTGCGTGACAATTGAAGATAAAAATAATAATAAGAATACTTATTAATACATACATATAAGTACATGCTAGTAAAATATAAGCCATACATGTTTAATACATATAAATTACTAAATATATAGAATATTATATACAAATAAATATACATACATACATACTTGTCCATCCAGGTAAGTATGAAACAAAAGTGGTTTTTGTTTTCTAGGTTTTTACTTCACATTGACGGAGGTAATACAGTTTTAGGTGTTTTTTGAATAAGGGAAGCGATTTACAATGTCGGATAAAGTGTGGTAGTGAATCAAAGAATCAATCTGATACCAGTACCAGTTTAGTAATTATCTTAGGAATTAAATTATTAGTATTGGATGGAACTTTGGAACTATTTGGAACTGTATGTGCTGCTTTTTCGGCTTCGAGTCTGTTCCGCACGACTCGAACATCAGCATTAATAATCAGCATAGATCAATGCGGATGCTGATGCGATGCTGATGTTGAAAATGATGCTGAAGTTCCGCGGATGCTGACGCTGATGCTGATGTTCGCAACAACCCTGGTATGCATCGTATCCTGTATGGTAAAGCGTTAGTGTGAATTCGGAATACACTGCTGGAACCCTATAGCGTGAATAATCGCCTGCCAAGCCAGCACGCGTTAGCAATCCCCGTGAACAGCTGAACTTCTATTCGCACCTTTGATCTCCTACGAATAGATGGAACGGTGCCCACAGATGATTGACGATCAGTACCCTTATTACGAGATTTAACCTACACCGCGTACTACGCTACGCCCCGTGTTCTCCTCATCATTTTGTATGGAGAAACGAAGTTCGCAAATCTATCACTAGAGGCGCTGCTCCGTTTCTCCATACAAAATGATACGGAGAAAACGGCGTAGCGTAGTAGTACGCGGTGTAGGTTAAATCTCGTGATTAGGCTACTGATTCGTACTGGTGGTTGTCCATAGTTGTGTTGTAGGAAGCTCCGCTATATGTACGTCGCCGTACGTACAGTCTCTGACTTATAGTATGGGTCTTCGCCTCACGAACTCTAGCGAAAAGCCATAAAAGCATTGTCTCATTGTTACTTACCGGTAAAATTTGACATGTAATATTAGACCTTGTGGGGCCGGTACTTAAAAAGAATAGCCCCACTGCATCTCTCCCCGTGCATGTCGTAAAAGGCAAATAAGGGGGACATTATGCCGTGCTAAATAAAGGGCGAGAGGATAGCCACATCTCACCTTGGCACGGTCCTTCCACCGAGCCATGCAGCAGGTGGGTCATGGTGCCTTACTGTCTGCTTGATAGTTATCTTGTCTGAATACTTTGTGGTCTGTGTTGTGCTGTAATTTACCAGAGTCCTTGCAGCACAACACGGATTACTCTGCTTACCCCGATTGCCGTTATTCATCATGTGGTATGTAGCTAGGAATTAGTCCATATGCCTTCTACACATGTAAAATTCAGTTTAGTATAATTGAAAAAAAAATACAGTCGAATTGAGAACCTCCTCCTTTTTTTGAAGTCGGTTAAAAATATGACACTGCAAACCAAGGAGGATATGTATGCTCGGTGCTGCAAATCAACAATACTAGAGTACTCAGTTATGTGGTAATACAGTTCATCCTTAGGGTTCCTTATCCATAAGGAAGCCGAAACCTACGCCTGAAACTAAGATTACGCTGTCTGTCTGTCTGTCCGAGGGCTGTAACTTTTGAACCCTACTATGCCGATAGGGCGTGAGTGATAACGCCATCTATCGGTGAACGAACACGTGTAATTAGGTTGCCATCTTACTTGCTAGATACAAAGCACTCAATATATTAATCTCATCTCACTTCTCACTTATAATATAATAAATGTGAAAGTATTTTATTTTTTGGTTATTTGTTCCTCTTTCACGTCTGAATGGCTGGACGGATTTTGACGAAACTTCGTATAGTGGTAGAGTGGGTATTATAGCAGAGTAACATAATTAAAAAAAAAGTTGACGTAGAGAGATCAAATGGAGGGGAGGGAGGATGGGGAGGGAGAGGAGGGGGAGGTAGGGAGATGAAGGAAGAGAGGAAGGGTGGGGGAGGGGTAAAAGAGGGACGGAATGGGTGAGGAGTGGAGTGAAGGGAGAGGGCAGGGGTAAAGACGGCGAGGGGTCGAGGGGAGCGTTAAAGGAGTGGAGAGAGGGGTGGTGAGAGGAGAAGAGGTGGCGAGGGGAGGAAGGGTGGGGAGGGAGAGAATACTAGTTGAGGTAGGGAGATGAAGGGAGGGGAGTGGGATGGGTGGGGGCAAGGGGGAGGTATGGTGGAGGGGGAGGGAGTGGGAGGGTATAAATTTTCTCTAAGAGAAACGATACTTTATATCATTTTTGCGTTTAAATCGAATTTGCTGTTAAATCGAGTCTACAGCGAGCGAAACCGCGGGCATAAGCTAGTACAAAATAATAAGCTGTGTCGAACGCGAGATAGGCGCGAGTGCGACCACGTACAAGAAGGAACATATGGCTACGGAACCCTCTATTTTTTTTTTATGGAAACTGACACGGTTGGCTACATCACCTACAACATCCGTGATGTCAGCCCTTAACACCGGGTGAACTTGCTGCCACGTCAGTGCTTCCCTTCGGTCGTGCCGGCTACACTGAACTGGACGGAAAACACAAACTATTTAAATAGCCGTTTCGACCGACCTTTCATTCAGTGCGGTGGTACCAACCCGGGTGGGTTAAACCCTACCACCTAGTAATATAAGAAGTTAGTCATATCCCTTAGTCGCCTTTTACGACATACACGGGGAGAGATGCAGTGGGGCTATTCTTCTAAAGTACCGGCCCCACACGGTACAAATGCGTTATGCGTTAAGATGCGAATTTCGATTGCGAATGCTTGTATTGTGGGATCTTAAGATCCGGCAAAGGTGCGTCGCCATATAGTCTGTGACGTTGGTATGCTGAGGAGCATCTACTCTAAAAGATGGCATCCGTTGTGAAAAACCACCCGTGCATAAATTTAATGGCAACGAGACGAGCAAAAAGACATATCCGCCTTTAATGGACGATATAGGGGCCTCATTTTTAAACCCCGACGAAAAAAGAGGGGTGTTATAAGTTTAACGCGTGTGTGTATGTATGGGTGTGTCTGTCTGTGGTGTCGTAGCTCCCAAACGGATGGGCCGATCTGCATGCGGTTTTTTTTAAAGCTTGAAATAAAAGTAAAATTACAAATTAAAAAAAACCCCGACCCTTAAAAAGTCAAAAATCATTTCCGTGTACTTAGTTACAGGGGCCGGGGTACCACTAAGTAAATAAAATATAATAAAAGTTAGAGCTGCGCGTTTTTACAATCCGTACCTCCTCGTGAAAGTGAGATCAGTGAGCGGCGGGTATTGGCTCAGACTTTTGGTCTCGTCCCACTCTTCAATCCGGCAGACATACACCAATGGATTAGTTTTCTGAAGGAATATAGTGCATATCTAAACCTGCTTTTTCACCGTCTTAACAAGTTTTTCTTTCGTTTACTCTCCTCTATGGCCAATAGGAGAGCAAAGGAGCAATTTGGAATTGCGATTTGACGCTCCGGGAGGTAAATATTTTTATCCTAAGACACGATTTCGTGAGTATTGTGTGCCTTGAATATCATTTTCGCTAATGAGCGACTGTGTACAAAGGTGCGCTTACCTCGAAAATTACCTTAAGCCGGCTTCTTTTATTCATGAGCGGGTATTTTCATTTTAATTATAAGTCTCATCGGGATAAAGTTGCGAGTTCTAATAACCTGCCTTGAAATATTCAGCGCTTCAGCGGCTGCCGGTGCGGGGGATGAATTTTGAAGGAATATTACTCTCGCATAAATCAACATACTCAAATAACCGACAACTTCCCTCCAGAATGTCGCGTTCGGTTTGGATGCTCCCGGGACGCTGCCGAGGACGGCTGAAATTGATATTTTTCTACGCAGTCGGCCTACGCAAACGATTTCATCAGGTTCACTCGCTCGGCTGGGAATATAATATCCACAATCCACATCATTTACCTACCGCCACGTTCACATATTGTAATAGCTATTATTAGCTATTATAGGCAGATTGAAAAGGTGATTGAACATTTTATATACATAACGAGTATTCTCGATCTAAATTATTAAAGGCTATATAATGAGAATTCTCGATTACCTAGGTGCGAGCCATAGAACGAGTATTCTCGAGTATTCTCCATTACTATATATATATTCTTAAAAGGTATTCTCGATTATCTAATTGCTTAAAAGCTAGACTTTTAATTTTATTTAAAAAGAGGAGCAGACTCCTATTTTTAACCCCCGACGCAAAAAGAGGGGTGTTATTATAAGTTTAACGTCTGTGTGTATGTGTGGATGTTTGCATATGTGTATGGGTGTGTCTGTCTGAAACATCGTAGCTCCGAAACGGATTTGGATGCGTTTTTTTTTTATAAGAAAGCTTGTTTAATGTTCTTAGCTATGTTTTTAACAATCAAACTAATGAAATTAGCATAATACTGGCAGTATCTAATGACGGCGCTGCTGCTGACTGCACGGCATACATAAGTTCATTGATATTAGAATGTACATAACTCAAGCAATTCATGAGTATATATATCAGATATATATTATGAGAATATCATGAGTACCTTACCTATATCATAAGTAGGTATATCAGATTACCTTGATGGGAACCTATTAATATTTTCCGTACAAATAACTGCTACTATTTCATTAAACTCAGTTCAAAATACAGTGATGAACAAAGGATAAGTCCCTCACGATATTCAGTTTACTCTTTCTCATACGACCGAATGTCCATAGACGTTGTTAGACACCTTATGGGTGGTTCGGCTGGACTTACCGCGGATACCAATCGGTTCTGCAGATCCTTCCGCCACAGAACCGGTAAACTCTGCAATGCTCTCCCTGCCTACATATTTCCCCCCAACTACAATCTCGGGTCCTTCAAGAGATGCGTGAATGGGCACCTGTCCGGCCGGAATGGCATTCGCAGAACCAGCATGCGACCGATCCGAATGGCCATGGGCGTCGCTAGACACCTTATGGGTGGCTCGGCGCCACATGTCGCGCTTACTAAAAAAAGGTGTATAAAACTGTTACAGTATGCCACTATGCTGTGTCGGAAGTTAATATCATCTTTCATCAGTAATCTTAGGTAAAAATCTGTATGTTAAAACTGCAGTATTTTTTTTTTTATTAATTAGAATTTTTAGCGGAACTCAAATAGTTGGTGGTAGAACGCAGGATACGTAAAATATTATTCAGGAAACATGTTTGTACTTATAAAATACTGTGTACCTTAGTAAATATTCCTTTTTGTTCTCAGGTAAACACATAGTACTCTCCACCCACGGTATCCGGAGCTGAATGTGGTATGATATTGGAAAACTTTAATTTCGGTTTAGTTGTAGATAATATATTCTTGTTCCTTCCTTATTTAGAGCTAACTGTTACTGCGACTTTGCTTCGTGGAAAAATATCCTATAACCATCTTAGATGTGTCAGAAAAAGTCAGTGAAAATTCCATGTGATTTTATTGAGTAGTTCTCGACTTATAATCGAAATATAATCGACGACGGCGCACGCGTATGTCTTTACAGATTTTCCGCTTTGCTAGTTCGAATAGTGTTTTTTCTTGATTTTAACGGATTAAATTTTCTGTGTGTTATCTTGTCCGAATACTTTGCTAAACGTGGTGGTAAGTGTTGTGTTATAATTTAGTTTAGCTCTTGCAGAACGTCGATTACTCTGCTTACCCCGATTGTCGGGATATAGCGTGTATTATGTATGTATGCATGTAAATTTTCTATAAAATCAGTTTGTCACAACTAGAGGAGCCGGCAAGTAAGCGTTTCAGCTAAAAACGAGTTGAAAACAAGTGGGAATGGACTCTTGGACGCTTTGTGACAGTTCTTTATAAAACAAAACAAAAAACATATTTTGCCAGCACAATCACTGAAGTCGTCGACATAAATTATTATCATGGGTTATTATCAGTATTTCGAAATATTTTCTTTTTTATTTATCAGTTTTTTGTTGTGCGCGAGTGTTGCATGACAGGTAGTTAGTGCGTACGAAACTATGCGGATATTGACGTTTAATTAGTAGGTAACCTGAATAGCGAAATCACGCCATCAAAAAGCCGATAAAGTTATTTAAATTAGGCGATTGAGATTAACTCCTTAGTTTCACTACTCGCGTAGTCGCGTTGCAGCATTTTCCAGTTACAATATGACCTAAAGCATTAAAAGCGTATATTGACGTATAGCGACAAACATACAGACATACTGTGTATTTTGTTATAGTATAGAGAGATGTCAATATTTCATTGAAGACAAAATAGAGAAAACCGGCTAAGTGCGAGTCGAACTCGTGCACCGAGGGTTCCGTATCGCCATGTCACGGTTAGCGCAACTCACGCCATCTATGAATTAGTTAAAATGCTTCATAATGTTTTTGGTAGATGGCGCGCATACACTTTTTAGTTTCTTGTATGGGAACCTCCGTGATTTTTTAACTTTTTATTATTTTTATTATTTGTTGTTATATCGGTCATAATAACACATATTCTGTGAAAATTTCAACTGGCTACCTATTACGATTCGAATGGTACAGCGCTCGGACGCACAGACAGACAGACAGACGTCGTAGACTTAATAATAGACTTTCCTTATGGATACGGAACCCTAAAATCCATGCACTGACTTAAAGAAGAATAATATAACCACTCAGCCTAAGTGGGAGCATTAATCTTATTAAATAATATTAGTAGGTACTTTATATATTTTTCTTTGTTACAATAATAATGCCAGATCGCATGGAAGAAAGTCATCCGTATCATTTCATTAATAATGTAAGCAATTAAACACCAAGTGAAATCATTGTCGCTTCTACTATGTCGTGTGAGGAGGAAGCGCGGCTCGTATACGATGAATTTGACTTTCTTATATTTTTTTCTTATATATTTTTATATTCATTAATTCGTACGATGATATTTAATTTCCGCACTACATAACAATCAATATAAGTTTCTATTGAAAAACTACTTCCTCTACTTTTTTTAAATCTGAATATTTCTTTTTTCAGTTCATTAATAGTTTATGGTCACAGGAGGACAATAATTTTAAGTTAGTAAAATTCTCAAGTTATGAACATACACAGCATGACAAAAGAAATGAAGTGTAAAACACTTATATGACTTTTCTAAATTTGGAGCCATATCTTTTTACGATGGAACGGAGACGGTATATTATGCATTTAACCTTAGAGGCTGTGTGGTTGTGTGTATGTGTGTGTAAGCCTGTTATCATTTTTCTTTTCTTTGTCTTTGCGTCTGTAAAAATAATTCCTCATCAATGGATTGATTGATGACATGGAGTTCCACAGTGGTCGTTCGTCGTATTTCGCAATTCGGCGTATACGCACCGCTGCCGATCGCTAACCGCTCCACTTATCTGTTGCAATGTACCGGCCAAGAGTTATCGCGTGGTAACAGTCTCCCCGGGGACAGGCATCGGCTCGCTAGTGTCCGTCGCCGAATGCTCGTAAATTCCACGAATGCTCGTTCACTAGATTGCATTTCGTGTGGACGATGGACGTCGAATCTTTATTAGGTGTTTCTTTATCTTTATTAGGTGTTTCTTTATCTTTATTAGGTGTTTCTCCGTTTTTGACACAATAGTATGCAGTTATGGAGTTGTATTCATTTGGAGTGTATGTAATGTATTGTAATTTATGCCATTTGTATGCCATGTCGATGTTTACTGGACTACCAGTTGTGGTTTGAACTTAGATTCTTGTTTAAATTTTTAATTTAATTGCATGTTGCTTAATATTTAATTAATTTAAAAAAGATCTAGTCTAAGTAGATTGTATATTAATAGGTACTGGTACTACAAATTCGTTTTAGGATACTCTCTAAGCGAGTTTCTAAGTATATTTGGTGTTTTCTGTGGATTATTATCGAAGGAATGTATGGAAAGATCTGGGCTACTCACAAAACTCCTCTAGGGGCCCGCCTGTTTGTGAATATTATTAAGCTTTATAGTAGTTAGTAAGTTTCGCTTGAAGTAAGGGTTAGTATTAAGGGGTCGCTTGCCAAGCCAGTGGGTAAACGTTAGCACGTAAAGTTGGGCCATTAGTGGAAGTTTTGCGATGTTTACTTAAAGATGAGTGCGAATTAGACTGCTTGGCAGCGGGCAAGTTGACCTGGTATTTGCGCTGTATGAAGGCCTCAGATGTCCGAAGGGTCACTGGCTGCTGTCGAGGTGATCGCACTGGCGGCACGGCGCGGCACTATTGTCCGTACGAATAGATTTCCGTGCAGTGCCGCTGCCGTGTAGTGCGGTTTACTTCATACCATTGTAGGTCCCTTCCCTCCTAATCTTTCTTGGTGGTAGGGTTTAACCCGCCCGGGTTGGTACCACCGCACTGAATGAAACGTCGGTCAAAACGGATATGTAAATAGTTTGTGTTTTCCGACCAGTTTAGTGTAGCCGGCACGATCAAAGGGGGAAGCACTGACATGGCACCTAGTTCACCCGGTGTTATGGGCTGACATCACGGACGTTGTAGGTGATGTAGCCAACCGTGTCAGTGTCCATAAAAAAAACGATTTCATAGAAATAATATTTTGACGCTCCTCTGCCGTGCCGCTCCGCTACAGTGCAGTGCCGCCGCGAGATTGCGGTCTCACCTTTAGAGGTATTAGGGAATCTTTTAGGGGAGAGGATCGGGCGTTCATACAAGTACACAGGCCGTCCCCAGTCGGCCATTTCATTTATTTAAATAATTATTTTCTGCTTTTTACTCTTGTGTGTGTGTGAAATTTTTTCAATCTATTTTAAACATTTGATGATCTGAACCCTGTCACAAACTGTTGAAAGTTCTGAACTATCTTTGCAGTTTCAAGTGTCTAACTCATCGGGAAGTTAGTTTAAAATCTATTGCGAACAGAGAGAAAGGTAGTTTAAAGTCAATTGCAAAATTTGTACCGAACAGACAATTAAACACACAGACAAGAAAGCGAGTTAATAAAAAAACGTTGTAAAATACGAGGTAAGAAATCTTGATAAGTACTTAATAAATAAATTAAATTAAAACTTTTCGGCATTTTGTAATTTGAACATTATTTTGTATAGAGCATTAGTAAAATTAGTAATTAGCGTTTATTTAAAACAAACAAACAATATAAAATGTATTCGCCCGGATCGAGGTTTATTTATCTACTAGCTGAGCCCGCGGCTCCGCTCGCGTGAAATTCGTATTCCAAAGAAGAATGTAAGTAACTAAGGGCGAGACCGAAGGCCGAGCTGCGTTCAGGTAATCGATAAACCTTCTTAAAGAAAGTAACTAATTAAGGGCGAGGCCGAAGGCCGAGCTGCTTTCAGGTAAACGATAAACCTTTCTCAAATAAAGGAAGAAAGTAAGGGCGAGGCCGAAGGCCGAGCTGCGTTCAGGAAGACGATAAACCTTCTGGAAGAAAGGAAGGAACTAAGTGCGAGGCCGAAGGCCGAGCTGCGTTCAGGTAAACCAAAAACCCTCTTCCGCCTTCGGTCCTCGCCCTTAAAGACTTCCTTTCTTCGAGAGAATATAATATCGTTTACTCAATCTATTTATTTCATAAAAATAAAAAAGTAATATTAATAACTAAAGAATTAAACCTACCTAAAAAACATTAAAATAACTATCAAAACGGGCATTTTCAAATGTTCTTAGAGCACTTGCGGCATTACCCCGCTGGATGGCAAGGCTTGCCCTTTGAATGAAGTACATAAGCCCTTGATGGCGGGACACCAGTTGCGTCAACCAGCTCAAGCCTCTTTTGGCTTCACTGCTCCACGGACCGAGGGTTTCAACCGCAAACGCAACAAATTCGAGATCTTGAATTATATTTGCTGCGTTTGAGGCTCTCCGCCCCAGCCCCGGCCGCGCCAGCCGCTCTTGAAGATATCCTAACGTGACTTGGAGCCAATGTGAGAACAAAAGTGGCGTCCCACATCAAAGAACTACCCTTAGTCCATGGCACTAAGGTGATAGCATCGGGCCTCTTGCCATCCAGCCGGGAATAACCGCGAGGTTCTAGGATGCACGGTATATTTGCCCTCAGAAGCATGGACTTTATAATAAAATTTAAATTAAATTAACTCAATCTTAACTCAAAATTAACTTTATTCGAGATGGTTTAGCTTCTTCCTGAACGCAGCTCGGCCTCCGGCCTCGCCCTTAGTTACTTGCTTTCTTCGAGATGGTTTATCATTTGTCAGAACGTAGCTCGGCCTTCGGCCTCTTCTTAGTTACTTACTTTCTTCAAGATGGTTTAGCTTCTTCCTGAACGCAGCTCGGCTTACTTACTTTCTTCGAGAAGGTTTATGGTCTTCCAGAATAGAGCTCGGCCTTCGGCCTCGCCCTTAGTTACTTACTTTCTTCAAGAATGTTTTTATTTTTCCTGAACTAAGCTCCGCCTTCCGCCTCGCCCTTAGTTACTTTCATCGAGAAAGAATATCGTTTACGTGAGCGCAGATCCGCCTTCGGGCCCGTCTTTAATTACTTACTTTCTTTTTTTTTAATACGAATTTCACGCGAGCGAAGCCGCGGGCAACAGATATATAAATTTTATTGCACCAATGACAGCGACATAACTTCGACTTTCAATTATTATTTTTATTTATCAAACAATTTGTCACCGGCCAGCTCACGTTGAGACGACAGTTCTCCGTTGTCAACATGACATTTAAAATAGTTTTTTACCTTTACTTTGGATTACGTGATTTTTATTATATTTTTTAATTATTATGTTCATCCGGGATATACACTGTCGTCACTATAAAAAGTTTCGTCAAATTCCGTTCAGTGGTTTTCGCAAGATGCGCGTACAAATAGACATTTTTGCATTTACGATTTTATGATATGTATAGAAAGAATAGATATGTATAGACTATTGTGTTCAAGTTATAAAAAAGAAGAACTGTCATTTTCGTTGTATCTACTTATTTTTAAATTTCGAATGAATATTTTATTCAAATTGTATTTGCTGCCAGTTCTTAAGATATAATTATGTACTTTGGACTACTTGATTTTAAACGCGCAATAATGTTTATAATTGTTAATTTTTTTTTATTTTTGGTATTTTTTTTTTCCTATTATGTTAACCCGGCATATAAACTGCCACTATACAAAGTTTCGTCTAATTCCGTTCAGTGGTTTTTGCGTGATGCGCGTACAAACAAACAAACAAACAAACAAACAAACAAACAAACAAACAAAAATTTTAAAAACTGTTCTAACATGTTCAGTATCTCATTTTAAGCCACCCTGGTTAGTTTTTTTCCGAATACATTCAATGTACAGACTTTCTTACCTCTACGATTTTATTATATGTATAGATTTGTTACATAAGATTATTCACAATTTATAAATTACAAGCTGTGCCCGCGGCTCCGCCCGCTCTCATATTTCACTTCACTGCTAACCTCATAAGCTATTTAGCGTGATAGTAAGTAGCCTATAGTTGATGAGAAGAATCAAGCTATCGGTAGAATTTTGTTTTATTAAAATCGGTTCAATGGTTCTCGAGTTATAAGCGGACAGACAGACAGAAAGCAGACGTTGGATTTTATTATAGGTATAAGGAAGGAAAATTATTAAATAAACTATAACTACCTATCAAATAAAATAAAGTAATTAATTAATTAGTAATTTGAAATTTAGATGCTGGTGCATTTCAGAGTGAAGTCGCTGCTGCAAGTAATATCCGCGTAGGATATATCATGAATAGTACAATAATGTTTTCAGAATTTCTGCTCCCTCTCTCCACTACATATGTATGTGAAGACTCTGCCGCGTTCTATGAGTACGTCGTCGCATAGGCACGGAACCCTCTCATGGTGTGGCCTAAACTGTTCGTGGGTAGTGTGCGTCACGAGGAGGTTATATAAGGTAGGGTAGGCTTGAATGGTCTCGCGGGTACGCCCACGTCCAGAAATAGAACCTCACACCGGGAGTCGTGACGCCCGCCCGCCCTCGCGCCCCGCCTAGCGGGCTGGGCGGGCCGGAGGGGGCGAATAATATCTGCGTCGCAGATTTATCGAAGCCTGCTTCTCCTTCCTGCTTTCAGGTACATTAGGGGATTTTCAAAATGGTAGATTAGCATCTTTTCTTTTATTCACGGGGATTAAGCTCCTGATTTGAAATTTTTACGTTAACAACCCGGACGACATTGTTCCCTCTCACTGGCGGCGGAGGCGGCGCGCGGGCGGTTCATACGATATCATTTAGTAATTTTTGGAACGAAGTTCCTTTTCTCACGTTACACTCCAGACACTTGGCGAATGAGAGCTAGGTCGAAATATGTGTAAGACTCCGACCATCACCACAGATTACTTAATAGGTACTTCGTAACAGATAAATCACTCCATAGAAAAAGTTCCATACCTTCGGCTTTAATAGCCTACTGTTTCACGTCGCCAATCGCTGCGTGCGAAATGTATCTAAACGATCGAGTGTAAAGTGATTATTGCTTTGCAGCTGCGCGCAGTTGCGTGGGCGAGTGTGTAGTTATGCTTCGCGCGGCTGACGAATTTCCACTGAATTAGACCGCCGCCGCCGGCGATCCATCGGTCGGTAGGTAGTTAGCGCGCGCAAGTACATAGAGTGCGTGAGGCCTGCCGCCGTCACGATACTTTTTTTAATTTCTTTATTTTATTTTTTTTATTGCTACCGATCTGGGTGGCTCTGTCCGAGGTCGCAACCTCAGGCGCAGCCAATTTCACCCCCGAGGAGGTGCCAGTCCGGCTTGGAGGTGGACTAATGTTGCTGGGGAAAGGCTATTAACCCGCGATTTGAAGATCTGTGGATTGTAGGAGTGGGGGAAGATATTTCCTGTATTGCTGTATTACTTTGCTGTATTGTTTGTGTATTTACAAGGTATGTCTATGTATAGGTATATTACTGCAGTATCGACGTATTTTTTTATGTTTGTCATTTAATCACTCTCAAACGTTGTTAATTTATTTCATTGTGCCTGTTATTTAATACATGCGAAAGGAACTTCGTTCCAACTGGGTGTCCCACGACACCTCTCGTCTTTTTTATTTCTATCCTTGGATACAATGTTTTAAGTTTAATTTTGTTTCTATAATACAATATTATAGTATTAGACATGTATATAACATATGTATGACGCATTCATTACTCAGAAGGCGGGCTTATAGAGAATACAGTTACTTCCCGGCAACCTTGTACACCGGAGCACTTTTGCATTGCTAATAAATATGGATCATTCATAATATCTTCAACAATGAAGCCATGCTGTCATGTCAGCCGCGATAGCTCAGTGGTGCAGACAGTCAACTGTCGCTATAGAATGTTAAGCAACGCTGGGTGCGGTCAGTACTTGGATGGGTGACCGCTGACCGTTGGAGGCTGACCGAGGTTCGGATTCCTCGTAAAACTGTAGGTCCCTTCCCTCCTAATCTTAATTGGTGGTAGGGTTTAACCCGCCCGGGCTGGTACCACCGCACTGAATGAAACGTCGGTCAAAACGGCTATGTAAATAGTTTGTGTTTTCCGACCAGGTCAGTGTATCCGGCACGATCAGAAGGGGAAGCACTGACATGGCACCTAGTTCACCCGGTGTTATGGGCTGACATCACGGACGTTGTAGGTGATGTAGCCAACCGTGTCAGTTTCCAAAAAAAAAAAGTGAGCTTATTATAAATTTTTATATTTCGTTTATTTGTGTTAAAAAAAATACATTATATTTATTGCATTGAATATTGGAACAATGTGAGAGTTTTAATCTTTCTTTTATGTAATCCGGTATGGGTGGCTGAATCGGAGGGGCCAAAGCACATGCTCCGACCAGATATCACCTCCGAGAAGGTAGGTGCCATACCGGAGACTTCTCTGGACTGCTGGCTATACTGGACTAGAGGAGAACACAACTGAGGCTGCTATGCGGCCATCTTGCATCCAGTACGGTGGTATCAACCCAGTCGTCTACAGTTTGAGCCTACCAATCTAGTAAGGGGCAAGGGTAGGTTTACACCGGTTCGGAACGGTGAAGCAGCAAGTGTAGGTATGACTCATTGGTACACGCCGACCGGATTCCAATCTCGGACCTCTCGCATGAGAAGCCGATGCCCTAACCACTCGGCCACCCGCCGCTTTTAGTGACTAAAAGCGGCGGATCTAGTTGGGGACTTACTCAGACAAATAACAATAACAACGAGAACGACCTAAATTAATTCACTGTATATTATTTAAAAACAACAACAACTCAACTTTGTCAGCCTCGATAGCTCAGTGGTGCAGACAGTCAACTGTCGCTATTGAATGTTAAGCAACGCTGGGTGCGGTCAGTACTTGGATGGGTGACCGCTGACCGTTGGAGGCTGACCGAGGTTCGGATTCCTCGTAAAACTGTAGGTCCCTTCCCTCCTAATCTTACTTGGTGGTAGGGTTTAACCCGCCCGGGTTGGTACCACCGCACTGAATAAAACGTCGGTCTAAACGGCTATGTAAATAGTTTGTGTTTTCTGACCAGTTCAGTGTAGCCGGCACGATCAAAGGGGGAAGCACTGGCATGGTACCTAGCTCACCCGGTGTTATGGGCTGACATCACGGACGTTGCAGGTGATGTAGCCAACCGAGTCAGATTCAATAAAAAAAAAAAAAAAAAAAAACTGTCGCCCTCAAATGTATAAATTCGTATTAATAATTGTATTTCACAGCTCTTTCTTCCTTATTTAACAATGAAAAATACAAAGAAACGTCTGATTCCTTCCATTCACAACACTATTAATATCAATGTGGGAAGGAGAGGAAAATGTTTCCGGTCCCACCGTTAAAAATATACTCTATTGCTTGTACGGTAAGGTTGAAAGTCGCTAGCTGAATAATTCCACTCGGTAATTGGAAAAAGAGCGACATTTGAACTTTTGCTCTATCGACGGCAGCGGCGGCGGCGCTCCGACCGCCGCCGCCGCCCCGGCGCGGCACCGCGCCGCCTCCGCCTCTGTATTAAATTGTTCATTTGACTGGAAACTGTGAAAGATGAAAAATAAATCCTTTGGCGAGAGTTTTCTTTCATTGTGCTCCCTTTCGGAATCGGCCCTCGCTTTTTGTCGGTTGCGGTATTAACGAGCTTGAAGTAGTAGACTAAACTGAGGACGGCATAGGAAACCACAACAAATAGAATAGTTCATTAACTATTGCACACCAATAAAACACATTTTCACCAGTCAGCAACAACGTATATACACTTGTAAATTTGTTATGATTAATGTGTTACTGCTCTGTATGTACAATTGTACACGTTTACTTTGACTCAATAAATGGTTTTTTGATGGTTGGTGATGTCTTTCACGTTTTTTGTTAGGATACATATACATATTAGAAATATACAAAATTAATACAAACACAATCAAAAATAAGTAAAAACGGTATTACCGCGCCCGCGTCGCGCCGGGAGGCAGGCCTCCAAGCACGCTGGCGGGTGCAGGCCGTGGCTACGGAGCTCTCCCGGACGACGCGAGGCAAGCTTCGTGCGATGGGTATGGATACTTGACTAGACAAGTAGGCCACCACCGCTCCCAACCCGGAGAGCTACGTATCCGTTGGTATTTAAATATGTCCTGTTTTTGCATCCAGTTCAGTTTAACCGACACGATCAATGGGAAGCATTGACATGGCACCAACCAGTTCACGAAGGTTTTATGTGGCTGACATCCCGGATATTGAACGGAGGTTGACCGGCAGAGATTGCCTTGGGCAATAGGTCCGCCATTTGTTATATATAATTTATATTAAACAATAAAGCATATTAAATAAAAATAAAATAAATAAATATTGTAGGTCTGTGCATGTAGGCAATCGTGTCAGTTTCCATAAAAAAAAACGGAATTCTTCAGAAATCCCTAAACTCATTTGGTGCACAAATGGATTGGAGCTTCCGACCCCTTGCATGAGATGCCGGTGCTTTGTGAAGCAACGGTCACTTAGTGAATTAGCGTTAAAATTCTCAGAAGTGCCTTCTATTATTGTGTAGAGCGGAGAGCTAAATCGTGAAGTATTACTTCGTCTGGTATAATGACGAAGCTCTCTCCGTTTACATTGAAAACATAATTATCATCTGTGAGCCGCGAAATGTTTTGAGAGCATCTCGCGCTCGCGGCGAGTGCTACGCTGTGGTCGCTATATTACAACAGGCCAAGATGTTATTGCGTGGGCACTACCACCTTTTTTTTTATTTATGTAAACCGGTATGGGTGGCTGAGTCAGAGGGACCAGAGTCCATGCTCCAACCAGCCAATATTACCACCTGGAAGGTGTCACACCGGAGACTTTGGGTTGCTCGCTGTACTGGACTAGAGGAGAACACAGCAGCTTCTTACGACCAAAGGGAAGGAGTGACATGGCACCTAGTTCATGGCATCTAGAGGTGTTATGGGCTGACATCGCGGATGTAGTAGGTGATGTAGTCAACCGTGTCAGTTTCCATAAAAAAAATAGTACGGTGGTACCAACCCAGTCGACTACAACTTGAGACAATCACCCAGTAAGGGGCAAGGGCAGACCTACAGTTTTACACCGGTTCCGAACGACGAGGGGGGGGGGGGGGGGGGGCAAACTTTTGACGACTTTAGAAGGGCATATCTCACAAAATATTGATTAAACCAATAAGTCCTTTTTTTATATTTTTTTAAGACCTATCTAATGATACGCCACACGCTTATGTGCACTCATTCATACACGACGAAGAAGCACGTAAATTTTTCCATCAAAACATATCATTGTAGGATCCACTTTCAAAACATCTTCCAATACTGAAATGGTACTCGAACATCTACATTTTCACTCTTTTCTTCCCCTACAACAACAAACACAAGTTGTTAGCTCACTCAAACTTCGTAAAACCGTATTCATTTAGGGCGGCCCTAACTGATAGCGAAGGGTGTAAAATAAAGGTTCTATTACTTAACGTAAAGGGATCTTCACCTAACGACGTTAGACACAACGACCTTCTGAAGCACCGATCTAGCGTGACGTAGAACGTAGATAGACTACGCTGTGACGCACACGTATATCTACGTTAATATACGAGATACGTGCAGACAGAGGTACAGAGAAACAAATGTACAGTGACGTAAATACAGATAAAAGGGCACGCACATTGACGCCGCTATAGGTCGACCGGGCGCTCAGAATTTCCAAGAAATTATGTATATATATTTTTCCTGAACTTGCGTGTGATTTTAATTAACTGAGTACATCTTCTCTATCTCTATCTTCTCTACTTCTTATAAAATGCAACGTTTATTTGTATGTATGTATGTTTGGCGTAAACCACGGAACCACTGAACAAATTTTGATGCGGTTTGCACCAACGTAAAGCTAGTTTTTGAGGCTCACTATAAGCTATATAACATCACGCTAAATAGCCTTAGGACTGAGCAGTATAAAAAAAAGTATAGTATGAACCATATTTAGTGTCGAATGGTAGTAATAGATGGCGTCAGCAGTCCTGTTGCTTTGCGGAGGGGGCGGGGGTGGGGGGGGGGCGACGAGGGAGAGAGAGAGAGAGAGACAGAGAGAGAGGGTACAAGAGAAGCGATCGTTTATTATCATATTTGCGTTTAAATCAGATTAGCTATTAAACCGAGCCTAGCGCGAGCGAAGCCGCGGGAAAAAGCTAGTAATTGTATAATCGCAGATAAAATGTATATGTTTAATGGTTATACGTTTTAAAATAATATGAAACGATCGTATCAAGCGACCACAAATCACATACACTTCGTGGCCATCTCGCGGTTCTAAATATTAGGTTAACCAACCAAAACACACATTTAAAGAGAAAAGTCAGTGAGTCAGTCAGCCTGTATGCGTCTACTGCTGGACATACGCCTCCCCAATTTTCCTCCAGTCCTCCCGACCTTCACCGGCACGGAATCGCTGCTTTCCCTTTCCGCCGACTTATTTGATGTTGTCGCCCCACCTGGTGGGTGGTATTCCCTCACTCCGTTTTCCTGTCCACGGCCGCCAGTGTAGGACACGCTGACTCCAACGGTCGTCATTTCATCGGCTAACGTACTATTTACTAATTACTTTTCTCTGTTTGTCATGGATTCCACATTAAAATATACTCAAATGGGTTTTTAAATTACCGTGGTTGTTAGACATTATTTTTTTTATTTATAAATTTAATTAAAATATACTCGGTCATACTGTGGTCACACTGAATAGGTAGTAGTACCCGAAAGCAGGTAATTAACACCGGAAACTGAACAAACAGCATTTCTACGGCGATTTCTTTTTATTTTGAGACCTTTTTTTCTATTTCTTCATACAAAAGTGCCGTTTTCATCATCATCTATTTCAAAAATTGAAATTTTGATATCTCCAAAAATATGTTAAAATGTTCGTCACTTTGACATACAGAACCAGTTTTAGTGAAATAAAAAAAAACACCATATAGCACGTAGCAGAACTAAGAAATGTTCAAGCAAGTCTGGTGGATTTATAAACGCCCACGCACCGCACACAGACGCTATGAACGTCTAGAAGGCTCTTCCTCGCGCCGCTGTGACGTCACCCTCCCACCGCCGAGCCTACCGACCGACCGCCCGCCCTCCGCGTCACTACAACTGTGTGGGCGGCGGCGGCGGGCGGTGCGGAGGAGCGACGCAGATTTTGTAAATATCGAACTTGTGCATACGCGATGTAAACTGTATTTAGTTCTTATCGTATCACCGATACTCGCAACCCCGCCCGCAGAGATGTCGTATTTAATCGTAGGTTTCTGAACATTGCATTTTTTTTTTATTTTGTAATATTTGGAAAACATACAGTCATCGTAAAAGGAATAGGTAGTTACATTAATTTCACAAAGCCCATAAAGTTTTCTACATAAAGTTATCCGTATTAAGTGCGTACATGATTAATAAATTAACCTAAGAGAAAGAAAACATCAAAAACTAACTAAAACCATATAAGCTAGATATATTAAAACATCAACATCTGTCTGTATGTTAAAATCATTAAAATCATTTTTGGTTAATTTAACTGTTTTGCGTTGGTAAAATGACTTTTTTCTTGCATTAAGAATGAAGAAAAAAGAAAAACTCGTTATCACTAGTATATTATATTTAGTTTTTATCATCTGTAGTGACCTATTAGCGGTGTATGTATGGCCCGTTATGTTATTGTTAATTTTGTATTGATCACACTGTTGGTTACTCTTGAATAAAATTAAAATAAAAAATGGCTTATTCGTGCTTATTTATATGCAGCTGGAGTTTTTTTTTTCTCACGTAGAATTCGAACCACGGCCTGCCTCAACCGTCGGACGGTCACATCCAAAGTCCGATCGCGCCCGACGTCGCTTACCTTTGGCAATCGGACGCCGAAGCATCTCACCACCGAGCTGCCAAGACTGAGTAAACATTGCACCTCCTGGCCATCAGCCAGTGCATTTTTACTTTTACAGAGTGTTTTTATATTTGAAATGTGAGATTATTTTGTTGCATCGCATATAAAAGCCATGAGTTGTGAATCTGTCTGTTGACTACGTTCTCTCGACTATAGATTCTTCCAGAATAAACCAATGTAAGCCCCAATTTAATTTTATTCGGGTTCGCCTAAAGGAGAGCCCTTTGAGCTCACCCGTTCTCCTCGCTTATCTGGAAGAGGAGTACTGCAATTTACTAGAATTTAAAGGCCAGCAGGGCTTCAGTTCAATATTTTCCTTTCTATTCCGCTCTATAGTTCGTACCAGGCTAACTAATCGAAGGCGGGCGGAGGTCACCGTCTCGTAGGGCGTCGCGGGAAGGCGCGGGGCGGCGCGGAGGCGAGGGCGGGCGATACGCAACATGTAATGTTGATTTAGTACTCGGCAAATTGTGACATATGATCAGAGGCAATCTGTATCGTATTCACATGCCTGGCGAGACAACTCGTCACTCGATCTCGATGTTTACTCTCTTTGTACACATTATAATATATACTTTCCTCGGTATATGTGCTCATTTTCATTATTGCAAGGTACTAAGATCAACCATTCGCGATAGTTTTAAGTATAACATACTTAACGGTTCAAAGTTAACTAACACCAGCATCGGCTAAACAAAGAATTAAGTTATAGGTTCATGTGATAACAAATGTCAAGACTTAAGGCTGATTACATTTTAATTTATACATACAGATTAGTTGTAATGAAGAACGTAGAGTATTCGTATGCTAATTTCGGCGGAGCTTTTGTTTGAGGTCTGTTATTATGATGAGGGTCCGGTCCTTTCTTAATTTGCTTGTAATTAAACAGAGTTTTTAGAACACAGATATTTAAGAATTTTAAAACAATATGTTTATCTTTTGTCTGCTCTCATAGCACAACCGAAAATAATATTTACCAACATTCTTAAATATCACATAGCTTAGCCTCCTCCCGCCCCCTATTTTATTGCCATCCCACGCAACAGCGGACGTCCCTAGTTTACTATCGATTTCGGTTAGTGTTATCGTCCCAAACCTCAAGCATCGCACACTCAAGTGAATCCCTATAAATTGAACGTCGAGATCGAACACCACGCGCGCCGCCGCGCCGCCGCGCCGATCACGTTCGCGCCGAATCATAAATCGAACGCGCTCCGCTGAGGCGCGCCGCGACACGCTCTACGTATTTATGGGCCTCAAGCTTCGCCTGTGCTGTGCTCAAGCTACGAACTTCCAGAAATATCCCGCGAAAACACCCCCGACCTCGTCGAGGCGGAGGTACCAAATTTTAATTGAATTTCGCTCTCGATGCTCGTTAACAATGACGAAACGGAAACGAAGACCTTCGCAATACAGAGGGATAATGAACGAGGGCGCTCGTGCGTTACATTCTAAATTTAAATTTGCAATTGCGTAATACTCGATTTGAAAAAAAAAATGCAATCGTTTTATCTCGTTCCTCGTTTAAACTGTAAATAAATGGATAAAGCGTGCGACGGGCTGGAAACAATTCCGCGCTTCATTCAGATGAGCAACAGATGCGACTTTCAATGATTTCCGCACTGGCACCCCCACACGCCCCGTCCGTGAGCGTAGCGGCACGCACACCGGCGCGCGGCGCGGCGGCTCGGCCCGCGTTCTGCGTCGTTATCACCCTTCGCCCCCATCCCCCCACTCGGCGGGGCGCGGGCGGGCGTGGGGGCTAAACGTGCGCGTGGGCGAATTGAATCCCCCCGCACCCGCCGCCATCATGTTTACTTCGCTCCGACCTCACTTCTAGTATATTCGTCCCACTCTACGGCAGGTGACCGGGATGCGACCTCTCCTTCTGGCTCGTCTGGCGCGCCCACGATTCATTGAGAGCCCCTCGCCCCGCGCGCGTCCGCGGGCTTTCATTGAACAGAAAACGTCGTAGAGCGTTAAATATGAGTTATGATCTGCCGCTCGCGGAGACAGCTGCGACACACGGGGGCGCCATCGACCGTGACTGAGCATCTTTTGAGATTGTGATACTAAACGCCCCACTAATAGCTTAACCCCCTGACGGGCTATTGTTGTGACCCTTCCTTTTTAATTTTGTTAATTTTTATATAAATTTTCTACACATCTTTAGTGGATATTCTGACTGATGAAAACAGGAATGCTAACATTTCTTGGATGATTATTAATGTTGCCATTTCCTTTTAAAAATATCAGCTTCCTTTCTTAATAATATAAAGTTTTCTCATTGACGCTATATCGTCGAATTCTATGTCTACTTAATATAAATCGAAACATCAGTGCTTGTTTTTGACTGTAACTCGCGAACAACTAAAATACTTTTCATGCCGTTTTGTTAAAATGAATGTAATCATACATATTGTATCCTAACTTTGCACTTACATCATAGAGGCTGAGCATATCAAATGTAACAGAAATCTGAATAAAATTTTCTGTGTAGTTAGAGCCCCGAGCGCAGCGATTTACATAATATAACTCTTGATGCGTGAGCTGGGTTCCCAACGTGTCATCGCAGGAAGGCGCGCGCCCCATCGCTCACAAACCTCACTACACTACTGTAGTGTGGAACACAAATACTTTCAGATGTGATAAAGAACCGGCCAAGTAGGAGTCTGACTCGCGCACCGAGGTTTACGCAACACAAAAAAAATCGTTGAAAAAAATTTCTACCGGCTAGCTATTACGGTTACAAGTATCAGCCATCGGACGGACGGACGGACGAACAGACAGACGGCGTAGGCTTATTAAAGGGTTTCCTTACGGGGTGCGGAAACCTAAAATATAGCCACGTTCCAACTTCCAACTAAGCATTCTTCGTAGAGAATCTCAATAATCTATATTTATATTTTTTATTTATTTATTGAATTTTGCAAGAATTTAATACTTCTTTGAAATGTTTATTTAAGATATCATTATCACTTTTACTCATTTCCATAAAAATAAAAAAATTACATTTTCCTTCTAATTAATAAATCTTGCAACCATTTATTCAGTTTCATTCAATTTCACAGTATCGCCCCCTTTCAGGCCCTACCACGGCTCTCAGAACAACCTAGGTACATACACATTGACGAATAGTCCTGAAGCCTATATCGGCTTGAAGCCCAAACGCACAACTCCACAAATGGATCTAATACTAATCGGCTAGGCCGGGAGTTGGTTCGCTAATCGACTGCGAACTGGGAAGTCAACTTCATTAATCACGACTGGAAATAGCTCAAGTGTTGAGACTTTATAAAATTATACATTTTTCGATATACTGAAATTGGTGGATACTCGTATTTTAGAGACGGATATTTTGACGTTGACGTTCGATTCCGATAGACTACGGATAAACGGATGTGTCGGTTATTTATTTTAAATTATAATTATATCCATATATTTTTACAAGTAGGCATACAATATAATTCTTTTGCACATTATCTCCTTCATACGTCCATCTAAACACTTTAGAATCATCTAAATATACTTTATTGCACACTGGTTAAAAGCGAGTTACGATATTAATGCCTTACCGCATTCTTTACAAACTAACCTTTGATGTGAGGAAAATGTGTAACAATACAAACGTAGAAGGGATAATATGGACAGTAACTAAAATGAATAATAATAAATGGAAATGCAAATGTAATGTAATGCCGAGTTAGATTAATCAAACATCAATATTAATATTTGATATCAAAACTTTAGCGATCATAGATATGAATTGACTATTGAACTATCGACATTAACATTGCTTTGCATCCCTACTCGGGCCGCGCTGCTCGTTCGTTAGATAAGTTGGTAATGAGATGAGACTTAGATATAGAGTTGAACCTATTCTGTAGTTATAAGAGTTATGGAGGTTACTGTGGTATGGTTGTAAAGGTGCGAGTTCTCTTTGGTACGAGGTAACACATACACTGTTTAGGAAAAAGTTCTACTTCGGAACTTCCGGAACTACGCTAGGAGTAAGTAATGTGTTTGGGTCTCGTAATCAAAAGCCGAGAAACTACATTGTGCGTTGTGTGTACATTTTACCTTGCTACTATTATTCCTGTATACACTCTGTCACGTAGTGAATTTTAATAGCGGACTGTCGAATTGCCGTTTACCAATTCGACAGTGTCAGAGACACATTGCCAGTACGGAGGAAAATACTCCGTACTAAGGCTACGCTACACGTGAGACGTCCGTTATTTTGAAGATTATTACTGCCAACCTACATTTTGGAAAACTCAATCACACATATCTCGGCGTACTACACTCTCACTACGTAACCGAGCACACATTCTTGCATCATTTACCGAGCGTGAATTTCCACGATCTCTTTCCGCTGTCAGCCCATACTAAAATTATATATTGTTTGACGTATCGAAAAAGATAGCGAGCGTCGGTATGGAATTCTGTTTGCTGTATTTGGCAACACCGCACATCGCGGTGTTGATTAATGGGTTGCCAGGCGGTTAAAATATATCCCAAATAGACGGGAATTCACATTCACCTCGGTTGTATTTATCTTACATTTTAATTCAGACATCATCGGAGGACCCCTAGTAGAGGTCCAATATTATCAACTAATGGAGATACAGGCCTTCAGCCACTTAGATTCAGGTAACCACGTACAGTCCGCGTCATTGCGTGCTAGCCGACTTCATTCCGCAGCCACACCACAAACGCGCGCTGCCGTCTATAAAAGCGGGTCTCAGTGAAACCAGACTTCACTTCTTCTGTTAAATAATTCTCCGCTACAAGATAAAATATAACGCGCTCGATCTGCCGCCGTGAGTTACACTAGTTTCCCTCGCGACCGTGCCACTGTCAACGAGCCGCGGCGCTGTACCGCCGCCGCCGTCGGACGCTTCCAGCCGTTCATCTCAGCGTTGAGAGAGGAGTCCCCACAGCCAGGGTTACGGGTAACATTATAATCTCTTCAGCTCTGCCTTGCCTGTCGCTTGTGAGACACCGCCGGCCTAGCGGTTGTCGTTGCGCTTCACGCACAAAACGTATAACGCCCATCTGTGTATTTTCTCTCTTCCCATCCACAGGGCACCTTGATATGTGTGCATTATTTAATGTGGGTGTGTTTGTGTGTGTGTGTGAACAGCTTCTACGTCTGCACGTAGATCCTTCTACGTCTGCACGTAGATCCTTCTACGTCTGCACGTAGATCCTTCTACGTCTGCACGTAGATCCTTCTACGTCTGCACGTAGATCCTTCTACGTCTGCACGTAGATCCTTCTACGTCTGCACGTAGATCCTTCTACGATTACACGTAGACTTCCCCGTTCTACGTTCTCCGTCCGAGGACGCCTGCATCATCTGCGACGGCATAGCCGGTACGAGCCACCTGGGCCCTACTCCTCGTCCGGCTGTTCCGAAGCAGAACTTTGTGAAGAGGGTGGAGATCGAGCGACGCGTCGGAGACTTCGTGTCGGCCTTCCTGCGAAGACCTTCGTCTCCCCTTCCGAAGCTAAGTTCTCGGACAGAATTATAGTTCTAATCGATTAGCTCGGTCGTCACCCCTACGATGCTCAAGTGATTCTGATAACTCACACCCTGTCTTTTTACATCGTATATTTGTGTTTTATGAAATAAACGATAAATTTATATTTCTGAGCCGTATTATATTATTTAAGTTCCCTTTTTCGTCTCAGTGGCGCCTACCGGTAAAGAATCACTTGAGCAGTAGGTAGGCTTAGTTATTGTGTACTTACATTCTCACACAGTAGTTGGCTAGCAACGCCCGAACATATTCAAAGTATAGACTTCATCTATCTTTGTAATCGGTACTGTGGCTAGGGACGTAGTTTGTTTTTTTTATTTTATTTGTGCAAAAAAAAATTTTTTTTATAACTTGTAGTTTTTGTGCAATTTGTGCAGTATCCCTAGTTCTTCGGCGGGTTTTTGGGTAAATTGTTAGGTTTTCTGGGTTTTAACAAGCTATAAGGAGCTATATGCTACCTTATAAGCTTATATATGATAAGTTATATATGATAAGTAAATATATATGATATGTAAAAACTAAGTATATTTAGTCTATCTTATGTATATATATGGTATATAGGTATAGTATTTAATTATTCATATTTAAGTTTATCTATCTTTTGTATTCCCGTACATCTGTCATACCATAATATTTAAATTTCTCTTTCCGCCACTCACCTAGCAGTTATCATACCCCAAAGGTACCCTGTTAGAAAATGCCTAGAGGCATTAAGTGTTACCTTTTGCCCATATTCTATTTGAGTGCAATAAATATATACAATACAATACAATACAATACAATATATTGTGACGAGCGAGCTAAAATTTTCATTTGTTTTGTATTGTGCGTTCTTGTGTTATGTATTGTGTTTTAAAATTTAGTAGATACCTCCAAACCTGAGAGGTAGTCTCCACGTCCATCATATTTTTTCATATCGGATAATAGGTTGCAGAAAAATAATTTATTTTTTCACGTATAGGTAATGAAATTACCCACACCAGTGTTTGTGAAAGTTTTTGTTGTACTCATGTGGACTTGATCCGCAGGGTCGTTGGCTAGTTTTTTATATTTTATATTGTGTTTGTGTAACAACAAGTTTTTAGCCAACGTTTTTTTTTAATTGCAAACATTAGGTGAATATAGTTCAGTTAGGCAACCTATCGATAAACAATTGATGTTTCATGCCAGCACAACGCACATACATGTCAACTCGTTACTTTCTTTTAGACGTAGAATCCCAACTTAACGGACCGTTGAAATAAACAATACCTAGTCAGTTTGTTATAGTAATTTTTTAACCTTTTCGAAATCAACGGTCAACGTTATCTTCTTGTCAACATAATAGTAATTTGTATAATTTTAAATATTCTAACGTCAACTTTTATGTTTAGAATGGAACGGCACACCAACTGTTTGTCCTCCAGCAAGCGAGAGGCACTGCACGGGCTGGAGAGGAGAGCACTCGAGCCAGTTCCCATGTTCAGGTTTTATTATTCCCCGTGGGTATATCTAAATGTATAGTTCACACCATTCCGTGTAGGTACAACGCGATAACTGCTTAACAGTTACCGCAGCTCTCGAAATTTTTTCAATTTTAGTAGATACTGGCTAATATTTTTAATTTTATTAGGCACCGACTAATCGGAGGCAACATTTCAATGGCCTAACTGCATTTCTTGTCTTTTAAAATGGCTGGTCACAACTAAGTGCCATGCCCAAACATAATTTTTTTAATGTTTTTAGTTAACGTCAATTCGGAACGCAGCATTTCAACTGTTTATATCATTTCTTTTCTTTTAAAATGGCGGGTCACAACTAAGTGCCATGCCCAAACATATTTTTTTTTGAATTTTTTTAGTTAACGGCAATTCGGAACGCAGCATTTAAACCGTTTATAAAATTTGCTCTCTTGGAAATGGCTGGTCACAGCTAAGTGCCATGTCAAACATATTTTTTTTTAATGTTTTTAGTATCGGCAATTCAGAACGCTACTCTTAAAGGCTATTTTCCCTTTCTTTTATTTTTAAAATGGCTAGTCACAACTAGGTGCCATGTCCATTAAACATTTTTTTTTATTTATACTAGTTACCGGCATTCCGGAAGCAACTTTTAAAGTGCTTATTTTGTATTAAAACTTATTGTCACATCTAGGTGTCATGCCCATACATACAGTTTTTTTATCATGAACACCTATATTTTTTTGTGTGACGTGCAACAACACAACTTAAAGTTTTATTTGTAACATTTTACATTGACAGTATATATTATTACTTTCATATAATATATAACTTGTACAAACAACATCATTTAGGTATACATACACTTGTGCGATTCAATAATTTTATTTTGTTTGTTTTTTTTGTATCTCCATATTTTGTGTGTGTTGCATGTACAGGTCCTCCAGTAGGGGTGTACATGGCACTAAGTTACCAAGTACGATGGACACGTCAGTCTTCATGCTTGGTACATTTATACTTACCGGTTGGGTTACCCGAGGAGTGGACACGAGGCTACAGTTCAGATAAATGCTGCCGTAGTCACGTTTGTTCGAAACTTTAAATAGTTTGGAATCTCCCTGCGGGCTTTTTCATAATTTTTTATGACCACCGGTGTATGTTTTTGGGAGATACAGATTAATGTGTTACGAGATGAAGTGACCATTGATCGATTTTTTTTATATTTTGTTGAATCACACATAGTGCACATACATACATACATACATAGTGTGTATATAGTTTTGTTTTTTTTGTTTGTTCGCAGTCATGGTTCGACATGGTACCTACATGGTACCTACATGTCGCACAAACATGTAACTGCAACATTCTTTCATTTGTTTTTTTTTATTTTTCTTACTCGGCAATTAGGGTTGTCAACTCAGCTTGTTCTTTGAATATTTTTTTAATTTTTTTTGTCACAAAGTTTTTTTTTATTTCATTTTCTCAAGGTGTTGGCCGGTTGGGGTTTGGCAAAGACAGACTCACATGCGAGCGGTTGGTTACTCGTAAAATTAAGCCCTAAGACACCAAGTGCGGTTAGTGACACTCTAAATATGCCTTCACCTAGTCTGCGGGAGCTCGACAGACTGAAAACTATAAGCCAAGGAGTTATGTTCTCTCGATGCCAGACCGTAAGCCGAGCCAACTACCGGTTTCCTTCTTAGTATTTGGGTTGTCTGTGGTGAGTGCGCGCCTTGTACTTATGTTCGGAGCGCACTCTGGTTTGTGAGGAGGCTACTCAGCTGCGAGTGCTAGGCACCGATTGCGGGGTATGCCATGGTATGAATGCGACCTTTGTATGCGAAGTATGAATGAGTAGATGGGTTCAGGAATGATGAGGAAAGAGAGATGATGTATGAAAGATGAGAATGCAGGACATAGGGAACACAGGTACAAAAGTAGGTAAACAACATTTTAGTTAAATTCATTTTATTTTCAATTTTTTTTATTTTTCTCCTATATTGCCGTAGTAATCATTTGTAATTTTTTTTAATGCACACACTCAACACACATTTACATTTTTTTTTTATTTTCGCACGTGTGCAGTGCGCCTTCACCGGATAAAATTTTCTGATGCCAGAAAATTTTCAACGGGCCGAGGGGGTACTGTCACGTAGTGAATTTTAATAGCGGACTGTCGAAATGCCGTTTACCGAAGTGTCAGAGACACATTGCCAGTACGGAGGAAAATACTCCGTACTAAGGCTACGCTACACGTGAGACGTCCGTTATTTTGAAGATTATTACTGCCAACCTACATTTTGGAAAACTCAATCACACATATCTCGGCGTACTACACTCTCACTACGTAACCGAGCACACATTCTTGCATCATTTACCGAGCGTGAATTTCCACGATCTCTTTCCGCTGTCAGCCCATACTAAAATTATATATTGTTTGACGTATCGAAAAAGATAGCGAGCGTCGGTATGGAATTCTGTTTGCTGTATTTGGCAACACCGCACATCGCGGTGTTGATTAATGGGTTGCCAGGCGGTTAAAATATATCCCAAATAGACGGGAATTCACATTCACCTCGGTTGTATTTATCTTACATTTTAATTCAGACATCATCGGAGGACCCCTAGTAGAGGTCCAATATTATCAACTAATGGAGATACAGGCCTTCAGCCACTTAGATTCAGGTAACCACGTACAGTGCGCGTCATTGCGTGCTAGCCGACTTCATTCCGCAGCCACACCACAAACGCGCGCTGCCGTCTATAAAAGCGGGTCTCAGTGAAACCAGACTTCACTTCTTCTGTTAAATAATTCTCCGCTACAAGATAAAATATAACGCGCTCGATCTGCCGCCGTGAGTTACACTAGTTTCCCTCGCGACCGTGCCACTGTCAACGAGCCGCGGCGCTGTACCGCCGCCGCCGTCGGACGCTTCCAGCCGTTCATCTCAGCGTTGAGAGAGGAGTCCCCACAGCCAGGGTTACGGGTAACATTATAATCTCTTCAGCTCTGCCTTGCCTGTCGCTTGTGAGACACCGCCGGCCTAGCGGTTGTCGTTGCGCTTCACGCACAAAACGTATAACGCCCATCTGTGTATTTTCTCTCTTCCCATCCACAGGGCACCTTGATATGTGTGCATTATTTAATGTGGGTGTGTTTGTGTGTGTGTGTGAACAGCTTCTACGTCTGCACGTAGATCCTTCTACGTCTGCACGTAGATCCTTCTACGTCTGCACGTAGATCCTTCTACGTCTGCACGTAGATCCTTCTACGTCTGCACGTAGATCCTTCTACGATTACACGTAGACTTCCCCGTTCTACGTTCTCCGTCCGAGGACGCCTGCATCATCTGCGACGGCATAGCCGGTACGAGCCACCTGGGCCCTACTCCTCGTCCGGCTGTTCCGAAGCAGAACTTTGTGAAGAGGGTGGAGATCGAGCGACGCGTCGGAGACTTCGTGTCGGCCTTCCTGCGAAGACCTTCGTCTCCCCTTCCGAAGCTAAGTTCTCGGACAGAATTATAGTTCTAATCGATTAGCTCGGTCGTCACCCCTACGATGCTCAAGTGATTCTGATAACTCACACCCTGTCTTTTTACATCGTATATTTGTGTTTTATGAAATAAACGATAAATTTATATTTCTGAGCCGTATTATATTATTTAAGTTCCCTTTTTCGTCTCAACTCATAATCAACAAACAGAAGATACGTGAGTAAGTAAGTGTGACACAGATATACAAAGGGTAAGCCTTGCCATCCAGCGGGGTAATGCAGCAAGTGTTCTAGGAACATTTGAAAATGCCCCTTTTGATAGTTATTTTAATGTTTGTTAGGTAGGTTTATTTATTTAGTTATTAGTATTACTTTTTTATACACATAGAATTTTTTATTTACATTTTCTGCAAATAATTTATAATGAATTATCACTTACCTACTCGTCGTATAGATGCCTTTCTCCTTTCCTCTTCTAACCTTTTCTAATTCCCTTATATATTCAACAATTACTTGAATGCAGTTCTTCTTTACATAATCTTCGTTGAAAATCGGCAAAATAAATTCAAAATCTTCAACGACAGTTAGGTACTCGCCATTGAAATTCCAATTATTGGAATTAGTCGCCAGGCTACTCGGTGGACGTGAGCGAATTTTATTTGCTTATTTATTTACTTAAACATATTTCGTGGGCAACACACATTGCACTTCTTGATAAAAAACTTCCTAACAAGTTTCTTGTTACGAAATATTTACGAAACAAGAGACTTGTTTCGAAAATTGAATTTCACTAAAATTTGCTTTATTACGCTTTTTCAATTAAACATCATTTAAATTCATTCAGTTCGCTTAAGCAAACTCCTTTCTATATATATCTTCTCTCTATCTCTATATATCTGACCCCACCGCAAACAGGGCAGAGAGAAATACATGCTTAGTTGCTTACGTACGTGTGGATAAACATGCATATAGACGTCGTTAAACGTGTGTTGAGACATCCCGAACAAACTTGAAACAACAACCGCTACTGTGTCCTTGGAACAACAAACGGATGCGCATTACGTGCCAGTATAGACTAGAAGAACTGCTTATACTCTGGCGTGTAATCAGCTGCAGTGCCACTGACATGAAAAGCTAAGAAATCCGTATGTGAGGTTGTTGAAAAAATATTCAAATGAAAGTCGTATGTTTGAGCTTTTTGCATATTTCTGTCAGGTCGGCATGGCATTCGCAATCCCCTTGCATCACAGAATGTCCGTGGGCATCGTTAGACACCTACTTGTAAGTGAAACGAGACCAAATGTCGCGTTATCAATAAAAAAAAGTTTATTATAAGCTATCGTTGTATGATATAGCTATATATTTTTGTAAATCGTTCCCCCGCCACACGGCAAAGGTAGAAACGGCTTCCGGCGAACATTTTTCCAACTTGCACAGCATAATAATCTTCCAATCACGAATAAATAGACCTTAGGCCATGTCGCTTTACCGTGTGGGGCCGGTACTTTAAAAGAATAGCCCCACTTCATCTCTCCCCGTGTATGTCGTAAAAGGCGACTAAGGGATATGACTCCCTTCTTATATTACTAGGTGGTAGGGTTTAATCCGCCCGGGTTGATACCACCGCACTGAATGAAAGGTCGGTCGAAACGACTATGTAAATAGTTTGTTGTTTTCCGTCCAGTTCAGTGTAGCCGACACGACCGAAGGGAAGCACTGACGTGGCACCAAGTTCATCCGGTGTTATGGGCTGACATCACGGATGTTGTAGGCGATGTAGCCAACCGTGTCAGTTTCCATAAAAGAAAAAAAAAGAAACCACCTCGGAGGTGAAATTGGCTAAACGATTTTGAATTTCTGCGACTGACATTTTGAATAACCTAGAGTGACTTACGCGACGGGGCTAAATTGTAAATGTAATTCTCAATTGACATTTTTGTAATTATCCGAAAACCCAAATCTACACGTTTATATTTAAATGCGGCCAAATTCCTCTTTAGCCTAAAATGTGAAAATAAATTAAACGTTCCCTAAAGCATTTTCCCATGTTGTACGGCCTGGGCGAGACCCGGCCTTCCTTCCTACGCTCCTTTCTAAATGTCAGAGTTTGTGAACTTTCCAAACCCCCTGCCGCGCGGCCTTCCGCACTACTACCTCCCTCTCGCACCTACAGGAGCGGGGGTGAGCTCGAGCGAAGCCGCTGCACGGCGGTTCTCGGTGCAGTTTGGGAAGGTCAAGGCTACGACGATGAGAATCCCTACAGTGTTAAGGGCGTGTTGTGGGAAAGGACGAGCTGTGCGGTGTGGGTGGGAAATCAGTGACGTTAAAATATCACGTGCTCCACCTAACTGCGTGCCCTCGTTCAATGTAAACAAACTGTAGGTCCCTTCACTTCTTACCTTAATAGGCGGTAGAGTTTGCCCTGCCCAGGTTGGTACCGCCGCACTGAACGAAACGTCGGTCGTAACGGCTGTGTAAATAGTTCGTGTTTTCCGTCCAGTTCAGTGTAGCCGACATGAAAATGAAGGGAAGCACTGACATGGCAGCTAGTTCACCAGGTGCCAACCGTGTCAGTTTCCATGAAAAAAAAAAACTGTTTTTAGTACCTACACTGTAGCAACAGTTTGCTTAGTGTGTGGGCGCGTAATTAATATATTTATTTTCATTTTAAAAATATAAATTATTTCCTCCTTATAAATGTTTTATGTGCACTCGTAGGTTTATACCGTTCTAGATTTCGTATACATTGAAATACAACTGGTGATCGTTTCGTATTTTCGTAAAGTCGTAATTAGATTTTTTTATCTATACGAAAATACGAAACGGTTACCATTTATATTTCAGTACATATGCAATCGTTTTGAGGACCAACTTTTTATAATCACATTAAAACTAGCAGATATTGAAGAAAATCTACATTAGATTTGTTTATTATGCTGTAATGAAGTCACAAATAAAGCTATGACAGGTTATATCGCATTACATACATTATTCTATCTAATCCAAGTGAAGCGTTTGCTATTGGTAGAGTACATGTAGAGTATGAATTAATCATCAGCAGAGAATTGTTCGATGGAGTGAGTCGGCGTGACTCAGCTGTGGAGAGTTTTCGTCGAGAGCGGCATGGTCTTCGGTAGTATAGTGGTGAGTATCCCCGCCTGTCACGCGGGAGACCGGGGTTCGATTCCCCGCCGGAGAGAACACTTTTTTAAACTAAAATCATTATTTTTTTGCTTTTTTTTTTGTTTAACATTATTGCTTTCAGTAGTAAGTACGTTTTAAATGTGGATATCTTCGTATGTCTTCGCGAGTCTGATAAAGATTTTTAGTAAATTGTTAAGGCCTGAGTTTTAAAATCCTGTTATATATTTTTTAAGCTCTTAAATGAAGCATTACATAAAGTAATATATTTAACAATAATTTCACACATGAGAATATTGTTTTCCCAAAATAAACAGCGCGCCGAACTCATTGAGGGACCAAATAAAAATGAGGCGATAAAATTCGCAATGAAGCCAGAATTTTTGCGGGGGAGGTTTTCTGCACCGTCACTGCGCTGCTCCACTACAGATAGGGGATAATATTTTGACACAGCCCGTTGATTCCCGCCCGCCCCTGCTGACGTCACGCCGCCGCCACCCGCCCACGGATCCGCGCGGCGCGCGTGGGCGGCCCGCGCCCTAATAATACCGCCACGCCGAACACAGCCTACCGAAGGCTTTGAAGGAGCCTCGTAAGTTATAACTCGCCTAATTGTCATCGTGCTCGCTCAAGGATGCGTCCTGGCTTCCAATCCGTTTTGAGCAATTCACTCACAATATTAAATCGCGAGGGTGTGAAGCCCTTTGTTTTGAAATTTAAATACAAATAATATTTTGAAAGGTATTGTATCACCTATCTACTCGTATCTATCCACCTTCGGTAGAGATTTTAGAAACCGTCCAATTGTAAATAATAAATATTTAATAACAGTGTACGTATTTAAACGTGATTAATTCAAATATGTTTAATAAATTATGGCTCTTTTAATAATAAATTATAATCCATTATAGTGCAAAATCATTATTCCTGTTAAAAAAAATGTATTATGGATAGCGCGACATGTGACATCGTTTCACCTACAAGTAGGTGTCTAACGATGCCCATGGACATTCTGTGATGCACGGGGATTGCGAATGCCATGTGCATGCCTTTTCTCGCCCCTTTTGCAAAACCCCAGGCTGTACTTGGGAGGAAATGTAATGCATGAGAAATGTCACTATAACCAATAAATAACTGCTGAATTTAAAGGTTCAAGATTAAACTTTTACACTTTTTAACTAAGATTAAACGTTTTGCTGAAACTAGACTGTCGTACCCTCGGTCGTACCTCAGTAGATTTTAAATTGAAATAATTTTAGACCGACTATGTCTTGCTGCCGATTCCTCTGGAACAGCGATTTTATTCCTAGGGCTTTGGTTCACGGCAAAAGGTGAACTGTTCAAATGAAGCGAGAGAGAACAAGAGAGGAAAAAACTTCACACGATAACTCTCCACATCCGGTGGCCTGAGACCTGACCACTGGTTGATCAAATATCAATTAGCGAACAAGAGTGCAGCCGTTGTGTTAGGTACCTATATACTCTCTGTGCTGTAAGTAGGTACACATACTTACAGCACAGAGAAGAATAATAGCCTACCTACATAGCTTGTAGCAATTATTACTAATTAGAGCTGTGTCGAACGCGGAATAGCTTATTTCCGAGTACATAATGTTATTATTTGCAAATAATATCGTAATTGAGATTATTTTTTTCAAACATATCATTATTATAAAAACAAACTTATGCATATGAAATAATGTAACTGTAAAATGTACATTTTTAAATGGAAACTGACACAGTTGGCCACAGTGATGTCACCTTGGTTAACTAGTGTCATTCAGTGCTCCCTTGGTCGTGCCGGCTACACTGAACTGGACACGGAAAACATGAACTACTATTATATATAGCCGTTTCCACCGACCTTTCATTCAGTGCGGTGGTATCAACCCGGGTGGATTAAACCCTACCACCTAGTAAGGTAAGAAGGGATGGGACCTACAGTTTTACGTGGAATCCAAACCACGGTCAACCTCCAACGGTCGAGCGGTCTCCACTGACCGCGCCCAGGTGTTCTTATGATCCGACCGACCGCACCACTGAGCTACCGAAGCTGACGTATAACATAAGATTTGGACAACACACACAATTTGTAAATAATTATAGTGAAAATAAAACTAGAGCTACAATTATAATAATTAGAAAAAAAAAGCAGAGAAAAAAACTACATATTTTCCTCAAATTTTACTTGGATAATGTTGAAATGGAGATTTGATAAGACAAGAAGAAAATAATCAAATATGAGATTGAGAATAAATCCACTGTTTATCGAGTAAAGAAATTTAACGCATTAAGCCGGGTACACATTAATAAATCCACTGTTTATCGAGTAAAGAAATTTAACGCATTAAGCCGGGTACACATTAATAAATCCACTGTTTATCGAGTAGAGAAATTTAACGCATTAAGCCGGGTACACATTATAATATGCAACACAACATGCACTGCAACGCTAACATTAATGGACGGGTCTGCACGCACGCTACGCGCTTCAATTACTGCGAACGCCATCACGCCCGTTCCCGGTAATCTTCCTCGCGCACACCATGGAGTCGTCTGACTTTGAAGTGTACGTGACCGAGTACGTGACAACTATAATTGTTCGTCGCGGTGTGCACCTTCGCCGCGAATGACGTCTAAAAGCGTTCTGCGCGCACATATGCCCTTGCCGCCCATGTCGGAATACTTTTATTTGTAAGTATTTTTAATCTTTTAGATTAGTTCAGTTTGTAGTTTTTTAAATATTTTATGCTGCAATAAAGTTCTTTGATAAAAAAAACATATGTATGTGTTCGTCAGAAATATCGACAATCAATAAATTGGTCAAAGCGCGCGCGTTACGAATGCACGTAGCGTGCGCGCAATTGTTTTTAGTGTGTTCGCGAACACACTTAAGGCCCTGTCAACCCGTATTCAACATACTCCTCTTTAAAGGCGCCGCCGCCGCTTTCGCTGGTTGGAGTAGAATGCAACACAATCAATCAATAAAAAAATTGGTTTTTATTTTTTTATTCCAAAACAACGGATCGAAACAAAAAAGTTAAAAAACTATGGATTTAGATATACATATATTCAACAAAGAAAAATATTTTTTTTTCAAAGCCTTGATTTGGTCACTTTGCCTTAAATACGTTTTTATAACTAAATTCAGAGGCATGTTCATGATTTTTTTCTATCGAGCGAAGTTAATCAAATCGTGTTTTCAAAAAGCTATCGATCTGCGCTGATAGATGAAGTTTTACATATATTAAAACTGAATCTGTCAATTAAGTAATATTGGCGGTACACTTCTTGAAATTCGAGTCAGACGCAGTCTCACATCACCTTAAATGTAATGGGAAATGTTGCATTACACGCTGCATTACATATTGTGTTGCACATAATCTGTACGCGGCTTAACAGTAACCGACTTCACCCTTTTATCGTTTTGTGTATTATTTTTCCTAAAGCGAAAAGAATAAACAAATCTGCTAGGTGACTACATTTTGTAGTAGGCAGATCTAATATTGTTTTTTATTGTTTATGCATATGTATTATTAATAAATCGAACACGATAAAAAAGGTAAACTAAGTTATTTTTATAAAAGAAATCATAAAATATTTTTTCGAAAAGGGACGATATTAACTGACTATAACATGAAATGTTATAGCTATCATACAGTCAGGGCCTATAACGGCTAAGCATTAAACGAATAGGATCTTAATATAAAGAGTTTAAACCTTAACTGGCCAACCGTAAGGTTTATTTTTATATTTCAGGCTAGCGGTCTTTATCTTCCATATCTTAAGTTCAAGATAGTCGTAACTCTGAAGGTTTAGCGTGCTGGTAGCGTCTGTTTTTCTTTTAAGATAGAGTGAAAATTGCTACTAAGGCAATTTGGAAATAAAGATAAGACTTTTCTCACATAATACGATTTAGGTATTTCAATAGATATATGAACAGGATATATTATGGTAAGTCTAGCATATTTATTAAGCCATGGTACTTCGCCGCAAATGTTATTGAATTTGAGTGGCATAATCTTTGAGAACTAAGGTAGTCGACATTGCTAAGAAAATAAGCAAGCTGAAGTGGCAGTGGGCTGGGCACATCTGTCGTAGACCCGACAACCGATGGGGTAGACGGGTGCTCGAATGGAGGCCACGTACCTACAAGCAAACGTAACGTGGGACGCCCCGGCTAGGTGGACAGATGACCTAAAAAAAAAAGGTAGCCGGGAGTGGATGGATGAGAAGAGCGGAAGACCGCGTGTGGTGGCGTGCCTTGGGAGAGGCCTATGTCCAGCAGTGGACCGATACAGGCTGATGATGAATCTTTGAGTGGCATAGTCTTCGCGAAAGTCATAAACATTTTTCGCTATTGTTATATTCTCTGATATTGTTGATTTGCAGTGCGATAATTTTAATTATGTTAAATTGAACTTTACTTCAGCAGACATCAGTACAAATATTACAAGTCCCGGTAGCAATAAGTTAGTGGTTTTATTGCCTCAAGCTGGATTTGAAGGGCGAAAAGTACACCCATTTCATCTTTTCATCTACTCGTACTTGGTAATAAAAAAAAACTTCATTATTCAAGCCATATATATTGGTCTATTTATATTAGTTCCCTCTACTTAGGTATAACTCTTTTCTTTCTTTATAACTCAATTTCAATTCCAAATCAGATCATAAATAAATTAACACCATTAATCCATTATACTTCAAATCAAATCAAATCAAATAATTTTATTTACACACATTAGTATACAATTTTAACAACCAGTGCTCAATTATATCTAGTGGTATCGTCAGTTTAACACTTTACATTTTCATTGCACATTATTTATTACATTTAAAATGTTATGTTATAATATTAAACAATTTTAGATCATAAAAAGTTTTCTCTTTCAGCCACTTATTTAATTTTGACTTAAATATTCGTATATTTGTATTGTTTTCTCGCAATTCTTTCGGTAATTTATTATATATATTAATGCTGTTGAATATGACACTTTTTTTAAATTTTTCTGTTCTATGGTTTTTCTGTTGAATGTTCTTTTTGTGCCTGGTTAGATATTTGTGGTCTAAACAATTGTACTCCTCAGGGTTGTTTTTTATGTACAGAGCCGTTCTTTGCACATAGACATCGTACATTGTTAATATTTTCAGGTGTTTAAATAATGGTGTACAGTGTGCGTCCCACTTAGAGTGCGTTATTATTCTAACTGCCTTCTTTTGTAGTCTGAACACCCTGCCGGCCTCCCTCGAGGCACCCCAGAACTCTATTCCATAGCTCATTATCGAGTAGAAGTAACCAAAGTAAGCGCTGGTCAGAGTGTTCAGATCACAGTTTTTAGATAAAGTCTTCAAGCAGAAGCAAGCTTTGGTTAATTTATCGCATACTTTCTCGATGTGTTCCTCCCAGCGTAGATTTGAATCCAGTGTGAACCCCAGAAACACTGTCGACGATGCGAACTTATATTGATGGCGCTCGAAGAGGCCACAACTTTTTGTTTGACAAAGGCTCTTTACACCTGATACATTTAATTAATTAGTCTTTGTAGTTAGAGCTCTCAGTAACATTATGAATCTTGCTCTGAAGCTGTGTTTTCGATAAACTGAAAACGATGTTATTTTATGGCTAGTCACTAAAATACTTATATATGTATGAAAGAAAAAATACCCTGCGAAGTTTCTTGCCGGTTCTTCTTCGTGGGTGTAATCGAACCGGATAGAACCAATTGTGACAAGTTCGAGTGCAATCTTACTGCCATATGAATAATCAATCAACAATACAATACAACTGTTGAGAGTAACGGCGTCTTACACTGGCGACCGTGGACAGGAAAACGGAGTGTGGAAAGACCATCCGCCAGGTGGGACGACGACATCAAGTACGTCGGCGGAAAGCAGTGGTTCCGTACCGCTGAAGGCCAGGAGGTCTAGAGGAAAATTGGAGAGGCGTATGTCCAGCAGTTTTTGTGTCGTACCGCTAGGATATGGAACTGTCTTCCGGCGAGTGTGTTTCCCGAATACTTTAACCTGGGTGTCTTCGAATGTCGTAGGCCTCTCGAGGTCGTAGGTTTTGCGAGGAGAGGTGTTGTTGGCTCTGTCGACTGTACCATTATTCCCTCGGCACAGACACCCATGTTGGTTTACATACAAAAAATTAGACGCATACACGCTGACTGATATTCGTCAAATTTGAAAAATATCATACTGAAACTTATACCACGCTTCTTTAGAGCCAGATTTTTCCCTAAACAAAAATAAAATCTCGGTGACGGTGCGGGTCGAGGGCGGAACGAAATTCCCACCAACGATGATAACTGATGATAAGACATGATGGATTGAACATTCCACGTGGCGCTCGAGGTCGTAACTCGCAAGCGATGCAGCAGGAAAGACTGCTGCTGCGAGCGATGAGCGACGCGATCAGCGATTGTACAGATTGACGTAAGATGTAATGTATGAAACTGGTTGGCGGCTGGCGGACGCGGTGGCGTTGGGCCCCACAGTTGAATGCGATTTAGCAGGTTTGAAATGTTTCCCAACTTCGGGAAATATTTTTTTTACATACATGCAACATCACCTACTACATCCGTGATGTCAGCCCATAACACCGGGTTAACTAGGTGCCATGTCAGTGCTTCCCTTCGTGCCGGCTACACTGAACTGGAAGGAAAACACAAACTAATTACATAGCTGTTTCAACCGACGTTTCATTCAGTACGGTGGTAACAACCCGGGCGGGTTGAACCCTGCCACCGAGTAAGGTAGGAAGGGAAGGAACCTACAGTTTTACGTGGAATCCGAACCACGGTCAGCCTCCAACGGTCGAGCGGTCACCCATCCAAGTACTGACCGCGCCCAGTGTTGCTTCACAATCAATAGCAACAGTCAACTGTCTGCACCACTGAGCTATCGAGGCTGACCAAATAGAGGCGTTATTACCCGACTGCGCAAAGCAAAAAGGAGGGTAACGTTTTTTGCAATTTTGTTTTTCTGTGTTTGTAGAAGATTTTTTTCAATTATTTTCGATACTCTTTTTCATACGCCGTTTTTCAATGCTTCTCGTATTTCCGGTTATTTTAACTTTCGGTATGAAAAATTGGAGAGTTGAGGAATATAGCGACTGGTGCTCGTCGATGCGCGCTTCGTCCTTAGTATTGTATCGGTGGTATTGTAGTACGAACAATTTTGGTTTAAATTGAGGAAGATAGTGACTGCTGCTCGTCGCTGCGCGCTTGGTCCTTAGTATTGTAGTACGAACAATTCGTCCTTAGTATTGTAGTACGAACAATTTTGGTTTAAATTGAGGAATATATCGACTGCTGCTCGTCGCTGCGCGCTTCGCCCTTAGTGTTGTAGTGCGAACTCCGAGTCGCCTCCGCGAAGCGCTGATGGAATGTCATTCGCGCCGGTAATGTCGCGAGCACGGTATGAAATTCGAGCGAGGCGACACAGTAACACGCTTCCGATATGGCGGCTGCTTCCTACGTATACGAATGCGTGCTTTCTAAACGAAACGAGACGCTACGCACGCGACGCTCGTCGACGCGACGCCGACGCCGCACCGCCGGTACCGTCGTCGCACCGAATGAAGGTCGGTCGCGGCTGCGAAAAGTTGTTCGTGTTTTCCGTAGTTCGGTGTAGCCGGCACGATCAAAGGAAGCACCGCCTCAGTACCTACATCTGACAGGAAATGGTGTAATATGCTGACATCATGAATGTAGCAGATTAGTCACATATAAAAAAATCGGCCAAGTGCGAGTTTTACTCACGCACGGAGGGTTCCGTAGATTCGCTTTACCATACCTGTCAAAAAACCATACCCGTCTATATGGAGCAACAGATCAAACAGTCTTTTGTGCATTTATTAAAAAAAAATCGGCAAAACTTTATTTTGGTAGAGCCAGAGCCGACTGTCATTGTCTCCCTCTACGGAGACAAGCCATGCTGCATCGTCATAGCCCCACTGCGACGTTGCTATCGCTTACTCGCTCTCGCTTGCCTACCGATGACAGGAGCGAGAGCGAAACATGAAATCGCTCACCCTTCATCGGGCGACCGACGAAATCTTCGTTTTCTCTCTCGCTCCTGTCATCGGTAGGCAAGCGTGAGCGAGTAAGCGATAGCAACGTCGCAGTGGGGCTATGACGATGCAGCATGGCTTGGTCTCCGTAGAGGGAGACAATGATAGTCGGCTATGGTAGAGCTCAATAGCTCCTTTATGTGTGTTTTTACAGAATTCACGTCAAAAAATATTTAGTATTATTAAAAAAATAATATTGAATGTTGGCGACCGCGTCAAATCGTATTTTGTTCCTAAGTTTTGAGGTTAAGATGGCGGCATGAGCACCTACGTTTGGGTATCCTGCTCTTATGGAATGGATCAAAGATCGCATCAAAGAGTATTATGTTTGAAATTATAATTAAAAAAACACTGATTTATGAAATGAAAGGGTATATTGTGTTTTTTATCATCATAATCTACTCGCTAAAACAAATATATTAGCAAAAGAAATCATCTTTCTATGATTTTTAGTTCTCAAGACACATGTTTTTTGCTAATTTCTCGAAACTAGGATCACGACACAAAATACTGTTTGATCAGTTGCTCCTCTTTGTCTGTCTGCAATCCAAGCTGCCTGTGGCGCCATCTATTATTAGCATGTAATAATCGAATCTCAGCACGTTTCTTGTATCGAAAGTAAATAAATAAGGGAACCGAAAATACTAGAGGAATTGAAAAAACAGCGTATAGAAAAGGCTAAATAGTTTTTTTTACTTTGTTTTTTATTATTTGTTGGCATATTCGCCATAATAATACATATTCTGAGAACATTTCAACCGCCTACCTATCACGGTTCAATAGATAAAGCCCTCGGAGTCGGACGGACGGACAAACAGACAGACTTACGGATTTTAACAAATATGAGGTGTCGTTGGATTCCTCTCACTCGCACGAGTGCCATATCACATGTACTATGAAAGCGCACAACCGACGTAAACGCAGAAAGTAGTTCATGTTTTCGAAACCAAATGTTAAATCGAACTCAGACTTGTTTCACCATACCACACCATACGCTCACCGTAGCGCACTAGTGACGTCCATATATTGAATTGAAACACACAATTCGATCGATATAGAGTTATCGCCGCTGTCACGTAAACTCAGACTAGGGACTATGGGCTCGGAAGTTGTCCGGAACATACTTGCAGAGCTCCGTCAAACCGGAAGTACCAATAGGCAGTCCATTTCCCGCGGTACATTGAGATCCGATCTCTGGATTCGCTACTAGTACCAATATCACAAGTCCTGGTTCCACTTCCACAGGTTGTGGGGCAAAGAAAATGTTTTAGCGAAATTGTTTGGACTAAACTGTAAGAGAGTATGTGCATCTGCGGTGCTGCTAGTGTTTTATTTTCGAATTTATATCTGAATTTTTAAATTTTATGTCTAAACTAGCTGAGCCCGCGGCTCCGCTCGCGTGAAATTCGTATTCCAAAGAAGAATGTAAGTAACTAAGGGCGAGGCCGAAGGCCGAGCTGCGTTCAGGTAATCGATAAACCTTCTTAAAGAAAGTAACTAACTAAGGGCGAGGCCGAAGGCCGAGCTGCTTTCAGGTAAGCGATAAATCTTTCTCAAATAAAGGAAGTAAGTAAGGGCGAGGCCGAAGGCCGAGCTGCGTTCAGGAAGACGATAAACCTTCTGGAAGAAAGGAAGGAACTAAGTGCGAGGCCGAAGGCCGAGCTGCGTTCAGGTAAACCAAAAACCCTCTTCCGCCTTCGGGCCTCGCCCTTAAAGACTTCCTTTCTTCGATAGAATATAATATCGTTTACTCAATCTATTTATTTCATAAAAATAAAAAAGTAATATTAATAACTAAAGAATTAAACCTACCTAACAATCATTAAAATAACTATCAAAACGGGCATTTTCAAATGTTCTTAGAGCACTTGCGGCATTACCCCGCTGGATGGCAAGGCTTACCCTTTGAATGAAGTACATAAGCCCTTGATGGCGGGACACCAGTTGCGTCAACCAGCTCAAGCCTCTTTTGGCTTCACTGCTCCACGGACCGAGGGTTTCAACGGCAAACGCAACAAATTCGAAATCTTGAATTATATTTCTATATTTGCTGCGTTTGAGGCTCTCCGCCCCAGCGTCGGCCGCGCCAGCCGCTCTTGAAGATGTCCTAACATGACTTGGAGCCAATGTGAGAACAAAAGTGGCGTCCCACATCAAAGAACTACCCTTAGTCCATGGCACTAAGGTGATAGCATCGGGCCTCTTGCCATCCGGCCGGGAATAACCGCGAGGTTCTAGGATGCACGGTATATTTGCCGTTAGAAGCGTGGACTTTATAATAAAATTTAAATTAAATTAACTCAATCTTAATATTAATTAACTTTATTCGAGATGGTTTAGCTTCTTCCTGAACGCAGCTCGGCCTTCGGCCTCGCCCTTAGTTACTTGCTTTCTTCGAGATGGTTTATCATTTGTCAGAACGTAGCTCGGCCTTCGGCCTCGCCTTAGTTGCTTACTTTCTTCAAGATGGTTTAGCTTCTTCCTGAACGCAGCTCGGCCTTCGGCCTCGCCCTTAGTTACTTGCTTTCTTCGAGATGGTTTTTCAATTATCCGAACGTAGCTCGGCCTTCGGCCTCGCCTTAGTTACTTACTTTCTTCAAGATGGTTTAGCTTCTTCCTGAACGCAGCTAGGCCTGCGGCCTCGCCCATAGTTACTTACTTTCTTCGAGAAGGTTTATGGTCTTCCAGAATAGAGCTCGGCCTTCGGCCTCGCCCTTAGTTACTTACTTTCTTCAAGAATGTTTTTCTTCTTCCTGAACTCAGCTCCGCCTTCCGCCTCGCCCTTAGTTACTTTCATCGAGAAAGAATATCGTTTACGTGAGCGCAGATCCGCCTTCGGGCCCGCCTTTAGTTACTTACTTTCTTTTTTTAAATACGAATTTACCGCGAGCGAAGCCGCGGGCAACAGATATATAAATTTTATTGCACCAATGACAGCGACATAACTTCGACTTTCAATTATTATTTTTATTTATCAAACAATTTGTCACCGGCCAGCTCACGTCGAGATGACAGTTCTCCGTTGTCAACATGACATTTAAAATAGTTTTTTACCTTTACTTTGGATTACGTGATTTTTATTATATTTTTTAATTATTATGTTCATCCGTCACTATAAAAAGTTTCGTCAAATTCCGTTCAGTGGTTTTTGCGAGATGCGCGTACAAATAGACATTTTTGCATTTACGATTTTATGATATGTATAGAAAGAATAGATATGTATAGACTATTGTGTTCAAGTTATAAAAAAGAAGAACTGTCATTTTCGTTGTATCTACTTATTTTTAAATTTCGAATGAATATTTTATTCAAATTGTATTTGCTGCCAGTTCTCAAGATATAATTATGTACTTTGGACTACGTGATTTTAAACGCGCAATAATGTTTATAATTGTTAATTTTTTTTTATTTTTGTTATTTTTTTTACGTATTATGTTAACCCGGCATATAAACTGCCACTATACAAAGTTTCGTCTAATTCCGTTCAGTGGTTTTTGCGTGATGCGCGTACAGACAAACAAACAAACAAACAAAAATTTTAAAAACTGTTCTAACATGTTCAGTATCTCATTTTAAGCCACCCTGGTTAGTTTTTTTCCGAATACATTCAATGTACAGACTTTCTTACCTCTACGATTTTATTATATGTATAGATCATTAGGTTTCTGTAATCATAATGCTTCAAACAATAATCATTATACTGCAGCAAGGCGATGTTTAGTTAGATGCAACATTGAGAAGCAATTAAGAAATGAAAAATATGTTTATTAAGTAAATACAATAAAAACAATTATAAAACCCAACTGCTAATAAAATTAAGTTAACAAGAAAAGATCAGAAGAAAATGCTTTAATCGATCTATATATCTATTCGAATACTTCTACACACCCGACTACATCATTTTCTACTGATGTCTTGTTTCCCTAATTTTTTTTTGCAGTCGGGTTTTATAAAAGTTTTATTTTATTTTTTATTTAAGCAAATCATTTTAGTTCCAAACCATAAAGTGTGGTATATTCTCTTAAATTGAGTTTTCGAGTGACATTGATACCCCACTCTTTGGAGTTTGAAGGAAAGCTATTTTGAAAGTTTTACAATATGGCTCCTAACTAGCTAACGTTCTTGGTGAAAATGAAATGGGGTAAGCTAATACTCGCGCGAGCGAGACCAATCCAACGACGACACCTCATATGTTAAAATGCATCAGGCCGTTTAGGCTACACAGCGTGATGCCAAAGAAATAGACATACATCACTCGAAAAACATAACCCTCAGTGTCTTTTTTTCTTCGCGCAGTCCGGTAAAAATTACATCTCCCACGATGATTAAAAAAAATACCAGAGTTACTCGTAGTTTATAGAAGACGCGGAACTTCGGAGCATCTACATTAATAAATTGACACTAACCAATAGGGACCACGTCGGGGTGGCCCATGTCATTTTAACATAATGTTTATATTTAAGGCAATGCCCTTAGTTGATATTGGCAGGTTTTGTACTTAATTCTTTACATAATATTGATAATTTTTTTATTAGTTTTGTTATAAGAATTTTAAAATACACTCCTTAAAAATCATAGTATTAAATAGAGAACTCAATATTGGACGCAATTGTTTTAATTTTTCGGATTGGTGTGAATAATTTTTTTTTTATTATTGAAACTGCGACATATTATGGCGCCGAGCACCCATAAGGTGTCTAACGATGACCATGGACGTAAGTAATTTTGACGTTTTACTACTTACCTACACAAGCATTATTTTGATTTAGGCAAACAACCAAAATGTGCCTTACATTATTTAGCTTGACGATATTATTGAAATTTTTCAAAATTTTAATTCTAAACAAATTCGCGGCCGCGAAATTTGCGGTAACTATTGATATCATCTTAAAACAATTATTTCCCGCAAACAAAACTGATGTCAATAACTACGTGACTCTGACTGGAGTACGTGATCCGTGACGTGATCAGTCAGAGGAAGGCGATGCGTACTCAATGGAAACCTGACCCTAAATGAGTTATTTCTATATTAGGTTCTACTTTAAATATACTCGATTTAATTAATTAAAGATTGTATCTGTCTTGGCAAAATAAGTTTATCAATACGCAGTGAAACCGCAGCCGCATATTTGAAAACTAGTTCTGTTTAAAGTTAATTATTATTGTCTTTAATTTGTTTAGAAGACATAAGCACCCGTAGAAGACGGAAGTAATAATGTCTACCGCGATCTATCGACTCATATTATTTTAACCACAATACAGTTTTCGTAATTTTAAAAGATTTGAAAATTACCTTAATTTGAACAAAAGTGCACGATGAGCTAACGGTCAGCTGTCAAGACTCTTTAGTGTCACTTTTATCTCTAGATCATCTCGATGGGCCCAATAAGAAACTTGTAAGTATTTGGGATTTGGAGCACGGAGTTTTATGAATGAAGAAATGAAGTTAGGACTAGGGGTTGTATGGTTTTAGATGGATACTCTGCCACGGCAGCTCGCTGGTGCGATGCATCGACATCGATACATTCGATGTCGAAGTCAAGCACACAGAACGCGGTCGCAAATTGGATGGACGACCGTCCGACCGTTAAGGGTGGACGTGGTTAGGATTACGCGTAAAACTGTAGGTCCCTTAGCTTACTCCGGATTGATACCATCGCATTGGATGAAGGTCAGTCGAAACGGCTATGAAAATAGCTCGTGTTTTCCGTCCAGTTCATGCACTGACATGGCACCTAGTTCACCAAGGTGTGATGGGCGGTCATCACGCCTGCAGTGTGTAATGCACGCGAGACGGCTACACTAGAATGTTGCATCGTACCGACCTCCTGCTCATTTCCTCTGATATTTTTATATATATATTTATGTATATGTAAGAATGTATATTGGTGATATACAGGGTGGCCCAGTTATAGTGGTTCAAAATTTTTTTTTAGATGGAGGACATCATGTTGACTCATTTAAAAAAAACATTAGTTCCGCGAAAATCAATAGTTTAGAAGTTATGATTTTTTTTTACTTTTTTTGAAATTTCTCTATTTTAGTCACATTAACCTCTCTAGTTGGATATCTATTCCACAAAATCGAATAAAATTTGATATGGCAGTAGAGGAGACATGTAGCTAGTACGTAATAAATAGTTTTTAGGTTTACTCCTAGACTGTACTGTTGCTATAGCCCTTTCAGTGAATTTTTGTTCAGTTTACATAAAAACTGATTAATTTTTGAAAAATCACTGTGAAAAAAAATTACTACCGGAGATTTGCCCATGCCCTTAAAAACTACCTATACATATCACAATTCTCCAGACCAAAAATTGTAGTGGTGTAATAATTGTAACATATTCAAAATTAACATAATGTGTACAAAGTCACTACAATAAAAAGTGACGATTACCTTAATAAAAAAAATAAAAAAAATGTTTAACATTAATAAATAGTTTTTATGTGTAGACTAGCGCTGTTAGAGACAGGTTTGTGAATAATGTGAAATTGTAGTTGAACTAACGTTGTGAAAAAAATAAGATTTTAAAAATTAAGGTAATCGTCACTTTTTATTGCAGTGACTTTGTACAAATGATGTTAACTTTGAATATGTTACAATTATTACACCACTACAATTTTTGGTCTGAAGAATTGTGATATGCATAGGTAGTTTTTAAGGGCATGGGCAAATCTCCGGTAGTACTTTTTTTTTACAGTAATTTTTCAAAAATTAATCCGTTTTAATGTAAACTGAACAAAAATTCACTGAAAGGGCTATAGCAACAGCACAGTCCAGGAGTAAACGTAAAAACTATTCATTACGTACTAGCTACATGTCACCTCTACTTCCGTACCAAATTTTATTCGATTTTGTGGAATAGATATCCAACTAGAGCGGTTAATGTGACTAAAAAATAGAAATTTCAAAAAAAGGTAAAAAAAATCATAACTTCTAAACTATTGATTTTGGCGGAACTAATGTTCCTTTTAAATGAGTCAACATTATGTTCTCCATCTAAAAAAAAATTTTGGACCACTATAACTGGGCCACCCTGTATATGAATCTATGTATTTATATTTCACTAGCTGTTGCCCGCGGCTTCGCTCGCGTGAAATTCGTATTCCAAAGAAGAATGTAAGTAACTAAGGGCGAGGCCGAAGGCCGAGCTGCGTTCAGGGAATCGCTAAACCTCCTCAATGAAAGTAACTAACTAAGGGCGAGGCCGAAGGCCGACCTGCTTTCAGGTAAACGATAAACCTTTCTCAAATAAAGGAAGTAAGTAAGGGCGAGGCCGAATGCCGAGCTGCGTTCAGGTAAACCAAAAACCCTCCTCCGCCTTCGGGCCTCGCCCTTAAAGACTTCCTTTCTTCGATAGAATATAATATCGTTTACTCAATCTATTTATTTCATAAAAATAAAAAGTAATATTAATAACTACTACCTAACAAACATTAAAATACTGCTCCACGGACCGAGGGTTTCAACCGCAAACGCAACCAATTCGAAATCTTGAAACACGGTGTTGCAGTTGCCCCCGTAATATGTTTAACTGACATAAGGGGGTTATTCTATATGTGAAAGTAAACAACTTCTGTGAAGAAAAAAAATTTTTTGAAACAAAAAAAAAATATTTTTTCCATACAAATTTTAAATGAAAATGTAAAGAGAAAAAAAAATTCTTCAAATAAAAAAGTCGTAGAACAAAAGTTCTTCTATTTCACGTACAGAATCGCCCCCTTTCGGGTTTTACGGTTGGGGTTGCAACACCGTGTATTTCTATATTTGTTGCGTTTGAGGCTCTCCGCCCCAGCCTCGGCCGCGCCAGCCGCTCTTGAAGATGTCCTAACGTGACTTGGAGCCAATGTGAGAACACAAGTGGCGTTCCACATCAAAGAACTACCCTTAGTCCATAGCACTGAGGTGATAGCATCGGGCCTCTTGCCATCCAGCCGGGAATAACCGCGAGGTTCTAGGATGCACGGTATATTTGCCGTCAGAAGCGTGGACTTTATAATAAAATTTAAATAAAATTAACTCAATCTTAATATTAATTAACTTTATTCGAGATGGTTTAGCTTCTTCCTGAACGCAGCTCGGCCTTCGGCCTCGCCCTTAGTTATTTACTTTCTTCGAGATGGTTTATCATTTGTCAGAACGTAGCTCGGCCTTCGGCCTCGCCTTAGTTACTTACTTTCTTCAAAAATGTTTACCTTCTTCCTGAACGCAGCTCGGCCTTCGGCCTCGCCCTTAGTTACTTGCTTTCTTCGAGATGGTTTTTCAATTATCCGAACGTAGCTCGGCCTTCGGCCTTGCCTTAGTTACTTACTTTCTTCAAGATGGTTTAGCTTCTTCCTGAACGCAGCTCGGCCTGCGGCCTCGCCCATAGTTACTTACTTTCTTCGAGAAGGTTTGTGGTCTTCCAGAATAGAGCTCGGCCTTCGGCCTCGCCCTTAGTTACTTACTTTCTTCAAGAATGTTTTTCTTCTTCTTGAACTCAGCTCCGCCTTCCGCCTCGCCGTTAGTTACTTTCATCGAGGAAGAATATCGTTACGTGAGCGCAGATCCGCCTTCGGGCCCGCCTTTAGTTACTTACTTTCTTTTTTTTTTAATACGAATTTCACGCGAGCGAAGCCGCGGGCAACAGATATATAAATTTTATTGCACCAATGACAGCGACATAACTTCGACTTTCAATATTTTTTTTTATTTATCAAGCAATTTGTCGCCGGCCAGCTCACGTCGAGATGACAGTTCTCCGTTGTCAACATGACATTTAAAATTGTTTTTTTTGCATTTACTTTGGATTACGTGATTTTTATTATATTTTTTAATTATTATGTTAATCCGGGATATTCACTGTCATTATAAAAAGTTTCGTCAAATTCCGTTCAGTGGTATTTGCGAGATGCACGTACAAATAGACATTTTTGCATTTACTATTTTATTATATGTATAGAAAGAATAGATATGTATAGACTATTGTGTTCAAGTTATAAAAAAGAAGAACTGTCATTTTCGTTGTATCTACTTATTTTTAAACTTCGAATGAATATTTTATTCAAATTGTATTTGCTGCCAGTTCTCAAGATATAATTATGTACTTTGGACTACGTGATTTTAAACGCGCAATAATGTTTATAATTGTTTAAATTTTTTTTTATTTTTGTTATTTTTTTTTACGTATTATGTTAACCCGGCATATAAACTGCCACTATACAAAGTTTCGTCTAATTCCGTTCGGTGGTTTTTGCGTGATGCGCGTACAGACAAACAAACAAACAAACAAAAATTTTAAAAACTGTTCTAACATGTTCAGTATCTCATTTTAAGCCACCCTGGTTAGTTTTTTTCCGAATACATTCAATGTACAGACTTTCTTACCTCTACGATTTTATTATATGTATAGATACTATTGTCATTTCTTTCGTAATACATTGCCCTCCCCTACACGTTTTCCACATCCCAAAGGTTAGTTTGTAAAGAATACCGCAAGGCATTAAACTCGCCTTTTGTGACCCTTTTACATACGATGAAGTACATATATTTGCATTAAATTGTATTTCACTTCTTAACATCATTTCATATTTCAAGGTCAAAGCCAAAACCGTATTCCGTATTAGTCCAAAATATCCTCTGAAATAACCACGTCTTTGCAGGTACATAGGTGCTCTCTCTCTAGCCCGGCCGGCACGCGGCTCAGTCTCCTACTCCTACGTCAGCTCGTCACCCGAGGCCCCGAGGGAGTATCTAACGAACAAGCCAAATTTAATTTAGCAAAGCGGAAACACTTTGAAAAATTACACCTGCTGCTGTGTACACCAGGTAACGCTGGTAGGCGATCTCAGTTGATTTTCTGCGAGGTGAGAGCGTCTTATAGCCCTACTGAGCGTGTCGGTCGGGAGATGGAAAATTAATTATCTGAAATAGGTATAATTAAAAATATAATCGTAATATCGACGCAAAACACTCAAGATGATCTCCATTCTCCTCAGGTTTGTGCAACTACTGTTATTGAATAAATTTTCTAGACTCCTAGAAGATGAATAATTTTAGTATAGGAATTTATTTTGTACGTTTATTTTCTGTTATTGAATTTGATTTTGTCTAATAAAGATGTTAATAAAAAATTATAATTATAATAAAATATGAATTAAACGTTAAGATATTTTTTATTTTTCAAATTAATTAGTATCACTATCCAACCCTAATCACAGATTACTAAATAGTTAGCCCTAATGTCGAATTTATTCAAGTAACACTTTCGTACAAAAAAATATTCTCAAGCATTCTTTCCAAACAAACTAACAAGGGCAATACGTTTACAAAAATATAAATAACATGCCGTAAAATTGTTATCTATAAAATGAACTCAGAACCACAGGCTAGCAACAGTGCAGAGCATAAACGATAACCGACGCACTGTTTTTAGTAAATTAAACTAATGTGACGTCATCGCTTAATATACAATATCAAACAGGTGAGTTGAATGTCTCATTAACAAATTAGGTATATTATTCGTTGTTCGCCCACTTTAAAGTCGGACAGTAAATCTGATTTCACCTTTTTCCTACTACAATAATTTTCGACTTATTTGCTCAGATTCTATTGACGACTACGACGGAGCGTGATATGATAAACAATACCCTTATAGGCTGTCATGAAAATCATCTGTCGCTCTGAGTTATTATCAAGTTGTTATCGGATTTTATTTATGAGAAGAACATACTCGCACATAATATTGCTACACACTACCATATCATTGTATCGGACGCTTCATCGCTAAACATCCAGTCATCACATCCATCTATCACAACGTAAAATGGAATCGTAAAGTTGTTGACACAAGATTCAAATTCCCCAGTGAACCCGTGAGAGACGTGAATTCAGCTTAAAGCGATTCGTCTACGATAACTTCTAGACGCTGCTCTATACAAGTGAAAAGTTTGCAGCGGAACGCTGACAGGTCACGTGCGGAACCTGAAATAGACGACTCTCGGCTGTTACTAGCTGCATCGGAGTTTGTGCGAAGCTTTATCTCTCTGCTATTGATTCGGAGCCGTCGTGAATCTTTTCCACTGAGTAGACATTATGCTACCGGTAGATTACGAACGCGTTCTCAACTTGACAACAACATTCTGATGCAAAGAAAACAACGTGATGCAACTTCCTGATTCAAACCGCGGTACTTGACTTCATGTTTGTGAACATGTTTATGTGGTTATTAGAGCTAAAAATTATGAAAATAAAAATGTTACCTACCCTGCCCCCGATGACACCATAAACTTCCTATGTTTTTTCAAGCAACGCTTCTCTTTTTTAATTTTTTGTCCGACTTACACCACTTAACTGTACAATAATTCGTGACTGGAATCAAAAACTCTTTTCCTCATTAGTGTTTTTCGATATCGCAAAGATAAATTATCATTTGAAAAATTACGTTACCCGAGGTGCTGCGGCGCTTCAGAGTGATCAATGTTGCTCATCCAAGAATGGGGCGTACGTTTGACCCAAAACGTTAAGTCAACTTTGGGTTTTTAACAATGATTTTTTAATATCAGCCCCATAGTACTCATCTCCTCCATCCTTACCCTAGGGTCCAGAGCCCCTAAGGGATAGAGAACGCTCAAAGAAATCCAACAAAATTACTAAATCCCTCTCACGTGGGCTCGCCAACAGTTTATGTATAATATTGTTACTTCTTCCTAGCTGTTCTCCGCCAGGAACGAGTTGTACAACAATGTTCCATTTAGATATTTAAATCTATTACCCATATCGGCTGACGCTCGAGTGAACCGCGGAATCTCTGGTCTCCGACGGATCATGTAACTTTCCTCAAGATAAGATAACACACATAAGATAAAAGCATGTTCTAGTTTTATTAGCATGCTGTATTCTACAATATACATTCTCCAATGTCTATTTAGGTAGCACCGGCCAATCTAAAATTGCGTTCTGACTCACGAAAATCTTTTCATACGTTCATTGTCGAGGTTTTTCCAATGTGTACTGTTTCGTTGTTGCATGTTATTCGTAAACCAATATCTCCTGTTAAACAGATAAAATGTAAAAGTATTTCACTTTCCAATAGCATTAATTTAAACACGTAGATACGATGTAAATAAAATTTACTATAGTGAATAATTTATAAGACTAAAAGAAAATCTAATCTCAATGAAAATAACTATCAACCACATTACCCTCCTTTTTGGCTCTGCCATAGTCGGTAAGGGGTATTTTTCAAAGTTTCTAGAACATTGAATGTAATTATATGGTTAATTTATTTTAATACTAATTTCTCGATATTACACTCTTAATTTTGCAGTACTTACCGAGGTTATTTTAAACTTTTTTATTTGCTCTTTGTACCCTTACTCACCCTTTGCTCATCTATATTCATTTCTCTCAATTTTGTTTCCTTTGCAATAATTAATTACTCACGAAAACAAAATATAAGAATCCCTTCTATTTGCGTGTGTCTAAGTAGCAACATATCAACGTTCGGTATAGGTACGGGTGTATAGCGCACTAGTAGGTAGTAGATCACATACCACTTCTGTGGTAGTAGATATTGCGCTGTTGTAGCGCAATAACCAAACCACAAATTAAATTGATTTATGGGAACAACCAGTCAAGCCTGTTGCTCTATCAATTCTGGCCAACCCTCCACGTAATTGAGACTAAACATTTATCGCATACTGACTTGATTGGATTCTGTATATCAACCCACATGCCAATTATCCATCGAAGTGGCGGAGTTGCATAAAATAAATTATAATAAATTTCAAATCTTACGGAAGACCCGTCATTAGTACTGAACCTAAAATGATTATTGGGTCCGAACTATTGGTCCTTGAAGAAATGTGTAAAGAAAAAAGAATAAAATATGTCTTCTATACATATAATAAAATCGTAGAGGTAAGAAAGTCTGTACATTGAATGTATTCGGAAAAAAACTAACCAGGGTGGCTTAAAATGAGATACTGAACATGTTAGAACAGTTTTTAAAATTTTTGTTTGTTTGTTTGTTTGTCTGTACGCGCATCACGCAAAAACCACTGAACGGAATTAGACGAATCTTTGTATAGTGGCAGTTTATAGGCCGGGTTAACATAATACGTAAAAAAAAATAACAAAAATAAAAAAAAAATTACAATTATCAAGATTATTGCGCGTTTAAAATCACGTAGTCCAAAGTACATAATTATATCTTGAGAACTGGCAGCAAATACAATTTGAATAAAATATTCATTCGAAATTTAAAAATAAGTAGATACAACGAAAATACAGTTCTTCTTTTTTATAACTTGAACACAATAGTCTATACATATCTATTCTTTCTATACATATCATAAAATCGTAAATGCAAAAATGTCTATTTGTACAAAAACCACTGAACAGAATTTGACGAAACTTTTTATAGTGACAGTGTATATCCCGGATGAACATAATAATTAAAAAATATAATAAAAATCACGTAATCCAAAGTAAAGGTAAAAAACAATTTTAAATGTCATATTGACAACGGAGAACTGTCATCTCGACGTGAGCTGGCCGGTGACAAATTGTTTGATAAATAAAAATAATAATTGAAATTCGAATTCGATTCGTTATGTCGCTGTCATTGGTGCAATAAAATTTATATATCTGTTGCCCGCGGCTTCGCTCGCGTGAAATTCGTATTTAAAAAAAAGAAAGTAAGTAACTAAAGGCGGGCCCGAAGGCGGATCTGCGCTCACGTAAACGATATTCTTTCTCGATGAAAGTAACTAAGGGCGAGGCGGAAGGCGGAGCTGAGTTCAGGAAGAAGAAAAACATTCTTGAAGAAAGTAAGTAACTATGGGCGAGGCCGCAGGCCGAGCTGCGTTCAGGAAGAAGCTAAACCATCTTGAAGAAAGTAAGTAACTAAGACGAGGCCGAAGGCCGAGCTACGTTCGGATAATTGAAAAACCGTCTCGAAGAAAGCAAGTAACTAAGGGCGAGGCCGAAGGCCGAGCTGCGTTCAGGAAGAAGCTAAACCATCTTGAAGAAAGTAAGCAACTAAGGCGAGGCCGAAGGCCGAGCTACGTTCTGACAAATGATAAACCATCTCGAAGAAAGCAAGTAACTAAGGGCGAGGCCGAAGGCCGAGCTGCGTTTAGGAAGAAGCTAAACCATCTCGAATAAAGTTAATTAATATTAAGATTGAGTTAATTTTATTTAAATTTTATTATAAAGTCCACGCTTCTAACGGTAAATATACCGTGCATCCTAGAACCTCGCGGTTATTCCCGGCTGGATGGCAAGAGGCCCGATGCTATCACCTTAGTGCCATGGACTAAGGGTAGTTCTTTGATGTGGGACGCCACTTTTGTTCTCACAAGCTCCAAGTCACGTTAGGACATCTTCAAGAGCGGCTGGCGCGGCCGAGGCTGGGGCGGAGAGCCTCAAACGCAGGAAATATAGAAATATAATTCAAGATTTCGAATTTGTTGCGTTTGCGGTTGAAACCCTCGGTCCGTGGAGCAGTGAAGCCAAAAGAGGCTTGAGATGGTTGACGCAACTGGTGTCCCGCCATCAAGGGCTTATGTACTTCATTCAAAGGGTAAGCCTTGCCATCCAGCGGGGTAATGCCGCAAGTGCTCTAAGAACATTTGAAAATGCCCGCTTTGATAGTTATTTTAATGTTTGTTAGGTAGGTTTAATTCTTTAGTTATTAATATTACTTTTTTATTTATATGAAATAAATAGATTGAGTAAACGATATTATATTCTATCGAAGAAAGGAAGTCTTTAAGGGCGAGGTCCGAAGGCGGAAGAGGGTTTTTGGTTTACCTGAACGCAGCTCGGCCTTCGGCCTCGAAATTATTTCCTTCCTTTCTTCCAGAAGGTTTATCGTCTTCCTGAACGCAGCTCGGCCTTCGGTCTCGCCCTTACTTACTTCCTTTATTTGAGAAAGGTTTATCGTTTACCTGAAAGCAGCTCGGCCTTCGGCCTCGCCCTTAGTTAGTTACTTTCTTTAAGAAGGTTTATCGATTACCTGAACGCAGCTCGGCCTTCGGCCTCGCCCTTAGTTACTTACATTCTTCTTTGAACGCGAGCGGAGCCGCGGGCTCAGCTAGTTTATAAATAAAAAGAACGTATTTTATCCGCCATATTTTCGAAATTTGAATCCCAATGGCTTGACGCAATTCTGACACCTTACAACAATTGGTTCATTTAGCCATATATATGCTGTGGTTCAGTCTTTCGCTACAAGGTAACCGACAATACGGATGTACAAACTCAATATTACACTCCTTTTGGCTTCGCTGTAGTCGGGTAAAGAGTAAGGTGACCAGACAAAGAACACAATCGATAGAACTGATATTACATGATATTTTCAAGCCGGTCCAACTGCTTACACTTTATATAGCGCAAGAAATACCTGTGATGAAATATTGCAGTAATTTTTGGGAGGGTTCCCCTGATTACCTTCTTTCAGGCACAAAGGACATGCAACCTCTAAAGCATAGACGCATCGTTGGATCATTGAGCCTGTGTTGTCAGTTCTATTATGGTCACTGCTCTGACGAACTCGCTTCCCTCATCCGTCCTCCTCTTGTTCGCCTTTGCCGAACTCTCGCGGACAACCCTTTCTAGTGGACAGAAGAGTTCTAAGAACGGCACGATTCTCTAAATTGTTCTTGTGTCGCACTGCAAAAGTGCAGAATGGGCTTCCGGGGAATATTTTTTCCTATTCCTATAATCAACGAATCTTCAAATCGCGCGTCAATAGCCCTTCCCCAGCGACCTTAGCCCGCCTTCCAGCATAACTGGCACTTCTTTGGGGTGAAATTGGCTGCACCTGGGGCTCCGACCTCGAGCAAAACCAACTATTTCAGCAGCAATAAAAAAATGCAAACAATTTACTTCGTCCCCGACATAATAATCGAATGCACAAATTTGCAAAAAACGACTCCTATTCCTAACACGTTCATTAAAAAAATATGTAGTTTACAAATGACAGGCATATGTGTTTTTTTTTTAATGAAAATCCTGCACAGGTATGTGCCCAAAAAGCTGATGGAAGATCAGACACAGCCAATAACACCACTCCTCGCCAAACCACGCTCAGCGAGGTGCCATGCCAGGTATCGGAAGGATAAAAAGCCTATGTATGTCTAATTTATTGAAAGGTCCTTTGAATACCCCCAGGTTACAACTACACAGGGAACACACTCACCAGAAGACCATTCTACATTTTCGCTGTACGATACGACACAGGAACGATTTCGAAAAGCGATGCGTCTTCAGAAGTTAGTTGTCAACAATATATGGATGTTCCGAGCGAGTTCGGCAAGTGTGGTAGATATCGATGGGGGCAGGCGAGATAAGGGAAGCCAGTTCACCATTCTCAAGCCATCCATCTCTATCTCTATCTCTACTTCTTATAAAAAGAAATGGAGAGATAATATAATAGAAGCTATCGTTTATTATCATACTTACGTTTAAATCGGATTTGCTATTAAACAGTCTACTGCGAGAGTCACGGGCAAAAACTAGTAAAAAATATAACGGCTGAATTTTTTCCTCTTTTGAGGTACGGAGCCCTAAATACACCGGTCATAACAGTACCTATAAAACACGCTAAGTAAGAGAGCCGATTGTATTATATATGTATTTTATCATTCAATCTTAGTGCACACCATTAATGACTTTTCACCATTTCAAGGAATTAATGCGCCGTCTATTCGTTTGAATTCTTTGCAAAAAACGTTAAAACAAGTCTCCCTCCGGCAAGTCGTAATGAGAAGTCACACCGGTCCCGTAGTCTCGATCTCGCCGACATTGACACTGTGGACTAGTATCGCTATACTTGTCGCCGGCTTGCTCGCTCTGCCAGTTTAGCATTTAGCACATTTAGGTATAAATGGTGACGGCAGCGGCCGCGCGGGTCAGAGGCGCGGTCGTACATTTATGTATCAGACAAAGGCAAACAAGACTTAAGTAGTGTAAACTAACATTGATCGAGGGAATATGATATGGTTTATAAATACAACAAAATATAAAACAATAAACCTAATAAATGTACTCAAAATAACATTAATTAAATTTCAGAATGAAGTTTCTGGAAGATCCTAACTGTATTCATGCGCTGAAATCTAGATTTAGAAATAGACAAGGTATAGGGTAGATAGGATAGATATGTAGAAAATACCTTATTTCTCCAAGAAATATATTTTACAGAAATAAGCGCTTTGAGAGTGCCACCGAAACTCGTATTTCACAAAGTTATTATGAAAATGGAAAAAAAAAATACATACCTTTGCGAAAGAGAACTTGGAGGCTGTCAATAATTTTATCACAGAGTTGTGCCGGAGGCTTTAAACCTTTTAAATGTTTATTTACTGTCAAACTTTTTCATATGTAATTACCAGCCGCACGCAGAAGCCGGCCGAATACAGCTCGTGCAACGCTGGCTCAATGTAAAATTCTTGTAAAATTTAAGATTTTTATATAATATATTTTATATACAATACATTAAAAAATACACATATTACACGTATTCTTTTACATATTTAACATACAATTAAATAAATTCATTATCATTACATACATATTTACAGGTTCAATGTTACAATATATACATACCTACAAATAGACCAATAATATCGCTCCGTCCACTTGAATCCATTGCATGGATCCTGTTAACTATTAAATGAAAATGATTTTATTATGCATTTTACATTTTATTTGACAACCATTTTTTTCTTGTTGTAATTTTTTCCATCGCAGACATGTCACACGGTTCGAATTTGGAATGCTTTTTTTTACATTATTTTTATTACGTGCCTAGTTCGTAACACTCCCAGAAACAAAGTAATGCTTGACTACCTAATTTCCTAACTAGAGCACAACAATTAAAAGAACAATATCATAAAACTAAGATACGAGTACATTTCTACCTACGCATATTACGTAAGAACTCACACAAACATAATAGTTTTAAACTAACATAACTAAACTTTATCCTTAAACTTACTCAAATTATAAATTTATTAGTTGAATGTGGGTATTTTTACGATATTTTTAGACGGGCGACGTAAGGTGCCCCCTATAGTTTTTACTTCTAATGACCTCACTATCCCATCTTTTCCTGGGAACACGTTGATGATCCGTCCTCGAGGCCATGTTCCTCTCGGTAGGTTCGGGTCCGCTATAAAAACGAGATCTCCAATGTTCAAATTCGGGGAAGTGTGTTGAGGTGAACGACGCGGCAACAATGTTGGAAGGTATTCCTTAATCCACCTTTTCCAAAAATGATCAGCTAGTCTCAAAGCCTTTTTCCAGTCACTTCGGCGAAGAAGATCGGCGTCGTCCAAAATCGGTTTCAGAGAGTCTCCAGAAGAACTGCCCAGGATAAAGTGGAACGGTGTAAGGGATTCTTCTTCTCTTTCAGGTTGAATATAAGTCAAGGGGCGAGAGTTGATTAGTGCTTCCGCTTCTGCGAGGAGAGTGCTCAATACCTCTTCCCGCGGGTGTCTCTCCTTGAGGGTGGTTGCTAGAGCTGTTTTCACGCTTCGAACTAGGCGATCCCACGCGCCGCCCATGAACGGAGCTACAGGAGGGATGAAACGCCACTGTATGCCTTTGTTTGCAGAGAAATCTTCCATTGCTTCTCTGTAGACCGCAGACAATTCTGTATTGGCTCCAACAAATGCGGTTCCATTGTCCGAGAGAATTCTTGTTGGGCAACCTCTTCGTGCGATGAATCTTCTTAAGCTCATGATGGCTGAATCGGAAGATAAACTATTCACAATTTCAAGGTGAACGGCTCGAACAGTTAAGCAAGTATATAAGGCTATATATCTTTTTTCTTTACGACGGCCAATAGTGACTTGGACGGGCCCGAGGTAATCTAAGCCCACGAAGGTAAATGGGCGATGATGATGTGCCATTCTTTCTTCGGGGAGATCGCCGACTGGTGGCTGTGTCCGCGTAGCTTTGCGAACACGACAATGCTGACAATGATGAGCGACTGATCTTACGATGCTTCTAAGGTGTAGTATCCAGTATCGTTGGCGCATTTCATTTACAACAGTTTCATTATAAGCGTGTCCTGCATTTTCGTGATAATGGAGAACCAGCAGCCGTGTAGATCTGTGTGCTCCGTCGAGAATTATAGGTCGTTTAGTTTGTTCGTCGACACCTTGAACAGCGGTAATACGTCCGGCTAATCTTAAAATTCCATCATTGTCTAGAGCGGGTGACAAATTTGAAAGTCTGCTGCCACGTAGTAACGGCTTTTGAGCACGAAGACAGGATATCTCTTCTTTGAAGGTATCTGCTTGACAGCATCGTATTATTTGTAGTTCAGCAGCTTGAAGATTTTCGGCAGTCAACGGTGTGAGCTTCAGCTTAGCTTTTCGGTCGGTCGGAGTTCGATCTGACGGTAATCTAGCTAACGCCCTATGTTTTACAATTCTAATGAATTGTTGTGCTCGGCCAGTTGCTCTTACTAAACGTGACCACTTACTGAAACGATTAGGGTCAGCCGAAGTTGGTGCACATATCACAACATGTACGTTCACCAATTTCGGTTTTAGTTCTGTACAGTCATTTTCAGAACTCTCGCGCTTGGGCTCTGTTGGCCAGAATTCTGGGGAGTCTAAAAGAAATTCAGGTCCTGAAATCCATCTACATTCTTTGTCTACGATGCCCCGAGATAAGCGTGTTGGTTCATCGGCCACGTTCAAACCACTCGGTACCCACTTCCAATTCAATGTATCAGTTGTGTCGACTATCTCACCCACTCTGTGGGCAACGTATGGCTTGAACGAGCGAGCATCGCTACGTATCCATCCGAGGACTGTCATGGAATCACACCAAAAAACAATCTTTACTGGTTTTAGTCTATGACTTTGAAGTATAGTATTCGCAAAACGCGCGGCAATCAACGCGCCTTGCAGCTCCAGACGAGGTATCGAAACTGGTTTAAGTGGTGATACGCGAGCTTTGCCTCCTATGAGTGCGAGTTTCACGCTTCCATCTATATATTTAAAGCGCCAGTATGCGACAGTCGCAAAAGCTAGCTCGCTAGCATCTGAAAAAACGTGTAACTCACATTCCATAGGAGTTTGCATGCTGGAGTAGCATCTGGGAATTTGCAAATTTTTAATAGATGTCAAATCTTCAAACCAGTCTCGCCACATGGCCTGGTATTCATGAGGAAGTTCCTCATCCCAAGTTAGACTAGCCCGCCACAACTGTTGAAACATGATGCGACCTCTTGCTATGATGGGTGTAAGTACTCCTAGAGGATCAAATAATTGCATAACAAGAGAAAGTACTTTTCTTTTGGTCAATTCTTTAGGTAGATGATCACAGTTGGGTAGTTCCCAAGTGATTGTGTCGTGTGCAGGTTTCCAAATGAGACCTAAAATGCGTACATTGCCTGAAGAGGTTCGTGAAGCTACTTCTGTGTCAGAGCTGGAGTGTAGACGTAACTCTTCAGGCACAAGTGACAAAGCGGTAGGATTATTGGACACCCACGCACGCATTTGAAAACCAGCACAGTTGTGAACGTGTATAATGTCTGAAGCTAATTGAGCAGCCTCTTCTGCAGAATCTAAGCTACCTAAGTAGTCATCCATGTAGTGATCTTTTACTATAGATTCTGTGGCTGAAGGGTACGCATCTTTTAGTTCAGTGGCATTCTTATCTTTAATGTACAAAGCTGTGCATGGACTAGATGTCACTCCAAACATCATAGACGACATACGATATGTTTTAAGCGGTTCATATGGGCTATCGCGCCATAGAAAACGCTGGGCGTCTCTGTCGCGCTCGCGTACTTTTATTTGGGGAAACATCTCACAAATATCTGCATTGAGAGCGATTTTACCTTCCCTGAATCGAAAAAGTATATCTAATAGTGGTTGCAACAGATCTGGGCCAGGAAGGATTAGCGAATTCAGACTTACACCTTGGTATTTCGCAGCAGCGTCATGCACTATACGCAGCTTTCCTGGTTTGTGCGGATTTGTCACACCAAAGTGTGGAAGATACCACACCAAAGAGGATGAAGAAGATTCTAAGACACATTCTTCTGCGTAGCCTTTGTCAAGCATATTTTTTATATTTTTTCTGTATAATTCTGCGTACTCTATATCCTTGGACATCTTCCTCTCTAAACTTTCAAAACGTGATAATGCTAGGTGAAAACTGTTCTGTACTTGTATATCGTTAGATTTCCACAACAAACCTGTTTCAAATCGACCTGACGGTAAACGACGAACCGTATCATCTAGTATTTTCAATGCGCGTTCGTCATTTACACTTCTACTTTCCTTCATACATATACCTATCGAATCTAGCCGGTATTGATTTTTTATTAGATTTGTTAAATTCGTCAAGCTATCGGAATCATCAATATCATTGTCGAGGCAGAGCATATGGTTGACAAAGGCTACAGGCTTGGTTTTACTGGAACCGAAGCCATACAGTACCCAACCGAGAGCTGTGCGCGAGGCTACTGGTTCAGATGGCCCACGCTCTCGTGTTTCTCGTGTAAGTGTCAGATGCCAGTTGTCAGTCCCAATCATGACCATAGGTTTACCCTGTTCGTAACATAGAAGGTGAGCTATGTCTTTGAGATGTGAATACTTCTGAACATCGTCGATAATAGCTGTTTGTTGTTTGATTCCCAAATCGACTATGGATCTAGCCCTCTTAACATGATAGACTTCACTACACTGACGTCCCCTTATGAAAAAATCTACGTACTCTACATCAGTGTCCTTGGAGAGGTGTCCCATGCAATCTACATGAAGTGTACCTTTCGGGCCCTTTGCTCCTATTTGTTTTGTGATTTTCTCATCTACGAACGTTGCCGTAGTACCGTCATCTAGCAATGCATATGTGTCGATGCTACCATTCGGTCCACTTACAGAAACCGGAATAACTTTTAAGAGAGGTTGTTTGTCGACGAACTGTTGCTGTCTGCTATCGGTAGTGTCAGGATCAGGAACACTGCGCGGGGCGGTGTGGGTCACTAGCTCCACTGTCGGTGTAGCATCCGTGTAGCTACTGTCACCATCATCGCCACCGCCGGAATTAATCTTCTGAGGCTCATGTAACAATTTATGATGACGATATTTACAGCCTACAACTCCACATAACGTTTTGGCATTGCATGTTCTATAACGGTGTGATCCTCGTTTTAAACACCTATGACATACTTTAATTTCTTTGACTAGTACCCATCTCTTGTCAGTAGACATGGCACGAAACTTGTCACAATTATCTAGCGTATGAGGACCGTGACAGCAAAGGCAATCAGTCTGTACTCTCCCAGGATTCGAATTTGAGAAAGAAATATCCTTTGTTTTAGTTGAGTGTGACATATCATTTGTTACTACAACCTGATGTACCGTGCTCGTTGAAGGTATTACATTTGTGACATAACCAAACTTCATGTGCATATCCGCTTCACGGTCTAGGAAGTTGGCAAGCCACTCCAACTTCGATACAGTACCGTTACTCGCAGAAGCATAATCCATCCACCTCGCACGTAAGAGTGGAGATAATTTCCCAATCAGCGCATTGTATAATTCTGGTGATTGTAAGTAAGGTAGCTGGTCTAGTAGCTTTATTGTTTCGACGCAGCTTCGCACGCGGGAGGCAAATAAAATGACATCTTTACCTTCGTGACCTATTATCTTCGGGAGCGCGCGTGCCGCTGCTATCTCCTGTAACACAATAACTTCTGGTCTCGCGAACCTTCGTTCCAGCGCGCGCAGGACCGGCGCGGGCTCGCGCGCCGCCACCAGTAGCGCGCCGACAGCATCGCGCGCGGCTCCGCGCAGCGCGTACGTTAGACGTGCTACGTTTTCAGTTGGCGTATATGACGCCTCTGTATCTAAGAAACAACGTTTGAAAAAAAGCCAATCGGCAGGTGTCTTCCCGTCGAAAGAAGGTAGTTTCATGCTTATTCTAGACTTTTCGTTGTTTGCTCGATTTGTCAGTTGTCCTATAGCATTCGTTAGTTGTGTGATAGGATTATTATCATGTACTGTTATTTGTTGCGAGAGCGTAGGATGTCTAGGCACAGCAACCGTGCCTGGTCTGGTGGCCTGTTCACTGGCCTCCGCCGCCGCAGGCACCTCCACCACCAGCGGTACAGAGTCTAGTACCGTGACGACCGCTTCCTCAGCGGGCGCAGGGTGATGCGGTGGGGACGGGGAGCAGTGGTTGTCCGCCTGGGGTGAGACCGGGCGGGGATCGGCCGGGCATATGCCCGGGCAGGGATCGGCCCGGTCGCCGCGGACTTCTATACGCTCTTCATTAATCTGTGATGCAAAAGAATTATGTTTAGATTTATTTATCCACGATTCAATGTTAGCCGGATCTGTGTAGATACTGTGGCGACTGCTTGCGAGGCTACATGAACTATGCTCTAATTCAATAGCAGCTATGGAAGCTTGCAGCTCTAGATCGGCAGCGACCCGCTCACGCTCAGCCACCGCGGCGGCCGCGACGCGCTCGCACTCTGCCACGGCGGCGGCCGCGGCCGCGGCACGCTCGCGCTCTGCCACGGCGGCCGCGGCTGCGGCGCGCTCCCGCTCGGCAGAGGCGGAGGCGGCGGCGGCGGTTCTCTCTATTTCTACTAGCCGACGAGCATGCTGGGCTTGGACCGCAAGAGTACGGGCTTTAATTATGGCCGATGAGCGGCTCGATAATATAGAACCCGAGGAAGCGGCAGGTGTTCCGGCACCATGATGAGGAAGCAAAACCTCCGCTCCCTCGGTTACCTCTCCGTGACCGAGGTCGGTTACCGGTTCAATCTTCTTCCGCGCTGTACTCCTGGTCTCCATTTCGCTGAATTTAATAGCTTCGAAGGACCACTTTGTTAACTATTAAATGAAAATGATTTTATTATGCATTTTACATTTTATTTGACAACCATTTTTTTCTTGTTGTAATTTTTTCCATCGCAGACATGTCACACGGTTCGAATTTGGAATGCTTTTTTTTACATTATTTTTATTACGTGCCTAGTTCGTAACAGATCCATTGATGGATCCTAGTAAACTTTTTCCTCTACCTGAGTCCATCATGGCAGTCGATTCCTAATAATGGATTCTAAGATACTTCAAGGTGCACTTGGATCCTCCAAAGAGTTTTGTACGCTAATTTAAATTATGTATTCCTAATTTGACGCGAACTGGCTAAACGACACAGAACCAACAACTGTGTCGAAGCTTGGAATTCTAAAATAAATAAACGGGTGGGTAGAAAAACGCCTAACTTTGTTTCAGTTTTGAACACTTTATTGAAAGATGCAAAGCTCACCGCGATTCCTATTAAAAAAAAAACAAATGATCAAAAGAAGCCAAAAGCAAATTACCTACGATGACTTTATACAGTAATGTCAAATGGAACTAGTTAATGTACGTACTTATAACTGTGCCTTTGTTTTTAGAATTAAAAAATTTAATAAAGATTTATGACTCATTACATCATGCTCTTTTGTTTGATTTTTAATCCTGAATACTATATTGGCGTCATCATTAAATGGCCACTTAACTGGCCAGTTCGCGTCAAATTAGGAATACATAATTTAAATTAGCGTACAAAACTCTTTGGAGGATCCAAGTGCACCTTGAAGTATCTTCGAATCCACTATTAGGAATCGACTGCCATGATGGACTCAGGTGGAGGAAAAAGTTTGCTAGGATCCATCAATGGATCCATGCAATGGATTCAAGTGGACGGAGCGAATAATATATAACCGTGTAATAACGAGTTGAGATTGTTAAAATGTTTTGTAGTTTTGTTTTAGTTGACGAATGAGAGTCATTTATATTGCGTTTGTTATTCTACTATCTACGCAGTAATTATGTACAATCTACACAATCGAGTAGGTATAGGTCTCACGACAGAGCAAGTAAACACCGCGCGGCCGGCCGGGGCATGACGGCCGCAAATCGCTGTTCTGTGGGTCTCACTAATCCGTCCGACATTGATCGATCGACTGCAAAAGATCAATGTCCCAACATTTGATCACCTAATAAACCAGATTCGATGCACCGTAAACAAGGCTGGCTGTAGATATCATTTCTTAATCTTATCTCGAAAGCGGCAGCCGGCGCCGCTGCAAGGTCAATACCACTCGTCGCCTTGTCCGTTGGTCGTGTTTTAGTCAATTTCACCATCATCGGCTAAACTGTGGCTACCAGTGAACTTCTGTCAAATGCACAAGAAATGTCACTGTAACCGGCAAGTATAGCATGGACGGCCTACCTGAGGCGCTTCCTCTTCCCCCTTTACCTCTGGCCGCGCAGCGCATGTGCTCGCGCGCCGATAATATACATCATGGCCTGAGCACTACTACACTCGCAGAATTTTATGCTCACCGTCATGCGTGAATTTATTTGTAAGCCTGAGGTTAGTACGAACGACCTATAACTGTTGGATCAAACTTAACCGGAGGTAGAGAAATAGCCATTATACTGAGCACTGATTGAGTTTGCCATATTCTTTCAGCATTTTTTTTTTCACAGAATCATTCTGTGAAAAAAAATATTATTTAATCCAGTATGGGTGTACGGGCTGATCAGCGTACATACTCCAACCGGATCTAATGCTCCGGCCAGCGGGTCTACTAAACTCTAACTCTATTAAATCATCCAAAAACTCGCAGATTTCAACCACTGGCCGTGTCGCGTGCATTAACCTAACACTTTCTGATTGGTTCAAGTCGAGCAAGGTTTTGATTGAGTGAGCGTGTGAGTGAATCCCGGTACATTTATTTATTTGTTTATTTTAGTTAAAAGAGAGGTTGACACGACACGCGGATTTTTTGCCACATTTCAACTTCAGTAGCCTCTTCAAAATAAGATGCACACAACATGCAATTACCTAGTTGCATTTGCTAACTTAAAACAATAATGTTCAACATCAAAGTTTATAGCAAAGCTCTTGATACTACGAAGAAATAATAAAAATTAAAAAAAAGAAAGTAACAAAAAAGAATTTAAGATCTAGTTAATTCTAAATTTTCACAAATATTTCACACTTTTTTTAAAGAGCTACAGAGTAATATCCAGATATGCAATGCATCTTTATCCGTAATGATTTTTAAAAATCGTTATAACCCTTATAATATGATCACTCTTGTTGTTGTTGTTGTTTGCTGCCCAGCCTCTTGGGAAGGCGGGTGGGCAATTCTCCGCACTGAGACCTCAAGACGGTCCGTTGTACGTTGGCGCTCGGGTAGTGTTACTCCAGCCACCCGAGCTCTTTCATGAAGTGGAGCACTCTTCTTGGACGCTTCCACACTCTTGATCACCCTTGTGTGTGTCTGCTGTCTGTCTGTCTGCCCGTCTGTCATAGCTTAGATTCTCCGAATCTACTGGACGAAAAAAGTTAAAATTACAAAAAAATATATAAAAATACAATAAATTATAAATTACAAAATAGTTAAAGTACATAATTTATAGAGTTGATGACCCAATCACGGACGTATGGCGTAAATGAAAGAATGTTGATTTTGGGGGTCAATTTTGGGGGACTTTAATTAAAAAAAAAAAAAAAAATTTTAATTAATACTGATTGTATTAAAAAAATTTAAAATGCTTAGATTAAAACAAAAATCGACCTTCCAGTCCGAAGAAACTACTGCGTCTAAAATTTAAAAAAAAAAATAGAACATAGTAAAAACATAGGGCCTGTCTTATAGTATACAGGAAAACCTAAACGAAAATCCAACGTCTTAAAGTTCTCACGGATAACGTAATGGTGCGGAACCCTCTCCACGCGAGTTCGACTCGCACTTGATCGCTGTTTTTGTTTTATTGGCAAAGCGGCACGAATCCACTAGCACAGCACGCTCCAGCCAGCCAGACGTCTGTGTCGGTCTGTCCGTTCCGCGCCGGCGCTCTCGTGAGTCGTGAGGCAACGTGGCGTGGCGTCAGTAAGGTCGCAACACTTTCCAGCGTCCGACTCCGCCGCCAGTTATAATAAACACCTAATAAATACCTAAAACAGCCATCAATAAAATATTTAGTTTAATAATTATCTTGTTGATTTATATTTTTTTTAATAGAAAAAATGCAAAGCGAAAATCATTGGAAAAAATACATCCCGGCCAGGATTTTTCCAATGATTTTCGCTTTGCATTTTTTCTATTAAAAATATATATAAAGCGAGTACGTGCTTAGTATAAACATATAAACATAAAATATGATCTTGTTGATTGTTAACTTAAAAATTGATAAAAACCTTCTTAAATTAAATACTAAAACTAAAATTACATTTATCAAAATGAAAAACTTAAATATAAAATAGAACTAATTAAAAATTACTTCAGATGAAAGTGCGTAAGTAAAAACTATAGCCTTAAAAACCTAAAATAATCTCGAAACACGAAAAAGTATTCGCCTGATCACATTCAACAGTTAAAAAAAAATTACAAACCAAAATGCTTAATCCGCACAAATTCATTGAAAAAACCGGCCAAGTGCGAGTCGAACTCGCGCACCAAGGGTTCCGTATCACCGCGCTGCTTCATACTGTTTTCGGTAGATGGCGCGCACACACTTTTTAGTTTCTTATATGAGGACCATTCACGGGGTCCCCCCCCCGTGATTTTTTTACTTTTTGTTATTATATCGGCCATAATAACACATATTCTGTGAAAAAAAACGGGCTATCTATTACGGTTCAAGAGATACAGCCCTCGGACAGACAAACAGACAGACAGATAGACGGCGTAGGCTTAGTAATAGGGTCCCGTACGACGGATACGAAACCCTAAAAAACCGCTATGAAATACCAAGTGAAAACTAGGGTGGGGGGGGGCTATTGGTCAAGATACCGGTCACAGGAAGGATGGGGGGGGCGGGTCCAACAGTGGCCTAAAATCGGTAAGGTGGTATGTGTCAGCCTCTGGTAGGTAGGTGGTATTTGTCAGCCTCGATAGCTCAGTGGTGCAGACAGTCAACTGTCGCTATTGAATGTTAATCAACGCTGGGTGCGGTCAGTACTTGGATGGGTGACCGCTGACCGTTGGAGGCTGACCGAGGTTCGGATTCCTCGTAAAACTGTAGGTCCCTTCCCTCCTAATCTTACTCGGTGGTAGGGTTTAACCCGCCCGATTGGTACCACCGCACTGAATGAAACGTCGGTCGAAACGGCTATGTAAATAGTTTGTGTTTTCCGACCAGTTCAGTGTAGCCGGCACGATCAAAGGGGGAAGCACTGACATGGCACCTAGTTCACCCGGTGTTATGGGCTGACATCACGGACGTTGTAAGTGATGTAGCCAACCGTGTCAGTTTCCATTAAAAAAAAAAAGGAATACGTTGCCCAGGAAGTTCCTACAGAAAAACACGTTCCCAAAATAGACAGACAGACAGACAAACGGCGTAGGCTTAGTAATAGGGTTCCGTACGACGGATACGGAACCCTAAAAAGTGGCCTAAAATCGGTCGCGTGGTATGTGTACGTTCCCCAGCAGGATGTTCCTACAGAAAACAACGTTCCTAAAATAACAAGAACACAAACATTGGGTAACGCCAAAGAGAAACCTCAATCCAAAATAATTGCGGACTTGAGTTGATCACGTTGCCTTGTTCCGATGACATTGACCTCGAAGTGTCTTAAACATTTTCGCTTTAACAAAACAAACAGATACACTGCGGAATAAATGAAATCAAGCGTACGATTCAACCGACGTGTATACGTAGATCTAAATCGGCCCTTCCACGTCCGATTACAATCGAGTCACAATTTGTTTGTTTGGGATCAAGTTTGATCGAGCGCGAATGATTTATTGAAATCGGCAACAAATTATAATGAAATGCAAGGCGGTGGGAGTAGGTGCGTCGACCTTAAGGCTCGCATGCCACGATCACGGATGCTGGCTCTGCTGTCCGCGTCCGCTGTCCTTGCGCCCGCTCCGGACCGCGAGGTCCGTCGTCTTGACATTTGTATTTATGAGCTCCGGGCACTTTCATTGTGTTTATTCAAAAGTGCGCCAGCCGATAATTATGCGGCGAGCGAGCCCGATGCCATTCAGCCGGACGCACGCTATCGAACGGCAACCAGTTTCGAACAGCAGCGCTCGGTTCGGTTAACCGCAGTGACCGCTGCGCTCTTTGAAAAGTAAATACATTATCAAATTAAATGACCATTCCTTTATCGTGGCGGATTGTTGATGTTTTTTATTTTTATGGAAACTGACACGGTTGGCTATGTCGCCTACTACATCCGTGTTGTGAGCCCATAACACCTTGGTGAAATAGGTGCCATGTCATTGTTTCCCCTACAGTCGTGCCGGCCACACTGAACTCGACGGAAAACACGAACTATTTAAATAGCCGTTTCAACCAACCTTTCATTCAGTGCGGTGGTATCAACACGGGTTTTACGTGGAATCCGAACCACCACGGTCAGCCTCCAACGGTCGAGCGGTCATCCATCCACTGACCGCGCCCAGGTGTGCTTATGATCCTACCGACAGTCGACTGATCGCACCACTAAGCTGCCGAGGCTGACAACTTGTTGTCAATGTGGACAAAAAATTGTTGTCGATGCTTTTATTTCTATAAATATCTGCTTTTAAGCCATGACTGTGAGCTAATGAGGTTATGATAAATTTTTTTTCTACTGTAAACTCTATGGAAATAAGTTAAAATGTAGCTGACTTTACCACGAACATAAAACTAACGATTCACAAATTTGGTAGATTTAATGTTACGTTAAAGTACAAAAATCTATTAATTTAATCTACAGATAACAACTGGAATTTATGACGTAACATCTAATAAGGTAACAACGGATGTGTTCAAGTTTTGCAACGCATGAGTTCGTAGCAGATGGTTAATTAAAATATGAATGTGCGGCCTCGTAGACCCATCCCGCGTAGCTATAGGCAGGGCGGGGAAGGGCGGGACCGCAGCGTTAGTAGCGTAGAGATATTATATGGTTAGTAGTACCGTGGTGTGGGGCCGGTACTTGAAAAGAATAACCGCACCGCATCTCTCTCCGTGCATGTCGTAAAAGGCCTACTAAGGGATGAGGACAACATGCCGTGCTAAAAGGCGACAGGCTAGCCACCTCTTATTTTGGCGCGTACATTCCACCGAGTCATGCAGTAGGTGGGTCTTTGTGCCTTACTTACCGCTTGGTAGTTATCTTGTCCTAATACTTTGCTAAACGTGGTGGTCGGTGCTTCAATTTACCAGAGTTCTTGCAGCACAGCACCGATTACTCTGCTTACCCCGATTTTCGGGATACAGCGTGTGGTATGTTGTGTAGACACAGAATAACACTGCAGTATAGGCATGGACTCCCGAGTTGCTACGCGGTCTCGTAGCAGGTCGTAGCGCTGCTACGACACGCCTCTACGAACAAGCAAGGTTGAGAGTTGAGACACTACGAATTATACAAATACTGTTAATTATTGCTTTATAGAAAAATAATATTTTCGTAATATTGCCGGTGCGTGGCGACACAAATTTCTAAATGTTGGACTGAAGGACACGACGACCATCACGTTTTGCCCTCTGATACCTGCTGCGTACGTACGTGCTAATCAAATGTCCAATTATGAAATAGTCTCAGAAAACAGTGGTCAACTGTCGTGTTGCACTACTCGGTATAGCAACAAGTGTGGGTGAGCGCGGTGCGGCGGGCGGAGGAGGCGGCGCGGCGGCGCTGCGATCGTGGCGTCGACGTCGTCGTCGGCGAAGCGCTAGCTGTGACGTCAGCGGGGACCCTTTCACTCGTTGGTCGCGGCGAGCGGCGGCGGCAGCTCCGTCCGCGGCTTCAGTCCCCGCGGCTCACTCACGGCGCGAGCACGTCCACTCACGCGCTCGCCCCTCCTAAATATAGACTGAAACCCGCTGAGCCGCAGCACCGTCAAACTTTTCACTGAAACTCACGGTCCGCGGCGCTTCATTCAGTCCGACGATCGGCGCGCTCACCGCACCACCTCTCACACCGGCGAGTGCAGCTACAGCACCGGAACCCTAACAAGAAGGACATCAGACGCTAAGAAACCCACAAAATGGGTGTCGTTAAAGTGACTCCCGACACGGCCACCCTCATTTCCGCCCACGATTTGCTGGACTGGAAGGTGAGTTTTGAATTTAGAACTATTTTCGCGACCAGTCGTTCTGCGGTTCAGCTTTCGTTCGTCGTTTGAATATCTATAAAACTTAACAAACAATTTTGAGAATATTGAGGGAGTAGTCCCATATATCACGATCGGATCCCGCGCGGTTAGGTTAGGAGCGCATGTGATGTAGACGTGAATCTGTCAGAAGCATGTGACGCTACAGATGGCGGGATTACAACACAACACGTAATACAAGTGAATAAAATCATCCGCAATTTTTGGCCGAGCACCAAATTCGTTGGGCGCCCCGTGTCCGAGCTTTGCCGGTATTTCGAGTGATGCCATTCTTAGTAATTTACCGGAGAATAGACGCGAGCGAAGCGTCGCATCGGCCCGCACGCTGACATTTAACGTCTACCTACCGACTTGTATATAATTAGAATAGGAAAGTAGCAATTCTTAAATAGACGCATGCGTGTGAAATACGACATGAAGCATTCTCCTATGACAATACAGCTAGCTCTACAGACACTCTACAAGCATTAGCTAGAATACAAATTATATCGAGTATGTTATTTAAGATTAGTTACGTATGTTAGACATATTTTGATACATTGGGTAGACAAATATTATAGTTTCATATACCTACTGTGAAGATTATGAAACTATAATATTTTGATCGATAAAGTACAATCAATTCCTACTTTATTGTCGGTTGATGTTACAAATTCATGTGTTTGCCAAACAAAGACAATCTTAATAAAATAATAAATAAAAAATATTTTTAAAAACAAACGTTTATTTAATTCATATGCTAAAACGAATAAAATACGTTTAGGTTTTCGATTTGTTTTCAAAAAACCTGTCGCCCGGATGGTAAAGAAAATACATACTTTGGAAGTACTGTCTTATTATCAACCAATCACTGTCCAATGAAATTAATTGGTAAATAATTTTATGAATAATCTAAAACCTTAACTTATTTTATTCGTTTTAGTACCTACATGGCTAAAATAAAAGCATTTTTATTTTGCATATTTTAGTTCTTTACAATTTTGAGTACCTATACTAAATTGTATTGTCACCAGTACCAAAAGTATGTGCAAAATTTCAGCGCTATCGGTTGGGCGGAACTGGCTTACAATTCAGTTGCGAGATTTGACCCGTACTAACAAGTGAAGTTAAAAATAAAAGCTTGTAACCGTAAAACCTTCACTGTGACCAGTTTTACGATTTTAACACGATCGATGTACTTAGCAACAATAGGTGAGGATCATGTCGTGACTTTTCTGATGTATCTACACTTGTGCCTAATACAATCACCATTCTAGTTTCATCGTCATCAATTAATCACACTTCTACAAATACGATTAAATCGACAAAAACAGCTAGGGGGGCGGCGGCGTGAAAATACCGACAAATGAAAATATTTACCCACACAGAGGCGGCAAAGACTTGGAGTTCGCGATAAGCATAGCGATAATACTATATCTTTGTGTAGTGTGTTTGCATTTTTTATTATTCTTCTGTCAGGCGACCCCGCTTGACACTTTGTAACAATGTTACGAGTAAATAACTTGATGCTTTTACACCCTCGACTGTGAAAATGCAAGAGGGATATAATTTTTGAAATGAATCCCAATGTCTATGTATACAATACACCAAAGAGGTAACAATCATAAGAATACTTTATAGAGAGAGGATCTTACTACTAACTAGTGAATCTTTTTTCATCTTTTTTTTTCATACGTAGGTATATCTTAGGTATTAGGTATATCCACAACAATACTTATATTGTTGTGGATGTGGTTTTTTGTCCCTTAGAATAATTTTTTTTTTCGGCCGGTTATTCCCTTGTTAACTGCACGCACACACCATAATTTTATTAACCCATTGACAACTTGAGGCTTCACGTATTTTAATATTCATATATAATTTTATTTTTGACAATTATACTACATTGTGGTATGTTTAATATACTAACATATCTATGTTGATACCAATTACAACAAAGGTTCTTTACACCTGATAAACTTAATTAATATAGGTCCTTGTGGTCAAACGTCTCAGCAAAATTGTTAATCTTGCTCTCAAGCTGTGTTTTCGATAGACTATGTGGTTAGTCACAATACCTTCCTAAATACTTGTAATAATATGTAGTATAAAAAAAAAATTGGTTGTCTGTAAAGTCGGTTTACGGACGATAGTTTTACGTGATAACGTCATAAAGAAACATTGATGAAAAATTGCATACTTTTATGAACCAGAGAGATAAATGTGTACAAGCCGACGCTTGGGCCGATTGTGCCTCTCTATCGCTTGTTACGCGCTCTCGCTTGCACACACAGGCTCAGATGGAACGTGACATTTTTTCGTGTGTGCAGCCGGTGTTCATCAATTTATAAGACGTGACGTTATCACGTCACATAAATTGATGAACACCGGCTGCTTCACACGTAACACGTGTTATGTCGGACGGCTAACTAACTCCGACTGAGTGCGGGTGTGTGACAATCACACACTTTATGGGTGTCACGGGCGCAGGGCGCGTTACCCATCTATTTTATTTCTGTATTTTTTATTTTTTTATATAATCCGGTACGGGTGACTGATTCAGAGGGTCCATGCCACATGCACCGACCAGCCAATATCACATCCGAGAAGGTGTCTTAACTAACAGTTATTATCTTTGGATTGCTGACTATACTAGACTAGATGGTTAGACGTTAGCACAGCCGAGGGCTGCTATGCGGCCAGCGAGCCAGTACGGTGGTACCAACGCAGTCGGCTACAATTTTAATGCACACAAAATGTATTTCAAAGTCTCGACTCTCGCGCGAGAATAGGCAATATTGATATAAAAACTACGAAAGCGTTTAGAATCTACCAGAATCAATATTTATTTTTTTCCGCACGGCACTAAAACAGTTTTACCACAGCATGTGTAGATATCCGTGCGTGCTCGCGTATGTAGAATAATGTAGAGTCGACGGCGAGGTGTCGTGAATTTCTACACTATCGCATTTTCGACATTCCGCCTGGTTGTGGTATCGGCGGCGGGGCCGCGGGGCAGCCAGCACTTGTCGTGTAATTCTTTGTTCGCGAGGCTTCTTTATCTTTTTTATCGAGTTATGAAAGCGTCCTTGCATTCCTTCCCCCCTCCCTCCCACCCCTCCGACACGCTTACCTCGCAACGATTCCTTCTATCGGGCCAAAATGCATTTTAATATCGTATGAGAATTCGTACGAAATTACCTCGCGGAACGCGACCTTGCATTCGCCGGTCTGCGAACGCGGGCGAATGCCGAGCTCTTTAGTCATATCTCGCTCTAATCGCTTGCGCTAAAGTGAGAAGAATGTGGAATGTTTGGGTGAATATTCGATTGAAGCGCCATTGATTTGTTATTATTTTCCTTTAGGGAGAATCCTTTTTAACCAACTTCAAAAAAGGAGGAGGTTCTCAATTCGACTGTATTTTTTTTTCTTTAAGTTTTGACAGCTAAATGTGGTGCTTTGCTTGTTTGACAATCGTAAACATACAATTGTAAACATACAATGAGATTACACGCATAGATACGAGTACATACCACATGCTGCGTCCCGACCGTCGCGATAAGGTGATTAATCGGTGTTGTGCTGCAAGCACTCGGGTAAATTACAGCCCAACACCGACCATCGGACTAGATAACTATCAAGCAGCAAGTAAAGCACGAAGGCACACCTGCTGCATGACTCGATGGAAGGACCGTGCCAAGGTGAAAAGTGGCTAGCCCTTTATCACGGCATCATGTTCTTATCTCTTAGTCGGCTTTCACGTCATGCACAGGGAGAGATGCATTGGAGGCTATTCTTTTTAAGTACCGGCCCCACACGATACTTTCGATTACGTTACAGTGAGATTATTGCTATCAAAATGCAAACAAATTTTATATCGATGTATTTATCGACTGCTATCGATTTATCCAATTAGCACGTTGAACATTCCAGTATAGAGAAATCAATTGAAGAGATAGTGCGTGGGTAGGCGGCGGTGTCATGTAGGTAGACGCACAACGCAGCTCATGCCTGCCACTGGCGCGATGTTCCGTTGTTATTTTTGACAATAACACTGATAACTTATCACTCGGTTACTAAGTGTGCGAATGTGATACTTCGCGCGGAATTTTTGGTTAAAATTTACGACGCGAGCGCATTTGACAATGATTTTCACAAAAAAATTAAATCATATTCAGGTTATATTCTCACTGAATCCTTTATTCAGTTATCTTGCTTATTTCTATTATCTAAATTGTTATCAATTGCACAACTAGGAACTTGAATTAAACTCATTCTATTACCATTTAAATACAATTTCAGCAACTCGATTAGGGTGCGCTGTAGTATAAGGCCTGCTAATTAGAAAATTGCTGGTAGCTGGGACTGGTAGGTGAGGGTCTAAGGAACTATTACAAAAATATTTTTTTTGCCGGAAATGCATAGTTTCGGAGAAAAAAAATTTGAAAAAAATATTTTTCATAGAAAAACAATTTTAGATTTTTTTTTTAAATGCACCAAAACATTTATTTTGAATAGGAATTTATGCAAAAACGACATGCGCCGCCTCAACATTAGGTTAGGGTTAATTTATAGAAGACTAGCTGAACCCGCGGCTCCGCTCGCGTGAAATTCGTATTTCAAAGAAGACAGTAAGTAACTATGGGCGAGGCCGAAGGCCGAGCTGCGTTCAGGAAGTCGATAAACCATCTCTAAGAAAGTAAGTAATTAAGGGCGAGGCCGAAGGCCAAACTGCGTTCAGGTAAACGATAAACCTTCTCAAATAAAGTAAGTAACTAACGGCGAGGCTTCAGGCTGAGCTGCATTCTAAAAAGAAAATAAACCTTCTCGAAGAAAGTAAGTAACTGAGGGCGAGGCCAAAGGCCGAGCTGCGTTCAGGAAGATTATAAACCTTCTCTAAGAAAGTAAGTAATTAAGGGCGAGGCCGAAGGCCGAGCTGCGTTCTGGAAGACCATAAACCTTGTGGAAGAAAGTAAGTAACTGGAAGCGAGGGCGAAGGCCGAGCTGCGTTCAGGAAGACGATAAACCATCTCTAAGAAAGTAAGTAATTAAGGGCGAGGCCGAAGGCCGAGCTGCGTTCAGGAAGACTATAAACGCTCTCAAAGAAAGTAAGTAACTGAGGGCGAGGCCGAAGGCCGAGCTGCGTTCAGGAAGACTATAAACCTTCTTGAAGAAAGTAAGTAACAAAGGGCGAGGCCGAAAGCCGAGCTGCGTTCAGGAAAACTATAAACCTTCTCGAAGAAAGTAAGTAACAAAGGGCGAGGCCGAAGGCCGAGCCACATTAAGGAAGACCGTAAACCTTCTCGAAGAAATTAAGTAACAAAGGGCGAGGCCGAAGGCCGAGCTGCGTTCAGGAAGACCATAAACCTTCTCGAAGAAAGTAAATAAGTGAGGGCGAGGCCGAAGGCCGAGCTGCGTTCAGGAAGACTATGAACCTTCTCGAAGAAAGTAAGTAACAAAGGGCGAGGCCGAAGGCCGAGCCACATTAAGGAAGACCATAAACCTTCTCGAAGAAATTAAGTAACAAAGGGCGAGGCCGAAGGCCGAGCTGCGTTCAGGAAGACCATAAACCTTCTCGAAGAAAGTAAATAAGTGAGGGCGAGGCCGAAGGCCGAGCTGCGTTCAGGAAGACTATGAACCTTCTCGAAGAAAGTAAGTAACAAAGGGCGAGGCCGAAGGCCGAGCTACATTAAGGAAGAACATAAACCTTCTCGAAGAAAGTAAGTAATTAAGGGCGAGGCCGAAGGCCGAGCTACATTCAGGAAGACCATAAACCTTCTCGAAGAAAGTAAACCTTCTCTAAGAAAGTAAGTAATTAAGGGTGAGGCCGAAGGCCGAGCTGCGTTCTGGAAGACCATAAAAGGTTTATGGTCTTCCAGAACGTAGCTCGAAGAAAGTAAGTAACTGAAAGCGAGGCCGAAGGCCGAGCTGCGTTCAGGAAAACGACAAACCATCTCTAAGAAAGTAAGTAATTAAGGGCGAGGCCGAAGGCCGAGCTGCGTTCAGGAAGACCATAAACCTTCTCGAAGAAAGTATGTAATTAAGGGCGAGGCCGAAGGCCGAGCTGCGTTCAGGAAGACCATAAAGCTTGTCGAAGAAAGTAAGTAACTGAGGGCGATGCCAAAGGCCGAGCTGCGTTCAGGAGGACTATAAACCTTCTTGAAGAAAGTAACTAACAAAGGGCGAGGCCGAAGGCCAAGCTGCGTTCAGGAAAACCATATACATTCTCGAAGAAAGTAAGTAACAAAGGGCGAGGCCGAAGGCCGAGCTGCGTTCAGGAAGACCATAAACCTTCTCGAAGACAGTAAGTAACTGAGGGCGAGGCCGAAGGCCGAGCTGCCTTCAGGAAGACGATACACCATCTCTAAGAAAGTATCTAATTAAGGGCGAGGCCGAAGGGCGAGCTGCTTTCAGGAAGACGATAAACCATCTCTAAGAAAGTAAGTAATTAAGTGGGAGGCCGAAGGCCGAGCTGCGTTCAGGAAGACCATAAACCTTCTCGACGAAAGTAAGTAACTGAGGGCGAGGCCGAAGGCCGAGCTGCGTTCAGGAAGACTATAAACCTTCTCGAAGAAAGTAAGTAACTATGGGCGAAGCCGAAGGCCGAGCTGCGTTCAGGAAGACCATAAACCTTCTCGAAGAAGGTAAGTAACTGAGGCCGAGGCGGAAGGCCGAGCTGCGTTCAGGAAGACTATAAACCTTCTCGAAGAACGTTACTGAGTTACTGAGGGCGAGGCCGAAGGCCGAGCTGCGTTCAGGAATACTATAAACATTCTCGGTGAAAGTAAGTATAAACTATGGGTGAGGCCGAAGGCCGAGCTGCGTTTAGGAATAGGATAAACCTTCTCGAAGAAAGTAAGTAACTATGGGCGAGGCCGAAGGCCGAGCTGCATTTAGGTAAACTATAAACCTTTTAAATAAAGTAAGTAACTGACGGCGAGGCTTCAGGCTGGGCTGCATTCTGGAATACAATAAACCATCTCTAAAAAAGTAAGTAATTTAGGGCGAGGCCCAAGGCCAAGCTGCGTTAAGGTAAACGATAAACCTTCTCAAATAAGGTAAGTAACTTAAACCTACATACGTTAAAAATTCAGCTTTCTAGACTTAGTAGTTTTGGCTCTGCGTTGATAGGTCAGTCAGGACAAACAGTTTTATAAGTATAGATTAGTAGGTATGTACTCGTATATTGATTTGCGTATAAATCGGATTTGCTATTAAACAGAGTTTACCGCGAGCGAAGCCGCGGGCAAAAGCTTGTA